>CM051540.1:24060386-25260386 GCA_028022735.1 Gypaetus barbatus | reverse complement strand
GTTTGGAGCTGGGCCGGAGTCATGGAGGATGCTGGGGAAGCTCAGCAGGGCCATGGTGAGCCCCTGGAGGCAAGAACGGCTTTTATCCACCTTTCCTGCAGGCCTTCAGCATGGCAGCCAGGGAAAGCTGAGCACTGCGAATGTCCTGGATCTACTCCAGCTCCATCCTGCACAAACATCCCCTTCGGCACCTCCACTGCCCTGCGAGGAAGCTGGTGAGCTGCCGCCCCATTGACACAGCCGGGGATTTCGCTGGCCTGGGATGAGGGCAGGCAGATCTGCATCCTGCCTGCGGTGTTGGCTGTCGGACCTGCCAGGGCTCGGAGGCTCTGGCATTTTGCATGCCAGGGTGAGCTGGTGCAGACCTCACAGGAGGAAAACCTCCACAGCCCTGCAAACCACATCCCTGCCCGTGCATCCTTAGCCGTGCCACAGGCTGCCCATGGTTGGACAAGAGGCAACACCACGGGACTATCATCAGCCAAACCAAAGCTCGAGTCGTGGCTGGGGGTGGTCAGGAGGAAGCCCCCAGCCCCATGCATTGACACCACAGCCTGGTTACAACCAGCCCATCCCTGCCTGGCAGTATAGAATCATAAAATTGTTTAGGTTGGAAAAGACCTTTAAGATCATCGAGTCCAACCCATCATAAGGGACACGGCTGCTTTAGACCTTTTTATAGCACAAATAGTGACAGTGGCCAGGAGTCACTGCTAGCAGCTCTGGTTTTTTTTATTTGCAAAGCCTCTGGTCCCCCCAGTCTGCCCTGCCTCGAGGCACCACACGTCTACGGAGAGCACCCGCTGCGGGAGATCCCCTAGCTCCCTGCCGCGGCAGAGATGATTCTGCAGCCGCCTGTGTGGGAAGCAGAGATTAATTTCCAGCAGTGGTGAGGTTCCCCTAATTTACCCCAGGTGTCTGAGCAAAGCGCAAAGGGATTTTTAACTCCTTCAAGCCCCTCCGCTCCAGCTCGATGGCAGTAAGCCAGACTCCCACCAGTCAGCTGTGGGTATGGGTGTCATTCCTGAGGTGGCATTTAACTGGGCACATCCCAGGCTGGTTCGTGTGTGCGTGCCTCCATCCTCTACCCCACACCAGCCTGGGCTGGCGCCAGGCCATTGTGTTTGCTTTTCCTGCGCGCACCGAGCTCACTGTTTGGGGAAAAAATGGTCATTAAAATGTGAGCATGACCCCAACCCAGCAGGCGCCAGGGGGTTGTGGGGAGCAGAAAACTGGCTTGCTCAGGATTTTACACTCAGAAACTTGCTCCTTTCAGTGAAATGGGATATTTCGGGTGGATGTATGCATGGTCTACTGACTTTATGGAAAATAGGCTGATCCTGCTCTATAGGAACAACCCTCAGCAAAGTTGGGAAAGGGGCAGGAGGGCTCAGCATCCCATCCACCCCTGATCCCCAACGTATTTAACATGCAGTTGGATAATGGGGCCACAAAGCAACACGACACCAAAACAGCTTTTCCTTTAAAACCCTCCCATCGTGGGTAAGCCATGAGATGCGTTTTCCATTGGGCTGCCTGGAATGGCTGCATCTTGCCGCTTGGCAGCCCGGCTGCAGCACCAGCGCGCCTGGGTTTGACGAGAGTTTGGGGGAGCTCAGAGCGTGCTGCAAACCCCAGGGCACACTACCCTCTGCCACAGCACTTTGAGTGTGCTCCTGTCCCTGCTGCTGCACCTAGGGGTTCCTGCACCCTTGGGTCCCTGCTGTCTTGCTAAAGGGGGATTCAGAGGCTGGATTTTAGGGGTGCTTTTGCTCCCGAGAGTGAAGCATGGGACTTGCCGGGGGGACAGGCATCCCCTCGGTCATTGCTACAGGGCAGACATCTGCCCCAGCCCAAGCAAACAGAGCTGTTCCCATCTTAGGAGCTCAAGCAGAGCAGAGGTGACTTGTTTCAGCATCCCAGAGGGACACGGCAGGGACCCTGTGAGCCTGATTCTGCACCTGTGGAGCCCCATCCTTGTGTTTGGCATGTCTGTCTGTCCATCCTGCTTTAACACCTTGGCTGTTGTTCACAGGGTGGTTTGCAGGTGCTTGTGGTTCCCAGGCTGTCTTGGGCAGAGGGGCTTGAGCAGGGTTCATGCCAAAGTGGCTCCGCGGCTGCTCTCATTCCTGCTGTTGGCATATCAGAGCACACCCATCAGCGCTGCCCTGGCTGCTGCTCGCTGCAAGTTTCAGCTCTCTCAATAAATACAACTGGTAAATCTATTAATTTTACAGCTCTAATTGATGTATTGCTGTAATTACCTTTTATAACAAGGCAATTAAATCCTATTAAAGATTATTAGCTAATTAAAACTCCTCTATACACACACACCAACCCCTTTATGTGCACAGATTGTTGGTGGGGGAAACTGGAAGCCCATTGCAGTCAGGGCCTTGCAGGTCAGCACTGTGCATGGCATGATGTGATGGGTTGAGATGCTGGATGGGGAGATCCAGGTCCCATCCCTGCCTCTACCACCGTGTCTCTCTTCATCCTTGGGCGTGTCACTTACTGCCAGGGCTATAAGGGAAGGCAACTTCTGTGTATGCCCAACCCAGCAATTTTCAGCTGTCTGGGATCAGATAGGAAAAAACTTGGAGTCTGGGATCTTCTCCTGGTAATAGAGTGGTTGGGGATGTAGGGTTAATGGTGCTATGTCTTGTTGGCCAGAAAAGAGGGCTGGAAAGGGAAAATCCCCACTTGGAGATGAGGTGTGTCTGCTTTGGAAAGGAAATAGCTGGAGAAACGGCCCAGTGCTGGGGCCAGGAGTGAGGGGAGCATGTTGGTTGGGGAGAGCAGTTGGAAGGCGTCTGGGGGATCGGGGTGGCTCACTCCTGGGTTGCTCTGTGCCTGCAAAAGCAGGTGACAAAAGCAGTGCATGGCCTGGGAAGTGAACCCCAGGGTCCCCAGGGAAAGAGCCAAAAAGAGCTGAAAAGCCCTATGAAAAGCACTCCACAGGGTTCCCACCTGGGGCACTGTCTGGCCCGATGGCACAGTCCCCTTCCTGCGTCCCTCTGTGCTGGAGCAGCCACATGGTGTGGGGGTCCCCGGAGCTGCAGCTCCTTTCACCACCTCCGACCCCCAGAGCAGCTGCACTTCATTGCTGCCCACGTGTGCACATGTAAGTTTGCATTGCGGCATTTGCAGGCACCCAATGTTTCCAGGCTTTTTTGCAGGCCAAAGAGCTTTAGAGGCTGAAAGGGGTTTGAAATTCCAGGGATGTGATTGCTTTCTGCCTTCTCAGTCATGCCGAGGAAGATACAGCCCATGCTGAGAGCCTCTCCTCAAGCCACGCAGCCTCCCCGTCCATCCATCGCCCCTCACCCGTCCCCCTTGCTCTGCTGCGGTGTCGTGCACGCTACTCCAGCTCCCTGAGTGCTCGTGGAAACCGCAGAAATTCACGTTTGTGGGCTGAAGCATTGCACCGTACCCCAGCCTGCGCCATGCCGCAGCGGGGCTGACCATGGTGGGGAAGGGAGGTATGGAGCAGAGCCTGTCTTCCCGGCTCGCCTGTGATGCAGCCCAGCTCATCTGGTTTAAATTAAACCCCTCCTGCCTTGCACAAGTGACAAGCGTCTCTGCCAGTCGTGAGCCAGCCAGACCCAGTGACCGGTTCGCGGCTGTGCCAGCAATAGGCTCCTCTGTCTCCCCATATGCATGCGGGGTCGGGATCCTCCTGCCCTGGTCCGAGGCAGGGCCGAGGGCATCACCCCTGCAACCTTGCTTGGGACTGGTGGGGAAGACGCAGCAGCACAGGGCTGTCTGCACCCAGGAGAAAGGGGGTTTGCATGGGTGCAGTGTGGGGGGCATCACCATCCCGTCCCAGAGGGGCTCTTGCATGGAGCAACTAGTGCACAGGAGCCAGAGTCTGACCCTCCCCGCCACCTCTTTAATCCGGGCTGCCAACGTCACCAAGGAGGATTGCAAGAGCCCTGCGGGCTCCCCAGCCAGCAGGCTCCCTCCAGCGCCCCCCCGCCCTGTGTTGTCCTGCTGCACCCAGCCCAGGGGAAGCCCTCCAACTCAGCCCCCCAGGGCAGCGAAGCATAGGACCAAGTGTCGGGGTCCCATGCACTGCAGGAGCTCTGTGAGGAGCGCAATGAGCCAGGACGTGCCGGGGGCTGCCAGAGCAGAGACAGGCTGTGCCGATGACCCTTAGCTGTGATTTTTAGCTATTGCCCAAGCTGGTCCCTTCCTGCCTTTGCCCTGGCTGCAGTTTCCCGCTTTAAGGCAAGGAAGCTTTAACCCTGCTGTCCTTGTCCCAGAGGATGCTCAGGACCCCGGCGAACATCGCCTGCTTGGGGAGCACACGAAAGCAAAGGACACAAAGTGCTTTCCTTCCCGCCCCGGGGTTACTTTTTAAAACAAAACAAGCTGCGGAGTGGAAGGAGGCTGTTTGCGTCCCACAGTGCCCTGCGGCTTGGCAGCCACTGCACCAGAGCCGTCAGCCAGACCCCGCCTTCAGCAGCAAGGCTGCGCGGCACGGGTGTTCCAGGGGGCTGCGAGTCCCCCAGTCTGGCCCACCATGGTGCCAGGGCCACTGTCACCATCCCTGTCCATGTCCCCTGCCTGCATTGCCAGGCCCCAGTGTCCTGCACGCCCTCACCTCCTTTGGGGACGTGACATGGATGGGGGTCCCCAGGGCTGCAGTGTTGCCCCCCCAGGAAAGGGGGAATTCAGCTGCAAATGCAGAGGAGAAGTACTGAATAAAGGAGTGGGGTAAAAGAGTAGACACCTCTGGGGCCGGCAGGGAGACCAGCACTGGGTGGGTGGTGGCACAGTCACCCCCTGCATGCAGCACCCGAGGGTGCCTGCGGGTGCAGAGAGGGACCCCCAGCGAGTAGGGATGGGGAAGGGGGTGCAGCAAAGCCAGGGGAGCCAAGTGCCCCAAATACACCCCAAACCTCTCCCCATTGCAGTGCCAGGAGGGCTGGCCCAGGCTGCCCCAGCTGCCTCCCCAGCTCTGCCGTGGGGCTGGTACGGCTTTGGGCATCGGGCTGTTGCTTTTTGAAAGTTGGACCCTGGATTTTTGCTACGGTCCCTCTCCCCACCCTGCTACTGTTTGCTGGCAGCAGTGACTCATCGGTGCTGGGAGAGGAGTGGGGATTAATCATTCATAAAGCGCGCATGCACATGCACGTGTGTGTGTGTCTGTGTGCGCATGTGTTTGCGTGTGTTGCTCTGGTTGCTGTGTGAGTCATTCCCAGCCTGCCTGGGGCTTTGCTGCACTTCATTTAGCTGGGAAGGGAATCCAGCTTGATTGCAGCATGGGCAGGACAAGCTGGGCCGGCCGCAGCTCGGGAAGTGGCACTTTCGCCTTGCATTTGGCATTGCATCTCGCCAGCCCTGGACCCCTCCATCCGCAGGGGATGGCTGGGGTGGGTTGTGCTTTGGGGTGGGCACCGCTGCTCAGGCTCTCGACAGTGTCCCTAGCTGCGGGGTCCAGCTCCCTTTCCAGCTTTCCTCGCTGCAGAGCCCAATTTTGCAAGCAGGAGCTCACAAAGGAGGAAGCTGGAGCCCCCATAACCACCACCCACTGAGGTCCTGGCTCAGCTCTTCATTTCTGGTGTGCAGAGGGGTTGCTTCTCCATTCCCCTTGCCGTTCCCAGTTCTCCCTCTTCCATGCAGGCGGGATTGGCTTTGTAGTGCAAAGCACAGGGCGACGAGATCCAAGGAGGGGACAACCCCCCCGTGGTAGCACTGGAGGGTGCCAGGAAGCGTGTAGTATATCTGGATGTCACAAGCTGCGAAAGTCTCGGCAGTGCTTTGAGGGAGACAGGGCACCCTGCACCCTAGCCAGCATCTGGGAGGACTGGGAATCACCCATGCTGGGAACTGGAGATACTGGAAGAATGGCTGAGCGCTGGTGGGACTGGGAATGGCTGGCACTGGTAGGTGGGAGAATGGGAAACACCTGGTGCAGGAATCTGGGGCAGGGGAAACTGGATTCAACTGGTGTTCAAACTTGGGGGAGTAACAAACTGAGCACAGCTGGCATGGAAAATTGGTAGAAAGGACAAAACTGGGCACAGAGATGGGGATGGCCAGTGCTGAGAGAACTGGGCAAAGCTAGTGCTGGGGAAACTGGGGGTGGGGGGCTGTCCTCTGGTGCCCCAGGGCTCTATGTCTGTGGTGCCTCAGGGTTCTGGGATCCCCTAGGCAATGGTGTTTTGGGTGACCTGGGAGTCTGTGTTTGGGTCCCTCAAGCCCAGAGTTTGGGGTGCTCCAGGGGCCTGTGCAGCCTGGGCCTCCTACATTCAGGGTATGCCAGGACACCCCAGCACCCTGGGGTCAGCTGCTGAGATGCCACCTGCCCTGTCCTGTGGGGCAGCAATGTCTTGGGTGTGCCCAGCCCAGGGGTCCTGGAGGTGCCTGGCAGCACCCCATTGCTGCAGCCCCTCTCGGGGTGCGCTTTACCTTTGCCTAGTCCCCCCAAGCTGAAAACCAGCCTCAGCTGGGGGAATTGCACTAGAAAAGGGGGTGGGTGGGGTGTTTGCAGGGGGGTCACCCTGGGCTGCTCGCCCCAGAGCCGCCCTCCCAAGGCCCCTTTTCCCAGGGATGCTTTTCCAGCCTTTCCCAAGCAAAGGCCTTGACTGATGCAAGTGGGTTGTCTCCACCCAGGTTTCGGATAACTCCACCCGCCTCCTCCTCGCAGCTCCTCCTCCCACTGCACAGGCCAGCTGGGATATAAGCAAGTCACTCAGACAACCAGGAGCAGCCGAGACAGCTGGGTGGGTGGCGTGGGACGCCAAGCTGTGACCTGTGCTGTGTCCTTTGCCTTGACGCTGGACCCCATGGCGACGCCTTCACAGAAGAGGAGCACCCGCAGCGGGGCTTCGGGGACACCCTTGTCCCCAACCCGCATTACTCGCTTACAGGAGAAGGAGGACCTGCAGGAGCTCAACGACCGCTTGGCCGTCTACATCGACAAGGTGCGCTCACTGGAGCTGGAGAACGCCGGTTTGCGGCTCCGCATCACCGAGTCGGAGGAGGTGGTGAGCCGCGAGGTCTCTGGCATTAAGGCTGCCTATGAGTCAGAGCTGGCGGATGCCCGCAAGACCTTGGATTCAGTGGCCAAGGAGAGAGCTCGGCTGCAGCTGGAGCTCAGCAAAGTCCGGGAGGAGCACAAGGAGCTGAAAGCCCGGTGAGTGCTGTGGGGATGGGGGGGGACTGTGGCGGGACGGTCACTGTCGTCATGCTTGGCAGGGAGCCGGGAGGGAGGAAGGAGCGACCTGGAGGAGGCAGGGAGAGGGGAAACCCGTGACTCGGCTGGGGCAGGAGTGTCCATGGCAGGGACCAAGAGAGGAGGAAAGCTCTCCCGGCATTCCTGCTCTCCCTCCAAGCGCCATCTTTGGCCGGGATGCCCTTGGAGGGGGGATTTGGGAGCAGAGCTGCGAAAGCTTGGGGCCGGGGCTGAGCAGACATGCCCTGGGCTCCTGGGGAGGGTCTGTGCGACATGGGGTGCAAGCACCGGGCTGCTGGCCCCTCCGCCTTCGTCATCCTGGAGCTATTCCTAAACACGCTCCAGCGCAGACCGGGAAGCAATGCCAGCCAGCTGGCTCTCTCCTGCCCACAGATCTCGCCTGCTCGTCCTATTTTCCTCTGCTGTCTTTGGCACCAGTTAAAGAACCTGCTCGGGTTTTGTTTGCCTTAACCCTCCCTGTGCCAAGCTGTCCCTGCTCTGCGGGGTCCCCTGCTTTGGGCCAAGCAATGCTCCGGCAATGCCTGCATCCCTTTCCCATCAGCTGGCTCTGGGTGATGTGCTCCACATCTGCTTTGAGGCTCAAATCCCTCCAGCCCCTTCCCATCAGGTTTATGTGTTTCCCTTCCTGACATCAGAAATGCTTACCTCATTGCCACCTCCCTGCTGCTGTTGGGTGCCTCTGCCCTCCCCTCCTCGGGACTGTTCAGCGCAGGTCCCCTGCAGATGTGGATCCCTCCATGGGGCTCCCTGGCTGGTGTCACGCTGCTGGCCAGGCAGAGACCGGCCACTCGGCTTCCCCGGGGCTCTGCCAGCCCGTGCAGCACTAGGACCGCAGCCCTGTCATGCTCAGCTCCCCAAGTCCCGTTCCACGGAAGGAGTGAGTGGGTCCCTTTCCGTCATCAGCTTTGGCTTGGGGCAGGATCTATGCTGGGCAGTGGCAGTACAACCCCCTCTTCCTTCATTTGATCTTTTGTCTCTTATTCTGGATGCCTCGTTTTGAGTCTGTACCAAATGAGGCTAAAATTAACTTCCTCAGAAGATGCCATAAATATTCTACCTACTGGGAAGGGAGTGAATGTGCAGCCTTTTACAGCTGTCTTTGAAAGCTGTGTGGTGTTTTATATTTAGCTTTCTATTTCCCGTGTGCTGCTGCGGCTCTGTCCTTAGATAAGGCGGCTTTGCTCGTCCCGCTCTCTGCAAGGCGGATCCCTGCTTACCAGATCCCAAGGATCTGGGAGCTGGTGAGATGAGGAGCTGAGCTGTCTAAAGGCTTTTGCTGCCTTATGCAAACCCAGAACTATCTTGGCCACAATCTTTTGAGGGTTGGAAAAAATGCCCGGCCTGCAGCCGTCCCTGGCTGAGAGCTGTGTGCTCAGCCTGGAGCTGGCTGTGCTGCAGACCGTCCCTGCATAAAGATGTTTTTTTTCTGCAATGGGCTGCACTCCTGGAGCTTGCTGTGCTCATTCTCTAACGCTGACAGATCCCCCCGAAAAAGCGCTTTGACTCGAGGGGATTCCCAAAGAGCAGCTCTCTCGGTTTGGAGGCAGGTTTCAGACCACCGTTTTCAGAGAACGGGCGGTAAGTGCAGTTTCTGAAGGAGAGAGGTGTTTCAATGTGTTGAGTCGTCTCTGAGTCACCATTGGTGAGATGGAAGAGCAGCTCTGCCGGGGGAAGCCGGTGCTATTCATTCCTGTCTCTGGCGTGCCCCGGCTTCCTTGGGCGGTGGTGTCGGGGCCACTTTCCAACCTCCAAAATCCTTGCAAAGGGGCAGCAGCTCATCTCGTGTCCTGGGGACCTCCTCAGTGTGGTAGAGCTGCTCAGAGAGGGGCACAAATCAGCTGCCAAGCTGCAATGTTGTTCCTAGGGCTCAGTTTGGCTGGGGTACCCTGAATCTTTCAGGCACAGGGGTGTGGGGCAGCCGTGGGCCTGACCCTTCGGATGGGTCGGAGCCATTCACGGGGTCAGGAAGGACACATGTGCAGCTCTCGTGACAGGGCAGGCGGTGCGGGTGTTGCTCTGCTCTTTGCTATTTGGCTCGGCAGGGAGGTACCGGTCCTGCCAGCTCTGCCTGCCCACCCCGAGCCCCTGGGTCAGCACCTTGTCCCGGGCAGTTTTGCTGACCTCGGTGCAGTGACACTTTGGCTAATAAATAACTCAGCAGCCCTCTGCTCCCCTCGCTCTCCCCATCAGCCCCAGGGAAAGTGCTGGGTATCTCCTGTGGGGCAGGCGGCTCTGTGACCATGTTATCAGCACCCACAGCATCACCGCTGCCCACAGCCGGGGTTGTCTCGCCTGCACAGAAGGGAGGGTGGGGGGCTGGGGGTGTTGGGGCATGGCACAGCTGGTTGCAGCACAGTCCCTGGCACTGGTGGAGTCAGTGGGTGCTGGGCCTGCTGTGGGAGGAAGAGGAGCTGGGTGCTTTATCTGGGGTGGGGGAAGAGGTGCTGGCTGGAGAGGGACAGGCTTTGCAAACAGGAGACCAGTCTCACCAGCTACCAGCGCATTGGTGCAAAAGCTGTGTGGATGGAGGAGGGTCTGGCCAGCCTGGGGCAGAGCTGGGTGAAGGTGTAGGCAGCTGCCTGCCCTGTGTCTCCCACCACCCCTCTTCCTGGCCAGCTGCTCTTCCCTTCAGGCTGGATCCTTCCCGCTGCCTGTTTGGCTGCTCTTGATGCCGGTCCAGGAGGGGTTCCCCAAAGTATCCACCCCAGCTTCTGGCACCAGGGGACCCTCATCCCTGGGCAGCCTGGCGCTGGCCCTATGCCACACTGTGTCCCCAGCCCCTGGGCTTCCCCGTCAGCTCCCAAGCTCTGCGTGACCGCTGGCCATGCCAGAGCCACATTTGCAGCAAAGCAGAGGGTGTGGCAAGGGTGGCTGGTGATTCAGGGGTGCTGGCAGCACCTGGCATCGTCCCCTCCCGGACCGTGGGGGAGAGCCAGGACCTGCCTGAAATGCCCCATCCCAGGTGTCCCTGACCTGCAGTCCCCAAGGAGGGGCAAGTTTTGGAGGGGCACAGGCTCCAGCACGGCACCGGGCTGCTGCGGAGAGATGCTCTGCGCCCTGGTCCTGCCCATCGCCCCCTCTCCGTGAGCTGGCTCCTGACTTACAGGGTGAAAACAGGAGTCCCAGCCCTTGCCTTGCTCCGCTGAGGATCCACCTCATCCCAGATTGTCGGGGCGGAGGTGTTTGTCAGTGCAAGCCCCAGGTTGGGGGCACAGGGGATACAGCCCTTTGGCACCTCCGTCCCCAAGAAAGGAGCCCCGGGGTGGGGTGGGGTCCCAGTGCCCCGCTCCTGTGGGCAAGGGGTGGCTGTGCTGTGGCTGGCTCCCTCCTCCAAAACAGGAACCAGACCCTTGTTAGCAGTGCATCTGATGAGCGATGGCTTCCTGAATTGCAGCCCCTAACCTGATTAAGCCAGTGCCTTGGCAGTGCCTCTTCCTCCCTGGGCCCAAATCTCATCCCTGGCCCTAATGAGGAAAAATCTCCTGTTTTCCAACAGTCGTTGCAGTGGCGGTTGGGGAAAGCTCATCCAAGGGCAGAGCAAAGGAGGCAGCAGCGATGGTGCCAGGGGAGCTGGGGGAACCCCACAGCCCTTCCCCATACTAGGTGGATTTTGCCCTGTGCTGGGTTCAGTGATATTTTCCAGGAAGTAGCAGGTAAATGGGACACGTTCACTGGAAAAAAGAAAGAAAAAAATAAAAATAAGAGAAAAAAAAAAACAACCTCCTTGCTGCAGGGCTGGGCGCTGCCTCTGTGCTGCCTTCAGCAGTAATGTGCTTGTGCTGGAACATTTTGCGTGGGGGAGAAACCTCAGGCTCCTGGGCTGTTTTCCCCCCCTCTGTCTCATGGAAATTCTGCCAGGGAAGGAACAGTTTGGCTCGGAGGAGGCTTTGCCCTTTCGGAGCAAACAAAGAACAGCTTGTGCAGCTGGGTGATGCTCTGGGGGAGCAGGCAACGCAGAGCTGGGGCTGGTCTGGGACCCCCGATGCCCCTCTGGGACCCTCTTAAATACACGGCCCTGAGTCTCCAGCGCTCTGGACAGATTTATTTTCCCCTGACATTGACACCCGGCATCTCGGGATGGCTGGGCATGCCTGCCTTCCCCACGTGCTGCAAGGCTAAAAGGCTCTGGGGCAAAAGCCCTGTTGCTTTGAGACTGAGGTTTTTGTTAGCCCCTGGCTATTTCTATGCAGGAATATTTCTTGTCTGTGCAAACATCCAGCTCCCCAGGCAGGACAATCTCAGGCAGAGGAAAGGCTCCAGCACTTTTTTTTTGTGGCTTTGCTCTCATCACTGGCTGCATTCACCAGCATCTTCCAGGCATCGCTGTTGCCCTGTCCTGTGGCAGGGCTGGGCTGTCCCCTTGCTGTGTGGTGTGTTCCCAGGGATGAGGGGAACAAGAAGAAATCCCATTGCCCTAAATGTTTTTTATTACGATAGGATCCCCCCTGGCAGATTAAAGGACCTTAACCTCAGAGCTGGGGGATTAAAGAGAAGCAATTGCAAAGGGCAATGGGGCTGGTTTTGGTGTGGGAATGCATCCATCCCCTGTACAGCACCTAGCGCAGCGCGTCCCAGCCTGCCTTGGCCGTGCTTGCTGCCACAAGTGTTTTTTCAGCCTCGTGCGCATCACTTCAGTTGTCTGAATCCCATTAACGCTTAAACTTCGGAGCCCGGCAGAAGTGAGAGCCTTTCCCGGCATGGTGCTCAGTAGAGGCATGCGACGAGGGTGCCGTAGCTGGGGTGGGGCTCCTTATTTTGCTAAATTTGTGCCCTTTGGGAGCAGCAGTTTCCTTCCCTGCTGCTGGCAGCTGGGATAGGAGGAAGCCACCGGAGCTCGCCCTCTGGTCCTGGCCAAAATTAGGGCTGGCATGGAGGAGTCCCTGGAGAAGCATCAGCCCAGTGGGTTTGGGATGGGTTGCCCCAGGGTAGAGCTGGGAATGGCCTCCTGCTGTCCTGCCACCAGCTACATTACCCATTTCCCTGTCCTGCTGTCTCTCCGAGACGGTTTGCTAAGCCTGTTCCTCCGTGACTGGCTCAGCACATTCCCAAAAAGGCGAGGCTGGTGCCATGTGAAACCCATATCTGTCCACAGCTGCTGTCAGTCACCCGAAGCCCCTCGCCAGGGTGTCGGGGCTGGGTGCCCACCTGCCTCCACTCCCTTCCCCTTCTTGCCGAGGGTTGAATAGTCCCAATGTGAAGCTGAACAACTGCAAGGGGCTGGCACAGTGCGGTGGCAACTGCAGCCCCGTGCACCAGCCCCTAGTGCAGAGACTGCTGTGCTACAGCCTGGCTCTCAGCCATCCTGGAGAAACCCTGTTTCGGTATGTGAAGGGCATCGCAGCATGTTTGCGAGCCCTGTGGTGCGATCCGGGGCTGTAGGTATTAAGGAGAGCCGAAGGGTGTGGAAGTTGGTTAATGAAGTACATTAAACCAAGCCCACAGAGATGCCACAAAACCAAACTGGGGTTAGGACACCTCTGTTCCTGAGTGATGCTGAGTCAGCATTGCCCATTGTCGATTATAAACCAATTTCCTTTCCATGATGAAGGTGAAGGCATCTGTAGCTGGGGTTATCCTCCAAGCCATAGCTAGCCACAATGCTTTATTGCTGCCTTCCCATGTTTAGAGCCAGGAGGTGCGATAGCAATAGGGACAGAGTTCCCCAGCAGCCCAGGGAGCATGCACAGTGAATGCCCCACTGCCTGTACTTTACCCTGCTTAATTATGGGGTTGCACCATCATAGGTATTGGTGCCATGTCTCTGCAAAGACGCAATGGAGCCAGGGTTAGGAGCAAACAATGGCTTTTCTGAAGCTCTTGAATTTTTCCATCGGGGCTGTGAGTGGCTTAGAAGCAGCTCTGTTGGGGAGTGTTTCTGATAGCAGAGGTCTCTCAACCCTCTTGGACAAAAGCCACCTCCAGCTACTTGCTTTGGCTCGCTGCTTTCAGCATCCACGTCGTCCTGCCATCCAGCTCGGTGTCCCCAGCCCCGGCTGAGGAAAGCTTGGTGTCTCCCTGCTGCAGTGCTTGGCTGGCAGCTGAGCTCCATAGTGCCAATTTGTTGGGGTTTTATTTAATAACAGTTTAGGGACACACTTTCTCCATTAAAGCCCCGGCTCTGAGTTGTGTGAGCCCCCAAAAAAGTCCAAGCTCTTGACATGGATGTGTAACGTGCGGGCTTCAGAGGGGTAGGACCCCAAAAGAGACTTGGCCTTAGGGCTCATGGGCACCTGGCTGTTTTCCAGCACTGGGGATGGCCAGTTGCCCCATTGCAGCTCCCTGTCCCCACTGGGAAGAGCCACTTGTCCCCCTTTCCTTGCAATACGGTGGCCGAGCAGAGCTCTGGGCTTGCCAGTGGCTTTGGGGAGGGCTCTGGATCCAGCCCTGGCCGCACTCACAGAGCTTTTGCAGCCCAGTGGTGGAGCAGGACATGAAAGGTGGCGATAAAACCTCCGTGCCACTCTCCATGTTTTTTTTAACGCCTGTCCCCCTCCGTGGTGACATGGAGGGAGGTTGCAGTGGGGCAGAAGGAGGATTGGAGACCTGCACCGGAGCATGAGCAGGGAGATGAGTCATGCTCAGCTGCATGTCTTTGGGCTGGAGCAGGGTGCGGCCGGCGCGGGGCCATGCTTCGCTGCGTCCTCGGCAGGCACCCGCTGCTCCGCAGTCACGCTTGCCTGCCCCTTCCTTCCTGGCCTGACGGGTGCTTGTGGATAACCCGCTCCCCAGCAGCATCTGTCGGGTGCAAGGATGCCGCCCCACAGGGCACCGTGCTGCGCTCGCTCCCCCAGTCATCTCCCCACAGCCCTGCGGGCACTAGGAGAGATTAGGGCGAGTTTTGCAAAGCTGAGCCTTCATGCCATGGGCTTTAGGGGGGAAGCAGTGTGCTGGGGAGAGCAGATTTGCTTCCTGGCATCATGTTTTTGCAGGGTGGGTTGCACCCAGAGCCCCCATTTGCAGGGCAGAGACACAAACCTGTGGCACGCATGTCCCAACTAGCAAGAGGCGCTGATTTTTGCGACCCAGCCTTGGCTCTGTCACTCTGCAAAAAGCTGCCAGACTGGGGCTTGCCCTGTGGGGAGTGCTATGTGGGCACGTGGGGCTGAGCAAGTGGGAGATAGTGGGGAGACTGAAGCCTCTTGCAGTGGCCCCGTTTGCAGGGTGATTCTGTGCAAGCAGCAATTGTAGCTAAATTGCACTGTCTAGGGATGCCACGTCTGCGGTCCTCTCTGATGGGGAAGTGGTTATTTCCTGCACACATGCCAAACAGGTCTGGGCTTCATCCTGGCACAGTGCATGCTGGCAGGGAGAGCGGGCAGAGGTGTGCTGGGAGCATCTGCCTCACTGGCTGTGTATGGCAGAGCACAGCTTAACGCCGGCACTCATCTTCACCGCTGCTCGTCCCTGCGCCGAGCTGCGTTTTCCCAATGGCATTGCGTTGAGACCCATCCCAGCAGCCGCCCTGACAGAGGTGATGCAGCCGGGAGCTCGCAGTGCCGGCAGTGACTCAGGCCGGTAGCTGAAGCGGGCAAACCAGGCGGCTCCAGGGCAACCCGTGCCAGCCTTGCCGCCACTGCATGCAAACAAACCTTGTGGCAATGTAAACACCTCGCCTGCCTT
Source organism: Gypaetus barbatus (assembly GCA_028022735.1). NCBI lineage: Eukaryota > Metazoa > Chordata > Aves > Accipitriformes > Accipitridae > Gypaetus > Gypaetus barbatus. Next base: position 25,245,562 of record CM051540.1, on the reverse strand, counting down.
TATCTGCACTCTTGGAGCAGGGATAGCAAACCCTTTTGTTCCCAGGAAGATGGGTGGCAGCTGGATCTAACAATCCCCTACTTTGTTTCCTAAGCAAATTTTGCTGGCCAGAAGATTTGTGTACCTGGATTTATGGAAAATGGGGTGAGCTGCTGCTGCTGGAGAGGAAAAAGGAGACCTTGAGCTTGCTCCCTGTTTTGCCTCTCTAGGGTCCTCTCCACCTTGTCCCCTCTTGCCCAGGCACCCTGTTCCCAGCTCCGGATCAGTGCAATGCAGCAGGCACTGGCTGGGGTGCAGCTTTCTCCCCGCAGCATAGCTGGGACAGCGATGCCCCCATAAGCAGAGCAACCTCCTCATTGCTTTCCATCACTGCACTTAGGGGCTGTAAAGCTTTGCATTCAGAGACGCTGTCGGACCGCACGTGTGTGCAGAGGGAAAGGAGCTGACCGCCACATTTACATGGTGGCAACGTGTTTCCTTGCTCCTGGGGCTGGGATTTGCATCCCTGCTCCTTCTCTGCTGCCCCAAGTCCTGGCCACATCACCAGGTCCCAACAAAACACGAGCTTATGGCTGTTTTGCCCCCCTGCTCCAACGCTCCTGGTCCCAAAGACGTGATTAATATGAGTGACTCAGCTCACTGTTTTTAACTACATTTGTAAGGCCTCCCTGCACTGTGTCCAATCCCCCAGGGAAACACTGGGAATCTGCACTTTGTCTTCATCCTTTAAGGTGGTGTTTTATAGGCTTTGCATTTCTCATCATCAAGAGAAGGCTGTATTAAAGTAAATCTAATGATTTGGGATTTCTACAGAGGTGCAACACTAGGAGTCGGTTTAGGTGCAAAAAAAAATTACATAAAAAACTTTCCCAATAAGTTTGAACCCAGTTATTGCAAGAACTGGAATTTGCTGTGACAGGGTAAGATAGTCAAGACTGAGCAAAATCCCTTAAATTTCATTCAGTCCAAATTATATTAAAGATACAAAACTGCACTTGTCACCATCCTGAATGTTCACAGTATTGCAACAAATACTTTGAATTTCCTTGTTCTCTTCCCAAAGGCAGAAGTATGCACAATGCAAGCTTAAGCTTTAAACAGGCTTTTATATGATATACAACACTACAAAGTGTTAGTAAAAACAAGCTTTCTTCTTGTGCTTTTTCTAACTAACTCAAACCTTGTCCTCAGAAGATGGAAAGTGAACAACGTGGAAGGTGTTGTATTCACATATTTGAGCTATGTCTAAAAAAAATTTCTTTCCACCACAATTCTAGTCTTTTTTTAGAGAGTTCCTTTCTCCTGATGAAGGACATTATTGCTTTAATCTATATTTAAGATGGTTTAAGTCCAGGCCATCAAGTGTCTTTTAGATAACCTGATTCGAAATTCTATGGGAGGCCAGCAACAGGCAAGCTGGCATGTTCATAAGATATTGGTTTGGGTCATGCCGATCTTGGGCTGGCGAGTGGGGATTGATCAGTGTTTGATCGTGATTTTCCAAGCAGTTGAGATGTTCAGGTTTTTAAAGTCTTTGGTGATTTTTTTCAATGGAAAACGCAGTTTTTGCAAGCAAGGAACCAGCCCTCCCTCTGGAAACCCCAGGATCAACCATTCGCCTCGGGACCTACATAGACAAAAACATTGGCCAAGTTTTTTCCTGTGCATCATGCAGACAAATTGCCGAGCTCTGCAATAGCAGCTCTGGGGACAAACCTGGAGCTGGACCAGTTTTGCTAAATCAAGTTTCAACTGGTGGCACTTTGCATGTAATCCCAGCCTGGAGGTCTGGGTCTCTGCTTGTTCCCAGTAACCCAGGGTTTTTGTAGGAAAGGGAATCCATAGGGAAATTCTGCCCTCGGTTTGCTCGCTCGTCCCCAAGGGTCAGCCACGAGCAGTGCCCGGGTCTGCACGCTCCTGGCACTGGTGGCTTCCAGCAGCCGATGCTCGGTTGCTTTTTCCCAGCTCTTTGCATCCTCTTTGCACCTGTCTCCTGTGGCTTGCTGCACCCTGGAGAAGTTAAAGGCAGCTGTGAAAGGGGGTTTCACAGGCAGCAAGGCAGCGGCAGACCCAGCGGGAAGTTGTTATGCCTGCTCCACGCTGGGGCACGTGTCTGTGAAGAATAAATCCTGCCCCTTGTCTATGCAGACACATAGATTTATGCCTGATGCAAACCTCACCTGGGGCCCCCAAAAGCACAGCATGGGCAGCGGAAAGCCAAGTCCTGTCTGTTCCCCCACCGACTCCCACGTGGGAGCCGGCAAAACCCCCTTTTCCAGCTATAAAACCCCTCTGGTAATACCATCTGCCCTTCAAAACCACGGAGCCCTCCTGTTACTAGGGGGGACTCGGCCCAAACAGCAACGTCACTTGGTGACTTGGGATTTCCATTTCGAGCTGCTGGCGAAGGCTGGGATGAGTCACCAGCACGGGCGTGACAGCCCAGGATGGGGAGTGAGTGACACTGGGGCTCCCCAGCCAGCATGGGCTGCATGAGGCTTTTTAATATACTATTTATTCTCCGAAATCGTGTTTCTGGCTTTTAAAGTAGTGAGGAGGACCATCGGTCCATGCGGTGGTCTCATGTATCGATTTGTTGCAGTGCTAATGAAACCCAATTGCTTTTCCCCATCCCGAGAGGCGAGGCTGCGGGGAGACGGTGCGTGGGTGCCAGGCGTTTGCTCTGGCATATCCTGCGAAAGGAGAAAAGCTCCTTAAAGGCTTCATGGGGAGTATTTGTAGCTGATTCCTGGAGGTATCAGCTGTGGTTGGGTCCAGTTGTGCTGGACTTGGTATGCACCTGCGACTCCCGGCAAGGCTCCTGGTGATGGGGTTTGTGGAGGGACAGGAATGGCTAAGATTTTGGAAACCCCAGACTGAAGGGTCCGTTTGCATCCCTGTGAAATGCTCTTTTCTGGTTCTCAACGAAGCAGCAGGTTTTGGTTCATTTTTAGGGTGCAAGAAAAGGCTAGATCCCAATTCCAGGAGGGGGAAGCCCAGCTTTTAGGAGATGTCAGCAAGCTGTTCTCCCTCCGCTGGGGCCATGCGGAGCTGAGCAAGCCCCTCAGCCCCAGGAACGAGCGTGCCAGGAGCATGCCGGGAGTGTGCAGCATGGCTGGCACCAGCCCTGGCACTGGGAAGGGGCTTGGCACAGCCAACACTGGAGGGTGGGGGCTGTTTCCGTGCATCCTTGAACACAGCCAGCACTGGCATCCCTTGGCTGCCATTTGGCAGGGGTTTTGGTGCCTAACAGGATGCTGGCTCTGTGCAGATGTTGTCCTCGCTATACATTGCGCTGGCTATTTACAGCTCCCCTGCTAGGAGACCAGCTTATGTTTATCCTGGTGATTTGGCAAAGGCACAGCAGCACAGATGAGTCAGGAGCTGGGAGAAGCTGCTTTGCCACATTCCCATTGCCCCACTGCAGAGGTTTTTCCCAAGACCGCCTTTCCTCATGCTGTCCCTGCTGCTTCCCCTGTGGGGCCCTGGTCCCTGGGATGGGGCGAGTGATCCCTGGGATGGGAGGAGCGATCCCTGGGACCGATCCCTGGTGCTGGAAGCAGTGCAGTGCAAAGCAGCAAGCCCACGGTGGAGCAGAACAGGTTTTCTGGGTCCTCCCAGCAATCAGATTCATCACAAACCTCCTTGGGCACCATGCCTCTCTTACCTCAGTTTCCCAAGCTGTAAATATGTCGTAAAGTCTTTTCTGGGGTAACATTTCCCCAGTCTTGTGGCAGGGTTGCAGGGGAGCAGGCTGGCGTGTCACTTTGGCTCCCTGGCAGCAAGGTGAGAAAGAAACCCGTGGTCCCTGGGGATTTGCAGACATGCAAGAAGTTTTATAGATGGGGCGTGAGCCTGCGAGCTCCCCTGACTTAGCACCTTGTCTGGGCTGGGGCGGCTGCCATTTGGAGGCGGGGAGGGAGGGGAACGCCTGTTTCTACACTGGCTCCATCCCACCCTGTTGATCCCTTCCAGCGTGCGAAGCTCGGCCGAATGGCAGTCGCTCCGCCCACAGGAGCAGCCTCATGCTTCAGAAATGGCTGGTGGTGATTAGTAGTAGGGTGAAACCAAAGGGTGTTTCCTAAAATGCACGTAGTGGGCTTTGGCTTCTCGGAGAGGGTTGGCACCTTTCCGCCAGCCTGGCATGGTGCGTGCCCAAAGCTGCTCGCCTCCCGTGAGCTCCGATGGCTCTGGCCTGTCTCAGCTTTTTCAGAGGGAGAGCCTGGATCTGTCAGGTTTCTGGGCTGGGATTGTGAAGCAGGGTGAAGGGGAGCAATAGGAGATCCTAGGCGCTGCTCTGCGGGGCTGTCCCTGAACCTTCTGCAGTGACCGGCCACCCCGAGGGTCTTCAGCCCTGGCCCTTTTGGAAGCCATCGCATCAGCTTTGGAGGCTCGTTTCTGTGTCTGTGCTGAGTACAGTCAAAGCAGGTCCAACTTTCCGTTAACATTGGGATTTTCTGGCAGCTCAGCTGCAATTTTCTTTTTTTTTTTTTTTTTCCCCTCCTTCCTGCTTTTAAAAGCTAAAAATAAAACATCTTGAGGCCCCTTTTCCCTCCATCTTTTCTCTTGAGACATTTGTTTCTTGAGGATTTGATGCCTCTCTTGTGTTTTCTCCTCTTGGCTTCGATAAATGCTTATTTTTACACCCGACTTTCCCAGCACAGGGGATCAAATCCTGCGGGACGCTGAGCCCATGTTCCCTGGCTGCAGGCATGCAGCCCTTCAGGGCGGATCTCTGCTTCCCTTTCAGCTGGCAGACGATTTGGGATCTTTTAGGCTCTAGCAGGCAGGATGGGAAGACCAGTGAAATCTTCTGGGGAGGAGGAGGAAGGTCCCTGTTCGTCCCCTTGCCGAGGGAAGTGGGAGCGACGCAGCTGCCATGAAAGTTTTTATTTTTAGCCCAGTGCCAGCTGGAGCCTGGGAGGCTGCAGGGGAAATAAAAGCAGGACCCAACAGGAGATGAGGGGAAAACCCAAACCTTGGCTGGGCTGGAATGTGGATGGCAAGGGCTTGCATAGATCAGTAGACACAGGGGTCCCTGGCGTGGGAGAGGACTTGTGTGCGTGCTGAAATCTCATCTGGAGGCTGCCGTGTTCGGGGTCAGGGCTGTGTTTTGAAGGAACATGGAGGGGAAATGCTCAGATCCCAGAGAGCTGTGTCACGCAGACCTCCAGACTTGCCACAGGAAAGGAAAGGAGAGGACAGGATTCATCTCACCCCTCTCCTTCCTGCAAAACTGCTCCCAAACTCAGCCCTGCAGCTGCTGCCGGGGAGCTGCAGCCCAGCTGGTGAGCTCTGAGCTCCTGTCTCTGCTCCTCCCCAGTGTTACCCAGAGCTGAGCACGGGGGGCTTTTAAGGAAAATGGATTTGTCCTCGAGTCTTCCGGGATTTACCATGGGGCTTTCTAGGCATCAATGCGTTTTGCCCTGAGCCCTGGATCCCTCCAGTCCCTGGAGAGGGCGAATCTGTCACCACTGCAGAGACACAAGTGTAAGCATCTAGTCTCAGCATTTTCCCCTCTGTATTTCACTTATAAATGGTACTAAAGAGTCGGAGGCTTCAGGATGTGCCTGGCGCTGCACGTGCCACAAGCCTCATCCCAAAGAGCCAGTGCCCCCCAGCTGTACCCAAGTCTATGCAGCCACCATGGTGAGCAAAGAGCTACAGAAGCAAAACACCAAGGGCAAGCTCTTCCCAGAATTAAGCGGTGGTTAACTTGATCAAGGACAGCAGGATTAAACCCTACTGGCAGTGCCGGAGTGGCCACGCTGGCTGCAAGGGCAAGCCACTGCCGGCTGGGAAAACTCAGCCTCAACTGTTGCTTGCAATGAGCCGAGGAGTCTCCGGATCCGCTCCCAGATGGCATTTTTGTCCTATGAGTCACTTGCATGAAAGGAGTGTGTTGCACGGGAAGGACCCGCTGGCGTGGCGGCACTCCTCGGGCGGCCAGCTGTGGCAAGCGGGATGGCGGTTCCCTGCAAAAGGGGGCTAATCGAGTACGGCAGGGCCTCATGTGATGTGAATATCTCAGAACAACTTCTCCGTGCTGGCTCAGGAAGCAGAAAGAAATGCAGGAAAATCTGCTATTGGCCAAGGAAGGAGGTTCCCACATACGTGCAAGTCTGGGAACGCTGGGCCCTCCCTGCTTGTCCTGGGGTCCCGGTCCCTGTGGGCAGGAGGAGAAGAGTCGAACCACCTCCTCAGCGTCTCGCTGTTGACGTTCACCCTCCTGTCCCAGGGACGGATCCTGCAGCTGGGGCAGGCTGAGCGCCATCTGTGTCGCGAGCCCCTCCCTGATATTTTTTTTACCCATGATCTAATGGCGTGGGTGTGTGCTCACCGCCCCAGGAATGTGCACCATGCGCCAGCGTGCAGCCAGTGCTCGCCCACGGCCGAGGGAGCACCGTGGCCGGCACTGTTCCCCGGGCACGTGCTGCCTCCGCAAGTCCTACACCCGATTTTGAGGGAGGTGGGGTGACAACCTCTGTCATGAGCCGACAGTGCAAGCCACCCCAGTGCTGACAGCTACTGGGTGCTGCAGAAAGAGCATCGGGTCTTTTCTTTTTATAGGGCCTACCAAAATAGCATCAGGTTGCGTTTTGGTGGGTTAGTCTGATCAAATTCCCTAGGCACACAGCGATGTGTCTTGGGTCTGCTGCCTGTAAGACATGGCCTTGACCTGCTGTCAGAGGGCTTAAAAAGCAAGGGGGGAAATGGAGGCACGGGACAGTGCAGGGGCTCTGAGGTTGCACAGCAGTGCTGGAGGCATCACGCCATGCTGCACTGTGCCACGCCATGCTGCACCGTGTCACACCATGCCGCACTGTGCTGCACCACATCACACAACGCTGTTCTGTGCCATGCCATGCTGCACTGTGCCACACTGTGCTGCGCTCTGTCACACCACGCTGCACTGTGCCATGCCATGCTGTACCATGTCACACCATGCTGCCCTGTGCCATGCCACACTGTACCATGCCACACCGCGCTGTGCTGTGCCACGCCACGCTGTACTGTGTCACACCACGCTGCCCTGTGCCATGCCATGGTGCACTGTGTCACAACACACCGCCCTGTGCCATTCCACACTGCACCATGTCACACCACACTGTGCTGCACTGTGCGACACCACACCGTGCTGTGCCATGTCACACCACGCTGCCCTGTGCCATGCCATGCTGTACCATGCCACAGCATGCCGCGCTGTGCCATGGCATGCTGCACCATGTCACGCCATGCTGCCCTGTGCCATGCCACGCTGTACCATGCCACACCGCGCTGTGCTGTGCCACGCCACGCTGTACCATGTCACACCACGCTGCCCTGTGCCATGCCATGGTGCACCATGACACACCACACTGTGCTGTACCGTGTCACACCATGCCATGCTGCACCATGTCACACCACGCCACCCTGTGCCATGCCATGCTGTACCATGCCACAGCATGCCGTGCTGTGCCGTGCCATGCTGCACTGTGCCACACCGTGCTGCACTGTGCCATGCCATGCTGTACCATGTCACACCATGCCGTGCTGTGCGATGCCATGCTGTACCATGCCACACCATGCCACCCTGTGCCATGCCATGCTGCACCGTGCCACACCACACTGTGCTGCACTGTGTCACACCATGCCGTGCTGTGCCATGCCATGCTGTATGTCACACCACGCCACGCTGTATCCGCACTGACCTCTAGTGGGTGCAGCCGGGCCGTGGGTGTGCATATTGTACACTGGTGTTACAGCCCTGAGACACCTCCTGCTCACCCAGTTTTTTCCCAACCCTTTCTGCTTTCCAGTATCCAGACTGGTGCTGGTCACGCCGGGTGGCTGGGACCTGCCGGTCCCATTGGTGGGTGGGCGTTAGGTACAATCCTGCACCTCTTTTGGGGGTGATCAGAGGGGTTCAGACGTGATGCTCTGAGTGCTTAGGCTGAGGGTGCCGGGTGCAATGCATGGTTCTCCCTGCCGTCCTGCTCACCTGTGCCATCTGGTGCCTTGCAGGAATGCCAAGAAGGAAGGGGACCTGCTGACCGCCCAGGCCCGCCTCAAGGACGTGGAGGCTTTGCTCAACTCCAAGGAAGCTGCGCTCTCCACAGCCCTGGGCGAGAAGAGGAATCTGGAGTCTGAAGTGCGGGACCTGAGGGCACAGGTGGCCAAGGTGAGTGGTGGCAGCCCTGTCCCCAACTGGCCCACGGACCCCCCCTGTCCCCCACCTGCCTGGGCGCTGCCAGCTCCCTGGTGTGCCAGGGGACCGGGTGGTGGGTCCCCAGCCAGCGCTGGGTGCTATGCCTGGACAGTCCCCAGGAGCCCGCCGTGACAGTCCTTTTCAATTCCCTGCAGCTGGAAAGTGCCTTGAGCGAAGCCAAGAAGCAGCTGCAGGATGAGATGCTGCGCCGCGTGGACGCGGAGAACCGGCTGCAAACGCTGAAGGAAGAGCTCGAATTCCAGAAAAACATTTATAGCGAGGTGAGGCGCGATGTGCCGCTGCGGTGCCGGGCTCGCTTGGGATAGTGATGCCCCCTGTGTGTTGTGTCCCCATCCCCAAGCTGATCCCACCCCAAGGTGACACTGTGTCACCTGACCTGTCCCCAGGAGCTGCGGGAAACCAAGCGCCGCCATGAGACCCGGCTGGTGGAGATTGACAACGGGCGGCAGCGGGAGTTTGAGAGCAAACTCTCCGAAGCCTTGCAAGAGCTGCGGAGCCAGCATGAAGCCCAGATCAGGCTTTACAAGGAGGAACTGGAGAAGACCTACGGGGCGAAGGTGAGCAACACCCACATGCAGCCGTCCTCTTCCCACCCTGCCCTGTGGAGTGCCGGTGGGCAGAGGGTGCTGGAGATGCTAACCCACCCATTTTGTCCTTCAGCTGGAGAATGCCAAGCAATCAGCTGAGAGGAACAGCAACATGGTGGGTGCTGCCCACGAGGAGCTGCAGCAAACCCGCATCCGCATCGACAACCTCTCCTCTGAAGTCAGCCAGCTGCAGAAGCAGGTGAGTCAGGACCAAGGGATCCCTCTGGATGTCCCTGCCCTGGGGATGGCCCCAGGTGGAATAGCCACTCTCACCTTCCCTCCCCACACAGTTGGCTGCCAAGGAGGCGAAGCTGCACGATTTGGAGGATATTCTGGCCAGGGAACGTGAGACCAACCGGCGCCTGCTCTCTGACAAGGAGCGGGAGATGGCCGAGATGCGGGCACGCATGCAGCAGCAGCTGGATGAATACCAGGAGCTGCTGGACATCAAGCTGGCTCTGGACATGGAGATCAATGCCTACCGCAAACTGCTGGAGGGCGAGGAGGAGCGGTGAGCACGGGGTGCTGCACCCGGTGGGCTATGCGGGTCCCAGCCCTCGTGTCCTCACCAGTTCCATCTCATGTTCTCCTCCTGCCCAGGCTGAGGCTGTCCCCCAGCCCTTCCTCCCACAAAGGTGCATCCCGTAGCCACTTGTCCACCCCGGGCTCCTCCAAGAAGAGGAAGCTGGAGGACAGCGAGAGTCGGACTAGCTTCTCCCACCATGCCCGGACAAGCGGCCGCGTCGGCGTGGAGGAGGTGGACTTGGAAGGCAGATTCGTCCGTCTCAGGAACAAGTCCAACGAGGTGTGTTTTTTCTTTGGGGATGATCCTTGGGATCCCTGAGAGTGTAGTTCAGCCCCACTTCACCCCATGGGCAGGAGGGGAACTGGGACAAGCTGGGGAGGAGCCAGGGGATCTCAGGGTTGCTGCTCTCTCTCTCTTGCAGGACCAGGCGATGGGGAACTGGCAGATCAAGCGGCAGAATGGAGATGATCCCCCCATCACCTACCGCTTCCCCCCAAAGTTCACTCTGAAGGCTGGCCAGGTGGTCACGGTGAGTCACTGCCTGGTGAAGGATCCACCTGAGATCCCAAACCCACCCGGGCCCTTGGTGATGCAGAGCAGTTGGAGCCAGGGTGCATGCTCCTTGGCACTTGGCTTTTTTAGGGGGACAGACCCACATCCCCAGGGTCAGGGCTCCACAGACCTGAGACGTTGCTTTTCTCTGTGCTTTTCTCCCTAGATCTGGGCCTCGGGGGCTGGGGCGACCCATAGCCCCCCCAGCAACGTGGTGTGGAAAGCCCAGAGCAGCTGGGGGTCTGGGGACAGCCTGCGCACTGCCCTGATCAACTCCAATGGGGAGGTGAGAGCCCGATGGCAGCACCGGTTTGGGGCACAGGGGAATTGGTAGGCATAGAACCCCTCCAACTCCTTTCCTGTCCCGTGCAGGAGGTGGCCATGCGGAAACTGGTCCGCACCGTGATCATCAACGATGAAGATGAGGATGAGGACGATGATGAAGTTAACATCCACCACCGCCATCACCACGTGAGTACCACACTGGGGAAGGCACTGGTCCCAGGGGTTCTGTCGCAGGGATGCTGGGAGAGCTCAGGTCTGGTCCCAGTCAGGGTGGGAGGCAGCTCAGCGTCACACAGGATCAGGCCTTATGGGAGAAGGCAGTTGGGAGGCTGTTGTGGAAACAACCCCATGGGAGAAGCCAATAGACCTCTGGCACCTGGAGAAGATGACTGCTTGCAAAAAAAACTCTAGAGACCTTGCCGGAAGTCATCTCCAACCCTGAGCAACCTTGACCAGCCACAAAAAGGGCTGGAGGAGCTGGGAGGGAGGCTGAGCTGGTACCTCCCATCACTTGGAGGTGGAGGACAGGATGGTGGGAATTTGATGGACGACACTTCTCCGTGGCAGCTGCTCCATCCTCTTTGCTTCGCGAGGGCACTGGAACAAATCCAGAGGTGACTTCGTCCTTCCTCTCAGCCCATCACTCCCCTGACGGAGCTGAAGTATGCACCAGGAAGAGCAGCGGGCAGAGAGCAGGCAGCGAGCAGGCAGCGTGCCAGCAGCAGAGCTGCAGCCGCTTCTCCCCTTATCAAACATCCCTGGCTGCAGCCCAGGAGCCCCCGCCAGCCCGTCCCGCAGGGAGAGATCTGTCTTGCACATGAGGTGCCTGCAGGAATCATGCACGGGGAGATGCCATCACCGCCACACTGTGCCTCAACACTGGCAAAAAATCTTCTGGATGCTGCTCCCCAGGGCTCTGTGTGACAGGAGCAGGATGGGGCATCCATCATCTGCTTTCCTTTGAGTTCTCTGGATCTGAAGAGCCGTGCCGAGATGGCTATCGATTATCCTTGGACAGAGGAGCCAAGCTCCTGCGGGCCAGCGCTGCCCATTTGTCTGGGGACTGAACCCTTTCCAAGAGCGAATTTCCCATTGGAAAGCAGTGAGCCTCACTCTCCCAGGCAGCGAGGAAGAGGATGCTCTTAGACAAGCACAAGAGGAGCACAGTTAAGATGTCTTCTGTGTGCTGAGAGGCCAGGGTGCAAGGACAGGGCAGCAGGGACAGTTCACCCATCTGCAGTGTGCCAGCCCCAGTAATTTGGGATTATAAATATAACAACAACAACAACAATAGTAATAATAATTTATTATTTTTAAACCACGTGATGGAGAGGATGGGTGGAGTGCAGACCCTGTTTGAAGACTAACTTGAAGAGCCCTCCTGGGTCACACCGGTGCTGCTGCGGTCCTCAGGGCAGGGTGCTCAAGGCAGAAGATGCTCAGGTGAGCACTCAAGGTTGTTTTGTCTGTTCCCCCCCCATCTAGGGTAGCTGCAGTGGCTCTGGGGACCCCGGGGAATACAACCTCCGCTCACGCACAGTGGTCTGTGGGACATGCGGTCAGCCAGCCGAGAAGTCAGGCAACCAGAACACCGGTATCAACACCGTGTCCTCAGGCTCATCCACTTCCAGCATGACCGTCACCCGCAGCTACCGCAGCATTGGTGACTCTGGCAGCATCGGCCTTGGGGACAGCCTGGTGACCAGGAGCTACCTCCTGGGGAACTCCAGCCCCCGTAGGCAGGTTAGTGCCATTTCCAGACCCTGGGTCCAGGCTGTCCCTGGGCTGCTGGGTCTCCATCCTGTCCCTGCATCATCCTTTCTCAACAAGACAGTGCTGTGGGGGTCCCTTCCCCTCCTTCCTCTCCTCCTCTCTGTTTTTTCTCTTGCCCCGGGCACCTTTGGGCTTGCACAAGTCTCTTTGTAAGGGGAGTGTGGAGGTTGAGAGGGATTGGAAAAGGATGTGGCTGTAGTGTCTCCCCATGCCATCCCATGCTCAGCTCTCTTGGCAGCCCCGGAGCATCCTTCATCCTCCACGGCTCTCATTCCACCACTGCCGAGCGTTATTCATGCTGGTAACATGAATATTTCAGCACTTGAATATTAATACCCTCAATATTAGTCAATATTATTACCCTCATATATTACCACCAGTTCTCAAACTTCTGACTTCAGTGCTATAATTACCCCAGCCAAGGGGTATTTATTATATCCCAAGGGCCAGGGTGGATGAGAGCCAGGGGCGCACACAGTCCGGGCAGTGTGGGCATCCGGAGGGTCCCACTTGGACATTACTGCCTCCTTTGCAGCCAGAGCAAATGGATAGTAACACTGGGTTATTTTTAATTTTCTTCTTTTTCTTTCTTCCTCCCAGGCTCAGGCTGTGCAAAACTGCAGCATCATGTAACTCCGTGGCACCATTCCTGTGTTTCCTGGCCATCTTGAGCTAGTTTTTTCCCAAAGCAAAATTTTTTTTCCTTTAAAAAAACAATATCAAAAACCAAGGTTGGGTTTTTTGTTTTCTATAGCAGGAATTTTATATATATATATATATATATTAAAAATGCTAACAGATGCTTTGATTTTTTTTGTAAAGAAAAAATCTATTTCTATAAAAAAAAACCAAACAAAAAAAAGCTTTTCAGCTTCAAAATTTTTTTAAAACTTCAGCCAAAGACACCAAGGAATTATGTTTACTGAACAGCCATGCAGGAAGAGATTGTAGTTTAATAGCTCTTTAGATTATATCGGTTTTGCCGAAGCTTTTTATATAGGATTGGGAGAAGCAAAGCCATCCCCATCAGAGCTGCGCACTCCTGCGTGCGTCAGGCGGATCCACAGAGGTGCTGGGGCAGAGGCTGAGCTGAGAGCCCCGATGCTGTTGCAGATCATCCTGACTGCGCTGGTGGGCACACGCTCTGGAGGGTTGCTGTCTCAACCCTTTGCAACCCCCTTTTTTTTTTTTTTTTTTTTGATCTGAACCCAAAATTCCCTTTTCTTTCTTTTTTTTTTTCCCCCCATTTTTTTATTTCACTGCAGTGCTGGCACGGGGAGCTCCTGGCACCTTGCGGGTGATGCCCCACGTCTCTCTCCGGCCATGCGGGCATTACCCCCCTTCCCAGCCCCTTGCCCGTGTGCACTTCCATCGCTCCACGTACTGTATTTCCCATCCAAGGCACCTCTTGCCCTTTGGGTTTTCTTTTTTTTTTTAAGCAGCCGAGTTGTGCCTTAGCCAAGGTGGGGGCCACTCCGGAGCGGGGCTGGGAGCCCCGCAGGACCCCGCACAGCATCGAGGGTAGATGGAGTAGGGAAAGTGAAAACCCACCGGAGCTGCATCCCGGGACCAGATGGATTTAGCGGATGGGGGTGATGGACCTCGCTCCTGCGGGCTCAGATCCAGTGGGACCTCCTCTTTGGGAGCTGCTGCATCCAGTGGGGTTCACCCCTGTTTTTTTCGGCTGTGGTTAGCTGGGCTCTTCTCCAGTGGCAGGAGCTCAGGAGCCCATTTCAGGGCAGGATGAGGCCAAGGATGCTTAGTCCAAGACAGGGCTGGTTTGCCAGGAAGGCACTGAGGAAGGCTTTTTGTTTGAGTGAGGGGGATTTTGGGGTCCAGCACGGGCAGCTCCCCTCTCTGCAACGGTCCATCCAGCCATTGATGGAGATTTCAGCTTTTTGCCTCGATTGGGGAACGCCTGTAGCACCCCCTGCCTCAAGTGCATCCTGGGGGCAGGATCAGGTCCCCAGCACAAGCCCCCCACTCTGGCGGGATCTAGTGAGACCGCGTATGTATCTGTGCTTGCAAAGCTTCTGTATTACTGCCTGTATTTCCTTCCAGAATCAATACAGCCGAACTGTTCCCACCCTGCGTGCTGTCGTCATTGCTGTCCTGGCAGGGATTGGTGGGGCACTTTGGTGCACCCCAGCCTGGTGCTTGCTTTTGGCCCAGGGAGGGAATCTCTTTTAGTCCCACAGCCAGGGCTGAGGCTCAGCACTCTACCATGGATAGGAGGAAAGCAGGGTGGCCCCGGGCACCCAGACTCACCCAGGGGGGTTCCCTGGGGTGGGATGCTGAGAGCTGGGGCAGCCAGGCTCCTTGCAGGGCCAGGAGCCCCCCCGGACCCAGCAGTGATGGGGCTGGTGGGGAGGGGATGGAATCTGGGGAGAGGGCTCAGAGATTTCCTCCCCCTGGGATTTTGGGGAGCAGACATTCCCCTGGATGGGATGGCCTCGGGGGTTGCAGAACCTGAGTGAGCCCCCGAGTGCAGGTTTGCTGCTACCATGGGGATGGCCCGGGCACCCCACCAAAGGGACCCCCCTGATCCTCCCGCCCCAGGGCCGTGCCAGGCACTGGAGCGAGACGGGAGGAGATGCCGGGGAGAGGGAGAGAGCTGTAAAGCCGGCACATAATCGGCTTTACCGGGCACAGCACTGGGGAGCTGCAATGTGAGCGAGCACAGGCAGGCGGCCGGGGCACAGGCACAGCCAGGTAGGTGCCCGGGGTGCCCATCCTGGGGTAGCCCCCACCCCAGTGTTCGAATGCCTGCGTCCCCCCAGCTGCACGGGTTTACATCGCCCTGGACTTGGGTGCAAGCAGGGCTGAGCCTCGCGAGGGCAGGGGGTGCCAAGGGGTCTCTGGGGCATTGCTGCCACCTTCCAGCTTTGGGCTGACTTGTGGGTACCCAGCTAGGTACCCGTGTCCCCTCCCAAGAAGGTGGGTTACAGCAGGGGATCTCAGAGGTGGGTGCTCGCAGTGTGGCAGGTGACAAACTGGCTCCAGTGCCACCCTCGTTCTGTGCCCCATTTGCCCCCCCCCCATCTCTCCACCAGCTCAGGGATGCCAGCACCACAATGCCGGGACAGGTACCCTGCACAGCCGGCAATGCCAAGGAGCTGCAGTGTGTCCCATCTGTGCCACGTCTGACCCTGAGGTGGGAATCTAGCCCGACCCCGAGCCTTGCACCACCAGGTCCCAAAAGTCATGAGGCTGTGCCCAAAATAGCGGGTTATTGAATGGCGGGGGGAAGCCAACCACGCTGCTGGGACCTCGTGCTCCTGCCTAGCCATGCTACTGGGAGAAATTAGGTCAGGAGGCAAGGGGAAATGTCACGGGTCCTCCCCATGCCCCCGCACGGGACCCAGGCATCCTGGCACGGCAGGGTCACGCCAGAGAAGGGCTGAGCTGGTGGCATTGCTCTGTGCCCCTTCGCCACCCTCGGTGCCCCATGGCTCGCACGACCTGTGGGGTCCCTGCATGGCCCCGTGTGGACCTTGCACAGCCCCATGGGGACCATACACATCCCATGTGGACCTTGCACAGCCCCATGTGGACCTTGCACAGCCCTGTGTAGACCTTGCATGGCCCTATGGGGACCTTGCACAGCCCCATGGGGACCATGTACAGCCTGTGGGGACCTTGCACATCCCTGTGTGGACCTTGCACACCCCTATGGGGACCTTGCAGAGCCTGGGTGGACCTTGCACCACCCATGGGGAGTGTGTATGGCCCACAGGGACCTCGCACAGCCCATAGGGACCATGCACAAGAGTGCCTGTGACAGAACTCCAGCCCCGCTCCAGCCAAAGCAAGGAGTCAGGGTTGGATTTCTCCAGCTCCTCCTGCAGTTCCGTAGGGCTGAGCCTGGCTCTGGGCTCCCCTGGGAAGCTGGCAAGAGGGAAATGGGAGCCCAGAGCAGGGGGCCATGACCCAGCCTTGCTCACTTGTGCACTGGGTGGCAGGGTCTCTGCACAGGCACCCTGGGGTCCACGGCTGGGTGGGAGCATGGCAAGCAAACACAGGGGCGCACATGCTAGGGATCATCAGGCTTTTAGGGGGGAAAAAAATCTAGCACAAGGGAGCCTTGGAGCAATCACTGGGATGGGGTAGAGCCAGGACTGACCCCGACATCTGGCAGCTACCAGGGTTTACCGGGCTGGCCCATGGCTGAGCGGGTGCTGGGTGCCCTGCGAGCCCCACACTGGCCCCCTCTAGGCCCCTGCGTGCCCAGGGGGATTAAGGTCAGGCCGCCCCGCTAATCCCAAGGGTAGTTTAAGATGGGAGCTTGTGCCCGCTACCACCCCCCAAGGTTGCACCCCAAGGTGCTGCATGTCATGAGACACCCACAGAGCACCCTTGGGGGGACCAGACAGGACTGGGGGGACACAGCTCAACCGTTGGGGTGGGAAGGGGCCAGGGCAGCTCTGCCTCCCTGTAGCAGGCTTCGGCTAAACCTCCAGTGCCGGCAGGCAAGAGGCACAAGCTCTTTACGACTCCCAGGCAAACGCTCCTGACTTGCGGAGCCCTGTGGGAACTGGGGCAGCAGAAATGGTGCAGAGGGGTGGGGGGGCAGCCAAGGGGGCACTTGGGTCCGCTCCCCAGCCCTGGGCAGGGCAGGTACCCCAGCATGGGGTGGAAAGGGGCCCTTGGTTGGGCCCATTCCCGTCTCGCTGCTTTTGGGGGTGTTGATACTGGCACCCCAGCCTGTGCAAAGCAGCAGGGCTGGCACCTTTCCTGGGCACCTCATGCGTAGTTGTGCAATTGCAGGCTGGGGACAAAGTGACTCGCCTGAGGTCATGCAGGGAAGGCTGTTGCAGAGGAAGGAAGCAGCAATAGCGGGGGATCCTGTTTCGGGGCTCAGGGCACCCCACTCCCACACAGCCAGGAAGGGGAAGGAGGGCAGGTTCCAAAGAAGAAGTGGGATCTGCCGGCGCCAGTTGGGCCAGTTTCCCACAAGGGAAGTTTCGAGGGGGGGAGTGCCATCAACCAAAATTGGGTGCTGCGGGTGCTGTGGCAGTGTGGAGATAAATGTGGCCTGCTCAGAACTGGATCCTGGCAGCTGCTGGTGACACCACAGCTGGGCCCCAACCCCCCTCCTGGGACCCCCCCAAAGCCAGGTAGCATGGACAGCCAGAGCCAGCACAGCTCATCTAGGACAGGTGAGTGGTGATGAGGGGGGCTGAGACAGGGCTGCAGAGGTGGGGGTGCAGGGATGGGGGTTCAGGGATGCAGTGCAGTTTCAGGGATGCAGAGGTACAGTGTGGATATGGGGGTGCAGAGATGGGGGACAGGGATGGGGGTGCAGGGATGTGCTGTGGATATGAGAGTGCAGAGATGGGGGTGCAGGGATGCAGTACAGATACAGGGATGCAGAGATGGGGGTGCAGTGATGAGGGTGCAGGGACGTAGTGCAGATTTGGGGATGTAGTGTGGATATGGGGGTGCAGAGGTGGTGGGCAGGGATGGGGGTGCAGGGATGTGGTGTGGATATGAAGGTGCAGAGATGGGGTGCAGGGACATGGTGCAAATAGGGGGGAGCAAAGATGAGGTGAAGGGACACGATGTAGTTACGAGGGCGCAGGAACGTGCCAAGAGGGGTGTTGGAGGGGACACACGTGGGTGCGCAGTTGTGTGCATGTGGGGTGTCTGTCCACATCTGCGGGGGGGGGTGGGCTGGGGTGGGGTGGGTGTGCACGGTCATGCATGTGTGCACGCGTGTGTAGGTCTGTGCTTGTTGGTGCCGGTGAGCATGCCGGTGTGCGCCCACCCGTGCCTATGCACGAGCCCAGGGTGCGCAGCCGTGTGTCCATCTGTCGAGCTTGTCCGTGTGTCCGTGTGTGGCTGCGGGGGGGGGGGGTGAAGGCCAGCCGGAGCCGGCGGCCGAGGTAAAGCCGTAGCCATGGCGACGGGAGCAGGATCCGGTGGCCCCGCAGGGATGCTGGTCCCGCCAGACCCCCCCGGCCGCCCGGGCGCGGGGGCTGCCACAGGTCGGTACCACCGCACCGGGACTGGGGCCGGGCTGGGGGTGCCTCCCCGGGGGGGGGGTGAGGCAGAGCCGGGGCTGGGGGCAGTCGCCATAGCGGGGATGGGCTTTGGGGACACCCCACCCTCCCAGACAGCTCTGATGCTGCCAGGCAGTGACGAAGGGGCTGAGGTCCCAAGGCCAGGGAGAGACTCCCTGCATCCCCCCACCTTGCAGCCTTGTCTTTGCCCCCCCTCCCATATCCCCCTTTCTTCTTCCCATAGCTCCTTTGCATCCCTCCACATCTCCTCTCCCCCCCCAATTCCCTCCTGCGCATCCTCCTGTCTCCTTCCTGCACTGCCCCACATCTGTTCCCACCCTTTGCATCCTGCCCTTTGCATTCCTCTTGAATCCCTCCCCTATCTCCCACTGCACCCTCTGTTTCCTCCCCTGCATGCTCCCATATCCTTACTGCATCCCCCCCACACCCCCCCTCCCTTGCTTTCCATTCCCACCCCACTCCCTCCTGCTCTGTGTCTGGGGATGGATTGAAGGAGCCTCCCCCAGTCTGAACCAGGCTGCCCCAGCCCCTGACTTCTGCCTGGGTGTTGGAAGCATCCCCACACCCCCCGCCATGCCACCGGCATACTCCTGGGGTGGGGGACATGGGCAGGGGATTAGCATCAAGCAGCAGAGAAGGACCACACATTTCCCTGCTGGGAGGGGACCCCAGTTCCCAGCTGCCCGGGAAACTGAGGCACGGGGAAAGTCTTGGCAGGCAGGAGATCAGTGCCAATGTGGCCACCAGCTTCACGTCTGCCCTGCGCCATCGTGTCTCACCTTGCTGAGCACAGAGGCTGGGTCTGGCTCTTTCCCAGGGCAGGTTAAATCACTCTGCAAGGAGGATGTGTGTTTACTGGCAGCATAATATTCCCTGGCTTGGAGGGAATCTGGAGAGTGGGTGGGACAGGGAATGAAGTCCCATGGAGCCACGGCCATGGTGAACCCAAAAGCATGAGGGAAAACTAAACCACCCCAATGTTGAGAGGCCCTTGGCAACACTGGCTTCCACATGCCAAATCCTATGCAGGGAGGCTGCAATGCTCTCCCCACCCCCCCCCCGCATGTCCCCCCAGACCACTTTGGCCAGGGGACCCAGAAAGGAGGAGGGACAGGGCTGTGACAGAGCTTTGGCTCCCCATGCCACTGGAGCAGCCTTGAGGCTGCTCTCACTTCACACCCTGTATCAGAGCTGGCTTGTGCCAGGGGAACACTCTCTGGGGGCTTTCCCCAGCCCCACCATGTTCCCCTGAGCCTTCAGCCTCTCCAAGGAGCCTCTGCTCCCTTTCCCATCCCTCCTCCCCCTCCGCTGGCCCCGGTGGCTCCAGCCCAGGGCAGAACAATGCGGCTGGTCCAAGCCTCCGTGCGGCCCCATTTCTCAGCCAACCCTTCGCCAAGTGGGAAATCCGGGGCAGAGTAACCTAGTTTCTGTGCTTACAAGGAGCTTTCTGTCCCAGCCAAGCAAGGTGGCGGGGAAAGCGCTGCCCTCCCGGGGCTTGGTGTCCCGGCGGGCAGATGGTGGCACAGGGGGAGGCAGGTAAGGAGGCCCTGATGGGGCAGGATGCTCCTCAGCCTTGTCGGGAGTGGCATATTGGGGTACCTCAGATGTGGCTCTGATGTTGTGGGGGACCCCAGGGCTTTGGCTTCGGTGGGTTTCTCAGCCACAGCTGTCCCAGAGCAGCCCGGGGTGGAGGATGGAGCTGGCAGGGAACCAGGACAGTTTTGGGCTTTTGGGGGGGGCGATGCTCAGCCCCAGGGGTCTGTTTGTGGGTGTGATGCTCAGACCCGCTGTCGATCCTCACAGTCACAGCAGGAGAAACGACATTGCTTTGCTTTCACCCCAAAGATTTCCACAAAGCCAGGAAGGGAACCCAAGCATCCGGGCACCCGATTTCTTCCTGAGCACCCCAGTCAGAGGAACAGAGCACCCCAGCTCCCATCCCGGCTCCCTCCACCAGGCTTCGCTGCCCTCCCTGTTGGGGTGCAACGCAGGCGAGGCAGGAGCAGGCGCCTGCTGCCCCAACCTGCTGAGGCTCGTCCTCTTCCAGCAGGACTTTCTGGTTCCCACAGTCCCTGGCGGAGCCACGCAGGGCTGGGTTGGGCCGCAGCGAGCCCTGTCACGAGCTGGGTTGGAAGCCTGGCAGCGCGGCCGGACCTTGGCCAGGCACTGGGCATGGGTCTGTGGGGGTCTTCTGGCCACAGCCCCCTGGGGCCAGGCGCCTGCCGGGTGCCGATGCTCCAAGGACGGAGGTGAGCCAGCTCTGTCCTCGCCCATCGGAGAGGTAATGCTGCTCGCTGGGGAACACGGTGGCTGCCTGCAAGGCGTCCTGGGGACCACATGGTTCTTGAGACATTGCTCTTTCTCCGTTGCTTCTGGCAAGAGCTGCAAAAAAGAGCTGCAAGAGCAGGGTGTCCTGTCCCCCCGCCCCCCAGTTTTTGGACCCCCCGACTGCTGATGGAGCTGCACAGAGGAATCCCTGATGGGGACGGGCGCTGTGGGGCTCTGCAGGGGCAAAGGCAGGAGCATCTGGACACCCCTGTGCCAGGGAGGTCTCGGTGCAGGGAGCCCAGCAGTGCGTGGAGATGCCTCTACCTCTGCCGGGATGGTGGTGACAAGCTCTCGCCCATATTCGGGGGCCATCTGCAGCTTGAGGCGATGGGGCCCCATGGCCCCCCCGCGCTGGCTGCTGGCTTCCCCCCTCTGGTTTCCGCTCAGTGACGGCACTTGCCCTAAGCCTCGCTCTTCCCGCAGGGATGGTGCTGGGACCTTCGAGGTGTGCATCCCTGCCACCCCCCGCCATGCCCGCAGCTGCCCTCCGCCTGCTCTGCGGTGTGATGATGCCAGCCGCCATGCTCTGCGCCGAGCCCCTGCCCCGCATCACCTTCCCCAGCGGTGAGTACGACACGGAGAGAGCAAAATGGCTGGGGAGGGGATGGGGACAAGCTGGGTTGTGGGGGGGGACAACGTCGGCTTGAAAGAGCATCTGTCCCCAGGGTTGAGCACCCAGCATCAGGGACCCATGGGGTGCTCTCCATCACAGCCTCCCCATCTCATCACCCCTCTCATTAGCCCCACACAGGGCTGGGGCAGTGGGATGGCAGCTATGGGGCAGGGGACGGGTGCTGGTGGCAGCAGGGCGATGCAAAGAGCTACGGGGCTGCCGTGGAGGCAGATGTGATGAGGCCGGTTGGCACCCCAACACCTTTGGGAGTGGGAGCTGGGTGCACCCCAGGGTGTCAGCTCTAGCAGAGCGATTTTGGGACCCACGTGGCACCTGGGGATCTGCTCAGGGCCACCCTGGAAAGGGAAGGCTGCCTCCTTGGTGGGACAGGGCACAGCGTCCTCTGTGTGTGTTCAGCCAAATGGCAGGTGGCAAAGAAAGGGGTTTGGCAGTGCTCTGGGACGGCAGCGTTCGGGCAGGCGGGAGAGATCTGTGCCCCCATGGCAGGGCCGTGCCCTCACGAGGCCCCTGCCCATGCTGCCACTTCCCCTTCCCCTTGCAGCCATTCTGAGAATTGCAAAATCTCCCTTTTCTTTTTCCCTGTTTTGGTGGCTGGCAGAGGCAAACAAGAAGCCTGTGGCCCCAGCTGTGCTTGTGGGCACCGTGGGGGCTTGTAATCCCCCGCAGGCTGGCACCTTGGGGTGGTGGATCCCCCAAACGGAGCATCACCCCATAGCCGTGGCCCCAAAGCATCATGGGCAGAGCTTGCAGCCCAACAAGGAAAAAAGCACTCTATTTCTTACAGGACAGCAAAGTAGCATCAGAGGGCGAGGGATACACGGGCTTTGGAGCCTGGGGACGTCCAGCTCTTGCAGCAGGACTCAGAGGGGATGGCGGGGAGGTGGGGACCTGGAGGGGGAAGTGAGGATGGCAATGGGGGGGCCGTTGAGGAAGCGATGCACCCCATTTCCTATGTGAGAGGTGACATGAGCCACAATGGCAGCTGCTGCCACATCTGCCCAGTGTTGATGGTGGTGGTGGTGCCTGTGTGGTGCCTGGCCGTGTGTCTCTGTGTCCCTTGGTCCCCATCATCCCCTTTTGCTCCTGCCAGGGGACCCCCGACGGACACTGACCCATTTCAGCCAGGACAACGTCTCCCACTACGACATATTCCTCCTGCATGAGAGCGAGGAGGAGCTGTACGTGGGGGCCCGTGACCGGGTGCTGGCCCTGACCGTCGGCACCCCAGGCAGCATCCATGCCAAAGCCTCGGTGAGCAGCAGTTGCTTTTGGGGAGGCTGGGGGGGGGAATGCCCTCTTCTGTACCTCAGTTTCCCTACTTGGGCTGGGCGGTCGTGGCCTGGCTCAGCAGCTGTGGACCGTCTCCCTTCCCTCCGCAGATAATGTGGGGACCCACGGCCGAGAAAATCTCTGAGTGTGCTTTTAAGAAGAAGAGCCAGGAGGTGAGAGAGCACCGGGGGGGGGTGTCCCACAGAGCTGTGGGGATGCTCAGCCCCTGCCTCTGCTCTTCCCACCCCCACCCAGACCGAGTGCTTCAACTTCATTCGGGTCCTTGTGGCCCTGAACCAGACCCACCTCTACGTCTGCGGGACCTACGCCTTCAGCCCCGCGTGCACCTACATCGTGAGTGTCCCCCCCAGCCAAGGACAGAGACAAGGGGGGGGCTGTCCAGACATGTTGTGGCATTGCTGTGAGGAACCACAAAATACTGGCCCAGGAGCCCCAGCGCGATGGGGGATTTGAGCTACTTGCATC
The DNA here is from genome assembly GCA_028022735.1 of Gypaetus barbatus. NCBI lineage: Eukaryota > Metazoa > Chordata > Aves > Accipitriformes > Accipitridae > Gypaetus > Gypaetus barbatus. Next base: position 25,222,890 of record CM051540.1, on the reverse strand, counting down.
ATGGGAAGTCCCCTGGGATGTGCGGTGCTGGGTGCCCCCCGCCACCAAGGTGCATCTTTGCGTTTCATGCACTAAAGGAGCCCATGGTGTTTCTAACCATGGCTGCCTGCGCCTTTTCACTTACCAGGTCCAATGCAGATGGTAAACCCTTGATTTTGGGTCCCAGTTCCCTCAGGTGACCCCAGGCAGCTTGTCCTGCCTCAGTTTCCCCACTTGCTAAGCATGCGGTGAGCACCGCAGCTTCCCCACAGGCCAGAGGGAGTACACAGACATTTCTTGCAGATTTGGGCTTTGTTTTAACTCCATCAGCTGATTTTTCTCCCCTTTCCCACAGCAACTGGAGAACTTCACACTGATGTCCAGCGGCAGAGGACAACCTTTCCTGGACGGGAAGGGCCAGTGCCCCTTTGACCCCCAGCACACCTACACGGCCCTGCTGGTGGGTAAGTACGGGGCCAGTGGCCCCCACGGGTGGGCACCCATCCCTGGGATGGAGTGGAGGGTGACAGTGGGGGGGGTGTCTCCCTGTCACAGCTCACCCCCACCCTGTCCCCGAGCAGATGGCGAGCTCTACGCTGGCACCATGAACAACTTTCAGGGCAACGAGCCCATCATCTCCCGCTCACTGGGCAGCCGGACCCTGCTCAAGACGGACGCCTTCCTCCGCTGGCTGTCAGGTGAGCAGGGAGATGGTCCTTGGGAGGACCCCCTGACCCCCCTCACCCTCCCCGTGCCAGGGAGTGCTCGCAGCAGCCCCCTCCTCGTTCCACCTCCTCACCTATCTGTCCTGGCTGTGCCCCACAGCCGACGCCGCCTTCGTGGCCTCCTTCAGCATCCCTGGAGATGACAAGGTCTACTTCTTCTTTGAGGAGACGGCCGATGAGTTTGATTTCTTTGAGCGGCTCCTGGTGCCACGGGTGGCCCGTGTCTGCAAGGTGGGTGCAGGGACGACAACAGAGGACGATGATGGCGTATGATGAGGGTACCCAGCTCCTGTCACCCCGGGGCTGAGTATCCTCCTGGCTCCCACAGAGTGATGTTGGGGGGGACAAGGTGCTGCAAAAGAAGTGGACGACGTTCCTGAAGGCCCAGCTGGTGTGCTCACAACCTGGCCACTTCCCCTTCAACGTCATCCATCACGCCTTCGCCCTGCCCCGCCGCGACGGCGGTGCCGACTTCTACGCTGTCTTCACCTCGCAGTGGTGAGTCCCGACACCCAGGGGTGCTGCAGGTGCACTGGGGACCCAGGTCCTCCCCATGCCCATTTTGCTGTCCCTGCAGGCAGGCGGGCAGGGCAGGCAGCGCAGCCGTCTGTGCCTACAGACAGGAGGCTCTGGAAGAGGTCTTCGAGGGCAAATACAAGGAGCTAAACAAGGAGAGCTCCCGCTGGACGGTCTATGGTGGCCCCGACATGAATCCCCGGCCTGGCAGCGTGAGTGCTGCCCACTGTGGGGATAAGACCCTCCTGGGAGATGATGCTGGTCCCCATGGGGAGGGGCTTGTCCGTCCTAGTTTGCCCTGTGTGCTGGCACTGGGGTGAGATGGTGGTGGTGGAGCAAGTGGGGTGGGAAAGGGGGGGGGTTCCCTTTGCACCCAACTGATGCTGTCACAGGGCAGCCTGGTGGTGCGTCCCCCCGCCGCTCCCCATGCCTCAGTTTTCCCATGCCAGCACTGACTCCTCTCTCCCTGCAGTGCTACATGGGTCCCTCCTCCGACAAAGCCCTCACCTTCATGAAGGACCATTTCCTAATGGATGGGAAGGTGTCACCCACCCAGGGGAGGCCGCTGCTGGTGAAGACGGACATCACATACACACGCATCGTGGTGGATGAGACTCGTGGCATCTCGGGGGCCACCTACCGCGTCATGTTCCTGGCCACAGGTGGGTTTACATGGGGGTACACACAGGGCACCTGGTCACCCCTCCTACCCTTCCCTTGGCCCCCCAGAACACCGGTGATGTCCCCTGTTCCCCCGCAGCGGAGGGTTTCCTGCACAAAGCGGTGGAGCTGCCTGGGGGTCCTCACATCGTGGAGAGCATCCAGCTCTTCGAGAGACCGGAACCAGTGAAGAACCTACTGCTGGCCCCGGGGAAGGTAGGCGATGCGGATGACCCAACAGCCCGCCCCAATCCCAGCATGGGGAGGGCAGGGGGGGAGGCTCAGCCCAGCACCTTTCCCTCCCCAGGGCATCCTCTATGTGGGCTACTCCAGCGGTGTCCTCCAAGTCCCATTGGCCAACTGCAGCCTGCACCGGAGCTGCGCCGAGTGCGTGCTGGCACGGGACCCGTACTGCGCCTGGTACAGCCTTGAGGGATCCTGCGAGCCTACCCATGCCGCCGCCGCTGCTGAGGACATGTGAGCTGGGGAGGCGGCGGGATGAGGATGGGAAGGGGGGTGCGGAGGGGACCGGGATGCTGATGCCACTCTACCGGCTGCAGGACCGCGTGGCTGCAGGACATCGAAGCGGGGAGCCCAGCCACCATGTGCCACCGTGGGAGGAGCGTGGCCATGCCCCGAACCTGGGGGGCACAGGAGGATCCTGCAGCAGAGAGTTGAGTATGGGGGCATGGTGGGACAGGGGGGGTGCAGCGGGACCAGGACTGGAGGGAGGGACGGGGCACATGGGGTGCACTGCATCACCCTGCTCTCCCCTCCACAACCCGCAGGGCTCAGCCCCCCGCTTAACGCTGTGGTCTACTTGCGGTGCCCCCGCCACTCTGCCCTGGCCAACTACAGCTGGCAGCAGCCTGGCAGCCAGGGGAGCCAGGGAGACACGGCGCTGCTGCCTAACCACACGCTGGTGGTCATCATGCAACGAGGGACTGCTGGCACCTACAAATGCCGGGCCACTGAGAATGGCTACACCTGGACCGTGGCTCACTACCAGCTAAAGGACCCCAGTGGGGTGGCCCCCCAGCTGGATGAGCTGGCTGAGGAGGGGTTGGCCTGGGGGTCTTCAGTCCCCGGCACCCCCCGGTCTTACTGGCCCCAGTTTGTCACCGTCACCGTGCTGCTGGCCGTCACGTTGGCCGCTGCCGCCTGCCTGGCCCTCCTCGCCTACCATGACCAGCTCAAAGCCAGGAGCAAGGTACGGGGGTGCAGCGCACCCCATAGCCCCCCATCCCAGCGCCGGGAGAAGGTACCCCTCAATGGGGGGTCCGGAGAGCCCTCAGCACCCGGAGTCCCCACCGAGGAGGAAGAGGAGGAGGAAGGCTCCCGTGCTTGCTGCCTCCAGCTTGATGGGGACATCGATGCTGATAACAACAGGCTCCGCGTCCCAGCGGGGGACATGGCGTGATGCCACCACCGGGTCGGGGAGCCTGTGGGGAAGCAGTAGGCTGTGGGAGATGATATGAATGTGAAGTTTGGGTTTTTTTTTTAATTTAATACACGTGTTTTAACATAAGGTAACATTTTGGGGTAGTGGCGAGGGGCAGTGGCGTGGGATGGGCCCCTGGAAGTAGCGGGGGAGGCAGCAAGGGGGTGGGATGGGGCAAGGAGGTGGGGTGGGGGGCAAGGAAAGGACATGGGGGACAGGGAAAGGATGTGGGCACAGAGAAGGAACGTGGCCGTGGGGCAAAGCCATGGGGCTGAGGGCAGGATGTGGCCATCAGGCAAGGACATGGGGTGGGGACGGGCAGAGTCAGTGGATGCTGACACTGGTGTCACCCCAGGAAAAAAACCTGGGATCCATAAAAGCTCCAAAATGGGGAAAGCTGAGCCTGGATGGGCTCCATGGGGTGACCCCACAGCCACCCACCCTGCACTGCCAGGCCTCTCCACACCGCTCCCCACTGCCCTGGGTGCTGGGGGGGGGGTCACAACACCACATCACCCTGACCCCCAGACAACCATGGTGGTGGAGCCCCCCCCGCCCCAGCTGCACCCTGGGGTTGGCCCCCGCTGCTTTTTTTGATGACGTTGAGCCTTCTTTTTTTTTAAGACAAACCAGCTGTAAATTTTCCTGCTCTTTGTACATGCAGTTTTTTTAATTAAAAAGGAAAAGCTACTGCGTTGTGCTGCTGGACCCAAGGAGCAGCCCCAGAGGGGCAACGCCAGGCCCCTCAGCCTCAGGCCTTCATGCGCGTGCATGTCTGTGCAACCTGGAGGGTGTGCAAAGTGTGAGTGCACCTTCACATCTGTGCGACGTGGAGGTGTGCAAGGCGTGCATGCATCTGCAGTATGTCTGTGGAATGTGCAAGGCAAGGGTGTGCGAGGTGTGCGCGCGCCTGCAGTTCGTTTGTGGAATGTGGGTGCCTGTGCAAGGCGAGGGTGTGCGAGGCGTGCACGGGTGCAACACGCGTGCGGGGAGCGCACGTTCACGTGCAACGCGGGGGTGTGCAAGGGTGCGACGTATGCATGCTCGTGCAGCCTGGGGGTGGAACCGTGTGCATGTGCAGTAGGGGGGGTCTGCAGGGTGTGCATGTGCAACGAGGGGCGAGGAGCCGGGGGACGGGGCGGGGGCACACCCCACCCCACAGGAAGGGGGAAACGGCCCTCTTACAGCTGCCCATCACTCCCTTCCTTTCGGTGCATCTCTGCTGTTTTCCCCACCTCGCCGCGCCCTTTGTCCTTCCAGCAGCCAGCACGGGAATTCTTCCCCGGAAACACAGGAGTGGCACCCAGCCGTTAAGAGCCGCTGTCCCTTTAAGAGCTGTGATTCGGGTCTGGCCCTTTAAGAGCTGCAATTCGGCCCTCTCCCTTTAAGGTGAGGGCGCAGGCGCGGCCTCCCGCCGTGCGCATGCGCACTCCCTCCCCTGCGCGTCTTCCCTGGGCAGGGCGGGCGGCCGTCCTCTTTACTGCGGCCGGAAGCACGCGGGGTCACTTCCGGAGCGGCGTCAGCCCTTCCCTAAGATGGCGCCGGTGCTCGGGCGCTGATTGCTAGGGCGGCGCGCGAGGCCCCGACGCTCTGCCCGCCGTTCACTTCCGGCCGGTGGCCGCCGACGGGGGGAGAGCGGCCATGGGGTGGCGGGACCGGCCGGCGGCGGGGCGGGAGGGGGCGGCGGTCTCCCGCCCGCCGGCCTGAGGTGAGAGCGTGGCGGAGGCCGGGTCTGGGGGCGCGGGGCGGGTCTGGGGGGGACTTGGTTGTGAGGCGGGAGGAGGCCTGGCCTGGGCGAGTGGCGGCGGGACAGGACGGTGGCGGCCCGGCTAGGGGCCGGTTGGACGGTGGAGGGGAAGGGGGGAGGGGGGCAGCTGCTGGGTGGGTTTGGGCGGCCCTGGGGGGGCTGGCTGTGGGACGGGACGGTGGGGGTCTGCGGCGGTGGGGGTGATGGGGAGCACCCGGGGCAGGCTGCCGAAGCGTGGTGGGAGCCGGGGGGGGGGGGGGGGTGCGCTTCGGGTCGTCCCGGGAAAGCAGGGTGAGGGGGAGCGCGGGGAAGGGTTGGAGGGGGCGGTTTGGCTCAAGACCCGCTTGGCTGAGGAGGCGGGTGCTGCGGCGGTGAGGGGCCCAGGGGCAGGCGGGGAAGGGGATGGGGGTCCCCTGCGCGTCCGGGGCTGCGGGAAGCAAAGCTGCCTGGGGGAGAGAGTGGGACATGCCCGCGACCTGAAACCACGGTGCTGGGAAAGGCTTTTTGTCTGCCCAACTGCTGATCCGCTCAGTGACCTTGAGCGGGTCCTGTGCCAAACTTCGCACACATTCGTCGCCTTTAGAGCACGTTGGATTTTTTTGTCTGGCCTAACGTAAGTGCCGATGGCTTTATCTATAAGGTAGGAGGGTGGTTTGCTGCGCCAGCTGCCTAGCTCCTGCACACAGCCTTCTGCGTACAGGAGGCAGGGAGGAAGGCAACGTGAGGCTGTGGGTGCGTTGGGAAGTGCTGGCCTTAGAGTGTCTCTGCCTCATCGTTTACAGAGAGACAGCTGCTCGCAGAGGAACTGCAGATCTTCAGTGAGGCTGTTTTTATATCCACTTCCACCCTGGGGTAAATTTAAGGAGTGCAACAATAAAGACTTTGAAAACGGAGCTGCCTACTTAGACCAGGTTCGGCGTAGTGTGGCACAGACAAAAAGCTTCAAATCAGAGAGACTTGTAGTGGATTTGTTTGATCTCGTGCTTTCCCACTTGAGAGGATCTCCACAGGCAACTGCATATAGTGGTTGGGGCTTGGAAAGGTGGCCCCACTGCCTGCTTCTGGATGGTTCCCAGGCTGTCATGCTAAGGCATTAGTATGCTGAGCAGGAGACATCCTTGGCCAGGGGTACACAAAGGCCCTGTCTCTGTTTGCCAAAGAATCGTATTTAGGTACAGCTGCAGCAACAACAGTTTGGAGAATGGATCGAAGGGGCTGCATTAAAAAGAAGATAAATTGGGGGGGGGGGGGGGGGGGGCGTGTCGTGTCATACTACGTTTCAGTCTGTGTTTAGAAGACTGAAACTGTATCCTGTAGGTCATACCACAAACTAGGGAGAGCAGAAGCAGGTACAGTCTGCTTGGTAATCCTCTGCTTTAATTTCTAGGCAGAAATTCAAGAAATGCTTTTCTATTCATTGTGAGAAGTCACCATCTGTATAGATCTATTGAAGTGTAGTTTGGGCGTGGAAACTGTTCAAGTGTTGAAGTACAGAATGGCTCCGTGACCTGGGAGGGAAGCTGGTGTACTTGTATTTCATTTTGGAGGCCAGGTCAGTTCTTTTGAGATTTAGCAATTACTTTTGTATCGATCTCCACCAAATTACTTGAAAGATCATCAAAGAATTGCTGAAACTGGATGCGACAGGTTCACTGCTCTGAGTGAGGCCCTAGATTTAATTTCTGGAAGAATAAACGCTCTCAGCAAAACTCTCATCTTGGCAGAGCAAGAATTGTGGCTGTGGTGGTCAAATCAAAGCATGCCTGGTGATGCCAGGATGCCTTCCGTCTTCACCTCCCTGCGGGAGGAGCTTATGGCTTTGATTGCTTGCAGGCCCTGGGATTAAAGTGACATTGTCTTTCTAATTTAGATCCTGAATGAAAGTAGTTATTACTAAGAGTCAAAAAAAAGTAGTTATTTCCTCAAGGAGGTTATGGCTAAAATTCTAAAAACAAAGCACGTAAAACTAAATAAAAGTCAAGGATACATTTTTTATTATTATTTATTTGTTTTCCTTATGCAGCAATGAGGATTTTTCTTAGTAGGTACACCTTACCTTTCACGTGGGGAGCTCTGTTGCATATGGTTCAGTTTTTGGGTGGCAGAGGAGTTTGGAGTATGGACTAAACCCTCAGGCTTCACCAGGAAATTGCATTGGCTAGACTTTTTTTTTTTTTTTTTTTTAATAAAATATTAAGCTAGTGCAGCTCCTAACAAGAACAAAATAATGTTTTTGTAGGTACTGTGTGCAGATAATTCCTGTGTAGAAAGCTTTATGCTGTCTAATTATGCCTTTATTAGTGAACCAGTAATACTGTAATTATAATTAAAGCAATACGACTTTTGTTTAGACAAGCCATGGTATTTGTTATGCGTTACCTGTCAAGTCAATTGACTGTAACAATGAAGTGTAGTTTTCTTTGTACTAGGTGAAATAGGGTTTCCCCCACCCTCCCTGTTGGACCTGGATGCCCTTGGGTATTTTTAACTTCACTGCCGATCAGCAGGAGCCGTGGCAGCCTGTAACACTCTTCGCTGATGTTAAGCAAATATTTTGTTGGCAGATAGGCAATGAAATGGTCTGTTAATAGCATCCCTCTTACCCCCCCACCATAATTTCATAATCGTAATTTCTTGTCCGTGCCAGAGGTAAATAATCGCCCATTGTTTTGTTATTGCATTTCTAAACCAAATGGCTATTGACTGTTTGAGCTCTCTCTTCATGAAGCCTGCAATTTGCAGACATTTACGCTATGGCCTTTCTGCATTACACTGATAACGTAAAATGGCCCCTAAATTGGTGTATGGCCTTGACCACATCTCGTGTTAAATTTGAGTTCTCACTCGGTCTAGATTTAAAGTGAATCTGTTTTCAGATCTCTGGTTTTGGCACGCTTGTTCCAGTTTCTGCATTTGCAAGTGGAGCTACTTGATATTGCTCTGCTCTCCAGCAGTTCCACTTGTGCCTGTGCACAGACTTCAAATACCCATTTGCCAGAGCCTGGAATAGAAGCTGTGATGCAGCTGCAGTCAAGCCCTTTCTAATAATTTAGCAGTCTCTTATTCCTGAAGACTCGTAGGCTTTTTCTGATATGGAATGAAAGTCCTTGTGGTCAGTGAAATAATCAGTTTCATGCTGGGTTGATTCTTTGAGATGCTCTTCTCTTTTTGCTTGTATATGCCTGGCCCTGCAAGGAGGTTCACTTATTCCAAGCTTAGTTAATCATGCACCAAGTTAGAGCAAATTATGGCCAAAAGGGAGGTGGGTGGAACTACCACGAGTCTTGTCCTGAGGAAGCAGTTGTTGGTGATTGCCGGGATGTGACTGCCTGCGGGATGAGACGCAGCGATAGTGCATCAGGGGCAGGAGCCAGGTTCAGGAAGGGTCTGCTGACAGAGGCTGAACCAGGACCTCCCCTCCTCGTCCCTCAGTTCCTGGTACTCTGAACACTGCCGAAAGTGGAAGCATGGCAGGTTTGTGTTACCGTACGAGAACGATGATGCAGTATTGGAAGTGAGGATGAACTTTGCTTGGTGAAAAGCTCAGTTAGGCATTGGTCACCTGAGAGATCCCTGGGCTGTGATTTTTAACCCTTTCTTTTCAGGGTCTTGGTCATCAACGTGGAGACTCTACGTGGCTGTTTGCATTTGCCTTCTTCTCCCATCGTTGCTCCTCTTTTCATGACCTTCTCTTCCCCCTTCCCTGGCTTGCATCACCCTCCAGATTTAGGAAGGTCGAAATGGAAATGCCCAGAAAAATGTGTCTAATTTATGCAGGGAATCTGGAAATGCAAATGGAGACCTGTCACTTCCTCCTTTGAACAGAGCCTGGAACTGAAAAGTGACATCCTGACATCTAGGAGCATCACAAACCCGGAATGACTGGGGAGAAGCTGCTTTGGTTGACAGTCCATAAACCTGCATGTTAGTTAAAAGGTAGTGCTTGCTGTTGGAGCAGTGCTCTTCCTCTGTGGATCTCAAACTGCTTTGCAAAGTCTGGCAAGCTTTGCTTTGCAGCAGAGTAGTCTGGAACTGTAGCAAGAACTGCCATGTATGCAGACTGCTGTTAGAGTTTAACAAATAGCTACGGTGACATCAGAAGGTGCTGCCATCAACCACGTGATACGGCCCTGCTTCCTGAGGTTACAGTCCCACCACTCTGCCAGCAGAACGGTTTATGCAAGGGCTCTCTGTGTACTTCGGAAAATCAGCAAAGCTAGGTGACATAGGCTGCTTTAGCTAACTTAGGTACTTCGTCATCTACTGAAAGTGTGTCTCGTTTCAGATGCCAGCAATTCCAGTCTAGTCAGTCAAGATAGGAGGGCTGAGCCTGGATCTGCTCTGTACTTTTGAGGTAGATCTGGGGCATACCACCTCTCCCACCCCACTCCAAGGAGTCATGGAAGACAAACGCAACATCCCCATCATTGAATGGGAGCACCTGGACAAAAGGAAATTCTATGTGTTTGGGATTTGCATGACTATGATGATCCGGGTGAGCGTTTACCCTTTCACACTCATCCGGACACGGTTGCAGGTTCAGAAGGGCAAGAGCCTATACAATGGGACTTTTGATGCTTTTGTGAAAATCCTGCGAACAGAAGGGACAGCTGGGCTCTACCGTGGCTTTTTGGTCAACACTTTCACCCTGATATCTGGACAGTGCTATGTGACAACATATGAGCTCACTCGAAAGTATGTGTCACGGTACAACAACAACAATGCTGTGAAGTCTCTGGTGGCAGGTGGCTCAGCCTCCCTGGTGGCCCAGAGCATCACGGTGCCCATCGATGTGGTCTCCCAGCATCTCATGATGCAGAGGAAGGGGGAAAGCATGGGCAGGTTTAAGGTACAGAACCAAGATGGCAAGCGGATGTTGGTCTTTGGCCAAACCAAGGACATCATTGTACAGATTTTCAAGGCTGATGGCTTTAGAGGCTTCTACAGGGGTTATGTGGCCTCGCTGCTCACCTATATTCCCAACAGTGCAGTCTGGTGGCCCTTCTACCACTTCTATGCCGGTAAGTGAAAGGAGACTTTGAATGTGTCTTATCCCAGCAGACCTAGAAGCCCCTAAGATCGACTCTGAAACTGTGGACCCAGTGTGATTTGCTTTCTCTCTTTGAGAAAAAGAGAGAGGGAGCAGAACCTGTCTTGAAACAAACAGCTGTATCCAATTTAAACAAATTCTGCAGATGTTGGGTGGAAGTTTAACAGAGTGGTCTTTTAAATGCAGAGTTAAAGAATAGGGGTCTGAGTGCTAGAGGACTTAAAACTAGATGGCTCTAGGCAAGAGGGACTTGATGCATCTACTTTAACTTTCTCTTCCACTAATCCCAAATAATGCTTACTTTCTCCCTGGAAGTGGGGAAGGCTGTTGTCTGGCATTGGGCAGAGTTTTGAAGCCACAGTGTAAGTATAGTTCGTCTTTCAGTTCACATGGACTCAGGAGTCTTGTATATGGCAAAAAGACTTCTAGAGCCACAAATCTCATAGCAAAACCAAACAACAGGCAGAGACAAAGGCCAAATATTCCGTGGTTTTGTGTCTTAAGATCATGCTTCAGTTTCTGTAGGTTTAAAACTGGCACCAAGCCTTGTGATATAAAACTACACTTAACAGTATGTTCTCTCTCCCTAGCTCAGCTCTGGTAATCCTCAGGGTGTTCCCAAATACTAAAGATGCTGGCCAGCTCAGATTTCCTTTTTTCCCCACTGATAATCCTTTAGATTTCTGTCATGCAGCTTTGCATGTGGTTTTTAGACTAATATTTACCTCATAGTAATCTGCCTAAAAGTGATGATAATGAGAGGCTTAGATTTCACTGTACTAGGCTTAAAGTATATCTCAGAAATCACCTGCTTTTAAAAATACAGGTGTCTTGAATGTCTAGTTTGCTTTTCAGAGTGGGCACATTCTGGTAACAATGGGGAGCATTGGTTATGCATCAGTGCTGCATTTAAATGGCAACAGCAGCTTGGGATGTTGGTCCAGTCTGAACTTTTGGGGAGCGCTTTCTTCACTCTCTATGTCAACAATTTTTAATACCAGGATCCACTGTATTAATTGTAAGACTTTCATGCCAAAACAGTTCAAAAGTGGACCTCTAAGAACAAGCAAGTTGATATGGACAGAATGGAGCTTGCCTCTTTCAGATATTTGCTCTCTTTCCTAGTCTTCTTCAGTGGAAATCAAAATGATGCTAAAATTAAGCCCCAGCTGTCAATACATCTCTACTTTGGCTGCCTTTTCTCATCCTCTGTCCCTGGATAGTGTGCTGGTCTCGGCTGGCAGCAGCAGGGGTCATTGAACCTTCCTCGGGGCTCAAAGTACACTGCTGGCAGTGAGTCAGATCAGTGTTCTGGGTCATGAACAGAGCAGCTTACTTCTCTTTTGCCAGATAGACACAACCACCACATCATCTGAAGAAACTGGGACTTTTGGACTGTGTTCTGTACAACTTTAACCAATAAAAGTGTGGGAGATTCAAATCCCGTTTGCCAGGTAGCAGGAGCAGAATGAGGAAATCCCTGGGATGAGCAGTACATAGTGCTTATCTCCTTAGAGATCCCACAGCGGGATGCCATACAGGTATCGCTTGGACAGTGTGCTTGGTGGTAGTGACAGCTTTCTGGATCTGTGCAAACCTTTGCAGACAGCTTCTGATAGTCTGGTGTAAAGGTTTCCCCCCTGCCTTTTAAAGGGGGGTGAATGTTTCCATGTTCTGTTTTGGGGACATAGAATTTTATTCCGCCCTGTTTGCCCAGCAGGTCTGAGAGCCTGTGTTTGGGCTGATCAGATGCTGTATGATGGAGCACTGAGCTGCCAGGGTGTTTATGGGCTTGCTCCCTGTGCTCTGCTAACTTCCTGGTTGATGTAGAGAGCACCACTTAGACATGCTGTGGGAGGAGGTGACAGGTTGTAAATCAGGGATTCTGCACACTGCAAATCAGCCTAAATTAGCACGTGGAGTTAAGGAACTGATAAGCAGCCACTCTTCTGAAACTTTACTCTCTCTTCTGTTCCCAGAACAACTTTCTAGCTTGACTCCTAAAGACTGTCCCCATCTCCTCCTGCAAGCTATATCGGGGCCACTTGCAGCTGCAACAGCTTCCACTCTCACCAACCCCATGGATGTCATCAGGGCTCGGGTTCAGGTAAGAGCTCAGCCTGCTTGGCATGTCTGTCAGCAACAACAGCATGATGCAGGGGTGGGGTTTGGTCTCAGCTCTTTGATCTCTGTGGCTTCAGGTAGACTGCTCCCCTTCTCTCTCTGTTCGTAGGTTGTTTTGTCCTAGGTATCATGCTGCTTAATTTGCACTCTGCATTAATAGGCAGCTCAGGTAGCAAGGCTGGCTTTGCCTACTTGGACTGCTCAAATGAGGTTCCCCAGCAGATGTGGCATCCTTCAGAAAAGGAGAGGTGCTTCTAGCATTGTCAGTTTTAGTGAGACTCAAGCTGTCGTGTTGATCCAGCCCCTTCTAGACAGGGGCAGATGGGAGGAAGGAGGAGACAGGTCTAAGAATTGCACTTACTGCTGCCTCTGTAGGACTTCTTTCTTCCCCCCTGCTCCCCTCGGGGAGTTCTGGAGACGAGAGCAAGGTTATTGGACTGGTTGATCTGTAGTCTCTAGAGTCTTCAGTTGGAGCAGAACCTAGTTGGAGCTCAGCATGAAGTCTGGCAGCTCAGTGAATATTTGTTCTGACTTTGCAGGTGGAAGGCAAGAGCTCCATCATCCTCACCTTCAAACAGCTCATGGCAGAGGAAGGTCCCTGGGGCCTGACTAAAGGCCTCTCTGCCCGCATCATCTCAGCCACTCCTTCCACCATCGTCATCGTGGTGGGGTATGAAACTCTGAAGAAGCTGAGCCTCCGCCCAGAGCTGATGGATTCGAGACACTGGTAGAGGCAGCTAGTGGAAGAGAAACCTTCCTTTGAACCCTCCGAATTTGGACCGTCACGGTTGAAAGCTTGGGAGTAGAGGAGAGGCAGCTGCCATCGCCTTTGTCTCTAGCTGGTTTCATAGTACAAGGCAGAAGCAAGAGCAACTGCAATTCACCTCTTTAGATTTGTTGTAATACAATGCTCTGCTGCTGTTTCTGCTTAAAACCATCAAAATGTGACCTTCGGCAATGTGCTGTTTGCCTGTGACAGTTGATTCAAGAGCAGCCAGGTGTGTGAATGCATCCTGGCAAGTTCTTAATTCCCTTTTTTTAAATTAAAGACTTACTGGCTGAAGCAAAAAGCCAGTTTATTCTTTAAATTATTTTAATCTTTGCCAAACTTCCGAGGAGGGGAGTCTAACAGGCTGCAGCAGAGCCCTCTGGTGGGTTGGGTGCTGATTGCAGTTGTACTGTGGGAAGCTGGAAGAACAGAATAGACAAGTAAATTTCTCCAGTCGCCCACATGTATTTCTAGAAGATGTGAGACGAGAGTAACCTGGAACCACTTAAGACCTTATTTACTGCGTTTTGAATAGATCTGTACATACCTTTTTTGTATGTTCTTGGAAAATGTTTCCTATCTCTCATCCTTCAAACAGCAAGCTGGCTGATAGGCAAGTTAGGAGTTGAGTTGGCTGTAATTAGCCAATGGCAATTTTGACACCTAACCTATGTTTTTAATCTGTTGTTATTTAATTCTTTTATTTTAGGGCAGCTTATTCTGATTTCTGGGGGACTGAGTGGTTGTTCTGTGGCCTTGTTCAATGTGAGTGTCAATACTGCATGTTCAGGGTGGCTGCTGCCACTTCCCACCTTTAGTTAGTTTAAGCACAAACAGATGCAGAGTTTGGAAGTGTCAGATTGCTGTGCTGCCAGCTGCCGAGACGAGAACTGAATGTGATGTGAGCTAAACTGGATGTGAGGTGGGGAAGAAAAAAAAGCTCGTACTGGCTTTTGATCCAGTTCAAACCTGATTGGCATGTTCATATTGAATAAGAAGTAATGGTTCACAATACTTTGTAAGTTTAAATCCTGCTTATCCTGTTTGGGAAGGGCAAGGACGGTTCTTTACACACTCTTGCTGGATCAAAATCTTAAGCTATGGTCTGTGTTTTTTTTACCAGATGCAAACTTGCAATCGAGTGATGAAGCAAGAGGCTGCTCTTTGGGGAGGAGGAATGAAGGGATTGTTTGACTTCACTCTGCTGGTCTCAGTATTTGAGATTTGCCTCTTGTGATGCCAGCCCACACACGGTGTTCATCCCAGTTAGTTGTATGTCTGAGAGGTGAGAGATACACCTCCAAATAACAGATGTATCGCCGCCTCTGTTCACCTCACTGCCGTAACAAGGAATTCTTGGTTGTAGCGTTGATCCTGCTGAACTGTGGCTGCTGCCAGGCTCTTAGCTGTCTTTTCACGTGGGACTTGCTAAGTGTGGCTCTTGCCTTCATCCCGACATCTGCAGTTCAGCCCGTGCAGAGACTGGATGTGCCACAGTTTCTGCTGGAGGTGGAACAAGTGCAGACAGATGCTGCTGAAGCTGGGAGAGAGACTTTTATGTTTAAGGGGAGAACTTGGTTATAAGATACAGTGCTCTTTAATGGGGTTGCAGATGAGTCATCAAAGGCCTTTTAATCCCACCTTTGTTTTCTGCAGCATTAAATAAGGTGATGTATGCCCAAGCCACTGACAGAGCTGTTCAAGCAGCGTGTTCTGCAAGCTGCTCTGCCGTTGCGTTTTTGTTGTTTAAAAGACCATGCCAGTTGGCTCGTTCTGTAATAGCAGATTCTGCTCTAAAAAGTGGAACAACAGCATCATAAGATTGCAAGGAAGTATCCTGCGCGTACGGTAGCCCTGTTCTCACACAAAGGCGGTAGTAATACAGATATTAAACAATAATAATCGGCCTCTGCTGTTTACCAGCAGGGTAAGTCTTGGTGTGTGTCACAGAAGCGGCAGACAGCACAACTGTAGGGAGACACTCTCAAGCTTAATATTCCTCTCTTAACCAGCAAAGTTCTTGACAACTAATAAACTTCAGAGACCTTCAGTTTGACGCCTGAGTTTAAAAGCACGTTAGTCTCAGTGAATGTGCTTGCCAGGGGAGCCTGCCGGTTTCTGTTGTTTCACAACAATGCTTTCTTGGATTTAATGCTTTGCCTTCTGAGTAGCACTAGGAGGGACCTGACCAGCAGAGACTGCCTGAAAAAACAATGACAGTGACTGCACACAAAGCTGAAAAAGCCAGGAAAAAACAGGCTAAGGCACACGTAGTACCGGAAACCATGGATTAGTTGCAAGCCCAGATCCTCCTTTACAAACTGAGGTTAGTTCTGGTTAGCTCTTACCCAGCAGTAGCTTGACAAGGGAAAAATTGCTTTTCCCTCTCCTTCTGTGCTGAACTTGGATTATTCTTCCCCCTTTGAATTCTTCAGGCTCGATTGTTTTATTTCGTTAAATGATCGAGAATATTAGTCTGTGAGGGGACTCAGGTGGGGGTTTCCACGGGGATCTCAAGACAGGGACTGCTTATTGTATTTACCACTCTGCTTCAGGAGCTAGCTTGCTGTTTCGAAGCATTTCAGCCCCCTGTGATTTTTTTTTTTTAATTACTTTTTTTTTTTAAGGCTGAAGCCCTCCTGCCCAGTCCCAGGGGTGAGCTGTCTTCTGCAGGGCTCGAGGCCCCGCCCCACGGCCCTCGCGGCCGCTCTCCGGCCCTCGCGGCCACGCCCCGCAGCCTCCCTAAAGGCGCCTCCTCGCGCTTCGCGTTGCCGAGGGGGTGGAGTGCTCCCCTCCCCGCATGCGCAGTCAGCGTGGGCGGGCCCCGCGCAACCACCAATGGTAGCGGCGCCGCGCGGTGGCGGCGGCCAATGGGCGGCGGTGGCGCGGCCGTTGGGCGGCTGGACATGGCGGCGGAGCGGAGCGGCCCTGAGGAGGCTGCGGCGGGCGGCGAGGACGGCCCATCCGTCCAGGCGACGCCGGGCCGCGCCGAGGTCTTCGCCACCGTGGTGGACACCTTCCTGGAGAAGCTGGTGGCAGCCGGGAGGTGAGGCGGGAATGGGGGCCGCTCTGTGAGAGCCGGGGCCTGGCCGAGCTCTGCCGAGGGGAGGCCCCGGGCCCGGGCAGTGACACCCCCCCCTCCCCGCCCCTCCGGTTTTGCAGCTACCAGAAGTTTGCAAACTGCTACCGCTGCTTCTACAAACTACAGCCGGAGGTGACCAGGAGCATTTACGATCAGTTTATATCGCAGCTGCAGACGTCCATCAAGGTGAAAGGGGAAGCAAACCCTTAGGGGCAGGGGCTGGGGGATGCGCCTGCCTTCGGAGGGGCTTCAGGCCCAGGTGTGAGAGTGCTCTTAAGGGTAGCAAATATATTTCTTGAATGACAAAACCAGAAAGTTAAGACTGCTCCCCAGAGATTCTCCCAGACCTCTTTGTCTTCCCCAGAAAGAGCCGTGGAATCATAGAATCATTTAGGTTGGAAAAGACCCTTAAGATCATTGAGTCCAACTGTAAACCTAACACTGCCAGCTCTACCGCTAAACCATGTCCCCAAGCGTCACATCTACAGTCTTTTAAATACATGCAGGGACGGTGACTCAATACATGGTGATTTCCAGGATGTAGCCATTGTCCAGGGAAAAGCGAGGGCTCACGAGCGGAATGATGCCTGTGTCAGTTCAGTTTGGGTCCTGCTGAATCCCTGTGGTGTACTTCCTTCACAGGACGAGATCCAGGAGGTAAAGAATGAAGGGAACCTGGAGCTGCTCTTTAATTCACTGGATAAGATGGTGGAGGAGGCAAAGAACCAGGAAGAGCCTGCGTGGTATGGATGGTCTGGCGAGCGCGTATGTGTGGAGGCATATTCCTTCAAGGGCAAAAGTCAGCTCCCGTGTGATGTTTGGGTCATGTTGATGTGCCCTGTAGGCCTTGTGCTGCAGGGGAATTTTTTAAACCTCACATATCTTAACAGCAATGTCGTTGCATCTAAAACTTCCGAAAACAAGTTTTATCTGTGCTTCTCTAGGTGATGTATCTATGCTTCCTCAGCAGGAGGAGGAGGTTAGTGCTGCTGAGACCAGGGGGAGGTAAACTTGATCCTGAATAACTCAAAAGGCTGATGGCATGTTTTAGCCACAGCTACTCTTCTAATAGCAGAGCTCACATCAACACTTCTTGTGGGGATGCCTTGCTCAGGGACTCTGCAGGCACTGGAAGTTGTACACACTGCCTTTTCTTTACCCTAAAGACAGGCTGGGTCTTCTTAATCAAAAGCATCATCACAATTTCTTTTTTCTTTGTTTGGGGATGTTAATTACACCCTGCCTGCCTCCAGGCCTCAGCTAATGGCAGAGTTTTGGGAAGGACTCCTGCCATTCCTTCACATATGGCGTTAGGGGGCTATGCAATGGGGTGCCCATTAGACACGCACGTTCTAGCTGTCCTCAAGCATCCAGTGCCAGAGGAAAATTGCTGGAGTCGGTGAGCTGATATGTTACGGCAGCAGCTCAGCTTCCAGCTGAGGTGTGTGAGACTAATTACTGTGTGAGACAGTTGCTCTCTGGTTGTTTCACATCCCAGTTTGTTCCCAGGCGTCCCAGCGGGATCCCAGAAGAGGACATTCGCAGTGCTATGGTGCCGTACCTCCTTAAGCACAGGTCGTACTTGCGGAAGATTGTAAAGGAGAAGGAGGAAGAGAACAGGAAGGCAGCGGAGTCTGTGATTGCAGGGAGGGATAGGATTGGAGAGCTGCAGCAGCTGATACAAGCTCGCAAACATGCCTGGCAGGTATAAATAAAAAAGAAACAAATAAAACCCCCTTCTCTTTGCAGCATCAGCCTGAAAGAAACACTATCCTGTGTTTTGACACAGGATATCCTATTTGACTAGCAAATGTCTGCACTATATTTAAGCCCTCCACTTATCAAAGGCCTTACCAAGAGCCAAATACTGCCAAAATTGGCCTGGGAGGCCTGGGCATTTTCACTGGAGGTCTTGGATGTTTTTTCCTGTGCCCTGGGTGGGGGTTTCTGTGGGTGAGCGTGTGAGATTAGTGGGTTGTATTCCGTGCATGCTGGGGATGGTAGTGTATATGACGCTGTGTTTTATATCAGCCTGCTTTGTGTCCTGAGCGCTGGCACCTGCGGAAAAGAGCACTTTGCTGAGTTCCATGGTGGTTGTTTTCCTTCCAGGCAATTAGTAAAGAGCAACGAGAACTCATCATGACATTCAAGGAGCCCCAGTGAGGACGCGTGGAGTTTCTGCACGTTTCGTGGGGGGAGTTTATCCTCATCTTGGAAGCGTGGACAACGCGGTGGGAAGTGGGACTCTGTGTGTGGCGTATACAAACCACGCAAACTCACATTCTTCTTGTCAGGCCAGAAGAAACTTGCAGTGGGACTGAAAAGCTGCCGGACTTGCACAATTAGATCAAAGTTTGTGAAGAAATAAAAAAGAACACAGCAGGATCTTTGGAAATAGATGACAATTTCCTATTCCTTGCTCAGCTCAACAGGGAGGAGAATCCTACAGGTCTGATAGTCAGAGCATGTCTGTACACTCATACGCTTCTTTAGTGCTGTGACAGGCGTGACTCTAGCTGACTAAAGCCAAATTTGTGACCTTGCAGGTATTTCAGATGTGCATTAGAGAAAAATAGGTGCCTTATGCACAGAGGCTGTGCTCTGCACAGGAATGAGGAGCCAGCAAGCTGTAGCACACAAAGCCCACAGTCGGGTAAATGCTACCGTGGCATTTTTTACAGCTGGAGCATAAATAGCCACGTCGGACTCTTGCTGTATTTTTGCAGTGTTCGTTTTCAGTATCTGTGTGTTTAAACAATTGTTCACCTGTGACCCATCAGAACAGACATGTCAGCAGCTGCTTTATCACAGCAAGTTCCTCATTGCCGTTTATTCTTTTTTTCCAGTTATTTTCCAACCCTGCTCCCGTCCCAGCCCATACACACTGAGGGCGCTTCTCTGAGGACCGCAGTGTGAAGAATCTGGGGAGGTGCCATTGTGTGGGTGGAGATGAGCAGAGGTTAGAATGGCCCTGCCTCGACTTTGTGGGCTCGTGGCAAAGGGATTTAATGTTTTCTTGTGAAACCTCCATGTTGACTCCTGGAACCAAACTGGGTTTGGTTTTACCCATCTGGAGTTGTTCGTTACCATCTCATCAGAAGTTTGCCAGCCAGGGAAGCAGGGACTCACTGGAGTCTGCCTGCTGGGGCATTAGTGGAGCCCTACAAGCGAGGTGTATCTTCAAAATGAAGAAAAAGTCCTTCCTTTGGGCTGGACAGATAACGAGGAGAGTCTTACTGAGCCTGACACGGACTGATGGTGAGTCTATTTATTTCCAACAGACACCAGATCTGCCAAGGGCAGCAGGTTCTCTGGTCACCTGTTGTTCCTCCTTGCCTGTTGTGCTCTTCGGCTGTTAGTGTCTGCCATCCCAAGGAGAGGCTGTGCCCTGCATGGTGGGGAAATAATACAAACTCTGAGAACAACAGTGGCGATTTCTACCAAGCGCAAGCCTCTGTTTTCAATTAGAGGCAGCCAGAGCCTGCAACTGACTGACTTAGGCATATTTTCCTTCTGTCGTAAACAAGACTTCCCTTGCTGCATTATAATCTAAATAAATTGGAGCTGTTGTTCCGCCGGTCTTGGCTCCCGCTGTGTGCGCTTGGCCTGCATACTCTATAGTTTATGGGTTTGTTTGACAAAGGCTCTGGCTTCAGCATTTCTCTCCTCCTCTGCCCCAAAGCCTCCGGTTCCGCTTTTCAAGACAGGGCTGGGATTTATAGGATCTGATAGTCTGGAAAGTGGTCAGGATCCCAAAGAGGAATGTCACCCCAGGCAGCCCAGGGGGCTCCCACTGCTCGGAGCCCTCCTGGAGTTAAATAGGAGCAAACTCCAGAGATGGGTGAGCACCCTGAGCACTGCTGGGGTCTTCTGGCGAGTAGGAAGTAAAAGGATGTATGAACAAGAGATCTCCAGCTGCTCCAGTCCCCTTCACCTCTGCTCGGTGCCTGAACCACAGCAGTAGCACATTTTATGTTCTCACAAAGCCCTGTTTTGGGGTTTTAAGAGGTGCTGGACCTCTTTCCAAGGTCCTTTTTCTGGGAGCAGGCACTGCCTGGCACCCCAGCGCTGGCATACAGCATCTGCCCATGGGATGTGGCATGGGAGAGCTGTGTGGAGAGGGAGGGCAAGGGCGCCTGCTCGCCCTCTGCTCCTGGGTCACAGCAGTCAGCCCCGGCAAGGGGCTGTGACGACGATGCCACGGAAGGAGCACGTGCTGGTCCCCAAGGCAAAAATTGGCCAACAAGTCCCCAGTGGCCCTGCGCGGAAAGGAAAACCCCACAGGTTTTGGCAGGAAACTCCTAGTGTGGCAGCAACCCTGCTGGGATCCAGCAGTGGGAACTGGGACAGACCAGTCAGTGACTGGAGAGTGCAGCAAGGGGTCCCACCAGTGCCCCATCTCCCATCTCAGTTAGGGATGGGTGGGGACTGGGTACTGCCAGGCCAGCAGGGCTGGGGCCCACCAGTGAATCTCCACTGGCCTGGGGCCGCATTTCCCTCCCTGTGGGCTCTGGCCAGTCACGGGGGAACTGAGTTCACCCCAAACCACAATTGCCGCCTGTGCTGGCGGCTCCTGGCCCCGGCGGATGTGCTGGAAATAACCCTGGCAGGGCCGCAGGGCCCCTCCTTGGCGGCGGTTGCAGCATCCTATAAAGTCTCTCAGGGACCAGGGGCTGCACCGAGCACAGGACCCGTGCAGAGAGGCACCATGAAGCCCCTCGTCCTGCTCACCCTCCTGGCCCTCCTTACCCTTGGCCTCTGCCGCAGAGGTACGGGGTAGTCGGGGATGGGGGGGGTGATGGGGACTGGGGTTGGAGCGTGCCATAGGAAAGGCTCTGCTGTGAGCTGGAGGGAGCAAAGGGGCTTGGAGAGAGGTTTGCTGAGCCTTGGGGTGGAGGGTGCAGGGCTGGAGCAGGGGGACAGGGATGGGGATACCCTTTGGCAGTTTGGAGGGGGGCTGGGTGAGGGGGCAGGGCGGGGGGGGGTGGGATGAGAGCCCCAAAAGGAGGAGCAGGGTGAGGGCACAGCCTGCACAGGGCCTTCCAGAGCCCACCAGCTGCCCTGACTGCGCCGTGCCATCCTTCAGCTGCTGACCACTCCATCAGTGCAGATGATTCACCCAGCTCCGAAGGTGAGTGTCTGCGGCTGGATTCGTCCTTGCTGCCCCAGGGACGGGGACACCCAGCCCTCCCTGACCCCCTGCTATGTCCCCACAGCCTTCGTCTCCAGACGCGCCAGCGCCGAGGTGGTGCGGAGACACAAGAGGAGTTACATCTATGACAGGTAGTGCTTGACCCTATTGTGCTGGGGACTGTGTCCCCCCTCCAGGTGACACGGGGGGGGGCACACGTTCCCCATCCACCACATCATAAAATGAAATCCTGTTTTTGGGAGGGGCCCTGCTGGCTGGGCCCTGCCCCAGGAGCCTCCAGCCGCCACGGGACCGAGGGACCCTCCAACATCCCCTGCATCCCTCATCCGTCCCCAGCAGAGTCTATGGTGCTGTGCGTGACCCACTGGAGGCCAAGCGTGAGGTGTGTGAGTTCAACCCTGACTGCGATGAGCTGGCCGACCACATCGGCTTCCAGGAGGCATACCGCCGCTTCTACGGCCCCGTCTAGCCCCCACCACGCCCCCTCCAGCCATGCTGTGGCCCTGCAGGCGCTGGGTCTGAGCTCAGAGCACCAACCTTCCTCGAGCAGCCCTCCTTTTACACCCCCTTCTGTTAACCGTGAAAAGAAATAAATGCACAAATGGTGTAGCCAGCTTGTTCCTAGTCTGAGGGCATGGGATGGGTGTGAGACCGCTGTGGAAGTGCCCCATGTCATCCCCACGAGGCTGAGGACCCCTGGGCTCGTCCTCCCTCTCCCAACACCCAAAGGCTCCAGGGCAGAGCGGTGTCCGGCACCACCCGGTGCCTGTCCCTGGCAATGATGAGCCCAGCACTTGCACCATTATTCCAGTTTAATTTAAAGCTGCTTGTCCCAAGCGTGGGGTTATTAGGGGGCAGTGGGGCTGCTCAATGTGCCCCAGAGCCCTGCACCCTTCTCAGCAGCAGGGTTTCCTTAGCAAACCACCATTTCATTAAGGCCGGGGTTGGCGGGGGAAGTGGGGGGAGATTGGGACCCTAGTCTCATGCGTGGTGCTCTACCTGGCCACATTCCTTCCTGCATACCCAGCATGCATGTGCACGTGCATGTGTGCGTGCCTCATGCTGGGGGGGCTTGCTGGGGTCTGTGTCTCCTATCCCCCTGAACCACCTGCAATGTTGCTGCTGGGTTCCTCACACAGGGCGGCATACCTCCCCTGCCCCAAATTCATCCCCTGTATGGCCCTGGCCATGGCTCCTGGGGTCCCATGGCACAGGACCCCTGCCCCAACCTGCCTGGCTCAGCCAGGGCACTGGCACCAACTCCATGGCAGGCACTGACCCCTGCTCCCCCAAAACATGGCCTTTGCCAGTCCTCTGCACCCTCACCTCAAGCCCAAATCCCTCAGCTCTGCCTCCAGCCCCAGACCCTGCAGCCCTTGGCTGCGCCCAGGGACCCAGTGCCTGACACTGAGCAATGGCTGGGCTGCAGTGGGGCCATGCATGCTGCAGCAAGGACATGCACACTGTGTTGGAGCTGTGCACATCACACCAGGGCCACTGGTACTGCAGCTCACCCCTGCTGGGCTGTGACAATCCTGGCTACACACATGCATGCGTGCGCACACACACACACACACGGGTCCCCAGGGTTACTGCACTGAACCTGCTGGGAAACGGGCCAGTGCGGTGGTCCGTGGATTTGGGGGTCCCACGCCCTGGGGCTGAGGCAGGGTGCCTCCATGCAGGGCTGCTACATGGGTTAGGTGCAGCGTAAGTGTGCTACAGTGCCCTCCCTGCAGTGATGAGTACGATTAGCTGTCTTTAAAAGGTGGGGAAACTGAGGCATGGGGACAGGGGGGTGGGCGGCTTGGCTGCCTGCAGAGGGACCAGGGCAAGGGGGGACACACACTTCATCTTATGACACCCCAAGACATCCAACAGCGAGACCCAGGTGTCTGAGCCCCTCACCCCCTTCTCCCCACGCTTGGGGGTGGGGAGAGCTCTGGGGCATGCCAGGACATCTGGGTCCCCACAGCCCCTTGCAACCCAGCCACTCACCCCACAGCGTCATGGGTCCCTACAGCACCCAGCCTCAGTGGGGACGCTTGGGGGGCTGACAAAGCTGCCAGGCGCCCAGGGCAAGGCAGCGGTGAAGGCGCCGATGATGGCAGCATTGCCCAAAAGGGCCAGTCCGGCAGTGCCAAAGGTGCCGGGGAGGCTGGGGGCGGGCAGGCGTCCCTGCAGCCAGGCCCGACGCGAGCACACGTCACAGAGGATGGCCTCCAGCTGGAATTGGGTGCCCAGCACGGCACAGATGTGGAAGAGCTGGTGGCTGTGTCCTGCCGGAGTGAGAGGCCAGTGTCACCCCTGGGTGCTGGGACTCCTTGCCCAGCTCCTGCTGCAAGGGGTTGCTTTGGGGGCAGGGGGGACTGGAGCTGCGGCACTGGGGGCTGCTGCTCACCGATGTAGTCGAAGCGGCCGGGTGCCAGGCGCTCAGGCAGGTGGGATGCGAAGAGGAAGCCGGTGAGCAGTGCAAAGAGGAGGTGGTAGCAGTACCCAGCCACAGCCTCATTCCAGGTGCAGTTACTCCAGAAGCAGAAGAGAAGCTGTGGATAGACAGGTGAGGAACAGGTGGGGACCACCCCTGGAAGCACCCTGTGACCCCTGTGGTGGTGGCACCTGACCCCTGCCCCGGGACACCCCGACTCACCCGGCAGAAAAGCGGGATGTTGTCGTAGAGGAAGGGGTACACAAAAGCCGCCGTCCGCAGCACCTTGCTCAGCCGGGGATGCTCCAGTTCAGGGAAGCTGTGAAGGGGGAACAGGGAGGGGGTGCAGTGACCCCTGTCAGCCCCCACAGCGAGGACCCTGCAAGCACCTTGGCTTTGGGCCAGACCCACTGCCTGAGCAGGGGGACCCTCCCCAGAGACACTCTGCAGGACCCCAACACTGAGAAGGAGGAAACCTCCAGCCCCAGTTTCCATCCAGCGGCAGCACTGGCGCTTTTACCCAAAACATACCGGGAGTAGCAAGAGAGGCCGGTGCAGACAAAGGAGTTAAAAGCAGCCACAGGGACAAAGTAACAGTGCAAAACGCCACCAACCCAGTGGTCTGGCATTGCGTATGCACCATAGGCAAATGCACAGCCTGCAAGAGAAATGCAGCATCATGGGGCGAGCGGCTCCCTGTCCATGCCTGCCCCCCATGCCTGCCCCCATCCCCATCCCCGTGCCAGTCCCTCTCTGCAGTGGCTCACCCAGGCTGTAGAGGCTGAGGGCTCCATAGTCGCAGAAGTAGCAGATATGGCGGGCGCGCACCGACATGGAGCTGAAGGTGTGGGCGCAGCTGGAGGCAAAGGGGTAGAGGCAGACGAGCAGCAGGTAGATGAGCAGCGGCCAGTGGTAGGGCTCCTGGCAGAAGTCCAGGGAGGATGAGAGCATCAAGAAGCGCCACACAAAATACCTGTGGGCACGGCATATATTGGGGTGAGCTCCATCCCCGTCCCTATCCCCATCCCTGTCTCTGTCCCCACCCCCAGCCCCATCTCCATCCTTTCTTTGGCCCCATCTCCATTCCCTCTTCACCCCCATGCTTGTCCCCATCCTTGTCCTCATTCCCATCTCCAACCTTTCATCATTCCCATCCTTGTCCCTGACCCCATACCCAGGTCCATCCCCATTCCTGTCTCTATCCTGTATCCCCGTGCCCATTGCCATTCCTATTCACATCCTCATCTCTGTCCCTGTCCCCATCCCCACCAGGTCGGTAGGAAGTGTGTCCAGATGTTGACTGTCTCGTTAGTCATTTGGAAGGAGCTGAGGACGCAGTCAAGGGCTGAGCTCTTGGGGTGCCGGTACCCTGACATGATCCCATCCTCCCAGAAGATCTGCAGGGACAGTGGGGCTGGTCAGAGGACACACCGGGGGGAGTGGGGCAGCCCCAAAGAGCTGCTCTGGCCTTGTGGTGGGTGGGGAAACTGAGGCAGGATGGGCTGGGAGTCTCTTGCCAGCTGAAGCAAGGTTGGGTGGGGAGCCCAGGTGATTTTCCACCTTGGGTGAGGGAACTGGGGGGAAAAACCTGGGGGCAGAGTCCCACCATCACCCAGCCACACGTACCCGAGGCACCTGATGGACCCTGAAGATCTGCGGCAGCTTTATTGTCAGCATGGCGGGGCCGAGGTGCTCAGAGATAGAGGTGTTGGGGCGCTGGGCCACAGCCCATGTCCTGCGGAGATGGGACAGAGTCCACTGGGTGACAGGAGTGGGGCTGCAGGAGCCAAGACAGCAACCCCCAGGTGAGCTCTCGGCTCTGGTCAGCGGCTTTTTCCAGGGATGCGATCAGCAAAGCCTGCTCCCTGTTTGACTCTTCCAGAGAACCACGGCAGGGGTGTGGGTGGGGTGTCTGAGCAGGATCAGGCCCCCCCCAGGCCCAGGATGGGGTGAGCACGATGGGGCCATGGGTGGGGGCTGCAGCAAAAAGTCAGATCCTGCCCTCATCCCCTACCCCACTGCATCTTCCCTCCCCGTGGAGGCTCCTGACCGCGTTTACTTGCTCTGGGGATCTCCTTAGTAGACACAGGCTTAGGACCAGGCCACCACGGCACAGGCAAAGCCCCATGGATGCCCTGCAGCCCCCCCAAGCCCTGGCCCAGCCCGAGAGGTTGTGTTATGCAGGGGCCAGGATGAAGCAGAACACCGAATTCAGCGGCTGGGGAAGGGTTTCTCCAGTGGGGAAACTGAGGCACAGCACAGGGAAAGCAGCCCAGCAGCATGAGGGGAGTCCCGAGTGTTCCCACCCCACCCCCCCCCAGCCCAAAACTCACCCAGTGGTTTAGAAGGGGGGGAGAAAAAGGAAAAAACCAAAACAACCTGAAAGCGTCCAGAGACACCTCCCACCACCCTGCGTGGAGCAGGAGAGTGAGCCAGAGAAGAGCACTGCTGGGGTGGTGGGTGATGCCGTGCTGGGAGCCCCCTCCTTGCCACCGCGGGCCAGGGGTCTCAGCCCCACCACTGTCACTCACAGCCCTTCTTCCCGGCTGCATTCCTGGGCTGTGGAAAGTGGCCAAAATGTCCCTCCCCGGCAGCTCCTGCTCATTGGTGGAAGGAGCAGTCAGGGCTTCTCTGCAGGGGCTCAAAGGGAGCTTTGTGCTGGACACACCGCCTGTCCTGCCATGGCCTTGCTGCCTGCTTTGGCCGAAATCCCCCCAAATCCCCCCCGATGCAAGATCCCTCACCGTGCATGGGGGTGGGGTTCGCCCCCAGTGTGCTGCTGGACAGGCACGTGTGCCTCCATCGGTGGAGGAACTATTGGAAAGTGGCTCCGGGCATCAGACTTTAAATGCCAACAAGCTCTTCAGCTGGGAGAGCTGGGGTGGGTGGTGGAGCCGAGTGCCAGGTCCACGCAGGGACCTACAGCAAACACTCACCAAGTTACACCGCAGGGTCCCAAAAGCGCTGCAGACGAGACCTGGGAGATGGAAAGAGGTGCAGAAAGCAAAAGCAAGTTGGGAAACCATCCCTGACTGACCTGACGGCGTCCCGCTGGCACAAGGAGGGCTGGAGGTTGTTCAGGCTCAGTCCATGGGAGCAAATGCCAGCAGAGGCATCCACGCCGCAGTCGGATGGAGCCACCATTCAGGAGGTGGAGGGTTGAACTGTGAGCCGGATTGATGCTTTCAAAGCCCGCATCTTTGGGGATTTATTTCCCCCCCAGAGGGCTCATGTTGCCAGCTCAGCCATGGGTGCTGGGCACAGTGTGGGGCACCACAGCTCCCCAGGACGAGGAGCTCAAATGCACCATGCTCGGTATGAAGAGCCGCAGGCGCAAGGCTGATCTGCATACAGGGCTCTCATGCACTGGCAGCCCTGGCCAAGGGGAAGCTGCGTTTCTCCGGCTGGCGTTGCCAGGAGGTCAGTGGGAGGGTTTGGGGTCTTGCTGCCTGCCTGCAAAGGGGCCTGCTCTATCCATGCAGGGATGCAGGCCCTCGTGCTGAAAAGCCCCTCCAAGATAACCTGCGTGAAGCAGAGCAAACCCTGGGTGAGGACCTATTCGGGGCAGGGAAATCCCACCTCTTTGCGGGGAGAAGTGGGAAGCAGAAGTGCAGAGAGGGTGGGGAATGGCTGCTGAGCAGGGCTGGAAAGAGGGAGGCTCCCGCAGCTTTCCAAGGACTCGGCACCCCAATGAGCAGGAGGACCAGGAGTCCCAGCTCTTGATCAGAGTTACAATTTTGCAGAAGCAAACCCCTCATTCATGCCAGTGTGAGGGGTGTGGGCCAGACCCCCACGGATGGGGCACTCCTTGCAGCAACACGCTGCCTATGCCGACTTGAAAACGGAGACACAGAGTGTTTGTTAACAGGGCAGGTAGCACATCCACAGCCCCCACCAAGGCCATTAATGCTGGGCAGCATCTTGGCACAGACCTCGCAAGCTAGAAGAAGCCTTTCCAGCCCCTTTGGAGGGGATAGAGCTGGCAGTGACAGGTCCCTTTTGTGCCACCACAGGCAGCGGCATTGGGACACAGGGCACGTCTCGCCCTGCGGGAAGAAGTCGCCCACAGCTTATTCTCCCGCTAAGGACTGAAAGCCGGATTCGCCTTTTCACAACCTCCCTCTCTGACCTTCCCACCGCTGGCAGCCTCCAAAGAACTAGAGCCTGAGAGTGAATTATATTGGTGCCTGGCTCAATGCTTTCCACTAGCAGAGCAAATAAAGGAGCTTTGGTGTGAATGAATACAGGGAATGGAAGATTCCCCCCCCCCCCCCAAAAACACACACCCCCAGCTTCCCTAGTCACCAGTGCCTGGCACGGACCCTCACTGAGCCTGACTTCAAGCGTGCTGCCCAGCTCTGCACCTGAAACCAAGCCTCTTAAAGGCACCTCGAATTAACACTTAAAAGTCACACATTTTAAAAAATGCATTCTTTCCAACCCCCCTTTTAAAACCAAGCTGAGAAGGTACCAATAAAGCACTGCAGTTATTTTTGCTGATCACACTGTTGCTGGGGTTGGGGACACTCCTGTGGGCAGCAACATTCAGAGTCCTGGCAAGAGGACGAACTCATCCTGAACCACAAAGGCAGCAAGCAGAGAGGAAAGGAACAAAGGAAATCCTTATCCCTATAGCAGGAATAGTAAGGGACCCACTACATTTCATCCTATCAAATCAAAAGCAAACCAAGGTTATGCCTTCCTTCACTTGAGTCAAATAACGTTCAGAGGAGCTGGGAATGGCAAAGCTTTTTTTTCTGAAAAGCAGAAAGTTGGTCAGCAAAGCTCACATTTGAAGGTGGATTCATATATCAAAAATGTACCCATCTCTGGGGCTGCGTAGGAAAAACACGGGCTGGGCTGGGAATCACCACAAAACAAGAGGTACAAACATCTCATATTTTATTAAGCTAGTCAATGTGTTCAGATCACAGTCAAGACACATGCTGTGAGAGCCCCCGAGCTCCTCCTCGTCCCAGCTGGGGTCCAACAGCCATCCCATCGGTCCCCCAGTGAGAGCTATCTAAGCACAAATCCACAGGCTGGGCTTTTTTGTGCTAGAAAAGGAGGACTGAGGGAGAGATGATTGTCGCTCGCCTCAAACCAAGCAACAGCCCTCTCCCTGCCAGCAGACAGAGACAGGACGAGTGACACAGGAATCCTATGCCAACCCTCCTGCCCTTCTCCATTCTTGCAGCCACCCCGTTTTCCCCACCCTGTTTTCTGTCCCAGACAGACTGGCTAGCTCTGCTGGATGACAAGAAGGAAAAAAAATATATATATAATCTAAGATGCAAGCAAAAATCCAAGGCATTGCAGGTGGCATCGAGCTGAGCAAGGATGGGAGCAGAAGGAAGAGTCGCTTGGCACAGCCCATGAAACCACTGAGCAGAAGTCCAACAAGCACCAGAGTGACTGTGTCCACCAACCATGGCATGGGGACAGCCCCTGGCCCCTGCGCTGCCTCCATGGGAAACCCAGGGAGCTTCAACCACCACAAACCTGTGCTCTCCCAGCTTGGGGTCACCCTATAAACTTCCAAGAGCTCAACATGGTGGTAACGAAAAGAAAATCAAAACCAAGAAACACACAAAAACACATTAAAAACAATGCTTTCGGCCCACAAGATTGTTTTTCTTTTTGCTCTCCTTCCCAGCACAGTGGGCGTTACAGGACTAGCTTGGAGCTGGTCTTAGCAAGCCTTGAGTTGATACAGAAATAGCACCATATGGATTAGCAGTGGACCAGAGCTAGTTTTCACAAAGGTCCATCACCGCATGACGCTAGCTTGGCGAGTCACTTTGTGGCTCTCTCTCAGGCTGGCATGAACATGCTGTGGTGAGCTCTCGGGAAACCCCAGCCACAGCACTCAGGAGCCATGGGCAGAGCAGCATGCCAGGATACATGGAGCCTCTGCACTGACCTTCCAAGTTTTCTTTAGCCCTGGAGAACTGCTTAGCATCAGCAAGCAACACAACAGGCCAGGGAAATTGGCCTCCTGCTTTTGGCTTCTTGGTTGGGATTTAGAAGAGATGCACCAAATCCCGTGTGGGGCACACTGGCACAGGCCCTTGGACACAGCAGATCTGTATCAATTTATACCCAGGGAGGGTATTCCAACTCATTGTGAGTGCTGGGATTGGGGCTAAGAAGTGTTTTCCTTTACCCCAATCTTAAAGACGTCAAATTGAGCCTCCATTAGAAGGCAACACTTGCCAGAGGACACAGCTTGTCATCTTCCCTGAGGCTACTCTGCAGCTATGCTGTTCTGGAGCTTTTAAGTCTCCCACTTTTTCAGCTTTGTGTATCTCTGACTGGGGATGTGCATCCAAAAAAAAATTCATTAGGTCCTCAACCGTAGTTGCATGTTCTGGAGAGAAAGCAGGGTGGCACATGGATCTTTCAGGTGCCTTTTTTAAAAGGTTACTATCCCTCCCCACTCAGCCCAGATGTACGGTGTACTGAAAGGTGCCACTGGGCAGTTAAGATTCCCCATTGAAGGGCTAGGGCATTTTCCTCCTCTCCAGGTGTGCAAAACCTCAGGGTAATATTAAAACCACCCCTCCGGAGACCAGGGCAGTTACTAAGGGATGGTTATGAGGAAAGTAAAGGCAACAGCCTTGCTGCCTTTTAGAAAGAAGCCCTCTCATTTCACCGTATGGCCCCTAAGTGGGCTCACTGCAGCTCAGCAACAACATCTTGTTACAGAAATGTCAAGTTTATTTACTTTTGTTCTTAAACTGACTTCTGTGTTCAGCCCAAACAAACCATCAGTCTGATTCATGACATGGATGGACTGTGTTAGCCCATCTTCTGTACTGGACTGTGACCCCTTGCTCCCACCCCATTCAACGACAGCACCAACCTCATCTGCTGCCCTGACCCCACAGCACTTGACTCCCATCTCTCATCCTGCACCACCGGCAGCCTGGGGAGCTGTATGAACCGAGACACTTGTGATCGGCATGACAGGCATTCCCTTTTGGTAGCTGCTTTATCTGCATTGCTCTTTTCTCCCCTCAAGATCTAGCTGTGGACAAGGGAATACCTGGCCCAGAGCAAAGCTGAGGAATGCCTCCAGCTCCTCGCTATTTTGATTTCACCCAAGCAATGCTCTTTTTTTTTTACCAACCCCCAGTGCACACTTTGCACTATGCAGCCAGAAGGGAATGACAATTAGGCCTCTCAGGACTGCAAACACAACCAGGCTTCAGCTCAAGCAGACCTCCAGAAGGGAGTTGCGGACTGCAGACCATTCTGATGTGCTTTGCAGCAAGGTAGATGGTTTTCTTAAGCAGCAGGGGGGGGGGGGGGGGGGAACCAAACACTAAGTCCACCAGCTATCCATCCCACTGAGCCAGGCTTCCACTGAACAAGGAGTGTATCTCAATAACTGAGCAGCACTCTCCAAGTCAACTGAGGGGCAAAAGGGGAGCCGACTGCTCTCCACTTCACCACACTGCTCTGGCTCATACACTGAAGGACAAGCCCCACAAGGTGATTCTCTTTTCTTTTCCCACCCCATCAAACAAAAATAATGAGCTAGACAAACAAATGGCTTCAAATAAAAACACTGGTAGCACTGGAGGAAAGAGTGACCGACAAGCTTCACAGCCCATCTTGGATCTCTAAGAACACCCAAGATGAGCTAGAGTCTTTGACCTGCTGTTCTGCTTATGTTGTTTCCTTGGCTTAGCCTAGGAAAGCACCGCAAGTTTCAGGAGAAGCTGCAAAAGGAAAAACCTGTAGGGAAACCCTGCCACTCTACAGCCTCCACCTGCCTTTCAGACCACAAGGTATGGACCTTGTAGGGCCAGCTCCAGCTGTAACTTAAAGCTTGGCATTTCTCTCTGCTGTGCTACAAGGCTGCATGCTGCAAAGGAACTGAAATTGGAATATAAATGAATCCTCTGGGACTTGTGCTGTTTTTTTAAGTTTTTACCTGAAAACAAGGAACATCCTGCCACTCCAGTACAATGCGTCATGCTAGGAAGTCTGCACAGATTGGAGTATGTTACTTGTCTTTCCATATTACGCCCCTTTTGTAGCAGCTTCTGGCTGACCCATGTGAAAAAACACGCAAACATAGAAGATAGTGGTTTTAACTTGCATAGCTGCTGTTAGTTCATGTGGATGGAGACATCTGTTTCTTGAGTACGTTGACACAGATGAACTACAAAGAGGCCATTCAGGCTATCTCCCACCGCTCTGCTGTCCTGGGAGCAACCCGTTTCTTCATTTCCAAGCATCAGCATGTGACAGGATGTCAGACACAGGTTGCTTGAGATGCTGTCAGGATGGAGGTCTGAAAGGTCCCTCACAGGTCACATGGGGAATTAGCTCTTCCAGCATCCGTCCAGGTAGCATCGTCCTTTCTTTTTGGGATGGTAAAAGCACTGAACGGTTTGTGAGCTCAGTCCTCCTGGGCAGTGGCGGTAAGTGCGCTGCCTTTGCCTGGAGGGATGTGAGGAGGGGTGTTACACTCAAGTTCTGCCACCCTCTCTCCATGGCATAGCAGCAGCAGTGTGTCAGAACAACCAGCAGAAGAGATAATGGCTTTGAGATCCTCCTTCCTCCTCCACACCTCACTGCAAGATTTAGAAGGGGAAAGGAAAAAAAAAAAAAAAAAAAAAAAAGAAAGAAAGAAAGAAAGAAAAAAAAAAAAAAAAAAAAAAAAAAAGAGGCATTGGGTCCTTCGGAGATGTCTGCTCCATCCCAGGGTCACAGCACTCAAGCCAAGTGAGCCTTATCAGTGTTTAAATCCCACACAGCTCTTCTCTCTCTTCCAGCAACTCTGCTGGATTCCACTGCTTTTCTCCAAGGTCTAATGCTGGAAGCAAAGAAGTAGGAGGGATTGGGGAAGGAGGAAGAGTCCTTTTCACCTCTCTCAAGCAGCCCGGCTAACCTTTTGTTGCTCATGAAGCATGCAGCTTGTAAGGAGAGCAAGGATGTGCACCAAGCCCATCAGGGCACTTCAGATTGCTCTCTTCTTGCAGGCCAACATCCCTTTGCACTGAGCCCGCTCCATGGGGGACAGGGAAAGGAAATAAATATGCTTGTTCAAAGAAAAAATAAAAAAAATTATATTAAGAGCTTTCCCCCCCTTTTAAATAGCATAATTGTTTCCTTTTCTCTCTGACACTGGAAGAGTATCCAGAACCCCAAAGGAACTCCACTTTTTCTTTTTTTTTATTTTTATATTTTTTTATATATATAAAAACTAAGAATTAAAAGGGAAAAACCCTTGAAAAATAATTAATTCAAAGGGGGGGGAGAGAATATTATCTGCTTTCCTGTCACCAGATTGCCAAACAAGAGCTAAACACTCTTTGGATCTTCTTTCCCAAGCTAGGAGGGCTCCATTTCTGCTGCGCTGGTTTGGTTTCATTTAAGTAAAGTCCACGCTTTAGAAGCTGCCTGCCCATTTCAGATGACCAAGCAAGCTTTGGGGAGGAATGAGGGGGGAATGAATGACTGCCCGTCTCTCGCCCATCTCTGCCGACTGGGAGAAGGGCAGAGCTCTGCCTCGGCCGTGCCGAGGTGCCTCTCTCTTCTCAGAGCAGTTGGCGCCGTCGGAGATGTACAGCCGTCTGGTTGGGATACAGGTGGAGGGTGTCTGTGTGCATGCCCAAATTGGTTTGGTTTTTTTTTTTTTTGTAGATATTTTTGTTATTGTTGCTGCTGCTGCTTCTTCATGTCTAAGTGTCGCCCAGATTTTTGTTTCCTTTGTTCAGACGCTGCACGTTCCGAGAGGGAGAGAGAAAGGTACACCAACCCGATGCCTTTCTGAACATCAGCCCATCTCTTTCCACTGCTTGTAGAACTCCAGAACATTTTTTATTTCTACACTGGCATTGGTGGCTGCCTGGATGGCAGACTGCAAGCAAGCAGAGACAAAACAGGTTATTTTTTTCTTGCCGTGTCAAGAAGACTGCCCTTCACAACTTGGAGATTCTTAGACAGAGTCTGTCATAGCTAAAAGGCCCAATTCTCCTTCACGCTAAAGTTGCTCTGGCATGAGAGGCCTGCACAGACATGGAAATTACTTCTCCCACCTCCCCCAGAATACTTTGCACCACAAAAGCATGACAAATCAAGGGGCCTTCAAGGAAGCAGGAATTACGACTTATAAACTACATTTGGGAAATCCAGGACAGTTATTACCCAAGGCAGAAAACATAAAAAAAAAAAAAAAAAAAAAAAAAAAAAAATCTCTTGCCAATCAACTGGATTTTAATCTTTCTAGGAAGCAGAAAGGCCCAGTTCAGCCAAAGAGCTACTGACCTGCATGGGCGCTGAGAACATGCTTGGGTCCTCCAGCTGAAAGCCCGTGATGATGGTGACCATTCCTGTGGTGTCATCCTCTCCGTTTCCTTGGGACACTGTCAGTTGTTTGCAGCTGTCCAGTATTTTATAGAGATTCCTGTCAGACAGATGCAACAAAAAAGAAGCAGAGGGGAAAGTCAGAGGAAAGACCACTTGGTTGTGCAAACAGTTTCATATATGCTCAGGAGGACATGTGGAAAGCAGGACTGTTTCTCTGTTGCCTGTTGAGGGCTTTTCTGAGACCCTGCTTAGCACCAAGTGTTTGGTGGTATGCAAGATGCACAGATGGATGCCCTAACACTCTCTCTAGGGAATTTTCTAATTACTCATATTGGAGCACCAAATCAAGCAAGCTGCATGATGGGTCACAGTGCTAACACCTCTCCCTAAAGCCAGCTGCCTACTGGGAATCAGGCTCAGACATCTCCAGATGCTATAATCTTACCAGGCATCTAAATCTTGTCTCTTCAGTTTATGTCTCTCAAAGCTCTTCCCAACATCTTTCTGGCAACGAATGTACCTAAAGAAAGATCAGAGTTGCTGAGCTCACACCGAGACCATCACACAGACTGAAGTTAATGATCTACAGCAGGTCCACCAGTTGCTGCAGGACCCTTTCACAATGCTGGCTTTTATCAACCAAAATAACACCCAAAGGCCTGCGCAAGGAATCCCCTGTGAAATCCCTTAGATCACTTTCCCTGTCTCATCACCATCACTGTGTGCAGTTCACACCACCACAAGTGTTTCAAAGCCCACCAGTCCTGATACAGGCCTTGAAGATGCAGTTTGTCTTCACAGAAGCACAGCTGTTTGTCCTACAGCTAACCTGGGCCATAATGCAGTACAGCTCTTCCAGCAGTCCTAGTGCATCAGTAAAAGGTACTGCTCAGTTTTATACACTGATAAAGAAATGCAACTCCCTCCCTTCCTCAGAAGCAGCTACATTTCATGGCTGAGCAGCAACTACAAGCACATCTGGAGAACCAGCTGCCAAATCTGTTACTTCACCACCTTCCCCCTCACCAAGTGCATTCCTGATGCCTGGCTTTCCCTTGGCCCACTCCTCACTCTGCTCCAAGGGATGCACAGCCTGTTCCCACCATTGACATGTTCTCCCACCCCAAAATACACCCATTCCAAAAGCAAGGGCAAATCGCATCACTCTCCCACTCTCACCTGTTTCCCTTTTTAAATTCTGCCTCCAGATACCGGATGCTGTCCCGAGCACCTGCGTTCTCCTTTTTCAGGAAGTCTAAGCCATCAATCACTAACAGGAAAAAAAAAAAAGAAGCAAAAACATCTGGCTTACAGCTATACTTCTGCAAACTAATCCAGATGTGTCAAGAATTCCTCATCCCACTGAACTGTCTCTGATGCATGGCAGCAGTGGCTGCCAGAGGAGGCAGAAGTGGAGGGTGATCAGGGCCTCTCTCCTTTCAGCTGTTCTTCGATAACTTTGTTGGATTCCAAGCATGGGCCACACATAAAACAGGCCCCAAAAGTGACATGTGGAAAGGGTGTTTCAGCTGCTCCAGCTGAAGTAAAGGACAACAGCAGCAGGAGAGAAAGCCACCACCTTGGCCCACAGGGCCTCCTAGCAAGGAGGGAAGGCAGGCTCAGTTATTTTACATGGAGTCCCCATACCTGTTCGAGGGATGATGATTATGAACCTCCCGCTGGTGGCCAGCTGCTTGACAACAGCCAGGTGCTGGCAGAGAGCCTGGGTGTCCGGGACAAGATAAGGAGACATGGCTGACTGTGCTTTGGGCTGCTGGAGACTTCCCTCCAGCTGAGAAACCTCCAGCTGAAAACACACACATGCAGAGACACTTGCTTCACATTTATGCTGAAACAAACAATCAAACAGGGCAAGACTCACCCTACAAAGCTCCATCAAGCCCTTCCAACCTCCCAGCACATGGAGGAGAGGACATGGTTTAGTTTAGTGGGCACGGTGGTGTTGGGTTGATGGTTGGACTTGATCTTAAAGGTCTTTTCCAACCTAAATGATTCTATGATTCTATGGATGCAGCCGGTGGGTCAGAAGGAGGTGATTGTCCCACTCTGCGCTGCACTGGTGCGGCCCCACCTCGAGTACTGTGTGCAGTTTTGGGCACCTCAATACAAGAAGGACATCAAACCATTAGAGTGTGTCCAGAGGAGGGTGACCAAGATGGTGAAAGGTCTAGAGGGCAAGACTTATGAGGAGTGGCTGAGGTCACCTGGCTTGTTCAACTTGGAGAAGAGAAGCCTGAGGGGTGACCTAATTGCTGAGGGGTGACTTCATCACAGTCTGCAAATGCCTCAAGGTAGGCAGTGGAGGGAGAGGTGTTGACCTCTTCTCTCTGGTGACCAGTGATAGGACACAAGGAAAAGGAATGAAGCTGCATCAGGGGAAGTGCAGACTGGACATTAGGAAACAGTTCTTCACTGAGAAGTTGGTCAGTCACTGGAACAGGCTCCCCAGGGAAGTGGTCACGGCACCAAGCCTATCAAGGAGCGTCTGGACGATGCTCTTAGGCATATGGTTTAGTTTTAGATAGTCCTGCAAGGAGCAGGGAGTTGGACTTGATGATCCCTATGGGTCCTTTCCAACTCGAGATATTCTATGATTCTGTCTTTGCAGAACGGACTTACTGCCTCTGTGTGGGATGGGAGCAGATAGCTCCCCCTTCCCTTCCTAGTTTCAGACATTTCAGCCACTACCCTGCCAGTTTTCAGGCTGGAACCAGCATCTCCTACCTGCAGTCGAAGCTGAGCCATATCTCTCATTAGCCTGTTCCGACGAGCTTCCTCTGCAGCCTAGTTACAAAAACAAACTTCCATATCAGTTAGCAGGAAAGACACAAGCTGACACTAGCACATGCTTCCAGAAACAGGGTGAAAAGGGGATACCTGAGTAGCTTTAAGGAACAAAACTTCCACCTCCCACCAAAGATCTGTGATTATAGTTACAATCTAATAGTAACCTACAGGAAATTGTGCCAAGTACAGAGAATTAGCCCACCTCTGCCAACTCACCATGTGAAACTGGGCTTGGGCCTGGTGCAGCAAGTTGTCTTGCTCTGACTGTGCTATGCTGATGAAGATCCCAAGCTCTGAGTTGAACTGCAGGATGCTGCCTTGCAAGTGGGTAATGAAGTGGCCAAAGCTCCGAATGCAGCAAATCCGAACAACAGACTGCAAAGAAGCAGACAGGCAATCACCAGCCATGTCTCCCCATGGGGGGTCATAGCCCGAGTCAGTTCTGACCCTGCTGCTAGCTCATGTTTTTGGAAAAGGCAGAAACTGCTATTAAAAAAAATCCAAAGGAAACATTTCTGATGGAAATGTGCTTCTGAAGACAGAAACTGCAGGAGAGGGCTGTAGAAAAGCCTACTGTTGGCCAGAAGGCTTTGAAGTACTTGCAGTTTGGGCTTCCCCAACTCAAGAAAACCTCAGAAAACATCAACAGGCTCTCCCCCATAAACCTCTGCTCAAGCCCTCAGCGCTGGGAAAAGGAATCAAATAAAACAACAATCTATATCTGATTTTGGGGCAGACACTACTCTTGGCTGGGCTGCTGAGCAAAGGCAGCAAAAGGTGAGCTCACGTGGGATGTGAGATTGCTGCACTTTGCTCCAGCTGTCCCGGCAACTTGAGATGACATTCAAGACCCCAGCCGGCTGGACTGTGATTTAACAAACATGGGTCCCACGTCACACATCAGAGCGGTGTCCTCAAATTGAGGCAGAAGATGTTTATGTATTCCCCGCTCCAAATGAAGTGGGTTGGCCTAGCAAGGCAAGACAGGAGAACAATTGCCTTTTTCTGCACACCTCCACTACCCAGAAATGATCACGTTGGTCCTTTTTGCTTAGGAAAACAGACAGAAGTGCTCTACAAGGGCAGAGAATGCCACATGAAGTGAGATTTCAGAGACTTTTGCATTTACTAGAGAAGGATCACTGGAAGTATCCTGCAGCTCCAACCAAATTCCCTTCATTCAAGGTAGGGCAAAGATAACAACTCTTCTGCCCAGATAGGGAGGTCAGGAGACTTCACACAGCAAAGCTGTCAACATGTGACACTGCTTCCTTTCATAATGACTCTGACAGGGAAGGGAAGGCAAGGCAATTTTTTGAACACTGATTTTTTGATAGACAGATGACTGCAGCAATCACCAATAACATGAATCCACCTCAGACTCAAAAGTTTGGGGTCTTTTTTGGCAAGAAAGAACTAGATCATCATCTGCACAGCTAAGACGGGCTACATCTCCAGAAAGGGAAATGCAGCTTGTGCCAAGATTCAGGATCTACCCTGACTCACCTCCTCAACTGCTGAGAAAATGGGCCGGTCCTGCTCAAAGTTAAACCTCTTGTGTGCATTTTTCAGAGCAGGAAGATTTCGCAAGGCCACATCTTCTGGTAGCAGCAAGTTGGCTTTCAGGTCTGGGAGCTCAGCACCACTCAGAATGTCCTTGACTTCATTACATAGGGCCAGCCCTGGAGAGGATGGAGGGGAAGCACAGCAATATATGGTGACTTAACTGATGTGGGGACAAAGAAGAAAGCTGCTTTAAGACACACAATCTGTAATGATCAAGGGCAGAGGTTTTAAATTACACATGTACTGTGAGCATGTGTTGAAGGAGGAACAAAAAGGCCACCCACAATATAGAGAGTAATTGTCCCAAACAACCTGCTCGGTGCACCACTTCAGAAAAACTGTAGTTAGCTAAAGGTTAGCTTTCACATTTGTTCCAACAGACAAGCATCCCTGTTTGAACTATGCTTCTCATGAACCATGGGGATCTTTAGGCTGAGGTACAGGGCACATCACAAGCATTTGGAGCTTCAAAACTAGTTTCCACGACTGCCGTGACAAAATCATACCCTTACATATGGTCTTGACAGTTAATTCCAATCAGGTTGGCCACACACAGACTTCACATATACACGTGCAAGTGTTACAGTATATTGTCAGCCATATATAATGTATTAATAGCACTAAAGTCTACAGGACAGTATTTAGCTGGAACAGTGTTTAAACACAAAAACAACACGTGCATAATGTTGCTTCCCATTGTGCTCATACACAAACTGCTACTGGCAAATCTCTCAGCCCGGGGTCTATCATACACCATGGAAATCACTGATGACTAGGCTTGCTGAAACATTACATTGACACTTTGTTCTCCAGTACCTGATTCCTGCAGGTCTGCAGCAGAAGGCAGAAGGTTCAGGAGCACAGACAGCCTGTTCCACAGGCTCTGAGAGCTCTGCAGGAACAAAACACAAACAGAAAATGTCAAGTCACGTGTACGCAATAACCAGGCTGCTTGGGTTTTCCAGCATCTTTCACAGACCTCAGAAGAGTAAATTTCAATACACTTCTTAGATCAAAATTATCTTAATTCAGCTGGTGGGGTATTTAACATCATCTTCTATCTAGGACTGGGGACAGTAGCTTCAATATGCCCTTAGCATCCCATCCCAGGGGAACGGAACACACGCAGCCTTGGACCAAACACCAAGCACAGTTCCCACCTGAGCACACATGATGATGAGGTCCGTGTTTGTCCTCAGCCAGTCCAGGAACACCTTGACAGTGAGAAGCAGCCCTTCGTTGGTCACGATCTCTAGCTTCTCCTGAAGGGACCGCTCATTCCTGCAGGATTTGTTACTTGAAATGCTTTCCTCAGAGTCAGACACATCATCTGGAAAATGAAGGCAAAAGCAGGATGGCAGGCATTAAACCCCTTGAGAAGCCAAGCCCTACTGGTATGAGAACAGCACTGGGTTGGTAAGAGTTGAATTGAACTTATCGGTGCCTCCACACATCCTCACAAAACCAGTTCCCTGTCCCCTATGCTGCTGCTAAGAGTGTATCACTGTTGCATTCTTTTCTTCGTTGGGAGAAGATTGCTAAAATCTCCCTGTGAAGGTTTTACAATGCGTTAAGCCCTGCAGCAGCCTCTGAGATGCTCACTAACAGAGCAGGGGGAAGCAGCATGTGCTGGCACAAGGGACCATATCATTTACTGCAGAGAACAGGGCCAGCAATCACTGTTTAGGTCAATGTGTGCCAATCTTCAGGCTATGCAAGAGAAGAAAATGGTAGGGCTATTTTATGACCCAGGGTCCAAGTGATTTTAAATACTGAATATGCTTTGCAGTAATTCTACAGACCTGAGGATCTCAAAGCCACTGCCAATGAAATTGCATGCTAGCTACATGAGTGACCTGAGGTCAAGGTAGCAGCAAGCCGGGAATGAACGATGCATTTTGCTACAGTCCCTTATCTATCTGGACTTGTGCAAACCATTTGACACTGTCCTGCACAACATCCTTGACTCTAAATTAGAGAGACATGGATTTGACAGATGGACCACTCGGTGGATAAAGGAATTGGCTGGATGGTTGCACTCAAAGAGTTGTGGTCAACAGCTTGATGTCCAAGTGGAGACCTGTGATGAGTGGTGTTCCTCAGGGGCTCGTATTGGGACTGGCACTGTTTAACATCTTTGTTGGCGACATGGACAGCGGGATTGAGTGCACCCTCAGCAAGTTTGCCGATGACACCAAGCTCTGTGGTGTAGTCAACACACTGGAGGGAAGGGATGCCATCCAGAGGGACCCTGACAGGCTTGAGAGGTGGGCCTGTGCGAACCTCATGAAGTTCAACAAGGCCAAGTGCAAGGTCCTGCACATGGGTCGGGCAATCCAAGCACAAATACAGGCTGGGTGATGAGTGGATTGAGAGCAGCCCAGAGCAGAAGTACTTGGGGGTGTTGGTTGATGAGAAGCTCAACATGACTCAGCGATGTGTGTTTACAGTCCAGAAAGCCAACTGTATCATGGGCTGCATCAAAAGAAGCATGACCAGCAGGTCGAGGCATGCAATTCTCCCCATCTACTCCACTGTCGTGAGACCCCACTTGGAGTACTGTGTTCAGCTCTGGGGCCCCCAACATAAGAAGGACATGAACCTGTTAGAATGAGTCCAGAGGAGGGCCACGAAGATGATCGGAGGGCTGGAGCACCTCTCCTATGAAGTCAGGCTGAGAGAGCTGGGGTTATTCAGCCTGGAGAAGAGAAAGCTCCAGGAAGACCTTATAGCAGCCTTCCAGTACCTAAAGGTGGCCTACAAGAAAGCTGGAGAGGGACTTTTTACAAGGGCATGTAATGATAGGACAAGGAGTAATGGCTTTAAACTGAAAGAGGGTAGATTTAGATTAGATATGAGAAAGAAGTTCTTCACAGCGAGGGTGGTGAGGCACTGGAACAGATTGCCCAGAGAGGCTGTGGATGCCCCCTCCCTGGAAATGTTCAAGGCTAGGTTGGATGGGGCTTTGAGCAGCCTGGTCTAGTGGAAGGTGTCCCTGCCCATGGCAGGGGGGTTGGAACTAGATGATCTTTAAGTTCCCTTCCTACCCAAACCATTCTATGATTCTATGATTTTAATTGCACAGTCATTTGCCTA
This sequence comes from Gypaetus barbatus, assembly GCA_028022735.1. Lineage (NCBI taxonomy): Eukaryota > Metazoa > Chordata > Aves > Accipitriformes > Accipitridae > Gypaetus > Gypaetus barbatus. The sequence goes on along the minus strand of CM051540.1, from coordinate 25,181,421 downwards.
TTAGCACAGCAATTATCATTCAACAAACCCTCAGAATCAAAAGGGAGGAAGTAACTTATTCAGAAACCACCCCTGATAGAGTATTAAGACCATTAAATAGCTCGAGTTTTGAAACAGCACAGCTGAGGCAAGGAGAGCTCAAAGCTAAAAATCACATGGGTTAATTCATTCAACCTGGCTCAAACAACCTCTCATTTTCTACATTTATAAAGGTATCATGGCCACGCTATTCAAATACGTTCCTGGAGCTGCAACATCTGTGTAACCCATTGAAGGAAAATGTTAAACAGACCAAAAATCATTTGTTTCTTCCTTAACCCTCATCTCTTTCAAGTACCTATGAAGCAATGCCAGGAGCCAGTAAACATTAACATGATCTAATACTCCCCCTTCAAATCCTGGCCCAGGCAAAGCCTGAATCTTGCCAGTCTGCAGGCCCATTGAATTTGGCAGCATGATGCAAAAATGTTTCCTTGCTCCAGGGAAGCTGGGAGGAATGACAAACAAGACCGAACAGGCCCATGTGGTTTTATCTGAAATACAAACAACTCCCTGTAGTGCATCACATCTCCCTTTCAAGCTGTTTTTTCCCAGAACATTACTCAGTTGTGTAAGTTGCATGGTAATACAGACATTGCAGCTCCACCTGCTGTGCATTTGCAGTTTGGTTCAACCCTGAGCACTCAGCAAGCCAGTGTTCAGAGGGTCACAGAAAGAGGCCCTCAACTCCTCTCACATGCACCTAGGTCACATCTTACAGACAAGCTCCTATGAGAGCTTTGCAGAGTTGACAATCTGCCATCTCATGGAGAACTTCCTGGACTGCATCTGCACTGTCCATCACCAGAAGTACTAGTAAGTGTCTGATTACAGAGATTTCACATGGGAAAAAGGAATATAATCCAAATTTTTAATACCTGTTGGAATTATCTTCTGTATTATCAGAGCTGCTCAGCATTTAGCTGGTTGAGCAGAACAACAGATAACCCTGACCAGCTGCAGGTGTTTCCTTTGCTCAGCACACATATTCCTGGATGTCAGGCAGTAAGAGTAAAGCTCCTTCAGGAAACACCCAACCCAAGACCTGCCCAGTACTTGGGCAACCTGCTCTTCCAAACCTGGCCGAAGGAGAACTTGCACCATGAGAAGGGGTGGGGTTTAGCAAACAGACTCCTACAGCTTGCAGTTTTCTACACAGAACTGCAACAACAAGTATTTTGAACGAGGTCACTGATCCTTACCTTGCTCCACGAGGCTAGGCTTCTCCAGATCTCCATTGACACATGGCTTGCTTTCTATTCCATCCTTCAAGACGGGTGGTTCACTGTTTGGTTTCAGAAGGATGTTGCTGAAAGTGGGAGCCAAGCGAAAGCAGCGTTTGGTCTGAAACAGCTGGGTGGACATGGCCTGGAGATTACTGGCTATGCTTGCGTCATTAGTGCTCAGGGAAGCTGGCCCATTGACTGCTGGATCCGGAGCCTCAATTTTAGAGATGCTTGGGCCCTTGGAGTCCCCCAGCCCACTGCCATCCACACAGTTTTTTAAGGCCTCTTTGGGCCCGCTTTTGCCTTGGCCGCTTCCCTCCTCACCTGGCTCATCCTCCATGTCCTCCAAGTCGGACCGAGATTCTTGGCTGTTCATGTCAGAGTCCGTCTCCACATCAAAAGCAGCTTCTGCTTCCTCATCACTCTTCTCTGAGCCACTTTCTGAGCCATCACTGCCTTTTATGGAGCCCTGGCTGGAGTCAGAGTCAAAGCCCTCGCTCAGGTCACTCTCATCCACCTTCTGGGGGTGGCGGCGGCGGCGCAAACAGGAAAGGCGGGAGTATTTCTTGCTTTTCTTGCAGTCATTCTTCCGTTGTTCCTCGCTGGGCTGATGATTGGCCAAGTCAGCTTCAGTTTCCTTCTCAATCGAGTTCAATGGCTCCTGGTCATCTGCAGGCATGTGAAATGAGACCACACGTTAAGAAAGTCCCAATGTGTGTCACACAGGCTGCTTGCCAGCCCTGAGCCTGGGGAAACAGTAGTGCAATTTCAGCCATCACTTCTATTAGTGTCTTTAACCAGAGAACAAGTAATGGCAACCCTAGAAGAATGACTCATTTTCTAAAAGGCACCCAGAAAGACTTGGGAAGCCTGGATTCCTTCTGTCCAAGCTGTGCTGCTCCATTATTAGGCAGCCTCAATGCTGAATGCTGCTAGACCAGCACAAAATACACAGTTGAATCTTAAATCTTTTCCCCAGCTTTCTACAGCCTGAGAGCCAAGTGACCCCCCAAGCGGGGCAAGGGCACATGCCAGTCAGCTTGATTAAACCAGCCACTTCACCCTGTAACTAGACTGAATTGACCTAATCCCTTCCTTGACCAACATGCTCACAGCCTTTCCAGCAGCCCTATGTCACCCTGACAGCTTCAAAACCCATGCAGGGGAGGAGTCATTCACTGTTGCTTTTGACCAGGAAAACTCTAGGCTTGCACTCTGTGAAATATTACAAATTGACTGTTTGCAGGGGAAAGATTCAGCAGTTTTACTCTCTGCTCAGCAGGATCCCCCAGAAGCTAATGATCTATTTTTGTTTGAGCAGAGATGAGGTATGCTGAGCAGGGCCTGCCTCCCTTAGACACAGCTCTGCGCAGGTGTTTCACCTGAGATAATCTCCTCAGTGGAGGAGAAAAGAGTCCAGTAAATAACAGCGAATAGAGAGAAAGAAAATAAGGAGCACACATTGGGGTAAACAGATGATGAATGAGCTGCCAAGAGATAGAGAAAGATAACTCCTTACAGCAAGGAAAGCAAAATTTTCATCCTGTGATGGTCTCTGTGAGTATCAGAATCATCTAAGTGGAGATTCTCTGCAGATTACCCATCTTCGGGGATTTCAGCCAGTCAAAGATCAAGATGTCTCTAACATCACTCAGGCACTACACTACAGAACCCATGCCCAGGAGATTTAGGGAAAAAAAGTAAAAGCCAGCCCTATAGGCAGGCAGCTGGGAAGACCCAGCTTATACTGTCTCTGTTCTCTTACCTGTGCCATCACTCTGAAAGGCTGGGACTGGATTTTCCCCTTCTTCTAGCTCTGCCTGCAGGCGAATATTGACGTGATTTATCAGGTGAGAGAAGAGGGCCAGCGTGAAAGCGATGGCTGCACTGTACTGCTTTGAACCTGCATGCAACAAGACAGTGTAATGAGGTTGAGGAGACTGACCACTAGTCCAAAACACAAATGCCAATTAAGACAACATCTTCAGCCTAACTGGATTGCTGAATGTTAATCACTAAATTTCTGAATGGCTGAATAAAGCACTGGTTACCTGCCCTCTTGAGGCTGTGAACACTCATAAGGCAGATGATCACCATGCGAAAGATCAGGAGATCAGGAAGGAAGGAGTAGCCACTCTCATACTCTTCTTCATCTTCACTAGTTGAGCTCAGATTAGGAGGAGAGGGCAGGTAGAACAAGCACAGGTTGAAATCCTCCAGCACAGACTGGCAGAGAGACGTCAGCTCAGAATCCAGAGAGCTTAACAAGAGGAAGAAATAAACAATAATTATTATTTGAGACTCAAGCTCCTGGCAATGGAAACGGAATCAAAACTGGCAGTTAGGCTATCCTTTAGCACTAGACAGGATGAAACACCAGGGAATATACTGCAGGCAACAACAGCTATGGGAAGCAAGTAAGATTAACCAGATTATGTTTTCCTCTCCAAAGCTGCTAAATTAAAGACAAATGGTAACCACAGCATCTCCCTTCGAAGAGATGGGTCACCAAAAAATATATGACTTCTTCCCTGGGAGCTCAGGCAGTAGCCATTAAGATACACAGGGCACTTCAATGCTAAAGGTAGCAAAAGTTTCAGATCCACTGCTCAGTTAAAGGATGACAATGCAGTGCACAAACTGGGGACTCAACTTTTCCTCCTCCCATGTCTCTAACTTGCAGCCCTGTAAGAATATTCCAAAATCCTCTGTAGCTCTTGGCTACCTCAAAGGAAGCACTCACAGTATTCAATATAATGGGTGATGGGAGTCTCCTAGTTACAGAATAAACCTGTCTGCAAAACATCAAGCAAATCCTTTTCAGGGGGCAACATGCTTGGGAAATGGAAGTAATTTCCAATTTTCTTATGCGCTAAATATGTGTTAAGCAGATATCAAATCAGCCTGGAAGTTCCACTCTGGTATAAGTCAGTATCTGAAAGCTAATCCCATACTGGGCTGCATTAGCAAGGGCACAGCCAGCAGGTTGAGGAGAATTATTATCCCTCTCTATTTGGCATTCACAAGATGGCATGTGAAGTACAGCATCCAGTCTTTGGGTCCCCAGTACAAAAAAACCCAACCAAACAAAAAGACACTGACAAACTGGACTTCGGGGGAATAGAGAATGTGACGTATGAGAAGAGGCAAAGAGAATAGAATTTGTTCAGCCTGAAAGAGAGAAGGCTTGGGGGGTATAATCTTCTGTTTTCAGGTACCAAATAGGTGGTTACAGAGGACTAAGAAAGACTCTTCTCAGTGGTGCATAGCAAAAGGAAGGGAGGCAATGGGTACAAGCTGCAGAAAAGGAAAATGAGACTAGACGCAAGGAAAAAAAAAATTCCACAGTGAAGGTGGTCAAACACTGGAAGGGGGACCACAGAAGTGTCAAATCTCTGTCCTTAGATCCATTCAAAACTCAGCTGGGTGAGGCTCTGAGCAACCTCATCCGACTTCACATTTTAATCTACCTTCACAGTGGACCCTACTTAGGGGGAGGACTGGACCCCTAGAAGGTCCCTTCCAACATAAACTGTTCCACGATGAGTTTAACTGTAGGCTGTGTATAAGCCCTTTAAAACACCTGCTCTATTTCAAGCAGTAAGAGGTTTATTTACAATCACCTGAAAGGCTCCTAGCAGAGACAGAGAAAATCCAAGAGGAAAAAAAAAAAAAAAAAAAAAAAAAATCACACAGCTGTACAAAGCTTTCCATTTATTCTAACATGAACAGGTTATGCTATTTGTTTCTCCAAACAAGGTATTTGGTTACAGATTTCCAAATGCAATGAACAGCCCTGCACGCATACAGACGGTGACTCTTTGCTGTCCTATCAGCCTAAATCCAGTCCTTGCCAGGAAAAAGCATTTGATGACTGAACAGGGCAAGAAAACACCAAAGGCATAGTACAGCACAGAGATGAGCTGCGAGGCTCCAGAGTTCAACATTCACTCAGCTACTGGCTTGATTTAGCCAGAGTCGCAAAGTATTTAACCTTTTGGTATTTCAGCCTCCCTTGGACGACAATCTTCTTCACTCTCCCTGCAAGGTTAGAAGACTAAAGTCTTGGACCTTTTGGCAGAAAGCCTCAGCACAGGCACTGTTGTCCTACATGGAACAGTCTCTTCCACTTCTGAATGCCTGCTACTGTGAGTTATCAATAGAAGATATTATCTGCCGTAACCTTACCTGCTCTTTGGCTGCAAAAGACTCTGCAGGTACATAAAGCTCACCAGCAACCTCTTAATGTCTTTGCCTCTAAAAAGATTGAGAAGAAAACACTGTAAAGCAGGTACCCCGTCACAGAGATGGACTAGACTAACAAACCTCTACTAATAGGTAAATCAGGTCTCAATTGAAAACTACATTCTGATGAAACTGGAGAAAAAAAGACAGCTTATACACTTCTAACTTTCACCAATATACCTCAACCCTCATGAACAGTCACCAGCTCCAGGGGAGAGTGAGAAAATCTCTCACCTCAAACTCTACACCTAGCCAACCTTTAGCTTTTCTCCTGAAATTATGACCTGAGAGATCAAGAATGGGATCTAGACTGGGGCTCTCAAAATTCTGGGAACAGTCACTGCCTCAAATGGGCCATGTACCAGTTCCCACTTCCCAGAAAGACACTACTCTCAACCCAGAGGATGACACTGGTGGCATTGCAAACCCTCAGCCTGCACTGCTCTCCTTTTCTTTTCCCTCTTACCGCTTCTTGCTTGGAGACAACTTCCTGGTTTCACATTTCTTCAACTGATGATACATTTTGGCTGCTTTGTCATATAGTCGCTTCAGGTTCCCATAGGCACCTTCAAAGGACACTTCAGACTGGATACTGAGATACCAAAATAGAACACATCAAAAGTTACTTTGCCACATTTTATGGCTTTAATTCACTAGAAAGTTATTCAGGCATCTAAGCACGAAGACAGGTACCTAGTGCTTTTGTTTGAACATGCTGGGCTACTTAACTCCCACCGATGTCTTCAAACCCCACTTCAAGCTGCGCCACAGCTCCATCTGCAATGTTTACATACCTTTTCAAATTTGTGCCTTAAGGCCATGTTCAGATAACTGAATTCCACCTACCTCACTAATCGAGGTGCCTCACTCAGCACCTCCACTCCCCATCAGACTTGGCTCTCAAGCACAGGCAGAGGGTCTCAGATGAAACCCTGCCCTCCAAGTGCAGCCCTGCGCATGTATTTTAGTGACCAGCATGATGGTTTGGTTTGACCAAGGCTCGCTCTTATTAGCAGTCCTGCTCAAGGGTGAAATAAACCCATCTCTCTTCCTCCTCCCCTGAAACTCATCTGCTGAAAACAGTCAGAAGTCCAAGTAAAGGAGAAAAGAATCTGGCACCAGCAATCACAGCACACTGATTCTTTGTCCAGGAAGCCAAGATCCTCACAGACACTCACCAGCGTAAGTAGCAATAGGTAGCTTCCACATTGTAGTATTTGCTCCCTGCCAATGTCCCCAGCTGGTTAAAGGGCATGCCTGTCATGAAAGAGAGGGGCAATGGAATTAACTTACAATTCTCCAATGGCCCTACTAGAAAGCAGATCCTTTCCCTCTCACTACATTTCCACACAGGAGGGAAGCCAGGAGACACAAAAAGCAGTAAAGCTCCAGTACAAAGGTCTGGACAACTTGATCCTTTTGCCACCCAGGTTCTTCTTCTGTATTATAGTGCTTTTAGAGCCTCGCCACCTTCCTGCCAGTTAGCTACATAAGAAAGCAGAGCATACAGTGCCTCCTCCTCTGTATTGATAATGCCATGGCCTTGACTCTGTATTCCTCTTGACATAGACATCACCTTAGCAGCATTTAAGAGTTCTGTTCCAGCTCAGTGTGGTACATAAATTTTTGTCACTTATTGGTATTTGGGATCAGCCTGTCAAACAACTCAGTGAGAACTCTGCAAAGACAGCAAAGAGAAAACATTTTTCTGGAATTGCACACTTTTTAAGATAAGACAGGCCCTCAACTCTTGCCACAATGTGTTCTCATAACGTAGTCACTTCTGAAGGAGAAAGCAGCATGTGAGATTTTTTTGCAGGGGTAAAAAGAGGGAGATTACCAATAATGCTCTGCTTCTGGCAACAGACAGCTGGATCTTCCCTTAGCCAGACAAGCACAACTTTACCACATTCATGGAAGTCTGAGATTCTCAGAGGCTATCATATGAGTAAGCTGAAGTCATTGGCAAAGAGCACCTCTGTTTTAACTCCTCTCTTTGGCTTGCTAGCAAGAGAGATTCTCAAAGAAGGAAGCAGTTTTAACCAGAGGATAAAACCACTCCTCTCTCAGCAGCAGGACATAAACCTGACCAGCGCAGTATCACAGAGTATTGTTTTTAGGTTGCAGCAACATGATTTTAACAACTAAAAATTCATGGTAACTCACTCACCAATTTGTGGTGCAACAGAAAGGGCTTGATAGTAAAACCGCTCAGCCAGCAACTCTGTGTCCACACCTGCCAGTTCATTCTGATAGCGAGCTGAAAGAAAACCACACACCGCACATCAGAAACCAGAAGGCAGTGTCTTCTCTTCCCTTCTGCAGAGAAGCACAGTTTCCCTACAGATTAAAAATACCACAAAACTAGAAATACTGGCTAAGTCAACAAATCCATCAAAGAACTGCTCTTGGCAAACACAGAAATGTACAGACTTTGCCAGGCCCGTTTGAAGCACTTTTATTTTAACTGCACTATTCCGCACATCACAACCCCTGCCACTTCAAGCAAAGGAGATATCCCTCAACACTCGTGGCAGCCTATAAGCAAAAGGAAGAAATTCTTCTGCTCCATGTGTTAAGTGCTGATTCATTTATCCTTGAAATAACTCAGAATTGTGCTCCATTTTCCAGTACCTCAAACAGACTATATTCTACTACAGCAGAGTGTGAAATCTAAAGCAAGTCAGTTGACCTAATAAAATGCCTGGCTGTGGCTAGACTGGACTTATATTAATTTTTAATTTTTTTTTTTTTTGTGGACAACAGTAGGCATTTTGGAAACCTTAGGTGAAAGCACTGTGAAGAGGTGAGCACATTTCTCTCCCACCAGTCAGGTAAGTCATTCTTACTACCCTCATAAGGCATTTATCTGCAATGCCATTTTTAGGCTGATTCATGTGCAATGATAATGTCAAACAGCTTGCAAGAGCTTGAAGGCTGCTGCATGTCAAGCACATTTACCCGCACCTCACTTCAAATAGCTGTTTTTCGCACAGTTACATGTTTTCTCACTGCCTTCACTCCCACATGTTCACAATCAAGCAAGAAGCTGACACACTTACCACACACTTCAGGAGGTCGTGACTGTGGGATAGACATGTCTGCTATAAAAAGGATGACATGCAGCCAGACACAATGACAAGGAACCTGGGGCTTTGCAGTGGCCTACCACTCTGGATTAATTCACAATATTGCTTAACAAATCTGATTTTCAGTCACACTTGTGCTGATGACAGTGGCTCCGTAAGGCAACCTTAAAGCAAGTCTGAACTGAGAAGTCAGCTCACTTTGAGTTTCCTTCACGCTGTCCAAACAACATAAATAAAAGCAAAGGCTTCCATTCTTACACAGCCACAGATACAGCTGTTTATCAGTAGCAAACTCCTCTACTTGCCCAAAAACAAAGCTTCTGCAAGTTGTAGCAGTTCAGTTACCCACAAGGATTTCAGCTTATACCAGTCATTGACAGATGTGTCAGAGGGAAACCAGTGTCTGCAAGTAACTATGGCTGGTGACTAACAACGATGGACTCAGCACTGTACAGGCACCATCTTTTTAATGTATTAAAGGTTGCCCTGAAAGACGATGCTGTTCTTACCCAGATCTCCCAGATAAACCAGACATCTGTGACATGCCATCTGTGCCCACTCCATCTCCTTCTCTGATGCAGACACAGGTTTCTTGCAGCCTACATGAGAAATATGAAATCACATACACCATTGGGTAAAGGCTGCTGGGAAGACACATGAGCAGCCTAAACCTCTGCCTGAGACAACCAACATTTCACTGAATGAAAACAAAGACCACTTGGTCAGACCACACTGTTGGCTGCCATCTATAGCATCTTATAGACCAGCAATGGATCACTCTTGCTGTCAAAATGTGCAAAATAACTGTAGAAAATACACGTAGACACTGATGCTCACCCACTCCCCCTTCAGTTCCCCGCTGATTAGGGGCAGTGCATGTCACTATCACTAACAGTCACTGAAATGACTGTCACTCAGACTTTGTCTACAAGGTATGCCACAGAGAGCTGGCTCCATTTGCACTCAGATGAGAGGACAAAGGCCAATTCCTGTCTACAAGCCATGTGATCATGTTAACATAGCATTGAGTACAAGCTAATAAGGCCTGTCGAGAGGCTGATTTTGTTAGCATGGCTAATGAGGCCTTTGGACAGGAGCCGGCACAAATCCCTGGAAGCCAGAACAAAGTCTGAGCACACTTGCACCTGGCAGTAGCATACAGTGTGGATGTACCCTCCCCAACGCTGAAGATGCAAACAAACTCATTGTCTCGAGACTGCAATCTAGATTTAGGACTGGCTAGCCAAAAAGGGAGGAAGATAAGTAAAACAAGGAAAAATCAGGACAGCAAATCTGTGTTGTAGACAGAGCAGCTGCAGTCAGTTAGGAAGAACTGCCTCCAGACAAAACTGCCTTTGCGTCCTGAGGAGGGCAACAAAGCTGGTGAAAGGGCTGGAAGGAATGTCCTATGAGGAGCAGCTGAGGCCTTTGGGCCTGTCTAGTTCGGAGAAAAGGAGGCTGAGGGGCGACCTCATTGCTCTCTATAGCTTCCCAAGGAGGAAAAGTGGAGAGGGAGGTGCTGATCTCTTCTCCCTGGTATCCAGTGATAAGACACATGGGAATGGTTCAAAGCTGTGTCAAGGGAGGTTTAGACTGGACATTAGGGAGCATTTGTTTACCGGGAGGGTCGTCAAACACTGAAATGGGCTTCTTAGAGAGGTGGTCGATGCCCCAAGCCTGTCAGCATTTAAGAGGCATTTGGACAATGCCCTTAATAACATGCTTTAACTTTTGGTCAGCCCTGAATTGGTCAGGCAGTTGGACTAGATGATCGTTGTAGGTCGCTTCCAAGTGAAAGTCTATTCTATTCTATACTGAAGTTACAAAAAAAAAAAAAAAAAAAAGGCAGTTCAGGCAGTGGAAAGTGTCAAAAGCAACAGAGGAAGGCTCCAGGCAGCTGACCTGAACTAACTTAAGCCATCAAACACGACTCAGTTCCTGGGAGGGGCTGCTGCTGGGAAGACCATGCTTCCCAACCCCCATCAGCACCTTCTCCCCAGCCAGCAGGGCCATGGTTCAGCCAGAGATCAGGAGGCAAAGGCTACTGCGTTCACGCTTCCTCTCCAGAGAACACTTACTGCCACTGGACAGACCAGTGTCATGGATTCAGTCTAGGTACAGTCTTCCTGTTGCCAAGGACTTCCACCTTCTGGAGGAGAAAATTCCCTCAAGCAGGAATCCCAAAGGAAGATTTTTAAGACCAGTCCAGCCTGCAGTCTGAGTTGCTTCCCTCTTGGCTTAGTTTAAAAGAGTGGAAGTGAAATCTGTAGGCTTAAGTGACCAGTGAGGAATGATTCCCACTTACTAACAGGCATTGTAGGAGTTGCATTATACAAATACATGGCCTTCAAATCTGTGTCCACATATGCTATTGGACCTATCCTCCTTTTCTTTTTTGCTTTGAATCCTCTTGCTCCCATTTACATAACCATCAAGTTGTGTCCACCCTAGTTTGTAGTTCATATGGGATTCTTACACATCCACTTTTCCGGATATGTAAGGTTACATCTCTACTATCCAGTTACATACTCGTCTACCGCATCCTTTTAATTAGAGAGCCTAAACACATTAAGAAACCTGAATAAGGGAAGCCTTTCAGATGCAATCACGCACCACAGGGTACAAACCCATCTGGAATGCGCATTTCAGGAATTTATTAATTCTGCAGTACTGAGATACATTTCTCAAAGCAACAGTTGCCAGGGACATCTGCCTTTTAAACCGACATTTCAAAGCCGATCATGACACAATTGTCTCCCAGAACCAAGAATAGGATACCAGCAACTAAAACATTCTCTCGCTAAAGACATACTAACTTCTCACATGCCAGTTTCCGCTGTCCTCCGCCCTGCCAGCTTTAAGAATGTCAATTAAACACTTGCTAATACAGTTCACAAAACATATAAAGGCTCCATTTCTCCCCTGGACCTACCCAAACAGAAACATGAGCCTTGAGGCCACAGAGCAGAACCCAGGAGCAAATGTGAGCGAACTATTACAAGTTAATCAAGGATGTGAATCCATATGCAGCCTTGAGCTGTTTCAAGACTGTAAACAGTGTTATTCTTCCTCCCCTAATAGGTAAGATACCTCAAATTACCCTGCATCTAACGGCATGCACAGAGGCAGTTACCTGAGACAGCTAACATACCTTATTGTGTTACAGGAGCTTCCTCATGTTCTCAGTCCAAGATTCAATAGCAGTTTCAAAGCTACACACAGTACAACTAGGAAGTACATGAAGGGAGCACAGATAAAAGGGGCACCAAGAGGAGGAACAATATCTTACATTTAGTGAATAGGATGTCCTGACAAAAATCTGTTGATTTCAAGAACCTATTCCCCCAATGGCCTGTTTGTCTGCTTTAATCAAGCTTTTAAAAACATTCTGTACAGCCAGAAGTGCCCTTCAATTTTCCATAAAAATCTGCCATCACCAAACACTTACAAAAGAATTTCCTAACAGCATTTTCTTCCTGTTAGAAACCCTTCTTTCTTCCCTAGTTTAGTATTAAAAAAAACAACAAAACAGTGCCATGGAAAAGAGAGCAGGACAGACAGTCTGTTCTAAACAGACAACTGGCTCATCAGGAAAAAAAAAAAAAAAAAAAAAAAAAAACCAAACCAAAAAACATAATCCCTTAAATGCCGAAACAAAGATGGACTAGTACAAGGGGAAGCCAACTCTCTGGGATTCAGGCCTTACCCACTAGTCCAACACACTGAGCACTAACCTATTAGAGGGTCCGTTACATGTGTCCAGTCAATACAGCACTGCAGCTCTAGCTGATAGTGAGACTGAATGTAGAGGAGAAGGTGCTGGTAAAATCCTATGCCAGCAACTAAGTGAGTCCGGTACGCACACTCCAGAGTGCTACGGCTGTGAATGTGCTGGAGGGAAGAAAAAATGAGAATATGTTAATGCAGTCCAGGTAACATTTTAGGCTGGCCACCCAAGTAATACCAAGTATGAAGCAAGATAGTGGGTAGCTCAGCAGTAATTGGTTTTGCGCAGTTCTGTACCTCCTCTTGCTCAACAATGTTGTATCTAGTGGTATTTACTAAGGGTCAACATCAAGGAGAAATACTTGTTGCAACAACAAATAAATAAAATCAAGGTGACTGGTTAGAGCACCTTAAACACATTCAGACAACCAGATCACCAGGAGAGAGTGTTATCACCAGTTTATGGTGTTAGCAAATACAAGTGTGAATACTGTGAGTATTTTCCAGTGATCAAATCCAGTAAAAACAATCAGCACTGACAAAGCCTCTTATGACCATCGTTCTACATGGTGATACATGTCTTTTGAAGACGGGAAGACAAAAATTGAGCAAATTATGTTGAAATATCCTCTGCAATAGCAGCTCTCTCAGCAGATCGTTAAAGCTTACCTGCCCACAGCTAGACAAAAAGTGTATGTTCAGCTCCATGATTAAAATTCAGGAGTGCCTGGCTTCCTGCCCTGTGCTCAGACAACTTCTCCAAGCAAATGAAGCTTTTAACTTGGTCTCACCCATTGCACAGCCAGAGACTTTCTCATGCCAGAGACATAGATACCTGCCTTTTTATTTGTTTTAATGAGCTGGATAACTTCATAGTAAACTTTTCTCCAAAGCAGTTCTTCTGCTTTTCTTCCATAATCCACTGGATGCAAGAACATCAGCTTCACACACAACTCCCGCAGCCTGAGAGAGACAGCAGAGAATTCACATTTAGCTACAGGAGCTTCAAATACAGCTGCCACTACATGAGCATGGAAGAGGAGAATCTGAATTCATTATGATGAATGAGCTAGGCCATCTGGTGATGGTACAGCTTGTATCACTCCCACACAAGGGCATCTGGAAAAGCCATACACCTAACCAGTTACTTTGGCTCAGCTGGCCACCAGTAACTTCCTAAATTGCAGTAATGTAAAGAATTGTCTTGACAGCTTAAAATATTAGTAAGAATAATCATCCTTGCTAGGCACCCTCTGAACCTGGTAAAAGACTTCACACACATATAAGAAGTTTCTTCACCACACTGTTTTTTTAAAGATAGTTACAAGGAAGGCATTGGCCAACATGAAGATGACTTACTTGTATTACAAGGACACCCAGGAAAACCTCCAGACATGGACTGTATGGTTAGGTGCTGTTCAAATACAGATCTGAAATCTAGCCTCTGCTTAAAAAACCTGGAAGGATCCCAGGTCAACAGGTGCACTATAAATCGAATACACTGTGGAACTGCAGATTCAAGACCTCCATCTGTTGCTTCACATGGATTTTCTCCAGCCAAATATAAAAAATAAGTGCCCTTCCCAACTTACTTGTTCCTCAAGCTGATGTTCTCTGGCTTGAACACTTCTTGATATGCTGCCTTATTACCAAGGATGAGATCCAATCGATGAACAGCCTCTACCACTGCTCTGCAAGGCAACACAGAAAGAAGAGTTTCAGAATAGCAGGTTATCTGGGATTATTTCATGAGACATAGGATGTCTGCACAGACCCATACTAGCCTAGTTAATTCCATTATTAGCAAGCTGCATTATACCACCACACCATATTAATTGATTTCCTTTCTGCACTCTATTTTAAAAAGCTTATGGAAAGAAGAAAAAAGCAGAGTTACATACACTGTAATGATTTTGCTGCAAATCAGCTTTTTAATCACCAATTACCACTGCCTGCCTGGTCAAAAACGTCAGTTATTTCTACAGTAGCAAAGTCAGAAATGTCTCTGGACATCTTACCAGCTTTTAATCTCTGCAATTAAATCATGCTATACATACACTCAGATTAATTTAAACATCTTAAACTCTATCAATAAAAAATGGATTGATTTCTAGCAGTTACTGTTTTCATAGGGTAAGAGTCAAACCTCTACCAATTCCTATTTCCTTACAAACTCACCTATAAAAGAAGGCAACTCATGTCATTCTCATTTGCCAAAACTTCCTGGGCTTCACTACAGTGACTCATTGACTAAAGCCCTTAAAGATCTCTCAGTGACAGGTAACAGATACTCAAAACCAGCCTAAAATATGAAATTTCTTATGAGACTTCCCCCTGAAAGCCAGCTAAAAGACAGACCAAGCAACCACCAAACCTCTGAGTCATGCAAAAAAATACTTCTGTGAACCACTGCCCAAGACTGTCCTGGAGGAGGAATACCACACTGTGTATAAAATCTCAAGCACTCGAAAGTTTGTAGCTGTGAACAAATCAGACCACAACTCCAGAACATTGCAGTGAAATAAAACCAGGGACTTACAGAAGCATTAGCACTGACAGAAAGTACCCTCATCAATATCTCATGGACTGCTCGATAAAGCCAAATCGACCAGCCACATTAAACCCTTCCTACCAAGAGAGGTCATGTCTAAACCTCTGCCTTTGTTAAGCCTGTATTTGAGGTCAATAAACTGACTCCTGAAATTAACTTTTCCCAGCTGTTGACTCTACGTGTTCCTCTTTAAGAAATACATCCTCCAAGCCCTCCCCAGCCATTAGCTATCACACTCCACAGGCACTTGTTCCCCCCTCAACTTCACATCTATCTACCTGTCATTCCTCATTTGCTCTAATACCTTTACTGCTCCTACTGCTGAGCCTGCCGCACACGGAGAGCTGTTTAACAAGAAGCTGAAGACAACCAAGATGCACTGTAAATACAGAATGAGACAGACCTGACCACAGCAAACTTCTGCAAAGCAGAACAGTTAGATGCTGCTACCAGCCTGCTCCCCCACCCCAAAATCTCCATTGTCTGCAGAATGCAGACTCCCTCATCACACTCACAGCACAATGCAATGACTGAATCTTCTTTTTGCACACATACACAAATGGTTGCCAGATTGAATACTGGGCACTCACACGGCACTTGCAAGCAAAAGTATGCAAAATCATATGCTAAGTAAGGAGGTAGGCTGAAACCACCACCACTTCCTTGAAAACTACAGATATTACTGTAAAGTAACTGACGGTTTCATGTACCAGCCCCTTACTAGCAAGGCAAATCTCCTTTCACAAACCCACCACACCAAAAGGAACCTCCCTGAAAAAAACCCAGAACATTCAGGAGCTCAAAGAGAAAATGTCCCATCTCATGCTATGTCACAGGAAGCCTTTCATCCAAGGGTAACTGGAAATCTCACTTGTTTTCAGTAAACCACAGAACCTGACAAAAGAAAAGAAGTGCAGGGAATAGGACTGTCTCACACAATGGCTTGAGAGATCAAAACACCACAGAGTTGAACCAACTTCTTCCTAAATAATCGTGAATGAAACCAAGAATAGAGTAAGAATCCCACAAAAGTCTGCTACTAACCTTGATAACCACAGCCACTTCTGCTCACTAGCATCTTTCTCACATGGCCTGAAGGTCCTTTGCAAACTAACCTAATATCCTCAGCAGCAAGTAAGGCAAGCGAGTAAAATGCTTTTTCGTTTACAGGTAAAAGGCAGTAAGTATGAAGCACTCATCCAAGCTCACAGCATTTTGGAGGGGAGGGAGAAAAAAACAGCAAGACCCCCCCCACACACAGTTAGTTTCCTCAAAATAGATCTCCACAAAGCAGCAGGCAATAAACATATCCTTACTGCAACCTGTGCTTAATGTCCTGTCACTGTATCTCTCAAAGACCCTCTCCAATGAGTGCTGAAGCAGGAAACAAACAGTGTGGCTCACAGGGAACTGATTTGTTTCCTATGCAGAAGGGTGACCAGAAGAAACGGGAGCTGCTGATTCATTTGATTCCCAGAGAGAAGTATAGGAAAACTATGATCCTCTACTCCCAAAATAGGCAGTCTGCATCTTCAAAATAGCTGTAAAAATGCGTTCACTGTGCACCAAATCCACAGCTGCTGTGTGTCTGATACAAGCTCACATGTCACTGACACCTCAAGGTGGGAAATGATTTCACAGTGACTACAAGCAGTCGCCACCTGCATCCAAGGACGTGGTCAGCCCTTAGGGTGGGATGTCACATGAGCAGGTGTGAACCCCTGTGTCCAAATCCTCATGTGCAAGTTAACTGTATTCAAAGGCTCAACTGACTCCTCCTCCTACCACTTATTCAATTCAGATTCCTTTACGGGCACATGGTCCAGGCTCTCTCACTGCTCAGTAGCTCACATGCCAAACAAGCCTCTATTATTTTTCTATCTAAAAAAAAGGCCACAAAACCCCACCCGAGAATAATCCTGAGTTCAGCAGTGACCAAAATGCATCTTGATACTGTGCAGCATGACACCATGAAATGAGAGGAAAAAAAAGCAGTTGCCAGAACCCCCTTTACAAGTTGCAAGCAAACAGACAGCTATTTGGCTGCCAACAGCATCAGTGGGTAAGAAATGTGATCAAGCAGTTAAGGAAAGCCTACTCACATGCACCAGGACTCAAATGCCTGCCAAATGTGAAGTACAGAAAAGTTTCCTTCCAGGGACAATCTGAGCAGGGACACTGGAGGGTATTTCACCTTCCCCTCAAGCACAGGGTAGGAGGCATCCTAGAGGGCATCTCCAATACAAACCTGTTTCCTACAACTGTCAGGGATGGGCACATGAAGACACTGGTTGCTTCTGCTATTTTTTATGGGTTCATAAAGAAACAAGAGAGTTGGTGGCTTGAAAGCAGCAAGGTTTATCTTTTAGGATGTGGGTTCCTGAGCCATAAGGCAGAAGGCAGATACCTGCTAAAACATCTTCTTATCAGCATGAGCTCCATGGTGCTGCTGGAGGCAGCAGAGACAGGAGTAAAGAAGAATCTGTGACAGTCAGTGATGACCTGCAAGGATCCTATCTCCACAGTGCTGAGAAAAAGGGACACAGTGAGGACAAAAAGGTACAGGAGCCAGCCTCACTTCAAAAATGTTAGGAAACATCAACACAGGCGCTATTGACCATGCACTGATTAAAATGCAATTTAGCATTTGTGCCTTGGGTGGCTTGAGATCATGGGCTGAATTTTACTTAGCTGTTAAGAGGCCAAATTTTGTCCCAGTACCCATTTTTATACCTGCTGGGTTTAAACATGGCTTTCGGACAGCACATCAGAACCACAGAGGAGGCAAATCAGATGCCAGTCTATTAAAAGAACCAAGTACAGCACATCATGCCAAGCAGGGTGGAAATGGTCCAACACAAAGTCCTCTTCAGCCACGCAGACACCAATCTATCACTTTCCTTCTGTGCCATTAACATTCTGGGATGGGGCAAGACAGCAGGGAGAATTATTTGTCCTCTCTCTATCTCTTTATTTAATACATAACTAAGAGCCACAGTCTCTGAGGAGTAAGAAATTTCTCAGGGAAAAGAACTGCAGCCATTCATTTGTATTCTGGTATGTGTCAGTACACAAATAATACTGCCCAGAACAAGGCTGGCAGACAAGAATAGTAACGCAAAGCCAATGAGCTAATGGCTACCCAGAATCCAGAAAAGAAATCTGTAAAATAAATTCGGTCACCCTACGCTAAAACATGCATTGTAAAAGAGCACCCAGGATAATCCAGTTGCCACTTTCTGAGGTGAAACTTGGGGATTATCAGTCTGGGAAGACTTAAACAGAAAAGATCAAAGACCATCCTACGAACAGCAATGGGCAACCTCATCTCCACAAGGATGCTCCAATGGCCAACATACTTGCCGAGGACTGTGGAGACCTGAGCTCAACTCCCACTGCTCTCACAAGCAGACACAAAGCTGATCCCATGCAAGCACAGTTTATAGCTGGGACTGTGACAATCAAACATCCATGATTCAAAAGCACTGTTTAATCCGATGGCCAAAAGTTTCCAGAGACAATCAGCCACCACACAAAGTACAATGTGCTTCTTAGAGGACGGGAAGTTACTGCTTCATCTAACTGAACTTCAGGCTGAAATGGAGAAGAATTGTCAAGAGACTGTTAAGGTAGAAAGCTTGCTAAGAGAGTTATCAGCTACATAGCTACAAAATTTGTGGCCACTGCATATATTATAAATCCTGCACTAAAATCACAATACTGACTTCCAGCTAAAAGAAGAGCCATCTCTACAGAGTGTGGTTTTCTTTTTCTGCTATAAAACAATGATACACCATATTCTGCCACAAAAATTTAAACAGAAAACAATCACTTTCTTGCCTTGATGACCAATTCCACGTGTGGTCAAGGGACATTTACTTGTGAGCTCCAGCGGCATACTGAGGTACCGTTTGTCAGGTGAGCTAAGAAGCACGCACATTCCTGGTCCACTGTGACCACAAATTAAAACACATCTTAAACCATGATGAAGGTGGTTTGAACAAAACGCATTCTATTTTGCAAGCAGGAGCACATACAACCTCTCCAATCCTGTCCACCACACCTCAGGTGGCAGTGGTCAAGGTGTTACAATGCACTAGCTCAACTACTAGCAGATGTAGGAAGCAATCCCTAAGATCAAATGGGGTATCTCAATGTGACAGCAGATACAGAGCTCCACAGCCCTGGAGGCACTTCCAGCACGACAACGCAGCCCACACCTCGGGTAATCCAAGCCATTGTGTTCTACCACTGGCCTTGTAATAAGAAAAAGAAACGCACCTAATATCACTTCAAAGTGCAGGGAACATGCTTGTATGAAGTGCATCATGGAAACAAACAAATTCTAGTAACTACCACTCAAACCTGCTATTACTGCTTTGGACTTTTGGGCAAGGATCTTGCCAGATTTCTCAGAGGGAGGCAAGCCTTGCCCTGTTTTAGAGGAAGGCAGTGAGGCTCCATGAGATGAAAGAACATGCCCAATGTCACCGAGCAAGTCAGCAAGACAAAAAGAAAATGGACCCCAACATAAAATCCATCTCTTGCCTTCATCATTTTGCTCATCTTCAAAACCACACTGTCACTGCTGAAACTCCACTATGAATCTGCTTTACTGATGGAGAAACTGAGACAGAAGGGGACAATTTCTGGGCCACACTCACAAAACAAGTCATCAGTGGAGCAGAGGCCAGGCACCTCAGCACTGACAGTGTGGCACCTCACCCCTCTGGGGTTGACCTGACAAAGGCCATCATTATTTCCTGAATCTTGTCTTCTGACGCTATTTCCAATGCACAGTGCAGAGATGTAAGTGAGAGTGGAGTCCCAGGGAGTGTTTTACTGGGAAGATCTGCAGCTAGGGCAGTCTTGCCCTCCATACAGCAGGAAGATGCCCCGGCTCAAGCTCCTCTCATCACACCTTCTTCTCCAGCACTTCCCATGTAATCTCTGTCTACTGCCAACGCCAGGGACCCACTCTTCAGTCCCCCTCTCCCTGGATGCCCCCCACATCCTGCCTTTATCCCACTGCATCTCAACATCTCCTTCCTCTTCAGCCCCCATCATCTCCTACCCCACCTCCCTGAATCCTGCATAACTCCTTCCTCTTTCCCCCATGTCCTGACCCATCTCCTTGGCTGCCCCATGCCCCCTTTCCTGTGATCCCCTTCTTACTCTCCCACCTGTCTTCTTCCCCCATCTTGCCTGGATCCCCCACAGCTCATTCCCTCACCACCCCTTGTTTTGACTCATCTCCCCTGGATCCCCCATACCCCTTTTTCACCAGTGCCGCCCCCCACCCCATGTATTGCTCATCTTCTCTGGATCCCACACAACCCCCTTTCCCCTAGTCTTTCCTAAATTTCCCCCTTCTCCTTTCCCTGAGCACTGCCCACTTCACCTGGATTCCCTCCAATTTTCTTCACCTCAATCCTCCCTAAATTCCACCATCCCCTTCCCCTGTTTCCACCAATCTTCCCTAAATCCCACCATCTCCTTCCCCCATCTTTCCTGAATATCCCTCCAATCCCCTTCACCCTGACTCCCCCCAATCTCCCCAGGATTCCTCCCCTCTCCATGTTCCCCCCCAACCCCTTCCCCTGTTATTCCCAAGTCTTCCCTCGGTTCCACCACCTCCCTCCCCAGCCCCCCTAAATCTTCCCTAACTACTTCCCCCATCTCCTTCCCTTCAATCTTCCCTAAATCCCCCCAATCCACTTTGCCTTGGTCCTCCCCAATCTCCTCTGGGACCATGTATGTTCCCCCACCCCGCTCCAATCCCCTTCACCCTTGCCATCCCCAGTCTCCTCTGGGTCCTCCCTATCTCCTTTCTTCCCTCCTGCTCTCCCTAAGTTCCCCCGGTTCCCCTCCCCATCCCCTTCCCCCGGGCTCCCCCTAGTCTCCCCCGGATCGCCCCCCAGCCCCCTTCGCGCTGGCCCTCCCCAACCTCCTCCGGACCCCGCCCCATCTCCTTTCTTCCCTCTGGTCCCCATAGTTTCCCCTGGACCCTCTCGATCTCCTTTCCCCGGTCCCCTCATCTCCCCTGACACCCTTCACCTCCCCCCCCCCCGCTCCCTCATCCTCCGCCCGCCGATGCCCCTCTCCTCACCGGTACAGCCGCTTGGTGTGCAGCACCTTGGCCTCCGGCTCGCCGCTCTCGCCGGCGGCCCCTCCGCCCTGGCTCATGGCGCCCGGCGAGGGCAAGACCCGGCCCGGCCGGGCGCGACCCACCGCCCCCCCCCCTCCTCAGCACCGGCCGCGCCGCCGCCGCCGCCGCCCCCGGCCCCGGCCCCGCTCGGCCGCCATGGCTGCGCGGCTGCCCCCTGCCCCGCGCCGCTCTCGCGAGACTTGCCGCGAGACCGGAGAGCGGCGGGCAAACATGGCGGCGGCAGGGCCGGCCTCAACTCGCGAGAGTTTACCCTCTCGCCACGCCAGCACTGATTGCTGGCAACATGGCGGCGGCGCGGCGTCATCTCGCGAGAGTTCCCACAGCCCCCGCACACACGCGGCCGCGGCGCCAGCACTTAGTACTGGCAAATAGGGCGGCCGCCCCAGCGTCAGTCAACCAGCTTTATGGGTCGCCCTGCGGGCCGGACAAGGGCAGCGGCGCTGGTAGCCAGTTCCTGCTATGGGCCCGGTGGGCCCTCTCTATGGCTGCCCCACGTCATGGGCCTGGCAGGAGCTGTGGGGCAGGCGTCCCTCTGCCTTGGTGCCTCAGGGCTGCCAGGAGCCCTGGGGGCTCAAACAGGGGCCACCCCCC
This sequence comes from Gypaetus barbatus, assembly GCA_028022735.1. Taxonomy (NCBI): domain Eukaryota; kingdom Metazoa; phylum Chordata; class Aves; order Accipitriformes; family Accipitridae; genus Gypaetus; species Gypaetus barbatus. The sequence goes on along the minus strand of CM051540.1, from coordinate 25,159,785 downwards.
GTCGTTGTGGAGGCCCTGAGCTGCTGCAATGGTGGGAGGAATCCCTCCCCAGCCCTGGGAATCCTTTCATGCCGCCATGTTGCACGAAAGCCAGGTGCTGCTGGCAGGGGTGGGGGCTCCCCAGGGCCCCCCTGCCCTCCCTTTGGTGTTCCACGTCTTTGGTGTGGCCATGGCTCTCGCAGGAACAGCCCGGACAGACAGCCAGGCCGGTCCCTTCTCTGCCATGGCAGACAGGCACTGAGGCTTCTCCACCAGGCCCTTGCCCTGGCCCTGCTGCCAGCCCTCCCAGCGCAGAGACCCCCTGGAAGGGGGGACACACTTCCCTGTGCTTGCCCCTACGTGGTGGCTGTCCCATGCCATGGAGGACATGTTCCCCAGGCATGGGATGGGCTCAGGAGCTGGCACAGGGCTGAGGGGCCGCCGGCGGGCTTGGCCGGTGTCAGGCGAGGCTGCTGTGCCTGCCCCTTTCGGCTCGGCCCCACCTTAACTGGTTAAACAGGTTTGAAGTCCAGACGGCAGAGAGACCGTGGAAGCAGCATTTCGCAGACTCCCAGCACAGCCGCCGCTGCTGCGCAGCCCTCAGCCCTATGGCCCCCCACTTCTCTCCAAGTAAGTCTCGCAGCAAGGGGAGCCTGGTGCCAGCTTCCTCCCGTGTCCCGTGGGGTGATGAGCGAGTGGGGCTGGGAGTGGGGAGATGGAGGTGTGTGAGACACAGGAAACTGCTTTAGCCGTACTCCCTTGTATGGACCTCAGATGAAGGCCTGTGCCACTCTGTGCCTCAGTTTCCCCATGCCTGTGGGCCAGGCCAGGGCTCTTTCTGGGGGTGCAGGAATGAATGTGCCCAGAAGGGAGAGAGAAAGATTTTCATTGCAGGAGGCTCCCATGCCCATAGCCAGCAACACCCGGGATGGGTTAAGAGACAGGGATCCCCTGCTAAGATGGAAAAATGTGAGATCTCTGCCTGGATCTCATGCTCCCCCATGGCAAGTGGCACCCGGCAGCCTCCTGTGCCTGCCCCAGATCAGTCTCAGCCACAAGAGGCAGCAAATCTGGCTCATCCTGGCTTGAGCTGTGGTTCCTAGATGCGGCCTAGCCAGCCCTCCCCCAGTATCGGGGCTTGGCTGATGCTGGCACGGGCCAGTTGCATTGGCCAGTGTCCAGCTTCCCCGAGTCGCAAGGCTCGTGCCCAGCCAGAAACCCCAGGACATTTGGCCAGGCGGGGAGCAATTCTGTGGTGGGTTGACCCTGGCTGGACACCAGGTGCCCACCAAAGCTGTTCTTATCACTTAGCCCCCCAAGGTGAACTGGGGAGAGAAAATATAACAAAAGGCTCATGGGTTGAGATAAGGACAGGGAGAGATCACTCACCGATTACCGTCACGGGCAAAACAGACTCGACTTGGGGAAATTAGTTTCATTTATTACCAATCCAATCAGAGTAGGGGAATGAGAAGTAAAACCAAATCTTAAAACAACTTCCTCCCACCCCTCCCTTCTTCCTGGGCTCAACTTCACTCCCAATTTTGTCTGCCTACCCCCCCCAGCAGCACAGGGGGATGGGGAATGGGGGTTGGAGTCAGTTAATCACACATTGTCTCTGCCGCTCCTTCCTCCGCAGGGGCAGGACTCCTCACACTCTTCCCCTGCTCCAGCGTGGGGTCCCTCCCACAGCAGAGAGTCCTCCACAAACTTCTCCACTGTGAGTTCTTCCCATGGGCTGCAGTTCTTCACGAACTGCTCCAGCATGGGTCCCTTCCACGGGCTGCAGTCCTTCAGGAGTACACTGCTCCAGTATGGGCCCCCCATGGGGTCACAAGTCCTGCCAGCAAACTTGCTCCACCGTGGGCTCCTCTCTCCACGGGGCCACAGGTCCTGCCAGGAGCCTGCTCCAGCGCAGGCTTCCCACAGGGTCACAGCCTCCTTGGGGCATCCCCCTGCTCCGGCGTGGGGTCATCCACGGGCTGCAGGTGGATATCTGCTCCACCATGGACCTCCCTGGGCTGCAGGGGGACAGCCTGCCTCACCATGGTCTTCCCCACGGGCTGCAGGGGAATCTCTGCTCTGGTGCCTGGAGCACCTCCTCGCCCTCCTTCTTCACTGGCCTGGGGGTCTGCAGGGTTGTTTCTTTCACATATCCTCACTCCTCTCTCCGGCTGCCGTTTCTGTTGCACAGCAACTTTTTTTCCCTTCTTAAATACATTCTCCCAGAGGTGCTGCCACCATTGCTGATGGGCTCAGCCTTGACCAGCAGCAGGTCCGTCTTGGAGCTGGCTGGAATTGGCTCTGTCGGACATAGGGGAAGCTTCTAGCAGCTTCTCACAGAAGCCACCCCTGTAGTCCCCCCGCTACCAAAACCTTGCCACGCAAAACCAATAGAAATTCCCAAGCTGCCCCTGTTTTGCAGCCAGACCTGCACACACAGGGATCACCAAGCGCCCAGCTCTGGGCAATGGTGCCCACATGCATGGTACCACATGCCCTGATCCTGCTGCCATGGGCTGGGAGCACTTGCAGGGTGTGAGAGCCTGGAGACACTGGGCTCTGCTTTCTCCTAATAGTGGAAGGGCAGGCAGGTGATGGGGACTGCAGGGGTGGTGGCTGCCAATTCGCACACCACGTTGTAACTGGAGCTGTGTGCATGACCCCAAACCCCTAATTTCTGGTGTTTTTTTGTCTGTCTACTTTCTCCTGGTGCAGGGTGAAAGTGGAAGGGACGGGAAACTAGTCCCCTCTCGACACCCCAAAACGCAGGAGAGTTTCTTACCAGTCCCCAGCTGCATCCCCAGTGGTGCTGAGCCGGTCACTCTCATGGCTGCCGCTGACCCCATCCTGCCCCCTGAGGAGGTGGCTTTGCTGGAGCTGAGGAAGTTGGCCCTGGCCGCCCCCCTGGACAAGGTGCCACCAGCCCCAGATGAACACCTGGGGGACCCTGATGCCACCCTGCCATGGGACCGGTGCCAGCACAGCACTCAGGGTCAGCCGGAGCCTGTGGAGACGAAGAGGCGCTCAAGTCCCGAAGGGGGCCGCGAAGACCCCGAGGAGGCTGCTCTCACCTGCCCCCCAGCTGAGGCTGAAGACGAGGAAGGCCCCAGGCTGCCCGTGGTGGCGGCCCACGTCTTTGTGCCCATCGACCCACAGTGCATTGAGCGGACACCCGGCAAGCAGAAGAAGCAACCTGACCCATGGCCCCAGGAGGAGGGCAAGGGGGGCTACATCCCTCACAGCCACAGACCCGACAACCTCTGCCAGAAGCAGGTCTTCCTTCCCATCAGCCCCTCACGCTACAGGGACCCACTGGGCTTTGAGGGGCGAGTGGCCAAGCCACCGACCGAGGGGCCGCGGTGCCCATGCGCCAGGGACTGCGGTGCCGGCAACCTCAAGGCTGTGGCCTCGGTGGTGGCAGCCCTGCTCCTCTGCCCCTGCCTCGTTTACGGGGCCTATGTCTTCCTGCCTTTTGATGCCCCACTGCTGCCCACCGTCAGCGCCCGCCTGGTCTACACACTCCGCTGTGCCGCCTTTGCCACGTTCCCCATCGTTCTGGGTGAGCCATGGGGTTGGCGTACAAAGCCCTTTGCCCCTACCACTGGGCTGCATTGGCCCTGGGGGAGCGGGGGCTGTGGGGAGCGGTGTGTAGAGCTGGTGCTGAGCTCTTTGCAGCTCCATTGCTCCCACCAGGAGCAGCAGACTGAGTTTTCTACCCTCTTCCCACCCCGTTGCATCTCTCTCTGGTCCTCCCCCAGCCCTTGGGCCCCAATGCAGTTTCACCAGGCGCCTGCTCAGCCCCTCTCTCTGCCCCCCAGGGATGATCGTCAGTGGCATCTCCCGCCTCTGCTCCTCCACACTGGAGCCCTTCGGGGAGCTACAGCAGGAGGTGGAGCTCCACCGCACCTACGTCTCCCAGTCTATCCATCTCTTCATCCTCTACTTCTTCAACATGGCTGTGCTGGCCACCTACCTCCCACAGGAGGTCCTCAAGCTCATCCCCCTGCTCACGGGGCTTTTTGCCATCTCCCGGTAAGTGGCTCCTTTACCCTACCTGGGCTGTGCCAGTGCCCAGGGTGCAAATGGGGTCTGTCAGTGCTGGCAAACACCATGCCTTGGTGCAAACTCCTGCTCCGGCAGTGCCTCACCCAGCCAACGACAGCCAGGAAAGCCGGCGCAGGGGAAGGGTTGCTCCATCCCTCATCCCACTTCCCGCAGCGGCTGTGCCTGGCAAACCCTTGCTGGGATCAGAACCCCTGGGTGCCGGCTCCAAGGCATCTCCCTCGCTGAGCCCTCACCTCTCTGCCCTCTCCAGGTTGATTTACTGGCTGTCATATGCCATTGGGCGCTCCTTCCGCGCCTTCGGCTTCTGCATGACCTTCCTGCCCCTCCTAGCCATGCTACTCTGGAACCTTTACAGCATGTTTGTCCTGGAGCCTGAAAAACTCCTTGCTGTAGCAGCACCGAAGCCTGAGGACCGCTCCAAGGACAGTGGAGCCAAACTCCGGTACTGGGGGTGAGGGAGGCCTGGGGAGATGGGGTGCCTGGACCCTGCGGTGCAGAGGGGTTGAGCCCTCCTCACTGCCCTGCCTTGCGAGCCCTGAAGGTGGAAGGGTGCAGGCAGATCTGGCTGGGCCCCTGCTCCCTGCCCTTACCCAGCAAGGTTTTGCTGGGTGCCTGGGGTTGATAGAGCTGAGCTGTAAAACCCTCTGCACTGGGAGTTTCCTGCAGGATGGCGAACAGGGCCCAGAGCAAGGCCCAGTGAGTCCTGTTCCGTGAGGATGGGTTGGGATGGGATTTGCCTGATCTGCTGGAGCTGGCTTTGCCCAATAAAGCCCTTCACCAAGTGGCTCTGTGGCTGGTTTGGGAAGGATGGGTTAAATTCTCCTAGGAATCGGTGCTGCCAGGATTCATAGTTTTGCCTGTGGGATGCCATCATCCATAGCTTTGCCCACAGGATGCCATCATCCAGCCCCAAAATTATGTTTCCAAGAGGGGAAAAAATGATGTTTCCCCAAACTGCCCATCTCCCAGTGCTGCAACAGCACCCCAGCCCTACACCCTTCTCCTGGATCCCTGCATGGCAGTGTGGTGTCCCGCCCAGCTTGTCCTTCCTCCTCTTCCTCCTGGTGGAGGTTCAGCACCTGGTTCACAAACCAGTTGGGCCGGTAGGAGGGAGGGAGCCCTGCCCCAAGGAGGGATGTGGGGAGAAGCTGGGGATGGGTGAGATGGCACCAGGCTTGCCAGCGCCTACAGCTGGGGACGGCCAATCCCCCTCCCAGGACGGGCACCCAGCCTGCACCCCTCAGGGCACTGTGCCCCACCCTGGAGTCCTTTGCAGACACAAAGGGATCCCTGGGAGTCCAGCCCCAGGCAAGTCTCATTGTCTCAGTTCTCTGATTCTCAGGCATAACCCAAACCTGTTAAAAATCCACCAAATAAAGGGAAAGCCCCTCCATCCCCAGATCTGCCAAGTGTTTGGCTTGTCCTGCCTCCCATCCCTGAATGCTGTAATCATGGGAGCAGTTCACCCACTGCAGCCCAGCAGAGTCAGAGAATGGGAACAGTCCAACTCTTTCAAATGCACTTCTTGGCAGGGATACAGCCCACGGCCTGGGCGCACGCTGACCCCACAGCTCATGGGCAAAACCACCCGAGAGCACCAGGTGCTGCTGTGGGGCATCAGTCAATCCAGGGGCAGGGAGCCTCCTTCTTCTCAGAGGTGTTTTTGCACCTTGGCTCCTGCTGAGCTCCAGCACCCTTTAATTCCTGTGAGGGCCAAGAGCTGCTCTCCTTGTGCTCACCCATAGCGCAGTGTTTCCACATGAAACTGCTCTTAGAAATCCACTTTATTTGGTCAAAGACAAGTCAGCGATGGAGAACATGAAAACCTAGCACATCCCCAAGTGATGCGCTACCTCTGCAAACACCAAGCAGCCACAGACCACGCTTGCCTCACAGCTTCAAGCACCTGGATAGCACCTCCGAGCCAGCCCTGCAGAGCCAATGGCTGCAGTTAACCAAGAGCAAGGCTAGATCAGCCCTTTATGGGCTGACAGGATGCACCGAAGCTCAAGCAGCTGCTGCAGAGCGGCACTGGGTTTCCCTCTTGTACCAGCAGCCCTCACCGAGGCCAGCACAGCAGAAAGTGCCTCCTGGGGACTGAGGAGTCTGTGAGCCCCAACTGGGTTGAGCGGGGGGCTGTTCTGGGATGCCCCCAGCACAGTGAGAAGCAGCAAGGCACCCTGCACACTGGCAGGAGCAGTACCGGTCTCCAGCCCTGTTCTCCAGCCCTGCTGCTGGGCTGGAGCCACCCAAGCAACCCTGGAGTGCTCTGGAAGCAGCACAGGACAGGGCACAGCCAGTCTCAGCTGTTGCTTGGCTGCAGACTTGACAACAGTGGTTTTATCCCTTGGGAGAAAGAGGATCTTTCTGTGGCTCAAGGCAACCCTGACCACCTTCCCCCAGTCACTTCCCTTGGCTGGATGGATCAGGAAAAAACAGAGGAAGAAGTGTAATCAGATGCAGGATCTGGGCAATAGGAGGGAGCAGGACAGAGGGATACGTGACGTGGGCAACTGCTGCAAATGTTGCCCTGGTCCCCTCCGAGCCTGGACTTCAGGGGCAGAGGGGAGGACAGAGGAGATTGCAGGCATTGGAGCCCCTGCAGCAGCCGCAGACATTTTCTGGCGACAAGAAGGATCCTGGGGGGTCTCTCCAGGGACCATCCCACTCAGTTGATGGGCTCGTACTCAGAGTAGCGTTTCCTCTGGGCAAAGAGGACCACAGAGCTGCCCACCAGGAGCATCACCATGGGGGTGCCCAGTGCCACAGCCATGATGGAGATGACGAGGGGGGAGAAGGTGTCCTTGGGGGGCTGCCCGAAGCCCAGCAGAGCAGACCTGCAGGAGGGGATGTGACAAATCAGCCATGGAGATGGGGATCAGCTGTGTCCCCACGGGTGGAATATCTGGGGCTTTCCACCCCAATAGGGTCAGATCAAGATTTCTCGTCAGGATCCCACATGGGGCAGGACAGGGTTTCCCAGAATGGGGGAGGGGTGAGGGAGTGCGTCAATAAACTGCAAAACTCCTTGCTACAGGATCATAGGAAAACATAGACTTTTGAAAGGAGATAATTATCAAACAGAGAAACCCTCTAACCCAGCAGTTCCCCAAACTGCAAGTTATTAGTGGCTGGGAGAGTATCATTTCATGCACAACAGACCCTACTCACCAGCTAAGGTAGTGCTTTTCCTGGTAAACCTTTCCATCCTCTCCCCCAAAAGAGATATTGATGGCACTGATGGTGTAGGTGCTGCCTACACCCTCCCCAAAGTAGGCATGGACAATGCTGGACACAGGCAGGGTCCAGTTAGCTGCTTGCAGGCCATGAGACCGGCACTGGATGCTGTCCTCGCGCCTGGGGGTCTGGGAGCCGTAGGCTGTCGCCTTCCACTGCAGGAAGCTGAGCGTGGAGCTGTCATTTTGGGACTCAGCTATCAGTGAGAGCATCTGGTGGAGGGAGAGCAACAGGCAGTAAAGTGAGGGCAGGAGAGGGTCTTCATGCCAGGGTGAGCCATAGGTTGCCCACGCTGCTTGCCCCAGATCCCCCTCACCCTCATTCCTGCAGCTGGGGACATCCCCAAGCCCAGTGCTCACCCCACACTCACCTCAAAGATGGTGGGAGTGTACTCGTCGTCAATGGAGCGTGCCGCGCGCAACTTCTGCACCACCCCTATCTCCTCCACCGTGGCCACCTCCAGCACAAATCGGGAGCTGTTGCCCCGCGGAGCCACCCCAGCCAGGACAAACTCCACCTTAGAGCTGTTTGCTGTGTGCAGGAGGCTGGGCAGGGGCCCGTCACGGCCACTGGCCTTGTAGGCTGTCACCTGCAGGGGACATAGGTCAGAGGAACAGCACGATCACCAGTTGGGACACCCAGGAGAAGGTGCTTTGGACATGATACTCACTGTGTTCCCCCTGTAGCATCCCAGTGCAGTATATACCCCCTCTCTGCCCCTGTGGACCTACCTGAAATGCCAGGCTGCCGTTGGAGAAGCTGCCACTGGGGTCAGTGGCCGGGATGCCTGTGAACTCGGCCGTCAGGGCCGTGTGGTTCAGGGTGTGATTGATGCTGTCCCAGGAAAAGTCAGACAGGTCGTATGTGGGGTAGAAGAGTTCTTCCAGTGTTTTGGCCTCACTGTATTCAAACACCTAGGGAGAAGGAAGGGGAGAGGGGCCGGGAGCCACTAGCAGGTGCTGTGGACACCACCGCTTTGCGCTATGGTCTACGGGCTGCCATGCGCCAGGCTGCCACTGCCACGGGGAGAGGAAGGAGACCAAAAAGGAGCTGCCTTGGCCAAACATCTCAAGGCACCATCACAGCTCAAGCCAGAGACAACCAGGGTAGGACACACAAGGGGCCATTGCGCTGCAGCTGGGAAAGCTGCCGACTGACCTTCTCAGCCCCAAGCAACCCCCTGCACCACGGGGCAGCTCCCCTGGAGCAGGGCCACCTTCCTCAGTGGTACCTTGGTGAAGACAACGGCAGTGGAGTAGACAACACTGCTGGGAGGGTCGATCCAGATGGCACCCGCAGGAGTAGGCGAGAGCAGCTGGGTCCAGTTGATGCCCAGGGTGCTGCTCCTGCTCTCTGTAGCCACCAGCAGCACCGTGGGGGCCCCAATACTGCTCCAGATGTAGTGCAGGGTGTCACTGGGTCCCACCGCCCGCACGTGAAGCAGGTTGACAGAGGAGTTGTTCCAGCCAGGGTTGTACTGCATCGACACCTGCAGAGGAAGGAGAGGTCTCAGGGGGACTCGGTCCTGCCCAGCGCAGAACAATTCCAAATGCACAGCTTCCTGGCAGCAGGCAGCCCCCAGACGAGGGCACGTGAGCTGCCTCAGCTTCCCCGTGATCTTTGCAGGCAAGGAAGCCCTACCATAGCCCAAGTGTTGCTAAACAAGCTCGGTCAGCATTTCGCATCCTGTTTTGGAACAGCTTGCCGGCAACTTCCATGCCCACTGCCACGGTTCTCCCACCGGATCAGGACACAGCGGGGAGACGAGGGACAGAGGTGGGTGGCACCGGGATGTGTGGCAGCAGGACAGGGGTTGGCAGTGCAGGGTCTCCAAGACGGAGGGAGGGGGGCAGGTTCCCTCCAGTTCCGGCTGAACCCCGGGGTGGGATTTGCTCGGGGCGGGGCACAGAGACCCGAGGAAGCCCCTTCTCCTCCCCAAACCCCGCAGGCTTGGGCCACAGTATCGGCATCACCCGGGCTCGGGCCGGATCTCGGGGCAGGGGGGTGGGGGCTGCAGCCCAGGCCCCTACTCCGAGCAGGATCAGGCCTCCGAGGCTTCGGGGCGCTCTGCACGGGAAGGAGGGGAGTTACGCGGGGGTCTGGCCTGGTCCCCCACACGGGTCGCAAGCGGAGGCAGCGGGACGAGCCCCAGACCTGCGGCTGGAGACCACGGCGGAGCTCCGAGACCCGGCGCCCCCCACCCTCCCCGCCCCCCCAAGCCCGCCCGTCACCTCCCGGTCCCGCCGCCCCGCTCACCTGCCGGCGTCCGCCACCGGCCCCTCCCTGCCCGGTGCCCCCCCGGCCACCCGCCGCCGCCAGCAGCAGCAGCAGCACCGGCGCGCTCGGGGCCATGTCGCGATTCCGCCCGCCCCCCCTCACGTGACCGCTCAGAGACCTCCCCCCGCCCCCTTAGAAGCGCCGCGCGGGAGTCTTAAAGGAGCCGCCGCCCTTCAGAGAGGTTCTGGGGGTGGGGAGGGGATGACGTCAGCGGCCGCGGAGCAGGGGGGGGTGTCCCGCCCCTCCACGGGCGGCCCCAGCCCCGCACCCTTAACCCGCCCAGAGACCCCGGAAGCACCCGGCCCTGCAGGGAGACCTTTGTCACCCTCCCCCCTCCTTCCTGACCCGCCTTAAATGCACAGACTGAAATGATGCGTTTTCTTTTTTGAGGCAAACGGTCTCAAAGTTTAATTAATCCAGAGACTTAAATTAAGCATCAGTATCTCCACCCAGAGCAGGGGCACTTACATGACACGTCAGCCCTTTCCCCCACCTTCGTGGGCTTTTTTCCCCCCTCCCTCCCACAGACTTTAGACAAACTTTTCCCCAGCTCCATCTCAGTCTGGGGTCACTTCATCCAGCTCTTCCATAGTCAGAGTCAGAGGTGCCTGGTTCTTCCCAGCGGTGACTCGGCCCCTCTTATTCCTGAGCTGCCTCTGGCACAGCAGGCTGCTTGCTTTGATCATCACCCTTCTTTTTGTGCCCCGAAACAATGTCATCAATGCGGAGGAGGAGAACTGCAGTCTGGGGAGAAACCCCATACCCAGGTTTAGTCAGGAGCTGATCACAAAGAATAAAAGCCGATCTAGCCGGCTTTCACACCGTTAATTAAATTATTCTCTCAGCACAGCATGTGGCAACACAGCACAGTGGAAAGGACACGATGCCCATCAAAGGCAGGTGGGAGCAGTCCATGGCTCTGGCACCTGGCAGGGACACCCCGTGGAAAAGGGGACACCAATTATTTCTAGCTGTCTGATGAGAAACAGACAGAGCATCCCTTCAAGAAACTGCCTTTGATCTAACACCAGTAAGCAGATGCTCAAAATGTGATCTTTTAACAAGGGGAGGGCAGCTTATGCAAGGCTGCTCAGACAATCCAAAGGGCTGAAGCTCCCAGGGCCGCTAATTGGATTCCAGCACATTGCTGGCACTGAACTTCTCACAGTCACGGCTCTGGCTGTCACTTGGAGCAGCCCATCCTTGTGAGACTAACTGGTCTGCAGAGCTTGCAGAAAAAGGTGGGATGGAACACAACAAGTTTTAGCCACAGGATCAAAAATCAACCCCTCTGAAAGACCAAGTATGGGCTCCCATGGGTGCTGCATCCCTTACCATCACACCTCCTGCGTTAGCGAGGCACTGGCACGCACCACACTCAGTTTGCACCGCTTACCCAAACATTCAAGTGCACAAGTAGTAACATTCCCCTCTCCCAAGAGATATGCTACAGAGGCTCTTAAATTTTCCCCCGCTCTCTCCTTACCTCTACCGCTGTTTTGTAGGTCTGCAATTTGACTGCTAAAGGCTCCCAGATCCCCAGGTCCTTCATATCAACTAAGGCTCCGGTCTCACCATTCACTCCCCATGTCTGGCTGCCTTCTTGAGTGTGTTTTGCCTGTAAGGAGAAAGACAGGTCACCACCGATGGAGTAAGACACAAAATTCACTTTCTGGAAATTCAGACTGACCATGGTCTCAGGAAAATAGTATAAGGTCATTAGAATTTTCTTGATTTATACAAGAGTTTATACACGAGCATGTTACTGAGCACCACCTGAAACATGTAATTACATCAGAAGTTAAGACTTGGAGATATTCTCTCTCATGCCATCCAACCTAATCTCAAAGGAAGATTTTGATTTTGTTCACCCTCAGAGTTTTGTTTTTAAACTCTGGTACCTCAAACATGCTCTTTAATTCCATGTTCATGCTTTCAAATTTGGCATAAAACTTCGGTAAAAATGTTTGCCGCCCAGCTAATGCAAAAAACCCAACAACAGTCTTTCAATCACCTTGGACAGATCAGTTACTTCAACCCAGCTTTCCTTTAAAGCCTACTGCATCTCCTAAAAAGCTACGCCCTCAACAGCCTGACAAGCTGCCCCCGCAAGGGCACTGCTATGGAAGGATGAATGATCTCAGCGGTAGGACACAGCAGGAAAGGGCTGAATCTCTTCAGACAACCCTGTGCCACATGCCTTACCCTGAGCGAGGTCAGCACACGGATGGTACTAGCACCACAGTTCTGGATCAGCGTTCGGGGAATGACTTCCAGAGCCTGGGCTACTGCACGGTAGGGCCACTGCTCCACACCTGTCATGCCTTTGGACTTCTCTGTCAGTGCATGGGAAACGGCCATTTCGGTAGCTCCCCCTCCTGGCACCAGCTGTGGGTCCATGAGGACATTGCGACACACCTGCATGGCATCCTGAAGGTTGCGTTCTACCTCCTGCAACAGACATGAAAGCACAGATTTATTGGTTGCAGGGAACTGTAGCACACCACCAGCTGAAAGCACAGCCCAGTCTGCTGGGCTGGTTCCTCTGCAGTATACAAGTTTTGCCTTCACTGAACAGTACAGCCCACAAGATGGGAATTCTGTGTCGCTCCAGAACCCAGAGGAAACTTGTGCTTGCTTCATTTGCACACAACAGCTGCTCGAAAGGAAGAAATGACTTACCAACACCAAGAAAGTGGCCAGGACGGGAGGGGATGCAGAACATGTAATAACTTACTGCTAGGATTTCCTTGCTGGCTCCACGCAGAACAATAGTGCAAGCCTTGGGGTCTCTGCAATCAGTGATGAAGGCAAAGTACTCATCTCCTATTTTTTTAACTTCAAAGAGCCTGGCTCCAGTTCCCACATCCTCCTCGCGCAGCTCATCTGTGCGACTCACAATGCGAGCTCCGCAGGCCCTAGCACACAAACAACAGTCAAGTTAAATGCTCACAAGTAAGAACTGGGGAGGAAGGGTGAGGTAAGAATGAAAACTCCATGCCATAGACAGCAAGAATGGGCTCCAGTGAAGAGACAGAGTTTACCTGGCAATCCTGTTGTTGTCCGTCTTTCTTACTCTGCGGATCGCGGTGATGTTAGCTCTCATCAGGTAGTGTTGGGCCAAGTCTGAAATCAGGTTTGTGCAATTTTATTGATGAATCGGCAGGATCATGACAAACTTTGTGTCTTTAAAGTAAAAAGGGTTACGGAAAGAAAAACCTAAATGTAGCTTCTTAAATGAAGCTGCAAGGCAAAACTACAATGCAGCTTTCCACAGGTTGCTAGACTCATCCTCACTTGTATTTTAATATCGTTTCCGAATGCTGGAAAGGCAAAATATTATCCTAAGTGTCCATATCCACAAGGCAACCTCAAGAACCAAATTCAATGCCTGCAATGTAGAACTATTTGCTAGAAAGCTAAAAATCAAACCAAAACCAGGGTCATATTCAAAATCAGGTTGGGGGGTAGGGGTGGGCTTGTGTTTTGTTTTGTTTTTTAAAATACCGAATGGTGCACTTAACATAGCATGAACCTTATTAAGATGAATTCAACACAAAGAAGGATCACATGTCTTATTACCAGAAATTCCTTTTTCTGTGATGACCAGATCTGGCTTGACTCTCATCAGATCCTCGCAAATCTGCTGAATGTATTCTTCCTCCATCTGCAGGATACGGGCAAAGTCTTCCTCCCGCGTTATTTCAATATCAGTCTGCACAGAAAGAGGTGTAAATATCTTACTGTATTCCTCCCAACCCTTCACCGAGTTAGACATAGATCCCCTGGCTTAAGTGATCTTAACTCCTCCAATATTGCCTGGGGAAGAGTTGAGGAGAACTACACAATGAAAAATACTGATCAAATAAACTGTGACACTGTGTCAGTTTAACATTAGTGTTAATTAAAGCACGGAAACATTTCTTTGACTCTTGATCATCGCTTAAGATACTCACTGAAGCAGCTACAGTGAATTGTGTAAAAGCACTGTAGCCTCAGTTACATTTTTCTACCTTTTTCCCCAGTGTACTGACCCCACAGCAGAATTAGCCTATATATGCAAAAGGTCTCTGAAAGGCAGAACACAAAGAAAGCCTTTTGCCACTCACACTTTTAATTATCTGTATTTGTTCACTTTACTAGTCTTAAATCAAAAGTTGCTGACATCTCTAACAGGACTTGCTTTACCTGGCTCTCTCCTTTCTTGTACTCTAGCGAACAATCCAGAAGGACAATGCGTGGATTCTTAATAAGGCGACGCATTCTGGGATGAGTTACATCTTTATTCACCATGATTCCACGCAAAACACAGGAGTCTTCACTAAAACCACCTGGAATCTGACAGACACAAGAAAGGGGGAAAATGAGGCAAGTCAGTCTACTCTACAAAAACCTGTATATCTGCGCTCCTGAAACTATTCATCCCCTGTACTGAAAAAGGAAAACTCTCCCAAGTAACCATGATGCATCCAGGTCACAATCTGTGTTAATTTTAAGAGCATGCTGACTTAGATTAAGCAAAAAGCCGTGGAAGAACTTCAGAAACTGCTCACATCCTATTGCCTAGCAACATGTGTTTGGAAGATGGAAACTGAAAGAACTTAAATGTCCTTTTTGACAAACATTCTAAAAGAGTGGAAATAACTGCCCCAGTTTTCACTGTAAACTAGCAAGGCTAACAGCACTGACAAAAATATCTTCAATATGTTGGTGGACTGCAGATCAGTAGCACAGAATTCTTCCCACTGCATCCTAGGAACAACTGGTTCAGAATGAGAAAGGGGCACGCAGATAAATGGTTCAGGACATACTCACCTTTTCTACTTTTGCATATTTTTTAATATCAATTTCCTTTCTGCCATTTTCTTCAAACTCCACAGTCTTAACAGCATCAAGAGCAATGCTACAGGCCAAGTCAGACCAGCGGTTTATTGCCTTGGTATTTATAGCACTCTTTATTATTTTAAGCATCATCTCTTTGTTGTTCACATCCACTGGAGTGCTGACACAAAGGAAAAACCAAACAGTAAACCGAGTAATACTCCAAGCTACAATCTATTCATAATCCCATTAAGTCCCTCTCCAATTACATTTAAGTTATATTTTACTAACATGATTCCCTGAAGAATCATTTTTAAGCAGTACAGAAACCCCATATTCCTTCTCTCCAACTCCCACCAGCTCATACTTACCCAATTTTCTTTAGAATACTGATCATGTCATCCAGAGCCTTACGATAAGCCCCAATGATCACAGTTGGGTGCATCTGCTGTTCAAGGAAGTGTTCAGCAACAGAGAGCATCTCTCCAGCTAAAAAAACCCAACAAAATCAAACCATCAAAATTCCCCAGATAAGTTAGTAGAACAACCAACAGTCAAGACAGGAGAACAGCACACCAGACAAAAAGTATCTGCTCTCCACATAGAGAACTCTAATGGCATCTATACCTTTCTTTATACTTAACTGTGCTTATCTGAGGGATAGAACACAACTTTCCAAAGCATGGAGCTGATCACCTAAGGTGATCTAATGAACCTAGCATTCTCTCTCTCTCTTTTTTTTTTTTTTTTTTTTTTTTTTACCATGAAAAAGGGTAGACTTTTAGGGTTGGTAAATAACAAGTATCTGTCTCATTAAGGCGTACTTACTGGGCTCTGATGAGAAAAAGGGCAAACTTCAGCCTTAACCCTTTATAAAAAGTATGTCTTATTCACTCTCCTTACCAAGGATAATTACGGATGTGGTCCCATCTCCAACTTCTTCATCTTGAGTACGGCTAATCTCTATCATTGATTTTGCAGCTGGATGCTGGACTTGAATCTGTACAGGAGCAAGGGTATGTTTTTGTTCCAGAATACTGAAGCTGAAACTTCTTTCATCACTCAATGGAACAAATACCACACCTTTTAAACAATCAAAGGCATTCTGCCCAACTATAGCAAAGATTTTTCTTCCTTTTTGAGACTGAAAATAAGCCCTCACCTTTCACAATATTATGTCTCCCATGGTTTTTCAGGCATTACGATTTTTGTGATGTTATTTTAACAGCACTTGCACCAGGAAGACAACAATAATTTCTTGGTCTAATTATCTGGCATTGTAAAAGCAAGCATCTACTCATAAGGTTTTGATGCAAGTAATTATAGCTACAATTACCATACAATTTACACCAGTCTTGTAAAACCTCCATGAGAACTTACCACCCTGGGATCAAACCTACTTTTCTGAAGAGGTTTACTGGAAATATTTAATTCCCTCCCCCCCCAGTATGCACCCTTTTTGGTACTGCTGTTTAGTACTTGCTGGCTCTCAAGTCAGATGAAATAATAGTTCCATTGGCAGCTATGTAACTGTATCCTAGCAGATTTCGACTCACATGTTAAGCAAGACAATCCTTTAGGAGAAACTTACTTCTCTAAGAATAGCATTGCCATCATTGGTCATCACAATCCCACCCATGGGGTCCAAAAGCATCTGCAACCAAAAAGATGCAATATTTGCACTGAACTGTAATATGTGTAGTGTTTCTAGTCAGTATGCAGCACAGGTATTTCAGCAAAAGTTCTTACCTTCATCATAGCTCTTGGTCCTAAACATGTTCGGATAATGTCAGCAATAGTCTAGGAGGAACAAAAGAAATGAGGCAATACAGGAGGGCATCAGAAAGTCTAAAAAACCATAGTCTATACAAAACAAGCAGCCACTGCAAAATTTAAGTGACCCAATGACTCTGCAGTTGCTTAGATGCAGAAGTTAAGAATTGTGTGGGAATGAGAATACAGGGATTATAAGAGTGCTGGCACCACACTAAATTATTATTTAAATTAGCTATCAAAATTTATACACTTTCAGATTTTGCAGAGAAAGAGGTTTTGGTGTGTTAAACCCTGCCATGTTCAGTTACATTGCACCCATTATTTTAACACCGAAAATTCATTTTCTATGCTGCTTCTACTCTGGATTTGTACAGACTAGAGAAAACATGTTTCAGATCCAGTTCTCCTTCTTAAATATATAAATACATATATATATATGTACACATACTGTAAAAAAAAAAAATATCAAAATAGCCTGACACGAGAATACGGTACCTTAGCAGCAGTGATGTTTCCAGTCTGGACTTTTCTTCCAGACTCACGTTTCATATTCTGACCTAAAGCACATAGAAAAAAATAAAATATTAAAGTACAAATATAACTTTAATCTGATCTTACTAGGAAGTCCAAGACTGAAAAAGTGATACTGACAATACATTAAAGACACCCTCTCAGTCACACACACTTGATATATGACCAGTTCTAAATTAAGAGTTTACAATATAAATATCACAGCCACTATTAAGAAAGCATATAAGAGTTTCAGTGAAAAACAACATTCCTTATTATAACAGAATTCCTGATTAGCATCATAATTAAACTGAGACAAAACTTTGCAACCCTGAAATATAACCTATTCCCCAAAGAAAATCAAACAGCAGTGACTCACTAGAATCCGCAAGGTCCCACAAAGATTATGAACTGCTGCACAGTAGTTTTCAGTCAAAAAAAAGTTACGGATGCTCACTCACAGTAAGTGGAATGCTGGTTTAAAATTAAGTTTTGTACATCAGTGTTGCTGGGCCTTTGGCACATTAGGGTGAGTAGCCATTGCTGTATCACAGGCTCACAACCGTATTTGGGGACTAGCTGTCAAAAGGGTCTGCCCTAAAGAATATCTAGGCTTACTGCTGCTTTTCTTTTATAACAAGCTTAGACTGCATGAGCATAATTTGCTTCAGGAGCGGATGTTTGTGCATATCGATTTATAAAGCAGAACAAAAGAAAGCAACAGTATAAGCAGCACAAAGAATAAGGTAAGCAGGCCTATAGCAAAGGGGCCCTGGGCTACAACAGCCTGCCTCTTAGGTTAATGGCTAACAGAGCAGATGGAGAGCTGAGAATGAGAAACCCACGCAGAACCCCCCCGCCCCCCCCCGGAAAAGTCTCATATTGGAGGCTGGTGAGAGAATCACAAAGTCCAAGGGGTTCAAACGGGGCAGCACAAAGCAACGTGCTGAGAAACACACGAGGAGAAACACAGCTGAGAGAAGACGAGATCTGCCAGGAGAGGTTTAAGGAGGACCGGGGGCTCCGCTACCCTGAGACCTCTCTCGCAGGGAGCAAAGTGGGGCCACAGGCGGGGCGGGGGGGGGAGGCACGGCCCATGAGGACTGGGCAGTGCCTGCGGAGAGCCTGCGGGGACTGAGGAGACACAGTGAAGAGGGTAGCTCAGGGCGTGCCGGGGGCGGGAGCCGGGATGCAGCGGAGTGGAGGCGGAAGGGGGGGGGGGGGTGTCCCGACTGGACCGGGGGTCTGGGAGGCAGCGCCCGGCCGCGAGGAGGAACCAACATGGCGGCGAGGAAGATGACAAGGAAAGGGGGACCCCCTCCTCTGTCCTCCGCTCCCCCCCCCACCTCCGGAAGCCCCCCCGGGGACCGGGCCGGCCGACGGCGACACTCACTGAGCACGAGGACAGGACGCGGGCCCATCATCGCGGCGGCTCAAGCGCGGCGCCTGGCGCGGAACCTTCTGGAGACAGCGAAGGCGAGGCGGACGCTCCGAGAACTTCCGCTTCACCCTGCCCCGCCTCCCGCCCCGCAATGACCAATCCCGCACCGCGCCGCCGACCCGCCGTCCAATAAGGAGGCGGCGCTGCTCCTCCTTCTCCACCTCCCTGGCACTCACAGCAGGTTCGGTTGAGAAGCGAGGCCGCGGCGCGTTAGGCGGGGCCGTGTGGGACTGCGCGTGTGCGGGCTGCCGGCGCCATGCGCATGGACGATCCTGGGGGGACTCACTGCACGTACGCAAAGAGGCCGGAAGAGCAAACGTTGGGCGGTCGCATGGGGGACGCTCTCCTGCCGCGCTCCCCGTTGCATCTGGAAGGTACCGCAGCCGGGATGCGGCGGCTCTACCGGTGAGCGGATCGTGTCTCCGAGAACCGTGTGTAGAGGGGAAGTCCTCAACGCCCACCCCCCTTCCTGTCAGCGGCCGGCTGCTGCGGGGCATGCTGGGAGGGGCAGTTCCTGAGGCAGCGGCCGCCCCCGGCGGCCTTCGTCAGCTGGTGCTCTGCCCCACCGCGGCCCCTTCGGCGTCTCAGAGGCAGAAGCGGAGCTGCCTGGTGGGACCTGAGACCCTCCCAGTGCCCCGGAGGCTTTGGTTTTCGCCTTGGAGTCCTCGGCCTGCAGCTGAGGCATCCCCACAGCAGCCATTTCTGTCACGGTGCACTTCGTCAGGCCCCTCCAGTTGTTCAGTGTTAATTACAGGGAAAGAGGGTGCAAAACCAGTTCCGTTTGCCCTTGCACAGCCTGTGCACCTAGAAAAGTTTTCAGCTTGTCTGATTTTTTCCCCCTCGAATTGTTCTGCTCAATAACAAGGCTTTGTCTTCCTCTCTCATAATTACTTGCTCTCTTCCAGCTCACATGGACCCCCCAACTGTTAGCCAGGAAGAAAAACATATAGAAGTAGGTTGGACGCATTAACCTCTGATAACCAACTGCTGCTTGAGTATGGTGCTTTACAGACAAATTCAACCCTCTGTAGAAAGCTCTAAGCTTCTTAGGCCGAGGACAGGTATTTTCTCAGCATTTGTGTGATGGGGTCCTAGTCTATCCTGGCACTGCAGCAAACCCTGCTGAGGTGTGGGAGAGAAAAGCCCAGCCTGTGGTTACACTGCCTCAGTGTACATCGATTTAAGCTCTGATGCTTTCCGTAGTCTGCAGCTTGGATAAGCTCTGCATGGGTCAGCAGGGAAAGAAGAAAGCGGGTGTATAGAGAGCTGTTGGCAAAGATTGGAAGCGGGGAACTTTGATAAAAGAAAGAGTATGAGGTGGTACATGGAACCAGCAGCTGGGACCCTGGAGAGGTGGATTCATGCGCTGTGTGGATGCCCCATCCCTGGAAGTGTTCCAGGCCAGGTCAGATGGGTCTCTCAGCAGCCTGGTCTAGTGGAAGGTGTCCCTGGCCATGGCAGGGGGGTTGGAACTAGATGATCTTTAAGGTCCCTTCCAACCCAAACCATTCTACAATTCTATGATCTGTGTGTGTGTGAGGAGGAATATGTGTACAGAGGTGTGGATTTGTGGTCCTTCTCCCACCAGAGTTCTGCAGGCAACTGCCTGAGAAGCATGGGAACAGGTGACCTCTCAAGGCTTCCTCCAGCACTGAAAATCAGGCCCTGTGGCTTTCTTTTTTGTTACTGGTTTTGCAACAGGGAGGTCAGGACATTTCCTAATCTGTTGGAAACAGAAGGGTGGAGCGTCTCTGGTGTGGGGTTAGTTAAGCAGAGCGTCCCCGATACATGAAGGTATAGTTCTGGGGTCTGTGCACTAGGAGAGGCGTCCCACCTGACGTTTGAGGAATTTAACACTGATCCTCCTCCCTGCTCTCCTCCTCTTCTCCCTCGTCGCTTTACAGAGCCTCTATGCAGTTGGCAGCGCTGGTGAGCTGGGCGGAGCTGCTGGTCATCCTCCTCTTAGGTGTGCTGCTGCTTCTTGTTGAAGTGCTCTTCCGAGCCATGGTGGTCATCGGGCTTCTGCTCTACGTGCTTGTCACTAACTGAAGACAAAGTGGGGAGGGCACCTCTTTTTCCCCTTGTTCCCAGAGCTCTTGAAGAAGGCGACAAGAGGAGAATCACACCGACCTCAAGAACAGATGGAGAGAAACATAAGCGGTAGCCAAAGGAAGAGGGGAGGTATGGCTGCCTTCTGGCTTCCTATGTTACGTCCTTGCTTGGGAGCTTTGTTGTCTTCTCTCCCAAAGCAGTAACTTCAGCAATGGGCCTCCAGCAAACCCAAATCACAGGTTCAGGCTGCTTGTCCCCTTCTCCCTAAGGGGAAGCTGAGTCCTGCCAAGTTGTATTCCTTCAGCCCGCACCTCCCAGGTGCAAGCCTGTCCTGCCGCTTATCAAAACCCCAGCGAGCCGTGCCTGAGGCTCCAGGAGCTGCCCTGCTCAGGGCGGCTCCACTGCGGGGTCTGGGGTAGGGCAGGGGGCGGGGGGCAGCGCTCTGTTCTCCCCCGGAGGATTTGGAAGCGGTATTTTTGGACTAAAAGCTGGTGTTCTGCAGACAAGTGCTTCAACCCTCTTTCCCCAGAGGGAAGCCCCAGAGCGGCAGGAGGCGGGGCAGCGGCCGGAGAGACGGGCTCTGCGCAGGCGCGGAGTCACACCCGCTGGCGGGCGGGCTAAGACTACATTTTCCAGGGTGCCGCGGGCCGCCGCCGAGGCGCCATTTTCCGGTCTGCCGTGCTTCCGCTGCCTCTGCGCTGACACGGCCTTCCGCGGGGCAGGGACGGTGAGGGACCGGGGGTAGTTGTAGGGTGGGGGGCTTCGTGGGGAGGGACTAGGGGTCGGGGAGGAATCCGTGAAGGGAGGAGCCTGGTGGAGTGTCTTCCGGTTTCTGGAGGCGGGGGGTCCTGGGAAGGGTCTGTGAGGGTGGCTTGGGGGTGGGTTTTGAGGGGATGTGAGGGACCAGCCAGGGTCTTCTGCTGGAGTGTTGGTGTCTGGGTCTCCTGCAGGCAGCGGTGGGTGAAACCGGGCGGTTCTTTGGTATGGAGCAGTATCTCTGAGCTTACCTTTGGGTCTCTGGGCTGTGTGGGTGTGTAGGAGCAGCCTAGGGTGGAAATGGTGGAGTGAAGACTGTGACAAGGGAGTATTGAGGGGAAGGAAAGGTCCTGGGGTATAGAGAGTGGAGGCTCTGACATGTGAGCAGTTTTTGCATTTAAAAGCACTAACAAGTTTCCTAATGGGTTGCATATATAATGACCGTGTCTCCTTGTCCCCTCAGCAGGGCAGCCCCACAGGTGCTGGGCTCGGGAACTGGGACACGTGGCCTGAATCAGGGACTTCTGGGGACCAAAAGGCCGCTGGAGGGAGTTGGTGGTACCTCAGTGGCTGGAAATAGGAAAGAATAACAAATGTTTGAAATGAGGAGCTAGTACTTTTGATAAGAACAGAGAATTTGTTGGGCAGAAGAGTTAACTCTGTTGTACAGCAATTAACTGTTAATTGCTAAAACTGGTGAAACTGTTAATTGCCAAAGCTTTTGCTCTGAAAGTTGCTAGAATAGGCTTTGTGATCTGAGACCTTTGCCTGTTACTGAGTTGTGATAAAGGGGAGTGATACTTGCCAGGGCTTTGAAAAGGGAGAAAACCGTTGTCTTTTCTTCCATGCCTGCTGATCTGGGACACTGCTGTGCCACTTCCTACATCCTTGTAGGAGAGTGTAGAGGTATTTCAGGGGCAGTTGCAGACTTGTGTGGAGCCATGGTAATTTTCTGCCAGCTTGTGATAATCCTTTATCAATATTGCTGTAAAGTATACAGGTGTTCATGTCTTACTACAGATGAATGCCTCAATTGTCTTGTTTAGTTGTCCTGTTTGTGTTCTTTTTGTAATTAAATTGTCAATTACATTCCATTTTCTTTTGCTTCTAGATGAAGCTCCTGATTCTTGCTGTGTTTGCCCTGTTTTATGTGGCTCACTGTGAGGAAGGCGCCAGGCTCCTGGCCTCCAAATCTCTGTTAAACAGATATGCAGTGGAGGGCAAGGACTTGACTTTGCAGTACAACATCTACAATGTTGGCTCCAGGTGAGTCTTGTCCAGGCTTCTGATATTTACCAGGAGCAAATGTTATGTGTGTGCGTCTGCAGGGCATGAGACTTATTTCTAGGCTCCATGATGTGCTCTTACCTTTGCTCCCACTAACTCTGAGCTTACCAGCAGTGCTTGAAGGTTTGACCCTGCGATTTGCCTTTTTCTTCCTGTTCCATTGTCCCTGCTTTCATTGTTTCCTGATTTCACCTCGTCACTGCTCTAGCTGTTGGTCCAACATGGTGTAGTTACTTTTGTGTCTTGTGACACTCTGCTCTCCATGCATACAGCCTCCCTTTCTTGGCTTTGTGAGCTCTTTTTCATGTCTGGTTTCCCATCTTTTTTGCAGTTTCTCTCAGCTTTGTCTTCCTCTTTCTGCAGTCTCCCTGCAATACACCTTGACTCTCCTCCCCATCTTCTACTGGTGACTTTTTATGTTTCAAATACCAGTTCTTCCAGCTGCTGAATTGCCAGTATGGAACTGTCATCCCTCTTTGGTGCAGTCCCCCGTGAGTAGAATGACAAGTCTAAGATTCTCTTCTCATCCCTTTCTTTGTTGCTTTTAGTGCTGCTTTAGATGTGGAGCTGTCAGACGATTCTTTCCCCCCAGAAGATTTTGGCATCGTCTCTGGGATGCTCAACGTCAAGTGGGACAGGATTGCTCCGTATCTTTTCATGTTTTGAAATTTCTCCCAATGCTCCTTCTTACCCCTAAGCATCCTGTAGCTCTCCTGTCTTCATTCGTTGTCACTGAAATTCCAGCATGCCAGACCCTGGGCACGGTATTGAATGCAAACCTCTGGTCTCCTTGAAGGTGCTTTGTTTAAAGAAAACAAAAGAAAAAAGTTCCTTGCAAACAGAGCCAGGTCCATGTGCAATTCATCTGCTGGGAAGGAGGAGCAGCTGGATCAGCCTTGGATGGGTCTGGATGTCTGTAACCACAGA
Source organism: Gypaetus barbatus (assembly GCA_028022735.1). Classification (NCBI taxonomy): domain Eukaryota; kingdom Metazoa; phylum Chordata; class Aves; order Accipitriformes; family Accipitridae; genus Gypaetus; species Gypaetus barbatus. Next base: position 25,136,654 of record CM051540.1, on the reverse strand, counting down.
GGACTCAGATCTGTCAGCAGGACTGACTTTTCCACCTCATTCAAGGCTCTTTACCTATCTATCATCTCCTCACTTTTCTTCCTTTGAATTGCAACTATTTTCCTTAATTTATGGCTCTCAGAGCAAGTAATGTGTCCCACACTGTGGTTCTGCGGCCTCTCAAAGCTGGTTACTTCAACTTCACCTCTGCTACCATCACATACCTGGCACAGGAGGGTGGACAGGTTGTGGTGAGTTGACTGTTTATAGGATCCTTTCCCAAATTGGACAGCAGATGATGCACCTGACTGTGCTCTTCAAGCTGCTTGTTAGGGGATGATGCATGTCCCTGCACTCTTATACTGCACAGGCTCTGTTGCAAGAAGGAAAGGTAGCAAATGCTATCTTTTTTCCCCCCTTACCTTTTTCAGGTTGGTTTCACTAGTGCTCCTGGGCAGGGAGGAATCTTGGCTCAGCGTGAGTTTGACAGGAGGTTCTCCCCTCACTTTGTAAGTACCTTTCAACTGGTAATTGAAATTGCACTGTAGCAACTGTGCAACCCAGCACAGCGGCTTTTTGCCAGTTTGTGGTGTGTTTGGTTTGCACTACAGTCACCTGGAAGTGGTGTTGAACATGGATTGCAATTAATCCGTATCAGTTGTCCAGAAGAGTATCACAGAAAAAGCAAAAAAAGTTTTATCCCAGCTACCCCTGTGAAGGAGCTGGCACTGTGGGATTTGAGCCAGAAGCTTTGAGAGTAGAAGACCTGATGGCTTTAAGACTGATCTCTATGTGACTTGTTTTGACTTTTTTCTAACAATTTCTCCTTCTAGCTGGACTGGGCGGCTTTTGGTGTGATGACCCTGCCCTCCATTGGGATCCCACTGCTGCTGTGGTACTCGAGCAAGAGAAAGTATGACACGCCCAAAACCAAAAAGAACTGAGCAAAGTCAAATGCCACCAGCACCCCAGAGCTCAGGAAAGAACAAACATTAACCCACCCGGAACTGCAGGTGTGTTGGGATCAGCAACAGTCACCCCTGCAAAGCGCTGCCTGGGCTGTGCTTCAGCCCTGTCAGCAAGAGGAAATCAAGCACTTCAATGGCAGTGATGTGTTGTCTTCCACATTTTAAAAAAGAAACAAGCAAAAAAAAAAAAAAAAAGCCCCAACCGAAAATCCCAAACCCCCTTGTCTGCATATTTGGAGCAGAGACCCCTCACTCCATTGCAGACATAGTGCCAGCATGTCTGTGATACGAATGTGTTAACATCCAGAGGAGCTTGCGGGGGGTGCAGCCCCGCAGCGTTTCTGACATCCATGCTGCCTTTGGGGCTCCATTGAGCCAACTGGGTCTTTGCCTGCTGCAGTCTTCTCAAATGTATTAAATCTCAGGGCCCCCTCCTCCAAGTGCTGCCTACCTTGCTGAAACATCTGGAGGAAGTAGCTCTATCTAGTGACAAAAACAGGTCTCCTTTTGAAAGCCACTTCTTAGAGCTGCTGCTTTGCTAAGAAGTGGGGCACGGGAGGTCCCTGTGGATGCTTGTTCTCTAGGAAGCCCCGTTGCATTTTGCTGAGCAGTTAATTGCTGTGTTTTTGTTCTTTCTGGTTGCTCTGTTAAGGGTTGAGGTACTGAGGATTTTGTAATAAAATGAACACCGTGAAAGAAGCCTGCCTTTCTTTTACCAGGAAGTCCTGGAGGCACCTGGCTGCCTTCAGAAGCAGCTAATGGGTGTACAGTCAGTAAAATCACTATCAATAAAATGAAGAGGGAAAGAAGGGCCCAGAAGGCCTGGTCCCTTGCACCAGCTCTCCTGACAGCTCCAAACCCTAGTATAAGATTTCTCTTCACAGCCGTAAGTAAATGTGGCTGCATGTTGAGCGTTCATTTGTGCTTTTCCTACAGGAGAGGTGGTGGCACAGTGGGGGCCTGCAAGTGGTGAGAGGTGGTTGATTTCTGCCCTGAGCTTTGGGCAGGGAGGCAGCAGCTGTTCATATGTGGCTGTGCTCTTGGGGCACTGTGTGACTTGGTGTGGCCAGTTGCTGGAGGCCAGGTGCCCACCAAAGCTGCTCTATCACTCCCCCCACCTCAGCTGGACAGGGGAGAGAAAATGTAACAAAAGGCTCATGGGTCGAGATAAGGACAGGGAGAGATCATTCAACCAATTCTCGTCACGGGCAAAACAGACTCGACTTGGGGGAAATTAACTTAATTGATTGCCAATCAAACCAGAGTAGGGTAATGAAAAATAAAACCAAATCTTAATACAGCTTCCCCCCACCCCTCCCTTCTTCCCAGGCACAGCTTCACTCCCGAATTCTCTACCTACCCCCCCAGCAGTGCATGGGGACAAGGAATGGGGGTTGGAGTCAGTTCATTGCATGTTGTCTCTGCTGCTCCTTCCTCCGCAGGGGCAGGACTCCTCACACTCTTCCCCTGCTCCAGCGTGGGGTCCCTCCCACAGCAGAGAGTCCTCCACAAACTTCTCCACTGTGAGTTCTTCCCATGGGCTGCAGTTCTTCACGAACTGCTCCAGCATGGGTCCCTTCCACGGGCTGCAGTCCTTCAGGAGTACACTGCTCCAGTATGGGCCCCCCATGGGGTCACAAGTCCTGCCAGCAAACTTGCTCCACCGTGGGCTCCTCTCTCCACGGGGCCACAGGTCCTGCCAGGAGCCTGCTCCAGCGCAGGCTTCCCACAGGGTCACAGCCTCCTTGGGGCATCCCCCTGCTCCGGCGTGGGGTCATCCACGGGCTGCAGGTGGATATCTGCTCCACCATGGACCTCCCTGGGCTGCAGGGGGACAGCCTGCCTCACCATGGTCTTCCCCACGGGCTGCAGGGGAATCTCTGCTCTGGTGCCTGGAGCACCTCCTCGCCCTCCTTCTTCACTGGCCTGGGGGTCTGCAGGGTTGTTTCTTTCACATATCCTCACTCCTCTCTCCGGCTGCCGTTTCTGTTGCACAGCAACTTTTTTTCCCTTCTTAAATACATTCTCCCAGAGGTGCTGCCACCATTGCTGATGGGCTCAGCCTTGACCAGCAGCAGGTCCGTCTTGGAGCCGGCTGGCATTGGCTCTATCGGACATGGGAGAAGCTTCTAGCAGCTTCTCACAGAAGCCACCCCTGTAGCCCCCCCGCTGCCAAAACCTTGCCACGCAAACTTAATACACCACTCAACAGCACAGTGCTGACAGCTGAGAAATCCTGGGCCGTGCTGGAGTGAACACTGTGCCGCTGTTACCAGAGCAATATTTCCAAGCCAGGATTCCTCACATCCTCACCCCAACCTTTGCTGCCGCTGGTTGCACCCTCTCTTTCACCTGGCAAAGGCCCTGGGGCACACTGGAGTGCAGCAGGGAACTGCCCGGGCATTGGCAAAGCTCAGTGAAGGCCCAAGGAAATTCCAGAGTGTGGCTGGGCCCTGGAAACTCCTGGCGAAGGCTCCAGTGAAACTAGAGGGAAGCAGGGCCCAGGCTTTGCCTGTGCCCAGCAGGGCCCTGCTGTTCTCTACAGTATCCCAGAGGCTTCACCAGGTTTTTCTGATGCCTGTGTGGGGCCCTGCTGCATTCCACAGAGCCCCTTGGCATTTGCTGGGCTTTTCCAACACCTGCTTCTGTCCCGAGTGCCCTGGAGGTTTGGCAGGACCTGGGCTCTGGCAAGGGTTAGGGTGAGGTGGTAGAGCAAGCACAGAGAACAAGTGTTGGTGGGGCTGTGAAATGGCTGCCAAGGGAAGGTGAGGGCCAGCAACAGCTTTCGGTCTCAGCCACTTCCCTGTGGGAGCCTGAGGTGGTGAGTTGTCTGTTTTGGAGCTGACAAGAACAAGGGGGTGGGTAAAGGTGAGGTTCTGCGCTTGCTCTGCCAACCAACTGGGCTCTGCTTGCGTTACGCCTTATTCTATCTTTTTACATACCAATTGGCTGCGATGTAAGATCAGCTGAACTAATGCATACACAACCACCAAATTTAATAAGCCTAACAAATTATACTTCAATTCTCTCTGAAGCAGTTTTTCCCTAACCATTCTCTCATGTCTGGGAGCCTTCCACATGAGTTAAAAAGGTTTTTTTCAGGTATTTCATGCAGTATTTGAAGTTTACCTCAAATTTTATGTATGTCCATTTCTATTCTCTGATCTTGGTCTGCATCTGTACAGCAAGTGGAGTATACATGTACCTTTCTTGAGTGATGAGCACATAATTTAATGCCACTCTTTTGCAGGGCTATCCGGGATGTTTGTTTTACCTCAAAGGCTGAAATAGCATTACCCATCTCTTCATTACAGTAGATAGGTTTATGACAGTCCTTTATAATTCTGACACTCCTAGCCAGGGGAGAAATGTTTGTGCAAACTGGTGGAAGCCAGTTTGCCAAATATTTAACAAGTGGATTTTGCACAGAGCGTTTTATGCTTTGCTTGGTACGCTGGTGTAAGTTGTGCCTGTCATTCCAGAAGAGGTCTGGATGTATTGAAATATCAAGGAAAAAAACCACAAAACCAAACCAATCCTAATGTACAGGTGTTAATCCAATTAACAGACAGTATCTTAGAGGCCTTAGAGCCACATAGCCCCCCATAATCCTTCAATCCTTAAGGTTTTATCATATAACAATTCTTACGAGTTAGTGTATGACCAGTAATAACATAAACCCAAATGCAAAATCCCAGAGTAAACAAAATTACAATTTCTAAAAACAATCGACAGGTTCAGATGATAATAACAGGGTCATCAAAGTCTATTTGCAGGGTTGTAGATGGTACTTCTGTTGACATTTGATCAAAGCAAGTTCATCCAGATCACCCAGCTCTGCTGTGACAGGTGATACACTCCACGTTGTGTTTGAAGACGGTGTGACCCTTTTGCACTGGAAAGTGTGGCTCCAGCTGAGCAGCCCTTGCACGTTACTGTAGCATTAGTAATTACCAGTAGCTGAGCAGGTCCCTTCCAGTGCAGCTGAAGGGTGATTTTTCACTGGTATACCTTCATGTAGACCCAGTCTCCAGGTTTCAAGGAGGGACAGACGTTAGTAGTGGGTTCTGGTAAAACTTCTTTCAGCTGTGTGTGGAAAGTCCTTAAACATTTCATTAATACCTGGCAATATTTTAGGAAAGCATTGTCTGTTAGCTTTAACTTTGACTGCATGGGAGTTAAGGATGTTGTGTAAGACAGTCACATAAGACAGTCCCATGGGTCTGCCTGTTAAAATTTCATGGGGTGACTGCCCATATTTTCTATTCACAATGCTTCTCACATGCGTCAATGGGAGAGGTAACACATCCAGATATTTCAGGCCAGTTTCTGCACAAATTCTTGCTAACTTGGTTTTAAAATCAGAGTTTTTCCTCTCTACAGCCCCACTGGATTGGGGGTGATGGGCAAAATGACACTTAGGTTCTATTTGTAGGGTTGCCCAAATTTTCTGCATTGCTTGTCCAGTAAAATGGGTCACCTATTGCTGTCTAGCGTTAGGGGAATATTAAACCCATGAATTAGTTCTCTCAGCATTTTTTTTGCAACAGTTGTTTCATCTGCATGTTTACAAGGACAGGCCTCCATCCTGAGAACACATCTAAAATGACAAGGACTTGCATTTAGGCATTTGAATAAAGTAAATTTGCAAATTTACAAATGGTCCCCACAGCTTAGGGTGTACAGCTGTACTTGTCTTCTCCTTCTGTCTTACATTACTTTGTTGAAAAGTTGTCCTAACAATACAAAGATTCAAGAATTTAAACAGTACTTTGTTAGCAAGCTTCCGTTATTTACACCTTAGTTTCTGACAAAATGAAAGCCCCTTCCTGATTGTTCAAGCTATAGAACTATTTGATTAATTAAAAATGTGTATGAATTATACAAATGCTAAATTTATGTGGACTATTAAAAAAAATCATATTTAAAGTTCTTTAACTTTCCTTTTTCAGTATTAGCTGTATCTTCAGATATACCAATGTTTTAATGATGTAGCCATTAGCTCAGTGACTTCATTAAAGCATTCTATTGCTCTCATTCCATTCCAAAATAATGTTGAGAATAGGCAAATAACTGAAAGTAGGCACACAATAAAAATTTGGGGCAAACCAATCACAAATTTGGAGCAAACTAATAGTGTCATACAGCTGCAGTCATCCCCTCTTTGCTGGTGTGGGCCACTGAATGGGTCACACGAGCACAGAGGTCTATCTGTTAGTCTTCCCAAAGCCATTTTGCCTGCGGTTTGCTGTAGGGAGCTGTAAGTCACTCCAGCCAGGCTCAGGGCAGGGGATTTCCTGCCTCTTTGGGCTGTTGTAGTACAATTAGTGGGAAGTGATAAAGAGAACGATAGCTTGAAACCAGGAGAGAAGGTTTTTTCAAGCAATAGGGGAGTTTCCCACTCCTTTAGTATCTTCTTAGGAATATCTCTTACGGAGAAATCCCTGGGCACATCACAGAAGTTTGCGCATCCCCACCTTCTTCATCATTAAAATCCTAATCTCAATCAGTGCTGGCTGAGGATTTAGTTTAGCTCACATTCAGTATGAACTGTAACTTTTAAAGCAAAGTTCCTGCTGCTTTGGTGAATGAGCCTGGCATCCCTGGCTCTCTAGTGGGGGGGGTTATCTTTTGGAGCTGGGCTCTGTCCAGATAAGAGAATAAGTCAGGGACATTGTTAGGTGGTAGAGGAAGTGCAGAGCCCCGGTGTTGGTGGGGCTGTGAAATGGCTGCCAAAGGAAGGTGATGGTCAGCAACAGCTTTCAGTCCTGGCACCTTCTGTGTGGGATCAGTTGCTGGACTTTTTCTCTTGAGGTTATGCATGGAGAAAACTAGAAGGGCCAAAGCCGAACTAGAACTTAATCTGGCTACTGCCATAAAAGACGAATAAAAATGTTTCTATAAATACATTAACAACAAAAGGAGGGCTAAGGAGAATCTCCGTCCTTTATTGGATGTGGGGGGAAAAATAGCGACAAAGGCTGAGGAAAAGGGTGAGATACTTAATGCCTTCTTTGCCTCGGTCTGTAATAGTAAGATCAGTTGTTCTCAGGGTACCCAGTCCCCTGAGCTGGAAAACAGGGACAGGGAGCAGAATGAAGCCCCCATAATCCAAGGGAAAATGGATAGCGACCTGCTATACCACTCAGACACACACAAGTCTATGGGGCTGGATGGGATCCATCGAAGGGTACTGAGGGAGGTGGTGGAAGCACTCACCAAGCCACTTCCCATCAGTTATCAGCAGTCCTGGCTAACCAGGGAGGTCCCAGGTGACTGGAGGTTAGCAAATGTGACGCCCATCTACAAGAAGGGCTGGAAGGGCAGTCTGGGGAACTGTGGGCCTGTCAGTCTGACCTTGTGTCCTGGGTTCAGCTGGGATAGAGTTAATTTTTTAGAGGAACCTGGGAGGTGAGGGGGGGGCACAGCCGGGACAGCTGACCTGAACTAGCCAAGGAGCTATTCCATGCCATGTGACATCATGCTCAGTATATATATGGGGAGCAGGCTGGGGGGAGCTCTCGACTTTCGTTGGGGGAAGTGGTGGAGCGTCGGGTTCCGGGTGGTGAGCAGTTGCACTGTGCATCATTCCTTTTGTATATTCTTTTGTTAGTACCGTTGTTGTTGTTGTAACCTCTCTTTTTGTGTAGTCCCAGTAAACTGCCCTTATCTCAACCCTCGACGTCCCGGTTTTTTTTTCTTTTCTCCCCTCTGATTCTCCTCCCCATCCCACCGGAGGGGGGGGTGGGAGGAGTGAGCGAGCGGCTGCGTGGTCCTTTGTTACCGGCTGGGCTGAAACAACGACACCTTGGTGCTGAGAAAGGTTGTGGAGCAGATCATCTTGAGTGCCATCACACGGCACGTAGAGGACAACCAGGTGATCAGGCCCAGTCAGCATGGGTTTATGAAAGGCAGGTCCTGCTTGGCTAACCTGATCTCCTTCTGTGACAAGGTGGCCCATTTAGTGGATGAGGGAAAGGCTGTGGATGTTGTTTACCTGGAGTTTAGTAAATCCTTTGACACCGTTTCCCACAACATTCTGCTGGAGAAACTGGCTGCTAATGGCTTGGACGGGCGTACTCTTCGCTGGGTAAAAAACTGGCTGGATGGCTGGGCCCAAAGAGTGGTGGTGAATGGAGTTAACTCCAGTTGGCGGCCGGTCACAAGTGGTGTTCCCCAGGGCTCCGTACTGGGGCCAGTTCTGTTTAATATCTTTATCAATGATATGGAGGAGGGGATCGAGTGCACCCTCAGTAAGTTTGCAGAGGACACCAAGTTGGACAGGAGTGTTGATCTGCTGGAGGGTAGGAAGGCTCTACAGAGGGATCTGGACAGGCTGGATCGATGAGGCCAATTGTATGAGATTCAGCAAGGCTGAGTGCCGGGTCCTGCACTTGGGTCACAGCAACCCCATGCAGCGCTACAGGCTTGGGGAAGAGTGGCTGAAAAGTTGCTTGGCAGAAAAAGACCTGGGGGTGTTGGTCGACAGCCGGCTGAATATGAGCCAGCAGTGTGCCCAGGTGGCCAAGCAGGCCAATAGCATCCTGGCTTGTATCAGAAATCATGAGGCCAGCAGGACTAGGGAAGTGATCGTCCCTGTGTACGCGTTACTGGTGAGGCCGCACCTCGAATACTGTGTTTAGTTTTGAGCCCCTCACTACAAGAAAGACATTGAGGTGCTGGAGTGCATCCAAAGAAGAGCAACGAAGCTGGTGAAGGGTCTAGAGAAGAAGTCTTATCAGTAGCAGCTGAGGGAACTGGGGTTGTTTAGTCTGGAGAAAACAAGGCTCAGGGGAGATCTTATCGCTCTTTACAACTATCTGAATGGAGGTTGTAGCGAGGTGGGCATCAGTCTCTTTTCCCAAGTAAGAAGCGATAGGACACAAGGAAACAGCCTCAAGTTGCACTGGGGGATGTTTAGGTTCGATTTTAGGAAAAATTTCTTCACCAAAAGGGTTGCCAACCATTGGAACAGGCTGCCAACGGAAGTGGTTGAGTCATCATCCCTGGAGGTGTTTAAAATACATGCAGATGTGGCACTTAAGGACATGGTTTAGTGGTGGACTTGGCCATGCTAGGTTAATGGTTGGACTCAATGATCTTAAAGGTCTTTTCCAATCTAAATGATTCTATGATTCTCATGACTTGTCTGCTTTTCATACAGGGTCGAGGTGAGAAGCCCAGAATACAAGAAACCTAAGATGACTTCCAATTTCTATGGTGACAATATTCTTCCTTTGCAGATGACGGTCTCCATGGTGGGGCTGAACAGCATGCTGACTCTGTTTTCCTTTGGTAATGCTAACCCTGAACTGATACTCCGGTGGTCAGTGAGCAAAAGAGATGTTGTAGACATTCTTCCTTGATGCATGGAGGTATGGAGCAAACCACCAAGAATGGGTTTGAGACCCAGTGCTGTGGCTGAAAGCATCAGGAGATGGGGCAAGCAGCATTTAGGATTCCTAACTGAACAGATGAACCCTGAAGACTGTATGGCTCACGTGCTATCTTCTCAGTCAGTTGTAGTTAGTATATGAAGTTAGAGCATCTCATGCTCTTTCCATCTTTTCTCTCTCAATCTTCTTCAAAACATGCAAGCCTTCACAGAAGATTTTGCATAAAACTTTTGACTCTGTAATCATATTGCTGTAATTTTCTTTACCTACTATATGTATGACCCAGATGGAGATGCTTGAAACTGTGTGCCATTAGCTTCTGTATGCTGTATGGAAAGCATCAAAGTCTGAACAGATGAAATCACATCTGTGCTAAAAGATCTCATTGTTTGGAACAGAATGCAAGAAAAAGGGGATTTTTCTGTTTCTACACGTGGCAGTTTATCCCCTTACTAAAACTAGCCACTTAATGCAGGACTGGTTGACCTGTAGTGATAGCTGTGCTGTACCTCTAACAGGTTTCTGTTCAGCTCCCATCAAAGAATAATGTCGCTATGGTGGTGTATACAAAAGCAGCAGGTAGAACCAGTATTAAGATAACATTACAGTGTCTGAATGCATCTGCTGGACAGTTTGAAGGAAACTGTACTGAACTATTGGATGAAGTGCAAATCCTGGTAAGTTCTGGGTCATGCTCGTAAGTGAGGTAGGTGTATTTCGAGTGGAAGAAACTTGCAGGCAGTATGCCTGGACAGGTGCATCCAAAAAGCTTCCTTCCAGGTGTATGTGTTGGGCATACCTGCATAAAGAGGTTTACACCTCCTTTTGTTCACGTCTGTTTTTTATGTTGATCAATAACAGGTTTTCTTTCACTCCTGACTTACAGCTGTCATTAATCCAGATTTTAAAAAAAAATTTCTATTTAGTAATTTCTTCTTGTTCTGCCTGTAGGTATTTGATGAGCTGCTACTACTCTCTCCTGTGTTTTCCACTGAACAAATTTTGATGTCCACAAATTTTCAACTCAAGCTGTACATGAACAGGTAGACAGAGAAAGGAAAATCCGGACTGTAGAGACAGTTTATGATGTGTTTTTCTCCTGTTAGTGCATGAAGCGGTCTGTCAGCTTATTTTTCCCATATTCAGCATATTCAGTGGACTTCCTGCTACATGACAGAATTTGAGACACACTCAGTGTGGAATGATTGTTGGAGGTGACTTAGTTGATATGTCCCCCTCTTAAGGGGAAGTAAACCTCCAGGGTGGAATGCGGTGAATATACACGGAATCTGTTCCATAATAATTCCCTAAGCAACATAACCTGCAATCGTTGATGTCAGCAACACCAGGGGAGCTTGGTATGCTGACTCTGAGAAACAACACAGAGGGTGGAGCGGAGTGGAAGCACCACGGCCAGGCTCTGTGATATCACCACAGGGATGGGGAACTGGAACTACTGGAACAAGAATGGAAGGTCCCTGCATTGAATTGACTGAAGCAAGAAGGTGAAACAATGGGGTTCTGTCAACACTATTGCCTTACTTCTCATTTATATCATAAGTGCCCAGTTCTGGAGTAGTGACATGCAAAATCATGTCCTCTGGGTGAACTTTGCTCATTATAATCTCATTATAATACCAAAACACACCTCCATCCCAAAAGCTACCCACCTTCAAGGTGCGACCACCCCTCACTGAGCACGCGCTCTGAATTTTCTCTAGCATATACCTTTAAAAGTAACGTGAGGAGATTTTATACCAGTCATAATAAAGGTATGTATGACTAGAGTCACTCAAGCTCCACCTAAAACTAAGAAAAATAGTATAAAACGGCTTAAGAGAGGAGGAACGTTGGGGAAGATACTGTCGTAGACAAGTCAGGAGGACATCGCTGACTTCTGGGATCAGTCGATGGGCTGAACCTCTCTTCCCCCCACAAAGGGATGCCTCTTGGGTAAGATTCGAACCCTCGGTTATACCGAGTGCTTCCCCAGGGAACTCAGAAATCTCTATAGAGTTTTTCCATAATTTAACATTTTTGTAGTCGGCTGTATTATTTGTATTCTTGTTATGTGAACATGCTTTGCAGACAGTGTATTTATCACCGGAAATCCAAAAGAACCTGTACTCCTGTGGCTTTAATAAACTGTACTGTTCATTAAAATATAGCTGTGATAGTTTGTTGAACGCAGCCAAACTTCTTAAGTCTGGCCATGATAGTTCATTGAATGCGACTAGATTGAAAGTACGTTATGCTATTTGTGGATCCATAATGGTGATAGTTCAATATATATTGAACGCGACTGGACTTACAGTGCTGAATTGAGCATCACTCAGAATCTAAGCCTAGCTGCCCCCAGCCCCTCTGATATCTGAGGACACGATGGAATGCAAGGGGTTTTATTTTCTGCCAAACTTCTTTACCCTTTAATGCAACACTCAGTTTCAAATTTCTGTCTAAAAAGGCTGTATTAAGTGTAGTTCAACACGGAGCAGAAAATGGTAGTCAAATTTTAAAGGCATAGCTCTGTACTGGTGAAAGTTTCACCACTGAGCATTGACAGACAGAGCAACATGATTAATCTGAGAAAATTAACTCCTCTAGAACTACAAAAGCAGATCTCTTGCATACATGTAGGTCTTAGACAGTGTCTGCTTATATAATTCTTTTTGTCTGGTAGGTTTACACTGTGCATTTCTGGGGAGTCTCCTGGGTCACTCCATGGCCTGCAAATGTGTATTGGAATGACTGCTGAGCAGGACTGCATCTGCCCGTTACATACCGTTTAACAAATCCATTCAAGAAAATGTGCCTTCATGGTGCTCAGACTGTTGGTGTGAGGCTGAAGGCATAGACTTAATGCCATACCCTGATCTCCTGCTACCATTGAACCTGTGAGGTTGTAGTTCAGTGTGATATTGAACTAGAAGAACTTCAAGAGCAGCATCCTGAATATATGGTTGACTGTCAGGGAAAAAAGCATTACCTGTTGATGTTCCTTGTCGCCTTAGTGGCCGTCACTTTGAGTGAAACAAACTGCCAGACTATCAAAGTCTAACAGACCTCTCTTATTTTGTTCTTCACTAAGGGAAGGGGCTGCATCTGTGAGCTTTCAAGTCTTGCAGTGTTACCCCAACTCTTTTGTCCTTGAGGAACATGATCAAGGTCTCCTGAGAGCTGGAGCCATCACAGGCATTGCAGTGTTGGAAGTGACTTCTCAAGAAGTCTTTGGAGTCAGACAGATAATCATAATGGAGCAGTCTGCTGAGAGAATGCTTTTGGTTTGAATGTTAGTAAGTATTGTAGGGTTTAAAATAGTTTGTAGTAGCCTAACCTGTTTTGTTATCATGGAGCATGATAGTTTTGAGACAGGGATCATCAAATCTGGTCAGAAGAAAGTACATTTTTTGGGTCCTTGAATACAAGAAAGAGATTAGGAAACTGGAGAGAGTCTGGCAGAGACCCACAAAGAAGTGTCTGGAGCACAGGACATATTAGGATAGGCTCAAGGCATTGGTTTTGTTTAGCCTGGGAGAAAGGAAAGGGGTTTCTAATTGCACTGGTGTCGTGGTTTAACCCCAGCCTAACTAAGCACCATGCAGCCGCTCACCTGCTCCCCCCCCCACAGCGGGGGAGAAAATTGGGAAAAGAAGTAAAATTCGTGGGTTGAGATAAGAACGGTTTAATAGAACAGAAAAAAAGAAACTAATAATGATAACACTAATAAAATGACAACAGTAATGATAAAAGGATTGGAGTGTACAATTGATGCGCAGTGCAATTGCTCACCACCCACCGATCAACACCCCGTTAGTCCCCGAGCGGCGATAACCCCCGCCCCCACTCCCCCCAGTTTATGTGACGTCCCATGGTATGGAATACCCCGTTGGCCAGTTTGGGTCAGCTGCCCCAGCTGTGTCCTGTGCCAGCTTCTTGTGCCCCTCCAGCTTTCTCCCTGGCTGGGCATGAGAAGCTGAAAAGTCCTTGACTTTAGACTAAACATTACTTAGCAACAACTGAAAACATCAGTGTTATCAACATTCTTCTCATACTGAACTCAAAACATAGCACCGTACCAGCTACTAGGAAGACAATTAACTCTATCCCAGCTGAAACCAGGACAACTGGGTAGTAGAGAAGGTGAAATTACACTCCTCTTGGGGGTGCACATTGAAAGGACAAGAGGTGGTGGTGACAAGTTGCAGCAAGGAAATTTTAAAATGGAGAGTAGGCCAAAAATAATTTACCCTGAAGTTGAGGTAATCGCTGGAGCTTCATCCTTGGAAGTTTTCAAAACTCAGCTGGACAAGGTCCCAGGGATTCTGACCCAAGTTTGAAGCTGGCCCTGCTTTGAGCTGGGGATTGGGCTAGAGACCCACAGAGATATTTTCAACCTGTTTTTTCCATAAGTCTATGCTTATTATTTCTTCTTGATCAGTGTAGTCATGGGATGCTTGTCCATCTGCACTGTCTGTATTAATGAATCTGAAGTGATGATGGAGATTTTTGCCTACCTAGCAAAAAATGACTTTAGTTTTATCCGGATTTTAAAATACTCAGAAGCCGACTATTCTCCCCCAGACTACATTGTTGAGCTGGAAAGAGCAGAAGAACAAGGAGACAGGATTCTGGTGTCAGAATCACAACTGGTGCAGCAGTCATAAAAGTCCGCATACAAGAGTCAACCTACAAGGTGAATAATTACTGTGAAGTTCCATCATTATATAAAGATTGCCTTAATTGCTGTTTTAGGTAAACTGCATTTTTAGCTACATGTATGTAAAATATGCACTTTTTTGTGGCACTTAATCTTCTGTGGCTTTGCCTTTCATGGCAAGCATTCCGATTCTTTCCAGCAAAAGAATACATATCAATTCCTAAAGTTCAGGTATCCATTTTTTACTAAGTGAAATTTAAGAGTACTCTTAAATCATATATATTCACAGTTTTCTGTCTTGCTGTGTTACAGGCACAGCTAAGATTGCCACAAGTAACAGATAAGAGAAAAAAAAAATCTCTGTATTACCACGTTTAGCAATGTTGTTTGGATTATCAATTTTGCTGTTTTCCCCCACTAAATATGGAGAATAGGATGAGTGTTTTTCTCCTTGTTGGTTATCTTTCACATAGCAATAAACCGATAAAAGTAAGTGTGTCACTGGAGAAATTCCAGACCGGTGAGAGAACTTAGGTCAAATGTACAAGACTTGGCAGGTAGGGATGTGGAGAAAGCTGTTGCTGGCCCTCACCTTCCCTTGGCAGGGCCTACACAGCCCCAACAGCACTGACTGCTGACTGCAATTGTTCTGACACCTGATACTCGATCTCTCTAGAGCCCAGGAACCAAAAGGACAGCTGTCAGCATATGTTCCCACAAAGAAGTGGCCAGGAAGAAAGCTGTTGCTTGTTCTTACCTTCCATTGCATTATGGAAATTTTATATGCCAGTCACGAGGGTTCAACTCTAGCTTTCTGCTGAATCAGTGAGCCAAAAAAGAGATTCTTCTATAAAGTTCTTTTATTAATAGTGCAAAGCGTATTTGACTTCCCATTTTAATTAACGGATGAGAGGGAAGATGATACCCAATTTGCCCAGTATAATTTGCTAAGGCTGCTTGCAATGCAGAGCTATTAGCGAGACACCATTCAAAATAATCAGTTTTAACAGGCACAGTGGTACATTCTGGGTCCCTGGCTATCAATTCCATACATCGAATTTGGGTCTTTATGATAATTTGGGCTAAAAGTTCAAAAAGACCTGGGGCGGTTTTGTTTGATCTGAATGGTAAGAAGGCCCATTCTAACACATGCAATGGATCCAGCTAATCAGAATTCCATTGTGCGATCATGGCAAAAGGTACCAATTTGTCTATTAATACAAAAACCTGAATTGAGACTGTCAAATCAATTCTTCACACATGTCTATCCATAATTGCTTGCTCTACTTCTGTAATTACTTGTTTTGCCTCAGGGGTTAATGCCCGTGGTGCAGCAATATCTGTATCACCCTTCAATAAATCCAAAAGTGGCTGTAATTTCAATGATGGTAACCCTAAATAGGGTCGAACCCAACTGATCGCTCTGGCCAATTTTTGCACATCATTTAAAGTTTTTATCTCCAATTGTAACTGAATGGGTTGTGGTGCGACCGTCTGATTTAATACTTTCATACCCAAATACAGCCACGGCTGTTGACGCTGTACCTTTTCAGGTGCAATAACTAGGCCTAATCGCTGTAGTGAATCACGTGCTGAGACTTCCATTTCGCTTAACATCTGTTGAGATGGAGCAGCTAGCAAAATGTCATCCATATAACGATAACAATAACATGTTGGGAATGCAGCACGAGCTGGACTTAAGGCCTTTGCCACAAACCACTGACAAATGGTGGGAGAATTTTTCATTCCCTGAGGCAAAACTTTCCCATGATACCTTTTTGCCGGCTCACTGTTGTTCACTGAGGGTACGGTGAAAGCAAACTTCTCCATATCAGGTGCAGCTAAAGGGATGGTGAAAAAACAATCTTTTAAGTTCATTACAATGATTTCCATTGCATTGGAATCATATTTGGAGAAGGTAACCCTGGCTGCAATGCCCCCATGGTTGCTATTACCTCATTAATCTTTCGTAAATCATGCAATAGCCTCCATTTTCCAGATTTCTTTTTGATCACAAACACTGGTGTGTTCCATGGGCTATGAGAGGCCTCAATATGTCCTGCGGCCAATTGTTCTGCAACTAAAGATTTCAAGGCGAGGAGTTTTTCTTGATGGAGGGGCCACTGATCCACCCACACTGGTTTATCTGTTAACCAGGTCAGTGCCAGTGTTGGGCGCTCCACGCCCTGCAGCACAGTGGCCCCTATGAAAAATCCGTGGTCAGATGCACCCCCCATTGATCCAACACATCTCGACCCCATAAATTAAGTGGCAAAGTGGTGACATACGGCCTCACAGTGGCTTTCTGTCCCTCTGGGTTGCTTATTAGCACAGGTTTTGCTGCAATAAAACTATTTGAAACTCCACCTACACCCAACACTCCTTCCGCATTTACAACCAATGGCCACGAGGGGGGGGCAGTTACGCTGCGCTATAATGGTCATAACAGCCCCAGAATCCAGCAAACCTATCAATTTTATCTGTGATGGGGATGCATTTGCCATAGTGAGGGTACAGGTCATTTCTGGCCTGCTTTCTGTAATGCGTTGCAACCAAAATACCTGCGGCTTTCCAGTGGACCCAAAACCTCGAGTACCACGAATTACCTGTTCTGTCGCAGGCACACAGCTCGTAAACGGTACGAGTTGAGCAATTTGTGTGCCTCCTTTTATAGTGACTGGAGGGGTTGCAGTAGATACCATTGCACATATTTGCCCGTGGTAATAAGCGTCAATAACTCCCACATGCACAATTAACCCTTGCAAAGTACTACTTGATAGTCCTATTAGGAAGGCACTTAATCCTTTACCAATCTGTCCCCAGGCTTCTGGGGGCACTTTATGCACTCCTTGGGTAGATAAAGTTACTGTGTGGGCGGTGCATACATCCATCCCGGCTGCTCCTTGGGTTTGTCCCCGCAACTTGTCACAAAGGCTTGTGGTGTCTGCGCTGGCTGTTGTACGAGAAAGGGGTTGCTGGAGTGGTAGGGCATTTGTGTCTGCACATGCCCCTTCGCGCTCTTCCTGCCGTTTCCCGACTGGAGGGGTTGACCGTTAGCATGAAATTTAGATTTACATTGCTTTGCAAAGTGTCCCGGCTTTCCGCACTTAAGACATGTAGTTGCTACCACGGCCGCCCCTTTTCTATTTTTAGTAGGACAGTTAGCCTTGACATGTCCAGTCTGCCCGCAGCAGTAACATTTCTGATTAGACATACACATTGCAGACATAGCTGTAGCTAATGCAGACATTTTGTGTTCAACAGAGCCCACCTCCCCGCAAGCTGTAATCATAGCTTCTAGGGTTGGATCCTCAGGGAGCGTCTCAATCACCTTTTGACAATCTGCGTTAGCATTGTCACGGGCTAACTGTTTTACCAGCATTTCTTGTAAATGTGCATCAAATACCTGCCGCTCTATAGCCCCCATCAGTTTCTCTACAAATGACAGAAACGGCTCTTTAGCCCCCTGTTTAATCATGGTATATCTTGCCTTAGGCTCCGCCAGCTCCGCCATTCGGAGCAAAGCTTCTACACCAATAGTCTTTACTTGCTCCAATACAAGCGGATGCCATTGCGCCTGATGTTGAGGATCATTAAATTGACCAGTCCCAGTCAGAACATCAGCTCCGTTACCATAACGTGGATAGGTTTGTGGAAGCTGCAAATTGTGTACTGCTTGCGCCTCTGCTGAGTCCGGATACTACGAAAAATGGCGCATTGCACAGGTTGGAAAATAATTTGAGCAATTTGAGCAATATCATAAGGTGTCATTTCTTCCATAGTCAATAGGCGTATTAACTGCATAACTGCGGGGGAGTTCGGACCATATTGCACAGTTGCCTTTTGTAAATCCTGGATAACTTTCCACGAATATGGTCTATGTTCATCCGTAACTCCTTGCCCTGGATCACCCTGTACCACAGGGAAAGCCATCGCCCCAGTCCCCCTTAAATTCGTTTCACCGGAGTTGCCTGCGGTTACAGGAACGTTAATTTGCCCGGATAGGTCCCAATTTCCTTCTTGCAGAGCTGGAGCTTTCACCTGCTGCCAGAATTTCAGGGGGTTGTGGGGACCGACAGTAATTCGAGCCGGCGGAAGGACCCAGGGCTGTCCTCGGCAACGCGAGCCTCCCTGTAATCGGCCCTCCTCCTCTGTTTCCGCAGACGCCCCAGGTTCAGGACCTCCCATATTATTGTCCATGGGATCATCCCAATCCTCTGATGTTTCGGCTGGCAGAGGGGGGTACAGGCATGAGGTCCCCTGTTCCCCTCCCCGCGCCCGGGGGGGGCTATTCATCCCTTCTCGATCCTGTAAATCAGGCGACAAGAGGGGGGCGGACGGGTTAACCGGCGCCTCTGCCGTTTCAGCGGGGCATACGTCACTACCAGGAAGCAAGTCTTGGGGTCGCTTATTATGTTCTATCTTTAATAGTCCGAGGATGTCCTGAGAGCCGTTCATCATCAGAGTCATCAACGAAAGGGTTCTTTTCTCGGCCCTGTGGCTTCGGCCGCCCTGCGCGCTTGCCAGAGGACTGGGCAACATACCCCGCGTCCCCTGTGAGAGAGGACTGCCCTCCCCCCACGATAGGGACGTCTGGCTGCTCCATCCTATCCCTTCGTTCTTTAATGTCTTCGACGGTCTCAAGGAGCAGGCGCCACGTCGTCAGGAGGCTGGCTGCCTCCTTGGACCCTCGGGATGCGCTGTCAAACAGCTTGTCCCCGAGTCCTTGCCACACAGGCACACTAAATGCAGTCACTGTACCTGCTTTACATCCGTGTTGCTTGCCCCATAAGAGCATTTTCCGCAACATCAACTCTTCTACTTTAAGTCCTCTCTTTTGCAATATTATTTTCCACATATTTACAATTCCGGCGTCCTCTTTACCGAGGGTCCCACCCATGTTCCCGGCAGCTCACCTGTTTATCTTCAGGTGTCAGGTATCGGTCCGGACTAGCAGCTCTTCCCACCGCTCTCAAGCTATACCGGGCTCTGTCTCTGCTGCTCTCCTCGCAGTCACAAGCATTATTTACAGCATCACGTCGGGGTCACCAGATGTCGTGGTTGAGATGGACAAACAACACGTACGTATTCTTATAGTACAAGCAAAGAAGTTTTTTTATTACTCCAAGCCAGCAAATTTATACCCATTATACTTGTTACCTTGTACATGTGTCTGTCCCTTATTGGTCAAAAGTTGTCAGAAGTTGTTTTTCTCACCCCTCATTGGGTGACTTTTTCAAGTTCCTTATCACAACTGCAACTGGTTAACACATTCCTTAAACTTAGTTTCTCAGGCATGCTTCTCATTCTTTCTTGTTCTCTCAAGGGTACACTGTAATCTTGTCAAGGTCAATATCCTCCCCAGGCCCCTCGGTCCAGCCGAGGTCCTCCACAATGCTTAACCTTGCTAGAGCTCAGGACCCAAAAGGACAGATGTCGGCATCAGTTCCCACACGGAAGGTGCCAGGACTGAAAGCTGTTCCCGGCCATCACCTTCCCTTGGCAGCCACTTCAAAGGCCCAACAACAAGGGGCTCCATGCTTCTGCCGCATCCAAAGGATCTCTCTTGCCTACTGCCTCACTCTTGCCAGATCCCAGCTCCAAAATTGAAAACGTCCAGCGACTGCCACCACAGAGAAGTGGCCAGGACTGAAAGCTGTTGCTGGCCCTCACCTTCCCTTTGCAGCCCTTTCACAGCCCCCCCCACATTGGGGCTCTGCACTTGCTTAGGCACGTAACAGTCCCCTCACTCTCTTACTCCTTGTGGGAGCTGTCATGTGAAATTTTTCTCCCACCTCTGCCTATAGTGAATGTGCCTCCAAATTTTGGAGCTGGACACCGGCTAGAGTGAGAGAGAGTGCGGGAACTGTTATGTGGCTAAGTAAGTGCAGAGCTGCAGCTTTGGTGGGGCTGTGAAATGGCTGCTGAGGGAAGGTGAGGGCCAACAACAGATTTCAGTCCTGGCACCTTCCATTTGGGAGCAGTCACTGGACGTTTTCAATTTTGGAGCTGGACTCTGGCTAGAGTGAGAGAAAGTGTCTGAACTGAACACATCCAGTGCTTTGGAACTTTACCCCTGAACAAGCACAGAATCCCAAAAAACTAGTAAAATATTTGGAAAGAGTATGCTGTCACCCTGGCAATTCCAGAGAGAAACAAATCACTGCAATGTGCTGGGGGCTGGCCCATGCCTATCGAGCCCTGTTCGACACTATTCAGTACCCTCAAGGGGAAGAGAAGGTCTCTGGATCTGACAACAAACCAACAGGCACTGTGGCCACTCCGACCCCAGCGACAGGCACTGCGGCTGAACCAGAGAACCAGCCTGTGCCAGTATCTGTTGCCCCCATACAGAAGAAGAAATATACCAAAAAATCAGTTTGCTTAGTGAGGGATGAAGATGAATATAAACCTAAACATGAGCCCTATTCACCTTTGTAGCCAAAGGCAAGTCACAAAAGTGGGTTCCACCAGAGTAAAGTTATGCCAACAGTCCCACCTTTTGGTGACAAAAGACTTCATCATTGTTGGGCCTGAGATATCATTAGATGTTATAATTTGCGTGACCTTTTCATGTGTAGATCCATTGATCATTCTATACTCTATCTGAATTTCTTCTCCAGCTACTCCCCTCAGGAGGGGAAGCCATCTTTCTCTATCCCAGTCCAACTCATGTCTGGAACACATTTCAGCTCCATGCATAACCACAGTAGCTAAGTTTAAGTTTTCCTTGATGGAGTATAGTCTCATGCTTCCAGCATGTTTAACGGAAGCTTGGGACCATGGCCATTCTGGGTCCTTCTGACTACAAATCAAAGGGGATTGTATTAGCATTGGGGTAAAACATAAGATTGCTAATTCAACGTGTTGGTTCATCATCCTACAACCTGGGTCTCCACATCCACGTGCAGTTCATTCAGGATTCCTGTGCACACAAAAGGAAAGAAAATATGCTCGGTCGTATTCAACCCGCAGGGTTAAAAGGAAGGTGAGATCCACCGGGTGCTAATCCAGTGTACCTTTCCTGAGCAATCTCTGGTTTACCATGCGTAGCGATTTTTGGTTGTAGTTAGTACCACTGGTACTGTTCCAATCTCAGGCATTTTCACTAGTACAGGCTGTCCAGTGAAAAATCCTGTAGGATATTCTCCTGGCTTGGTATGAACTTTCGGAGTGATTGTATTAGCAGATACATGAAACGCTTTCATTTTGGGGCAGCCATCTCCACTCCATCTATTACTTAGGGGGTAGATGGCATTATACAATCACAAATGCTACCCAGATTCATGAGTCTTTGTGAAACACTTAACCAATTCAGTTTCAGTTTTGCCTGGCTTATGGCTGTAGCATTCTTACAAATTGGCCATCTGATTGGATCGAATGGGGTTGTTTTTGATGTACAATCTACTGCTCCACCCTGAGGTCCAGTGGTTTCTTCTGTTTTTATAATGGACCTGGCCTTATATTCAGGGGGGATCTAAAGAAGACAGAGGATTATTTCCCCTTGCATAGCTATTATTGGGGTCACCCCATATGTTTCCATCCCATTTTTCAGGGGATAGAATTAGTGTCCTAATTTGCACGATGTCAGGGGGATGGGGAACTTACACGAGCATCATTGCCACCCTTTCCTCCAACTTTCATACTGCCTCTGGCCAGTTTTAGCTGTTCTTCAACAGATTTCCAGTCATGCCAGTTATCACAAGCCCATTCCTCTGAAAATTTGGGATTCAAACTTATTCCATGCTTTTGTAAGTAATCAGTGATACTGCTTGCCATCCTGCCGACCATGCCAATTTGTCATGAAAAGGAGTGGTTTGGACCGCTTAAAGAATCACCTTTAAGGGTATTAGCAAAACTGATTCAATAGGAATTTATAAAAGTGCAACTTCACAGAATTCGATGGCAAGGTTCACTCTATTACTTAATATACGGATGAAACATACAAAGGAAAAATAAGTTACAATCAAACTAAAATTATGTGTACAGAGACCAGAGATGCAACAGGGTAAAAGAGAAACATAAAAAGAAAAATCGAGTTAGAATTGATTTTTCATGATTTGTACAGAGATCAGGAATGTTGAAAGGTAGGGGAGACCCTCCTGTTGAGTCACGAGGTTCAGAGGAGACCCCCTTGCTTTCTAAACTCCTGTCAGAGTCTAGGTGCGGCTGGATCAACGCCTTCTCTCAGACTTGGGCAACAGTTTATGTCTAAAGAGATTATGAGTATAATGGCAGCCTGAGATTTCATTCACAGTTGAATAAAGGTCATGACAGTAATTTAAGCATAGACTTTGAAAAGCAATATTTGTAATATGCTTGCTATAGAATATTCAGGTTTTATCTAACAGCTGATTCACCCTTTCCAACAGTTGTTTAAGATGATTATTCTCACTCACAAGTTTATCAACTCAGATTACTAGTTTTTCTCCTGTCTCCCTCCTGAAGGCCAATGAGGA
Source organism: Gypaetus barbatus (assembly GCA_028022735.1). NCBI lineage: Eukaryota > Metazoa > Chordata > Aves > Accipitriformes > Accipitridae > Gypaetus > Gypaetus barbatus. Next base: position 25,114,195 of record CM051540.1, on the reverse strand, counting down.
CTTCAACACCACATTTTCCAATTTCAAAGCTGCATAAATTTGTTTTGGAGCAGGGACTTCCTTAGCTTCTTGCTGAGCACAAGATAAACAGGCTCCTAAACCGCACAAATAACACCTTTACCTTTTCTCATTCTAATCCTTTGTGTAGCCTGACACAGCTCAGTGTGTTCTACCACTTTCTCTTCATCCTTCCAAAACTTTTGAGCCCATTCTTTCCCAGCCTGGGAAGGGGCACATTTATATTTTTGCAGAAGTTTATCCATGGGAATCCTGCCGACTACGCCAGTTTTATTCCGTTGCATTAAAGGGTAAAGAAGTTTGGCAGAAAATAAAACCCCTTGCATTCCATCGTGTCCTCAGATATCAGAGGGGCTGGGGGCAGCTAGGCTTAGATTCTGAGTGATGCTCAATTCAGCACTGTAAGTCCAGTCGCGTTCAATATATATTGAACTATCACCATTATGGATCCACAAATAGCATAACGTACTTTCAATCTAGTCGCATTCAATGAACTATCATGGCCAGACTTAAGAAGTTTGGCTGCGTTCAACAAACTATCACAGCTATATTTTAATGAACAGTACAGTTTATTAAAGCCACAGGAGTACAGGTTCTTTTGGATTTCCGGTGATAAATACACTGTCTGCAAAGCATGTTCACATAACAAGAATACAAATAATACAGCCGACTACAAAAATGTTAAATTATGGAAAAACTCTATAGAGATTTCTGAGTTCCCTGGGGAAGCACTCGGTATAACCGAGGGTTCGAATCTTACCCAAGAGGCATCCCTTTGTGGGGGGAAGAGAGGTTCAGCCCATCGACTGATCCCAGAAGTCAGCGATGTCCTCCTGACTTGTCTACGACAGTATCTTCCCCAACGTTCCTCCTCTCTTAAGCCGTTTTATACTATTTTTCTTAGTTTTAGGTGGAGCTTGAGTGACTCTAGTCATACATACCTTTATTATGACTGGTATAAAATCTCCTCACGTTACTTTTAAAGGTATATGCTAGAGAAAATTCAGAGCGCGTGCTCAGTGAGGGGTGGTCGCACCTTGAAGGTGGGTAGCTTTTGGGATGGAGGTGTGTTTTGGTATTATAATGAGATTATAATGAGCAAAGTTCACCCAGAGGACATGATTTTGCATGTCACTACTCCAGAACTGGGCACTTATGATATAAATGAGAAGTAAGGCAATAGTGTTGACAGAACCCCATTGTTTCACCTTCTTGCTTCAGTCAATTCAATGCAGGGACCTTCCATTCTTGTTCCAGTAGTTCCAGTTCCCCATCCCTGTGGTGATATCACAGAGCCTGGCCGTGGTGCTTCCACTCCGCTCCACCCTCTGTGTTGTTTCTCAGAGTCAGCATACCAAGCTCCCCTGGTGTTGCTGACATCAACGATTGCAGGTTATGTTGCTTAGGGAATTATTATGGAACAGATTCCGTGTATATTCACCGCATTCCACCCTGGAGGTTTACTTCCCCTTAAGAGGGGGACATATCAACTAAGTCACCTCCAACAATCATTCCACACTGAGTGTGTCTCAAATTCTGTCATGTAGCAGGAAGTCCACTGAATATGCTGAATATGGGAAAAATAAGCTGACAGACCGCTTCATGCACTAACAGGAGAAAAACACATCATAAACTGTCTCTACAGTCCGGATTTTCCTTTCTCTGTCTACCTGTTCATGTACAGCTTGAGTTGAAAATTTGTGGACATCAAAATTTGTTCAGTGGAAAACACAGGAGAGAGTAGTAGCAGCTCATCAAATACCTACAGGCAGAACAAGAAGAAATTACTAAATAGAAATTTTTTTTTAAAATCTGGATTAATGACAGCTGTAAGTCAGGAGTGAAAGAAAACCTGTTATTGATCAACATAAAAAACAGACGTGAACAAAAGGAGGTGTAAACCTCTTTATGCAGGTATGCCCAACACATACACCTGGAAGGAAGCTTTTTGGATGCACCTGTCCAGGCATACTGCCTGCAAGTTTCTTCCACTCGAAATACACCTACCTCACTTACGAGCATGACCCAGAACTTACCAGGATTTGCACTTCATCCAATAGTTCAGTACAGTTTCCTTCAAACTGTCCAGCAGATGCATTCAGACACTGTAATGTTATCTTAATACTGGTTCTACCTGCTGCTTTTGTATACACCACCATAGCGACATTATTCTTTGATGGGAGCTGAACAGAAACCTGTTAGAGGTACAGCACAGCTATCACTACAGGTCAACCAGTCCTGCATTAAGTGGCTAGTTTTAGTAAGGGGATAAACTGCCACGTGTAGAAACAGAAAAATCCCCTTTTTCTTGCATTCTGTTCCAAACAATGAGATCTTTTAGCACAGATGTGATTTCATCTGTTCAGACTTTGATGCTTTCCATACAGCATACAGAAGCTAATGGCACACAGTTTCAAGCATCTCCATCTGGGTCATACATATAGTAGGTAAAGAAAATTACAGCAATATGATTACAGAGTCAAAAGTTTTATGCAAAATCTTCTGTGAAGGCTTGCATGTTTTGAAGAAGATTGAGAGAGAAAAGATGGAAAGAGCATGAGATGCTCTAACTTCATATACTAACTACAACTGACTGAGAAGATAGCACGTGAGCCATACAGTCTTCAGGGTTCATCTGTTCAGTTAGGAATCCTAAATGCTGCTTGCCCCATCTCCTGATGCTTTCAGCCACAGCACTGGGTCTCAAACCCATTCTTGGTGGTTTGCTCCATACCTCCATGCATCAAGGAAGAATGTCTACAACATCTCTTTTGCTCACTGACCACCGGAGTATCAGTTCAGGGTTAGCATTACCAAAGGAAAACAGAGTCAGCATGCTGTTCAGCCCCACCATGGAGACCGTCATCTGCAAAGGAAGAATATTGTCACCATAGAAATTGGAAGTCATCTTAGGTTTCTTGTATTCTGGGCTTCTCACCTCGACCCTGTATGAAAAGCAGACAAGTCATGAGAATCATAGAATCATTTAGATTGGAAAAGACCTTTAAGATCATTGAGTCCAACCATTAACCTAGCATGGCCAAGTCCACCACTAAACCATGTCCTTAAGTGCCACATCTGCATGTATTTTAAACACCTCCAGGGATGATGACTCAACCACTTCCGTTGGCAGCCTGTTCCAATGGTTGGCAAACCTTTTGGTGAAGAAATTTTTCCTAAAATCGAACCTAAACATCCCCCAGTGCAACTTGAGGCTGTTTCCTTGTGTCCTATCGCTTCTTACTTGGGAAAAGAGACTGATGCCCACCTCGCTACAACCTCCATTCAGATAGTTGTAAAGAGCGATAAGATCTCCCCTGAGCCTTGTTTTCTCCAGACTAAACAACCCCAGTTCCCTCAGCTGCTACTGATAAGACTTCTTCTCTAGACCCTTCACCAGCTTCGTTGCTCTTCTTTGGATGCACTCCAGCACCTCAATGTCTTTCTTGTAGTGAGGGGCTCAAAACTAAACACAGTATTCGAGGTGCGGCCTCACCAGTAACGCGTACACAGGGACGATCACTTCCCTAGTCCTGCTGGCCTCATGATTTCTGATACAAGCCAGGATGCTATTGGCCTGCTTGGCCACCTGGGCACACTGCTGGCTCATATTCAGCCGGCTGTCGACCAACACCCCCAGGTCTTTTTCTGCCAAGCAACTTTTCAGCCACTCTTCCCCAAGCCTGTAGCGCTGCATGGGGTTGCTGTGACCCAAGTGCAGGACCCGGCACTCAGCCTTGCTGAATCTCATACAATTGGCCTCATCGATCCAGCCTGTCCAGATCCCTCTGTAGAGCCTTCCTACCCTCCAGCAGATCAACACTCCTGTCCAACTTGGTGTCCTCTGCAAACTTACTGAGGGTGCACTCGATCCCCTCCTCCATATCATTGATAAAGATATTAAACAGAACTGGCCCCAGTACGGAGCCCTGGGGAACACCACTTGTGACCGGCCGCCAACTGGAGTTAACTCCATTCACCACCACTCTTTGGGCCCAGCCATCCAGCCAGTTTTTTACCCAGCGAAGAGTACGCCCGTCCAAGCCATTAGCAGCCAGTTTCTCCAGCAGAATGTTGTGGGAAACGGTGTCAAAGGATTTACTAAACTCCAGGTAAACAACATCCACAGCCTTTCCCTCATCCACTAAATGGGCCACCTTGTCACAGAAGGAGATCAGGTTAGCCAAGCAGGACCTGCCTTTCATAAACCCATGCTGACTGGGCCTGATCACCTGGTTGTCCTCTACGTGCCGTGTGATGGCACTCAAGATGATCTGCTCCACAACCTTTCTCAGCACCAAGGTGTCGTTGTTTCAGCCCAGCCGGTAACAAAGGACCACGCAGCCGCTCGCTCACTCCTCCCACCCCCCCCTCCGGTGGGATGGGGAGGAGAATCAGAGGGGAGAAAAGAAAAAAAAACCGGGACGTCGAGGGTTGAGATAAGGGCAGTTTACTGGGACTACACAAAAAGAGAGGTTACAACAACAACAACGGTACTAACAAAAGAATATACAAAAGGAATGATGCACAGTGCAACTGCTCACCACCCGGAACCCGACGCTCCACCACTTCCCCCAACGAAAGTCGAGAGCTCCCCCCAGCCTGCTCCCCATATATATACTGAGCATGATGTCACATGGCATGGAATAGCTCCTTGGCTAGTTCAGGTCAGCTGTCCCGGCTGTGCCCCCCCCTCACCTCCCAGGTTCCTCTAAAAAATTAACTCTATCCCAGCTGAACCCAGGACACAAGGTCAGACTGACAGGCCCACAGTTCCCCAGACTGCCCTTCCAGCCCTTCTTGTAGATGGGCGTCACATTTGCTAACCTCCAGTCACCTGGGACCTCCCTGGTTAGCCAGGACTGCTGATAACTGATGGGAAGTGGCTTGGTGAGTGCTTCCACCACCTCCCTCAGTACCCTTCAATGGATCCCATCTGGGCCCAAATTAGGTCACATTATACGCCATTAGAAATTGAACACAAATGCTTAAAAATTGGGAGTCAAAGGGGAATGATACTACACGCATCGTAAACTTATTACCAGTAGTATATTCTCTGTGGTCCTTTAAAATACAAAACAAACCCTCTTCTCCCTCGATTAGATGACTAACTTCAGTGAAAAGATCCTATCCTCTTCCCACCATGAATCAATTCCCAAAGCATATGACAGCACTCCAAATGTCTACAAAGGCATTTCAGAAAGCACTGTGCATTTGTGAGCTAAAACACAACTGAGGTCAGTACCGCTACTCCAGGCATTTGTGTTTTCGCAATTCTAGGTTCCTCCTCACTATACCCCATGGTACTTCTCTGCTGCCCTCCCCTGCACACTTGCACACAGTCATTTCCCAGACCCTAACTGCAGTTAAGTGCAGAGCTCTAGCCCATTACAACACTTGAATTCCTCGCATCAGGTAAACAGGACTAAAGCAGCCAGCCTGAGCAGCTGGACAAGCCTGTTGCTTCTGTTTCATAAGCTAGTAGTAGTACTCAATTTAGCATGCTAGAATTACTGAATTAGAGAACCGAATAAGTTCTTTTTACTATTTGCATCACTCAAGTGAACACCTATGTCAGGGTTTAAACCCACAGTAAGTTATTCACAGAAGCCTATTAGGGTAAGAATCCTCCTTAACTTCTGGCCAACAGAAGTTTTCAGTATAGGCTACAATACCTACTTCAGTAGCTGTTTCAAGTTTTGTGGCAGGTACATTAATTCTTGTTGCTTTTAACGGAATTACTTCTAATTCCACTTGATCCTGCAAAAATAAAACAACAACTAAGCTTTGAGACATCTAAGTAAACTAAACACCCTGAAGTGGCCTATAGCTGTAATTCTGAAACAAACTGTCTATATCCTGGTTAAGGGCACAGCTGTCTTTTGCCAAGTGGGGAAGGTTTAGCTACCACATCTCCAGGAGCCGCCAAGTAGGTGGTTATATTGCCACGCTGGCTTACCATTTCCAAACTGTCACTTATGCAACACTGGTAGCTGCTGACAAAACTAACACACTTAGATTTATTTTAAACCTCTTTGATTCCTGTTGACTTCTCTCACGGATTGAATATTGCCTTTAACAATATCCCCCTGGGTGCACCAGAAAGCAAGAAAAAAGAAAAACACGTGGAGAAATAGCAGCTTCCCACCCAAGTTGTAATGGCCTCCTCTCTTGTTTATAGCAGGAAACAAGTTAAACTGAAACAGCAGTTTTACAATTACCTCTTCCCCTTAGCTGTCACAGTAAAATACAATATCAAATATGCCATTAATGGGAGTCTTTTCCAAGGCCAGCTTTTCAAGGTCAAGGCAACCAAGACAAACCATTAACATTCTTTCCAAGCAGAAGGGAAAGGATGAGACAGAAAAGAATATAATGGAAAGATACCTGTGAAAAAACAGTAACTTTTCCTGTGTCTTCACTAACCACCTGGATAGCACCCTCCATCACGGCTGTTCCAACTGTCCTTGCCATTACTTGTCCAAGTCAGTTAACCTCAGCAATGGAGCAGTTAGTGACAGAGAAGTGGATGATGGACTGTGGCTGGGGCCACCTTCTGACATCACCTTATTTATCATCAATAAAACACAAGCTGTTCACTGAGAAAAAAACCCATACATATATTAGCGAATCTAAACCCTGGAGTTTAGGGAATTAATGTCTCCAGCTGCCTGTCGTGCACCTCTCCTGAAATAGACCAGTACTGAGGGGGAAAGGAAGCAAGAGGTGAAGGGGAGTGAAAAATTCTAATTTGTTCAGAAGAAATAATGCTCACCTGCATCATATTGTGTGGAATAAGAGTGATTTTCTTTGGAATCAGTTTAAATGGAGGAAAGACCTGGTAAAAGGGAAAATATTCTGCTGTAAAATGTTATACACACTTCTTTTTTGTAAACATCACTAGACAATACTAGGAATGTTAATGTTGAATCACATGAGCCTGTCTAAGGAGATCCTGGCACAGATTTATTACAGAGTACAGAGATTTCTAGTAAGGGAAGTGATTCTGCCTTCTGAATGAAAGGACTAGGAGAAAACAATGGATACTTTGCCAAAATACAGGAATGGTATAAATGGTCCCTGACAACAATTATTTATAAGATCCTTTTTTATATGAATTTAAGAGACATAAAACATCAAGGCTTCAGAATATCATCATAAGTGGGTGTTCCAGATGCACAATGTAATGCCACAGTGGGATTTTTATTCTTCTTTTTCCTTAAAGAACTTTGAAAAAAAGGATTCTATGGTGGGTCAGAAACACTCAAAGGTGGGCAGATTTAAAAGCTGTGTGCTCTTAGCTCAACTTTCCGAGGAGCAGAAGTAAATCTTCCCATCTTGTCCCAGGCCATAGCTACCAGTTGCCTGGCTGACAGCAACAGCTTAAAGTACATACAATTCAGAATATTCTCCCACTTCTTCCATTTGCTTGTGAATACACCTTACCATGACTTCACCGTTCATTTCCTGTACAATAACTGAGAGAACTCAGGCAGAAACTAATATGCAAGTTGTGACTACTATACTATTGAGGCTTGAATTTTGAGATATCTATAGTCCTAGATAGCACACATAGAGCTCCAAGTGGCAAAATACCATCTAATAAATACAGTAAGTGTGAGGGAATCCATTCCTCTGTCAAAAGAAAATTTATGGCCTGAGCTACCAGGTCTGAATTAATGCAGAGATATATCACTGTTTCATATGCCCATGTAGTAACAAAGAAACATAGGCAGTGGGAGATGAAAAAATATTTTAGTCCTGCAACCAGGAATCTCAAAGAGCTTTACAAATATAAGTTAATTGCCACAGCCTGCCGAAAAAGTTATCCCTAAAGTGTAATTCACTAACATTTTACAAAAGGATGGAGATTCTCCTGAGAACTCGCTGCTAAAGCTGGCAATTACAGCCCTGACACCTTTCATGCACTCTACCAACATTTACACAGTGAGCCAGCAAATAACCAGGGCGTCATAAATAGGTTTTCTTCTCTAATTATCAGTTCTGTTTTTTTTCAAGGTAAACATTACCAGTTTGTAATTAAGAGTGCTCCAACCTGCCAACTGTAATGCTCACACAAGTGTAACGATAGGAGATGCTGTTTGCAGCTTCAGCTTCACATATTTGACGTATTTACTCCGCAAGGGAAGTTGCTGAAAACCCAGGACTCGAACGGTAATGACAAGAGACTTGCCAATCTCAAGCTAGATTAAAAAGAGAATGGGAGAGGAGAAAGGAAGAGAGTGCTTCATACATTCTTCCTTGAGGGCTTATATCCATGTCCTGCTCTGGATGCTTAATCCTAAGATCTGCCTTGGTGTTGCCTCAGGGAAATATACGCTACCACATTAGGTTTTAGAAATGCAGTCCCTATGACTGCATCCATCACTTTATCAGTGAGATCCACCTCCAACTCATGCATGTCAGACACACACAGGTAGGCTGTAACTGGTCCCGAATCCCAGAGATCATCCATTGCCAGGCTTAAAAATCCAGGCTGCAAAGGGATCTCCTATAATAAAAGCAAAGAGGCAAAGACATAGTAACTGAAGAAAATACACATTTGCGTCTATTACAGAGAAGTTAAATTTACAGAAAGGAGGTATTCTACTCAAAAGCCATTGCTCAAATAAACTTTGTTGATCGTTAGTAGGCAACTACATTGATCTGACGTAAGAAAAGCTTCACTGGGCTCAGTCCACATAATTCACCATAGGATTATTTCCTGTAACAAAGCGAGCAGTACTAGCTTAGCTGTGGAGTAACAATATTAAAAAAAAAAACAAAACAAAAATCCAACCAAAATTAACAGCAGCACTCCTGTAACTTTTTCAGCTGAGGCTCTCAAAGTACTTTTCAAACTTCTATTATGTCTCACAATGGACTGTCAGAAGTAAAATGAAAAAATCATAGACTTATTGTACAACTCAAGTAAAACCAAATAAACTCCATTTTCCCAGCCAAGACACAGGGAGACCATTTACCCCAGGTAACTAAGGACCAAAGCTTGTGAAAGAACAAGGAAAAAATGCATCTCTGTTGCCTCTTCTTACATTTACACTTACACAACACTGTCAACAGTTCAAAAATCCAGTGAACTTTAATGATGCACAGCCAAGTGAGAACAGCAAATGACCTGGGAATACAGGCATGTAACCAAAGAACCAGGCAACAAAAAGATATGAGAGAGGAAGACAGAGGTAAAGCATGGGGGGGAAAGAACACCTGAGGATAGGAGCATGGCACCGCTGGAGAAAGGAAAAGAGTACATGACTTTATCACCAAAAAATGGGGTTTGCTGGGGGGAGCTAAACAAAGAGCAGTGTGAGAGTAGAATTGTTACAAGGCTAAAGAAGGAAAATGAGAGTGTTTTGGCCTGTTCAATGCTCAGGATTCTCACTGAGCCCCTGCTGGCTAGATATTTTAACTAACTTTTCTTCTGGAAGAGGCTCTCACACCAAGGCCTTCATGATGTTCCTATCCATAGTCTACTTCACCTGAAGTTAATATCGATACAAGACTTCCATGGGATGGTGTGGAAATGCAAGAAGATGACAGCTTGATGGGAAGGTAAATTTTCACCTCCTGCTCATGGCTGACTAGTGTGGGGAAGTAAGCCTCAGAGCCATCCTAAAAACAAGGGGAAAAAAGGAAGCAATCTTTCAAGCAAAGTAGCTTACCATCAAAAGGAGAAAACTTGCGCTTTTAACCATTAGCACTGACAGGTAACAGAACTAGACACTTTATACAAGCCTGAACAGGTCTGAAATCCTGCAAAGATGATTTGTACTGATTGCTTAGAATATAAGCTTAAAAAACACGTATCTGAAACCAGTTGCTTCTTTTTTGAGGTAGTCAAAATGTCGCTGTAACACGCTGGATTGCCTCCAAAATATTTTGCTCTGTATAAAACTAGAGACTAGTCTGTGGCTACGTTTATATTAGTTCCTGAACACATTCAATTCACATTCCTAGGTGCTGAGGCCAGTTGCCATGCAATAACTTGCTTCTGCTTTGAAACTCATCAGCTTCAAAAACTACATCCAATTCACCTATGGAGAATGGTCCCTGGAACACCCTCATTCCAAAACTTTGTCTGGAAATTGTTTGCAGGAACACTACCTGGCAAAGAGCAAGTGTGCCATGGACCTGCACATGGTCTAGGTAAGAAGAAGCCATGCTGCACGCAGCTCAGGTAAGAGCTGCTGCTGCTCTGATGCCAGAGCAGAAAGTTCAAGTTGCTGCTTTAATTCAATTTTTCCCAGCTTTTCTATCAAAGTGCCTGGTTTCTCACATTTCTGAGGGAGTCCAATTTACCTCTTGGACTGCTCACAACTGTAGAAACTGCAAAAGGCTGTCTGTGAAAACCTTGCAGAGAGTAACTTGCTCTTGCAGGAGAAATATGGCATAACTTGAACCACAAAGCAGTTCCTTTCACATAGGTGTGAACAAGAGTATTATTATATGACCTGAGGGACTAGAAGAAAAAAATCTGAAGAAAATTACTACCACCTTTGCCTCTTACCTGTAGAAGAACAGAAACCAGTTCAGCTTTTATCCCTGTGATGCCATCTTTCAGGACCTGAAGTATATGGTAATACTTATTACAAGATGACAGGAGCTCTTCAAAATACTCCTTAGAAAAACAGTGAGTTATTCTCAGGTTCTGCAGATTGCCAGTGATCAGTGAAAATTTTGTCCCCTTCCAAGGAAAACCCGATGCACTTTTCACAAACACTCACAGAACTGCGCATTTCTGTAGAGGTTTGTAACACAGTAAGAAGATTGGTATGGATGAAATGTGAATAGAAATGTGTGTGAGAGAGAGACTGAGGGAGAGACTGAGATAACAACACAGCAAGGGTTAATTTCCTTTTCTCTCTCTCGTTTCCTTAATAGTGCTAAATATCTGTAACACAATTCATCATGGCACTCCCTTTGGTAGCTGCGCATTGTTAACTAAACACATATTCATTTGCATCAGATAAATACACTTTAGTGCTGTCTGTGTCATAAACTTCTACAGTAATCACACTCTTGCTTCACTTCCAGTATCCACCTGTCTCCTGGGTAGACAATGAAACCTGAAATAAAACATGTGGTTTGCTCCCAAGAACCATCAACAGCAACTAATGGTGGTAACACATTTTTCATTAAGAAACGCAACTCTATTATCAAAAGTTATTAATTGCAGATTAATAACAGAAGCTGTCCTAAATTGGCTTGGAAACCTGAAGTTTGCATTACACTTTGTCCTAGAGCAATGAGAGTGCCAGTGATGCTAATTTCTGTTAGAGACATCTTTCTGCTGCCAATAAACAGACTCCAGTGCAAAATGGAGAAGGACAGCCATGAGGCAGCCAACACTTATGGTCACTGTGAAACTTTTCTGGATAGGAATTAGTGACTGAAGCAGAAAGGCTCTCATTATTCATCCTCCTAAGTACCCAGTATCATGTAAAAACTAATTCTTGAATCCAAACACTCTCCAACAAAAATAGTTCAGCAAGCAGCACAAAAGTGGCACAAAGGCAATCGTGACACACGCTTTCCAAGCTCTGAGGCCCATTCTCTGTTGTTAATCTTTAGTTTAGTTAATTACTCTGATTTAGAGAGCAGCCCATCAAACAGAGAAAAGCCAACTTCAATTTTCAAATCAGTGCACTTGAAAAGATGCAGTCTACTTTTCCCTTAAAATTTAGATGCCCACTGCCAACATAATGGATGCAATTATATTTAAAAGAAGTATGTATGTTCCTGATCCAAAAAAAAAAAAAAAAAAGAAATGTAAGAGCTTTACAATCAAGCAATCAAGCTTTCATTTTCTTATTACCTAAAAATCCAGCTTCTACAACATAGATAGTTCAATTAGGAAGACCAGATGCAGCTCACATGTGAACATCTTTGTTCTTGTAGAGGAATTCTTTCACAATTTTCATTTTATTAAAAGAGAATATGGAGGTCCTCAAAGAGCCCAAGGAACTACTCTGAGAAGTTAAAGCACTCAGAGAAACTCAGAATCAGACCCCAAAATTTCCTGTTTGCCTTTACAATCTCTTTTACTCACAGTCTCTTTTACTACAAATCAGGTTGGCCATATTTGGGAAAGAGGACAGTCATGTATCGGGACATAAGATCTAGGTAGAACTCTATTTAGAAGGACACTCTCACGAACAAAGACAAGATTGCTCTGTCCCAACTGCACTGCTCTCACAGTGGCTGTCTTCACCTCCAGGCCACTGGAAGAAGGTCAGACCCACCAGGCACAATAACTTGGTCATGAAGTTCAAGTTCATAATGTTCAACAGGAAGTTCTAGTTCTGCAAAAAGGTCACTTTACAAATTACAGGAATCTGATAATCATCTACAGAAAGGAAAATTCACACAGAGACTAAAACTCATGGATTCTTGCTAACTGACATAGTAAAACTGAACCTCCTTTCCCTTTAAATATGAAGAAAACAAGAAGCATTTCTTTCTCAGGAGGATAAGTTACAATTTTGGAATTATAGCAGGAGAGCTTATACCACAAGTAATACTTTCAATGTCCAGAGCTCTCACAGCCAACTCCAGGGGATAATTGTCCACACAGAGTTCTCAAGCTCAGGAGATAATTTCAATACTGTCTATCATATCAACAATGACATCACAACGGAGTAAATGGCCTGTCACTAGAGAGAAAAAATAATCCTTAATTTAGCATCTACAAGCTCATACTGGCTTCAAAAGTTGTGAAAAGCTAGTACAAGTGAAAATAATAAAGAACAAATAGGTGGCTTCCTGTCCCAGAGAGCCTGAATAATATGCTGTCACAAACCATAGCTTTTTCAACAGAATAGTTAAATTGTTCTTCTTTCTAAAAATTTACATCTATGTGTACAATCCTCTGTTCTATGAATTTTTACTTTTCTACCTACCACATTCCTCAGCCGTCACAACACTGCTTAAGTTTCTGGCTTGTGAAGACTGAGCAGACACCAAAGCTTTTTGGGAACAAATGGCACTATTCTCACAAATGGGCTCAACAGTGACTGTATCGTAATGTGAGGAAGGCCTGAAAAAAAGACAGGAAAATGTTTTTCCCCCCTCTGCTTACAGATGTATCCTTAAATGGGCTTAAAAACAAAAAGTGGCAGAGTGCTTAAATAAATGCAGGTTTATATTGTCATTAAAACACACCCTTTTTTCATATTTATTCCTGTAATAAACTGCTTCAGTGCATTTTCCCAGTGCTGTGTAGAGCTTGCTCACCCTCTTCTCCAAGTTTTGATGTTGACACCAGCCAACAATCCCCCAGAAAACAAACCAACCCTGCTCTGACTACACAAACTGGCATCCCACAGCTAAGCACCAGCAGATGGACAACATGCCCTCGGTCACCCGCTCCCTGTCAGATTGTAGAGACCCCTTGGACTATGGTGCTTCTAAATGAGAGCCTTCTGTCTTGCAAGCGCACAGCACAACCATTCCCACCACCCCACAGGAAGATCCTGAGCTCAGGGTTTTGCTTTTTTTTCAGGACAGCCCCTTGTGCTCTCCAAACCTTTCCCTAGCCCAGGAAAACAAACCACCGACCCCTCTGCCATGCATCCTCCTTTAGTCCCTTCTTTGTCTAGCCCTGTTACCAGAGGGTTCCCACCTCCTCAACACTCCCCATAGCCCTTTTTTTGTCCCCTCCACACCACTGCCTTTTTCACCAGGAGCAACGGTCGCACCCCGAGTACTGTGTTCGGTTTTGGGCCCCTCACTACAGGAAAGACATTGAGTTGCTGGAGCGTGTCCAGAGAAGGGCAACCAAGTTGGTGAGGGGCCTGGAGCACAAGTCTTATGAGGAGCGGCTGAGGGAGCTGGGGCTGTTTAGTCTAGAGAAGAGGAGGCTGAGGGGAGACCTCATAGCTCTCTACAACTACCTGAAGGGGGGTTGTAGTGAGGTGAGTGCTGGTCTCTTCTGTTGGGTGGCTGGAGATAGGACGAGAGGAAATGGCCTCAAGTTGAGGCAAGGGAGATTTAGGTTAGATATTAGGAAAAATTTCTTTACTGAGAGGGTTGTCATACATTGGAATAGGCTGCCCAGGGAAGTGGTTGAGTCACCATCCCTGGAGGTATTAAAAAAGCGCATAGACGGGGTACTCTGTAACATGGTTTAGTGGGCATGGATGATGGTTGGACTTGATGATCTTGAAGGTCTCTTCCAACCTAAATGATTCTACGATTCCCCATACCACTACCCACACACCAGGAGTAAAAGACTCCCTCATGGAACCCAGAGGTCCCGGCTGAAGGGCGGCAACACTTTGGGCACGTTTAGCTTAAAGGCGAAGGCAGGCACCACCAAGAACAGGAGGATGAAGAGGAGAGCAGACAGACAAGTCTGCCTCGTCCTGTCAGATCGGAGCCACAACGGCGCTGACAGCCGAGCGCCCTTCCCGCCTTGCGGCACGCCGCCGCCCTGCGCATGCGCGAGACCTCCCCGCTCCCGCCCAGGCGCAGCGCGTGCCTCGCCGCCTGCGCTGCCGCCTTCCGGTTCGCGGCGGGAGCTACCGCGCATGGGCCCCGGGAAAGCAGCGGCTCCTGCCGAAAGGCTGAGGTAAAAGGGGGAGGGCTCACCCCCGCCGGCCCGCTTTTGCGCTCTGAGCCCGGGAGGCAGCAGGCGAGCCTGGCCTTACACCACCGCCGGTCTCCTCCCTGAGGGACGGGTACAGGCCCTGGTCTTCAGACCCACCCTTATCCCCCACAGGCCCAAACGGGGTGGGTCGCACACAGTAAAGCTCCGCAGCCAGACAGCAGCGTGGAGGGACTGGTTTTTATTTCAAAAGACAGTAAGACAATTTTTCAATTTAGTATCAAAACACTTTGATAGGGTTCCTTTTCTCCAGATTGGCCCCTAGAACTGCTACAACCAAGCAGCATGCTCAAACCACAAGCTACACACCGCAAGCTTGACACATCTCCACACTCACACCTCACAACAACTACACATCAGCAATGCACAGCAAGATGGCTTGTACCTTATTAAGACACTAAGAGCACTCCTGGCCAGGAGGGAAGGCCTCGGTTCCCTCCCTCATGGTAGGCAAAAAAAAACTTCTCCAAGAAAGCAAGGCTGTTGTACTTAAGCTGTTAAGTGTAACCCAGCAGTGAGAGATAAAGCTTGGTGCATCAGCACTTAGTGAAGGCAAATTCAACCCCTGTGTAGCAATGGGTTAGAGGGGCCGTGGCTTCTCTAAGCCTACCAGAAAAGGTAGTGGCCAACAGTGGCGGGGCAGGGGGAGTGGGGAAGGGAAACAACCCTTGCGAAGGATCAATTGTTCAGATAACAGGCTTGGCTTTAAAAAAGAAGAAAAAAAAAAAAAAAAAGTCTTCTTTCACCCAAGTTGCTTCTCCACAATACAGAGTTACCTTAAAGCTGAGAAACTGAACTGCTCTTCTGGCAAACAGCTCCTGGAAAGGAAGACTTCCCAACAGGCTTCCATCCCTAGCCCAGCTACTTTGATTCAGTGGCCCACAGCCAGAACCGTCACACCCTCCTTCCTCCCCTGCCAAAGCAGGGTGGTCCAGAGCTGATTAACAGAAGCTTAATAGCCAATTTTAAAGCCAAGAGCTTTGAAGTATAGCTCACCAGCCTCACAAGTTATTTGGAATGTTTACAATGGTTGCTACAAAAAAAGGTAGTTACAAAATGTATACATCTCAAACATGCTCCCCAAACATTATTGCATTGTTTATTTCCCTTAATAATGCTGTTTGAAGCTCTGCCCAACCTGATGGCCTTTAACCCTGAGGCGAAGGACAAGATTTGTGTTTGGTCAAGTTGGCAACAGAAAGTAAACTCTGGCCCCTAAGGGTTAGAGGTCAGCAGCAGCTGGGCTGGCCCCCCCGGGCATCATGTGCTGGAGACAGTAGCAGGGATCCATTACATCTCGTTCAGGTCTAGCAGGGTCTGGTCCAGCATTCTTTGCGTGCAGAGATGCTCCT
This sequence comes from Gypaetus barbatus, assembly GCA_028022735.1. Classification (NCBI taxonomy): domain Eukaryota; kingdom Metazoa; phylum Chordata; class Aves; order Accipitriformes; family Accipitridae; genus Gypaetus; species Gypaetus barbatus. The sequence goes on along the minus strand of CM051540.1, from coordinate 25,098,202 downwards.
CTTTGGTGGATTTCAGTTTATCTGGCAGGAAGCAAGAGTCAAGAGTTACAAGTCAGCTTCAGACAACCGAGAAACCTTCGCCAAAGAAAGCTTGCACTAGCCCCTTCCCAGCACACTGCCACAGCAAGTCCTCAGAGTGGGGGTGCCTGGCTGGGTGCAGCTAGAAGCTCTGAAGTTACCTGGCTGATTTGTAGCCCTTGCCTCTCGCATTGCCGGTGCTCCCAGTTGGCACAGTCACGATGTACTTTTACCCAGTGCTCTAGGCCGTGTTTTGCATGCAGGTGCCTCCAACTGTAGCTAGCCCCAGGGCTTCAACACTTCCAGACAGCAGACCCCCGTGCCCAGCAAGGCACCCAAGAGCAACGTGGAGGTAAAACACACTTAGAAATCACGCCCTGGAATTACAGCTGGTTGTGCCCCCCTTCCCCCAAGCACAGGACAGAGATGCCAAGCTGGTCACCAAGACCATAACTACCTAGCAGCAGGGAGCAGATAATCATGCCTCAAGAACAGCAGGGAAGAGGCTGTTTTCAGTGAAGGGCAGGCAGGGAGCAAGTAGGAGCAAGGGTGCTACAACTCTGCCCGAGACTACAGGCAGCTGCACTGTCAATTCTCACATGTTCCTTAAGCCAGGAGGAGAGCTCAGATCAGCAACTAGCGCTCTAGGTAGGCTTTACTCCAAAGGTGAGCCCACCCTTATCACTCAAGAGATCCACACGCTGGGACACTGGACAGACAGGCTGTAGAAAGATGTCCTTTAGGTACAGGCAGTTTCTCAAAGCCACTCCCCAACCTCCCCAGAGTCAGAAACTGTGCACAGAGCAAGAAGCAGCCTTCCTAGAGCACTAGCAACTGCAGCATTTAGAGATTTGTGCCTGCAGGCACTCAAGACGCAGCTTCATGCTGTGGATTTTGGGACTTGCTTTCAAGATGCCCATGAGCTTTCCCAACCCGTTCTGGGGCTCTGCAGCTGCACTGGGGTCAGGCCCCAGAGGAATGACCGCTTCCTCCAAACCTTCTAGGTTAGGACTCAACTATATAGGAAAGTACTACAGGTATGCAGTGTCTTACAGACCACAAAGTCAGTCATTTATTGTTAGAAGCCATCATTCCATGCAGCAGGAAATCCTACAGTCATTCAGCTAACAGTAAATTAAGTCGTAGCACTTGACAGGCATCTTTTAGCAGACATAAGTCTAACTTCACCCCACCCCTCTCTTGGTGGGTGCAGCCATTCTGGTTCCATGGAGGAGCCAGGCAGGACCCCCTGGACAAGTGAACAAGACTGCTCAAAAAACAGCCAAGTCTGAGGGTTACTTCATCAAGAACAGAGGTTACCTTTATAAAAAAACCCAACCAACTCTTAAATAAATTAGAGGATAAATTCGAGTGCCCCATTAAATAGCAGCAATTGCATAAAATTTGCAAGTCTGCCAGTCTTAAGAATGATCAGATTTCACTGTGGTCCACAGCATTGGTGGTCGCAATAAGCTTGTTTAATGGTATTAGTGGGCCCCCTTCTCAGTCACACAGATCATGCAGCGTTAACTTCAGCTCGTTAGAGAGCAGGCGGTTTTTCTCAAGCTGGCTGTACAGGCGCTCTGCAGCAGCAACAGGATTAGGGGAAACAAGAGGAAGAGAGAAAAAGAGAAAAAGGGAAGGTTAGTAGAGTACCAAGATGAGCACATCAAATAAGCTGTCTCCATAACACGTGCCTCTGAGGATCAAGTCTAGGCTATTACACAAATGAAGCCAGGGAGAACAAAGGTTTGTCTTACTCTAACTTGCATTTCAGCTCAGGATGATCACAGATTAAACCAAGTGCGGGCAGAAATGAAAGTGCTGCCAAGGGCTTGCGAAGGCAAAGAAAGGAAGAGAAGAACACCAGAAGATGAGGCTGCAGGCTGGACTGGGCTGTACCCAGGTAAGGAGCGAGACTTGGGATGTACTTTAAGCCTGTGGAGCACTGTGCAGAAAGAAGTAGTCCTACCACAGCTGAACCAGAAGCACCTTCCAGAGTGAGCGACACCACACAGCAGAGGGATTGATGGGGTTTTAACAGTAGGACAGGGACACCAGAAGAACTGAGAATGACAGCATCTCATACCTGAACTGGAGGACACTCCTCCAAGGACATGCCTTTGTGCCACACTAACAACCCACCACATCTAGACAAGGACTGAAGGCAGTATCTGCTTCACGTACAGGACAGGGGAAGTTCTGGAGCACAGGCTCCTATTTCACATCTGTCCCAGAACAACTAAATGAGCAGGGCACAAACTGCCACTGCATCTGACAGCCTTCACCTCCCACTCAGTCCCTGTCCTTACAGCCTCACAGGACCCTAGAGGCCATGCTTGTTCCCAAGGCTGGTACCAAGCACATGCATTCACCAGCAGCTCCAGGGAAAGGGAGAACCAGCCTGATCCTCTCCCAGGACAGGTCACCTCTTGGGGCTGCAGCCTGTCAGTCACAACCAGCCACTGCAGAGAACTGGTTCAGCATCTGTCTCTGCCCATCTCTACATAGGCAGGGTCCTCCCAGCCTGGTAACTCCAATTCCTGCATTTGGGGGAACTCCAGGCAGTGAAAAATCCTTACACAACAGCTTCCAGCCTGGCAGAACTAATCATCACAAACTGCAGCAATACATACAGCATGCTGTCTCTGCATGATGAGTGAGCATAAAGCACAGCAATTCTTGCTGGCCTTAGCCTTCTCAAATCCTTGTACTGCAACATCCCTAGGCATCTAGGGCACCCTCTGAAGGGGATTCTACACCATTCCTCATTGCTTTCAACCTAGGAATATTTTGCTCTTGAACAAGACCTGGCCAGGTAAGATCCAGGACACACCAAGTCAAGGTGTTCACATGGAACAGCCAAAGCACGTCCCCCTCTCCAGAGAGTCTCAGCCCAGTCCCTCCAGTGTGACAGCCACATGCAAGGAGGAAAGCTCACCTTCACCCAACTACCCTCAGCTTCTCTCAGCCCTCAGCACCTGCTCTAGCTGCACCTCACTCTGCAGGACAGAGGGTAGTAACGTTGATTGATTGTCCCTTCTTTACAGCCTTCAAGGGACCAAGCAACAGCCAGAGAAGCCAACAATTTCTGTCCCACCACAATCTAACTAGAAGTTGAGGGAAGTTGTGGTATGGGGGACAGGTACACCCCATCCTGGCCTACATCAGAGCCTACCTTGCAACATCAGCTACTACTGCTGCTACGGACTCACTCTCTGGCCTCCATGCTGGCTCTGAGCAAGTAGTCTGGGTACCCTGATGCCAGTCTCCAGCCCCAGGTGATCAGGGCTGGTCCTGGGTCTCCAGAGTAGCAAAGGATGTGAGTGAATTGCAGTCAGAAGTACTAATGGCCGTAGGCTGGTGCAACAGCTCACCACCTTCAAGCAAGCATTACTGCTTATGGATGGGGACCTGATGATCTACCCACATGAGGGGACAGATTGACTGAAGTAATTAGCATGCCCCTTCCTAGACTTCAGAAACAGCTCCTCAACATGGAACGCTTGCCCAGGTCTACCTGGGCTAGCTCCAGTGTTTGGCCTGCTCCCTTCTCCACCCAGCCCACAGGGCAGCCTTACCAGCCATCCTTGCAACCGGAACTCCAGGACCTGTGCCTTCTGGTCAGCTAATCTGCATTTGCAGCAATACTGAGTCAACAGCCCAGCTAAGAGTAACCGGCCTGCACAAGCCTAGCAATCCAGCCAGACCAGAAGCCTCTCAAAACCTCCCAGGGCAGAAGTTGCATCACCCACCCACCCCGCAGCATTGAGTTCCATCAGAATGAGCAGGGAAAGGGCCTGCCACAGCCCAGCCTTCGATAACATCACTTGCAACACCACTGTGCAACAACAGAGCAACCAGCTCTACACAGTGTGAGCCAGTAATAAACCCACAGCTGACAGGACCTCCCCATGAGGATGGAGGCCATTTCATAAGGGCAAGGTACTACCTCCCACGTGGTAAGAGCTGGCAACCGAACACTGGGCTGGAAGCCTCCACACACCTGAACACTTGTGACAGAAGCCTTGCCCCTCCCACAGGATCTAGACCCCCTACTCCAGCTGCAGGTTTGGTTACTGAGGAGTTATGGGTTCTTGCTTTGGGCTTACAGGGCACAGTTATTGCCGCATACCCCAGGAGAGTCAGACCACCATCTGCCAGATCTTTCCAAGCTATTACCCTTTAAAATTCCTTGTGGGAATGCTCTCTCCTTCCCCACCCAGACCCAGCAGAGAGCGGACAGCCCTGACACAGAAGACAAGAGTGAGAACAGGCTAGGGCAGTTCAGCGTGTACTGCTAGTGCCATTTGTGCGGAGAATGGAGTGACACAAACCTGAGGAAACCACGGGAGGTGTCCCATTTCATCAAAACTCTGTTCACGAAGGGCTCTTCGGGCACTGTGGCAGATGAACCAATCCAGAAAGGAAAAAGTATTTGACAAGCCACCACGAGGCAGCACATACAGTTACGAGAGGCTGATCAGTGTTTATGATACCAGAGCAACTAGCAACAGACTCAGACCAGCAGTGACACACGTCAAGTGTTTGCAGTCTGCCACCAGCTGCAGTGCTCAGTGTAAAGCTCCATGCCACACTCCCAGGAAGATCCCATCACCCTCAACCCCTGCATGGGGAGGGGAAGACTCTGCAACACAGAGATTCTCTGGCTCAGATGCCCACAGCCCTGCTGCAGTGCATTCTCATTCCTGAAGCAAGGGGCCATACATCACCCCCCAACAGGCACAGGCAGCACCTCACACCCAACCAGTCCTGTCCAACTGGAAACCAGCCAGAGCTCACTTGATATTTATTAGCTTTTACACCCTGCCAGCAACCTAGTGACTATCAGGTGTGGTGACTTCCCACTGCAAACCAGCATTTGGCAACCAATGCCAGTGAACACTACAGAGCAGGCAGGTGTGAGGAGTGTCTTCAGCCAGGCTGAATGAAGCAGGCACAGCTCGAGGACTTCCTGCTACAAACCCCAGCCTCCCATTTCACCCTACAGAACATGCTGCCCACCAAGGCACTGTTTGCAGAGCTGCAATTCACATCTGTGAGCCAATAAGACACCCAAAGGGAAAAATCCAGCACATTAATGAAGTCTGTATTCCAGCATGGGTGATGATGGTTACACTGGTTTGAAGGCAACATTGGGACAGTTACTCTAAAGCAGCAAGTGGTCACTACAAACCCATTTCTCAAAAGCACCAGCCGTTCCCTTCAATTTATACGAGAATTGTTTTCCTTAAAAAAGGTGACATCATGCTCAAGCGAGAGGCAAGAGAAATACAAAAGGAGCTTTATGGCTCTACACAAGATATGCAGATGAGAACAACATACTCCCAGCTACACCCAGACATTGAAAGGGCAGCCCGTCAGAGCACAGCAGTGTCTGGCACATCAGGTCAAACAGAGGGAGCTTTGTTTAGGAGCAAGTGCAGCATAACTGGGGGGCTGCTGCTGCTGCTGTCAAGCTTCAGTGTCTTTACAGCACTCATTCCCAGGGATGCCCCGTGCACAGTAACTGGAAAAAGGTACTGGAATTCAGAGCAAGATGACGAGAGCATGAATGCAGGGTGCAGATGCAGAACAAGCCACCAAGCAGAGGCAAATCCCAAGTGGAGTTTGGAATCACAAGACTTATCTGCATGAGACAGAAGGAGACACTAATTTTAAGAGAAGCTTAAGTGTTTGTGCACAGCAAACTTTGCTTAGGGAGCTTTCAGACACTAGCGTTAAGGCTCTTCCTCTGCAGTGCAAGTACCTGGCCTCTCCTTGGTTAGTGGTAAGGACTGTGTGGAGCAGCTGTTAGCAGAACCCACCACAAATCTGAACAAAAAGCCCAGTAGCAAAGTTGCATAAACATACGAGTTCAGCTACTTCCACAGATCAGTTCATGATCCAGCCCATCTCAAGCCTCTTAGGGCAATTCTTAAGGAATCCACTCAAGTGCTATCCACAGCCTCTTCCAGGAGGAAACCCGAGACCATGGCCCAGTGACTCCAGCAGGCAACTAAGCCACATTACCATAGGAAGCCTTTCCCAGTGGGACTGGGAATTGCACTTATAGAGTTCAAGTCAGAACCCTTTCAGGCCAGCACAGCACTTAGTGTTACACATGCAGATCACAAGGACCTAGAGTTAGAGTACAGCATGCTGCAGGGAAGCCTCCACAATCGTCAAGGCAGAGATCTGTAGAAGTAACCTAGACAACACAGTGCCATTGATTCTCCAACTATGAAAATCACAGCAAACCAAGCAAGCTCTGGCGGTCTAGCCTGCTGAAGCAAGAGGCAAACACCAGCCAGCTCATATTTACATGGAAGTCATGTCATTCAAGGCGTGGTCCAGTTCCTCACTAATTGCTTTGTACTTCAGTTTCTGGGCATAGAGCTCATCTAGAAGATGTTTAGGAGGAGAACAAAAGGGAAACAATGAGGCAAGGCAGAGGAGTTCTTCCAACACCCTGGGGCAGGAAAAGCAGTATGGGACTCACGAACAGAAGAAAATGACGTTAGATGTGGAGCCGTCACAACTCCGTATTAGTTCCCAGCAATGAACGGGAAGGTTCCAACAGCCTGAGGACAGTCTGATCAGCAAGTGCCTTCCAGGATTACAAGCCAGCTCCGAGGGGAGCAGAGCCAAGAACTCAAGCTGCATCAGCTTGTGAGAACAAGCTGCCCAGCTAGGTCAGCAAGAACCACTAACAGGAGGAGCAGCAGGGAGGGGCAACTCCATCCACTTAGGGAGAAGCTTGCTACATCTAAGGAAGGCACAGATCAATTGAGGTGCTTTGTTCTCACCTTCAGTCTCAATACAAAAAACAGCTGGGGAGAAGTCAGTCACGTAATACTTGGGCAGAGGGAATTCCCATTCTGTAGTACACAGCTAGGCAGGGCAAGCCAAACAGACAGGCCACACCTCTGTTTTCCATCAGATAATGGAGCAGACAGGCAGATCACCCACCTTCAGGGGAGGAGGCAGTCCCAAAACTTGCCCTGATGCACTCCTTGAGCACTGCACAGAGCTGGCACAGACTTCTCCCAGCTCTGGCTGCCTAGGCTACAGTACAGCTGGTAATGTTGTTAACAACTTGACAGAGCCCAGAGAACTTTGTCAGTTGTCATAAACTAGGTCACTTCAGCAGCAAGGCTGGAGACTAGAGCCAACTCTCGATCAACGTGTTTCAGGGGGAGCATGCAGGGATTTGGAGGAGTTTGTGCAGTTCCCAATAAAAGCTTGCCCTGGATCATGAGGTGGCTCAGATTGCTGCTTGGCTGCGGTTCTGGAACAGCTCAGCTGACACCATTGCTATTTCTAGATAAAAAAATCTCATGAGTGATTTCAGACAGTAGGACATGGCTTTGAATCTCCAAGACCTGGCACTAAAAGACCACAAAGGCACATGCTGTGGTCGAGGCAGGAGGCCTGCAACAGTTTTGGTTTACCAGCACCACCACTCCAGGCACAGCTATCCACAGAAGAATCCGGCCACAGCCCAAGATTTAAGGGAGGCAGTTGGAACTTTCTCCTTCCATGGCTTGGGGAAAGGCAGGATTCTGCGATGGCTGGCCTCAGGAGTGCTCTCGAAGTACTGTGAAACCAGGAACAGGAGGAGGAAAGGAACCAATCCTTGGCACAGGCTGACCACCACACTGCACAGATGGGGCTTCTGGTGATTTAATCTTGAACCAGGACTGACACTGGGGAGTCTAAGTCTTCGTGGGAGTTGTTTCAAGACTAACTGACTACTGTGGTTGACTTGCAGCAACACTGTCTGCAGCAGACAGCCATGTGCATGAAATTCTGCACACAAGTATGTTATTGTAACCAATTCCTGTTGGGTTCAGGCAGGTTTTTTTTTCCTATGCCACTCCTTAAATTTGGTTAAGCTAGAGCATAGGAATCCAGTTACATTCCTGAGGACACCACAACCAAGATACACCAGCCACACTATCTGTCACTATCAGTCAGATACAGCAAGGTGTTTGGATCAAGAGCTTGAGACCTACCACAGCGCAGCCAGGGAACTGTTTCCACAGAGCAGATACATGGGGCACGACTCTTGAGCCCAGAGGCACCAAGCCTCACCTTGGAGGCCAAGTTAGGTCATACTCCAAGTATTGAGGAGCAGAGCAATGTCTCCACTCTGCAGCTATCTGGGAGACAGCCTTCCTCAGCTCCCCACTCCTCACCACATATTCTTTGGCTTCCCACCCCCAGAATGTACCTTCCAAATCATCAATGGTCTTCTCCAGCTTGGCTACAGACCGCTCAGCGAATTCAGCACGGGTCTCCGCCTGCCAGACAGAAGCAAGCCAGTTAGTACAACAGCTTTGGGATACAGCAAAGGACTAGAGAGGCATCAGCCTGAGGACATGAAGTCTCCCACCCTCCACATCTCTCCCCAAGCAAGCTGAGGTCAACTCACCCAGCTGGGCCATCCCAACACAGTCACTCACCTCTTTGAGTTTATCAGTCAGGATCTTGATCTCTTCTTCGTATTTATCCTCTTTTTGAGAGTACTGCAGAAAAGGAGAGGAGTCAGCAATCATCAGCCCTCAGCAGCCCCAGGTACCTCCCACTCCAGAGAGCCCACAGCTACAGAGGGAGACTTAAACTCCTCACTGCAGTGCACATACCCACAGAAACTTCCAACTGGGAGCTGTTCACATCCCTACCCTAGTCCAACAGAACTGGGTCAGGCAGCAAGTCCCACACCATGCACATAACACAAACCTGGGCCCAGAGAAATTCTCATCCCAGCAGCATAAACATCTTGGTTGATCAAGTCTGCCCCAAGGCAGGGAAGGGCAGCCAGACTTCCCACACTCCCAGCTTCAACAGTCAACATTAGCCCTGCACTGGAATCCGTTAGCTCTCCTGGGAGAGCAAGGACAGTTCTCCTTGCTTGCTTAAGGCTGCAGTTGTGTCATTTCCATCCCAGCGGGTGCTCTGCTGTCACACACCCTCCTAGCAAAACAGAAATGTTTCTGGCCCTTGGACAAGCAGCCCTACCTTCTCAGCCTGAGCCTCAAGAGACTTGAGATTGTTGGTGACATTCTTCAGCTCTTCTTCCAGCTCGGAACATTTACTGTGGGGTTTCGTAAAGAAAGGGGGAGAAAAAGGAAAAGAAGAAGTGGGAGGGAAAGACAGGAGAGACAAGAAGTGAATCCATGTGCAGGAAAGACCAGGAAGTTCCTTAGGAGACAGTCTGCTATCAGACTGGATGGGACCCTGCTTTGAGGCACTTGTGCAGAAAGCAAGTTCCTTTCCCACCTCCAAGTTCATATTTTAAGTATTCTGCCAGCACATGTGCAGGGCACTGAGCTGAGCAGCTGAGATGTGGACACAGATTTCTGCCGGACCTGGAGTCTTCAGGTAGAAACTGCATGTTTACTTTGCTGTAAGGAGGGAAGCTGTTCTGACAGACAGATGGACAGCCACCACCACACAGGTAAGAATATTTATGGACAGAGAGGACAGAACATTCCAGGAGAGATAAAGAGGCAGTTAAGCTGAAGGAAGGAGCATAGCAAGATGACCACAAGAGTTCTGGTTTCATGGTTCGAGAAGAGAAAGGTTAGTACCTTTTCTTCAGCAACAGACAGACACTTCAAGTTCTGGTCCATCACTCTTATCTGCTCCTGCAGCTCCCGGCAACGACTGTTAGTGATGGTCACACGATGGCACAAGCCAGGTGGGGGCAAGTGTCAAAAGGAGCACCAATAGCACAATACCACAGAGCAAAAAAGGGGGTAGGAGAAAAACACAAAAAAGTCATGGTCATGACATGCAAGTCTGGGCAGGAAGCATGGTGCTACTGCTGCGTACACACTAACTTTGTTAGACAAGGCCCAGAGTACAGAAAGGCCCTGACCAGCTCCTCAAGGATCAGCTAAAGCATCCAGACATGTGAAAGGAGCCCAAGCACCACAGTTTGTGTCTGCTCCGAGCAGAGGAAGTCCAGCTTGCTGCTCAGCAGTGCAGAAGTCTGTAGTGGTTACTGCAAATATTTTAATAAGAGGCCAAAGACCAACCTCAGCCACAGTTCTGCCCTTGGACATCCCGCATGCCACTTCAGCTCCCAGCCTGTGAGGCCTCTGCCACTTTAGGACAAGCGCTGTGCACTCACGTGCCCCATAGCAACATGTAAGGATCTTGTGACCATAAGTACAAAGCAGTGCTGGTGAATACCGAGTGAAGAAGAATTCTCTGGCCTCACTAACCAGGGAGTCCCTCCATGCAAAGGGGCAGAATATCTCCACTACAAGGCAAATCACGTCTTCACAAACTCCACATCCTCAGTGGACCTAATCCTGTTCCAAGCAGGAGAGCACTTCCAACTCTTTCACCTGAGGATCTAAACCCACCCTGTGCTTCAGGCCTTGTGTAACAAGGTTAGAAATGCTGTGTTAGTTCCCATGCAAAGGTAGATGTGCCAATTACATATGAGCAGATTACTCACGACTCTGCAAGCTCAGCTCTCTCTTCAGTACGCTCCAGATCTCCTTCTATGATAACCAGTTTCCGAGCCACCTGGAAGGGAGAATCAGAGTTAAGAGGAAGGAAGATGATTCTGTTCTTGCAGGCTGTGCAAGGCAGTAAAGGGAATGCCTGCAGGCATCACTGGAGCTACCAGAGTCTTTTGGCTAAGGGGAACACTGAGGTAGCTCTGCTGAGAGCCAGGCTCTCTCCCAGGTTCGCTGAGGAAAGCCCTGTCAGCAGGAAGAGGAGCCGCCTCTCCTGGCCAGGGTCAACTGTACTAGAGCATCCAAGGGTCTCACCTCCTCATACTTCCTGTCCGCCTCCTCTGCAATGTGCTTGGCTTCCTTGAGCTGGATCTCCTGCAGTTCCATCTTCTCCTCATCCTTCAGAGCTCTGTTTTCAATGACTTTCATACCTCTGCCAAAAAGAAAGCACAGGGAGGGGAGATGTATAAAACAGTCCTGTACAAGCCAGCAATGTAATGACTTTCAGAGCATTAACAGTGCCCCTGCAGGACCACATTGCTTCCTTATGAGCCACCACACCTCTGAGTGCAGAGGGTTGCACAGGAAGGCAGGCACCACTGGGCTGATGCAAATACAGCAACCTCGATTGCTCAGAATTAACTGTTCCTTGGTGCATTACTCCAGTAGCTCACTGGGCTCCTGGACCAAGGGAAATGTGGTACTGCCAAGAAGAACAAGCCAGGCTGTCTTAGGGACTCCACACAGCCAAGCCAAGCACTTTCCAGGCTGGAATGCAGGAAGAGCCAAGTCTGTCTTTATGGCAGGACATCAGCTGGGTCAGGCTGCTCACTACAGCATGTGCACCGATGAAGCACATCAGCCAACTGGAAGTGGACCGCTCCCCTCTTGAATCACACTGCCAGGTCAGGGGACATCTGCCAGAAGGGAGGATGCTGGCAGAGCCAGCAGGAAGAGAGGCTTCCCCACCAGCAGCCACCTTTACAAGTCAACAGTGTCCCAGAACTCACTTATTTCTCTTCCCTTGGAGGCAGAGATGCATGGTAGCACACATTCCACACAGCACTTACTCCCTCCTTAGCCTCAGGTTCCAAGATACTCACTCAAGGCCAACAGCATTGTTTTAGTTGCTCTGCATAAGCGGGCACCAACTCCCACATCCAGCCTTGATGTGGTATCTACTTCCCACCCTTTAGGAAGCCCAAGAGGTTGATGGCACCGGGCCCTCAGTCAGGAACACGTCAGAGATGTTTGATGGAGTGAGAGCAGCAGCCCTTGCTCACCTTTCACTTTCATCTGCAGCCTTCTCTGCCTCTTCCAGCTTCTGCAGAGCTGTGGCAAGGCGCTCCTGGGCTCGGTCCAACTCCTCTTCTACCAGCTGGATACGGCGATTCAAAGATGCCACTTCTGCCTCAGCCTAGAGGGAGCAGATGAGGATGACTCAGTCTGTGGCAGGTTTAACAGTCTGTGCAGGGCGGCTGAAGTCTGCCTTCAGGTCAGCAGCAGCACATGGGAAGCCAAAACAAAGCCAGAGTGCTTTATCCACTTTCTTACAGAGGCTGCACTCCCATATGCTTGCACGCACATTAAGCTTCACGACGTTTCACACACACATGCTTTGTCCATGCAGCAGTCATCCTGCAGGTTTCCCGCCTGTCAGCTTGAGCTGCCATGACAGTTTAAGCCATAAACACTAAGTACATGACTTACGCTCATGGGCCTTCTCTGCAGCTGCTGTAATCCTGCCAGGCCATCAATCACGGTCCTGTTTATCCACCACACCAGAGCTCTGACAGCTACCATTTAGCACAAAGTCAGTTTACTCATGTGATCTGGACATGAGCATTGCTTGAAACAAGCCCTCTCATCAGCAACATGAGAAAGATTAACAGCTTCAGGTTCAGAGGTCTGCCAAGCTGTGTCAGGGTGCTGGCAGGCTAGGCTTTCTACAGCGCTGCCATGACCTGGGGCAGCAGCAGGGCTCAGCCGATTGCTGTAGTGCCCACAACCCCAGCAGCTCAAGCCTGGAGAGCCAGCTACGCTCTAGGCTTTCTTCCTCCCAGCAATTCACTAATAACCCAGAGAAAGACCAAAAGCCTCATCCAGTCTTGAGGCAGCCACCTCAGTTCAGTCATACATGCCAGGAGCTGGTAAAATTGCCAAGAGCCTGCAGGCACCACGCATTTGCCAGAAGCATGACCACAAAAGTGACCAAGGCTTTAATGAATCAGCAGAGATCAGAATCCATCACACCCCCTCCAGCCAGGCCTGTTACAGCAGCACTGCTATCCCACCACTGCTAGACCACAAGGCATCTGCTTATGAGCCCAATCTGCATCAACCCTGACCAGAGCCTGGGGGGAAGCCTAGACACTTTGGGGACACTAACACCCCACTTGAGCCACCCCAAGGGAACCCAGAATCCTGCTCTCCAGCAGGATTACTGCATTGGTACAAAGATGGACAGGGCTGCAGCCATTTCAGGGCAGCACTGTGATCTTCTACAGAGACCTATGCACAGGCACATGCCAGGCATATATGAAATATCCCAGCTACTTATAACAAAGCAGCCTGCGAGAACATGCTGCTTCTAACCATGCCCAAGGAGGGAGGAGCAGAGCTATGAAAGAAGCCAGTGTTAGAGCAGGGCCCAACACAAATCACATTCAGTTCCTGGGAGAGGCTGTCCGAGCTCTCCCCCCACCCCGGTTGGCAGCAAGGTGCTCGGCACCCCCCCGCCCTCCACAGCATGTTTCAAGACCAGGTTGTGAGAACACAAGTTGAAGAGGAGCTCCCACGCTGGCATGCCCTGCTCTTCACCAGGGAAGCCCGCAACACTTTGATGCTCAAACAAAGCAGTGCTGCAGCAGCCTGCCCCAGAGCCAGCCCCGCCGGCACGTTCCTCCAGAGGAGGAAGTGGTCTGCTCAAAGAGGAACAAAATGATAGGTTAAACAGAACTGGGAAGGAGACTGCTTGACACACATGTCTTTTGCCTATTAAAGAGGCAACAAGCTGTCAAGGTGGAGAGCCTCCTCCTTCTCCCAGGGGACCGAGACATACCAGCACAGCAAGCCTCTGCTTCCTGACCCCCTGAACCACATCATCTAGCCCTGACTTCCTGCAGGCAGCCTTAACCCACCCAAAAAAAACACCCTTGCATTTAAGGAACTGCCTCTCTCCCTCTGCAGAAGGGTCCTTACACCTCCCTTTCTGCTTCTCCTCATGGGATACAGCTGAAGCCATCAGGCTTCCCCAGAGCATGGGGGCATGACACTTCCAGGCAGCCCCACTGCTGAGCAGTACATTCCCATTACTCTGTGCCTCCTTCAGGAAGACAGCCCTGAGTCAGGGAGCTACCGGGAGCCCTGTAAGCCAAGGGCAGAGCTTGCCTCAGCCTTCGAGGCTCACCATTGCTTCCCCAGGCCACAGAGATCTAACAGTAATGTTCCTCAGGACCCAAGGGCCAGGCCACAGGGCGAGTACAAGACACCACTACAGTGGGAGCACTGGTTCTCTCCCCTATCACAAGGCTCCAGCAAGCTGGGAAAAACACACACGTTCCCATGACAACACTGCTATTGCAAGAGAATTCCTTATGTGGCTGCAAAGAAAGAGCCCAGCTGAGGTCTGGGAGTGGCCTCGTCCCACTGCACGGCAGAAGCTTCTGCTATCAGCCTCAGTAGCAAAGCCCGATCAGTGCCACAGCAGCAGCACCACACCACTCCTCACAGACATCAGACCTGGGCACCGCAGGTGGAAAAGCCTCAGCTTCATGTTTTGAACAGACTCATCAGCAAAGTCACTACACAAATTTGCAGAGAGCCACACTCAGATCCAAGACAGTCACCTGTGAGGACCTGCTCTGTGTCACCCCGTCTGCCATCCCCACAATATCACCAGCCTTGCCTGCCTCCCCAGCCTGACAGAGCTGTCAGAGCGGGCACTCACCAGCTCAGATTCTGCCGTGGTTGCCCCTTCCTTCCCTCCAAGCGATCCCAGCCCAGTCCCTGCCTGCCCCCAACATACTCTCACAAGGCTGCAGTCTTGGGGGCAGCCTGGCCCAGGCAGCAGAGATCCCTGCTTGCTGGGATTTGGGCAGGATGCAGAGCCTGGGGAGTTTTCCACTCAGCTCCTGCACCGGCAGCATCACGAGTGAGATCACTTCCATTTTATCAGTACATGCCAAAGCTACTCACACCTTTGTGCTTACAACACTGGGCCAGACAAGATGGCCGGGTTCCTCCCTTCCTCTCCAGCAGCTCGGAGCAAGCAGGCAGCCAGGGAACCCGACCGGGGACTGGACGCCCTCCCCAGCAGCCTCCGGTGCTCCCACCAGCCGCTTTCAGCTCCGGGCTGGCTCGGGAGACCGGTAACGATGAAAGAGCGATCCGCCGGCTCCCTCCAGCTCCAGTCACTCCTCAGCACCGGCCGAGGCACCACGGCCGGGATCCAGGGGACCCCAGCGAGAGCCACCGCCACCACGGAACACGCGGCGGGGATGGACCCCCGGCCCCAGCAGACCCCACGGCGAGTGGCGCAGGGCCCGCATCGCTGCGAGCTAACGCCACGCAGGAACGCGGAGACCCGGGCCGGGACCGCACCGATGTTCCCGCAGCCCCGGGCCCCGTGGCGCTGCCCGGAGCGGCCCTCGACACTGCCAGACCCGCGGGAGCGCCGCCCGTCCCGGCACCACCCCCACCCCCAGGTGGTCGGCACGGCCGGCTGCGGGATACGCCCTCCCCGTGGGGCCGCCGGCGGCGGGGCCGACCCACACGGCAGCCCGGCCCGCAGCACCGGCGGTACCTGCTCGCGGTTGCGGCGCTCGGCCTCCACCTCCCGCTGCAGGCGGTCGGCCCGCTCCTCGGCGTCGTCCGCCTGCTGCTGCAGCACCTGGATCTTGCGCTTCACCGCCTCGATGGTAGTTGCCCCCGCCATCCTCCCGTCCCGTCCCGCCGCTCCGCGCCGCGCCGGCCCCGCCCTGAAATACCGGAACCCACCGCCCCGGGCCCGCCGCCCGGGAAGTGACGTCACTTCCGCGCCCCCCCCCGCCCGCGTTGCCGTGGAGACGGAGGGCAACCGCCCGGCCTGGGGACACCGGGGCGGCCCAGGCGGGAGCTGGGGTACCGGGACCTGCCCCACGGTGGGTTGGGTACGCTGGGAGCCTGCCCCACACGGGCCTTCGCGTCCTGCCCCACGTCGAGGCACGTGCCCCTCGCGGTCCGGCGGCTGTGCGGCCCCGGGAGCGCCATGGGGCTGGGACAGCCCCGGGGCCGCCCTGTCCCTCAGCCCCGCGGGCCTTATACGGGCAGTGACGGGCCGCCGCATTCCCGGGGGCTGAGCTCATGTACTGCCTCCCCCCCGACACGTTCCTGCCCTGGCGAGCCCCGGCAGCCCGCCAGGCCCAAGACCCCACAGCCCTGTGGCAGATCATGCTTCCCTCCTTCCTCCCCCGGAACAGGGCTCTGGTGTTGGCCGGCACCACCGAGCTGCAGTGCTGAGCACTGGTGCCAGGCTCTCTCTCCACAAACCCACTGTTGCAACAGCTTTAGCCGTTGCTAAAACTCTCTGGTCTCAGCTGGGGCAGAAAATGCTGCCGAGAGCGGCGTTCCTCTGTGCGGCAAGGGTCATGGAGACCCCTTAGAGCTCAATAAAAACACAACCAAGACCTGTCACTGCCCTCGCTCACCACAAAGCCCATTTGGCAGCGCTTTGGGCACATGAATAGAAGGAAAAGGAGCACTGGGCTGCTGCCCCTGTGCTGCCTCCTAAAAACCTCGGCAGCCAGGCAGGCACGTGCTCCAGGGTTGCGTCTGCCAGGGCAGAGAGGGCTGGCATGCACTTGGCCAGCCAAATGGCTTGGCATGTCCCCCAGAGATGAGCTGGTGACCGAAAGGGCCTGACCCTACGTGCTCCTGCTGGCTGGAAGGAGCTGGGAGACAGCTCTGCACATCCAACACTCCAGGGTGCAAAATCCCTCCTCCCACCGCTCTGCTTCCCCGAGCCAGCGTGAAACCAGGGGACCCCCAAGAGCCACCCTAGGGGGTGGTGGCCAGAAAAAGGGAGCTCCAAATGCACAGAAAACGATTAACAAGTCGCAAAGTGAGTAGGGATGTGGTCCTTAGCGATGTGGTGTGACAGCAGGGAGACTGTGAAAATGCCAGCGGGGAGCAAAGGGAGCGAAGAAGCATGCGAGGGAGGGAAAGGGCTCCCCAGAGCTCTGCAACGCCGTGCTTGGAATGTGCTGAGCTCCAGCGCAGGGCCGGCGTTGCCAGCACACTCGGCTGGGGCCGGGACAGGAAGCCACAAGCAAAGCCACGGGGTTGATGAACCGCCCAGTGCTCAGGGAGAGCTCCGGAGTTCCTAATTACACCCTGGACCCCAGCTCAAAGCCAGGACGTGCCGGCAAGAGCCAGCCCAGGCGCTGTGCCGGGGCTTGGAGCACTTCCCCGTGGCCTGGCGTCAGTGGTGTAGCAGGAGGGGAAGGCTCCTGCCTCTGGGCCGGACATCAGAACTGGGCTCATCGAGGGAGAGGAGTTGAGGACTTTCTCCTGGCTCCCACAGGAGGGAAGATCTGCATCTCCCCGACGCTCAACCCCTGAGACATCACAGACCCATGGGGTGACAGCCCCTCTGGCTGCCAGGTCCCGGCAGGTGATGAGTGGGGCCAGACGCCGTGCCATGTGATGGCCAGGAGAGCAGCCGGCCAGTGAAACCCTGCACCGTTCATGTCATTGTTTTCCTGGAAACAGCAGCCAACAATAGCTGGGCTGTGCAGTTGTCACGCTGCCCACGCAGCCTCCGCCTGCCTGGGGAGACAAGGGCTCCCTCCTCCTCTGGAGCTTGGCTCCTCTGCCAGCAACTGTGACATGGAGCTTCCTGGGTAGATGTGCGGACCCCAGGTCCTGCACTTGAGGGGCTGCTGGCTGCCACCAGCTGCTGTCACTCTGCCCTCAGCTTGGGGTCCCCATGTCCTGCTTCGGGGGTCCTGGCTGCCAAGCATGCTCCGTCCCTGCTCCCAGGCTACCCAGGACATCCTTGCCCAAGAAGAATCTGGGACCCGCCCCTGCCAGCATCCCTCTGTCCCCTGCATGGCCATGGGTGGCCCCCCAGGGTGTGTCCTTTTGGGGGTCATTCTCTGCTCCCAGACACATGTACAGCTTTGCCAGGAGTGCACCGAGACTGACAGGGAACTTCCTGCATCCCCAAGGCTGCAGAGAAGGGCTTGCAGTCCCACCGGGAGGGTGACAAGGGGAGGGCAGCCAACCCAGCTCCCACCCTGCATCCCATACATACGTCTGCCGCCTTCTTCTCTGCTAGCTCCAACTTCTCCTGGGCATCTTTCAGGGCCTCGGAGTATTTGTCCAGCTCATCCTCCGTCCCCTTCAGCTTCTTCTGCATGGCGGCGAGCTCATCCTCCAGCTGGAAGGGCAGCGGCAGTCACTGCAGGTGGACACCCTTCTGGACCCCACATGGCAGGAGAGCCCTGCCTACCCCATCCCAGGCTCAGCTCTGCCCCATGGCATCCCTCCTGCCCCATCCCGGGGCCAGCTCTGCCCCACAGTGTCCATCTCTGTCCCACATCCCACCAGCTGGCAGGGGCTGAGCCCTGGGCAGCTCTCAGGATGCCCCATGGCATTGCAACCCAGCCCCCGAGGTGTGGGACAGTGGCAGCTCTCACACCCTTGTACCCCTTGCCACAGTCTGCGTTGGGTCTGGGCTCAGCATGGTCCAGCACAGGGAGAAGCCATCCCCCCAAACATTCCCGGACTGGGGGCTTCTGCCACCCCCCCTACCTGCTTGCTCCGCTCCTCTGCCTGCTTCTGCTCAGCCTCTGCCTGCTCTGCCCGGTCCAGGGCATTCTCCTTGTCCAGCTTCAGCATCTGCATCTTCTTCTTGATGGCCTCCATCCTCGGTGGGACACGGGCGCTGGCGGCGGGGCAGTGGGCAGCAGGACGAGCAAGGGGCAGGCAGGGCAGCAGTGCTGCCTGCCACCCCACTGCCTGGTTTATCAACTCTGCCCTGCCTGTTGGTACGGGGGCTTTGCCTTTCTTGGGCCGAGCTGCCTCCCCACCTTCCCAAAAAGTCTGTGCTAAGGACCCATTGTCTGCCCTGGGGGGGTCCAGGCGGCCGCAGCCTTATTTGGGCTCATGAGGACAGCTGGGGCAGTTATAAAAAGCAGCGGCATGTCTGCGAGCGAGGGGTCTTGCATTGTCCTGGCTCCCCACCCACCCCATGCAATGGGACACCCTGGCTAGTGTCACAGGGACACCATGCTCCCACTCGGCACTCCCTCGGGACACGCTTGGGACATTGAGCTGTGTCCGTGTGGCACTGGCAGCGAAGTGCCCCTGGGTTGCACCCCACCGGGCTTGAGATATTTTGGTGGCCCCTGGGCTGACATTTACCTGTGCCCGGGGGCAGCATGGAAAAGGGCAAGCTCAGCCCAGCACTATTTTAAGAGCAGGGGCTTAGCAGCAGCCCCTGACCCGAATTATTTGGCACAGCAGGGAGCAGTGGGGAAGCCGAGCCTGACACCCAGGGAAGAGCCCCCAGGGAGTCCACTGAGCCCCGAGCCCGGCTCCAGCCGTGCTGGTGCTTGGCGGCGAGGCAGAAGATGCTGTTGGCAGCTGGAGGAGCAAATTCCCCAGGCACAGAGAGGAATTCTCAGGGAGAGCGGTGGCACTTCCTACACAGCCGGGGGATTAGCAGCCTCCTCGCACTGGCTCCAAGGTCCCACTGGCCCTGCGAGCCAGGTCGGGATCTCCCACGGGGGAGACCCACTGCTCCCATCCAGGGACAGATTTTGGGGGCTGAGGGGGTCAGCACCCAGAGACCCAGGAGACGGAGACCGACCCTGGTGGAAGCTCCCCGCTCCCCAGGCAGGGCAGCAGAAGGGATGGTGCCCACAAAGGGCCCCAAGCAGCCGCTGCACCTCCATGCCCTGGTAGCCATAAATAACCCCATGTACTGGGGCAGCGGAGCCAGTGGTGGGCACAGGGCCACGTGCCTTTGTCCTGGGATCATCCCAGGCATGAGCAGGAGGACAGGTGGTGAGCGCTGACCGTGCCACCATCCCAAATCTCTGCCAGCCCCCAGTGATGGCAGCTCCCAGCTCCTTCTCCCCAGCCCTGCAGAGGCGGGTGTGCGGTGCGGGCAGACCGGTTTTATTGCAGCAGCAAGAGGGCAGGCAGGGAGCGCGGGAAGGGGCACGGACCCCCCATGCTCCCCCCTGCCCACAGGAGGTAGCAGGCAGCATCTCGCCGGCTCGGCGCTGGGCATCCCTGGCGCTGTAAGAATATGTTTGATATTTAGTTGGTTTTCCAATAAAACAACCTAATATCAAACATATCAGACAGAGGCAGAGGCAGGCAAAGGTGGACGGAACACCAGGCTCAGCTCCCTGCAAGAGAAGGAGAGAAGGAGAGGTGGAGAGCTGGAGGTGAGGGTTAACTCCTCACTGTTTGCCTGAGCAGGACTCCCCAGGGCACCACTCCGGCAGCACCCCGGCCTCGCCTCAGCGTCTGGAGGCTGCCTGGGCAGCTGCATCAGCATTGGGATGCTCTGGTATCCGGTGCCCGAGCAGGAGGCATCCTACAGCAGGGACGAAGCCGGAGCAGGGCAGTGCAGGCACAGTCTCCTGGCACAGCATAGCATGGCAGGCCATGGCAGGCAATGGCATGGCACGGCATGCCATGGCACAGCATGGCATGGACTGGCACGTCATGGCATGGCACAGTGCAGCAGGCAGCGCTGCCCACCTGTCCCTGCACACCCGGGGCCAAGGGGACCCTACATCCATCACTGCCTTACCTGGGCTGGCTTGGGGGGCTCCTCAGCGGTCTGGCTTGTGGGCCGCCCAGCCACCGTTTATAACTGCGCTCAGCTGCACCCGGTGGGGGGACGCGGCCAGCGAGTGCCCTGGCCCTGCGCACATGGCCTCATTCCCATTAATTACCACCCATCAACATCCCCCTGCCCCCTCGGCGGACCCCCGCGCCCTTGCCGCTGAGTGCTGCCGGTCGATATGGGTCGATGGCCCTGCGCCGCCTGCTCCTGCCCCCGGTCACACTCCACCGTCATTAGCAGGGCCGTCAATACTGGGGAGCCGGCCCTGTCCTGGCGGGCTCTGCGCCACTGAGGGGCTGCGCATGACCCTGCCCAAGGACGAGCCCTGGCAGGGCTGTGCCCCATGTCCCCTCCTCCTGTGTCCCTGTCCCCTCACTTTGGGGAGCCCCTGGGACCCCCTGTCCACAGGAGTATTCCCTCCGCGAGGCGGCCAGAGGAGGCAACCGCCGGTTGCCCTGACCCATCCCTCATGTGGAGGCACAGGTGGGTGAAAAAGGCAGGACCCCTGAACCACTCTGGGGTGGCTGTTGGGACCTGGCTGGCGGCATCCAGCCATGAGGGCACATGGGGTCTCAGGGTGCTGGGGGCATGCGTCTCCCCACACCATGCTGGTGATTCACCGCAGCAGGACGCACTGACCTTGGGAACAGCACTGGGGGCTCTGCGGGGGCCCGAACTTTGAGGGACCAGTGCGGCAGGACATGGGGCAGCCAGAGCCCTGAGTGCCACAGGGGGATGGGGGCACAGCCCCTGCCCTGCTGCCTGCCTGGGCTGGGTGACCAGGGGCTCCAGCCCCACGGGGGTGGCAGCGGGGTAGCAGGGCAGCAGGGCCACATGGGGAGGGTGGCAGCAGGGATGGCAGAGACATACGTGGCAGCAGCACGGTGCCAGGAGCTGGGTGGGGGCACGCATGCAGCGGTGACTGATGTGATGCAACCCGACAGCCGAGCTAATGAAGGGCCGTGGGCAGGGGGTGCTGGCCTGGCGGCCCCCAGCCCTGTCAATAAGCAGAGCCAGGGCAGGCACTGATGGGCCCTGGGGCTGGGAGACACCAAGGTCAGGCACAGGCAGCAGGGATGGGAGGCGGGGGACAGGGCCCCGAGTTGGGGAGCCAACAGTGGTTCAGGGGTGCCCAGATGGTGAGTGGGGCCAGGGAGCATCGCACCCAGCCCAGCTGGGCTCCTCTCCTGCTGCTGCAGAGTTGTGCCGCACAGCCAGGAGCACCATGCCACAGGAGACAGGAGCGTGTGGCCAACACCAGCATGGCACGGCAGGACCCAGCTGCGGAGCATGCAGGACTAGCAGAGGCACACTGGCCGTGCTGCCGTCTCCTGGTGTGGCCATGGCTGGGACCGCAAGTGCAGCATCTGGCACGTGTAGGGTCGTGGGCAACGTTGCCAGATCCCAGCCGCAGGGATTGTGCTGGGCTGCATCTTCCGTCCACGTCTGCCCAGGGCTGTCCCATGTCCTCACATGCAGCAGACAGATCCTGTCTTGCTCAACATGTTTTATTCTCGGCCAGGAAGCTGGGTGATGCGTGGCCTGTGCTGAGCCCACCAGGTCAGGCACTCACAGCCATTCCACGCAGAAGGCTTTCCCGAGCTGGTGCAGCTCCTGCTGGTGCTGCTGGCCCTCATCCCGGCGGAGCTGGTGCAGGGTGGCTCGGCAGACCTGCTGGGCACAGGAGCTTGTGCTGAACGCCCCATCCCTGTGGCTTGCCAGCACTAGGAGACATCATCCCCCAGGATGTGGTACTGGAACAGGATGAAGAGGGCACCCGACCCTGGCAGCACAGGGCTCGGTGCACCCAGCTGTGCCCAACCCATATGTGGCCTCACCATCGTCTGCTCCTGGACAGCGAGGTGCAGCTCCAACTCCATGCTCTGCTGCAGCGCCCTGCAGGCTGTGGCCCAGATCCTCTCCCAGCACTGCAGGTGTCCCCCAGCCACCTGCCCACAGTTGTGGGGACATGGGGTGGGCAGGACAGGGCGCTGGGGGAACACCAGCACCTGCCCCCCCACCCCAGCCCACCCACAGGGCTGAGCCCCAGCTCACCTCATGCAAGGGCTCCCCCTCGCCTGCTGCCCCCCAGCACAGGGGGTTCAGACCCTGGAGCTCCCTTTGCCAGCTCTACCTCTCTAGCAGCCTTCCACAGGCACTCCCCTTTGCCAGGACCTGCAACCAAAGCAACACGTTTGGGGGTCCGGGGTTTAACCCGCACAAGGGGGATGCTGTCCCCAACTGCTCCCAGGAGCCCCAGAACAGCCGCCTTCCCAGCCCCTGCCCCATCCCACCTTCTCCTGCCGGAGCAAGGGGGTCTGGCTGCTTGCCACTGCCTTGGCCATTTCCGCAGGGACCCCACAACCACCCCGTCCACCAGCCATGCCGTTAACAGTATCCCTGTTACCGTGGCAGCGGCACAGGGACAGACGCAGCCCTGGATCTGGCAGGGAAGGGCTCCCTGCAGTCAGAGGCCGACAGCACACATCCTGCTTGGGGTTAACTGTCATTTTATTAAACAGCAATTAAAAAGAGTGCAGAGGCCCAGGCGAGGCGCAGGGGTCCCCGCCCCACATGGTGCACACTGCGGTGACTAGTGAGCAGCGGGCACTGCCATCGGCCTGGCAGGACACAGACCTCAAGTTGGGGGTGCGAGCTTTTGCCCCCAGGGGCTTGGCAGCCGCTGGCACACGAGGCGCTGGTGAGAGTGGGAGAAAACACCCCCTTGGCAGGACAGACAGGACGTTCAAAGCTGGTATTTGTCTGCCGAGACGTCCCCAAATGCCCAGTTGCAGGAGAAAGAATAGAAACTGCAGCCCAAAGAGGCACCTCAGCCACAGTGGCTGAGAACTGGCCACCAAACTATTTACACTCCGTCCAGGCACCCTGGTGCATGGCCTGGGCACACAGGCAGGCTGGACAAGCCTGGCTGAGAGCAGCAGGCAGCGATGGTACCACAGGGAGAAGAAGAGCATTCACCCTTTGGAAAGAAAGACGATCGGCTTCAGAGCCTGAGACCCACACAGGCAGGACAGACAGACAGCATCAGCCCCTGCTGGCCGTCACAGGGAAAGAGGATAGGTGAATGAGAGTGCTGGCTGGGATCCATGTCTTTTATAAATAAGCTAAAGCTGATCAGTTTATTCACAGGGCCAGGGCTCTGTTGCCAAATTCAAAGCCTCAAGCCTGAAGCGTGTCCCAGGCCTGCCGCAGAGAAGACTGCACAGGCCAATCCCCTTCAGGTTCAGCAGATGGATGCGCTGCTTTGAAACAGGCTCCTGGCAAGGGCCGAGCTCCACCAGCCAAATGGGACGGAGCCTCTGCCGAGCAACGATCTCCAACATCGTGCAAGAGGGAGACCCGAGAGCGCAGCTACTTCCTCCCAATGCTGCCTGCATGGCGAACTGCGGCCAAAACCCGCCCAGGACACCAGCCACCCCCAGCAAGGGGCTCTGCTCGTGGCAGGTCCCTGGAGCAGTGCTCCCTGCACAGCTCACAGGGTGCTCTCCAGCGTGTTGTAGTTGTCCTTGAAGCTCTTCAGCTCCAAGAAGTGTTTGGCACGTTTGCTCTTCTGGTTGGAAGGCAGGTAGGTGACCTGGATGGTGGCGGGGTTGGAGACTTCAGGGGAGAGGGTGAGGTCCTTCGCTGCTGACTGGTGCTGCCGCTGGCTGCTGCCTCCCCGGGCCTTGGTCCTGCAGGGAGAGGAGAGGCACCATCACAGCTGCTGCCCTCCCCAGAAAAGCCACTCGACCATTGCGTCCATCTGTCTGACATGAGGCAGATCTGCCCTCAGGATGACGGCACTCACTGAGGTTTTGAAAACAAAGGCTGGCGCTTCTGTGGGTGCCAGGCGTGGAGCCTGCGTGAGGTCCCTGGCTCAAAGCGGCCAGTGCAAGCAGGAACGTGGACTGTCATCAAGTAACAAACCCAAAAATGCTTTAACAGATGGGCTGCAAAGAGTAAGTAAACCTGGAAGGACAGACAGGCATAAACAGCCCATGTCTGAGGCTGGGTTTTGCCCCAAAACCTGTCTCTGTTCACACCTCCACGATGGGCTGCTGGGGCCCAAGAAGCTACCACCGCACCCCAGCTACACACCCAGGCAGTAACACTTACAAGTTTGCCAGCTCGTTCAGAGCATCCTGGTACTTCAGATATTCCAGTTTCCCAAAGACCTGGACACAAACCGAAAAGACCGTGGATAACCCAGACGAGGTTACAGCACGACCTCAGTCCAGCCGTCAGACTGGAACACAGGAACTGTGCTGCTGTGGGGGCCAGGCAATGCAGTGCCAGCACTTACCCCAGTGCCATAGCGGGCACTCTCATACCCATCCAGCAAGGTGTCAATCAAGGCTTTGCGGATGCCTTTGAAGGAGGTGCTGGAATTCCGCAGTTCCAGCAGGTAGGCACAGAAGTTCTTCCCTATTAAAGACTTCGGGTACCGGCCCTCTGCATGAAATGGGATTTCTGGAAAATAAAAAGGCACAAAACAACCAGGTGAAGCGCAGGTAAAAATACTTGTGTTCACGCACAGACAATGTCAGAAGTTGGTGGCTAACTAAACTTCCCACCACACCTGCTGCCTCCATTTGCTGACTGCTCCCAACACATGAGTAAAGCCGACCCTCAGGCTGCTAACCTTGGATGGGATAAGTGACGGCTACTCCCAAACAAGGACCTTGAGCCTCATCATGAGGCTGCTGGCCAATGCGCCAGACCCTTATTTCCTCCACACACGGTCTATCTCCACTCTACCCCTCCCACTCCTGCCCTGAGTGTCCTTACCAGATGTTCTGATCGCATCCAGCGCCTTCATCCTGTACAGGTAATTATAGCAGCCTGGCAAAGAGAAAACCCAAACTGAAAGCTCTGCAAAACTTGGCAGCAGGAGGGAGGTGGGGAAAGCAGATAGGAGCAGAGTGCAGAGACACCATCTCACGTTGGCTCGCCAAACACGACATTGCAATGGGACAGCCAACAAGAGAGGCCAGCGACACAACTTGGCCCCAGGGGAACAACCTGCTGTAGCAGGACAAGCACTGGACGGTGATTCCGGTGGCCTCCAACTGATGTGCAGCAGGAGAGGGTACCTTGTGTCTCCAGCTGCAGAAGCCTGCTGTCATCCTCAGCTAACAGCCGGGGCTCGTACTTGATGTCTTGCACCCTTGACAGTCTAATGTCGATTTCTTCCTTTAAATCCTGCACAGCGGGGAAAAAAAGAACCTGTTTACAGAGCACTCACTTTGTTTGTGGGATCACAGGCATGATAACAGTCAAGTCCTGGGGCCCCTCTGAAATAAACCTACTCCCTCTCCAACCACTCATCACCACACTGAGGTGGCAGCTCCTGGAAACATCTGATTTTTGAAGCAGACCCTGCCTGCCCCTCCGCGCACAGATGGGTCCATGGGCACAGGGGAGGGAGGGCACATCCCCACCACAGGGTTGCGTGCACCCACCTTGGGCGCATGCTGTCCGACAGGCACATGGGGGCCACGGCGGGACTTCATGGCGAAGCGCATGATCTGGCGTTTCACAAAGATGAACAGCAGCACAAAGACCTGGACCACAGCAGAGACGGGGGTCAGGCGCGTTGAGCTGCACCCCGGGGGGTCTCACAGCCAGCCTGGGCTCAGCCCCACTGACACCCTGTTCCCAACCCTGCGGACGCTCCAGGCCAAGCAACCACAGGGCCCCACAGACCCTCTCAAAACCGGCAAGCACAGGGGTCCCTGTTCAGCCCATCAGGAGCCCCATGAACACCCGGGGCAGCCCCACAAACAGTCCAGCCTCCACAGAGGCTCCTACTCACGTCCTCTCCCTGCCCCACAGATGCCAGGACCCCACGGGCACCCTGGCCCAGCCCCGTGAAGGCCCCGAGTCCAGCTCGACGGCAGTTCCCCACCGACAAGTCTCCCTGGAGCTTGACGGACACCTCGGGCCCGGCCTCACAAGGGCGCCACGGACACCCCAGGATGGGCCTCACAGGGGCCCCGGCCCCACGGGAGCCCCACAGACACCCCGGGCCCGGTTGCACGGGGGCCTGGGCCCCACGGACACATCAGGCCCGTCCCCCCGGGCCGCCCCGCGCCCGCCCGGCTCACCAGGCTGCCGTAGGCCATCACCAGCACCACGTTGACCCCAGAGAGCCAGTTGCTGCCGGCCCCCGCCATCCCCTGCCCGGCCCGGGGCCGCACAACATGGCGGCCGCCGAAGCCGCTCCGCACCCCCGCCACGTGACAGAGAGCGAAGGCACTCTCACGTGACGCGGCGCTCACGCGTCACACGCGCGGGCCGCCAGGAGAGCACCCCTCCCCGCCCCCCGCGCCCGTCACGTGGGTGAAGCCGGGCTGGCCCCGCCCCCTCGCCCTCTTCACGTGATGGGGGCGGGCGCCGCTGGTAGTTGTCAGTGTGGTGAGACCCAGGTAAAGTTGGCTTCGCAGAGGCGGCGGCGGCTCCGGTAACTGCGCGCGGCCCCTTTAAATCCCGCCCCCCCCTCCCCGCCACTACCGCGCGCCCCTCGGCCCTCCTGGCCCCGCCGCCGCCCTCCCGGTCCCGTCGCGCCGCTCCGGGGGCGGCTGCCGCGCCCCGCCGCCGCCGCCGGGCCCCGCGCGGCCTAGCGGGCCGGGCCGCAGCCCGGGGCTGGCGTAGCGCGCGGCTGCCGCAGGTGAGGGCGGGCGGACGGAGCTGGAGGCGGGCGGAGGAGGAGGGGGGGGGGGGGGAATGGCGGCCGCGGCCATGAGGGCGGAAGCGGCCCGCGTTCGCCCGCCTCCCGGGTGCGGGCCCGGCCTGGCGCCGCGCCGCCGTGGGGGCTCCCGCCCAGCGCCACTGGTCCTCTCCGCCCCGCTCCGGTTCCCTCCAGCTGTTCGCCCCCATTGTGTGCCGCGGGTTGGGCCGCCGGGCCTGCTGGGCCGCGGGACCGGGCGGTTCCGGCCCTGACGTGTTCCCGGGGCCCGCCCGGCCCCGCCGCTGCCGGCGGTAACAATGGGGGCCGCGCTGCCCCGCTACCGCCGTGCTCTCGGGGCTGTTCGCGTGCGACCGGGCCCGCCTCCGGCACCTTTTCTTCGGCAGCGCCCCGGGGGCCGTTGCCGGCGGCGGCCCCTCGGTGCGGGGCGGGCCTCCGCCGCCCGCCTGAAGCTCCCGGGCGATGCCGGTTCGGTGGCGCTGGAGTAGCCCCGGCCCGTGAGCGTGTGGCCCGCTCGAGGTGCCGTGCATGGCGTTTGCCTCCGTGCCGGTTTGGGGTGCTCTTCCCGATAAAGCGCTGCACGTCGATGCCGAACTGGGGCCTCTGATAGTGTATGCGGGGGCATCGCCCCAAAATCTCATACTCTGCACGCACGGGACTTATTCGATTTGCAACCGCGATGGGTTCGCCCCAGAGGAAAACTCATAACGCTGATAAACCAGCCCCCCACGTCGTGCTCCTTCGGGTGCTTGTTCCGCCCCACGTTGCAGGAAAATCTTTCCAAATGCGTTGCCCTCTGTGGTCCTTTCTTTGGAGCTTCAGAGCCTTTTGCACGTGTTAATTAAGCTGTGTTGGAGAGGGATGGAAATGCCAATTTTCTGTATTGATGGATAAGGGAAACTGAGGCTGGGATGTGCCAGGACTTGCCCAGCATCAGCCAGCAGGTCTGGCACAGCTGGGGATAGCAGATGTGACCGACAGATCCTTGTTCTAAAACTGTAACTTACCTGAAATTTTTAATAAAATGAACAGTTTGTTATGTTTTTGTATCACCTCTTTTTCTGGAGACTCCGCACTTCGCATTTCGTGTATCTGAGGTTTTCTCCTTTCTAGATATGGAAGGTGAGTAGCAGTGTAGCCTGAAAAGAAAAAGGGGTAAATGCAGAGTGTGTCACATTGACTTGCAGCTTTTTTGAAGAAAAGATATTGTAACCTGTAGCTGTGAAGCTGTTTCTTTTCTCTAAATCCTGTACGAATGCATTGCTTTCCTGTTCTGAAATATAAGTGCTGGTCCGGTTTAATGCTGTTTCTCTGGTGTGGATCAGCCACCAATTTGCTTTGGCTGGAGTCGCCCTTTTTTATTGCATCCCTCATGGTGAATATATATGGGTTTGCTCTTTAAAAAAAAAAAAAAAACCAAACCATGTAAAACGCTTTTGATGAAGATTGTTTTGAACTGATAAACTCATATTATCATTGCTTCTGTGCGGGGCCAGTTCAAGTGTCAGGATAACCAAGATTTGCAGTTAAATGTTGCCCGTGAGCTGTACTGAAGTTACACAACTGAGGAGTAAATTATCAGCAGCCAAGTCATCTTCCCTCAATGTAGTGCATGGGGTGTTGCATGGGGACACCCACTTGCCCACTGGTCTCAGCAGGGTCAGGGCCTGGCTGATATTTCTATAATAGATGTTTTTCTTGTGGTTTTTTTGCATGTTAAAGAAAAAATAATCATTATTTAATCGTGGCAGAAATGCAGCTGGGCAGAGCAGAGCGTGGCAGCTGTTGAACAATGCCCAGCCACTGCACAAAGGTTTGGGGCAGCAGACTGCTGGAACTGTATCCTATTGAAATTGCAGATTAAGTTACTGCAAACGCAAAGGATTGCTTCCCTCTGGGCCTGCAGTTCTGCTGCCAAATTGGTTTAATATGACAACTTGTTTGTGCGTGAAACACTTAGAACTGGAAGAGACGTAGTGGTGGAGAGCGAAAATAAATACTGTGGGGAAGAAGCCTGCATGGAACGTGGGAGGGATGGCTGCATAGCCCAGGAGGCTTTGTCTGCTCTGCCTTGGGTGAAGCCCAGGCTTGGTGCTCTCCCTTAAGTCTGCTCAGTGTCACACGCACCTTGGGGGGTCCTGGTGACCAGACAGGTAGCTTGGGATTGTTTCCTGATAAGAAACCTTAGCACTGTATATCTGGAAAACTGTGGTTTTAAGTTGCCGCGAGGCATGGGTAGCCCCAAAGGGCAAACTTGTGAGGTTTTGTGTGAAGCTGCGGGAGCAATTGCACTTGAAAACTTGCCTACAAAGGAAGGCTAGATGCTGATGGGAGCAGGAGTGGTGGCATATGCATTGAGCCACGGTGTGGAGGTGACGTTAGGGTCTCCATGCTCTTGGGGAAAGATCTCCCACCCCGGCTGAGCACTCGGCTTGTGGACTTTGACAAGAGACTCCCCAGTTGTTACCGGGCTGTTTGCTAACGCTGCTTCTGAGCTTTCCCTGCTTTGCACACCAGGTCTTGCTCTGTGCTGCCACGTTGGTGTTTGCAAGCAACGTTTCAGATCATGTCCTGCAGGTTGGATTTTCTTGCTTGGGTTTCCTCCCCGCTCTTATGCTCTGTCTGTGGCTCCTTCCCCTGTCCCAACCGTCTGCCTGCAGCACCGGCACCTGGAGCAGACCCTGCTGCTTTGGAGGAGAGTGTTGCAGTCTTGTTAACAAAATAAAAAAATGTGAAGTTTGCAATTATTGAGATTTCAGGGGCTTGGAAGTAGCAAGTCCTGCCAAGTGCCATGGGATATGTCTGGCATCCCTTGTGTCTGGAAGATGATAGGCAGGGTAAAACTCTTCAGTGCTGATCCTGTTCTAACCATCTGAGTTGGACTCTTCCCGTGAAGACCAGTGTGAGGTTATAAAAATCCACTTGCTTTGGACACTCCATCGCCTGAGCTCTTGCTGGGTTTTGCTTCAAGAAGTTACCTAACAACGTTACTGGCTGTTATTCCTTGTTAACATCTAGTTCACTATTTTGGTAGTTTTTTTAATCCAGAATACTCAGTACAAGAAAACGTAATGTTTCCAGTTCTGGGGAATAATTGAAGCAAGCAAAAATGGGCAGTTATACAAGGGTGGTGTTTTTTTAAAACAATATTCCACAAACCTGTAGCACCACTTATTAGTGGAGCATTTTTGCTTCCCCTGCCCTGCTTTGAAGGCAAGAAAGGAGAAGGGGAAGTAGCTGATGTGTCTGAGGCTCTGAGATGTTCTGCTCTCCAAGTGAAGTTTCTTTAGAGGTTTTTTCAAGCATTCCTTGTTCCACTTGATCACTGTAGCCTCTTACAGCCCTGGTCATGGCAAATCCGTGCCTGCTCACACACTTGTGTTTTAGCAACAAGTCGTTAAACCCTTTACCCAAAGTACTTCTGCTCCTGGGTCCTGATTGCTCCCACCTGGATGCAGGTGATGTTTCATTTGGAGTGTTCTGCTGTGGTAGTGGTGGAGAAACCTCAAGAAGTACAAGTCTTGGGAGCATGTGGAAATGGTAGACTGGCCTGCTGTGACTTTGGGGGAAGCAGTGGGGAGGGTGGGGGCCTGCAACGGCTTTGCTGGCTGCCTTGCCCATGCAATCGTTCAGTCTTGGTGCTGCCTTTTGTTTTCGGTTTCTAACAGTCTGTTCTCTCTTCTCCCCTGACCCACCACAGAGTTCTACCTTGTAAATACTGTTATTTGTATATACTGTAAATGATGACATCGGTGGGCACTAACCGAGCCCGGGGGAACTGGGAGCAGACACAGACACAGAGCCAGACACAGCACAAGCAGCGGCCGCAGGTAAGGGCAGCGTCCATGGAAACCAGTTAGCTTGGAGGTGGAGACCTGGCACTCCTGCCTGGCCCAGTGCTAACAGCTGGGCTTGGCCTAATGAACTTCCCGTGTGCTGCAGGGTGCTGCTCGCAGAGCCAGGTTAATTGGACGGCCACTGATGGTGGGGTTCCTGCATCAGTGTCTCTGAGTGGGAGCCGGGGCTAAGATTTGGTTTTACTTCCATCTGACCATTCCCCATTCACTTTAATGAATGCAAGTGGCTGAGAAGCCGCCTGCAGTGGGTTCTGGTGTTCTGGTGGTGGTAAGTTCTGCCTCAAAGTGAACATAGTTTAGGTGATTGTCGCTCACCTGGTGCCGTGAGGCCATCCAGCGATATGTCCCTTTCTTCCAGACTCCCCTCACTTGCTCCTCTTCCATCTGACTTTCTCTCTGAAGCTTTCCTCTTTCTGACCCTTGTTTGCGCCTCCTCTTCATCATATTGATTCCTTTCCAGAGATCTCAGGGCAGCAGTATGGCCTTTGGAGGAAGGTTTGTTGGAAATGCGCCACTCTAACTGTGTGCTCTCTCTACATTCAATTTCTTTAGGCCACTGCGGAACAGATTCGACTTGCACAGATGATTTCGGACCACAATGACGCTGACTTTGAGGAGAAGGTGAAACAAGTGAGTGCAGAAAGTGAGGGTGAACGCTGACAGGAAGGCAAGATTGATGTTGAGAGTACCCTGAATGCTGGGTGGGGTGGGGGGAGGGATGTGGCCAGCTGCTCCCTGAATTTCCTTGGACTGGCTTGTTCCCCAGAACGCAGGGAACAGTGTTATCCTGAGAAAAGGAGGTTATAGGTTGGGTTGTGATGAAACAACAGTAACTCAGAAATTCCCAGCCTCAGTTACTTCTGGTTGAGGAGTCATAATTAAGCTGAGAAGGCTGGGGAGACGCCCAAACCCTGATACTTCTTTGTAGGATTTCTGGTTTGGGATTCAACTTGCTTGTCTCCTAAGAGATCCATAGAGATTTTGGTGCCGCCTTCGTTTGGAACACGCTGACCGTGGTGTTGTCTTCTCTATAGCTGATCGACATTACAGGCAAGAACCAGGACGAGTGTGTGATTGCTCTGCATGACTGCAATGGAGATGTTAACAGAGCCATCAATGTGCTGCTGGAGGGCAATCCGGACACGGTAGGATTGGGTCCTGTAACTCTGGTGAGGCCTAGTTCAGTGTAACTGCATATTTGGAGACAAGACATACAGTAATGTCTAGCTAACAAGAGCCAAAATGACTGACTAGTTCCACAAGTAGCATGTAGAGTGTGACTGTGTCCTGGCTTCTTAACGTTGCTCTCTGTAGGCTTGCACAGAATGCGAGCGTGGCCAGCAGGCCCAAAGGAATAGAGGGGAAAATGCAGTAAATCATTTACTTCCTATTCCTTTGGATTCCAAGCACTTTGACAACAGTACAGTGGCATCTGTATAAGCTTTCACACTGCTGTAAGTGTAAAGTAACTTATCTTTTCCCATGAGGACTGAGTGACCTGTGTTGAAAGGCAGGTATGTGTCAGCTGTGGTTTCTTTGTTAGAGTAATGCAGTGTTTCTGGCCCTAAATATTCACTTCTCAGCGATGCGCTGACTGGCTTGTGTGCTGCTGCCCATGTCACATTTTTGAGGGTCTTTTTGCTGTTTGTTTTCTGTGGACTTAGGCTTGACTGCTGTCACTTGCACAGGTGCCTGTCTCAGGCAAGCTGAAGTCAGCTCTGAGAACAAGTGAGCACTTGCTTAGGTGGACCTTCCACCTCGTGTGCGGGATGTCATTCATTTTGTGACAGACAGCAGAGACGCAAGTTCTGTACAGCCCAGTAAAAAGCCTACAAATATCAGGTCCTTCCAAACTGCCACTGACCAAACATATCTTCCCAGCACCCTGGTTTGGCTGAAGCTGACTCAACTCTTTGTAGAGTTGAGGCTCCAAATGTCACTTCAGAATATTATGTATTAGCTCACTTTTTCTCTCATTATTAGCCCTGAGCGTAGATGGATGAGCTGGACACCTCAGACTATATCCTGTGTAACGTAGCTGCTCCCCAGTGTCAGGTGCTTTGCTAGCTTTGGCACCAGCAAAGTTCAGTACAGCGCACATAAGCGTTCTTCCTTGCCATTAGAGATCCCTTTCCATTGACAACTGAACAAAATAGCTGTTGGAAAATCCTTTTAGAAGGGGGATGATAGGAATGTGCATTGCTGAGGCAAAGCTCTGCCGTGACTGTATTTGCCTCCACATCCCTTGTAACTGGCGGCTTCTAGTTAAAGACAAACCCCTGTTATTACAACAATTACATTTCCTAGATAAACACATTGCTCATGAAAATGGCATCCAGGATAGTGTGCAGCAAACTGCGTTATGTAGCAGTACCTCCTTTATTTGAGCAGCTGAAATGCCCAGCAGTGTGAGATATGCAGGGCAAGGCACGGCTACTGCAGAAGATTTGTAGAGGCAGAAACAGAGTTGGCAGAGCAAAGCCCTCGAGTGCCTGCCACTTCTCCAGCCTGCAGTGCCATGGGGGGCCTGCGGGCTGGTACCTACATCACTGAGCACAGGCAGCATCTGCACTGTAATTGGTCAAAGGTCTTGGAGCTGCTTCTGGCCTGGATTCAGCTTGTGCAGCAATCCTGTAAAGGGGATTTTCTGATAAGAAACAGACTTGTTAATTGCTCAGGTACTCCCGTGCTGATGAAGACAGCTCACCTGCTGAGCTAGCGACTCATAATGTACTGTATTTCAAACAGTAAAGGAGCTGGCGTGATCTTAGCATTGGGTTAGACTTGCCTTAAAATTACAGTATTCAAAGCAAATGTTTTCCTAAATTTCCTTCTGAGCCAGATACCTATGGAGAGAGACTTCAGAAGCCTTGGGTTTGAAGGCAGTTTGTGCCTCTGTTTTTTTTGTCACTGTCCCTGCATGTTGCCATCCAAAACCAGCTGTTTACTTGTCTGCCAGTTATGTTTTCAGGTGTTTGTCAATGACTTGTGACTATTTTTAATTGTTCGAACAGTGTGCAGCATCAGAGTATGAAACCACTACAGACTGTGATAAAGTACACCAACGCAGGCCCACAGCAATAAGCTGGAGGCATGCTTAAGTTTTTAGTTGAGCTTGGGATGACTTGAACTTGCCTGTTGGATAAATTCTGTGTTACTCTTCTCCCTATAAGCTGCTATTTAGGGAAGGGGTTTTGTTAAATCACTGCATCTGAGAGAGTAACTTACCCCAAAATCTTGACTGCAGACACTTTGGAACATTTACCTGGATTATTCTGAGAGCTCCCCAAAACAGTGACCTATATGAAATGGGAGGGGTTTTTTTCCCCCCTAAACAGGGTAAATTTATCCACGCTTTGAACTTGAGAAAGTATTATGCCTGCTCTATTTAAGAGGTTTAGTAGATCTTTGCAGAAATAGAATAACTCATCTCCTGTTACCTCAAACTGCATGTCAGTCAGCTGTAAGAAGGCTTTCCTTGAAGGAAGAAGCTGTACTGTGTGTAGGCTGATAGACTCTTCAAAAAAAAAAAAAAAAAAAAAAAAATTGGGCTGGAAACCATTTTTCTGGAGACCGTTGTTATATTCTCTGTAGCATGTTTAAATATGTGTGTATTTGCATCTTGCATCGATCAAACTATGATTAACTTTTTTCCCCTCTGCAAACCTTCAGCATTCCTGGGAAATGGTTGGGAAGAAGAAGGGTGTCTCAGGACAGAAGGAGAGTGGACAGGCAGAACCCAGTGAAGAAAGCAAAGAAAACCGGGAGAGGGATCGGGATTTCAGCAGACGACGTGGTGGGCCACCAAGGCGGGGGCGAGGTGCCAGCCGTGGAAGAGAGTGTATGGACCTGCCCTTTAATAACACCTGTAACTGTCATGGTGCATGCCGAGGCACTTTGTGCTGCATAAAAGCTGTCAGTAAAGCTTCTTGGCAGACACATCTTTGAGAAAAAACATCCTTGCGTGTGTGGCGATCTGATGCTCCCATGTCTGAGATGGTTCCTTGGGTGATACCCTCAATACCATCAGCTTAAATAAAAGGAAGTTATGGGAGTGTTTAATGGTGTGGTCTCCCACACAGCCACTGTGCTTTGGTGTTTGAGGTCTGGTCTTGTATCCTCCCTAAAGCAGGATGAATCTTGAAATTGTCTTTGTATTGTTCTGTCTTTCAGTTCGGGGCCAGGAGAATGGACTAGATGGTGGTAAGAGTGGAGGATCTTCTGGAAGAGGCACAGAAAGAGGGAGGCGGGGACGTGGCCGAGGCCGAGGTACACATGGGGTTTGAGGTCGGAGGGGGTGGGAGGAGAAAAATTACCTCAGCATATCTATCTCCTCCATGAGGTTTGAAAGCCTCTTTTATGGGAGGAATTGCCAAACTGAAAATTAAGCACTTGATTTTTCTGCTCTTATGCTTACACTTAGTGCCTACATGTTGCTTCCCCATCTTAAGCATGCTAGAAACAGTATCTTGTTCTTACATCCCATCCGTGAAGTTGGAAAAAAATAGAGCTTTAGAGGTGGGAAGTTAAAAAGAAACTAAGGTGACTATTTGGCAGGTGGGCCAATTGCTTGTTAGCAACAGAATGCAGATCCTCCTGGTTCTTGCACATGTGTCTCTGAGCACCATTCCTATGCAAATGCTTGGCTTGGTTTTTAAATACTCAGTGGCAGAAATTCATTCTTCCACAAAATTTGTGCTGCTCAGGAATTGTTGCTGAGGACACACACTGCAGAAATCAGAACCTGGGGTCTGGTACTTACGGTTTGTGCCAGCTGGAGACTTCATCTGAGCCTGGAATCATGCATCATTGATTATACTGCCAGCCAGCTGAGGTCATTCCCATACATATAAAGACACTGCTGGAAGTCCCATCAACTCAGGAAGATCCTCACCACTTTCATATTCTGGGCATCAGAACTCCATATGTTGTTCAAATGTTTCTTTTCCTGGTGATGCAGAGCCAAGACAGATGCTCAGCAGCGTGTGTGTGTATATTTTACAGGTGGCTCTGGAAGGCGAGGGGGAAGATTTTCTGCCCAAGGCATGGGGTAAGTTTCACTGATGCAAACCACTGCAAAAATAAAAGTCTTTGTGCACGAATAGTACTGTTTGTGTCATTTTTGTTCTGATTTTCCTTTTTTTGTTAATAAAGCCAAAATTGCATCATGCTAACTTAAATCTGGAATGGCTGGTGTAGCTCAAGCATACCTCTGCTGAGAGCTGTCTTTTGAGACTCTGAGATGTGTCATGGTCTGAATAAAACCAGTTGCTTTGAAAATGCTTAGGGAGAGGGAGTAAAAATTTCCATCCTTATATTTCTTGCAGAACTTTCAATCCAGCTGACTATGCTGAGCCGACCGGCACAGATGAGAATTACGGGAATAACAACAACAACACGTGGAACAACACTGGCAGCTTCGAGCCGGATGATGGTACAAGTAAGTGGTCTTCATGCACATTTGCTGTTTTCTATTTAGAGGGTAAGTGGATTTTGTGTCTATCCAGTTGCACTGAGGAGGTTCTGGGTAGGTTTTTGGCTCAGGGATGGAGGAACGGGTTGTTGGCTCAGAGATGGATTTCAGTGACCCTGTTTCTTTGCACCTGGAGGTGCCTTTGTATCAGTTAGGGTGACCACGTTGGAAACTGGGAGCTGGATGATTGTTCTGGTCTGAGCTTGTGCATGCTGTTGCCCAACAGAGGCACGGGAACAGTTGCCTCCACTTGTTTTCCAGTAGAAACCATGCTGCCTGTTTGGAAGAGTCTTTTTTATAAACTGTAGTGTGTTAAACACGTGCAAGTTCTCCCAATATTTGGTGTATCCTCCAGAGAATATCACTTGGAGTTCAGATGTCTTGCTCTTGGTATGGGGAGCATTCTGTCTTTCATGGTCATCTTGCTCAAAATGCTGTAGAATGAGACCTTGTTACAGAAAGCCCGCTGAAAAGAAGTCTTCATTGCTTCCCTGTTGAAGCAAACGTTTCTTCACTGGGCAGTTCATGAATACGGATCTGCCCTTGCATGTTCTCTTGCATTGGAAAAATGGTACTTTTTTTTTTGTTTCAAGTATGCACACTATTGTAAGACACAAGTGAACTCAGATTTTGCAGTGTGATAACTGGACAGAGTCACAAGGGACAATCCTTAATCGTAAGTAGTCTATTTGTGTGGGGTTTTTAAGAGTGGTTGTGGGGCGTTTTTTTTGTGGAGCAATCTTGCACCACCGTGAAGTCAAACTATTTTTCCCTGATTTTTGAGCATTCAAGTAAATACCACATTTTGGTTATAAGAAGCATTCACAACAGTATTGATGTTGCTTTAGGCCACTTCCGTATTTCTTGTATTTGCTGAAAAACTGATAGCTTTGGAAAGAGAGAAATAAAGTACTGTAACCTGTGATACCTTTTACTATGTGTTGTTAGTGTAGGGGTTATTTGGTTGGTTTGTGTTCTGGTGTGTTTTCGTTTGGGGGTTTTTTGGTTGTTTTTTGTTTGGTTGGTTGTTGTTTTTTCTAGAAAACAGCTGTTTTGAAAGGGTAAAAAAAAGCATGGCTTTGTAAAACACTAGCAGATTGGTCATCATCTTGCTGACTGAGAAATGGGGTTTTAAATACTGGAGAGTGTAGTGTAGATGTGTTGAGGGCAATGGGTACGCTTGTCTCTGGAGGAAAAAGGGATGGGAGTGGATGAGCTCTGTGTGCTGGAAGCTTAACTGTCTAGTCTGAACAGGCTTGTGTGTTTGGGTGGGGTTTTTTTTCTGTGTTGGCGTTTTGTGGAATTGTGGAACAAAGTGGTTTAGAGTGTGGTTGGGAGGAATTCAAGATTTTTTCTGATGGAACAACTCAAATCTGCTCTAGTACTACAACACAGCTGTAAAGTTTGTCATGCAACTATGCTGTTCACCTGTGTGTGTGGTAATTTTGTTTCCATTTCAGTAGCTGCAGGTGTCTCTTTAAATTAACAATATCCACAGGTACAATGTGACTGGTGTACATGGGGGCAGTGAAACTTGCCTTCACTTCTTTAAGTCAAAATTTCACTGGTTGTCTTTCTTTTTTTTTTTTTTTTTTTGTTGTTTCAGGACTTGATTTCATTGGGGGTGAGGGGTCAAATTATCCCCGAAAATTTGACACTGCTCCTGGTACGATACATCCAGGTGCATTAACTACCCCGGATACCTTTACTTTATAGCTTTTTTAAAAAAAAAAAAAAAAACCTGAAATATCTGTGGATATGTCATTCTTCTCTCTAATAATTTGTTAATTTTAGTGAATATTTTACACTTGTTCTGACTGTGCTTTTACTAATGCTGACACCTTGAATGTAAATTGGGAGAGGTTAACCCAAGTTCTTGTGGATTATGTAAATTTTAACTTCAGCCACTGCTTCTCGGTACCCAGAGCAGCTCTGTGTCCACAGCACTGATGACAGAGTATCCCACCTGAGGGGAGGAACTGTGAGGCAGCTTAGTTGTATTCTGCTTGTCTTGCATCCAGAAAGCTGTGACTTGCTGTTGTCCCTGTGCCATTTCCTTGGTGTGGCAGTTCGGTTCTGCAGCTATTACTTCACTGGCCTCCCCGCTATGTTTCTGCTTAGGGTCAAAACACTGCTGCAAGGGGAATTAGTCTTGCTAAACTACCTCAGCACTTTACCTCTGCTTACGGCTACCTCTCAGTAAGCGATGCGCTTGATGGCTGCTTTGGCATGCTCTTGCTGCCTGGCTGCTCTTCTTCACCTGAGCAGACCTGCCCTGCAGTTGAAGATGAGGGTGGATTTTGAGATGACTGGGATGCTTGATGGCAAAGCTGTTCAGTGCCTGGCCACTTTATTTCCTGCTCTTATACCTTTATGCCTTATGAAGCCAAGAGACACCCATGAGATGATCCAGTTTGTCTTATACCTACTGAATCCCACTGGTGTCCATAACGAGGCCAAAATTGTGTTTGACTAATGCCTTCATCTAACCTGAGGTCTGGAAGTCGAGGCAAAGGGCCCTTCTGGAGGAACTTGCCACTGTGCTCTTGAAGGTTAGGACAGGAGGAGGAGTGTTGAGGCTGTAGAGTCTCTTCTGCAGGTGCCCAGAAGCAGACGTACTTGGAGTGCTTCTGTTGCTTTGGAGCATCTCCTGGTTCTCATCTCTGCATTAATCTTTAACTCTCGCAGGCAGCACAAGGCTGTCTGCTCCAGTGCTGCCATTGTGCTTTTGCCACGCTTTGGCTTTGTTTGGATTTACATTCCTTTGAGGTGCAGAGTGGGGGGATTTGGGTCTGTCACCCTTCCAGGCTGGTGCATGGAGCATGTATCCAGTCATTGAGATAGTGGCAGACTACCTGATGAGCTGTGGGAGGAGCAAGCTGGTTGCCCATCTCCCAGTTTAAAATTAAAAGATAGTGTATTGGGGAGGCAAAAAAAAATAATCTTGAAGACACAATGGGATTTTTTTCTTCAGCACATTCATATTTGCAAATGCCTATTGACTTTTAATTTTATTTTTTCCCCTTCTCCTGGTTTGAGGAGCTAAAGACCAGTGGCTCTTTGAAGGGCTTTCTTAAAGGAGAGAGGAGGGATTGCCATTCAGAAGACAACACTTCTGAAATGGTGATAGAAGTGTCAGGGCATTACTTGCATTGCAGCTCTCCCCTTTGGAAGAGCTTGATGGAGAGTGATACACTCGTTTTCTTTTAAAAAAAACTAAACACACTGTGCTGGTTAGGAAGCTTTCTGGAGCATTTCTGGCAAATGCCTAACTGTACATTTGTCCCTTCGTGTGTAAGGAGCACAAAGGTCTGCTGAACAGGTGTCCATTACTCAAGAATTAGACTTGCCAGGAAAGCCCCATCAATGGCTGCTCTTCATCTGCAGGATTTCCTTCTGCTTTTTGTGCTGCTTTTGCTTTTCTTCTCATTTCCCCCAAGAGCAAGACTAAGAGAGCCCTGTGCAGAGTTCCTACATGCACAAACTCTTCTTGGGGCAACTCACCTGGCTTCCTGCTCTCCCCTGCCAACTGCCCAACTCAGCCAAGCACCTCCAGCTCCCACTTCATCTCTTGAGTAAGGGTTGAGCTGGTAGGATCTTTCTGATCTATGAAAATCTGGAAAGGAGCCTTCCTGCTACTGCTGTGAGGGCACAAAAAAAATCTAAGGAATGAAGGAATCTGGGTTTTTAAACCCCAGATGTGTTTTGCATTGAAAGTGTTGAACTCCTTCTGATGCTTCTGCCTGGGGAGGAAGGGGTAGTGTACCTTGAGACTCCTGGCACTCAGGGAAGTTGTGTTGTTTTAATATCTGTATTTCTAACATGAATATTAAAAAAAAAAAAAAAAATCCAGGAAGGCTTCTTGAATTGGCTCAACTTGTCAGGCAAAACAGAACACCCAACAAAACAACAATGAAAAAAGAATAATTAATGGATAATATACTTATTTCATGCACTAAATCCCCCACTTCTAGACAAGCAGTTGTTTAGACATTTTGGCCTCATAATTGAATTGTGTATGGGAAGATCTGCTCTATCCTTCCCCTCAAAATCTCAGCGAGCCTGATTGTGTCCTGTAGAAGAATCCACGATGTTCTCATTCCCCATGTGCTATGTTTTTATGCTGTAAAAGGCTTTCAGCTTATAAAAGGGCTGATACCAACTTGTTCCGTCCTTGTAAATGTCTCCAGGGTTAACTCTGGCTGTGTCGGGTTTTGTTTACCTGGTTTGCATGGGCTGAAAACAAGCTGTACGAAACAGGGCTGGTTTTATGTTCTGAGGTTTTTTGGGACATAAAAAGCTCCTGCTTTCCTCCCACACCAAATATTAAGTTGTGTAATGAATTCAGAAGTCACCACATAATATTCAAAGTACTGAGGCTAAACTGTGATGGATGGAACAAGTTGAAGATGTGGCCAGCCAAAACTTCTTTTTCTAGTAATTTTGCTCTCATACAAATTGTGCTGTGCTGGATTGCGGCTGAAATCTTGTGCTTTTCTCCCTGATGTTTTAAGCTACTCACTTTGAGCATATCTCTGAAATTGGTCACAGAAAATGCAGGAATTGCTTAGTCCCTTAAATTTTCCTTTCTGATTCCCATTTGCCTATGCACAGGGGGTCCTGGTGCAGTGAGGTTTCACCATTTGGTGGGGGTGGGGGGTGCTGTGAGAGGAAGACAAACCATATGAATGGTTCAGTTGTCCCTGGGTTTTATAGAAACTTACAGTTTAACTGGGTGGTGAGGTCCTGCACAAGAGCTGGTGGGAAGCCCCCGAAGGAGGTGCTCTGTCCAAGCTGCTGGGGTAACACTAACTGCTCGTGGGTGCAGAAATTTGCAGCTACTGCAATACAAGGGGAAATGAGGAAAGTCACACAAGGAGGCTGGGGATGATGCCAGGGCTTCCTTGCCAAGCTCAGCTTCCCTGTTTGGTGTTGGGGGGTGTGCATTGCCATAGCTGCCAGCCCAGTGGTCCCTCTCTTTCAGTCTGTCCTGCCCAAGCAAGGCTGAGGTGATCCCATCACGGTACCTTGCCCATGAATCATGGGTTGGGGTCAACTGCTTTAACTTGTCTGATTGGCAAATAGAAATCCTCTTGGCTGCTTGCAAAGCTCCCCAGTGCTTCCCTGGCTCTTGGAGGTAGAGCTTTGATGCACGCTTAACTTCTCTACCTGTTGTTATCTTGTAGGTGCATGGAGGGCTGCAACAGAAGAATGGGGCACGGAGGACTGGAATGAAGATGTAGGTACTCACCAAACACTTCTCCTCCATGTGTCTGCTGGCAGGCTGCTGTCCTGTTTGTACACACACAGCTATGAGAGGATCGCAAAACCCATCCTCTGCAAACTATGGGCATAGCCCAAGCCAGGCTCCCAATTCTAGGAACTATGATGAATAAGTAAACATTGCTGTTTCTAAAGTACATGTGTAGTAGAGCTTGTCATAGCGGCCCAAGACAGAAAGGGATCTCCCAGGGCATCGAGTCTGGTCCTCTCTTTTCCTGCAACTGCATGATTTAATTTTTCCATAAACTGGCCGGACTCCACACAAGATTCTTGCTCTGTTCCTCTGGTGGAATGGCAGTTTGGGAAGGTTTGCCTTTGATCCACACCACATGCCATGGAGGAGGCAGCAGTGGTTTCGTGCATGAGTCACGTGCCTCTGCTGGTCCTTGTGATTTGGATTGAACAGAAACTCTTGGCTTTACCTTCTGACTTGCTCTTTGGCATGTCTCGTGGCTTTTTGTTCTCTGCCTGGTGTGTCTGTCAGGGGAGAATGGATGCTGTTATCACCTGCTTTTAATGCCTGTGTATCAGTTTCTTTTGAAATGGGCTTCAGTCCCTCTCTGAATCAAGGGAGAACTTCTGTTCTTGCAGATGGGAGCAGGGTTGGGCTTTTTTAGTATCATTATTAGTTTTGCATGCTCATTTTTGCTAAGCCTACAAAATGGGCATGAAGGGAAAGCTTCTGCTTTCCAGGCACCGTCTGAAGGAAGCGCTCCTGCTGTGCTTGGAGATGCAAGCAGCTTCTCTATCTGTTCAGTCAGGTCTCTGCTTGAAGAGAGCCTTTGATAGCCCTTCTTGCCTTCAGTGTGTGTGATATGCTCCCAGGGGTTCCTGATTCTGTTTTTAAACTCTTGCAGTTTAGTTGCTGACAGCTCCTTAGTCTGGAATAAAAGCTGTTCATGTTCAGAGATGTTCTGGGCTAAATCACAGGTGGTCATTAAATCTCCCCTTCATTCATTTTTGAGCAATGTTATTTTCCCTTCCATAGTTGAAGTAGATCTGTTGGTCTCTGGTCAGGTCATCCAGGTGAAGCTAGGCTCATTGGAAGCTTAACTATGTGTCTCAAGCTTTTTTCTCTGACTTCTCTAGCAATGCTTGCACGTACCTGTGCAGTGGGTTTTGCAGATCAGTGCTGCTTACCATCAGTTCAGAGCACCTGTCTTAAGACCCTAGCAGCCCTAGTGGATTTGTGGACTATGGGAAATTTGTAGAAGGATTTGGGGTTTTTTTCCACTGGTAGGTGAGGTGGTTTGTGCACTTGCCTGAGAACAAACAAATGAACTAGAAGCTGATTCTGATGGGAGCCAAATGTTAGGGAAGTTTAAGTCTAAATACTTGAATTTCTGGAATCTTTCTGTGGCTGTTTGTCTCAAACGTTTGTGTGCTTTACTTGGGGTACTGAGGGACTGTTCTCACTTTTGGATTCTTTTTCCCTTTTTTTTTTTTTTTTTTTTAATCTTGCAGCTGTCTGAGACGAAGATCTTCACCGCCTCCAACGTGTCTTCAGTGCCTCTGCCTGCTGAGAATGTGACAATCACAGCTGGACAGAGGTGAGAGCCCGTGGCAATGCTGTTTACGTGGGAAAAGTGGCACTCAAGTCCCAGAGCAATTTGCCATCTCAGACTAAATCTTGCCAGCTAGCTAAAATGCAGCAGCTCTGAATAAGATGAGATGGATTTAAATGGAAAAGTTGAGTTAGGAGTTTCCGGTCCTCATCCCGGATTAGAGTTTTCCTAGGCTGTGCTGCTGGTTCTTCAGATTTGGGGGCATTTTGCTGTGTTAAATTAATGGAAGACATGCTTTAAAATAGAAGGCCATGCAGGATCTTGCTTGGTCTGGGTCCTTCTGAAGTTGGTACCGGTAGCTGTGAGTTAATGTTCTGCAGATTCATTCAATTTATAAAGTAAAAGCAGTAAATTGTGAGGCTGGAGGTAGAATACCGCTGTAATGGAAATGAGGGGTGTGACAGACCTCATGTTAACCTCAGTGGGTTATCTTCTTTTTTTATCCAGAATTGATCTTGCAGTCCTGCTAGGAAAGACACCCTCTTCTATGGAGAATGAGTCAACAAACCTGGAGTCATCGCAGGCTCCTTCCCTGGCCCAGCCACTGGTGTTCAGCAATTCCAAGCAAAGTGCTATATCCCAGCCTGCCTCTGGTAACTCCTTCTCTCACCACAGCATGGTAAGGAAATACCGCTCTCTGCC
This sequence comes from Gypaetus barbatus, assembly GCA_028022735.1. Classification (NCBI taxonomy): domain Eukaryota; kingdom Metazoa; phylum Chordata; class Aves; order Accipitriformes; family Accipitridae; genus Gypaetus; species Gypaetus barbatus. Next base: position 25,054,351 of record CM051540.1, on the reverse strand, counting down.
AGCATGTGGGTTTTAGCAGGTGTTGGTTTCCCTGACGCTCTCTGTCTGCTTTTGGGCAATATGGGAAATACAGTTCTGACGCTTGCTTCTTGTGGGTGGCAAAGTCCTCCGCTTGGATGATTTGCCAGTCTGCTCTAAATACAAAGGCATGAAGTCCATTGCTTAATTAGAAATAATTGGGATTATTCTTCCCCTGTTGCCCTTGCCAGACTTGCAACACTTGCTTCTTTCTTGCTCAGAGGAAAAGAAAAACTTGCAGTCCAGGGCTTGCATATTCAACTGTTTGAGAAGTGGAACTGGTTGGGAGTTTGGTGTGGGATGAAATGCTGGCATCCTGATACGTGAAGAAAGGAGGCATTGAATCTGAATCAGGGATGTGTACAGAACTGGGCAGATGCTTCTTTGTGGAACTTCAGTAAAAGAAATAAAAATTGTGCACTTAATGGCGAGATAGTTCAGGAAGGATTTTCAAAACCACCTTAACTGTAAAGCCAAGTTCTCCTGATGGTTGTCTTTTTTAGTGCAACTGAATGCATGTGAATAATTTAGTACATTTTTAAAGATCCTATCTATTAACTTCTTTTGTAAGCCTCCATGACACTGTAAAATGCCATGGGTTGGGCAACAGATAAGTGTACCTGCACTTGCATGTGAGGCTGTGAGAGAAGTATGAGCTCTCCTTGCCAGCAGCGTCTCTGTGCATCTGGAGCTCAAGAGTGTTAAGCTGAGGCACCCAGTGAGAAGCAGCAGGGGACAGTGCATTCAGGCTTATGTTAAGAGATGCATTTCTGAGCCAAGTTCCAAGCCAAGGGAGATGTTGACTTTGTTATTTCATTGCTGAAATTGCAGGTGAGCATGCTGGGGAAAGGGTTTGGAGATGTCGGGGAGGCCAAAGGCAGCAGTACCACAGGTTCTCAGTTCCTGGAGCAGTTCAAGACAGCCCAGGCTCTGGCTCAGCTGGCTGCTCAGCACACCCAGCCTGGTGGGAGCACCACTGCTTCTTCTTGGGACATGGGATCCACTACGCAGACCTCGTCTCTTGTGCAGTATGGTAAGGAAAAGCAGCGTGGCTCCCCAAAGGGGAGCGTGTTCTCCCAGAACTGCAGAAATGCACCGCAAGCAGCAGTGTGAGGGATTCAGTGCAGGGCCAGATCACAAGTTGTGCTGGAGCAATTAATCGTGGGTGCAAGTTTCTGAAAGTAAAATGTAATAGTGCATGTGAGTCTTCCCTTGTTCCTTTTATACTTAGAGCTGTTGAATCCGTTTGCCTCCTGGTCATTCCAGCCAGCTTCAGGGCCAGGGATCTGGCATTCCCGAGACCCTCATAGTGTGCAGAACTCCTTCCTGGTGTAAAGCTGTGTAACAAGAGAAGAGGTCTGAAAGTGGGCACCTCTGGAGAATAGTTCCTGAATACCAACACTTGTCCGTCTCATTGCGCTGCTGACTTGATGTTATGTTTTAAAGGAATGCAATTCTGGTGGCTGTTAAATACCAAGTAGTAACTCTACCTCTGGGCTGGCATGAGGGAATAAACAGTGATTAAGAGAGGCTTTTGCTTTTCAGACGAGATGCTGAGCCCTGCTGTGGTTGAGTACTAGTGCATTTCTTTCAGCTTGTGTGTTTTATTTCTTGCTATAAAGAAATGGCTCTGGTTCAAATCTAAGTGGAAGAAAAATCGAGCCCTGTCCTAGCAACAGTCAGTGTTGGCAGCTCCTGATTTTTTTTTCAGACAAGGAGCCACAGAGGAGAGTCAGAGATAATAGGAGTTGTTTTTTAATAAGCTGTGGTAAGGCTTAGGCGAAGGAGGAGCGTGGTGCAGTTGTGCGAAGACCTGAGGGTGGGCAGCCCTGAGCAGCGGTGTTGCTTGGAGGATACCCAGTACTTGCAGGGGAGAGAGCAGGCAATGTAATGCAGCAATGTTGGCAGGGAGGGGGAAGGAAGCAGCATCAGGCCTGTGCAGGACTCTGACGTGCAGTGCTTCCACACAAGGGACTCTGAAGTCCAGCCTTCTTTGGAGGATGGAGGAATTCTGCAAGCTTGCTTTGTCCTGTAGAGGTGGTGGAAGGAGCTGAGGGGAGAAGGGCTTAAAAGGCTCGGTGTTGATGGTGGTGAGAGTGCAAGGCTGGGAGTGGAGATGCTGGGGTTCTCTGCTCTCTGATTTTAAAGGGCTCAGGAGGAGTCGTAGTGTGAAATTATTTTATTTTTCTTGATGCTGAGAAGTGTCAGAACTTGATTTACTTTTAAGGAAACAAATCCTGCTAACTCAACTCTGTCTCTCCTGGTAGATCTCAAGAACCCAACAGACTCTTCTGTTCATAGTCCCTTCACCAAGCGTCAGGCCTTCACATCAACTTCAACCATGATAGAAGTGTTCATGCAGGAGAAACAACCTGTGGTGACTGCCTCCACAGCTGTGCCAGCACCCCCTTCCTCACCTCTGCCCAGCAAAACCAATCCTGTTCCCCAGATGTCCCCAGGGTCCTCAGACAACCAGTCCTCCAGTCCCCAGCCAGCACAGCAGAAGCTGAAGCAGCAAAAGAAAAAAGCATCATTAACATCAAAGGTGCAGATCAATGATGGGGAAGGAGGCATTATATTGTGTTAGAGCTGTAGAAAAATCCATTTGGACTGGTGAGGGAAGGACTGGGCTTGGCCTTCCTGCTCTTAGCATTGGGTGTTTGTGGGGGTGACAGAAAAGCTTGCCTGCCTGGGTTGAACAGTGCAATTCAGAGGATGGAAGCCTGTAACTACGGTCATGTGCTGGGAAACGTGGATACTAAAGTCATTTTCTGTGCTGATCCCAGGGAGTGGTTCACCCTTTCTGTTGTTTCTCCCTTGCAGATTCCTGCACTTGCGGTGGAAATGCCTGGCTCAGCAGATATCTCAGGGCTAAACCTGCAGTTTGGGGCATTACAGTTTGGTTCGGAGCCTGTTCTCGCGGAGTACGAATCGACGCCCACAACAAGCGCCGCTGTTAGCCAATCTCAAAGCAGCCTGTACACCAGCACGGCTAGGTGAGGACCAGGTGTGAGGAAGGGAACAATTAATCCAAGCAGGTAGCTTTGGAAGGTAGCTGGTCCTGTGGACTTTAGTTATCCTGCATACTAGTAGACCCTTTCCGACTGTGCTGTGATCACAAAGGGGGGACAACGTATGCAACAGCAAAGTGTAAGTTGCCAGCAGACTCATTCAGGCAGCTCTATGACTGACTGGGCCTGTGGTACTTATACAGAAAGCATATATTTCCTGCTGCTGTTTAAACTGTGTTGCTGGAAACACAGGAGGGGAATCCCCAGTGCAACTGCCTCTTGTCCTTGGTGAACAGATTCTGTGTGCTTTGTCCTGCTTTTTGCCTGGCAAACTGGGATGCAGTGGAGTAGGTGTATCTACGGTGATGATGCCTTGCCAAAGTGAAGTGTTTCTGTCTTCTGTCGGGCTGACCCTTAGTATCTGGCCAGTCCCTTGAGTGCTGGGACCTGAGCAGTGGCAGCTCATGAAATGTCACCTAGAACACAGCAGTGTGTGAGGCAAGGCTGCAGCTAGGTGCCAGCATCCTCCTGTGGTCAGGCTAGCCCTTGTCCGGGTATGTTTCTTTGCTTGGCTGCTTTGTGTGGTGCCTTTATGCTGATGCTTGGGGCTCTTTATTTTGAAGATTTGAAATGAAGAGCCTACAGTCTGGGTCAGCAGCTTAGAGCAGGGCTGTTTTGGAGGAAAACGTAAACTCTTTTTTTTTTCTCCCCCCCCCCCCCCCCGCCCGCTGTAGTGAATCTTCATCCACAATTTCGTCCAATCAAAGCCAGGAGTCTGGTTACCAGAGCGGCACGATACAGACAGCAACGTTTACCTCCCAGAACAGCGCTCAGGGACCACTGTATGAACAGAGATCCACCCAGACGAGGCGATACCCAAATTCAATCTCCTCCTCGCCCCAGAAAGATCTGACCCAGGCCAAGGTAGGGAAATAGCTTTGCTCACCCTTTGTGCTGAGTAAGCATAGCATGTGAAGCACTGTCTCGGGGGAAGCTAAGTGGTTTATCAAGTGTTACTGTGATCCTCCAGCCTCACCATGTGGCTTGCGGACTCTCGTGACAGCTTTCTTCTGGCTGCTACCAGAGTCCTTAGGTCCATTACTTACCTGGGGCTGGGCCAGTGGGGTTAACAGCAGTTAAGTTGATTGCAGGCCTTGTCATGTCATGCATAATTACCCTGCTGCAGAGTGGCATTCAGGCTAAGGATTTAGTTTTTGTCTTAAGGGTTCAATTCTTGCATGTTGCACACAAGTTCAGTAACATCAGTTTTGGCTAATGAACTTGGGTTGAGGATGTTGAGCCAGTCTAACTACCAGCAGCAGAGAAACTTCTTGCACTGCTTTCTCAAATATGTGCTTGGGGGTCATGCTGGCACGGGGCTAGTCAAGCTTGGGACCGACCCTGACACAGTCTGGTGATATGTGTGGGTAGCACGCCTTTTTCACAACTGAGGAGGGAGTGTGGGAGGGGGCTGACATTAGATCTGCGTCTGGAAGCGAGCAGCTGCAATGCCCAGTACTCTTTTTCTCTTCTTCCTCAGAATGGTTTCAGTTCTGTACAACCCACGCCATTACAAACCACACAGGGCATTGAAGGTAAGAGTCTGTCAGTGCAGTGGGTGTCCTGAGTCCCTTGTACTGCTCGTATTCTTTGCTTTGGATGAAAAGCTTTATCTGCGCTAGTAGCAAGTCCTTTCCTTGCTGGGCTAATTGCTGCCACTCAGATTATTTGCTTGCCTTGAAATGTTCAGCTTTCTGCTGATGGATACATGAGATCCTTGATGAGTAACTCCCTGATGACAGTAATTTACTCTGATTTGTTTGTGAAAGGCACCTCTTCTGTAGGTCTTGAAGCTCTTTGCAGAGCTGATGGTGGTGTTGGGGTAAAGTCAGACATAGAAGAAAATCATGCTGTCACAAGTGTGTAATTGGTTGGCAGCAGTGAGGGAAGCCCCAGATCTCCCTGCTCCTCTATCTGAGTGTTTGTTGATCCTCACCACTGAATTGCCCTCCAGAAGCTTCTAGTAGCTGCCCCTAACCCAAAGCTTTTGTTCGCAGGTGCTACAGGCCCCGCAGTGAAATCCGATTCCCCCTCTGCTCCCAGCATCCCGCCTCTCAGTGATGGGGTATCTGCCTCGTCCTTGCTGACGACAGCCAGCCAACACTCAACAGCTCTGAGCAGCCTGAGCCACAGTGAGGAACTCCCCAGTACGACCACCACCCAACTCAGCAGGTGAGCAAGTGTGGTGGATGGATTTCTAGAGAAGCAGAACTAAAGCAGGGATCTGTAGTAGACATCAAAGTCTGTCTCATGCAGTGGGGAAGACTGAGATGACTCATCCCATCTGAGCAGATGGGGAATGGGAACTGCCCTGGTGCTACCAGTGGTGGCTCTCACATCTTAGTTTGACAACCTTTTATTCCTCCTTCCACAGTACATTACCCACCCAGCAGAACAGTCTGTCCTCATCCACATCCTCTGGGCGAACATCAACCTCAACTCTTCTGGTGAGTCTAGGTGTGCTCTAGTGCTTCTGCAGCAGAATAAATCTCCCTGCCGCAAATGCAGTGTTCAGCCCTGCTTCTTCCAGCAGACAGACGTGTTGGGACACAGCTGCACAAGAGGCTTGGAAGCATTAGGGGTTGGCTGCTATCAGGACTTTGGACTTAAGCCAGATGCAAAGCAGGTTTCTTTGTAGCCTGCAGCAGCCGAGTTCATTGCAGGCTCTTGGGAACATCTGGGTGCAGACAGAGCTGTGCAATATTTTAAGTAGACAGTGTCCTGCAGTATTTCTGTACTCAATTACATCCACCTGGTCCCCTAACTCTCTTCCCTTCCTTCCTTAGCACACAAGTGTGGAGAGTGAAGCAAGCCTCCATTCTTCTGCTAGCACTTTCTCCACCTCCTCCAGCACAGTGTCAGCTGCCCCACCAGTCGTAAGTGCTTCATCCAGTCTCAGCAGTGTCAGCAGCCTGGGCCTCAGCCTCAGTAGTAACTCCACAGTGACAGCCTCAACTCGCAGCTCCGTTGCAACAACATCAGGTACTTTCCTGAGTACTGCTGTACAGGAGGAGGGTGTGGGGGCTAAGAGAGACAGCTCCTGCTGTTTGCTTCACTGTGGATCTTTTGCTTTCTTTTCCTTTTTTTTCAGGAAAAGCCCCTCCCAATCTCCCTCCTGGAGTCCCACCGTTGTTGCCTAATCCATACATCATGGCTCCAGGCTTGCTACACGCCTATCCGGTGAGTGGGATGACTGGCTCTTTGCAGTCATGTTATGCCACTAGATCACTCCTAGCTCTGTCTTCAGCTAGCAAGGAGGAATGTAGTATAGTAGAGAAACCAAAAACCATAACATTGGCTCAGTAGGACTGCCTTGGATGGGAAGAGTTTGGACCTGCTGTTTTCCATAAAACAGTAGCAGAGGAAGTCCATGTGTCCATGGGGGTAAATGTCTGTAATTCTGGTCACCCCAGAGCAGATCCTGTCTGCCTGTTCTCTACAGCTTCCCCAGCCTTTGGGGAGCAACAGCCCTTGGTCAGAGCACAGCTCATGAAAGTGTGGAGCTGTATTAGCAACATGGTATGACAAAGGCCAGTCAGAACAAGGGTGGCTACTGCCATGAAGTCTAGGGGTGTGTCACAGCCCTCTTCTGAAGGTGAGGACAGATTTCAGTGTTGGAATAATTTCTAGAGGAAAATCATCAAGTGCATTTGTAGTCTGGAGCAGCAGTGCTACACGTTGGTGCTCAATCTTCATTTGAGCAGCTCATAAACACTCCTGGCAGTGTCAGTCTTGCAGTAGTGAACGCTGGCTGCCTGTCTGGCTTTATCTCACATTTATCTAAATGTTTAATCTAAAATTAGGTAAGTGTCTTTACCTAGTCTGTGTCCCTAACATCATCTTCTGCTCTTTTTCTAGCCACAGGTGTATGGATATGATGACTTGCAAATGCTCCAGACGAGATTCCCTTTGGTGAGTACTGAAGACTGACATGGACCCACCACATCCATTGATCTAACAGCTCGCTGTTGCTGCGTGCTTTGGGTGTACAGATAGGTCAGGCTGTGAGGTAGTCCTGAAGAGCTGGCAAAACAGGGTGCTAAATGAGTGCACCTCTCCGTGGCAGTAGTGAGGAGTTAATCAGTTGCTCCTTTGCACCTGGGGAGTTAGAAGCACTAGTTATTCAGATGGTGGCATCAATGGTGGGACTAGGGAATGTGAGAGCTACAGCAGGCAGAGCTGTTTTGCCTGACAGTGGTGTGATGAGCTGCTGTAGATACTTGCCTCTGATCCTTGAAAGAGGCAGTGACTAAATACTTTCATGAGAATGGGTTTTATTTAGCAATACGACGTGTCCCTTGTGAAGTGGAGGGGAAGGTCCAGGCAGTTTAAGGACTGCATACCAGTAGACCTTATCTGGTTCTTCTAATAGCCAGACAAGGGGGATGGTGCATGCTACAAAAACCTGGGATTGCTGTAGGCTGTGATCAGCCTCGATGTGGCTGATTGAACTGCAATGCTCCCAACATATCCAGCAGCTGCAGTCCAGAAATTCTTCTTTTCCAAAAGATACTGCTTTGCATCTTTGGACAGAGCTCATAAAACTTCTTCTCCTTTTGTTTTTATCCTTCAGGATTACTACAGCATCCCATTCCCTACACCCACCACCCCACTGACTGGAAGAGATGGCAGCCTGAGCAGCAATCCGTACTCTGGTAGGGAAAAAGACTGCTCTGATTGCATATCTCATCAGGTGTTCATGCTGCTCCTTACTAGTTTCCTGTGCTGTTGTCCGCTGGAGCTATGTCTGCACCAGCCTCCTGCACTGGCTTTGGTCTAGAGCACGTTTCAGCAGCTAAATTCTTGATGTCTTTTTGATCATCTGGTCATGTTAAGGCATGTTACCAGGAAGATGTGGACAAGTAGGAGTTAATGCGGCAGCTGGAAAGGGAGTGAGGAAGGGCTGAAGTAATCTGTGGGGTGTAAAACTGGGGAACTGCTTTTCAGGTCGTGGTGACGCAGGGGTTAAGCAGTGCTTCTCAAGCCCTTAGAGTAAAAATGCAAACACAAAATCTGGAGAAATTAAGGGCTTTTTTAATCTATGCAACAGTCTCACGGAGGAAGAAAACAGGGTGTTTACGACCTGTCAAAATCAAACCAAATGCCAAATGGGTGGCTGATTTCTCACTGATCTTGGTACGTGCACTTATTCACACTGCTGATTTGCAGTGGGGAGCAGTTGTGCTGAGCTTTCACGTGCTTTAGGAATTGTTGCACTTTGTGGATCGCTCTTTTTCAAGCACCACTTCTCCCCTGCTACAGCAGGAGCTTGTTTGTGCAGAAGTGCTTTTGCCTGGCATGCTGAGCCTGAAATCCCAAGCTTAGAGTGCGGCACTGCTGCATGTGTAGTTTGCCAAGTTAACATTGGTGATAATTGTTTGCGGCTATCCTGGACTTACTTGTGAGCTGGGGCAGCACTGTGAAATTCACTGGCTTACTGTGTGAGCTCTGAATAGGGAGCCTGTTTGCATGGAGGAGCAAAGCAGGTGCTCATAAAGAGCAGCAAAGGGAGCTTCCCCAAGCCCTGCAGCCAAGCCCTCGCACAGTGCCCAGGCTGGGAAGAGAGGAGGCGATATTTCCAAGTACTCCCTGCAGGCTGCTGGGCCTCTGCAGCAGCATTTGATTTGGTGCTGCCAGCAAGAGAGAGGGACCTGTGTGAGCCCTGCTGTGAAAAGGGGCCATTCACACATCCTCAACGGGAAGAGATTTGACTCTCCTCTTCAATGAGGGCCCCCAGGCTGCTGCCCTGGGCTCAGGTCTGGCACTGGAGAGAGTTGAGTTGTGTTCAGGCCTGCTGCTGATGCATGGAGGGAGCTTGGGGAGAGCTCTGTCATCTGGGCTCTGTTGCTGTGAAGGCAGCCAGTGGCATGTTTATCCAGTGCCGGATCGAAGGCTGACATCGAGTAGTGCAGCACTGTAGCTTAGCTGCTGGGGGTTTCCCTTACCCTCTGAAGTCCTCCTCTCAGGGATGAGAAGAGCAATTAACAGCTTAGCCTTATCAGTGTTCAAGGGTCTGAGGGCTTGTGAGGGCTGTAGTTCTCAGTAGCTGTAGTAGGGGCGTTGATCAAAAGGCTGGGTCACCTTTGGGCTGAGCTAGAATGTGCCAGGTTTTGACACTTATGTTCTTCAGTCTCCTTTCATCTCCTGTATTCCAGGTGACTTAACAAAATTTGGCCGAGGTGATGCCTCTTCCCCTGCTCCTGCAACGACTTTGGCCCAGCCTCAGCAGAGCCAGACCCAGACTCACCACACCACGCAGCAGACGTTCCTAAACCCAGCGCTGCCTCCTGGCTACAGTTACACCAGTCTGCCGTACTACACAGGGGTACCAGGGCTCCCCAGCACCTTCCAATATGGGCCCGCCGTGTTCCCTGTGAGTTTCCCAGAGGCAGGGCGTGGGATTTGGGCAGGAGGGCAAGGCAGCAAAGCCTCTCCTCACTTGGCTTCTCTCCTTTCTGTAGGTTGCTCCTACCTCTTCCAAGCAGCATGGTGTGAATGTCAGTGTCAACGCATCAGCAACCCCTTTTCAGCAGCCCAGCGGCTATGGCTCTCACGGATACAGCACTGGTAAGAGATCCAACAGAGCATCTTTCTCAGCAGCAATTACTGACAGTGGCAGGGCTCGATCACAATCTCACTGGCTGTGTAAGGGGACTGCTCTCTTCCTGCCTCCAGCAGTAAGGGAGGAGAATGGCCATGGTGCAACTTGCAGGTCATTTGATTCTCCTTAGAAAGGCCCAGGCTTGTTCTGCATCCATGTCTGGAGCAGGTTTGAGGAGTACAGAGCACTTTATGCCCTTTCTTTGTGCCCAGCAGTTGGATGGCTGGGGCCTTGGACTCATGTCAGAGAGCTTAAGCTGCTGAATCGTTTGGGGTTTGCTTGGGTTTTGTTTTGGGTTTTTTTGGTTTTTTGGTTTGTGGTTTTTTTTTTTACTGCCTCTGTCATCAATAGAACAATAATTATTCCTGATTTGAGCCTGAGAACTTGTTTGACTCCTGTATTTGGCAAAAGTGCATGCTTTCTGGAGAAGTGTCCTTCTTGATTCAAAGGTGCAAGAAGGTCATGAACCTGCCACTTGTCTTGGTACTGGGTTTCACTGGTTAGTGTCTGGCTCATCTACAAAGGGCCTGCATTTGGGTTCCTCTTCCAGCTTTTAAATTCCTGTTGTGCCTTTTTTTCCCTACATTAGAGCCCTTCAAGACACTATTTTCTCTGTGCAAAGATACTAAAGCTCTGTACCAGGCCACCTGGTACTGAGTCTTTCAAACCTTTTTCTTTTCAACACTTTTTCTGGGCCTTAAATGATTTCTGAGGGTTTCCTCTGTACCACCAGCTTTTTGGAAACTGCCAGCATCAAATGCAGGTTGTGTGCCAGTGTTGCCAGTTGTTGCACCAACCATCCCAGCCCACAGTTGAGTTGCTCAGGCCATTCTTGCTACTGTGTCATGCTGGGAGTTTATCTTGTCTGTCTGCTGCATTCTCCCTGCTCTTCTCAGAGTTGCTATTTTGTGGGCTCTTCAAGAATGTGCATTTCTCTGGGTGGCAGCAGGCCCCTAAATTTGTTTCTGGAGGTATTCAGAAACTGCTTGTGTCCAGAGGAAAAGAACTTATATTCGTACAGGCACTTTGCAGCTTAGCCTTGCCAAGACCCTGCTCCCTAGGATGATGTCTGTCTCCAAACCTCACCTGGCTGCCAGGCCACTAGACCTCTCCACCTCCTGATGCTGGTGTTAGCAGCAGGAGCTACTGCTGCTACCAGTGGCTGCTGTCTAACGCTCGCTTGCCTTTCCTTCTCCCCAGGTGTATCCGTGACATCCAGTAATACAGGAGTGCCAGACATCTCGGGTTCTGTCTACTCCAAAACTCAGGTTAGTGTCTGATGTGTGCTCCAGGAAAGTGCTGCTTTGGTTGCTGGGGAGCAGAAGCCCAGCGCTGAGACAGCCTCCCTGGGCAATGAGGTCTCTTCCCCTTGGAGCAGCCAGCCAGGGAGAAGGGAAATGCTCAGCCATTCCCAACTTTGAGCAATTCCAAGCCCAGAAACAGCCGCAGGCAGAGACTCTCTGTTCTCTGCACTATGCACTGACTCCCAGGCCCAGGACTTGTAGAGCTGGGAAGGGGCACACTGCTAGCCAGGGGCAGGGGAGCACCGCCCAGCTCCCAGCCCTTACTCCACCGTTGGCGTCTTCTCCTTAGCAATCCTTCGAGAAGCAGGGATTTCACACTGGAACCCCGGCAGCCTCCTTCAATCTGCCTTCGGCGCTGGGCAGCGGCGGCCCCATCAACCCTGCGACAGCGGCGGCATACCCCCCCACTCCTTTCATGCACATCCTGACCCCACATCAGCAGCCCCACTCGCAGATCCTCCACCACCACCTGCAGCAGGATGGGCAGGTAAGCAACCCCCCTGGCCCCCTGGCCCTTGCTGGGGTATCTCCTAGGGCTCTTGCTCCACCCCCCCCACCCCCCCCCCCCAGCCCCCCTCTCCCTCACGCCCTGCGGCGGACACACGCGGTGACATGCACATGCTCACACCTGCACATACACACAGGGCCGATAAGAGGATGAGGTGAGGAAGGCCCGGGGTGCACTCCACTGGGGGGTACTTGGCACAGCCCCCTTGCTGCCGGGCTGTACCAGGTACGGTCGGGTAGTGCCCCTTCACGCAGACATGCCTGGTATGCCCTGACCTCCCCCTTCCTCGGAGTGGTGGCTCCGCAGGCCGGCAGCGAAGGGGTTACTCGCCACAGCCACGACCCCACCATAGCTTTCAGGTCTAACCTTGGATTTCTATTGTCATAGTTTGTCCCTTTATTTTACATATCCTGGTACTGCAACAGCTTCCATATTTGCAGATGATACTGTGCTGCCAACGCCAGCAGGAAGACCAGGTAATGAACCTCTCTGATAATGCCTTGCACTTGCCCTGGGGTCTCCCCCTGCCCCTAAGGCCCCCCAGGCTCATGTAGCCCCTTCCTTCTCCCCCCGTGGCCCCGCCAGGCGAGGAGAGAGGCCATCAGTCAGTATGTATACACACACACCCGCGCGCACAGACACACCCCCCCCTGCTCGAACCCTTCCCTCCCTTTTCCCCTGTCCCTGTCGCACGGCAGCCCCCACAGAGCTGCCAGGGCCTTCGCTGCCTGTGGTCCTGGCATGGTGCTGGTCTGGAAGAATGCGCAGAGTGGAGGGGAGGGTCCTGTGGCTGCTGGGGCAGCAGACAGCATGGCACAAGGGCCACTGGCCAGCTGCTTGGTGCAGGAGGCAGCCGGTGCCCTGGTGCCAGTGGCCCCAGAGAGCTTGCGCTGGGCTGAGGCAGGTCAGCGAGCACCAAGGAGCCGTAGCCCGCAGTGCCTGTGGTCTGGACCCGTCCTGTGGGGGATGGCAGTGCCTGCGGCTGAGCCGCCCGAGGCACGCCAGCATCGCCCTGCGGAGCAGGCTGGGGTTGGGACCCCGGAGACAGTGGCACCGGTTCCCCTGCAATAACCCCCTACTTCTCCTTCTCGCCCCCCGCCCCCTTCCCGCAGAGCGGCTCTGGGCAGCGCAGCCAAGGCAGCTCCATCCCCCAGAAATCCCAGGCCAACAAGTCTGCCTACAACAGCTACAGCTGGGGCGCCAACTGAGGCCGGGGCGGCCCTCGCCCACCACTTGCTTCCGGAAGAGAATCCCACCAAACCTGACGCCGAAGGATCCCGGGGAGGAGAGTGCCCTGCCGCAGGGCAGTGTCCGGGCCCTGCAGCCCCTGGGCAGGGCAGGCCGGCAGGCGGCTGTCTTCAGCCACCTTTCCTGTTGTATGTAATATAGAATTTGTATTTTTTCTTTTTTTTTTTTTTTTTTTCTTCCTCTTTCCCCCCCCCCCCCCCTCTGCATTCAGATTCTGAACCATTTGCCGTAGGGGCCTTTTTTGGTTTTTACTCCTTTCTCCCCTCTCCCACCACCTCCTGCTGCCCCAGAACCTCTTGGATCCAAAGGAGTGGAAGCTGCGAGTCGCCTACAGCAAAACCCCCTTATTATTAGGAATAAGAACAGTAATTGATATGAACAGCATTGTAAGATGAATTAGTTGAAGTGGTTTTTTGTACCGTGTTCTAAATTTAATGGATAAATGTGTCTTGTATATAAAAACAAAAACCCCATGCCGTCCTGTAGTTCTCTCATTTCCTCGCCCACCCTCTGCTGCTCTCTGCCACCGGCCCAGAGGAGCCCTGGAGGGCACCCCCCAATTTTACATTCTCCATCTGCGCCCCCTCCCTCCCCGTGGGCCCCGAGTGCAGGTCCTGCCCCTCCTTGCACGCTGTAAGTATCTTCTGCTTCTGCTTTTGAGGGTTTTTTTTTTGGTCTTTTTTTTTTTTTTTTTTTTTTTTCTATGCAGTCCAGATCTTGTATTTTTCAGTTTGAACTGGTCACTTCAACTGAAGCCCCTGTGCGGGTGATTTACTAAAGAGAATAAAGATCACAAAGTGATGTGTGTATTTTTTAATACCTACCTTCTCAGCCTGGTTCCGTATTTTTGGTGCGGGTTGTGGGAGGCCCTGGGCCAAGGGTGGAGGGAGCAGCTCTGCCCATCCCTCCCCAGCTTTTGATCCCCCCCCCGGCTTTTGTGGATTTTTCCTCTTCCCAGCTGCAGTGTAGGGCACCAGGATCTCAGCATAGGGATGTTGCCATCTTCCTCCCTGTCCTTTCCCTGGACCGGGGACCCCCACCTTCCCTTTCTCTACTCCCCCTCCCCTCCCCCTTCACTGTGCACAACTGCCCTCCACCTGGGGCTTGTGCTGTCCCATTTGCCTCCTGCTCTGGTGCTGCTGGTGCACCCCCCCGAGGTTGGGGGGTGCTCCCCCCCCTCCTCCCCACAAGGGCCTCCCCAAAGGACTGCCTGTCATGGGGGGGGGGCGGTCCTAGTGCAGGGGAGGGGAACAGGACCACTGCTGTGGTGGCAGGAGCCCATGGGTGCTGAGCTGCCTTCCAGCCCTGTGTTCCCCATCACCCTGGAAGGGCTGAGCTGCGAGGTAAGGGGCTGGGGGGCGCAAAGCTGGGGCTGGCTCAAGCCCCCTCCCTGTGCTCTGGGGTCCCAGTGGTGTATCGTGGACTGGACTGGTGGGGCTCAGCACGGGGGCACAGAGGAAGCCCGGGCACCTGCCGGGGCTGCGGGACCCCCGGGCGGTGCAGGATGGAGCCCAATGCCTCCCCCCCCCGCCTCGGGGTGCTGTACCGGCCCCTGCCACCGCGGCTGGGCCCTGCACCATCGCTGCCGACCCCGGCAGCCCCCCTCTGGCGGAACCCCCCTGGGGCCAGGGCTCTGCCCTCGAGGCTGCCGGCGCCAGGGCCCGCCGCTCCCAGGCGACCTCGGGAGCTGGACAGAGAAACCCGGGGCCAGTGGATGATGCTCCCGGGCGTCCCGGGGACAGCACGAGCCTGGCGGCCGGAGCGAGAGGCCTCGGAGCTGCCCCGGAGCCTGGGGCGGTCGGGTGGGGAAGGCTACGGCCTGGGAAGAGCCCGGGGGTGACCTGACGGGGCCGGGGCGGCCTGCGGGGCGGGACATGGCCCCGGGGGCGCGCCTGGGCCCGGCGGGGCCCCGGCGGATCCGTCTTCGCTCAAGGCCGCGGCGCCTCGCGACACGCCGAGGCGCTTGGCGGCGGCGGCGCTTTACGGCAGCGCGACCCGGGCGCGGCGGACGGCGGCTGGAGCGCGATGAGCTTTTACGACGCGTTTCGCGGTTTCTTCGGGTTCCCGGGGCGGCGCAGGTACCGGGGCCCCGGCGCCGGCCCGGCCCTGACCCCCGGCCACCCCCGGCTCGGCGCCCCTGGTTCCCCCGGCCCCGCAGACCCCAGCCTGGCTCCTCCCGGTTGCCCCCCATGCCCCCGCCCGCATAGGCCCTGTCCCGGTTCCCCCCGCTCCCCAGCCCCCTGTTGCCCCGCGGGCCCTGTCCTGGCCCCCGGTTGTCCTCCGGGCCCGGGTGTCTCAGCGCCGCGGTCTTACAGGCCCCGGGACCCACTCTTCGGCGGCACGGCGTGGGACGAGGAGGAGGAGGAGGAGGAGGAGGAGGACTGCCCGTCCCTGGCACAGCCCCCCCAGGACTTCGCTTTCGGTTTCAGCCCCGGCGGATCCCGCGGTGCCTTCGAGGAGCTGTTCCGGGACGTGGGCGAGCTCCTGGGCGTCTTCGGGGGGGCCTGGGCTGGGCCCCCGCAGCCCTTCGGTGGGGATGGGAAGGGGCTGCCCCCGCCGGGGGCTGAGGGGGGCCCTGGAGGCCGATGCGGAGCCCCCCGGGCGGCCCGGCCTGACCCGGTTCCCTTTGCCCCCCCCCCCCCCCCCCGCAGAGCCCCCCCTGCCCAGCCCCAGCGAGGGCAGCGCGGGGCGGCACCTGCGGGACTCCATGCTGAAGCACCCAGACAGTCCCGCTCCCAGTGCATCCCCAGGAGGTTCTGAGCATGCCAGCGAGCTGGCCCGGCCCTGGAGACCCTTCCTGGGGGTGGGTGAGGGCTCTGCCTCGTGGGCTCAGCCATGGCGGCCATCAGAGCCTGCTGTTGCGGTGTCGCGCTTTGCCTCCCCGTCACCGGCATGTGGCTTTGCCTTGCAGGTGGAAGACGCTCACCCAGCTCTTCCCGGCCTCAAGGAAGACCGAGGTGGGTGCCAGGAGCGGGGCTGCAGGGTCTCTGCCTTCCCCGCTTTACCAGCCCACACTGCCGCAGCCCACGGGGCGTGTCCCCACGCTGCTGTCACTGTCTCTCATCTCCCCTGCAGACCTGGACTCCCAGGTCTCCTCCGCAGGGTTGGGGACCATCCTGAGACCCGACGAGCCCAAGTCCCACTCTTACTTCCAGAGCGTCTCCGTCACCAAAGTGACTCTCCCTGATGGGGTGAGTGTCCCCTGCGGGTGCAGCGATGGCCCGTGGGTGACCTGGGGACACCATCCCCGGCGGAAGGAGCAGAGCCTGGGGTGGTGGCATCCCTCAGGGCTCGGTGCTCTGCGCAGGCGGTGGAGGAGCACCGGACCGTGCAGGACAGCCAGGGTCGCTGGGAGACGACGGTGACCCGCCGGAGGGGGGACCAGGCCTTCATCACCACCACCAAGGAGGACGGGCAGAGCAAGGACTACCGGGAGGAGGTGGTCAACATGGATGACCGTGAGTGGGGTGCTGAGGAGGGCAAGGGGAGCGGGCCAGGTCCCCTCTGAGCAAGCTCTCTGTACTTTCCCAGGGGAGCTGGCACAGTTCACGGGCACGTGGCCACGGCAAGACGAGCTCCACGCTCCCAACCTGAGTGACCCGTCGTCCGCGCTGGGCAGCTTCTTTCGACGCTGGTTCTCGAGCTGGTAGCTGTGCCCCCCCAGGCTGAGCACCGCATAGATGTGATGGGTGCAGGCTAGGGGGACCCCAGGGCCGTGGGGACAGATGCTGGCTTGGGCCTCGGGCCGCTGGCTCCATCCAGGGTGGGCAGTGGGCAGCAGCCTCTTCTCACCATCTGTTTTTGTTGCAGATGCATCAGATCCTGCTGGGAGCTGGCACCAGGGCTGGGGACTGCCTGTCTTCTGGGATGCTGTGGATCTGCGGGGACCCCTGTGGGGGCTGAGTGTGTGTGTGTGTGTGCATGCATGTGTACAGAGCAATAAAGTCTATTTATGCTAACGGCGACCTGCCAGGCTCCTTCAGGCTGGAACTCCCCGATTCAGAGACAGGGACCTGCACAGCTGCCGGGGTGGCTCCTGGGGGCTGCCCCACGGGTGCAGGCAGCTGCCGGGCTTCTCTGCCCTGGCTCCATGCCCGCGCTGCTCCCTGCCCACCTCCTTCTCCCATTTCACTGCCTGCCCTGTGCTGTGCTAACACCTCCCCTGGGCCACTCTTGAGGGCCTGTCCTGGGATGCTTTCCAAAGGCCTCTTCATTAGTGCTGCCTGCAGTTGTGGCTTGGGCAGGGATCTGGCAGGGAAAAAGGGGGGCTCCCTGAACAGGAAATGCCCGTGCCAGCTCACCTGAGCGAGGTCTCGCTCAGGGACCCTCGGGGGGCTCCTGCCAGGTCTGGTCCTACTGGAGGACGCCAGCGTCACGAGGCAGCAGTGTCCCCAGCCCTACATGGGACTCTGGTCCCTGCCAGGCGTATCCCTGTGGTGTGGCCCTGGATTGGTTTAAAGTCTGCGTGTTATCATCCACCCCAGCCCTGGGGCTCATAAAATCGTGCCAGGATGGAGACACTGACGCTGCTGTCGCCGCTGCCCTTTCCCAGCCGGCCCTATGGGCACCACTTCCTTCTTGAAGAGGGCCCATGCTCTGCTCCACATCCAGAACCAGCTGGCGCGGGAGTGCCTGGCTGAGCTGCTGGCTGTCTTCGTGCTTATCGTGAGCAGGGCACACGGGTGGGCCGGGGCTGACCGTGGGGGTGGTGGCAGGCGCCGGGAGTCCCAGGGCTCTCCTGCCTGTCCCTCGCCGGGGGTGGGGGGGTTTGGGGCTGCGCCGCACTCGCTGAGAGACTTGGCACTGCCTGGCCTCCCGCTTGGACCCTGTTCCTGCAGCGTGGTACACCCTCCACTGCAGCGGCTCCAGCACAGTAGGAATACCGGCACTGCCATGTGGTCCCTGAGGGCTGGGCAGCATGTGCCTTGATGCCTCCCACCCTGGAGCAGGCACAAGTTGGGGCTCCAGAGCCACGCTTGGCATTTGGGCTGCATCCCGCGATGGCAAATGGTGATGCCATGACCACACCGGTGGCACCCCTTCCCCACCATCTCCCCAGGGAAGCAGATTACTTAATTGTTGATAATTTGTTTACTTTGCTATCAAAACCACAAGCAAGATCAGTAACTGCCTCCCTGCCTGTACCCCGTCTGGTGCCCAAAGCTGAAGCCCAGGGGGTGGGGGAGAAAACCACAGAGGCAACACAGCCAGAGGCACCAGAGCAGCCCTCACCTTGCTGCCCTTCTGCTGCCTGGGATCAGAGCTAATCCTGCCAGTGGCTGCAGTGCGGTGGGGCAGCAGCCCTTAGGGAGCAGGGGGGGAGCTCAGCAAGGGGCCAGGGGGGCCACAGTGGAGCTGTGTCCCTCTTCTCCAGGTGATCACCCTGAGCGGCTCAGCACAGATGGTCACCAGCTCCGGGACGAAGGGGAACATCCTCACCGCCTACCTGGCAGGCGCCCTGGCAGTCATGGTGGCCAGCTACATGGTGGGGGGAGTCTCCGGTGAGGCTGGGGAGGGGGTCTCAGGTCCCACCTTCCCCCAGCTCCAGATTCCCCAGGACCCTCCAATCCCAGCCCCTCTCCCCGCTCCATTGCAGGGGCCCACCTGAACCCAGCGTTCTCCCTCGCCATGTGCCTGCTGGAGCAGTTTCCCTGGTGGAAGCTTCCCATCTTCGTGGCCGTGCAGACCTCGGGAGCTTTCATCTCTGCCGGAGCCGTCTACGCCCTCTACTACGGTAAGGGGAGGTGGGCAGGTGCCTGGCGGGGGAACACCATGGTTGTGCTGGGGTGGCCGGGCTCACAGATGGCCTCTGCCTCTGCTCTGCAGATGCCATCCAGCACTACAGCAACAGGACCCTCACCACCTCTGGCCCCTGGGAAACCGCCTCCATCTTTGCCACCTACCCTGCTGACTACCTCTCCCTCTCCAATGGCTTCTTGGACCAGGTGGGTGCCAGTGTCGGCTCCCCCCAGACCCCTCCAGCGATGCCAGTCCCTGCAGCGCTGAGCTTCCCTACTGGCCCCACAGGTGATGGGCACAGTGCTGCTGATCGTGGGCATCCTGGCCATTCTGGACACCCGCAACAAGGGTGTCCCCAAGGGCCTGGAGCCGGTGGCTGTGGCCCTGCTGGTGTTCTCCATCGAGGTCTCCATGGGCTCCAACTGCGGCTGCCCCATGAACCCCGCGCGGGATTTCGGGCCCCAGCTCTTCACCTACGTCGCGGGTTGGGGCGTGGAGGTCTTCAGGTGGGTAGAGGGAAGGGGGCGAGGTGGGGGGTGGCAGGGGTGACCCCCTGCCCACCGTGCCCCATCCCCAGCAGGGGCAGTGCGTGGTGGTGGGTGCCGGTGGTGGCACCGCTGCTGGGGGCTGCTGTGGGCTTGGCCCTTTACCAGCTCCTCGTGGCTTTCCACCACCCGCTGGAGGAGGGTGACCCCCCGGCCGAGCAGACCTCCCTGGTCCTCGTCAACGTTGCCATCCCCCCAGACACCAACATGTCACCCGGGGAGAAGGACGCCAGGGGGATGCTGCCCCAGACGAAGTGACACTGGGGGGACCCCCCACCCCGCCCCAGCGACACAGTCGTCGTCCCCCGCCCCGTCCCTGTCATGCCATTAAACGAGCCCTGAGGCTGTGGGGTGTCTTGTGTCTGGACAGGGGGGCAGCTGTGCAGGGGCCATGGGATGGGGGGAGGCAGCGGCCCCCAGCCCCCCCGGGGTGGGGGGCAGAGCTGGCCAGGCCTGGCTGCGGGGGGACTCCGGCCCGGGGGGACATGTGCTGCCGGGGGGGGGGCTGCCCCCTTGGGACCCCCCCGGAGCTGTCCCCAAGAGCCCCGAGGCTGGCCCTGGTACCCCCCGGGGGCACCCTTTTGCCCCCCACCCCGGACCCCTCCCGGGGACCCCCTGGGGCTGCCCCGCTTGTACTCCGGGACCCCCCGGGACCACCGAGGCCGCACCTGGTACCCCCCGGGACTGCCGCCCCCCCGCTCCCCGGGAACGCCCGATGCCGCCGCCCCGTCCCCCCGAGGCAGCGTTCGGTCGCTCCCCCCCGCCGCCGCCCGCCCCCCCCATCACTTCCGCCGCCGACCGGTGCCGCCGCGGCCATGGGGCGCTGAGGCGGCGGGCAGCGGCGCGGCAGCGGGAGCGGGGGCCGCAGCGGCCCCGGTACCGGCCCCCCCGGCCCCGGCCCCCGGCCCCGGCCGCCCGCTCCCCATGGGCTGCGGGGCCGCGGGCCATGGAGCGGTGGGCGGCCCGCCGGGCCCCAGGTGAGCGAAGCGGGGCGGCGGCGCCCGGTAGGCCCCGGTGGGCCCCGGTGGGCCCCGGTGCGGCCGTTGCCCCGGCAACGCGGCGGGGGCGGGGCGGGACGGGAGGGCCCGGGCCGGGGCACCGGCAGCGGAGGCGCGGGATGGCGCCGCCGGGGCGCGCCGAGGTCCCGCAGCCATGACGGTGCCCCGGGAGATGCCCGAGAAGTGGCGGCGGGTCCGCGGCCCCGGTGGGTCGGGTGGGTGCGGGGCGGGGCCCTGCGGCGGGGCCGGGGGGGTCTGGGGGTGCAGCTGAGAAGGGCTGCGGGTCTGGGGGTGCAGGGCTGGGGACGCCAATAAGCAAGACCGGGGGTGCAGGATCTGGGGGTTCTGGGCCAGGGGTCTGGGAGTGCGGGCCTGGGGGGGGTCTGTGGGTGCAGATATCCAGGGCTGGGGGTGCAGGTAAGCAAGGCTGGGGATATGGGGGTGCAAGTTGGGAGGGACAGATAAGCATTGCTGGAGGGTCTGTGGGTGCAGAAGAAGAGGGCTGGGGCTCTGGGGGTGCAGCTAAGCAGGGTTGGGGGTCTGGGGGTGCAGGGCTGGGCATCTGGGGGTGCAGCTAAGCAAGGCTGGGGGTCTGGGGGTGCAGGGCCAGGGGTCCAGGCGTGGAGCTAAGCAGCGTTGGAGGTCTGGGGTTGTAGGGCTGGGGGCACAGATAAGTAGGGCTGGTGGTGTGGGGTTGCACAAGAAGAGGGCTGGGGGTGCAGGGGTGTGGGTGCTGGCGTGAGGGGAGCACAGGGCCACACGACATGGCTGGGGGGCTTCCCTGTTCCCCTGGGGGTCTGGGGCTCCTGGGCTTGCCTGGGGGACTTTTGGGAGGTCTGGGAGCGCAGAGGGGAGGTCTGGGGGTGCAGGGGCACCGGGCTGACAGGGCGTGCTGTGTTGCAGAGGAGGAGAGGCGGGTGCGAGCCAATGCGCGGGAGTACAACGAGAAGTTCCAGTACGCGGTGAGTGGGGTGGCCAAGCCCAGTCCCCTGGGGCCTCGTCCCGAGGCTCGGGCAGTTTTGGGGGGCTGGGGCCTGCGTCACCCCCCCCAGAGCAGCAGAGGGGGGGTTACAGCTAAAAATAGATGTTTGTCCCTGAGAAAATTGTGCCGACGAGCTGTTAACGCCAACGGAGCTCAGGGGCTGGGGCGGCCAGGCTGGAGGGGGGCACGGTGTGCTCCCATGGGGAGGGATGCAGCCCCCCCATCCTCTGCCGGCCCCCCACCCCCCCCACACCCCATTCTGCCTGCACCCCTGCCCAGTCCCCGATGCGGTTCTGTGTGTGGTTAATTAACGAGCTTCTGGAGCCACTGGGGGAGGGGCACCGCTCACCTTGGCCTCCCCCTCCATGCTGGAGGTTATTTCTGGCTGCTCCAGACCAGGCCCTGCATCGGCCTCTCCGTGGGCGGGGAGCAGGGGGTCTGGATCGGGGTGACCGTTGGGGAGGCTGGGTGCTGCCACCCCGGTGGTCCAGATGCTGCTGCTGGAGAAGGGTGGTCACTGGGTACTGGCTGGTGACTGAGGTGGAGGAATCAGCTTCTCGAGGAAGCTGCCACGGAGCTAGAGCAGGCACAGGAGCTGGGGGTCCAGGCTGCTGTCCAGAGCTCCCAAATCAGGGGTGCAGTGATCTGCAGCCCTGCCCCCAGAGCGATGCTGGGGCGGAGGGGGTGTGTGTGTGTTACAGGGCCTCAGCAACTTGTGACCCCCCTTCTCGCCCCATCCGTCCCCAGAGCAACTGCATCAAGACCTCCAAGTACAACATCGTCACTTTCCTGCCTGTCAACCTCTTCGAGCAGTTCCAGGAAGTGGCCAACACCTATTTCCTCTTCCTCCTCATTCTGCAGGTGAGTGCTGGAGGGCCTGGGGAGGCAGATGGGGGGCCCCCCCCCACTCTCCTTCCCTGGCTGGGCTGCAAGGAGGGCCCAGGCAACATCCTGCCCCTGGCAAGCAGTGGGTTTGGCACCCTCGAGCAGGGGTAGTATGGGTCTGGGGTTGGCCTGGTTCCCTGTAACTCCTGCTCCCTGTCCCCAGCTGATCCCACAGATCTCTTCACTCTCCTGGTTCACCACCATCGTGCCTTTGGTTCTTGTCTTAACCATCACAGCTGTCAAAGATGCTACCGACGACTATGTGAGTGGTCCCCCAGGTGCCCCTCTACCCAGGCTGGCTGCCAGCAGGGCATGGGGACTTGGGGCTGGGCAGGGGGCTGTCACCCTGGTGCAGGTGTGCAGTGCCTGGGGCCATGGCATTTGCAGGGGGAGGGACGCAGGACCCCATCCCCAGAGGGGCTGACGCTGCTGTCTCTTCCCCTCCGCACCCAGTTCCGCCATAAAAGTGACAACCAGGTGAACAACCGGCAGTCTCAGGTGCTGATCAGCGGAGTGTGAGTGTCATGGCGACAGGGCAGCTGGGGATGGGGCCACGGGGCCCTGCGGGATGCAGCACAGGGCTGCAGGCAGGGGCAGAGTGCAGTGGGGCAGAGGAGAGGCAATGCTGCCGGCTCCTGCCTAACTCCACTCTGCTGTCTCTCCGCAGCCTCCGGCAAGAGCAGTGGATGAATGTCCGTGTCGGAGACATTATCAAGTTGGAGAACAACCAGTTTGTGGCGGTGAGTGTGGCCCTGAGACAAACATGGTCCCAGCTGGGCAGTGTGCAGGGACAGCAGCATGGTGTGGTGCTGCACCCGCTCTGCTTTTGTGCTCCTCCATCATCTCCTGGGGTGCAGACATCAGGGACTTGCCAGCCTGGAAGTTGCATTTAAGTTGTAGCGCTTGAGCCGTGTTTGAGCTCTGGGGATTTGGCTCATGTGCGTGCTTCAGGCGATGGTGTCCAGGTCAGGGTGCTGGCAGCACCCTGCTAAGGACACATGGTTCTGGAGATCCCGCTGGCCCCTGGCATCCGAGGGCCAGGAGCTTCCCTGAGGAAGGTGTAGGGGAGCCCCAGCGCCAGCACAACCCTTCACATGTCTCTCCCGGCAGGCTGACCTCCTCCTCCTCTCCAGCAGCGAACCCCATGGGTTGTGCTACATAGAGACCGCGGAGCTGGACGGGTAGGTATCCACTGCTCGCCTTGGCTGGCAGGGGAAGCTGAAAGGCAGGAGTGAGAATGGGCTGCGGGCAAGGCAGGAGCTGCCATGGACCTGAAACCGGGGAACATCTGCGAAGGCCCTCCCTGCCAGGCTGTCACTAACCCCGCACGTGGTGCCTCCTTGCCTGCAGAGAGACCAACATGAAGGTACGGCAGGCCATCCCTGTCACCTCGGAGCTGGGTGACACCAGCAAGCTGGCTCGGTTTGACGGTGAGTGCCTGCAATGGGGGAGCCCCTGGGTTTCCTCCTCCATCACCTGGCGTGGGTCCATGCTGGAGAAACCAGGACCATCCACGCAGTGGTGTGGTCCTGTGGCTTGAAGCGGATCTCTGGGGAGCTGGGGACAGTGCTGGGAGCACTGGGATGGAGCTGACCACATGCAGAAGGCACGTTACAGCTGAGCCATCCCCTACACCCAGGTGAGGTGATCTGTGAACCCCCCAATAACAAGCTGGACAAGTTTGGTGGGACGCTGTACTGGAAGGAGAACAAGTACCCCCTGAGCAACCAGAACATGCTGCTGCGGGGCTGTGTCCTACGCAACACCGAGTGGTGCTTCGGCCTCGTCATCTTTGCAGGTGGGCTGGGACAGCTGCTGCCGCTGCACTGCGTGGAAGGGAGAGACCCCGCTGATGCCCTTCCCTCTCCCCAGGGCCTGACACAAAACTGATGCAGAACAGCGGTCGGACCAAGTTCAAGCGGACAAGCATTGATCGGCTGATGAACACGCTGGTGCTCTGGGTATGCAGAAGGCAGATCCCAGGGAGCCCTGGCTCTGACCCGGTTGGGGCTCTGATGTCCTGTCCTGTCCTGTCCTGTCCCCAGATCTTCGGGTTCCTGGTGTGCATGGGGGTGATCCTGGCCATCGGCAACGCCATTTGGGAGCATGAGGTGGGCGTCTGCTTCCAGATCTACTTGCCCTGGGACGAGGGGGTGCATAGTGCCTTCTTCTCCGGCTTCCTCTCCTTCTGGTCCTACATCATCATCCTCAACACTGTGGTGCCCATCTCGCTCTACGTGAGGTAGGGCAGGGGCTGAGGGGCTGGGCTGGGGGTGTGCGAGGGGCAGGCACCAGGAATTAGGGGTGCCCTCTGGGGAGGGGAGATGGGGATGGAGACCCACGGACAGAGCTGTGTGCGTGGGGTGGGTGTGGGCTGCTCTCCTGGTGATGGGCCACGTCTGCCCTCGGGGATACCCCAAGACCTGAGACCCCACAGGTCCTTTGGGGCCCCCCAGCTGTGTCTGTCTGGCTGCTCGTCTCTCCCTGCCCTGGCTGCATGCTGGTTATTTTGCTCAGCCCTCCTGCAGCTCCCAGGCTCCTGCACTGTCCCCTTCTCTCTCTCTTTTAATTTCTCTCTCTTTTCGTTCCCCAGCATGGGTTCTGTCACCCTTAGCCCCGAGGTAAGAACGTGTCGCCCCCACCCCTCCCACTAGCTCATTGCTGTCTGCCCTGGGTGCCGGGGAGGGGGTTTGGGGCGCGTAGGTGTGAGAGATGCCTGGGGAGCCCTGTGGGCTACCCCCTCAGTGCCAGGTCCTGCGTCCCCAGACCTGGCTTGGTGGTGGCTGTCAGTAGGAGCAGGTGTGGGCCAGCCCTGGGGAAGGGCATGGGACCCAGCAAGCAGCATGGGGGCCCTGGGTGCCAGGGTGCCCCAGGTGCTTGGAGGTCTGGGGTGGGTGGGTGTGTGCCCATCACTGGCTCAGCAGAGTGTGCTGCCCTGCCCCGGTGACACCCAGCTTTCCCCCCCTGCAGTGTGGAGGTGATCCGTCTCGGGCACAGCTACTTTATCAACTGGGACAAGAAGATGTACTGTGCCAAGCGCCGGACGCCAGCTGAGGCCCGGACCACCACCCTCAATGAGGAGCTGGGGCAGGTGGAGTACATCTTCTCCGACAAGACTGGCACCCTCACCCAGAACATAATGGTCTTCAGCAAGTGCTCTGTGAACGGGCACAGCTATGGTGAGTGCAGGGCACCGGGGCCGGGCTGAGTGCCTGCAGGGTGCGGAGGTACTGGCTCCCCTCCTGCAGACCCTTTGGGGCACTAGGGGCAGCTGGGGGACAAAGGGGCTCAGCCGTAGCGTTGTGGGGCTGCCACTGCCCTGTGGCCCCCCTGGGTGTGGGTGCCAGTGGGGCAGCAGCATTGGGTCTCTGTCCTGGTTAACTCTGTGCCTCGGTTCACAGGTGACATGCAGGATGTGCTGGGTCACAAGGCAGAGCTGAGAGAGGTAAGGGTACTGCAGGGCCGGTGCCTGGCTGTGCCATGTGCTGCAGGGGCGTAACCCCATCTCTGCCCCTGCCAGAGGCCAGAGCCAGTTGACTTCTCCTTCAACCCACTGGCGGACCCACGGTTCCAGTTCTGGGACCCCAGCCTGCTGGAGGCCGTCAATCTGGGTGACCCCCACGTGCACGAGTTCTTCCGCCTGCTCTCGCTCTGCCACACCGTCATGTCTGAGGAGAAGAGCGAAGGTGGGTGCGGAGGGCAGGACCTGTCCCTGCACAGCTTGGGGCATGGCGCTGACTCTGACCCCCTGTGCTGTCCCCAGGGGAGCTGTATTACAAGGCTCAGTCCCCAGATGAGGGAGCACTAGTCACGGCTGCCAGAAACTTCGGCTTCGTGTTCCAGTCCCGCACACCAAAGACCATCACGGTGCACGAGCTGGGTCGAGCCATCACCTACCAGCTGCTGGCCATCCTGGACTTCAACAACATCCGCAAGCGCATGTCCGTCATTGGTGAGGTCCTGGGTATGGCACAGGGGCTGTGGGGCTGTGAGGGCCATGGTGGGGCTGGGGCGTGGGGGCTCAGTGCGGTGTGCTGGAGACCAGCCCCATGCAGATGGTGATGTGACTGTGGAGGCATCATGGGGTCATGGCTGGGGGTTGGAGTGGGACCTGCTCCTGCACCCCTGAGCCAGGCAGCTTATCCCCTGCTCCCTGCAGTCCGCAGCCCCGAGGGCAAGATCCGGCTGTACTGCAAAGGTGCTGACACCATCCTGCTGGAACGCCTGCACCCCATCAATCAGGACCTGACCAACGTCACCACCGACCACCTCAATGTGAGTGGGGCAGGGTGCTGCGGGCAGGGCTGGGAAGGGAAGAGGGGCTGCCCAGAAGCATGGAGCCTGGCTTGTGCCATGTCCTGGGGGGCAGTCGGGGTCTGGGGGCACTGTCAGGGTCTGCCTGTGCACCCAGCTCCAGCCATTTGCAGGAATATGCTGGTGAGGGGCTGCGGACGCTGGTGCTGGCCTACAAAGACCTGGAGGAGAGTTACTATGAGGACTGGTCCAAGCGGCTGCACCGAGCTGGCAGTGCCCCTGAGGCCCGTGAGGATCACCTGGCTCGGCTCTATGACGAAGTGGAGCATGATATGATGGTACGTGGGCTGGGGGCACTGGGGGCGGGAGGCAACTGGGGGGCAGCCCCTGCTGACCTCCCACCTGTTTGGGTCCCCCAGCTGCTTGGAGCCACAGCCATCGAGGACAAACTGCAGCAGGGGGTCCCTGAAACCATTGCCATCCTAACGCTGGCCAACATCAAGATCTGGGTGCTGACGGGGGACAAACAGGGTGAGGCATTGCTGGAGTAGGAGTCTGGTCTGGCTGGAGATGAGAACATTCATGGGCTGGATCCCACCTGCCTGGGGGGTGGTGGGACAGATGCTCCCCCCTGAGCTGACCCTGGCTCAGCCCCTGGTTTCCTGTCCCCAGAAACAGCTGTGAACATCGGCTACTCCTGCAAGATGCTGACGGACGACATGACGGAGGTGTTTGTGGTCACAGGCCACACTGTGCTGGAGGTGCGAGAGGAGCTCAGGTGAGGGTCAAGGGGGCAGGGCTGGCCAGAGGACACATGTGGGGCCAGCATGGGGCACAGCTGCACGTGGGGGAGCTGGGGGATATGGAAGTGCCCTGAATCAGGGCCCCTGACCCCTCTCTTTCTCCTCAGAAAAGCCCGGGAGAAGATGATGGATGCATCACGCTCCATGGGCAACGGCTTCTCCTACCAGGAGAAACTCTCCTCCTCCAAGTTCACCTCGGTGCTGGAAGCCATCGCAGGCGAATATGCCCTGGTCATCAATGGGCACAGCCTGGTAGGGACCTGGGAGCACCAGGCTGGACAGGGCACCATGCCCAGCTGTGGGCCATGCTCCCCACTGTCCCCCTGCTCTCCTCACAGGCCCACGCACTGGAGGCTGACATGGAGGTGGAGTTCTTGGAGACAGCATGTGCCTGCAAGGCCGTCATCTGCTGCCGCGTCACACCCTTGCAGAAAGCCCAGGTGGTGGAGCTGGTGAAGAAGTACAAGAAAGCTGTGACCCTGGCCATCGGGGATGGGGCCAACGATGTTAGCATGATCAAGAGTATGTCCTGGGGTCCAGGGAGCTGCAGGAGGGACAGGTCCCCCCTTGCACCATCCCGGGGCCCATGGCAGCCTCTGTCCTCACCCCTCTGTGCCCCACTGCAACACGGTCCCGCTGTGGGGGGCTGCCACCCCTGGTCCCCTGTGCTCCTGGCAGAGCCCTCCTCACTTCACATGTCTCTTCCCTCTGCAGCTGCCCACATTGGGGTGGGCATCAGTGGGCAGGAGGGCATCCAGGCGGTGCTGGCCTCCGACTACTCCTTCTCGCAGTTCAAGTTCCTGCAGCGCCTGCTCCTGGTGCATGGGCGCTGGTCCTACCTACGCATGTGCAAGTTCCTCTGCTACTTCTTCTACAAGAACTTCGCCTTCACCATGGTCCACTTCTGGTTTGGCTTCTTCTGCGGCTTCTCAGCGCAGGTGCGTTGCTGGCTTCTCATGCTCAGAGTTGGGGAGGGTTTGTCTGTGGGACCCCTCTGCTCAGAAGCATGCCCCGGTCCCCAGGCTCCCTGTGGGACCTCATCGTGCACCAGCAGGCACAGCTTGGGATCCCTCCGGAGCGTGGCAGCGTGTGGTGGGTGCAAGGAGCCCGTATGGCTGGGGCTGCCGCTCGGTGGCAGCAGCACCCTGTGCCGCTTGGGGTGGGCACCCACGGGAGGGGGGGCTGGCGGCGGCTTTACTTTTCCGGCAGCTGTGGGCGCAAGGGCCAGCTGGGGCATGGGGCGGGCAGGTCTTGTGTCCCTCTGAGCACTCCATTCCACGCAGACTGTGTATGACCAGTACTTCATCACGCTATACAACATCGTCTACACATCGCTGCCTGTGCTCGCCATGGGCATCTTCGACCAGGTACGGTGGGGGGCGGTGAGGGGGTTCCCTGGGTGCGCAAGGAGCTGGCCCGGCTCCCCTGCGTGACCCACGCTGCGGGAGGAAGGTGTGCCTGGGTGCCCAGGCTGGGCTGTCCTTGTCCTTCTGTGGGCGGTGGTGGAGGTCAGCCCAGCCCTAGCCTGCCCGGGGCTGGAGGGAGGTGCCCAGAGTGCCTCATGCCCCCAGGATGTGCCGGAGCAGCGGAGCATGGAGTACCCCAAGCTCTATGAGCCTGGGCAGCTGAACCTGCTCTTCAACAAGCGGGAGTTCTTCATCTGCATCGCCCAGGGCATCTACACCTCCGTCCTCATGTTCTTCATCCCCTACGGCATCTTTGCTGATGCCACCCGCGACGATGGCGCCCAGCTGGCTGACTACCAGTCCTTCGCTGTCACTGTCGCCACCTCCCTCGTGATTGTCGTCAGCGTGCAGGTAGGGACACGGCTGCTTGGTCCCAGCCCCTGGCCTGTAGCACAAAGTTTGGGTCACGTCCTGCCCTGTGGCCATGCTCAGAGCCCTGCGGCCATCCCCTGAGCCCTGTCTCCCCCTTCCCCTCTCCGTCAGATCGGGCTGGACACAGGCTTCTGGACGGCCATCAACCACTTCTTCATCTGGGGCAGCCTGGCCACCTACTTTGCCATCCTCTTCGCCATGCACAGCAATGGCCTCTTCCAGATGTTCCCCAACCAGTTCCGCTTTGTGGGTGAGTCCCAGGGAGGCTGAGTGATGCCCCCCGACCCCAGCAGGGTGCTGCCCCAGCTGAGCCCTGGCTGGACTCACGCTTCCCCCCCAGGTAATGCACAGAACACGCTGGCCCAGCCCACGGTCTGGCTGACCATCGCCCTCACCACCGTGGTCTGCATCATGCCTGTTGTAGCCTTTCGCTTCCTCAAGCTGGACCTGAAACCCGAACTCTCAGACACGGTGAGAGAGCGTGGCCTGGGGAGCGAACACGGGGTCCCGACCCCAGAGGGCATGCGGTTCTGGGGGTCCCTGACCCTGTCCCCTGGCGATGTCCCCAGGTGCGCTACACTCAGCTGGTACGGAAGAAGCAGAAGACCCAGCACCGGTGCATGCGGCGTGTGGGGCGTGTGGGCTCAAGCCGTTCTGGCTACGCCTTCTCCCACCAGGAGGGTTTTGGGGAGCTCATCATGTCGGGCAAGAACATGCGGCTCAGCTCCCTGGCCCTCTCCAGCTTCGCCACCCGCCCCAGCACTGGCTGGATTGAGACCCTGCGCAAGAAGAAAGGCAGCGACGGCAGCACCTCTGGCAGCCCCAGCGGCACAGCTGACAAGACGCTCAAGGTGTGAGGCTGGGGGGGTCACGTCCCCTCCGGTGCAGCCAGGGGGCCCCCCGCCCCCTTCTCTCACTATGGCCCATGAGGGGCCAAGCTGCTCCTGGGGGGGGGTGGGGTCCTGTGGGGGGAGCAGAGGCCATGTGGCCTAGGTACTGAGGTTTGGAGGAGTCTGGACTGCCGCAGTGTAACCAAAAAAATACTCTTCCCTGTCCCCGGGATGGACAGATGGATGGCTGCTGTCCCCAGCAGCCCCCCTGGGCTGCTCCTCTGTCAGTATTCACCTCCACGGAGTGCAACTACCCCATCACACGTGAATGTATTATGCCAGAGCCACCGCCGCGGGCGGGCGTGGGGGGTCTGGGGGGGCTGTGACAGCGCCCTGCCTCCTCCCCCACCCCTCACCCACGTGTCTTCTTTTTATATAAAAAAAGGAAAAAAAAACAAAGAAAAAAAAAACAAAAACCCACAACAACAACAAAAAAAAGGAAGGAAAAAACCCTCCACGTTTACAAAGCGACTTGTTTCTCTTAGTGTTGGCACAGCTGGTTACGGAGGGAGCGCGGGGGGCCAGACGCTGGTGCTGGGGGGGCAAGGGATGTCACCGTTCTCCAGCCCCCCGCCTTGGGGTGCGCCGGGATGGGGTGCCGGGTGGGAAAGGGGAAGCGTTCCCTGGCTCCTTCCTGCTTTCTGCGGGAAGCAGGGGTGTTTGCAGGCCGCTGTGATTCACTCCCACGCTGGGGTCTTGCACAACCCTCTGCCTCTGCTTCCTCACTCCTCCTCCTCCTCTTCCTCCTCCTCGCCAGCTCCCAGGGGACTGGACCCTCTCCCGGGGGGGGGGGGGGGGGGGGGGCAGGTGGGCATCGTCCCCTCCCCGTCAGGGGTGTTCGTGTCCCGGGGGCCACTCTCTCCTTGATACCAAAGAGGAAACTGTTCAGGACGGG
This sequence comes from Gypaetus barbatus, assembly GCA_028022735.1. NCBI lineage: Eukaryota > Metazoa > Chordata > Aves > Accipitriformes > Accipitridae > Gypaetus > Gypaetus barbatus. Next base: position 25,023,772 of record CM051540.1, on the reverse strand, counting down.
CTCTGGTGTGGGCTGGAGTCTATTTTTGGGGGTGTTTGGGGGTTATTTTGTGTCGCGGGGGGGGCAGGGGCGAGGATTGGGTCATCTAATTTATTACACGTTTCTATATTGCGGAATTGTATCATTTTATGGGTCACAGAGAAAAAAAAAAGAACCAAAACCCAGCTTTTTCTATAAAAAAAAAAAATCTTCTGAGCAGCTTCTGCCGTGTCCTGTGTTCTGCGGGGAGGGCGGGCGGGCGGCGGGCGCACGTGCGGGGCACGGGGAGCACCGGGGGGCGGGCACCCCCCACACCCCCCCAGACCCCCTCAGCCCCGGTGCCGGCTGGCCCCGCCCCGCCGGGCGCACGTGCTGCTGCTGCCGCCGCGGGGCCGCCCCCCCCCCGCCCCCTTCCCCCCCGCCCCGGTTTCACAACCGCGGGCACCGGCCGCGCCGCGGGCGGCTCCGCCGATGTTCTCCTGCCGGGGGTCGGGCGCATGGCGTGGCTGCTGGGGCCGCTGCTCCCCGCCGCTCTGCTCCTCCTCGCCGCCGCCGCCGCTCCCGGACGGCCCTGCGGCCCCGCCGGTGAGTGCGACCGGCACCGGGGAGGGCGGGGGGGGGCTGGAGCGGCGGGAGTCCCGTCCCGTCCCGTCCCGTCCCGTCCCGTCCCGTCCCGTCCCGCTCCGCGCGGCGGGGTTGCGCCGGCTCGGGCCGGGGGAGGGGGAGGTGACTCTGCCGGTACCGGGGTCCCGCGGGTCCGGGTCACGGGGGGGGGGGACGGTTCCCTGCCAGCGCCGACGGAGCTCGGCCGGGCCCCGGGAAGACGGGCAGGGTGCGGCTACGGGGCACCCCGGGTGGGTGCTGGGTGGGTGCTGAGGCTGGCAGGGTACTGGATGTTGGGTGCTACTCGGTGCTGGGTGGGTGCTGGGTGCGTTCCCGGCAGCAGGAGCCGACGGGAACCGGCAGGTCCGCGCTGGCTGTTGACCTTTGCAGCCAGAGCCGGGAGAGCTGCCCCGGGCGGCCTCCCTGGCCCCAGCCCAGGCCTCTGCCGGGTGCTGCCCGGCCGCTTAACCCCTCCAGCGCCGGGCCCCCAGCACCCCCCGGGACCCCCAGCCTGCTCTTCGCCCAGACACCCGCTCCCAGCTCTCTGCTCCCCACGCTGCCCAGCCGGGTCCCACCACCGGACTCCCCACTCGCACCCTGGCCAGGTGCTGCGGTGGCCGTCCCTGTGGCAGTGCTGGGGGGGTCCGTGTGCCAGGTGGCCAATGCCCGGCTCGGTGGGGAAGCGCTGGCTCAGCAGGAGCTGCCACTCGCTGTGGCTCAGTGCCTCCAGCGAATATTGACACCCAGCAGCCACTGGGCATGGGGAGCAGACGATGGGGTGTCCCACTTCTCTGGGGACACCTGCAGGGCCTGAGGTCTCATCTGTATTGCCTGACCCTCTCTCGTCCCCCCAGGGCTCTCGCGGGACACAGTGCTGGGCCGCCCGGGAGCAAACGTCACATTGACCTGCCAGGACGAGGGGCTGGTGAACATCACCGTGTCCTGGAAGATGGAGAAGTGGGGGACGGCGGCGGCGGTGGGGGGGGGCCACGACCGGCGGCTGGCGGAGGGCAACACGCTGCTCCTGTGGCAAGTGCGCTACGAGGACTCGGGGCGCTACAGCTGTTACGTGGGGGGCCGCCCACTGCGCTCTCTGCGGCTGCTGGTGGAAGGTGGGTCCGCGCTGGGGCGGGGGCTTCCCTCACAGCATTGCCCAGTCAGGCGTCCCCCGTCCCCCAGCGCCTCCCTGCCTTGCAGAGCCCCCTGAAACTCCCCGGGTCTCCTGCTACCGGCGGAGCCATGACAAAGATGTCCTGTGCGAGTGGCCGCTGCAGGCGAAGCCATCCCCGGGGACACGGGCGATGCTCTGGGTGAAGCAGAGGTGAGTGCCATCCTAGCACCTACCTGTGCCTGGGACCCCATGGCATGGGACGCAGGGGGCTTTACTGTCCCTCCCCATGGACCCTTTCCCTGATGTCGGCTGAGGCTGCCCTGTGCCTGGTGTGTGCCACAGCCCCAGACGAGCCACGTCCCCGCAGGTTCACGGCTGAGAATGCCACAGAGCAGCGGTGCCGCTACTTCTCCAAGGCGCAGAAGTTTGTTTGCCGGGTGAAGGTGCCACCCGGCGCTGATGACACCAAACCCCTTGTGGTGTCCACGTGCGTCAATAACGGCGCTGGCGGCTCGGCCAGCGAGGACAGGATCATCACCCTCAGCAGCATCCGTGAGTACCACTCCCATCTTGCCAGGGGCTGGGACCAGCTGAGCAGCATGGTGCCGGGCCCTGAGCCCCCCCTTTTCCAGCAGTGAAGCCCGACCCTCCCCTCAATGTGACGGTGGAGGCACTGGAGAAGGCACCGCAGCAGTTGCGCATCAACTGGTCCTACCCCTCGTCCTGGGACCCCCGCTTCTACTGGCTCCGCTTCCAGGTCCGCTACCGCCCCGAGCCTGCCCAGACCTTCATGGAGGTGAGATACACCACCACCACCACCACAACTCCCCCCCGGCGTGGGGCTGTCCCCCAGCCCCGGCAAGGCTGTCCCCACCCCCGTGCTGCCCATGTCCCCCTCCAGGTGGACCAGGTGATGACGACATGGCTGGACATCCGTGATGCCTGGCGAGGGACGCGGCACGTGGTGCAGGTGCGGGCGCAGGAGGAGTTTGGCCACGGCGCGTGGAGTGAGTGGAGCCAGGAGGCGGTGGGCACCCCCTGGACAGGTAGGAGGGGAACATGTGGCCCTGAGGCCGGGGGCTCAGGCTGGGGTCCCCCAGCCTCACACTCCTTCCTCCCCTTGCAGACCCCAGGGACCTCACCTCTGAAATGGGACCCTTCAGCTCGCAGGTAGGGCACGGCCTCAGCCCCGAGGGGACACGACGTGCTCCTGGTTAGATGTCGTGTCCCTCTGTGGGACAAGGGGATGCCAGGGTGGGGGGGCTGCCCCATCCCATCGCACCCCCCTGCCTTCTCTTGCAGTTCCCCATGGAGGATGGCACCTATGGGGTCACGCTGCCCCCCGAGCTCTTCGGTGAAGATGCTGCTGATGGCACTGGTGGTGAGGAGGGAGTCTATGGGTTGGCTGCTGGGGGCCGGGACTCACGGGACCCTCATCCCCACAAGGAGCCCATCCCCTCTCTCTGCTGCAGGGGCTGTCGTGGAAGCCAGTGCCCGCTCCGTGGCATCCCCCTACACCTTCCTGGTGGCCGGGGGGAGCCTGCTCCTGGGTATCGCCCTCTTTGTTGGTATCGTGGTGAGGTGAGTGCCCAGGGGAAGGGAAGGGGGGGGTGGGAGGTGTCTACCTGCCCCCCCCCGACCTGGGACAACTTTCCTCTCCTGCAGGTACAAGCAGACATGGCGGACAGGTGGGCAGCGGGGGGCCAAGCAGGAAGGCGAGGCGCAGCATGTGCTAGTGCCTCTGGGCCCCCCCAGCCCCCCACTCAGTGAGACCCCCCTGCTCTCACCCCCTGGCCCCCTGGCCCCTGGGGCTCTCCATGTCACCAATTTGGACTATTTCTTCTCAGAGCAGTAGCCGGGGGCTGGACGCACTGGCAGGTGCCTGCAGGTTGAGCGGGGGTCCCAGGGCTGGGATGTGGCCCTGGGAACAGCCCAGCCCCGCCCCCCCCATCTGGGGGTGCCAAAAGCCACCCCCAGGTCTCAGGGCTGGGAGCAGCCTCTGAGGAGGGGGATCAGCGTTGCTCCCATGGAGAACCAGCCAGGGAGGTCCTCAAGATGGGTCCCGAGGGGGCAGCTCTGGGGCTGTGGCCAAGCTGGGGTGGCTGGGGGTGAAGGCGCTGGAAGCACAGCCGCGCAGGAGCGTGGGAGCAGGGTCGGGCTCGGTCGGGCTCTGCCCGTGGGGCCGGGTTTGGGGGTCCCGCGGGGAAGGGCCTAGCCCCCGCAGTGCTGCGGGTGTCAGGGAGTGGGGGGCCTGGCTGGATCAGCCCCATCCCTCTGCCCCGCCCCCCCCCCCCCCCCCCCCCCGCCCCGGGCTTATTTTTAAAGCACGTGTTGGGGAAATGTGGCAAAACGTGACTCTTAAATAAATGCCTTGGATTTGTAATGGAGTGGGTGCTTTTGAGAGGGGGAGTAATGAAGGGGTCACTGCAGTATCCCTCGCCTGGGAGTGACTCCAGGGGGTGGTGGGGTCAGGCTGGGCTGTGCACCCCCTCCAGTCGAGACCATGCACCCCCAGTCCATGCACCATATGCCTTGCTGTGCCCCCTAATCCTGCCATGTACCCCAAGCCGTGCCCCCCATGCCACTAAGTACCTCCCAGGCTGTGCACCCCATGCTGTGCCCCCCCCCCCAATGCCATATATCCCCAAGCTGTGACCCCATGCCAATGAGTGTTCCCCAGGTCCTGCTCTGAGCAGCAACCCACCCCACACCAGGTTATGCAACGCCCTGGGGAGCTGCAGCTGCACCCGGGCAGGAAACCGCAGGGCAAAGGGGAGCGGGTGCCCAGGCACCCTGGGGATGCCACATTCCCCCCCGCCCCAGCCAGCCCCACTCTATAAAAAGCCCGGCAGGATGCAGATGTGCGGGTGGGGGCAGCCCCAGTACCCCTGCCCCCCAAAAGCAGGGTGGCTTCTGCCAGCATCAGTCTGGGGTTGAGTTACCTGCTTCTGCTCTCCCAAGCAGGCAGGTGACCCCTGGGGGGCAAGGGGCTGCATCCCGAGGTCAGCCCGGATGGGCCCCCAGCTCTGAAAACCTGCCGTGGTTTCGGGCAGCACCATGGCCCCGCTGCCAGCAGAGCAGAGCCTGGCAGCCAGGTCCCAGGCGGGGAAGTGGCTGGGTGTCTTGCTGCACCCTCCACAGCGCCCACATCCTGGGCACCTGCCTGTCCTGGCACCCTCAGGGCCCCAATCCCTGCACCTCTGCAGACCCCAACACCATACCTTCCCCATTGCAGCCCCCAGCCCCAATCCTGCCCCATCCCTTCCCCCATTGCAGCCCCCAGCCCACCCCCCAGGACCACCTGCCTCCTCTCAGCCAACAAGTTTATTTTACTACTTTGTTACACATCCCAATCTTGCTGCATCCCCCTGCCCCGGGGCTGGAGGCAGCCCTGCAGCCGGTTGGCTCCAGCACAGGGCGGGCAGAATCCGTCCCAGCAAAAGGGCAGCTCAGCCCTGCCGGAGTCCAGCAGCGGGCAGCGGCCACCAGGCAGGAGTGGGGTCCCTGCAGGGCTGGGGATGTGAGTGAGGGATCCTCCACTGGACCCTTCCCATGGCGATTGCCAGGGCTGGACCCTGCCCCATGCCCCGAGGCCAGGGGTTGCAGGCCAGTCTGGAGGGGGGGGCATTAGTGGGTGCTAATGCAGCTTGCAGTGGACGGGGTGCAGCAGGGCCATGTGCTCAGCTCCTTTGAAGGGCAGCTTCTCGGTAGAGTAGTAGTGCACGACCTCGGGGATGCTGGCAAAGACGCCGCTGGCCTGGCTGAGCGTGTACTTGTTGTCCTTGGTCTGGGCCACGATGATGTGGACGCAGCCCTGGCTGGTCCTGGGCGAGTGGCGGGCGTCAGCGGTGCCGCCAGCCCCCCGGCACCCGCCCGCCCAGCGGCCACAGCCACATCCACCCCTGTTTGTTCCCATCCCACTCCGATTGTTTCGGCTCCAGGGGCTCTGCTTCCTCAGGAAGGAAACGCCACCAGCGCTCCTGACAATGCGCCGGGGAGGGGGACACACCATTCCCCCCCCGCCCCAGCACAGCGCCAGGATGCCTGGGTCCCCCCCACTGGTTGGGGGGGGGGGGGGGGGGGGGGGGGGGGGGGGGGTGCCATCCCCTGGGATGTGGGTGCTTCCACCCCATCAGGGCTCTGGCGTGAACAACGGGGAGGGGTGCTCCTGCCACAGCATCCCTCCAGGGTGGGACCCCCTCTCCCCGGGGCCAGGACCCCCCCCACCACTCCACAGCTGCTCAGCCACTCACTTGAGTGCGATGGAGTACTTGCCGCTGCCGGTCTCACTGGTGCGCACCAGGTAGCCAGCCTCCCGGCACGCCTGCAGCCGGCTCTCTGCCTCAGCCCGTGTGATGGCCCCATGGTACCAGCTGTGGGGGGACGCCGAGGGGACACTAAGCAGTGGCAAAGCGCCGGACCCCCCCACAACCTCCCCCCCCGCCTTTTCCCACCCCGGCTGCCACATGTGGCTTGGCCTTGCAACTCACGGCTGCTTCTCCAGCGCCAGGGCAGGGTCCACCCGCTCCCCGTCGCCATGTTCAGCACCCGCTGGCTTCAGCATCTTGGGGGTCCAGCTCTTCTGGCGTAGGTGCTGCCGTGGCACCTCCTCCTTGGGACGCTCCGAGCCCTCGAACTGGACTGAGGGGGGGAGAAATGAGATGTAAGCCCGCTCCATGCTACCTTCATCCCCATCCCTAGCTCTGTCCCTTCCCAGCACTGTCCCCAGCCCTAGGCCCACCCCCTTCCCCAGCCCCATTCCATCCATGTCCCCATCTCCATCTAGTCCAACCCTCCCTGCCGTGAGCAGGGACATCTCCCACCCGATCAGGTTGCTCAGAGCCCCATCCAACTGGACCGCGAATGTCTCCAGCGATGGGGCATGGACCACCTCTCTGGGCACTCTGTGCCAGTGCCTCACCACCCACAGCGTAAAAAATTTCTTCCTTATATCTAATCTAAATCTTCCCTCTTTTAGTCTAAAACCCTTACCCTTTGTCCTAGCACTACAGACCCTATTAAAAAGTCTGTCCCCATCCCCGTCCCCATCCCCTACCTGACAGTGCTTTGACGATCTGCTCCTTCTTCCACTCCCAGGGCTGCTCGTACTCGCCCGCCGGGCGCTCATCATTCTCGGGCAGGCGCCCGTCCCCGGCCCTTGCCCTGCGCTCTGGGGTCCCCCCAGCCACCCCCTCCCCAGGCTCATAAGGTGTGTCGTAGAGCTGTGGCCCCTTCCCCGTTGCCTCCTTGCCTGCCGGCCACTTGGCTGGCTCTGGCTTGCCACCCCCCTCCCCGGGCTCGCCAGGACCGTCCAGCAGCAGGATGGCTTTGACCAGGGGGTCCTTGGAGCCCCGACGGCGGATTTCTGCAGGGAAGAGGGATGGTGGGTCAGGGAGGGGGCTGTGTGTCTCCTGAGATACCCCTCCCCAACTCTGGTGCTTGGGTAGGAATGTGCACCAGGGACTCCATGCCGGGGACGCCCCATTGGGAACAGGCTTGGGAGGAGCCGGAGCAGGAAGGGGCCCATCCTCATGGCGCCTGGCCTGCTGTCGCAGCCCTGAAGGTGCCGGCGCCATGGGCACAGAAACATGCCAGTGGGGCTGGCCGGGGTCCGCAGCAGCAGGATGCTACACCCTGCGCTGGAGCTTGGCCCTGTGGGAGGCCACCCCAGGGGGCTCACACCCCTCCCAGCCCCCCGCTTCGCCCCATGGCGCCGGGCTCCACCAAACAGCCCGGGCTGCCCTGCACGGAAAAAAAACATCAGCAGCAAATCTTTTATTTCCAGCTTCCGGCCAAGTCAGTTCCTGTTGTTCTGGCCAGCTGGGCGGCCGCCGCGCCGGCCGGGGGGTCACTGGCTGGGGGGCATGGCCGCGGGGAACCCTCAGGGGTGCTGTGTGTATCCCCCAGGACAGCTGGAGAGCATTGAGGGCTTTGCATCAGCCCCACGCACCCATTGGGTGATGGCAGCAGGTCATGGCACCGGGCAAGGGGCAGGCAGGCACGGGTCAGCGTCCGGCCTTGCACCCGCTCCTTATCTGGCCCTGCGCAGCCGCAGGAAGCGGCAAGCGGCTTTCCTGTCCCCGGAGCCTCCCTTGCCCGGCGGCTCTGAGGGCAGCCGTTCGCTCCCGGCTGGGGAGCAGTGCTAGCCACGTTGCCGTGGCACGGCACAGCACATACCTGTGATCATCTGCTGGGCATCGTACGGCTCCATATAGCCATCATTCTCCCCCAGGCGCTCAGCCTCCCGCTGCCCCTTGGTACGCTTGGCATCATAGGGGTCGGCGTAGTCCTCCAGGATGATGACCTAGCAAGGGGACAGGCACCATCAGCTTCAGGGGGCTGCCAGGGGTCCCATCAGGTGTCCCACCAGGTGTGCTGGTGGTGGTGGAGTGGGAGAGGGTGGTGGGGAATGCCACTGGCGCAGCACCAGGCAGGGGACAGGGACGCTGGAGTCCCTGGGGCAGGATGGCAGCTCATCTGGGGTAGATGGAGCAATGCCACAACCCCATGAGGGTCCACCCAGTGGCACCTTTGGGTGGGGGCAGAGCCCATCCCTATGCACCCCAGTGATGGGGAGGAGCCTGGGGGGAGACTCAGGGACCCTTTTGGGTGACACCGCCCCCCCCGACTGGCTCCCAGCCACCCCAGGGCCATGTGGGGGTGAAAGTCCAGCTTCCCAGAAAAGCTTTACATCAGCCTTTGTTTAACCAGCAGCCGAGTGCCAGGGTCAGGGTGGGATAAGAGACAGTGGGATGCAGCAAGGGGGCCTGGCGAGCGCTCCCCCCTCCACCCGGCAGATGAAGGGCAATCAGGATGAAGGGAGCTTTGAACAGGATTTGAAGGCACCAGAGCTGGGCGCGATGAAAGGCCGGGGTTAGCCGGGCTAATGAGCCGGAGCCCAAAGTGGTTAAAGCTGTGGGTGCCACGCGCTCCTCCCCTCCCCCCCCTCCCCCCCAGCCTCCTTCTCCTCTCCAGTCTCCCTCTTACCGTCTCTGTCTTGGGGGTCTTCCCCTTGTCCTGCTCAGGGGCAGGTAGGCCAGTGGGCAGGGGGCCAGGGTACCCCTTCCCGTTCTTCTCGTGAGCCTCCACCTTGATGAGGCGGTTGATGTAGGTGCTGCAGGTTTTGGGGGGTCCCTCTGGCGTGCCCCCCTCCACTCGTGAGTTCTTCCGTATCTTCCCGGTGGCAGCCTGAAGCAGACCCTGCAGGTTGTCCCGCGACAGCCGCCCACCCCCCTCCTTGCCACCCCCCGGGCTGGCCCGGCAGCCCCCCAACTCGGCGGCCGAATTCTTGCGGCTCTTGCCCAGGCTACCACTGCCTGGCCGAGCCCTCTCCGAAACCGTCTTCAGGTTGGAGGGGAACTCCTTGAACCACTTGGCCGCCATGGGGCCGGGGAGGGGCAGGGTGCCACGGCCCCCGCGGGGCTCCTTGCCACCCCACGGCCGCCCCACCGGCTCAGGGCTGGCTCAGCCGGGGGGCACGGGGCAGCCCGGCTCCCCCCAGCCCTGGGACCGGGACCCTCGGCGGCCGGGGGCCAGCCCGGGAGGGGAATACAGGCAGGGGGGTCCGGGGCCTTCGCCCCCGACGTGGGTGGGGGGGCTCCAGGCGTCCTTCGCCCCTGCGGGGATGGCTGGCGGGTCCCCAGGGGTGCCGGTGCCCGCGTCCCAGGGAGGGGACTGTGTCTCCGCGGGGGTCCCTGGCCCCGGGGAAGGGTCCCGGGGGGGGCGGGGGGCCGGGGTCTCTGCTCCAGCGATGGGACGAGTCGGGGGGTCTCGCCGGGCGTGCGGGGGGATCCGGCCGGGGCAGCCCCGGGGCTGCTCCGAGGGTCCTCTGGCCCCGGGGAAGGGGCCCGGGGGGGTCTCTCCGTGCTCCGAGGGGGGGGGGTCCGGCCGGGGCCGGCCAGCCGGGGGGTCCCGTCGCGGCTCCTCGGCGGGGCCCGTCTCTGGGGGGCTGCGAGGCTGCAGGGGGGAGTCAGGCCGGCCCGGGGGGCCCCATGCGGCGGCGGCGGCGGGACGGGACGGGACGGAACGGAGCCGGAGGGGCCGGAGGGGCCAGCGCTCCCCGCCCAGATCCGGAGGGGGCGGCCCCGGGGGGACGGCGCGGCACCGGCCGGGCGGGCGGCCACCGGCCCTGGTAGTCTCTGGGAGCCCCGGCCCCGTCCTCCCCGGGCCGAGGTCTCCGGCCGGCGGCTGCCCAGAGCTGCGTGGTCCCCGAGAGCGGCGGGGCAGGGGGTGGGTGTCCCGTCCCGGTGAGCAGGGAGACCTCGGGACCCTGCCCAGCTGGTGGGACGGGGGGTCTTGACCCTGCACATGGACCCCATGCATAGATCCTGTGTGTGGCTCCCACGCAGAGACACCCCCCCCAGCCAGCCCCCATGCACAGACCCCCTGCACAAACCCTGTGCATGGACCCCTCCATGTACAGCACCTGTGCACAGACACACCCCCCACACCCCCCCTCCCCGTGCAAGGACCCCATGTACGGACCCCCCCACGCCCACGCACAGCCCAACGAGAGGGAGGGCACTGTCCTGGTGTGCTCGTTGCCACCGTGGCTGTGGTTCACACCACACCAGTGAAGACCTACTTCTGCTGACTACACTGAGCCCTCACCGGAAAACCCCAGCTGAGCCCAGCCATCTGGCTTCCTGCCGGGCTGGCAGCTAGGCTGTGGGGTGCCCTTACCCACCCATGTGCAACAGCACAACGGAAAGAGATGGGGATGGGGTTTTGCAGGTAAAGATGCTCCCCCAGGACAGGGCTGCCCTGGTTTGGGGCAGGACACGAGTTCCTCCTGTTTGCTGGGACTGGAGAACATCCCAGGGACCAGCCAGCTCCTACCCATGAGGGTTCCTGCTGCTGTGAGGGGGCACTGGGAGAATGGAGCCCAACTCGGCAGGGATGGCAGGTCCCCAGCACCATGCCCCACCCCATCCGGGTGCTGGGCAGCCTTGAGTAGCGGTGCAGGATTGCCAGCAGTGCCGTAGGAAGTGGTGGCAATTTCCTCGCCAGCACTGCGGTGGCGAGGCGCCGCTGCTAGGCTGGCGCTCAAACTGGTGGTGGGATCTTGGCTGGCTTCAGCTTCGCCTTCTTGAGGCCAAGGAAAACTCCATGCCTGCACCAGTAAACTCGGGTGCTAGCTTAGTGAAAGGTGCTGGTTCGTTTTCTTTCTTTGGCAGATTTAAATCCTCCCTCTTAATCTTTCCAGGGGCTTCAACAGCAGGACAGAAGCGCAGGCAGCACCGTCTCGGTGGCTTTGTGCTGTGGCAGCATTCCCCGTGGTGCGCCATCCATACGTCTCCTTTGGGAAGTCTCTCCCTGTCCCCGTCTCCTGCCAGCTCCTGCAGGGGAAGGCTGTGGGAGTGTCTCCGGCAGCAGTGACAGATGGCACCGTGCACCTGCTTCCCCAAGAAGCCAAAACAAGAGCTGAGCCAGCACGGTGGTGACGAGCGCTGAGCCCGTCTCAGAGCAGGATGGACGGATCCTGACGCTCGGGTGGGTGAGAACAGACGGGACAGGCAGACGCCTGTCAGACACCAGCTCGCGCTGTTCCTGCCACGCTTCCAGCCTCAACGCCTGCCACGTCAGCATCCAAGCAACGGAGGGTCCTGCAGGGCCCTGTTCAATTCTCCCGCTCATCCTGGCCCGGAAAGCCACCAGGATTCAGGAGTGCACATGCCATGAGCTCTCCCAACCACCTCAGTGTACCCAAACCCAACCCCATCACTGGGGTCAGTGGGTGCAGCCCCCACCTCACCAAACAGCAACACCACAAGCTTTTTAAACCTTCATTAAACCATCTTAACCCCTCCTCCCCAGCACGTTCCTTGGGGCTGAGTTAAAGAGGGGAGCGGAGTGTGGCTGCCTCCTTCCCCCCCCTCCCCCAGCACCAGGAGCAGGGCTGGGGAGGGTCCAGGACCCTGCTGGGTGCTGGTCCAGGGCAGAGGAGCAGAGCACAGGGCAGGGCAGAACTGCTCAGCATCGCAAACCCTCCTGTCCTTCAGCAAAGTACTTAAAAATAGTCCCCGGCGGAGGCTGGAGCCACTCCTGCAGCAAGCACAGAGCAGCCCCCAGTAATCCCTCTCCCACGGCACCTTTTTATTCCAAGGCTTGGAGCAGGACAATGCCTAAAGAGGGGAACAGCTGCCTGAGGAGATAATGGACTTCATCTGAGGCCCTTTGATTTTCTAATAACTTTTATTCAAACACAGTGAATTAATACTGATGGTCCAGCTTTGACACTAATGAGTCAGCTATGCCCTCCAGCCAAGAACACAGCACCAGAAGTTAGAGGAGCTCCAACATCCACATCTCCTTCCAGCAGCCTCAGGCCAGAGCAGAGGGGATTTGAGCAAGGAACAGGGACTGAAGCAACAGGGCATGACTGCAGCAATGCCTTCCACCAAGGGCCAGGGCTCAGCCCTGGGGCACCGAGCCAAGCAGGAATGATGGCTTGAGAAGGAAAAATAAAATAAAACCCTACAGAACCAGGTCCCTGGCTGCAGGAGCAAGTCCTGGGCAGGGATGACAGCAGCGATCACATCCAGCACTGCCAACACTCCCCTGCACTCAGCAGCTTTCATCTACAGCACAGCAATTACAGGTACAAGGGACTCAGCCACCTTCTCTCTCCTCCACATGTGGTTAGTGGGGAGAGACAGGGCAAAGGAGCCAAGCCTCCGCTCATCTCTTACTGCTTGGCAAGACAGGACATGGAGAAGTTTTGCGTGAGAGCTGGCAGCCCTGGGATACACCCACAAACCCCTCATCCACAGCAGGACACAGGAAAGCCTTCCAGATCTTCCCCTCTCCACTTCCAGAGGTGTAAGTTTGCAGGTTATAAAAAGAAAAGTCTGTTCTTGCTCTAGGGGAGAGAGAACAGAAGCCCTGCTCCCTTGATGATGGAAAAAAAAAAAAAAAAAAAAAAAAAAGGTTTTTCTGGTTTTCTTCTTCCAAGGCAGCTGTTCCAGACCCTCCTGCGTGGCTTGTCCTGGGGCTTTGCAGCCAACACCAAGAGGCCTGGGCCATTCCTGTGCCCCAACCTCCAGCACAGCCCCTTGGCTCCATCCACCAACCCACCACAGGCTGAAGATGCAGTGTGGCACAGCTGCTGCAAAGGAGTTTGCTCCATGCTGCTGCCAGTGCAGGGTACGATCCACCCAGCAGCAGCTTGGGAAAAAAAAAAAAATAGTAATCAGACCAGCATCTTCAAATTAACAAACTGTAATTTTTTCTCCAAAGATACATTTTCCATACACATCCATCATACACTGTAACAAAAAAAAGCAGTGTACATGAAATAAGAAAATAAATTAAATCCATAGCATAGGAAAGGAGGATGCTCTAGACTGGAGTAGAGTCGAAAGTTTCCAGCGATACAAGAGGCTCAAAAGTTTGTTTTAACAAGAATGCCTGCTAGCAAGGGTCCAGCAAGTGTTTTAGGTCAGTCCAACTGCTTACACAGTTTTATTTAGAGTTTTTAACAGCCATTATTGTCCTGCAACAGGCAAAGCTATTACATCCTGGGAGAAAGCCAAGAGGCATCGTTTAGATCCAAGTAGAGCATCCAGAAGATAATCAGATTGGTCCTGCAGCATCCATGCTAGCCGTCCTCCTTGGGCGGTGTGTACCAGCCTGAAACAAGAAGAGAGATCCATGAGGGATGAAGCTGCATGGTGAACACAAACCTACACCTGGAAATGCACAGCTGGAAAAGCTGCAGAAAGCGCCAGCACAAGCATGCTAAGTCCCACTTCCAAAGGGCCACATCTCCCAGATTACTGGGAGGCTTTCTCTCTGGGTTACTTCCTGACACCACATAGACAAGGACATGCTGTCTCTAGTTATAGTCAAAGGAGCCCAGCACTGACCAGTGGGGAAGGGCAGAGGGATGCTGCAGCCACACGCTCTGTGTTAGACAGTGCCTGCCGTTGCTGGCTGTCATCTTGCTCCAGGTAATCTCTGCACTTGGGGCAGAAAAAACTCAAGCAGCTCGCCTGCACACTCAGCCTAGCGGAGCCCAGACCAGCAAGAGGAAATGCACACCCTCTCCCTCAGCCCTTACCATTCTTCTCGTGGATCTGAACCAGGGACTTGTAGGACTGCTGTGCTCTTGTCAGGCTGTACTGATTCTGCAAGGGAAGACAGGGCGACCATCAGTTCAGCTAGAACCCAGTACGAGCCATCCTGCACACCTTCCCTATGCGAACCAAGCTGCCAGAGCCGGTTGTCCGCTCATCTGCCTCCATCCCACTACCAACCGCTCCTCGAGTTCTCTTACGCTGACCGGGCCCTACCTTATTGGCTCCAAATTGTACTCGCGCTTTCCCTTTCACCAGAGTTGCGCTGATCTGCATAATCACCGACTCGATGGAGTACGCGCTGCTCCAGCCCTGAGGGACAGAGCGCAACACAGTGAGGCCAGCACGGACAGGAGCCCCACTCAGGGGCTGTGTTTCCCCACAGCAACAAAAGGGTTCCCCTTCCCGAGTCTAGCACAGGCATTGCAAAGCCATGCCAGGCAGCCGCCAGCCAGGGGAACAGGCAGGATTTGGCTGCCAGCAGGCCTGAGCAGCAGGAATACAAAGTGTGGCAGACAGCAGCAGCTACCCAGGTCCATGTACCGGCCAGTACCTACCTGTTTTGTAAGTAGCTCCATGCAGATGGCACCGCCACCCAGAACATACCTTGGGGAAGGAATTGGGCAAAGTTATGTCAGAGACAGACACCGCCTCACCCACCCGCTCCTCCAGAGATGAACTATTTTGTCAGAGTAGATCTCAGATGGAAAAATGAACCAAAAAAAAAAAAAAAAAAAAAAAAAAATATCCACCACCTCATCTGTGTTTCCCTGGAGAGCTACTTTTGCAGTATCAGGGAGATAACAGGACTGGGCAGTGCTGGATAAACTCCTAGTGAAAAAACTGTTGCAGGAAGCAGTGCTGGAGACCTCAGTGAGCAGAGACAGGCAAACAGTTACTTACCCCCCTGACAGCACCGGCGACACGACCCTTACGAATGGTGGATCAAAAGGAAAGTTATCCTGGAACAAGAGAAGGGAAGCAAAGCCATTGAGAAACGTCTTCTCTGATGACTCACTGAGGCAGGCATATCTCGAGGAGGGAGAGGTATGGGAAGCCTTACTTTAAAGGAGAAGTTTAGGAGGATGAAATCTGTTCCTTCTTTCTCTTTGAGGATCTGGAGATCATTGTGCAAAGCGCTATCCTCGTCAACCCTGCCGAAGGAAAACCCCAGAGGGTCACAGTCAAGGTCGTGCACCTCAAGTTGGCCACGATCACTGCCACCAAACCCCAGAGCTACCGTACCTGCACAACCTGGCTGCCACGTGGGCCCTCAGGTTCTCACCCAGAGGGCAGCGACAGCACGGGCTGTCAGCATTCTGCTCCCGGTTTGCAGAGAAGACCATCACACCCTTTTTGCATGCTGCCAGCTTAAAAATAAAGACTGCCTGGCCCAAGGAAAAGGCAGCACTGGTGTCTGGAGGGTGTGAAAGCTCGGGGTTTTGTCTGATGCACCTCTTCCAGGACTCTAGGAACAGCAGACAGACTTGCAGAGCCCTCAGATTATCTCATGTTTCTCTGGAGATGTCATCTCCTTTCTGATGTGGAGACAGCAAGCAAGCTGCCCAAGAGAGGCTAACCCAAGGTCTGCCAGGTGCTCCCCTGCCCTGCTTACTTCCCCTCTGGCTCACAGGGACATTTTGGTCCCACCACCAAGATCCACCACAGTTGCATGATCCCAAGCTATGCCACCTACTTCAGGAGTTTGACGTTCCAATCGTACAGGCTGTCATTCACTAGTTCAACTGCATAGTATCCTGCAAGGCAGAGAAGAGGTGCGTCACTACAGGGGAAGACTGAACAGGGGGTTGAGCCACCACCCAGATTTCAAATTCCCTTGGCCCTGCAGCACAACCCCAGCCTGGCACAGACCCCCCCTGAAAAGGAGCACTTATCCAGAAGGACCATCCTGAGGGCAGCATTTTTCCTACGACTGCTCTTTCCCAAGTCCTTCGGCTCAGGAAATGGGTAGGAGCACCATCACCATCAAAGCCAGATAATCATCCCACCCACAGCACGCTCCTCACTTCCATCCTGCTCTGGCAGGGAACAGAGATGGTAAAGCAGTTTTGCTCGCTCTTGACAGAGCCACAGTCACCGAAGGCCGGAGATCTTCTCCCCAGCTGAGAAGAGCAGAACAGCTCTAAGGCCCATTAGGTGCCACCCAGAACAACGAGGAAAACCCTGGCACGAACAGCAGCCCCCTCCCTTGAGCTCCCCGCAGTACTTACCGCCCTTGAAACTTGGTGATCGGTAAATATCCCTGAGCTCCTTCATTAGCCGGTCAGTGGCCTGCACAGACCCAGACACTGCACCCTAGACGGAATTTGGGAGGAGGGAAGTTGCATTGTTACACTGCACCCACCACGGCCGTTGCTCTATGAGGCCAACACCTGAGCTAGAACTCCCGTCCAGCCTCTAAACTAGACCTTATCATGTCCCCCACCTCTCAGTCTTCCCCCTTCCCCCTACAGCAACTTCCCTTGCCCCAAATATGCCACCCCAGGCAGTGCAGCTGCAGCAGAAACCCCTCCATGCCCTCTCAACTGTGTAAGAATCTCAGCCTAGGAGTATAAAAGCACAACCCACCAGCCACCTCCACAGCCCAAAGTGGGGTGCAGCTCCTGGGAGCAGAGGGGAACCCCAGATCTCACTGGCAGGAAGGCTGCCCCACATAGCACCAATGCCTCGGGGCACCTGAGGCCCACACTTACTTCCCTGAGCTGCAGAGGCAGTTCACAGACTTCTCTGCATCAGCCATGCCAGCCCCTGAGAGCCACTGCTGTACCTTTGGCCAGAGACAGCCTCTTTGATTTAGGGCTAGCAGGTGCCTCCATCGCTCTCACCCTTGGGTCCCTCTGCTTCCCCAACCCGCCCGCCCGCCGGGTGACACGTACATTTAAGTAATCTTGCCTCTGGTTCTTTTTTATTTTCTCTAAAATGGCCAGGTTTTCCTTCCCAATGCCTTCATCCTCTGTCCTCTTCCCATCTGCCGGCTCTTCCTCTTTCATCTCATAGTGGTCCAAGTCCTCAGTGTCCTGGGAAAGGGAGAGGAGAGCTGGTAGAGACAAGTCTTCACTCCTCCCTGCTCCAAGTACTGTGGACGGAAGCTGCCCTGAACCAGGAAGGATTCCCAGTGCAACTCTCCCTTCCCAGTAAGCCCCAAGCCCTGATCTGAGGCACAAATGTGGCGGAAGACGCAAGGCCTGGGCATGCTCAGTGAAGAAACTTCAGCCACTGGGGCCCCACCGCCCTCCTGTACCAAAGCCAGCAGGCAGAGCAGCACACTTCCCCTTCCAGAATTAAATTGGGCTCATACAGGCTCTTTGTTCGCTGGATTCTTCCCTGCCAGCTCTCATGCCTCTTTACAACTAGCCATTAATCTTACATACGCTCCTCAACGAGCCCCATGCAACTGAAGGGCACTTGAATCTCAGCATGCACGTGGCTCAAGCAGCCCCTTGCCACATTTCTGGACGGCTGGAACAACTTGCAGACACTCAGCGCAGTACTGCTGGGCTGTGTTGTTTCCCCTTCCACAAGCAAAAAAACCAACACAGAGGTCACCGGCACGTGAAGGAGAGACCCTCACACACAAAATTCAGTGGCATGGGATGTTTTCCTCTCAAAAAGAGGTGACGTTTCACAGCATGTCTGGAGGCTCCTTGTAAATCAGCTCAGCTCCCCCCTGCACAGCACACCAACGCTCTCCCTAACCCCAGCAGAGGCTCTGCCCCTCATCCCTTTCCACAACATTCGTCGGGCTGATGTGTACAAGATCCCGATGTTAATAACCAGTAAAAACCAGTCGCAGCAATCAGGGGCCGCTGCAGAGATCTCTCGCCATGCACAGTGGCTACTGCACTCAGGGTACAGCTACCTGGAAGCTGCCTGCAAATGGCTGTGGGTACACACAGCTCCAGTGCTGGTATTAATTCCTCTGAACAAGTGTTTACTTCGGCCTCTCCAAACTAGCTGCTCCTATTCTGGATGAGCAGCATTTTTGGAAAGGCTTTGACATTTTTAGACTGTCACACAGGAAAATAGATCCTCGTAGAAAATCCCCCGAGTGGATTAACCTGCATAATGCATCTCCGCACCAGGGCATGGCTCTGCTGCTCTGCTCTTCTGACAGCCCAGCAAATCCAACTGCTCAGCAAGAAACCTTTGCTCTAAGTGAAAGCGTTGTCCCTGCACAACGATGCATGGTGTTAGCAGAAAGCACGAGGGGGAACGCTCAGTTCCCAAGGATTTCTTTTCCAGTCCACAGGAGCGTGAGGACTCACAGACCACAAATTTGCCACAAAGCAGCAAGTCTGCAGATATGCGAGGTTGCACTGGTACCAGTTTAAGCCTCCTCATTTTCTCTGGGGACCCTGGCAAACACCATCCTTGATTTAGCAAGCTATTAACTTTGCGAAAACCCCAACAACTGCCAGGCGTGCTGCTGCTAAGTGACCTGCCCCCAGATTCTGCAGTGCTGCTGACTTGGTGCCCATGCCTCTCACACCCCAGAAGCGTGCAAGGCATCGCTAAACGTCACCATGGAGATTCAAGATTATTCCACCCACTTCTAGAGATCTCTAAACCACAAACCAAACAACCAAAGCCTGTGGGTTTTGCAGCATGATATTCTCAGCCTGCAGTGAAGCATGGCTGCCTCTTCCACTCCTGCCAATTAGCTCGCTCACACGCTCAGCCATCCTACCTAATCCTCTCTGCGGGAGTTCCATTTTCATGGTGTGATTTCCCTGCCAGCAACGGCAACCCGGAAATCCCACCGCTCGTGAGTAAATTTCAGGCTCTAGAGCACAGCAGTGTGAGCCGAGAGAGAAATTGTCCAAGGGGCTCCACTCTCAGCTTGTCTGCATACCTTTGGAGGCCACGGCTACGCCTCTCAGCTGCTGTGGTCCTCTGTGGTTTGTGAACACATCACTCCCATCCATGGCTCAGGACCTGGGTCCCCAGCAGCAAAACACTGAGAACAATCTAGTCTTTGAGCCAAACAGCAGGCTCTTCCCTGTCTGGACTCCACAAGCTCCTCCCAGACACGATCCCTGTGCCCTCACACCTTTCAGCAGGCATCTCCCTGTGCTCAGCTCTCCAGTGTACTTCCTCATATGGCGAGGCAGCACTTACCTCTGGCATCTCTTCATCTTCCTCTTCAGAGGACACCTCTTCCTGTGTGCTCTGTGGGGACAAAAGGACAGAGACAAAGATTGCACTGTCAGCTTCCTGTGGCAAGGCTCTCCTGCCTTCCCAGACCCTTCTGAGGCAAGGTTAAACAGGGATTTACAAGCAGAACCAAGTTAAAAGCAGAGTGAAGCCAAGAACCTTTACAGGAAACTACACCAGAGGCCCAACAGAGCAGGCTGGCATCACCCAGGTCAGGAATCCACCCCAGGGAGAGGAGATCAACACCTCACCTGCTGCATTCCTCCTTCAGGGATTAGGAAGCCTCAGCCTCTAAAGCAAATTCCAGGGAACTCGTTTTATGAGCTTAAAAAGTCTCCTCCCAAGTCACTCACCTGTTCTGCCGGCAGAGGCTGGTCCAGCATTTCAACATCTGGATGTTGGGGGAGGTTGTAGAGTTTGCACAGGTCAGAGATTATTCGCTTCAGGTGCTGCAAAAGCTGTCAAGAAATCAGACAAGTGTCAGAGAAGCGCAGAGACCCATACACCAAGCTAAGCCTCAGCTTAGCTGCCACACTTTCCCTCACAAACGAGCGAGCAAAGACCCAGAGGCTGCCCCTTCCTGCTCCAAGCAGCAGCAGACATGGGGGGAAAATCACGCCCCAGCATCAAACTCAAGAGAAGACAGAACTGCTCATCCCAAATTTCCTGAACCCTTATGAGACCAGACGCACCCCCTGCCTCAGGCGGTTGGAGGCACACGGCGAGGATTTTACCCTCCCAAAGCAGCCAGCCTCTCGCCACCTCTCCCCTCTCCCCACGCAGTGTCCCTCACCAGCGTGTTTCCTTTCCTGACTTCCACCAGCCTCTCCAGGATAGCTGCCAGGTTCGGATCGTCTGACTCCACAGACCATATCGGGGGAACAGCTGGATAAGACTCCTGGAGAAAAGGAAAAGGTGGTGTTTGTGCTGCTGCAACTGCCTCTGTCCCACCGACGCAGCTGGCAGGGAACAGAGCAGCAAACCAGGCAGGACAGGGAGCTGCAGCCCCACATCTTCCGCAAACACATCCCTCCAGACCACAGAGATCAGCAGAACGTGCCGTGAGTGACTGCATCCACCCTCCAGGCTAATGCTGAGGCAAGGGCAAAACAAACCCCCACTCCAACCACACTGTTGTGGCTCAGCGCTGTGCCGCTTCCCCCCAGCCCAGGGGAGTGCGGTGGAAGACGGAGAGTGGTGATGCTTTGGCCACCGGGGCCCTTGGGGGTGGGAAAGCAGTTAAGGCAGGACACCAAAGGTGTTTTATGCTGCCCCGCAGGCCTCTTGCCTCACCAGCTCTGGACCAGAAGTGCTGTGGGAGAAGAATCAGGCATGCACGACCCGACAGCACCTGCACAGGGGCAGATGCCAAGCAGGCGCCTTTAATCCAGGGCAAAGCCATGACAGCCTTTGACAATGCTCCCAAGTTGCCCCTCTGGAAAACCCCAGACACCAGCCCTGTTCAGCATCTGCACTGGGGGCTTTCCACGCTCTGTCACTCCTCGTCTGGAGCCGCAACCCCTGCTGTAACTCACCACTGGAGATGGGATCTGTGCCCCATTGCAAACCTACCCTCAATCAGGATCCCCTAAAACCCAGGTGAGGATGAGCCACAGCGGACGCAAAGAGCCCGGATGATGCTGAGGCCACAAGTACCCCCTCCTCCAGGCATCACTGGTCAGGGCCACCTGGGAAGCCCCCCCCTCCCCCCAAAAAAAGCCCGGGGCAAGCAGAGAAAAGGGGTGCACAGAGTCTCGAACAGGGGAGGAAGGGGCCATCAGGACGGCGAGAGCAGCCCATGTCCCCCCCAGCACTGCCTGCACCCACCGGTCAGACGTGAATGCTCTGGGGTTTGTTCTCCCGGTGGAGGGAGCCCCGTGGAGCTCGGGGGCCGAGTGCGGCCCGCATCCCACGCACAGGGTCCCGGGGAAGGTGGGGGGCCAGAGACAGCTCCCCCCGTGGCCGCCTGAGCCCGGCCTCGGTCCCCCCCCGTGCCCCGCGGCCAGCCCCGGCCACCCCGAGGGACGGCGGGGCCCGGGCCCAGCTCGCCCCAAGCCGCATGGGCCGGGCCGGTCCCCACAACGGCGCCGGGTTCCAACGGGCCGCGGTCGCCCAGCGGCCGGCAGCCCCGGTCCCCGCTCCGGCCGGCTCCCCGAAACGGGTCGGGGTGGCCTCTCGGTCCCAGGGCCGCCCCCGCCGGTGCCCTCCCCCGGGCCTCACCGTGATGTTGCAGTGGATGCGGACGGGCCCCGGCGGCGGCCCCCGGGAACCGGAGGCATCGGCGCGGGCTCCGGCCCCCGGGACGAACTCGCAGCTGATCTCGTCGGGGCAGGCGCTGCCGATGCGGAACCGCTCGTGGCCCCGGTGGAAGATGGACTCGAGCAGCCGCAGCTCCCGCCTCAGGAGCCGCCCGGCGGGGGCCGCCGCCACCTCGGCCCCGCTCCGCCCGGGCCCCCCCCGCCGCCGCCTGCGACCCCGCCGCCTCCTCCGCCCCCGCCCGCTGCATCTTCCCATGGAGGGACCCACTCCGCCGCCGCCGCCGCCGCAGCCCTCGGAGCCGGCCCAAGATGGCGGCGGGACGGCCCCGCTCTCCGGAAGTGACCCCTCCCGCCGCCAGCGGAAGGGGCGGGGCCTCAACCGCCGGAAGAGTTCCCGCAACCGGGCGAGGCGCTGCCGAGCCGGAAGTGACGCCAGGGAGGCGCTCCGGAAAGTGAGGGGGCGGGGCGAACGGGAAGGGCGAGCCCCGCCCCTGGTCGGGAGGGGTCACGTGGTGGCCTGGGGCTGGGGGGCACCGGCGGGGGGCGGGGGGGCACGGTGGGGGCTGGAGCCCTGGGGGGGCGGTGAGCGGTCCCTGAGGTCCGGGGGGGGTCCCGGGGCCTGAGACCCCCTCCCCCGTGTGTGGCGCGGCCGGGGGGGGCGCCGGGGCCCGGGATCTGCCTCGGAGTTTCCCCCCCCACCCCGGCCTCCGCTCCCCCCTCGGTTCCCGACCCGGGGCTCCCCCGCCCCGCTGGGACCGTGCAGGGACTGGGGGCGGCGGGGGCTGGACCCCGCTGGTGCGGAGAGTCGCGGGAGCCCTCCCCCCCCCCCCCCGCGGTGCCCCCTGCTCCCCCGGTGTCCCCGGGCCGCGGCGGGGCGGAGGCGGGGGCGGCCCCGGGGCCGCTGACGGCGGCGGTGACGGCGGCGGAGCGGGGAGCGCGGGGCGGCCCCGGCGCAGCGCCCGGCACCGCCTCCCGCCCGGGGCCGCCCCGCCCGGGCCGCCGCCGCCGGCTCCAGCACCGCGGAGAGCGCGGGCAGCACCGGGGACAGCGCCCGGGCAGCGGCACCGGCAGCGGCACCGGCAGCGGCACAGGCAGCGGGCCGCCCCCATGGCGCTGCTCCGCGTCCTCTGCCTCCTCGCCGCCCTCAGACGTAAGTACCGGGAGCCCGGGGGGGGGGGGGGGGGGGCGGACACCGGCACCGGCAGGGAGGGGAGCGGGTCGGTCCCCGGGGCTACACCTGTTGCACAGGACCCTCCGCCGCCGCCCCGGTACCGACCCCGCACAGAGCCGGCATGGACCCGGTACCGGCCCCGCTGCGGTGCTGGTGCCGCCCGCTGTCCCGGCCCGGCGGTGGTCCCGGTGCTCCCCGCCCCCCCCCCCGCTCCGGGGCACCGCGGCACCGCCGGGCCCGGGGACTCCGGCTGCCCGAACCGGTCGGCCGGGGCGGTGCCGGGGGCGGGGGGCAGGCACGGACAGGCAGGGACGGGCGGGGGGGGGACACCCAGCTGCAGTCTCGCCGTCCGGCAGCACCGGGGCTGCAGGCCCTGCCCCCACCCTCCCGCAGCTGCTCCTTCCCAGGCATCGAAGCCCCCTGGGCCCCCCCATCTCCCCCCCCCCCCGGCCCCCCTGCCCTGGCAGCAGCCTGCACCCGGCTGTGACACCCTCAACCCTCCCACCCGCCCTCGAGCTGCCAGGCCCAGACCCCCGGGGTGGGCACAGGCTCAGCCCTGGGGAGGTGGGGGGGGGGGTCCGGACCCTCCCGGGGGGCCCTGGCCGCCACCATGGGGCTCAGCCTCCCGCCGCGCCCCAGGGAGCCTGGGCACAGACACGGAGGAGCGGCTAGTCGAGTATCTGCTGGACCCCGCGCGCTACAACAAGCTGATCCGGCCGGCGACCAACGGCTCCGAGCTGGTGACCGTGCAGCTGATGGTGTCGCTGGCACAGCTCATCAGCGTGGTGAGTTGGCCGGGGCTCTGCTCCCCCATCCCCCGGGAAAGGGAGGGGGCCCTGCAGCCCCCCCCTGCCCCCGGCATGCCAAGTAACTGGCCCCTGCTTTCTCCACAGCACGAGCGGGAGCAGATCATGACCACCAATGTCTGGCTGACCCAGGTGGGAGCCCTGCACTCCGCCATGGCCCCAGGACCCCCTGTGTCCACCCTGCCCTGAGTCCCCCCTGCACCCTGCCCTGCACCTCCCCTACACCCTGCCCCGGGGCCCCCCATACACCCTGTGTGGGACCCCCATGTCCACCCTGCCCTGACCCCCCCCAACCTGAGCCTTCCCATACACCCTCTGTGGGACCCCCATGTCCACCCTGCCCTGACCCCCCGCCCTGGTCCCCCCCATACACCCTGTGTGGGACCCTCATGCCCACCCTGCCCTGACCACCCCCCCTACCCACGGCCAGGCCAAGCTGAGCCTGCCTGCCTGCCCACAGGAGTGGGAAGACTACCGCCTCACCTGGAAGCCAGAGGATTTTGACAACATGAAGAAGGTCCGCCTGCCCTCCAAGCACATCTGGCTGCCCGATGTGGTGCTCTACAACAAGTAGGTGTTTTTTGGGGGGGGGCCGTGTGTGCCCCAGCCCGACCCGGGGCTCAGGGTGGTGCTGTTGCACGGCTGGGGCAGGGCTAGGGCTGATGGCGCATCCCTTCACCCCAGTGCTGACGGGATGTACGAGGTCTCCTTCTACTCCAATGCGGTGATCTCCTACGATGGCAGCATCTTCTGGCTGCCACCAGCCATCTACAAGAGCGCATGCAAGATCGAGGTGAAGCACTTCCCCTTCGACCAGCAGAACTGCACCATGAAGTTCCGCTCCTGGACCTATGACCGCACCGAGATCGACCTGGTGCTGAAGAGCGAGGTGGCCAGCCTGGATGACTTCACGCCCAGTGGTGAGTGGGACATCGTGGCACTGCCGGGACGCCGCAATGAGAATCCCGATGACTCCACCTACGTGGACATCACCTACGACTTCATCATCCGGCGCAAGCCGCTCTTCTACACCATCAACCTCATCATTCCCTGCATCCTCATCACCTCCCTGGCCATCCTCGTCTTCTACCTCCCGTCCGACTGCGGCGAGAAGATGACACTCTGCATCTCCGTCCTGCTCGCCCTCACCGTCTTCCTGCTGCTCATCTCCAAGATCGTGCCACCCACCTCGCTGGATGTGCCACTAGTGGGCAAGTACCTTATGTTCACCATGGTGCTGGTGACCTTCTCCATTGTCACCAGTGTCTGCGTCCTCAATGTGCACCACCGCTCACCCACCACGCACACCATGCCACCTTGGGTCCGCACCCTCTTCCTCCGCAAGCTCCCAGCACTGCTCTTCATGAAGCAGCCGCGGCAGAACTGCGCACGCCAGCGCCTGCGCCAGCGCCGGCACACCCAGGAGCGTGCCGCCACCGCCACCCTCTTCCTCCGGGCTGGCGCCTGCACCTGCTACGCCAACCCTGGCGCTGCCAAGGCCGAGGGGCTCAACGGCTACCGGGAGCAGCAGGGGCAGGCACCAGCCCCCGCGGCTGGCTGCACGTGCGGGCTGGAAGAGGCGGTGGACGGCGTGCGCTTCATCGCCAACCACATGCGCAGCGAGGATGACGACCAGAGTGTGAGTCAGGGCAAGGGCGGGCGGTGCGCAGTGGGGCGGGCAGGGCTGCGAGCAGGGCTGCTGGAGGTGTGCAGGGCTGTGGGGTGCAGGCAGGGCTGCAGGATGCAGGCAGGGCTGCTGTTGGGGGGGGCAGGGCTGTGGGGTGCAGGCAGGGCTATGGAGCACAGGCAGGGCTGCAGGATGCAGGCGGGGCTGTGATGTACATATATAGCCGTAGGGTGCAGAGTGTTTGCTTGTGCACAGCTGCTCACCAGGAAGGGATGTGCATGGGCACCAAGGGGGTCCCTGCCCAGCCCCGTGCCTGGGGACCCCCTGCAGCCCCTGTCTGGGCCCCTGACCCGCCACTGCAGCCCCAACCCAGAGCAGTTGCTCTGGAAACCCGGGAGGCTCCTGGGAGGCCTGACCCTGTGCGGCACCGTGAGGCTGCAGATTTTGGTAGAGCCGGCCCCAGATGGGGCTGCAGGGCCAGGGGATGCTGCCCACTCCCCCCAGCTCAGCTCACCAGGGAAGATAAGTTTCCTGGGCTCGGCGGTGCGGGTGGCAGCAGGGGGAGCGAGCTCCGCGGGGCCCATGGTGGGCTGGCAGGCAGCCCCGGGAGCTGCAGTGCTGAGGGAGCAGATTCAGGGCTCTGTGGAGCCGCTGAGCTCTCAGTCCAGCTCCCTGCCGGAAGTGGCACAGGCAGCGCTGGGTGATGCCGGAGGCCTCGGCCCCACCTGGCATCTCTCCCGGCCCCACGCAGGTGAGCGAGGACTGGAAGTACGTGGCCATGGTCATCGACCGTCTCTTCTTATGGATCTTCATCTTCGTCTGTGTCTTCGGCACCGTCGGCATGTTTCTCCAGCCCCTATTCCAGAACTACGCCACCAACTCCCTGCTGCAGCTCGGCCAGGGCACCCCCACCTCCAAATAGCGCCTGAGCAGCCGCCCGCCCTCCCCGCCGGCCCCAGGGACAGCGAGGGACCCTGAGCTCCGCATCCGCTCCCAGCCACCAAGCCGGGGGCTGGCCGGTCCCAGGGCCAGAGTGCTGGGTGGTGGGCTCCAGGCAGCGACTGCAAACCAATAAATACTCACACAGGAGGGGGCTGGTTCAATTTAGTGTCGTTTCAACCTGCACCACTCCCCATGGGCAGGAGGGAGTGGGTTGCAGCCGGGGCTGGGGTGGGCTCTGGCTCCCTATGAACAAGGGAAAAAGCTGGGGAAGAATTGGCTCTGGAAGAGGAAAATCCCAACCGCTGAGGGAGGGAGCGCAGCAGCATGAAACTGGCCCCATGGGGATGCTCCCGGCTCCCTCCCATGCTCCTGGAAGCACCGGCTGCTCGCCGCATCTCCTCCCGCCAATGCAACAATGCAGGGCCATGCAGGGCCAGGGGCAGGTGCCACAGCCCCTGCAGGCAGCCCCCAACCCCTGCCAGAGCCCTGCACCATCCCTTGGGCTCCCAGGAGCCAGGCAGAGCCTCAGGATGCAGCAGGAACAGAGGGCATGGGGAGGAGGATGGGGCTGCTCTGCTCCGGCTCCTCGAGGCGAGCGCGGGTACCAGGCAGGAGGATGCTATTTTTAGGTCCTACCTGCAGGCAGGGCTAGGGCAGCGAGCGCCAGGGGCTGCTCCAGGCTGCGGCAGTGCCACTGTCCCCTGCTAAACTCCAGGCTCGGTGCACCGGAGCCAAGAGCAGCCACGAGATGAATTGTGCAGGGAAAAGGAAAATACAAATCCATTGCAACTCGAGCCCGGAGCAGCCGGCAGCCAGGTCCCCGCCACCAGTCATGCAGGGGAGCCGGTGTGCTGGGTTGGTAGCCTTGGCCAGTCCGGCAGCAGCAGCAGCACTTCCCCTGCTCTCCCTCACCAGCAGGAACTGGCCTCATCGGGGAAAATTGAAATGGAGCATTTGCTATAAATACCATTAATCCTTTGTGCTGCGGGGAGCATGGTGCAGACAGGGGCTGGCAACACACAGTGCCAAGGGAAGCCGCACGCTAGAAATTAATTTAAATCCCAGCACTTCACCCAGCCAGAGAAATTCCGGGCTGCTCCAGCTGATGCTCCTGGACCTCCTCCTCTCAGCAGCCTGCCCCAATACTTAAATGTTAAAGAGCTTTGCCCCTAAACCAGCCCTGCGCCAGGGCTTGTCCTGCTTTGTCCCACCTCTGCAGCCCCTCTGCTGTTGGTGCAGCCCTGGGTGAGTGCAGGACTAGGGGCTCCCGCTGCACCCTGGTGGGGAGCGGAGACCCAAAAGTCCCAGGAGAGCAGGAGGGTGCGGGGAGCACAGCAGGAGCCCCGAAAGCCCCAGGCGCAGCACCCTGAGCAGCTGGCAGTGTGAAGGAGGGGCTGCCACAAACGGAGGAGCCCCCAGCTCTGTCCTTGTGCCATCACTGCCACCGGGGCCCTGCTCCGTGCGCAGGGGAGAGCGAGATGCCGAGGCTGTTGCCACCCCTTGCAGCTCTGTGCCGCAGTCAGTGTCCAAATGCCATCTGGCAGCTGCAGGCAGGGTGAGCCCATGACAGCCAGCCTTTCAGCAAGTTTAACTTGCTTGGCCACAGTACATCTGCCCACTGGCATCCTTTCCTGCTGCACGGGAATAGATGCACAAGCCTGAGGCACAGCCGGGGCCTTGCTCCCCGGGCTGTGCTCCCCCAGCCTCAGGACTTCTCCTCTTCAGTTTGGGCTACACTTCCACACTAACTGCTTTGTGGTCTCTTTGCCCGATCTCACTGGTGTCAACTGTCCCGTCCCAGGCAAAGTCAGCACACACTGTGCATCGGGAAAGGGGCTGCTCCAACAGCAGGCTGCTCTACAACATCTAACAAACTTGCTGTTGGATGGCAACAGCATCTTTACTTCCCAGCTTCTACAAGCGTGTCTGGCATGTGGCTGAGCTCAGACATAAGCAGACACACAACATGGCCTGCAGCCACCACCAGCCTCCCAAGTGACCTCCCAAGACTGGAGAAGTGACACCCCATCCTAGAGACAGAGGTGGGGGAAGGAGCCAGGAGAACCCTGCCCTGTCATTTCAGGGCACACTCAAGCCCTGTGAGGGCTCAATTCTGCCCAGTGAGCCCCTGGCTTAAGGCAAGAGGCTTAATTCACAACTGCCAGTTCTACATAGACCCATTCATCGTTTAGCAAATGATAACTCACCTCTGTTCCTCTCCAACTCCCACCCAGGGCCCCTCTTTCACTCTGCAGGAATTAACACACCCATGGCACAGAGCCAGCTAATAATACAGAAATTTTCTTTTTTTTATTATTAATGTGGAATGTTACGCTGGTCCTGCTGGCATCTTGCAGAGATCAGTCCCATGTCCCAGCTCAAACAGGCTGCCAGCCACCTTCTGACAGAGACACATAAAACCAGCCAGTCAGCCTCTTTTTTCTCAAAAGAGAAAATTTGCCTCAAAACCTGCCAGAGGGATCTGTAGTGCACGGTCCAAAGGTTTCAAGATCACAGTCTGAGAATCCCTCTGGTTTCTTGTGCCTTCTTTTAAAAAATGAGGAGACAAAAACATAAAAGCAAATGGGGACTGAGCCTGCCCTAGCTTAAAAAAAAGACAGTAATTTTCATGCATGTTTTAAAAAGAGAAAGGGCAGGGTCTCAGAGTAACAAGAGCAGAGAGAGAAGGCAGCCAGGCCTACAGGGGAAACTGCTGCACGCTCCGGATTCCACTTCAAAAAGAAGGTGGTGAAAGAAGGACGCAAACACCCATGCACACGCCTGTGCACACTCACCCCCACACACACGCAGGGCATCTCATTATGCATCAGGGAGAGAGAAATTATCTTCCTCTTGGGGTTTGCGGATCCAGCTGCCGTAGCCCATCTCTTCCAGCGTGCTGAAGAAGCACTGCTTGGCTTCTTGGTATGCCGTGGCTGCCTCCTTAGCATCCGAGTACACTGAGAGGTTCTGCAGGTCTTTGCAGTTGTTCTTGGCACATAACTGCTGGAACAGGGCGAACATTTTCCTCTTGGACACACGAGACACCTCTAGCTTCGGTCTGAGAAGGAAGACAAATGCAGCAATGAAGGACATGATGCTCAAAAGGGCAAAGAGGAGCAGGGGGCTTAGGGAAAACCCCATAATTGGATGCCTGCAAGATTTCTTGGCTCAGCAAGGCTCTGTTGTAGGGGCCAGGCTGGGCAATATTTTGTTTTGCTTCAAGAGCACTCACTCACGTCAGTTTGAAATGCCTCTCTCCAACCCTCCCCACATGTAAGGTGCTGTAACAGCACAGAGTGTACTTGCAACTTCAGAGCTGCCCCCCTTTCCCCAAACAGAAAAGCGGAGTCAGGAAAGGCTCTTCTTACCCATCTACTTTCCCTTTTGTGCCATCCAAGACTTCAACTTCGCTTTCATCAGCAAGACACCAGTTCACCGAAGACTCCTTCGTCTTGCCCGTCTGCCTTGCAGAGTCGTATACGCTGACTCGCCCAACCTGCGTAAGAGGTAAGAGGGTTTCTTAACGCCAGTCCTGCTGCGCGAGCTCGCTGGTAAGGGGAGCCTCTTGCCTCTTCCATCCCCTGCAGGCAGGGATTCAGCTCATCCCAAACTCCTGAGAGCAGCAAGCCCTAGGTTCTTACTAAGCTGAAGGCTATGGGGGTGGCCTTGGTCTCCTTATTCCCAGACCAAGTCATTCCCAGTAACTTCCAGGCACTGTGGGATGACACAGAGGGGGCAGGTTTCTGACCATTAACCTCCTGACCCTGGCTGGAGAGCTTCTGCCAGGTGACCCCCCTGCAGAGTGCCTTGGTGAGGCCCAAACCCAAGGGCAGAGGTGGAAGGGGGGGACAGAAAGACGAAAAGGTGCCAAGCCCGCACTACCTCAGGATGGTTAATGTGATACGGAGCCTGGAGCTTTTCCTGCAGCACGTTCCCATCTCTTGCCATGCGGCAGCAGATTGCACGTGTTAAATGACCCTGACTGTACAAGTAACCTGTGAAGACAGACGTAAAGGCATTAGGAAACAGGAACGGCATGGGTGATGGACAGGCCAAACCCCAAGAATCACAGCACTTCTCACAAGCTCCAGAAAGCTCATGGGCATGTGGATCAGCAACAGCTACGTATATCCTAGATGTGTAAGATGAAGGTTTATAGACTGCAACATTTCTCACCAAAGACACAAATGGGCAATTTTTGTCTCGCCCTGCTAGATCACATGTGCCTTCTAAAAATCAGGAACCTTGCAGAAAAACCCACTCCACCCACAGCATCAAATCCACAAACTCCCTTTTCACTTCCAAACAGCACAGCTCTGCCAAGAACAACGTTTCAGTCTGTTACTCCTACAGCCTCCATAAACAAGCTTTTCCATCACTTGGGGAAGGGAGGTTACTTGTCACTGCAGCCCAGTTCTAAGGAGCAGGGCAGCACATCCATCCCAGCCCAGAAAGGATGGCAGGTCTCATACCAAGTGTAACAGAGCTGAGATAAACCGGTTCTATGAAGTGTGACAGCAGTGCTCCTTGCAAGCCAAGTATATTCCAGCGTAAGATTTTGTCGCTGCAGGACATGGTTCGTAACCGCTCCCCATGCTGGATCCCATCCCAAGTGGGCACAATATCACTCGACTCCACAGGAATGGTACCTTCCCCTGCACAAGAGAAGAAAGATTTTCTGTAGAGTCAGATATTCAATAACTCAAAACCCCATCAGCAGGGGCACAAGAAACTATCTTCTATGCACAGGCATGGAGTGACCTCTGGAGTCAGTCTGTCACCAGGTTCTGGGAACATTTTAGTATCACATGAAAAAGGGAACTCAGTACTGATTACAGACAAGTCATTTTAACACGGCTGAAGCAGAATGAAATACTGCTTGAAAGGGAGGTCAGAGACATAGAAGCTTTGCAGCAAACTTCAGCTGTACTCTTGCTAGTGTGGCAGTCCAACAGGCAGAGCTGGGAAGGAGAAGGGACTCTCTCTAATGCCCCCATCCCTTTCACCCACCTCCTTTGGTTCCTGAATGCTTCAAATCCCACAACAGCACCACACAGAGAGGGGTAAAGAAACTCTGGAGCACCAGAAAGGCTCAGAGGAGAGGACTGGAGCCACCCCACCGTAGAGGGAGCAAACGCACTCACCGTTCTCCACCTTAGTCCGTAGCTTGCCTTGTTTGGCGTTCTCAAAGAGAGGCTGATGCTGGGCTGGCCCCACCACGCTTGCCTGATCGCTGCAGGATTTATCAAAGAGTGCCCCGTCTCCACAAGGTGCTGTGCTAGAAAACAAACACTCCTCAGGTTAGCGCTGACTCTCAGAAACAGCCAGGGCCAGGGATGCAATGGTGCCGCTGACACTGGTCACTCCCTGCACAACCCCGCACAAACCTGACATAGAGGTGAAAGGTAACACTGCTCTTTATTTTGAGTCTCTTCCCTCCTGCTGGCTCAAAAATGCTCTCTTCTGCAGAGGAAGGATTAGACGGGTCATACTTCATCAGCTCACTATAGAGAAACCTGAAAACAACAACATCACGTCAAAAGGCTGCTTTGCTCCTCAGACAAGGAGCACTTCAATCCGACCACTGCCCATGCCAGGGACAGGCAGGGTCCCAAGCTCTGCCTCTGTCGCACCAAGTCACCTGCTCCTGCTGCATGGGAGACCAAAGACCAGGAGCTGTGGCTGAGAATACTTGGAAGCCAATGAATAGCATTTGATGCTACAAAAAAAGGCATGAAATCAAGCAGATTTCCTGCCATGCAGAGGACACGCAATAGAAAATAAGCATTCTGTCAGGTGAGCAGAGGGAATCGCTGGCAGGAGAAAGGAGCCTGGCTGGCTGCTGCTTGCATGCATCTGATCCAAGTGTGAAGAAGACTTCAAGGTTGTTAACCTAGCACCTTTAGTCAGCACCAAGTTTGCATTAAGAGTAAACAGTCCCACAGGCAGCTGAATGCAAGTGGTATTATTAGCGCAATCCCACGATCTGTTTACAATGACTGGGTCTTTTATGGTTGCTTCTGTCCGGGGACAGAGAAAAACCGTGAGGTCTCCAACATAGCATCAAGGACTACAGAAAAACTGCAGCTTCACAGAGACTCCTCAAGTAGAGCCTGTGCAGGGATTTATTTTGCAAGGAGAGGTGGACCTCACTGTTCTCGTCTCTGACAGGCTCTGCTGTGCCAGAGCAGCCCAGCAGCCACAACCATCAAGATTAACAGCTGAGAAAGACAGTAAGCGAGGGTGCAATCCTCTGACTTTACAGCTTCCCAGGGACCTGCCCTCAACACCTTCCAGCGCTGAGGAACACACCGAGTATAGTGGCAGCAGGCAAAGGCTTTAAGAAAGCAGCTGGCCTTGCTGTTCATAACTGGAAGGGCAGATATTAACAAGGCTAGTCCAACTTCATCTCACTTCAGTTTTTTTTTTTAAAAAAACATGCCACACTGAATGTTTATAAAGAGAACAATTGTGCAGTTTAGTTGGGAAAACCATTTCCAACCAGTGAAAAAGGATTTCTGACTTATCAACGCAAACACGTTCGATATGTTTTCCTGAAGCCTTCTACACCCAGACCCAGAAAGGCCAAAAGGGGACCTGGCCTGCAGATTCCCCAGCGCCTTGGCGCAGACAGAGCTGTGCTCAAACTGAAACAGTGTGTTATGCGCTGGCCAAGAAGCCTCTGCAGGATGCTTTATTTTAAGTACATCAGATGCGGTCCTTGGGCTCTTGGCAAGTTGCCAGTTTGGTACTAATTTGGGCACCATTCAGGCACGGCCCCTTCTTAGCAGAAATAACTTCCCTCTATTTAACAACACATGGGTAAACAGTAGTGTTAAAGGATCACAGCCTCTCTCAACACAGCAAGGAACCGTCACAGTGACATCCCTCTAGAATGGCTCAGCACCTCCAGGCAAGCCCCTCTTCTTCTCCTTCACATTTCCCCTTCTCTCACCTCACAAAGCCTCTTCGAGAAATGATTTCTGCATGACAGTCATTCACTGTCTCCCCCTTCAAGCTCAGCTCCTCCCCTTTCACGCAACGATTACCTGAAATTAAAAAAAAAAAAAAAAAAAAAAAAAAGCAAGCAAGTGTCAAAGTCAACACACAGCTTCACAGAAAGAGGGAGGGTTTCATCTTACTTTAAGTTTTACTTCTTTGGGCTCCTGAGCAGCACCAGCACCCTACTGACTATTACATCATTATCCTGATCCAAGCAGTTAGAAAAATAAAGGGACAAAGAGCACACACTACTTTAGGGACAGCAGAGACTTAAGTTGCCACAGGTTTAGGGGCAGTGTCCCTTCCTGAGTGCTTTTCAGCCCACCACTCCAGGTGGAAGCATAACAGCTAACTAGGAAGGGAGTTAAGGTACATGCATCTGAGAGAAGCTGGGGGACCTTGTGCGGTACAATGCGAGGAATCCAGACTCTGATGCACAGACTAGCGCGTAGCAATGCAAGCAAAGATTAAGAGCAATACAGCTGCAGGCACATTCGCTTTGTTCTCTCTCTATAACCAGACCACTTGTGACACCACATGAGCCCTGGGAACGTTTCTTGCCCTCTCTGAAGAAGCCTACAGCAACAGCCATTCCCTAGTCGCAGCTGACAGGGAATCTAGTGGAGAAGTGAGGGTTCATCTTACGCTGGAAGAAGCTGTTCATACCCGTTCCGACGCTGACCACTGCTCCCAGACCCTTATTTCCTTTCCGCATGATGATGGCAGCCAGGATCTTCCGCCCAAGCAGACTGTGCTGGATGCGAGCAGTGAGGGTGTTGAAGCGCTTGTGGCTCAGCATAGCCATCTGATCATGTAGGGTACTGCCACTCACAGGGAGCTGGAATGGGGACACAAGACCAGAACTGTCAAGAGATCATGAGTAGGTCACGGAACTAAACAGCTCAAGAAGTAGCTAACCTGAAGCACAGCTATCCAAGCTGAAGGCAAGAACACAGAAAACATGAGCTACAGGCAGCACAATTTTGGGTTGAGTGCATGGACACTATCGTGTCAAGGGGTGGGTGAAGTTCTTTTAGGTATTTCTGGGAAAACCTTGTCCAACGCTTTGAGTTCTGCTTTGAGCACTTTGATCATTAAGATACAGCAGCAAGCTGTCTTCCTGGCAGCAAGCAGAATGGGCTGAGGAATGGCCTCCCAAGATTGCCAAGGGAAACCCCCATCGCAAAGGACCAAAACCCATCTTGCCTGTTCCCAGACACTCAGCCAAGGAAATCTGTTACTGGCTTTGGAGGAATTCCTTCTCTGGCTGCCTGTGAGGAGACTGCACAGTCACTCCCATTGCAGACGGGCACTCGCCTCCTCTAGCACTGCTGACTGACAAATCCTCCCTGATGGCTTTTCTATTTAGAGCCACAGCTGCTGTGCTCAGCTGTGCAGCCTGGAACACAGCTTTTAAGAGATCACAAAACTCTAAGTGTCATTTAAAGCAGCACAGGTTTGGGACAGCCATTCTGACACAACCAGAGCTTTGCTCTTATCTGATGCACAAGTTTTTGAGCTGACATGCAGTTTTTAATGCAGCATAAAGGAATTTGAAAGGAGGAAAAAAAGAAAGTCACAGAATTAAAAATTGGCATGTTCCTGCTCCACCACAGGAACACACTTCAGTAGCTTGTGGAAGAATCTGATGATAACTTAGCCCTAAAGCAGGAGGGGGGAGTACGTCTGTGCCTTGAGGAAACATCTAACCCACTTATCTACACCTTCAGAGAACACGGATCTCACAGTTGATCTTGAAGGCATTTTTCTGCTGGACTGAAAGGCACAGGACAGGCAGGGCTACAAAAGAAGTCCCAGCTTTGGAGGAAGGGGATTTACCTCAGTGATGTTCATCCCTTCCAGGCGCTCAATCTTCTCTGTTTCCCCAATCAGGACTCTGAGCGCTGCATCAGCTGCCTCCTGCTTGCCCTGCTTTTTATTGTGTGCAGTTACAGCTGGGAACCAACGGCCTCCAACCTTCGCTTGATAGACAAACCTATAAAGACAGTAGCGCACCTCTGAGAAACCAAGGAACCTACAGATTTCAGACTAGTTTTTTTAATTCTCTCAGTGGAGAGACGAGAGGAGTAGAGGTGGCTTATTGTCATCCAGACATAAGGTTTGGCAGAGGCAGCAGCTCAGCCTGTTGCCATCTCAAACTGCATCAGGAATTTTCTCCAGGACAACAGCAACAGTGCAAAATTTCCTCCTGGACAGATGCAGCTACTTACTTGGGGTCATGGGGAGGTCCTGACTGGTCAATGAGTTTGAACTCTGCAGCAAACCCATTGGAGCGGGCGTATTCCAGCAGGCCACTGACAGGATTGACATTAAGGTATTTGATGAGCTCCCCAACACCCTTCGCTTTTGCCACCTTGGATTCATCCGCAGTGGCGATCCATGGTCCACAGCTGTGCATGGACTGGTCACCATGGGGCTTCACAACAGGCTAGAGCAGAGTTAGACAGGAGAAGGCTGTTAAATACTGAGCAGCTGGTATTACCGCAGGCCAAGGGCACTCAGCAAACATCTGCTAGACCCAGCACATGACCTTGTGGGGTGAAATCCGGTGGAATATGAAATAAAGGGGAGGGGACCCAACCCAAAACACTTGGGTTTTATAAAGAAGCTCTTTGTACCTGTTCAGGCAAGACATGGGGTACAGACTCTCCAGAAAGAATCTTCACAGCAACTTCCGCTGCCATTTGCTTCGCTCCCTTCTTGCTGTTTCCTACCACAGCAGGGAAAATTTGGTCACCCATTTTCACACAGTAGCTGAACCTGACAGGACATTATAGCATATGAAAAGTGTTAAGCATAGGCATCTCAATCTGTTTACTACCCCCTTCTCCCAGTTCAAGCTAAATCATTCTGGGTTATCTCCAATTTAAATCTACCACGATGGCCCTAAATACTCCCAGTAGAGCACTACCAGATAGGGTACAGGACTGGAACCTGTTCCTGGTCTTACAGAAGAAACAGCATCCTTTCTCTGAAAAAGTGCATTGGTTTTGGTCTCTTTCTGGAGGCAGATGTCTTGGAGGGAGGAGCCATGCCCAGATTCCTCAGATAAGAGGAGCACTCAGCTAGGTCAGTGACGAGTCCAGGAACGTAGGTAGCATGCTGAAGAGGAAGGATATTAAAGAAAGGGTTTCTATCCTCCCCAAACCTGACAACAACATTCCATACCTAGGATCATGAGGTGGGCCTTCCTGAGAGACCAGCTGGAATTCAATAGTGTTCCCTGATTTTTGTCCGTACTCCATTAATACACTGATAGGGTGCTTCCCAGGAAGCAGGCTGAGATGAGCTGGTGCAGATGATGGCTCTGGCTCTGGATGCAAAGGCTACAGCAAGAAGATAGAGGAAACCAGTTTCAGACTAAACACTGTTTGACCAGCCTCACAAGTAAAGAAAATAAGACTCACCAATTCTGGTTCAGAGTTGTCAGAGGGAAATGCCTCTTCACATTTAATTCCACCGTGTCTTCCATTCTCTGCTTCACTCATCAGGACCTTCATAGCATTAGCTGCTGCCTCCTGTTTAGCGAGTTTTTTGCTCCCTGCTTCTGCTGGTGGGAATCGGCGCCCGTTAATCACTGCCTGGAACTTAAATCTTTGAAAGAGAAAACCAAAGAGGTAAATTGAGAGGCAAAAGTGTGGTCTTCTCGGAGCAAGCAAGTAAGACTGCTCTTGGAATTCAAGTGAGAAGGAACAGCTAGCTCCTGGCTGGGAGAGCAAACCCAGGCTGCCATGTGCAGAAGACAAAAATACCAAGGGTGCCCCGACAGCTCTGCATCTGGGCCTCGTTTCATCACATTTCCAGAGCTGTTCATGACAGAGGAGCAGCTCCAGATTTTGTTCTGAAGGAACAGGATGAATTGCCTTCTTCCACAAGTGCCAGAAACATGTAATGACTGTATGCAAAAACCAGTTCAGTTATGTCTCCTGCACAAGGATGAAGAAAGCTTAAAAGCAGCCTGCGCTGTTCCATCTGCACCTAGTCATTCGGGGTCACTCATCCCTCCGGCATTTTCCCTGGCTATCCAGTGCCTTCACACCATTTCAGAGAGGTGCTGCCTCATATAAACCTCTCACCTTTGATATTTCTTTCTCCTCCCTGTGAACTCTAACAAACACAGCTTCTCTTTTGTCCTCCAGACCTACACAGAGGAAACCTGCTTCCAACAAGAATGGGTCAAACCAGATCTGGAGAGGGGTTATGAGGCTGAATCCATTCAGATCCCTCCTTACAAAAAAAACAAACAAAAAACCTGGGACTCCATCTTCAGAAATTAGGCCAATTTTCCTGTCTAGCGGATCTATTGACATATTCCAGTGTGGCACATATGGTGCTTTTCACCGTCTCACTGGTGCTCAGGAACAGCCATGATTTTGCAAGGGGAAGCGGGACTCCAGAGACCGACTCCACAAATCCTAGTGTCATGCTACGTGCTCTGCTCACGGAAGCCACTCTGACCTGCTACACCACAGAAACATCCAGAGTGGGTTCACCTCATCTAACCCAAGATATCTGCAACCAAGCACTTTGTTCTGGGCTCCCCTTATACCACTTCCAGGGTGATGGCATCTTGAGAGGTAGCTTAGAGATACCAGTTTCCCCCTATACAATCAAATTGAAAGCCAAGTGATTAAATCAGATGGGACCTAGCTGAAGAGATGAATCCCACCTTCACTGCTCAGAATGAGGTGCAGGTGGCCAAAACCAGGCTCCTGTGGCTAAATTTTAGCCTTGTTTTGTTTTGGTTTTTTTAAGCTGTTGCAAGGAATCAACCAGGCTAATCCTTCTGAAATGAAGTAAACATTAATGAGCAGGCCCTTCAGGACAAAGTTGAGTGGGTGAAGTTAGTTGAAGTCAGATCATTTGAGCAAAAAGACAGCTCAGGAAAAGCAGGAAATTTTCTTACCGTGGCTCGTGAGAGGGTCCACTCTGCTCCAGCATAGCAAACTCACAGTGCTGGTACGTGTACTGGGAATATTCAGTAAGGCCACTCACTGGGTTCTTCTCCTGACAAGCCATCAGTTTCTCCACAGGCGTACATGGGAAAGCAGTTTCAAACTGGGCAGCGTAACTGGGGGAAGACTGGGAATTCATGATGGATTCTGACTCATTGGGCTGCTTTTTGATAGTGTTCAGATTATCTGGGATATCATCTGTGGCCCACTTGCCATTTTCAGAGTTATCATAATTACTCAAACTGGAGAATCCAGGCTTAGTGTCCTCAGGTGGGGCTGCTTCCGTGTCACTGGCATCACTCTGATCAGTTTGCCCCAAAGGCTGCTGTCCATTTTCTATACTTTCTTCTTCCGATGTTGTCACTGATGGTGAAGCTACAGTCATCTCCCGGGGACAAGAAGGAACAGAGGAAGGTGGAAAATCTGACTCAGGTGTGGGATCTGCCATCTGCATTACCACGCTGGCCTTCAGCCTCATCTGCATCCGCTCGCGTTTCCTGTCTGTCAGGGACCACCGTGGGGGGCTTGTGTTCTGCTTGTGGACATCTCCCAGCTTTTCCAAAGCACTAAGAAAGGCATTAACATCCTTGGCCCTTGAAAACCCAATGTTTTTGGCAAGGTTGAGCGCTGTTGTTTCTGCCACGCTGAACAAGTAGTTGCAGATTTTGTCCTTTGTCTCAGCCATCATGGGGTCAGCGTTTCCTGAGCCAATGGCACTCCTCTCTCCTCCTCTGCTCTCACAAGCTGGACCTGTGCAACCACCGCTGTGGTCAGCGGGGCTTCTTTCTCTCCCTGTGCTTGGGCCAGCAATCCTCCACAGTGGCGGCGTCTCTTCACCTTTGTGCAACTTGCCTTCTCTGAATAGTTTATACAAAATGCAGTTGACCTCTTTCTTTTGAGTTTTAAGTTTATGTGCGAGATCGTGAACTGTACAAGTCTTCCCCTCCCCAAGCTGCCTGAAAATATTCAGAATTTCTTGTTCACAGTCTTGTCCAGCAAGAGACAGTCTCTGGAAATTCAGCCTGATGGCATCAGAATCCCTCTCTGAGTTCTCCTGATGACGGTACTGAGGAGGGCAATAACGTGGTGAAGTCTCTACCCACGGACGCTTGCTGGAGAACCTATGCCACCCTCCTCTGCTGCAGCTGGGTTGCCATCTCTCTGCAGGAGCTGGTGCCGCAGGTCGCACGCCTCTAATGCGTGATTCGTCGTGTGATCCCTGTCCCTGAAGCAAACAGGCTTCAGTGTCCCGCTCTGTTAGGAACTGCTGGTATAAAAAGGTTTCCTGATTAGTTTCTCGTGGAGTACGAGGGCGGTTAAAAAAACCTTGATTAGTGCTGGGGCAGTTACGTCTTGACCAGGTAAGATGTGAGCCTCTGCCTCGACCAGCGCCTCTGTTCATAGCGCACTGCTGGGACACACGTGTGAATCGGGCTGCTTGCGCACCAGAAGAAGGGGAGCTGCGATTCACTCTGCACTCTCCCGTCCTGAACAAGTGCCTGCTAGGAGGAAAAAAACACAATTCAGAACCTATTTACAAAACTATAGGATTCCAGAAATGCAGTTTAAGCAGCTTCCCTGCTACTGAGGCATTTCAAGCATCTTCACCTCGTCAAGCTTTCCTGTTTTCTACCGAGTCTAAATTATTCATGTAAACACAAATAGCAAACTCTGTATCTGCCCAGCACAGAACCCAGCAGTTGGGAATCGCAGGCAAAGTTAACCACGAGAAACAGCTTTCATAAGAGCGACCCTCTGTTCCCATTGGACTGAATTTCAAGCTAGCTGCACAGGGGCGGTTTGTCTGTTCATGATGCCTTCTGTTGAAGGCTCACCCTGTGCTTCAAAACACAAGTGAGTTTCACTCCTCTGCCCTGAGGGAGAGAAGAATCTCAGACCCACTTTCCACTTGGAGAAATGGGGGCACAAGGAGGTAAAGCAGCACAAGGAGGTGAAGCAGCTCACACGGTCACACAGGACAGAGCTGCAACAGGCTTGTAAAGGTTTTCAGACTCATGGCCAAAAAAGTCTGAAACCCCCAAACATCCTTTGCTTCCTGGACATTATGTGACCCCTAAAGGTAAAGCACC
This sequence comes from Gypaetus barbatus, assembly GCA_028022735.1. Classification (NCBI taxonomy): domain Eukaryota; kingdom Metazoa; phylum Chordata; class Aves; order Accipitriformes; family Accipitridae; genus Gypaetus; species Gypaetus barbatus. Next base: position 24,983,952 of record CM051540.1, on the reverse strand, counting down.
ATGCCACAGGGGAAGTAAATCGATAACACACAGAGAAATTGGATAGGTGCGCAGCTGGCAATGGTATGAAAAGTTTTTGTGACTGTAGCCCAAATTTAACTCATATCACACCCAGCTGTGCCACCCCCCTCAGGTACAGGATGTAAGTCTAAGCTTTTAATATGCTTTTTAAAAATAAGTAACCCAGCACAAGATATATTCTAGTTCTTTGACAACAGCTGGTTGTGAAACTAAGTGGATAAAAACATGCAACTGATACCTGCTGCTAGGTACCCGTCCCACCTTCTTCCCGGTGACCTCTTTAAGCCACCTATCTTCATAAAGATAGTTTTTCAGATGCAAGTCTTATCTTCATAAAGCTCCCTATCTTCATCAAACACACCTCAAGGCCAACTGAAATTTCCCTTTCATTAAACAAGTTCATTAATGGGCCCCAACTGCACCCAGCTGCCACCACCATGGCTTATTTTACCAACCCAGACAAACACGGGTTCCACGTGTAGTGAGGAGGGTTTCCCCCTTCCCAGCTCCGGGGGACGGGGAGGCCACTACCCCCCTACTCAGTGAACTCGTTTTAAAAGTGACCCCTGAGCCAAAGCCAGGACAGAAATCCTGGCAGGCAGGAAGAGGGTTTTTTTAAAAATGCTCTTACCTCGGTCTCATCCATACACCAAACTCCTTTACTTTCTGAGAAAATAAACGGAAAAAAGAACCCCCGACCTGCAGAACATCTCCCGGAGAGAGGGGGGGCGACTGCAGGCTACCGGTCACCCCGGCAAGATGGCTGCGAGCTCCGTTTCGGTTTCGGTTCCCGCTCCTGTAGCAGCCTCTCCGCCCCGCCCCGCCCGGGGCCGCCCCCTCGCCCGGGGAGCTCGCAGGGAGGGGACGCGGCTCTTCCCCAGCGGGAGGCAGGACTTGGGGCTTTCCAAAGCACCCTCAGCTTTGCGAGCACTCAAAGCCCCGAGCTTCCTTCCCAGAGGCGGCCACAGCCGGGCCTGGACCGGGAAAGCGAACGCCGGAGGGAGGGAGGGAGGGAAACTCCTTCCCCCGGTCCCCGCGGGGACTTCCAGCCCCGGCCAGCCACGGGCTGCAGCTGCTCTCCCGGTTTGGAGAGGGGTTGTGGGAACGGTTGTCACCTTAAACTAAACCCCGAAAAAAGATCCCAGAGACCAAGGCAGGACACGTCCTGCCCCGCACCCGCGGCCCTTCCCCGAGCAGAACCACGACGGGCCACCGCAGCCACCCTGCGCCCATGCCGGCAGACGACGGCTCCGCTCGGCCTCGACCAGCCGAGGCCCCCCGAGGCCCGAAGGCGCCGTGCGGGAAGGCGGGCTGGGCCACGGCTACCGAGCCGGCTCCTGCAGGCCGGGACTCAAGGAGACGAGCGGCACCGACGAAGACACTTTATTCCACGCGTTCCGCCTGCGAAGCGCCCGGGGGAGGGGACAAGCCCTCCCTACCGAAACCCCGGCCCCGACAGGGCCCCGAGGCTACTGGGACACGATCACGTCGCGTCCCCGAAGCTCGCGGGGGGCTGCCGGCGCCCAGCGCATCCCCACCAGGCCCGACGGGAGTCGCAGTGACACCCGCGGACCGGGGAGGCTGCTCCGCCCCGCCCAGGAGGCCCGTAAGCGTCCCCGACGCCACTGAAGGCCCGGCGGGGCCCACGTTTTAGCGGCGAGGCGAGGCCTGGAACCAGGCCCGCCCCCGCGGTCGCCGCCGCCCTTCCCCCCCCCCCGCGCCCCCTTACCCCCTCCGCTGCCGCCCCTGGGGCCGCGGCCGGCGCAGGGTGATGACGCACGAGCGCCCTCCTGCGCCTGCGCAGGCTGCAGGGAGCCGCGCAGCTGCCATGTTCCCTCACGGCAGAGCGCGGCGGCCATCTTTAGTCAGGGCAATGCGTGGCTGTGCGGCCGCCGCGGGCCAAACGTGGCCTGGCTCACCCGCCCTCGCCTGCTCCGCTGCGGGAGAGGCTGCACAACCCAACCCCTCCTCTTCCCTCCCCCGGCCGGAAGGCAGCAGCCGCTCCCGCTGTATCCCGGAGCACCGCCCGCCACCGCGGGAGCGGTCGCCCGAAGCAGCGCGCCCGCCCGCGCATGCGCTAGTGCGCATGCGCCCCCGCCCCCAGAGGGCTGTGCAAGCGCCCTGCGTGCCGCGGGGGGTGGAGGGCATCAGGTCGGGCGGGTGTCTTCCTTGCTCCGTGGGTCCCCATCCCCGATGGCCCCACCGTCCCCAGTGGGCCTCCCCGTGCCCCGCGGGGCTTCTCCCCTCCTCCGTGGGCTGCCCATGGCCCGCAGGGCCCTCACTCCCTACGGGCCCTCCATCTGTGGTGGGGCTCTGCTGCCTCCTGCGGGCCCCCCATCCCATGGGTTCCCCCTTCCCCCGTGGGGCTCCTTCTTGCTCCACGGGCTCCCCATTTCCTGTGGGACTCCCCTCATCCCCATGTTGATACATGCTTGTTAATGGCCCTCCAGTTGAGGCCCGAGTCACGTCCCACCCTGTCCCATGGTCCTTTCCAGGTAGATGTGAGACGTTCCTCTCCCCTGTCCCAAACCAGACACAGCCTCTGGTCCCGGCGGATCCTCCCTCCCACAGGCAAAACCCCTCCAAATTGTGGTGTGAGTTAGAAAACTACCGGCAGAGAACAGATTGTTCCTGTCTGCTGCTTGCTGCCTGCGTGTAAATAGTTGTGTGTCATTTACCATCTGGCAGAGGGATGCGAGTACCAAGGCGGTGACTGCACTGGGTGCCAGGCGGGAGGTGTACCGGCACCGCAAGTGGCTCGTATGGCTCAGAGGCTGCTGGCAGCTCGGGGCAGCACCTGTTTGCTGCAGTGCAACCAGCGAGCGATAGTCACATCTAGGACCATCAGACTGGGAGTCCCCAGCCCCTCTTCTGCCAGGGTGGTGGATGCGGAGGGGAGCTGGGAGGGACGGGCATGGGCTCTGGATGCATTTTAGGGGGCCGTCTGCCTACACTTGCCCATCAATGAGCAAAATACATGAGGACAGGCTCCTCAGAGGACCCTGGTCTCCGCCAGCACCTCCGCCCATCCCAAAGAGATGGTGGCTGCATGTGCCTTTAGGTGGGGACCCTGCACCCACCCCGGCTGCTTCCCTGTGGCTTTCCGAAGGCACTTCAGTGAACCTGGAGTCACTGCAGGTACGCAGAAACAGTGAGTCAGGCCCCAGAATTGCCAGGCTTGGCTGCTGCTCGTGTTCAGTGATGTTTTTTCAAAGCTGAGTCTGAGGGTTGTTCAGGGTTTGGTGTTTTTTTCAGATGATTTCTGGATTCTGAGATTTGGGGGCTTGAGTTTCGCAGTTTGGTTTTGGTGTGGGGGTTTTTTTTTTACTGTAACGGGGAGACTAATTTTCTAAAAAAGGACCCCTCGCACCAGCTGAAATTGTCACATCTTCATTCCTAGGAAGATTTGGGAGCACAACCTCCCCCTGCCTGGGATGAGGCTCATGGCAGACCTGCAAACGCCGGGGGTCAGGCACTACCAGTCTACGTAAGCAGTGTCTCCCACTCACTCCACTGAAGCACAAATGACTCCACAGCACGCGGAGCACACGACGATCACCTCCTCAATCTGTTCTTTTTTTTTTTTTCCCCCCTTTTAATTGCTTGTGATCATCTCGCGCTTTAACCCAGCCCCGGTGAATGTGATTCATCTTCGCTGCTCTTAAGGCAGAACGGGAAGGTTACAATGCTGCTCTCCACTGTGTTGACGTGATGTACCCTGCCCGTGAAATAATCTATAGCTGGTCTTATGGGACCATATATCTTCTTGAATTACAACACCTTAAATGCAACAAATAGCCACTTAATCGATACGAGTTCATTCTCCGTTCTCCTTCTTTATGGAAAATTGGGCTGACTCCCGATCTGTTTCCATAGGAACGGGCTGGGAGACTGGGAGAGCCACCGGCTGCCAAAGGCCCGGCATTAATGCAGCCATGGCGTCTGCTTCGCACCACCAGAAGCTCCAGCTCTCAACATCGCGGCCACGTAAAGCCAAGTCAATTTGTGCTGGAGATAAGGAGCTGCCAGCTGATAACCAGCTTACTTGTGGGTACCTGCGTTATCCCCGCAGATTTTGGTGGAGGATGGAGGGGGCTCCTTTGCTCACCCAGCACCAGCATGGCTGGATCCTGGGGCTCATCCTGCCCCGCTGCTTCCGTGGGGGCTCCCCCAAACCCACCGTTTCCCCGGGGTTGAGCAAAGGCTTCCCCACGCGATGGCAGCATTTGCTAAATCTCCAGCACCAGCTGGAGATGCCTCAGGTGTCTGCTTTGTTTTGCTTCCCTCAAATGAAATGAAATGAGAGGAAATAAATTGTAGCACAGCTCCCCCGCCCGACTTTCTGTTCAAATGCCAGTTCTCAGCTAAGGCTATTGTTCCGCAGAGTTTCATTTTAAACTGCTTTATTAGACACTCTAAAATATCACTTCCTTGCTCTTGAAGGCAGCCTGTTCCTACAAGGGAGATAAAAGCTGATGGCTTGATTGCAAAGGGGACATTTTGTTACTCTCCTAAATCAGCTGACTGCATTTTTTAATTGAAGGCAGCCCTGGGAGTGGTGGTGTATTATTAGCCTTGCCGGTGCCTGCTCCCTTCCACCCCAGGGGCAAGCTCTGCTTTTGCACTGCCGAGGCAAGAGGTTCAATTAGGTTTTGGCCTTCTTGCAGAAGCGCCCATCAAGCGCTCCAGGCTCCTCATATGTGGAGCGAGGAATTGGGCCGAGTCAGTTCCCACGTCCTCCCAAATGTTGCTCTTTCTTGTGTCTGGCCACAGATGTGCAGCTGGGAACTGGCATGGAAAATCTCCATAACTCCAGTGCCTTTAGTTCCCCTTGGAGGGGAAAAAATACTTTATTTTCTTCCAGTAGATTTTTATTGTAGCTATAAGCATGGTGCAGGTAACGCATGGGAGACGCTGCCCCATCCTGAGCCTGGGGCTTCGGTCTGGGCACTGCAGAAAGGTGCTGGTTCCCAGGAAGTGATTTTTTTCACCTGCTTTGCCCCCTCCTGCTCCCGAGAGGCTGGTTTCTGGCTGGGGAAGCAGCAGAGCTATCCAGAGCATTGCACAACCTTTTTTTCTCAAGGGTCCTCACCGCTCAGTGAAGGACCAAACCTGAGCTTTGATACAGCCCCAGCAGCTGCCATGTCTGTGCTCCCGAGACACCAGCAGCGATTAGTCATCTCGAGAGCTCCTGGTGCGGAGCAGAGGGGAAGGGGGAACTCTGCCACATCTCCTGGCACCTCTGTCCCCGCGATGCTTATCCCCCTCGGGCATCAGTGTGCTCCAGGGACATGACAGCATGCTCCCATGGCTTTTGTCCTTGGCTCTGAGCTGCCGTGGAGCCCAGCAGGGAAAGGCAGGTGGGGCTGGTACAGCTGCAGCAGGCGAAGGAGCCGGCACGGTGACTCCCACAGCAGCTGCAGCAGTGGGAAGCAGCGTGTTTTTATTCTGGCTGTCACAAAAGGTACCCTTGGAAATAGGCAGGAGAAGGCAGACTGCAGTGCAGCCACCCGCATGGCAGGGTGTGCCACGTGAGCACAGCCTTCACCTTTAGCTCTTGGATGCTAAGGGGCTCATCCGTCTTGTTTTTATAGCCATCACAGCCTCTCCTTGGCAAGACCTACCCTGTGGTGGTCTCCTCCAGCCCAGTGCCATGATGGCCAGGGGCTCCTCCAGCTCAGAGAGGGGCTGTGGGAAGACTGGCCGCTCCCACCATGAAAAAGCATGCTTCAGATGCCGACATTTCTCCTTGGCATGGCTCCAGCCCCATCAGCCTCTCCCTTACCGAGCTGTCATCTCTTGGGTGATGGCCAAAGCATCACTGCAGGGTGTCAGACGGGGACCCTGGACAGACCTCAAGCCACCAGCACACCTCAGAGCTTGTGCTTGGAGGGGGACCGGTGAGGAGAAGGGGGTTACTGTCACTGCTCTGAATTAGCGCACCTGATGCGTCGGTTCCCAGAGAGTGAACCAGTTAAATTAATGAATCCTCCCTAATGCCAGAATTCAAGGAGCTTCCTAATACGTGTCAGCCAAGATGGCATTAATACTCTCTTCTGTGACCTTTACATCACCATCCAAGTCTAGGTTCCCCTTTTTGCCCTTTGCTATTCCCTTTCATATTTAATATTAAATATGATTTATCTGCAAGATAAATCGTGTGCTCAGACAAATTGAAAGGATTTCACAATCCCTCCCCAGGGCAGAGCCATGGGTGGGATAAACATCAGCCTGAGGGTAAAAGGCATCCCGGGCAGCCCTGGGCAGAGCTGCTGGCTGCTGCTCCCTTCCCGCTCGTCACCACGCCAGTGTCCGATTTTCACCCGCATCACTTGCAGTGCTTGCCATGGGGCTCCCTGCTGAGTCCACCATGTTCTACAAGGTCAGTGCCCAGCAAAGTCTGGGGGCCGCCCGGGGCAGGCAGCCGCTGCTCTCCACTCCTCTTGATTTATGTGCCATTGAGCACAGAGAGACTCTAATGGACCATCTCACAGGGGAAAGCCTGGAGCAGCCAGGTCTCCGAAGGGCTTCCTCGTGTGTAGAACTCCTTTGTGCCTCCCACGGGATCCTATTACACCTCCTTCGCAGCTTTTTCTTTATTCGCTGCAGATTATTTTTTTCATGCAGCACAAACCAACTGCCAGAGCCAGCGACACGCACTGATGGAGAGGCAGGAGGGTGGCTGGAGGGAGTGATGGATGACACAAGAGATGCTGTTTGCAGATCTCAGGGACATGTACAGCACTTTAATTGGTCAGCCTGCACAGATTTCCTCACAACAGCATTTTTTAATCTAAAAGAAAGCAAGAAACTGGAACGTGTCTTGCTTCTTTCATGGCTTCCCTGGAGGCAGCAGCAGCACATTAAGGAAAAAGAGAAGGAGGAGGAAAAAATAGTCAGAAGCACCAGGTGGCTGAATATCTTGCAGCCTAATTGATTCCTCTTTAATTAGTACAAAACCTGTTGCTCTCAACCAATGTTCAGTGCCAGCTTTGGAGCAAGCAGCATCCTCCCCGGCCCCGCGCCAGCGCGGCTTGGTGTGGTGGAGGGAGGAGAGGAGGCACAGGGAACAGTGTGGGGTTGACGGTGCCTCTTCCGTACCTGGGAACGGGGCCACCTCCAGCTTCTATGACTTTCTTTGAGGCAGTGAGAGCAGCAAGGAGGAGAGCCAGCCGTTGTTGGTGCCCATCGCTCACCAAGCCACAGCAAGGGGCTTGGATGGGACCATCCAGAGTAACTGAGACTTCAGGGGCATTTCTCTGCCTGTGCCTGGCCTCACTTGGGAACCGCTCACAGTTTCTCACGCAAATCCAGTTATTTTTCAAATGGAAAAGAGCTCAACTTCATTTTCAGTGAAGTTACTTCTCCACTTTTTGCCTCCTGACTTTTGAAAGGATGTCCAAGCCCTTGCATGGCTTTGAAACCAGGCTTCGTGTTGCCAAGGGCTGCTCTGGGTTAGGTGGTGACTTTGCCAAGCACATCAAAACTCACCCCCTGCAGTACACATCTCTAGTGCTTCCAGAAATGCCACCTTATGGTTTTAATTCTTTGGTTCTTCTGACCTGTGCAAGGGCTTCCCCTGGCACAGGGTGGCTCTGGGGGCTCTATTGCCACCCAGCAGCTTCTCCCCAGCAGACCTGGGAGTCAGACCCCGCTCCTGGCCCTGGGTCTTCGTTTTGTTGAAATATCATCACAGATGAGGTGATAACTTGTCTGCAGGTTTTACAGCAAAGCCCCTGCCACCGGCCAGCTGGCGATGGTTGCTGCTGCTCCAGCACAGCGGCTGCTCCCCCAGCAGGAAACCCAGAAATACCCATTTAGGTAGAAAAGTGTCATTTACCATTGCAATTTACAACCGATTCCTGCTGAGAAACCCTTCTTACTGTGCAAGCATCAGGCCAGCAGGCTCTGGGAAACGGAGATGGCTTCTCCCATCCCGATAACCATGCAAAGGGGCACAAACGCCATTAACACGAGCCTGGCATCTTTTCGTGCAGACGCATCCTCGGTGGGTGCTCACAGGAATTGCAGGTGTGTCTGGGAGAGAAGAGGAAGCTGATGTGCAAAAGCTGTGGCCTGAGCAGGAAGCTCAGGAGCTGAAATACACCCTGCCAGACCTTGCACACAGACCCAGCCTCGTGTTTCACCACTGGGCAGGGGGACTGTGCAAAAGCGGCACCATCACAGGCTCTGGCAACTAATGAATCCCAGCGGTATGGCCCCGGAGCAGGAGCCTGACCATCTGTCTCCAGGCTCTTGAGGGCTCAGGAGCAGTTTTCATGGTGCTGAGCTGTTTGGCTGATGTTGTACAGACCTCTCCAAAGGCGCGATCTGGCCTGCAGACCTCACACCACCGCGCAGATAATTAACAGTAACAAACGACCCTGTCGGTGCCTGGAATCCCAAGGCTGGGGTGATGAATTAGCAGCTGAGCAGCCTCAATTTTACCTTGGAAAAGGAGTCCATTCGAGATGGAAATGGCTGCAGGACAGGCCCTCAGCTCATTTTATTTCTGCAGCAAGCGCAGGAAGGTGTTTGCAGGAGGGTTTTCTGCCTGGGCTTGGGAGCTGCGGACCAGATCTGGCTTGCCCAGCTGGAAGCCACTGCTCCCCCTTGCTCACCGCCCACCCCATCCCCTCGGGAGCAAAAGCTGCTCCACAGGGAGAGAGGCTCACTGCTAATGAGCTGGGGAAATGCTGGTGTGCAGAAGCCATAGCTCAGCACTGGAGCCATTTTTCTGCCTGCATGCAAATGCAGAGCCTGATCCGAAGACCCTGGTTCCTGCCTGCCCTCCCTCATCCCCAAGAGCTGCCTCCCACATCTCGCTCGCTCCCAGCAGGCAGGTGCCAATTCAAACCCGTGTCTTGTGGAGCCATTTGCTTGTGGTTTTTGTCTCCCCTGTGGAAGGCCAGCAGTTCCCCACTGTTTATAAAAAGCTCTATCTGTAAGGAACTGTTGAGCAAAACAATAGCTTTTTATTCTTCCCCCTCTTTTCCTCCAAAGTGCGCTTCCCCTCCTGCCACTGCAAATGCCAGTGATGCTGCGGGCACGTTGCACTGGGATGGGTGAAGATGCCCAGACCCTCACACTGACAGCAGCATCCTCCCTCCCTCCCTTCTTGGGTTGGGAAAGCAAAGGGCAAATGGCCGAAGGGAGGCAGAGATCCGCGTTTATGGACATGATTCTCTTTCTCCTGGGAGAAGCCTTAATCCCAAGCCATTGATAAAACCAGATTTCATGCGGCACGCAAAGATTAAACGAATTTTGCCTTGTCTCCGTGGGCAGTATCAGAAATACAGCTGCCTTCATACGTTAGGGATCTGCTGCGCTAAGCCACTAATACAGGAAATGAAGCTCCAGGGTTTTAATCACCTATCAAAGAGTCCCCCAGACAGTTAGAGGTATTTTTAGGATTTAGAGGTATTAGCTCAAAAAAAAAAAAAAGCCTAATTTATCGATTCATCATGATTCAACTACTGCACATCACCCCCCTCCTCCTCTGCTGGCCCTGCAACACCCATAGCTGGGTTAGCCGGGGGGGGTCGTGCCTGTTGGTACCCTCCTGGCCCGCATATGGGGATGCATTTTGGGGCAGCCAGTCCCTCAGACTGCTGTCTTAGCGCCCGCTTGCTGATGGAGCGAGCCAAAGCTTGCAGCGCAGCGTTGCCAGGCTCTGAGCAAGGCTTTTGACTCATCGCCTGGATTTAGCGGCGCTCAGTGGGAAAGGATCCAGCTTCCCCTTCTCTCTACCAATGCGTTCCCTCTGTGAAAGTTGTTTTTGTGCCCTTTGCACCCCAGCCAGCTTTTACCTTTGTTTCCTTAGAGGTAAGGGATGAACCAAGCCATTAGCAGAGCTGGAGGGAGCAGCCCAGCTCTGATGTTTGGGCAGAGCCGGGGTGAGCGGGAGGGAAATCCTTGGGGAGCCTTGGTGCAGAGCCGGAGGAAAGTGCATCCACCATGCCTTCGAGCTCCTCTGCTCTCTCCTTGAGCCACAGCCTGAGCACATGGGAATCCCGACCCCCTTCAGAAAAGCCCTTTTGGGAGCAGGTGGCTGGAAAACACCTCGCTGCTCATGTAAAGCAAGGCAGCTGCGCGGGAGCCAGGGATTCTCGAGAGGCAGCAGTTAGTGCACGTGGTTTTGCAAAGTGCCCAGGAGCTCCCAGCTCTGGAGATGCTACCCCAGCCTCAGCAACCTCCTGCACAAGGGGATGCTTCCCCCTCGCCAGGGTCTCCCCAAAGCGCACAGATGGACTCCGAGACGCTTCCCGGGGATGCACAGGATTGCTCAGCACCGTTGGGGGAACCACCACACCGAGCACAATCCTCACAGCACAAGGCTTTCCTATGGTGAGGCGTAAGTGAAGCAGAAATGCTTCCAACATCGCTCCACAGCTGGACCCCGACCCCAGCGGCAAAAAAGAAGAGAGCTCCCAAGACCAGCAGAACAGATGGGTCTGAAGCATTTATAGATGTATGTATGTATCATATATTTGTGTGTGTAACTATACATAGATAGCTGCATACTTACACACCCGCACAGGTAAATATTTATAGATACTGACCTCTTCAGATTAAAGTCCAAGGCACTTTTTACAGTGAACAGGTTAAAGCCATAGTTTAAAACATGCCTGTTTCTGGGTACAGCTTGGGTTTATGGCAAGGCTGTGGAGACGGGCCAGTCCCCGCTCCCTTCTCCCCGGCCGAGAGATTGGACCAGAAGGAGGGATGTAAGCCCAGGGCCAGATCCTGACCACAGAGACACACAAGCAGCTCCTGCTGGGAAGTGCATCGGCAGGTCAGGGCGTGCTGAGACCTCAGCGGGAGGAAGAACACTTTGGGCAGAAGAAGGAGAAGAGCTGGGCGCATGTCTTTCAGCACCCACAGCACCGGAGGTCCCGGCCAAGAGCACCCACTGGGCAGGCGGTGCTGGAGCCCTGCCCAGTGCCCCATGGGGCTCTGAGGTGGCTCATCCCACAGGGAAATAATTAATCCCATGGAGCAGCTTTTCTTCTCCCCTGCAAAAGCCCCTCTCTGCTGCCCTGAGCCCTCTCAGTGCCTTTCAGGAGGGAGCTCAGAGCTGGAAGAGAAGCTGGGACCAGTGCAGAGCCTTGAAGCAGCATCTTCCCCTTCTCAAACTGCTGACGAATCACCTTCCCCGCCAGCAAACCTACCCGGTGGCCATCGCATGGGGGCTCTGAGCCAGCTGGGAGCTGCTGGGCAGGAGAAGCCCAAGGGAGAGCGGTGCAGAGGGCCAAAGCACCCTAGAAATCCCCAGGCACCCCCAGACCCAGCTGGCAGCAGGGGAGGCTCAGCCCTGCCCTCCCCGGGGGGAACCAGCCCCTCTCCTCTGGCAGAGCTATAAACCCCCAAGCTGGTCCCGGCCATGTCCCAACAAGGGGCAGCTGCCTCCAACAACCACCCCACAAATGGGGCCAAATGTGTGGGGCAGGAACAGCCCCAACTGGACAATCCCAGGCAGCCACCATCTGCCAGCTGGTTTCTGAGGGGGGATTTCAGGTCTACAGGACCAGCAAGGAGCCGCCGGAGCTCATGGCAGCTCACTGCTACTGGGACCTGACCCTTTGGGGTTTAACTGGCCTGGGACAGTCAGGCCAGCACAGCTGTGACAGTAATAACAGCGATACCGATGACAGCACGGCAGTGACTGTGACTCTGATGGGGAAGAGCCAGCATTGGGGCTTTTAGGCTTTCTCTGGACAAAAGCAGCAGGAATTGGTCCCATAGGTGCTGCTCGTTCCCGGACATGGTCACGTTCCATGTGGGAAGACTGGCCAGGAAGAAGCATCAGGGCTGCAAAAGAACATTTTAAGACTTATTTGCCCACAGATCTTGATCCAATGGGGATCAGGTCCAGCAGCTCAGGGACTGGAGGTAAGGAAGAGAATGCTCTTTGAGGCTCGAGGAGTACATCAGCTGGAAGGCTGAGAGAGAGCAGTCCCTGCAACCTCATCGTGTTTCTCTTTCATGCTCAGGGCTTTGTCCTCCTACACCATCGCAGCCTCAGGTTGAAGGGAGCAAAAGCCACAGCTCCCCAGGGCAGGGCACAAAGCCCGAACCGGACACCTCCCGGGCACAGCGGCTGCGTTCCCTCAGAGCAATTCACCCTGGGAGAGCAGGATCTCTCCCGGGAACACAGACCTTGCCTGTGGCAGTGCAGGTCACCGGGGAAGGGCTGTCCTTACCCCCATCCCAGAAATTAGGTGTTGATCTGAGAAGAAAAAGTGAGCATGCTATTTCTGCCTGCCTCCTTCTAAGCAAACTCCACACAACCCAGCTCCATGTCTAGGGTGCTAAAGCAGGCAGGAACAGTCCTGCCTGCCTGCCTGCCTGCCTGCTGGTCGCCAGGCCAAAGACAGAGCAGCGTGTTTCAGCAGCCAGCGCGGTGCAGACCAGCACCCTCACCCTTTCCTAGGCATAAGTCATTCCCTAGTTCAAAGCCTGCCTGGATCCTGCCCGTGCTAGGCCAAAACATGCCGAAAGTCTGGCTGGAGAAGGGGAGCATCATGCTCTGCACTACTTCTTCCACAAGAGCCTGCATCCTGGGGGAAAGGGGGAATTTTGGCTCTTGCACAGCTCGTGCCTAGGGAGCTGAGTCCCTCCTTCAGCTGGAGGAGATGACCTGGAGGGGGAATGGCTTTCCAGAAACTGTTGAGACCCCAGGAGAAAAGGCGGGGGCAGATCTTTCCCTAGGGAGAAGCAAAGCTCCGGTGCCATCAGCCTATGTGGATCTGGACCTGCTAAAGGCCAGCTTCCAGGTAATGGGAACGAATACCTGGGGGGTAAAGGATAAGGAGCATGGGGAGCCCTTCTGGCTGGGGTCCTGCACCCCTCCTCTGCCACCCTGGCCTCCATCCTCACTGGGAGCAGCGGCTGTACTCAGAAACAGACATTTTTGGCAGCAGGCTGGCGTCGGTGCCTGCTGACAACCGGGTTGGATACAAAACCATAATTGAAAGTTACAATAACCTTTATAATATAGCAATATATTTCATAGTTAAAATAAACTATTATGCTTTCCCCTATTGTTAAAAAAGAAGCGAGCAGTACAGAGGCAAGATGCAAACCCAGGTTGAAGCTCCTTAAGTCTGGACAGAAACGTCTGTGAGTTTGCAGAGAGGACGTGGTATTTTTCTGGCGTTTCTAGGACGTTTTCTTGCAGGCAGTGCAGGGAGGAGGTTTGTGGAGCAAAAATCCGAGGCTGTGCCAAAAATGAGACTGGCTGTGGCTAGGTGGGTCCTGGAGGGGTTTCGGGGTTCAGCCCTGTTGGCGCATGGGGTCAGATGCTTCCCAGCTACAGAAGGTCAGCATCTCTTTGGGATTATAACTCTGCGTCGCAGTTTTGTTCTTGTGCTTTTCCTCCACCTTGGTCACTGGTCCCAGCTCTTCTCTCTGCTTGTCCTGATGCCCTTTGGGGCCGCAGGCTCCAAGATGACGTTCTCAGGGTGTGTAGACAGCACTGGCTGGGGAGCATTTACTGGAGCTCTGTACCGGAGACCTGCTGGCCACTGCCAGGAAGGGAAGCTCCAGCTTGAGCTGCCACGCTCCACTGGGTGTGAGCTGGGGGCTACCACCTGCACCGAGGCTGCTCAACTGCTGGTGACCAAGAGCTGCTTGTAGGGAGCAGGGCAGCAGCTCCAGGTGGGCACCCTGGTCCCAGAGCCCCCCAGCACTGGGGGATGCCATGGGCTGGACTGTGCTGTGGTGCTGGGGGCTCCCCCCCATGCCTGCCCTCACCATGGCCTTGGGGCAGCTCCCTGGTCCCAGCAGCGGGGCTGGGTGGGGGGGTTAGTCTTGGTGCTGGCCTCAGTGGGGTCTGGTGAGCCCGGTGCTCAGGGCTACCAGCACCAGCATTGAAGCACTGGCAGGGGTGAGGGTGCAATACAGGGGTACAGGGGGTGGGGTGCAGGGAGCAGGGTGGGGTACAGAGTGTAGGGTGGGGGCTGCAGGGTGTGGGATGGGGGTACAGGGATGTGCAGGATGCAGGGTGCAAGGTGCAGAGCATAGGGTGCAGACCCAGGGCTGCAAGGTCTCAGGCAGAGGCCTCATTTGGGGTGCAGGGGTGAGGCTGGGGGATGCAGGGTGTGGGGTGCGAGGTGCAGAAATCATACCGCCCCAGCCCAGCTCCTGTCAGCCCTGGTGAAATCCCACTGAAGCAGTGGCTCTGCCCCAAGACAAGGATCTCTTGCACCAGTTGCAATCCTGAAGTGCTCACCACTGGCCCTTCACTCCCCTTCAGCGCCTCCGGTCCCAGCAAGCTGACAGGTCTTGACAGCAACCCAGTCTTGTCTGACTTGGTTTGATTTCCCAGACTTGATCATTAGCCCATAAGGACATTCCCACTGGCGAGAAGATTCTCGAGCAGAGATTCTCGAGCAGCGATACTTCCTCTGGCTCTCTGACACCCTCGGATACATCTATGCACCTCACCCCATACACAGCCCCATTACACGCAGCAGTTTGTTCCTGCCCGAACCCTGGGAGGGACGCAGAAGCTTTTTCTCTGCTGGCTGCCTGCAGGCCAGTGAAGACGCTGCATTTCAGGCTCATTCTCAGAATTTGCAACCTTTTCTCCATTGCCACGCTGGAAACCTCCTTACAGAGGTGGGCAGAAGCTTCTCCTGCCGGGGAGGTAGGGCTGAGGGTCACCTGTAGGCACACAGGGAGCAGCAGCAGGGCTAAGAATAGACCTTGGGGGGGGCTGCCAAGGCAGCGACGCTCTCCCAGCCATCCTGCCCACCCTGCAATTATACTAATGACAAGAGCTTGGAAGAGGGGAAGAGCAGCTCATTCCCAGAAGCCGAGTATCTCCTGCCGGCCGAGGATCAGAAAAGGCTGGCAGCGATCGCCGCGCGCCTCCTCTCCTCCCTGAATGTGATGGGAACGACCACGTCTTGCTACCAACAGGCTCAATGCAACCACCTCTGCAGCTCCGGGAGCTTATTTTGCAGTACTCCCACTGTTGCCTTGCAGCCTTCCTCCTCTTCCTCCTCCTGCCACTGGCTGGGGCCAGCAGGGGGGAGAGCTCCTCACTAACTACTGCTTGTTTTCTATGTAACTTTAATTGTAGGGCACAAAGAGAAAACCACCTACCACTGGCAGCAAGTGGAGTTTTGCACAGAAATTCCTCAGCATCGGGCTGATACGTCCCTGCCTACGTGCGCACAAAATCCAGCGTTATTTATGGAAGGGAAAGAGTTACAAAGGAGAAGATTACAGGCTGAGTATACCTGGAGTAACACAGTGACTTTGATTACAATTACTGACACTGCTGGGTGAGGTGTAATTAATATCACGGAGTAATTACATGGTTACTTCATCTGTTTAAAAATATATAAATAGCCTCTGCTGAGTTTTCATTGAAAGCAGCAAACAGCAGCCCCAAAGCCAGAGCCCAGCAGCAGCAGGCAGGGCTCCGTGCAAGGACCCGGCAGAGCCCAAACACAACCCCAGGGCAGAACTGGGGAGGAAAAAGGGGGAAATGGTGAAAGCTGAACAGAAAATGGCTGGTTCCAGAAGTAGCCAGGTGATGCCAAGGGTACCTCAGGAAGCTGACTGCCAGCAAAAAAAAAGTAAAGCATGACGGGCTGCGCTTCAGCAGGCACAGGCAGCGGCTAATGCCGAGCCGGCACTGTTGCTGAGACGGCACTGGATGGTGCCGCTGATCCCCACCAAACCCAGCAGAAGCAGCACGAAGGCAATGGGCTTTGTTTTAAACAGATGAAGCGCCTGCCCCCACTACTACATCACTTGCCAGCAAGCCCCCGCTCGACCCCGGTGGATTCGACTCTGCTGGCTGGGCTCGAGCACGGACATTCCTGGTGCGAGTGGAGGTGGTTGTAGCTGATGGGATTTTTCATCCAGCAGTTCTGAGGCTGCTGCAAAGAGCCCGCTGACTTTCCAAAATGCTGGGGGGGCTTCTAGGCGGGCGGTGATGTGAGCACCTGGAGACCCCCCCCAGCGCCTGGGCTGGCCAGCCAGCCCTGTCATTGGCCATCACCACATCCTCTGGGGACAGCCCTGCCCGGCCCCACATCCCCACATGCTTTACGCACTGCTTTCCCAGCTCCGGCACATGTCTCCAGGCAGAATGTGACACCGAGGACCAGCAAGAAGAAGCGTCCCTTGTTCTGCCCAGGCAGAAAACACTCACAGCACTGGAGAACCCTCCGGGCAGGTTACGGCCAGACACTGTCACCTGCCCAGCAACATTGCGGGGGGGTTCATGTGGGTCCTGGTAAGGAGATGGGATGGAGCGTGGGCAGCGTAGGTCAGAGCCTGTGCAAGAAACCACCACGTTGGCATCTGCCCGGCAGGGCTTTGCGATGGTGAGAGGGGCAGGGGGCGAGGGGAGCGCCCCGGCCCCCGGCGGGGTCCACCCAGGGGAGGAAAACTCTCCCTCTGGTGTCTCCGTTGCTTCAGTGCTTCTGACTTGTTGTTTTGTTTTGTTTTCAAATGTGAAGACCTGAGATTGAGCGTGGGTTTTCCGTCTGCCACCGGACGCCGCGGCGTGGGCTCGCCCGAGGCGTCATCTCCCGTCCCCTTCCTTCACCACGTGTAGAGGCACCTGAACAGGGATGCGATTCCCGATACCAAAGCGTTGGCAAAGCTCCGAGCATCACTCGGCACTGCTGGTCCCGCTGGCTCCGGCCAAAGGGTCCTGTGGCAGTTCGAGGACCGGAAGAAAGTCCATGGAGACTTCGGGACCTGCGTGGAAATGCTTCCCCTGTCCGTGGGGGGACTGAGGGGCTGCATTTTAGCAGCTGCTTGAGCTTGTGTAAGGGGTGGGGAAGGAGGTGGAGCTGACCCCGATGGGGCTCTCGGAGAGAGGAGTTTGGGGGGTGCCCACCGGCACACTGACCCCCCGCGCCTCCAGGACAGCGGCGAGCAGGCGTTGCTGCTGCTGGCGCAGCATGTCGGCCATCAGCAGGGGCAGGGAGTTGAAGCTGGCACTGAGTTGCTCGAGCTTGGACTCCAGGCTGCTGATCTGCTTCTCCAGGTCCTCGCTGCGGTCGTTGAGCTCGGTGATGAGGTCGTACATCACGTTCTGCATCTGGGGAGGGGACAGAGGAGGTGTTAGTGCCACTGCCACTGGCAGGGTCGAGCCCTTTAACCCCTTTCTGCAAGCAAAGCCCCGAGAGCTGCCCCATCTCAGCCTGCTCCAGGACCTCACAGGGCACTGTGACTGCAGCTTGGCTCGACCTGGGACATTAAAATGAGGAAACCCAGCCTCTGTGCAGGCAGAGGGGAAAGGGGCAGCCAGCCCTGTGCTGCCAAGCAATGGTACCCCCAGCTGGGGCTGCAAAAAGGGGATGCAGGGAGCAAGGACCTTTCCTGGAAGCAGGGTGACCCCTCTCCGCCCCCAGACCCTGGCTTGTGTCTGTGTTTCTCCTCCTGCCTTGCAAGGGCAGCTGTCCCACGGCAGCTATTCCCAGCTGACATTTACCGAGCCGGAGCATTTTGCGGACAGCCAGGTCCGCTTTAGTTTTTCCAAGTGAAAAGAAACACTCGGGCAGCCTGGCTGAGCCGAGAGGTCACTGCAGGGACTTGCCTTCGAGAGGTCGACCAGGGTGTTGGCTTGGTCGCTCAGCTTCCTCTGCTCCATCTTCACACTCCGCAACCTGGGGAGAAGGAAGGAGCAACGCGGCTACATCCCCTCCCCAAGTGCAAACTGCAGCTGGAGACCTGCCTGCATCCCAGGCAATGGGAAATCGTCCCCACACCCCTGCCAGCAGCTGGACCGCGATTCCCCTGGGGCTGGGGCTCAGCATCCCCCCAGCCCCCCCGCCCAGCACACAGCCCCTTACTGGTGAATGGCTTGTAGGAACTTCCTCTGATGCTTCCTGACTTTAGCGTGGTCAATCTTCTTCAGCAGCTTGGTGTGCTTATAAATGAGCCACGTTTCCCGCAGGACGTTGGCTGCCGCGTTCTTAATCTGCAAGAGGAGAATTGGCTGCAGGTCACTGGCCCTGGCTGCACCGACACATGGGATTTCATGGAGACACCAGTCTGGCTCTGCTGTGAGCCACTGGTTCGTGAGCCGGTGCTGCAAGAGCCCTTGACTTGCCCCAGCTGGAGTGAGGTGCTCAGCTCTGCTCCCACATGGTCTCCTGCACCTTTGCAAGGGATCACAGGCAGCTCAAACGGGAGTAAGGGCAGGCAGAGCTGCCCACACCTAGTAGGGGATCTTGGCCCCCAGTGCACCCACATCCCCATCCTACCCTACACCAACGCTCCGCCACTGGACTCCTCGCCCGCGCACGGAGCTGTACCCTAAGCCTTGAGAAAAAGAAAAAAATCCCAAAGTTTTTCTCGATTCCTGCATCCATCTGCTGCTCTTGGCAGGTCCTGGATGGGCTGCCAGCACAAGGACACGGCTTCTGCAGGCTCCCCCGGCTAAACCGCAGCTCTGCTGCTCACTCCAAGATGAATTGGCCGCTGTCTGCCTGGCACAGAGCCCACAGTTCCATATCCATGGCTGGGGGAGCAGGGCCGACCAGCTGTTTGCTTTTCTGGCCCGGCCATGCCGAGGCCTTTGACTATCCCTGGGGCATCAGGGCTCCTGCTGGCATGTGGCTTTGCCTGGGGCTCTGCTCTTTGGGGCGAAATGGGGTGCCCTGGCCACATCCCAGCACTGGGAGGTCACCCTTCCAAGGGCTGCAACAACGCTTGCTTTGCCACCATCCCCTATATAAAATATCACTCCTGTCACAGGCAAGCAGAGCCCATTACATCACACGGCGCTGTCGGGTTGCCGATGCTTTGCTGTGAGAAGGCTGCCGACACCAGAGACCTCCTGCAGCCCCCACATGCTGCCAGAGATGTGATGCTGGACCCTGGCACAACCAGCAACGCCATGGACCGCCAGCCGTGGCCACAGCCTCTGGGTCCCTCCTCAGGAATGGAAACCACAGGAGCCTCATGGCATGGCTCTCATATGTGGCAGGCAAGGCACTGAATCTCCAAAATACGGTTGTCTTCCTGACACCGACCTAAGTAAGATCATGTTCCGCAAGAGGAGGGAGTCTGTATCCTCCCGGGGGAAAAAAAACCCAGGCTTTTCCTCTCAGATGTGCGGCCAAGCATCCTGTATCGCCTAAATCCCCAATACAGAGCTGGTGCTGTTTGCTTTCACTGTAACCCTTGTGCTTGTGTTGCATCCGAGGCAGTCAGACACCTTCCTCCGCTGTGGTACCTGTGGGACCCGCGCCCAGAGGTGCTGACACCTTCCTCCCACCATCGTACCCATCCACAGGTCCCTCCACACGGCACAGCCCCCCACTCCTGCTGCCCCTCCCTGCAGCATCTTACCCGCTTTGTCAGCTGCGTGTCCATCATGAAGTTGTGGACATGCTTCTCAGCTTTGGTGAGCTCCAGCTTCCTGGCCACCACAGCCACCACCAGTGCCGTGCAGCCGGCACCCTGTGCAGGGACATCAGTCAGAGAAACAGTTTATCACCCTCCAGCACCCTCATGCAACAGCAGCACTCCCACCCTCACTATTGCAAACCCCTAATTAAGTAAAGCTCCATGGCCTTCCACCCACATTACCCTAACAAGGAGACATCACGGAGCCTGGGTGTCCTTGAACAGCTGACAATGTGCCAGGTAATTAACAGGAGAGGTCGGGGGTGATTTATGAGGTCAGTGGTGATCAGCAGTGAGCTCTCACGTCCCTGGTGCCTGTTAGAAATGGCTGGGCTAAGTCTGCTTATCAGTGCCACCGTGGGCCAGGGACCTGCCCTGTGCCGGTGCCCTGCGGGATGGGGACCCCCTCTGCTTTCAAGAGGGGTCCAGGATGGGAGAGCGGTGGGGAAGCACTGGGCAACCTGGGGGAGAGTGGGGAAGGGGCCCCGCGAATGGCCACATCTCCCAACAGCAACAGCTGGAAGGTCGCTTATCCCAGCGATTAGGGCTGGATCCATGCCGTAGCCATCATCTCTGGCACGTATTTGTCTTTGGAAAGCAAAGGTGCCAAGCCTCTGCTCTCTGCGGTGCTCCTGCACTCTGCCTGCCGCTGCCCATACCAGATGAGCCGCTTCCCCCCCTCCCGGCACTCTGGCAGAGGCCCATGATCCTGGCAAACGCTCCTTAATTTATTAAAGAGTCATTAATTAACATCATGCTCTGAGCTGAATCCTTTAGCATCCCCAAAGGTCCTGCTGTGTGCTCTCGGCTCCCACCACTTCTCTCTTCCCTGTGGGGTGGCCAACCCCAGTCCTGTGGCTCTGGGAGCCCAGGGGAGCCCCCAGCCCCAGCAGTCATGGGGGTCCCCAGCCCTGGCAGGACGGGGGCTGTGCTGCTGAACAGGCGCCAGGAGAGGGGCACGCTTTGCTGGATGGTGTCTCAGTTCAAAGTAACTGCTGGCTGGGGGGGACCTCTGGGAGCCTGTGGCACCGGGACCTCCTTGGCCAAGCCAGCGGCCGCTCCCCTGCACCGTGCTGCTGGGAAACGCCGCTTTCCCCCCCAGTAGGGATTTTCTCCCGTGCTTGGCTCCTATCAGCAGCATCAGCCTCGCTGATGCCCAACCTCATACGAGACAGGTCAAAGACTTGCAGTTAATATAAAATTAATACCCGCCGGCAGAGCCACCTC
This sequence comes from Gypaetus barbatus, assembly GCA_028022735.1. Taxonomy (NCBI): domain Eukaryota; kingdom Metazoa; phylum Chordata; class Aves; order Accipitriformes; family Accipitridae; genus Gypaetus; species Gypaetus barbatus. Next base: position 24,963,318 of record CM051540.1, on the reverse strand, counting down.
AGCCAACAGCTCTTGTGGGGTGCAGAGTGGCAGAGCCGAGTCCAGCCGGTGCCGGGCACCAGCTTGGGCTGCCCCCGCTGGGAAAGGGGGGAAAAAGCTCCACTCCCAGGGCCTGGAGCCAAAGAGCTGGGGTGCTGGGTGCTGGGGCAGATCCGCAGAGGAGCTGTGACCGCAGGGCCCCTGGCCACTCCTTCAGCCACCCCGGCTGGAAAGCCCTGGAAGCCGGGACACCTCACAGGCACCTTGGAGCAGGTATGCCAGAGGACGGTGACGTTTTAACCATAAGGAAACGAAGCCACGGCAGAGCGGTGATGCCGGCGGGAGCGCAGGGGAGCAGAGGGCTCCCAGCTGGTCCCAGCTCTCAACAGGAACCAGCAGCATTCGGGATCGCTCCGGGCAATGGAAGCCAGGTGGCGTGAATGGGGACAGCCAAGGGATGCTCGGGGGCCCCTCTGCTCCCTGGGGACATCCCTGACCTCACCACGGTCCAGCTCCCCACTCCCTCACCGAACATGGGTCCAAATCCACCCCGAATTCACCAGTGGGGACCGCGGGGCAGGGGACCAGCTGGCGTCCCACACTGCGCCCCGCAGGACTGCAGCACCCACCAGGCACACAGCCAGCCTGCACCCTCACCTCCTTAACCAAATCACCATGTCCTGCTAATTACTGTGCTTACAGTAATTGCAATTACAGCTCTATCAGCTTCCAGGCTGCAAGACCTTGGAGCTGAAGCCATTATGCCTTGTGCATGGACAAGCCAGCTGGGAAGAGGGTCCCCATAAAATCCGGTGGCCCTGCTGCCGTGACAGGGACAGGCAGAGCCTGAGAGACAGGTGACCAGCTCAGCACAGCCCTTACCATGATGCCAGTGAGCAGGCAGACACCCTTCCCACAGTAGGTGTGCGGGACCATGTCACCATAGCCGATGGAGAGGAAGGTGATGGAGATGAGCCACATGGCACCCAGGAAGTTGCTGGTTACATCCTGCTGGTCGTGGTACCTGCCAAGGACACACGGGCATCAGTGTCATGGCAGGGGATGGGGACAGCTGCGGGGAGCAACAGGGCTACCTGGGCACGGGGAATAGGGATTAATAACGTGGCAGGCTGCCCAATAGCAGCAGCGGTTGCACAATTTCTGCCACCAGAAAACCCATATGGACAAAATCAGAGCAAAAACTCAACGGAAAGAGCTTCTGCTTTCGGTCAGACCTGTCACCACATCCTGGTCCTGCCGCCTGCATCCCCAGTGCCACGTGGTGGTGAGAGCCGGCTGATGGGAGAAACAGCTGCGGCTCTGCAAAGCCCCCGACCGCGCTAGCTCGCCGCCAGCATCCTCCTCCACATCCCCTTGCTGCTGCAGCTTGGGCTGAGCCCGTTCCCCCTGCGCCGCCTCGGGGGACAGTGCCGTCAGCAGCCCCAGCAGAACCACCAGGGACGGATCCTGCCAAGCCTCCGGCGTGCACTTGGCTCTCAGACGGTGCAAGGGGAACAGCTCACACGCTCGAGACAAAGCACACATGGAGCAGCCACAGCTTTGGGGATACTGCAGACTTTCCATGGCCATGTCCCTGCTGAGCGGTCAGTGACCGCCCTGGCCAGCCCAGCATCCGGCTGCGGCTCTTCCAGCAAACATGCAACCAGGGGCCTTGGCTGCCTCCGGCTCCCCAGGGCTGGCATGAGCCCAGCTGAGCAGCGTGGGGATGCTTCCCGGGGGATGCAGGGGCTGGCCCAGCCCACAGTGGGACTCAGCCCCAAGCCCCAGGGTGGGCAGGGGCAGGCAGAACCTTTGCCCCACCACGGGCAGGACGGTCACCCTCCTGCCTGTACGCATCCCTCTCCCCGGCAGGCTTCTCCCTGCCTCCTCACGAAATCATTAGAGGGAAACCAGATGGAGCTTTTGGCAATGCCCCCTGGTTCATCCCAGCTCCTCGCTCCTGGAGCGGTTTGGTTTTCTCCTCTTCCGAAATGTTTTTCCCCCCAAGCAACTGGAGACTCTAAAGATCCTGGTGCATGAGAAAGTGCCCTCAGCCATGGCAAGGGCCACTGCCGCACTCTGGGCAGGGCTGGCCAGGGGAGCCAGAGCCCACCACCACAGCTACAGCAAAATCCAGCACCAGCAGTGGCACGCACCCTCCATCCCAGCCAGCGTGTTCCCCCAGGAAAAGGCGCAGCCCAGCCCAGCCCAGCCCACAGGATGTGAGCTCTCGAGCCGCGGGGACGACCCCGGGAGCATCATGCTGGGCAAGGGGGTTACGGCACAGACAGACAGACAGACTTTTTTCTCTTCCAAGAAGCACTTTTAGCAGAAGGAGCTGATAAACAGGAGGAGCGGGCACATGCCACGGCCAGTACAGGCAGGAAGAGGGGCCGCCCGGTCACACCGAAGGCTGCCACAATCGGTTAGACCCCAGCGCCAGTTTCCATCGCCCCCTCGTCTGCCTGCCCGCCACTAAGGGCACAGCTGCTCCCTGCCGGCGGGGCTGCCATGAGCATCACCCTGGTCCCACGTCGCGCCACCACCGAGCGGAGCATCGCCACGCCAGGAGCATCGCCACGCCAGGATGCTGCAGCAGCACTGGCTCAGTTGACCCAACCCCATCAGTTTGGGCAGCACTGCCAGGGAGCTCCGGGCTGGCTGCACCCTCACCCCAGGGAGCAGGACTGGCTGCACATGCATGCACACGTGTAAGCACACATGCATGCCGTCGGCGGGCAAGGCTGGCAGCACTGCCGGCACCACAGGCAGCTCTGCGCAGCGGCCGGGTGAGCGGGCGAGGTTGCTAAGCGACTCGCTGCCTTTGGAGAGCTGCGGCCCCCCCCAGCATGCACGGGAAGATGCCCAGCAGCAATGCTGAGCCCGCGAGCACTGAAGCAGCCCACAGTGCTGAGGGGACATGCCATGACCATGCCACCCCAGGCCGGGGACTGTGTCTTGGAGCTGCACAGCCATTTCCGAGCTGCGCAGCCCCAGCGGGTGCTGGTTGGGATGGTCCTGCAAGCCACAGCAAACTGGTTTCCAGTGCCGGTGCAGCAACCTGCCATCACTGGGGACACGGGGACATGGCTTGGGTGGCCCTTGCAGGAGCTGTGCGGCACCCAGGGCTGGTGCATGCCCCAGGGACGGTGCATCCCTCGGGGATGGAGCATGTCCCAGGGGTCATGCATCATCCCAGGGGTCGTGCATCCCCCCAGGTCGTGCATCCCCTCGGGTCCTGCATTCCCCCCGGGTCCTGCAACCCCCCGGGTCAGTGCATCCCCAGCCTGGCTGGGTGTCTGCCTGGGTTTGTGTCTGCCACTCTGTAGACAGAGGGAGGCGGCGGCAGCTCATGGCAGCTGTGGTGCTGGTGATCTGCAGCGCCTCGTCTGCGTCATTTGTATCTTTTTTTTTGTCGCTAATGGTTCTTTATTTACATTGCGTTTTCCAGCCTAAGCCCCCCAGGTGCAGAATCAACCCCCTGCGTGTCCCCTGGGAGCCTGTCTGCCCGCTCCCTGTTTAGGAGGCAGAAATAAAAATCTCCCAAACACAATTAAGCAGCACACTACTATCCAGCACATCCTGAGAGCATCATTAAGGGAGGCAGGAAGGCAAATACAGCCTGTAAAAGCTCGTAAAATCTCAGCGTGCCACTCCGCTCCACTGCCACGGTACTTAAAGTTGCTCCAATGCCCCTTCACGGGGTGACCTGCACGATGGGTCCCACCCAGGGGAAGAGGAGGGGTGGCCTTTCTCCCACCTTGCAAGCACCCAGAAGCAAGCTTGGGTGTCCCAGGGGACCCAGAGGTGCTGGCAGGTGTGATCCCTCGCAACTCAGTTCCAAGGAAGGCACAAAGCTGCTGCAACAACTTAAAGGGATTTCACTTCGCTAATCCTCAGACACCAAGTCGCAATGCGTGTGTTGTCTTGGGCACTTTCCTGCAGACCAGCCTGGGCTCCAAGAGGCCTCCGGGGCAATTAGCTGTGCTTTGATGGCAGTATGGCATCGAGCTCAGCCTCTGCGGGACAGGGATGGCCCTATGCTGGGACAGGACACAGGACACCCTGCAGGGCACCTACCCTCCCTGCCCCAGGATGGACGGGTGCCACCGGCACTTTGCACCGTGGCCAGGGAGAAACCCCTCCAGCACAGTGCTGGAGTGGGTTGGGGGTCCTCCGCCACAGCCCCCTGGTTCCTCTCGGGGGACAAAGGGTTGCTGACACATCCTCGAGAGATGGAAGCACAACAGTACCCACCGGGGCCAGTCGCCACAGCAACCCCCGCGTGCCGAGCATGCCGATGCCAGCGTGATGCCATCCAGCAGTGGGTTTGTCACCGTGGTGTTGTCATGGCAGTCGCTCACAGTGACGCCAGAGCCCGAGCCAGGCGCTGCCACTTGCCAGCCTCGCAGCACCTCCGGCCTCTCCCCGTGCACAGCCCCCGCCAGCTCGCACCGCTCCCCACGTCCCCCACCTGCCCTCCTGGGGCTCTCCCGCCAGCTGGCACTGTACACCTTTCCCTCGTACAGGGACCCTGCCTGTCCCCAGGCATTGTGCTGTGAGGACTGGGCTGTCCCTGCCTCTGCCTCCTGCCCGGGACATTGGGCTCGTTGGAGGGAACCTGTGGCTGCTGAGCCCCGAGATCTCTGCATCCCTCCCACAGGGTGCTGGGACATCGCAGCTCCACTGAGCATCCCAAACCACCGCGCATCCTGAACCTCCCCCTCCCCACAGCCCCAGCCCCTCTCACCTCTCGCACACCCGGACTGTCCACGCAGCAATGATCCAGAGGGAAATGCTGAAGACCAGCAGCACTGTCCCGGGGCAGATGGTCATGAGAGTCTTCATGACAAAGCGGGTGTTGAAGTTGATCTTGTTGAGCGCCCCAATGCTGCGTGAGGATGCATCAGTGAAGAGCTTGCTGTGCAGCAGCATCACCCGAGCGATCAGGTAGAGGCGCAGGAACATGGGGATGGAGAGGATGATGTCCACATCCGCCTCTGCCCGAGAAGGTGTGTAGGAGAAAGCCAGGCGGGCTGTCCAGAAAAATTTGTACTCCCCGGGGATGGGGTGTATGGCACAAACCAGCATCTCCAGGCTGATGTAGAGGATGCGCTCATACGTCATCGCTATCCGCCAGTCGTCGGCTCCGTTGTCGATCACAAAGAGCTACCGCGACACAAAACCACAGAGTTACCAGTGGCCCTGGCCAACCCTGCCCCACCAGCATCCCACTGTGGGCAGCAGCGGGGCATGGACACCAGAGCCCCACGGAGCTGGGGATGGCTTCAGTCAGGAGGGCTGGGGAGGGCAGGGGAAGGAAAAGGTGGGAATGAGCCTTTGCCATCCGCTCCGCTGCTCTGCCTGCTTGTTCAGAGAACAGTTACGGCACTGGGGACACCCCAGAAGGCTTTCATTTGCCCAGCCTCAAGCACACGCCCAGGCACGGCAAGGGGACAGCTTGCTCTGACCCACTCCTGCACACCAGCTGGCAGAAGCCCACCTCCCAGCACAGCCTCCTTGCCCGAGGCACAGAGACGGGTGAGCCATCATGCTGCAGAGCACCAGCACAAGCCACCCCAGCCCCTTTGCTCCTGCCAGCGCTGCACCAGTGTCACTGACAGCCACCATGCCCCAGGTGCCAGGGCAACTTTTGGGGAGGGAACGCCACAGCCAGCACACCCGGCCGCTGGCAGCAATGGGATGCAGTTGTCATGGCAACTGCCAGTTCATCCTGGGTACCAGCTCCTCTCCCACTGCCAGCAACAGAGTGGGGGTCTCTGCAGGAGCGGGGGGGGACAGCAGCTCTGGCTGGCCCCTTCAGGACACCGCCAGACCCCCTGGGGGTCACCCACCCCATCCTGCCTTGGCGGGTCTGTCCCGAGGCTGCCATCAGCTTGTCCTTGGTGCAACGGGGACACCAGTGTCACCTACAGCAGCGGGGACGCACTCGGGGCCTCTCCGCAAGCAATGCTTGGCAAAGATGCCACTAGGAAGGGATCCAAGGGGGATGTGGCAGCTGGCGCTACCGTCACCAGCGTGTCCTCGACCCTGCAAAGCGCAGAATGACACTAGCTCGTCCCGGGGGGGTCAGGAGCTCTCGCGGCCGCTCCAGCCAGGGCGGTGGGTGGGAGCACAGCCCCGGCTGGCTCTTCGCCCGGGAACAACCCTCCCACCCCGCCGGAGGCCCCAGTGCACCTGTGCCAGCCGCCTCGCTGGCACGGCACGGCATGCAGGGCTCTCCCCGGGGATGGCAAGAGCCGCCGGGACTGACTCACGGAGCGGCCATCCCCGGCCACCTCCCTTTCTGTTTGGAAAGCTCTGCTCCTTTCAGCTGCTTTGTTTGAGAAATTGTTTATAAAAATGCTCCAAGCTGTCAAGGGAGATCCTCAGGCATTTAGCAAGCTGACAGCCCATTCCTTCCTGGAAAAGGGTGTTAAAAATAAACAAATTAGCAAGAGGAAAAAGGCAGGGAGCCTTTTGACTGTGTGTGGGGGGTTTGCAATGGGCCAGGTCAGGGAAGGGAAGGAGCAAGAGGGATTTGGGCAGGTTCCCCCTGTGCCAGCCCCGTTCAGCCCTGCATCTGTGGTGCATCGCTGCAGGTTTCCATGGAAACCCCAGCGTGGTCCAGCAGTACCTGATGGGGCATCCCCAGCACTGGCTCCAGCAGGGGAAGGAGCAAGCATGTTGGCCATCACAGCTCCAGACAAGCGAAGCACAAGGAAAGCTGCCAAGAAGCCGTGCGGGGAAAAAAGCTTCACCAAACTAAATGCACAAAGAGCCCTGGGCACGCCGAGGGCAGGGATGAGGAGGGCTGTGCCCCCCCAAAACCTCCCAGCTAAAGCCAGCAGCCTCACCAGCACCACACTCCATCATGCACCGCGGTGTAAACATGGCGCTGGCAGGGGACAGCACGCTCCGTACCACGTCAGGGCACCAGACCCTGCCCCAGGGTGCAGACCAGAGCCATCTCCAGGGTGCCGAGCCCAGTGCCACCAGGAGCAGGTCAACCTCTGCCCATGGGTGCAGGGAGGGCGAGGACCCGGTGGTGCTGCTGGCAGCTCTCTGCACATGCTCAGCCTAATGAAGAGCAAGTGACACATGCAATGAGCAGCAGCTCGTGGCCTTGCAGCAGAAAGCAGAGCCGGGAAGCTGGGGTGGGGGGCACAGCTGGAGGATCTTGTTCACCCGCAGCCCTGGCTGGCAGGCGATGGGCACAGGGACACCCCAGGGACCTGTGCATCCCAGCCCATCGGGTGACAGTGGGTGTAGGCAGCCAGGGAGGGGACAGGCAGGACCCCAGGAGCTGGACCCAGGACCCCAGGCACAGCGATACCCCAGCTCCGGAGAAACTGAGGCACAGGGAGAGCTGTAGATGTCCAGAAGGACTCAGCAATTAATGCAATTAACACTTGAGGGAAGAGGCCAAAGCCACTGTCAAGTCTTTCCTGAAGGCCAGGGAGGTCTGGCAGTGCCGTGGCGGGGTGAGTGCAGCCCCCCCCTTAGGCAAAAGGCACAAGAAGCTGAGGATTTACAGCTCTGTCAGCCCCACTTCCAACCCCAGCCGGATTATCAGCAATCCCTTTATAAGTACCTAAGAGATAATAGGGTGATCAGCAGCCAGCACAGCTTTGTCTGGAGCAAATCAAGTCAAACCTATCTCATTCCCTTCCTTGCCAGTGTAACCTGCCCAGCAGAGCAGCCGGAGCCACACGGCTGGACCGTGGCGAGGTTTGGCACCCACACCGGCACGACACGCATGCTCAGGGACCAGGACCCTGCGGGGGGGACAGCAGTGGGGATTTCAGCTCTGGAGAGGCGGGAAGCCCCACGCCGCTCAGGTGGACGCTATGTTTGCACAACCCGCTCCCAAGAACAACAAGCGGAGGAAGCCAGCGAGCATCGGGGCATGGCCCGCCTGGCTGACCCCAGCTGCCACCACCCTGGGGTAAATATTATTCTAGCAAAAACCAGAACTCTCAAATATTTGCTTTGAGCAACCCACCGCTGGGCTTGGTCCCCGTGCCGGCAGGCTGAGCCAGAGAGGGGGGCTCCCAGGAAGGTCCCTTGCAGGCAGGAGGCAGGCAGGGAGCAGGGCGCCTGCCTCCAGCCCCCCAGCCAGCAAAGCTGCCCCAGTCCCCGGCCTCGAGCCGGACAAGATGGGATCTTTCGTGCACCAAAACACCAGAAACTCAGGGACAGGGGACTTCGGTGTCCCTTCCCAGAATGCTCCTTCTCCTGCCCGGCAATTCATTCCTCCTGTCCCCAAAATGCGCTGGCATCGTGCCGAAGCCAGATCCCATGGGGAAGCGCAGCCTTCCTGGAGCAAACTGGGAGCCCTGTCATTTCCCAGCAAAGCCAGGGAGGGCTGGGAGGAAGAGAGTGGGCAGCCCTGATTAGGAAAGGATTTCACAGCTTTCCTTGGCACCTCAGCTGGTCTGAGCCCTTCCTGGCTGCAGCCTCCCCCAGCAGCTGGCAGCTCCACCAGGCACGCTGCGCTCGGGCAGACCCCTCAGTGCCCAGCCTTACTGCCCCCCGAGACCCCAGCAAGGAGGGAGGAGGCTCCATGCAGGCTGCGAGCTCAGGTACTGCATCCCACTGGGTTGGGTGGCAAATCCTGCAGCCCGCCCCGGCCACCCACCCTGGCAGCCCATTGCTCAGCGCCAGTGACACCAGGACCTACCTGCACCTCCCGCGTGTGGTAGGCAATGATGAGGCCCAGCAGGATGACTGTGGAGAGGCTGATAAGGCATTTCAGGGCCAGGGAAAACATGGAGTCCTGCAAGGTGAGAACAGGGCGGGCGTTAGGGGGGACACGGCTATGGGACCCTGCCAGCGCTGGCTGCAATGCCGGGCTCCGCACCCCCAGGGAGATGCTGCCCACCTTCAAACACCTGCTTCCCCCCCCACCAGCACTTCAGCCGCCCCAGCTCCCACCCCACATGGCTCGGCATGGTAGCGAGGGCACCACCGGCACCACCAACACCACCGGCGCCGCAGGCAAGAGAGGCCCTTTCTCCAAAACGTTTTTTTTAATCTGATTCTGCCAAGTGTAATTACCAGCCTCCCCTCGCTGGGACATGCGACACCAGTGCCCTGGCCGCTTCCAGCATGAGCCCAATATTATGGTAGCGTAATGGATGGTCTAATTAGAGCCTCCTGCTAATTAGCTCTATGTAAATTAAACCAGCCCCTGATTCACTGGTGGCCGAAGCAGCTGCTCCCCAGGACCCCACCGGGAAGAGCAGGATTCACCGTCCCCTCCCACGGGCTGCCATATGGACCCCATTTCAGTCGCCGGCAAGCTCATGCTGCAGCCAGCCATGATCTGGCCCCACTGGTGCCAGGGCACCCGCCAACCACTGGCAGCCCCTCACCAAGGTGTTATCTCCAAACCAACCTGCTCTGCCACTGCACCCATCCCACACCTCCACCCCATCCATCCCCAGCATGCCGAGACCTGGCACACTCATGGCACTCTGAGACCTGGCATGCTCATGACACACTGAGACCTGGCACGTGCATGACACACTGAGACCTGCCATGCTTGTGGCACACTGAGTCCCAGCACACTCATGGCATGCTGAGACCCGGCATGCTCATTGCACGCTGATACCTGGCATGCTCACGGCACACCACACCCATCCTTTGCTCCCCAGCGCGCCGGGCTGCCTTCAGCCTCACTCCTCTCCCTCTCCCCATGTTCTCCCCACAGGGTATTTAAACACAGAGAAGGGACTATTTGCCGCGGAGTCGGTGGTGCATTGTTAATGACTTGGCTCCGGCCACGCAATTGTGTGGATATAATGGCTGGTGCTGAGAGAAGTGCTGGGGACCAAACAACGGCTATTAATAGGCAAACTCTGGGGCAGGGCTCGTGCCAAGGCTGCTCCGGCCAGACCCTTCCTGGGGGCACTAATCCTGCCTGCCCAACGCACAGGGACCCCATGGGGCTAGTGGGTCCCTGGGAGGCCCAGCCGCCGCAACCTGCCTCTGCACCTCCCAGGGACCCCCTGGCCCTCCCAGCAAGCGTTATTTGCAAAGGCTGCCACACACCCTCCGCATTTACCAATGCCTCCTGCCAGCGCCTGGTCCGGAGGGACCCAGCAGGAAGAGCCGCTGCTGGATCCCACGCTCACGGCAAACAACGGGGGGGGGCTTGGCCAAACTGTGGCGAAGCCTCGGCACCCCCGGCATGCATCCTCCCCGCACCATGCAGGTGGCAGGATGCTTCACCCCGGTGGTGCTGCACAGGCTGCTCATGGCTCTGGGAAGCAGCGGTGCCATCCCGGAGGCAGGAGAGGCCCCATCCTGCCCACACTCGAGGGACAGGCAGAGAGCAGGCAAAACCCGGCCACTGCATCCTTGCTTTCCGGCTCAGCCCCGGCACTCTCTGGCCTGGGGAGCACGCGGCAGCGCGGCTGCCAGCCGTGGGGCAGAGCTGGAGCCGGGCCAGGGCCGGCAGCACCGACATCCCCATCCTCACAACAGCTGCCGGCCCCAGCCCCAGACGTTCCTTCGGTCATGGCCACGTCCCTGCCAGCAAGCTCTGGTTTCCCACCAGGGGCTGCCAGGGGGGATTTATAAACTGTCACCCACTGCTGTGGCTCCAGCCAAGGTCCTGGGGCGGCCAGGAGCCAGGGGACCCCCCCTGCACCCTGCGGCTGTCAGCAGAAGCATGGCGGCAAGCAGCAGGCGCCAGGGCAGGGGTCGGGGCAGCGGGCAGCTGCATGGCAGCAGCGCTGACTCACAGGGTCTTCCCCGGCTGACACAGCAGCTCGGCGTGCCGGGGCCAGCAAGCGTGGCAGCGATGCGGCTGGCAGCCCGGCAAGGGCTGCCGGTCCCCACCGGTGCCAGACATGCGGGCCCAGGGAGCCTGGCAAGGGTAGCTGCGGCTCAACAGGTAGTGGGCGCAGGTGGGGGACGGGGGTTCGGCCTTGCTCCTGCCAAAGCGGAGTGGGAACTGCCGGGAAGAGGCTCCAGCAGTGAAGCGAAGCAAAGCATCCTTCTGCCTTGGCGGGGGAGCCAGGGATGCGAGCTCCGCACGGAGGCATCCCTCTGCCTCGGCCGGAGCAGAGGGAATCGCTGCCGGCAGCCCCCACGCTCCCACCGATGCCGGCAGCTGCAGGCAGCCAGGGCTCGGGAGCCCCCCACCACCGGCCTGGCACCTCCATGGGGAGGCAGCGGGGTCCCCCACGCCCACGGGACCCCCAGCCACGTCCCTCCCTCCCTCCCTGCCTCCACCTGCTCCAGCTCCGTTGCCTCCTCCACCCGCACCGCCCTTCCTACCGCCCGTGCCAGATAATGGCAGGAAGCGGCGAGCAGCCCCTTCCCAACCTGCTCCTTCCCCTCCGTCAGCAGCACCACGGCACGGGGACCCCCACCGGCCAACCCCCAGTCCCCTCAGCAATGCCGTCCTGCTGACGCCCATGGGTGCCACGCATGCCCTGCCAGCGCGGGTGCCGATGCCTTCCCCTCTCTGGATAGGTATAAATAACATGACAGATGTCTATACAAAGAGTTATTCATATCGCTGCCAACCAGCGCAGCCCGGGAGCAGGAGCTGGAAGGGGCGTGGGGGGGAGAATTATAAATAAAAGACACCATCCTGCAAAAGAAAAGAAAAAAAAATGGAAGAAAGGGGTGCAGAGGAGGGGGGGGGGGCTGTGCCGCACCACCGAGGGCACAGCGCCTCGAGGAGTGCCTGGCTGGGCCAGCGACGGGCACCAGAGACCCCAGTGGGTCAGTCCCCTGCCCTGCGGGCACATGGGGCGGCTCTGCCAGGACCCGGCGCAGCGCCCGCCCCAACACATGCCGGCCAGCACGCGGCCCTGGTGACCCCCAGCCCGGCGCTCGCCCTGTCCGACACCTGTGGCCACAGTGTCCCTGTAAGGCCCCGGGGCCACCCCGCGGGTCCCCAGCCAGCCCGTACGGCCCCGGCCCACACCAGATGGGCCAGAGGACTCCATGTTTATCCCATTGGACACCGTATGGGGCAAAGGGCTCTGCGCTCACGCCACCGGGCACCGTCCAGCGCCGAGGGCCCCGCACCCACCCCCCCGGACCCGTCGGTACCTTGGAGTAGAGCCCCCAGGAGAGCTCGGTCTCAATGACCATGACGACGATGCCGAACATGCCGAAGATGAGCGCGTAGTCGCTGAGGCGCTTCCGCTTCTCGAAGAGTGCCCGGCGGTGCCCCAGCCGGTAGCCGATGTTCTGCGCCTTGCGCTTGGGCCCCTTGGCGAAGGCCGCGGGGGCCGGGCGGGCAGGCGGGCGGTCGGGGCGGCAGGCGGCGGGCGCGTGGTTGTCTTCGCGTGAGACGACGATCTCGGGGGGTCCGCCGGCTCCGAAGAGCTGCAAAGGTTGCGCCTCCGGTTCGGCCTCGATGAGGTTCCTGCGGGATGCGCTGAGCCGGCTGAGGGGCTTCATCACCCCCCCGCTGTACTTGCAAGAGCTCATGGCGATCTCGGTGAAGGGGTTGCTGTCCCGCCGGTGGACCAACGGGCTGGGCTGCCGGTGTTTACCGCTACCCGGTCCGGAGCCCGCCGGGTGGTCGCCGAGGTTGAGCTGGCTGCCGTGGCGGGAGGAAGGGTGGAGGGCGGCGGGGGCGGCGGGAGGAGGAGGAGGGGCCCGTAACGACCCGGGCGAGGAGTGCAACAGGCTGTGCTGGAGCGGCGGCAGCGCGGCGGGAGGCGGCGGCGGCGGCGGCGGTGGCGGCGGTGGCGGTGACCGTTCGTCTCCCGGTAAGGGGCAGGGACACCGACCGTCCTCCTCCAGGTCCCCCACGCCCGAATCGTGGAGATGCCCCGATGTCTCCATAACGGTGGGACCGGCACCGCTTTATCGGGCACCGGTTCCGCTTTACCGGGCACCAGCCCGGCGAGCTGGATCATGAATGGGCGCCGCGCGCTCGCCCGCTGCCGCGCGCTCGCCGCCGCCGCCGCTGCCGCCGCCGCCGCCGCCGCCGCCGCCGCCCCCGCCGCCGCCGCCGCCGCCGCCGCCGCCGGCCCGGCCCCGCCGCGCCATTGGCCGCGCCGGGGCTCCCCGCAGGCTGACATCATCCCCGTCCGCTCCCCGCTTCGTGTATCCCCCCCTACACACACACACCCCCACCCCCCCGCTCCGCGCCCCCGGTTCCTGCGTCTCTGCGGGGTCGTTCGGGACTTGTAGTCCACCGAGGTGCACCGGCGCCGGTGCACCCCGGTGGACTACAAGTCCCGAATGACCCCGCACCGGTATCACCCACCCATCCTTCCCGGGGGACCCCCTCGACGGCACAGAGAGGGGGACTGCAGGTCCCTGGTGGGCAGCGAGCCACCCTATGGGGGACCCTGGGCACCCCCTATAGCCCCCCCCACCTTCCCTTATATAAAACCCCATAATCCCCTTATGGAGGCTGGAGATTACAGGCAGCAGCTGGAGCGGGTGCTCCCATGCTGGGAATGGGTCACCCTGTCTGTGTCTCCGTGTGTCCGTCCCCCCACCCCCACCCCAGGGATGTCCCCAAGGGGGATCAGGGTGATGCCGGGCTCCCTACCGCAGTGATGTGGTGTGGGGGATAGGACCCTAATCCCCTTCCCCAAGCCTGCAGCCCCCCTCTCGCAGCCCCCCAGGACCGCCCCCCAGCCATGCCCAGCTGCTGCGGGAGAGGAGCAGGTATTAGGGCAGGAGCCGTCTGCTTGGGAAGCGGATAATCTGTGGGGAATTGGCCGCTGGAAGCCTATTAAAATACACCATGAACAGCCAGCTGGCAACCCCTGCCCCAGCAGCGGGAATTAGACTGCACCTCTGTCCCCCCCAAAGCTGGGGAGCCCACCCGGTGGGCGGGGGCACAGCCAGAGGGGCATCGCTCATGTCCCCCCAGCCCCATGTGAAGGTGTCCCCCCCCAGGGAAATGAGACACAGACCCAGGGTGGCAGCGGTTCTCCATGTTGGAGCTTTATTTGCAGGGCAAGGAGGGCTGGCACGAGGCAGAAGGGGGGATGCCATGGGGCCGGGCGGGGGACACTGTCCCCAAACCCCAGCAGAGGGTCACCGAGCTACAGCCGACCGCGGAGTGACCGCAGCAGCGTCTCCAGCTGCTCGTCCAGGGACCGCTCGTCCCCGTCGTTGGTGATCACCCAGTCAAAGGCCACTCCCTGGTCCAGGCCGCACTCAGACTCGGCGTCGTCCACCCCTGGGGATGAGCAGAGCCCAGGTGAGGCCCCCAAGGTAGGTCAGGATCCATCTGTCCATCTGTCCCCCTGGGGCTGGGGGGCTTTACCCAAAACCGCCAGCTCCCACAGCCAGGAGATGGCAGTGGAGGCAGCAGAGCTGTGCCCATGGGGCAGCCGCGGTGCCAGCGCAGCGCCGGGTTTGGCAGCGTGCTCGAGGAAGCAGTGCTTGCTCGCTCACCGCTGACGAAGACCCAGTTCCTCCTCTTCCTTGTCTCCTCAGTGGCCACCACCCGCACAGTCTGCACCGCGTCACCGTAGACATCCCGGAACCACTCCACGTCCGAGAGGCGGCGCGTGTCGCTCACCACCTGCGCGGGGGCTCTGTCAGCACCCACCCCACGCCCCCCACACCCCCTGTGTCCCCCCCACCGCTCACCCACACTGGCTGTGCTGTCCCCTCCACCGCCATCCTGCAGAAGAAGCCAGGGTCAGCGCAGCGCTTCTTCTCGCCCCAGCGGATCATGTCCTGCCGGTACATCTCCTTGTAGGCGCTGGCATCCAGGAGCCGCTGGAAGTCCAGGCCGTGCTCCTGCGGGGAGAGGGGGTCAGCAGGCACGGCCTGTGCCATGGGGCATGGCGCGGCACAGCACAGCAAGGATTGGTGCGGCACGCCACGGCTCAGCATAGCGCGACACGGTGCGGCATGGCATGATGTGGTGCAGCATGGTGCAGCATAGCATGGCATGGTGCGGCGTGGCACAGCTCGGCACGGTGTGGCGCAGCGTGGAGCGGCACACTGTGGCACGGCACAGCATGGTGCAGCTCGGCACAGCGTGGCACTGCTCGGTGCAGTGTGGCGCGGCATGGCATGGCACCGCGCAGCAGGGCGTTGGCAGGGCGTGGCAGGGCCGGGGTACCTTGGCATATTGCTCCTTGAGGGGCCCGGAGAGGCGCAGGACGGTGCACACGTCGGGGCCCAGCCTGCGGGAGAGCGGTCAGCGGCACCGGCACCGGGCCCAGGACCGGCACCGGGCCCGGGCCCGGGCCCGGCCGGCTCCATCCGGGCAGGTCCCGGCCTCCCCGCCCCCCCGGTGCCGGCCCCGCCCCCGGTACCGGCTCCGGAGCTCCTCGGCCACGAAGTCCTTCCCCGACTTCCTCTTCCCGCTCAGCAGCACCACCGCGCGCGGCGCCGCCATCTGCCCGCCCGGCCACGCCCTCCGCGCGAGTGAGCCCGACCCGGACTGGCCCCGCCCCACCCCCTCACCCCCCCCCCTCCCCGCGGACCTTCCCCCCCTCGCGGGGGAGCCCACTGGTACGGCCCGAGGAGTTGGGGCGGGGCGCGGCGCCGCTGACTCCGCCCCTCCGGCGGGGCGCCCGCCTCACGGCGCCCCCTGCAGGGCGGGGCCGGCACAGCGCCGCGCACCGCAGCGGTGGGGTGGGAAGGGGCACCCTGAAACCCCGTGGGGACACGGCGCGACCCTGGCCCCCCCTCAGCACCCCCTCTTCCCCCCTGCACACCCCTTCCCCAGCTTCCCCCTTTCCTCTGAGCACGCCCTGTTCCTCCTCTGAAACCCCCTTTCCACCTGCACCCCACTTTCCACCTGCACCCCCGTTCCCCCCAGCACCCTACTTTCCGCCTGCAACACCCATTCCCCCCAGCACCCCACTTTCCACCTGCACCCCCGTTCCCCTAGCACCCCTTGTTCCCCCAACACCCCACTTTCCACCTCCACCCCCTGTTCCCCCCAGCACCCCCTCTTCTCACCCAGCACTCTTTCCCCCACACCCCCGTGGCCCCCCCAGCACCCCCTTTCCCGCCCCCGCCCCCCCTTTTTCCCCACACCCACACAGCTCAGCCCAGCGGTGACTTTATTGTGGGGTGACAGTGCAGCATCACACAGCATGTCCCGTCGGGGACCCAGCCCTGTGGGGTGCGACAGCAGCCCCCGGGCCCCCCAAAAATGGCCCGTGGGGAGCCCTTACCCGGGGGTGCTGGATGAAGGCTTGCGGTGGGGCGGCCGCCCGGGCACACTATGGCGTTGCCCCCACCCCGGCTCTACCCCCCCCATGCCATGCTGCCGCATGGCTTTCTGGCCCCACTCCTTCCCAGTGGCGCTGCAAGAGAAGGGGGGCCGTGATGGGGTGCTGGGGCTCGGCCCCTCAGGACCCCCTGGCACCGCCCGCCCCGGCTCACCCGCCGTCCCCAGCATAATGCTGCAGCACATACTCCTCGAAGCCATCGGCCGCCTCGTCGTCGCCTTGCTCCTGCCGCGCCACCTCCTCCAGCAGCTCCTCCACGTCATCCACGAAGTCGACGAAGCGCAGGCGGTCGTGCGCGAAGGTGCCATCGGCCCCGAAGGCGCCATCCAGCCGTGCCGCCAGCCCCCCGAAGTGCCTCCCCCAGCCCAGCCGCCCCAGGAAGCCCTCCAGCAGCCGCAGGAACTCTGCCTTCTGCACTGGCTCCAGCGCAGCCCCCAGCACCTCCCGGCCCTCCTTGCGGGCGCAGTCGGCCACCCCCGAGCAGCCGTGGGGTGCCCGGTACTGGCTGAGAGGGGGCAGCTCACGGGGGCCGTGCTGGGGGGGGCCATGAGACGACTTCCCCCAGGCTTTCCCTGGCTTGTGCTCCTGAGGGGGCCGGGGGTCCTTCCCAGACCCGTGGCGTTTGCTCTGCTCCCTCCTCTTCTGCTCATGGGGGCCCCCCCCCGTCACCATGCCACTTGTGCCACCTGCTCTCCTTCTCTGCCTTGAAGGGCTTCTTCCAGGGCTCCGGGAAGGGCTCGGCCGCCTCCAGCTCCCGGCCCAGGCGCTGCTCCAGGGTGTTCAGCTCCTCCACGAGCCCCTCAAGACCCCCAGGGCCCCGCGCCCGCTCCAGGGCACCCACCAGCTCCTGCCGCACCGAAGCCAGCCAGCCGTGCCGCCGGGCACCCTCGCGCCGTGCTGCGTCCTCACCATGGGCTGGTGCACCCGTGCTGGGGGGCTGCTCTGCCACCAGCTCCCCAGCCCGGGGGTTGCCTGGTGCCCCTGCAGCTCGCAGGTGCTGCAGCTCGGCCCGGGTGTCACGGAGCGCAGTGGCCTCCCGCTCCAGAGCCGCGCGCAGCCGCGCATTCTCCAGGGCAAGGCTCTGCTGCTGCGCCCCAGCCGCCACCGGCTCACCCTCGCTCTTCTGCAGCAGGGCGTGCAGCTCTTCCTTGTGGGCCTGGGGCAGAGGGAGGGAGCGGGGGGGCCATGAGCGAGGTGGGAGCAGGAGAGCAGCACCGGCACATGGCACCCAGCTTCCCCAGGCACAACCACACTCACCCACCTGCAGCTCTGCCTGCATGAGCCGGATCTCCTGGTTCTCCTTGGCCAGCTTGTCCAGGAGAAGGCTCACAGACTGCACACTCTGGGGGTCCCTGGCGTCTGACAAGGAGGGCTTCTGCCGCAAGTCCTGGGGGAGAGAAAGGATGGGAGCCCCAGGGGGGCTGGGGACGCTGCCTCCCCTTGGCCAGCTCAGGGGGGCTGAGCCCCACTGTGGACCCCCTCCATACATTGCCATCAGTGGGCAGCAGCAACTCCTGCTCCCCAGCCGCCACGTCCCGGCTCACCACGCTATCCATGGGACCTGAGGAGGAATGAGACAGGGACGTCTGACCGTGGCTGAACGTCCAGGCTGCTGCAGGGCTGTACCCTGCCCGGGCAGGACAGTCCCCCATACTCACCATCCGCCAGGTCGTAGATGCCACCTGGGGAGAGGAAGGGACAATGAGGGGGATGCCAAGACCCCTGCCCTGCCCCTGGGACCCCCACTCACCGGAGACAATCAGCAGCCCCACGGCCACCAGTGCCAAGGCACCCAGCAGGTACTTGCTCATGCTGAGCCCGTCCCCATCACCAGTGTCCGGCGTCCCCTGGCGCAGGGCAGGCACGGGAGGGGGGGGCCTGGGACGAGGCTCGTAGCCCTGCCGTCGCCGCAGCCCCTCCACATCATCGTCACTGCTGGTGCAGCTCCCTTCCTCCGTTGGTGGCCCTGGGGAGGGACAGGGGGACCTCCAGGGAGGGTCTGCACCCCAGCACTGCCAGCACAGACCCCCCCGGCCAGTCCCTTGCGAGGGCCTGACCTGCTATGGGGGTGTCAGGGCAGGGTCCCAGCTCAGCCTTGGCATCAGGCTCCTCCTGCTCATTGCCATCCGGCACACCGGGCTCTGTGGAGCTGGCTGGGGTGGGCACTGCCCCAGCCCTGGGGTCCCAACACTCCTCCAGGTCCTGCGGGCACAGGCACTGGGGTGTCACATGTCCCCAGGGGGTGAGCAGGACCCCAGCCCCTCCCCGCTCCTGGGCTTACCCCCAGCCCGCTGCCCTCTGGGTGCTGGGTCTGGCCGGGGAAGGCGGCTGTGCCATCAGTGGCCACGGCTGGGGAGAGGCAGAGAGCAGCGGTGAGCCGGCGCCACAGGGGAACACCAGGTCTGCCCTGTCCCTGTGGCTGCCGCCTGCCTGTGATGGTGTCCTGGGTGCCTTCCTCCTCCTCCAGCTCCTCCTCCTCAGCCCCGTGGGAGGCCAAATCCTGCTCTGGACCCACCGTGTCGACAGGCAGACCCTGGGAGAACGGGGGGGCGGGTGGCACCTTCGGCCTCAACCCCTGTCTGCCTCCCCCTGCTCGCAGCCCTGCCCGCAGCTCCGCGCAGGCCATGGGTGCTGCCCCAGGGTGTCCCGCGCCCTCACCTCGCCACCCGCCGGCACCCAGCTGTGGTCCGAGCCCTGGGACGCTGATTTCTCTGCCATGGGGACAGCCTAGAGCCACCTGCAAGGATACGGAGGGATGGAGGGATGGACGGAGGGATGGAGGAACAGACAGAGGGACAGGAGGAGGGATGGAGGGACAGAGAGACAGAAGTAGGGACGGATGGAGAGATGGAGGGACAGACAGAGGGATGGAGGCACAGACAGAAGGACATGACCCAGCTCCCGGCACCGCCGGGATTTGACCGGGAGAGTTGTGGTCCCCGCTCCCCAAACCCTGCCCACGCCTGAGGACCCCCGGCTGCTGCAGGGAGCCGCCCCGGCCGCCCCGGGAAAACCGGAGCCTCCCCCCGCCGCCCCCAGCTGCCGCCGCGGGTATTTTTAGCCGGGTGATGCCGCCCGGCAGGTGGACGGAGGACGCGGGGCCCGGCATGGGGACACCGGGGTGCCGCAGGACGGCGGCGGTACCGGGACCTCGGGCAGCCCCCGCCCCCCCCCCCCAGGTACCCGGAACCGTCCCCGCACGGTCACACACACCCGCGGCCTCGGCACCGGGCTGTGCCCGTTCAAGCCGCGCCCGCTGCGCAACCCCCGGCCCGGGGTCCCCGGACCCCGCCCGGGGAAGCGGACTCCGCCGCTACGGCCCCCGGGGCCGGGAGGAACCGGGCGGTACCTGCTGCCGCTGCCGGTCCCGGCCGCGGTCCTGCCGGTCACTTCCCCCGGGAACTTTCCCCGGTGCCGGCCGCCGCCCTCGGGAAGGGGCACGCACGTGACGCGAACAGCCAATGGGGACGGGCGGTGGCCGCGACGGACCAATGGGATGGCCCGGGGCGGGCACGTGGGGCCCCTCCGGCACAGGACACCCCCCACCCCCAGTACCGGACACCCCCCCGCCCCGGCGGGAGCGGAGCGAGACACGGAGACGCGGGTTTCAGAGTTTTATAGCGACGGTACAAAAGTTTCCATTAACGATCGGCTAAAAGAGGGGGGCAGGGGGGGCACCAGGACTGTCCCAGGCATGTGGAAGGGACACCAGGACCGCCGCACAGCCCCAGGGGAAGTCGTGGATGGCAGTGGGGACCGGATCACACATACACACACACCCCCCCTCCAAGGGCACTGACCCCACCAGGCAGAGCTGGGGGGGGGGCACCAGGAGCCTCAGCCCCCACAGGCCAGTGCACCAGGGCTGCAGCCCCCCCCCCCCGCAGCAAAGGGCTGGCGACGGCACAGCCAGTCGGGCCCGGGTACCGGTGGCAGCCGGTGGAGCCACAGCCGGTGCCTGGCACCGTCTCTCTGGCTGGGGGGGGGGGGGGGGGGGCAGCAGTGGCAGCGACTACAAAAAAAGGGGGTTTGGTCCTAAATCAGTGGGGGAAGCTGCTGCTGGCGATGGGAGAGCAGCTCAGCCATCATTGGCGGCCACCAGCTGTCCCAGGCCCTCCCGGACGTAGACTGACTGGATCTCCTTGGTCTTCAGGCAGAAGTCGCAGGCCCAGACGGCAGAGGCCTCGGTGGTGAGCAGCCCGTAGGCATTCTCCGTCATCCCCGTGCACTCCCGGTGGAACCACTTCTGGCAGGAGGCCTCGCACAAGATGGCATCCTGGTCGTCGTTCACCTCGTTGCGACAAGCCCCGCAGGGGTACACCAGCCCCGGCGGCGGCTGGTGCCCTGACCCACCAGCTGCCTTACTGGGTGGGGGTGGTGGGAGGCTGTTGGTCTCCGGGGTGCCAGCGCCGCGGCTGGTGCTGCTGGGGGCGAAACCGGGCTGCGCCCCATTGACAGCGGCAGGGGAGCCCGAGTGCTGCTCCTGGGCGAAGGTGCTGGGGGGGGGGGTTGAGGTTCTTGCCCCCCTCCTCGCCACCGGTGGGGAAGCCAGGGTCGGCCCCGGGGAAGGGGCTGGCGGTGGGGGGCAGGGGGGGCACGTTCTGCCCTGGGCGCTGCATGGGCGACTGTCCAAAGAGGTTGCTGGGTTGACTGAAGCGCTGAGAGGCCGCCGGTCCCCCGGGGGGGTTGAGGGCCGGCCCGGGGCCCATGTCCCCCCGGGGGGGCTGCCCCACGGTGGGGGAAATCATGGGCCCAAAGCCCCCGACGGGCCCCTGCAGGAGCTGCCCCGCGGGAGGGCTGAAGTTCTGTCCAAGGGGCTGGCTGAAGGGCTGCCCCGGGAAGCCCATGCCCCCGGGCTGGACATAGCCGGGGTTCTGGGGGGGCATGCTGAAGGCCGGGCCCATCTGCCCGGGGGCGAAAGGCGGGGGCTGCCTCCGCAGGGGCTGGGGGCCTCCGCCGTAACCGGGGGGCACCTGCGGTGACATCCCCCCCTGGACGCGGAAGCCGCCGAAAGGCACGGGGCTGCCCAGGAAGGGGGCAGGGGCCGCCCCCACCTTGGGGGACCCAAAATCATCCTCGAAGGGGTTGGAGGCCACCAGATGGTCCACCATGGGGGTGGGCGGCGGGGCGAACTCCGAGAGATGGGAGTAGGCAGGGCCCTGCGGGGAGAAGGCGCCGTTCAGGCCTGCGGCCCCCCCGGCCCCGGCCCCGTTCCCGGCCCCGCCGCCGCCGCCCGGCCCTACCTGCGTGTTGGACTTGCGCCGCTTCTTCTCGGGGCTCTTCATCTGCAGCCCTACGGGGACAAGCGGGGCCGCGTCAGCCGCGGCCGGGGCTCCCCCCGCCCAAGCCCGCCCGTCCGTCCGTGCTCACCTGCCTTCCCCTGCTTCCGGCCGGGCCCGCCGGCGGCGGCGCTACCCGCGGGGTGCGGGGGCCCCGGCGGGGGCGGCGGGGCCGGGACGCCGCCCTCCAGCTTCTCCGCGTGTGGAGCCGCCATGGACCTCACAACCGGCCCGGCGCCATGGGCCCGCCGCCGCTCCGTCTCACGGCGTACCCCACCGGAACCGGAACCAGGCGCCGCGCGGAGCCAATCACCGCGCGGGGGGCGGGGCGAGAGTGCTCACGAGGCGACCACCACGCGTCTGGCGGGGGGGGTCAGAGCAGACCAAGTGGTTGTAACGCAACGAACCATAAGCAAGGCCCGGGGGGGGGGGGGCGGGGCGGCCCAGCGAACTACGTGACGCGGGGGCGCGGTAAAGCAGGGCGGGACGGACCATGTGTAAGGCCCGGGAGGGGGAGGAAGGGAGTCGAAGGAACCATGTGCCGACCGAGGGGGCGATGCCGGCACCAGGGGCCGTGTACCCGGTGCTCGCCCCCCCCCCCCCCCGGTGTTCCCCCCCCCTCACACCAGCCAGGGCCTAGAGAAATACCAACTTTAATATCAACCGCCGGTTCCTTTGGTATAGCGGGGCCCGGGGGGGGGGGCCTCGGGGCTGCGAGGGGCAGGGCTGCGCTTTGGCTTGGGGGGGAGTAAGGCCGTGCATGCAAGGGGGGGGAACAACGACCCTCCTGCCATCCCACCACCCCCGGGGCTGCCGGAGCCGGCCGTGGCCAGCCAGGACCCCGGGGCGGGGGCAGGCAGGGAGGGGGTGCAGAGGAGCACGTCCCGGAAAGGGGCACGGCGGGAGCTGGGAGCACGGGGGGGGGGCTCTGCCCCCCGCCCCCCGGCATTGCATAAGAGTGTGGGACCTGCAGGGTCAAGGCACAGAGTTAACACGTAAAGTGATCAGGTACGGTGGGTGGCGGGGCTGGCCGGGCCTTGTGCTTGGGGGAGCAGACCCCCCCACACACAGCCCCCCTCCGCGGCCGTGGCCTCGGGGCGGGGGGGGGGCTCGATTCCGCCAGCCCTAAGCCCATGCCCACGCCAGTGAGTGGAAGAGCGGCTGCGGCACGGCAGCGGGGCCGGGTTTTGGTAGGAGCTGAGCTGCTGTGCAAAGGCTGGAGCTGGGGGGAGGCAGGGGCTTTGGCAAGAACAGCCCCCCACGCTGCAGGCAGCTCACACCATGCTGCCCACAGCCACCATGGCCACCAGCTCCACGTGGCAGAGGGGGACAGGCCCCATCCCTGGCCAAGTCCACGCTCAGTCCCAGGCAGAGTCCGAGGGCTCCCAGGGGCAGGGAGCAGGGCTGGGGGGCTGCGCACCAGGGCCCCCCAAGCGCTCAGAGTCTCCTCTCCACGGGCTGCTGCAGGCACATCTCGCTGCCAGCCGAGATGATGGGCAGGTGATTGTCCATGTGGTAGCTGATGAGGTGGCTGACGCTCTCAAAGCGGTGGTCTTTCGTCCGCACCTGGGGAGGCCGGGTAAGGGGCACTCAGGAGGCTGCTGATGGCTGCGGGAGGCCAAAGCCACCAGCCTCCATGGGCTTAGCACCAACTGGAGGGGAGCAGCCCTCACTCCACCAGGCCCTCACCATCCCCCAAACCAGCCCCGAGGCATCTCCCCCAAGGAGTGACAGGGAAGCCCAATGCCCTGGTGGCTCTTGTAACCCCCAGGGCCCCCCCAAGCTGTGCCAAACTCTGTCCTCAGGGCGTTAGGTGGACTCACCACTCCCTCGGGATCGACGAGTAGCAGATGCTTGGGCTGCCCACCCTGCAAGCCAGTCAGCACGTACTGGCCCGGGGTGGTGGTGCTTTCTCGCACCAGGAAGTCTCCATTCACCTTCAGCAGCTTCTCGGCCTCCTTGCGGTTCATCTTCCCATGGTACCAGGGCTCCCGTCTCAGCTGCTCCTCCATGGAGGCCACCACCTGGGCAGGGGGCAGCCCCATGGGCACAGACGGGGGGACACGCAGGGCATCTTCAAAGGGCTCTGTGAGGAGAGAGGAGCCAGGGGGGACCGTGACTGACCTCGCCGCCAACCACCCCCAGCCCGGACATGGCTGCGGCTGCAGTCCCACTCACTCATGTCGAAGAGGTCTCTCTGGGTGCTGCCGTTGGCCGTTGCGGGGGTGCCAGCAGCCAACACTTGGCGTGTCTTGTCCACATTCTGCACGTTGACATAAGATGGGTCATCAAACAGGTCTGTGCGGCCGGATGCACCCACCGGAGCTGGGTATTTCTCTCTCCCTGCTACCAAGAGCACTGTGGTCAGCAGGGCTCCAGCCTGCCTCGGCCCCAACACCAGTGCCCACTGCCAGAGCGCTTGGGGTCAAGGAAAGCAGATGGGGACCGGCCACGTCCGTCGTGTTACCTTGGGTAGGAGTGTGCTGCTTCCGGGGGTCATACTCCCCGCCAGATGACTGGCCAACGGGCTGCAGGGAGAGGTGGAGGATGAGCCCCACTGCGCTCCCCACCCCTTCCCATTCCCAACATCCTGGGCTGCTAGAGGTGCCAGGGAGACGTGTGCCACAGCTCTCATGGCAGAATAACCCTGAGCGAAGAGCCCATGGTCCCATCGGGGTCCCTGCATCTCCCTTGTAACATGGAGCCTCCCCACAAGGACGCACCCAGAGCCTTACCAGCGTGGCCCCCAGGTGATTGGGGGTCTGAGCAGCCCCGTCCCGCAGCCGCATGTCCACAACCCCCCCAATGGGAGGCTCCTTGCCGGGGAAGTCATTGTAGTACTGGTGATCCGGGGCTGGTTCCTCCTCTTCCTCATCCCAGGCAGAGCCATCAAACCCCGCCATCCTGGGAGGGCACAGCACAGATGAGCAGCTGACAGCAGCCAGGACTGCATCCTCTCTCCAAAACTAAACAATCTCAGACACTCTCTCACCTTCCTCCTTCCCACACAGCCCTGCCCTTACCTGTCGTGCGGTGTCACCAGCTTTGGGGGGTTCTTCAGGTACTGCTTGAACCGCAGCTCGAAGGCCTGCCCAATGGTGCTGATCACATCCTGCGCCAAGCCCTCGGGGCACTCCAGGATATGGCAGGCTGGGGAGGGAATGGTGGGATGGGAGCATGGAACCCCAATGTTAAGTTCTCCACTGCTCAAGCCTGCCCTATGCACCCCAGAGCTTCCTCAGGGGGGACGCAGTGCCTCCCCACCACACTGAGCTGTGCCTAAACATCCATGAAACAGGGCTCTAGCATTTAACACCCTCAGCAGCAGCCTCACCTCTCTGATTGACAGGGTCTTTGGCAACATAGGCGACGTACTCGGCTGTGTCCTGTGAGCAAGACACCAATGGTGAGACGGGGCTGCTGGGGAATGCGGTGCCTGAGACTTTGGGGAGAGGGCAGGAGAGGCACCGATCCCTAGCATGGGGCAGGGCATGCATGGACAGGGACCATGTGTACTCACCGGGTCTCCCCCAGAAGCGAAAGAGATGGACTGCATGTGGTGGTTGGCAATGATCTGAAAGGCAGAGAGTTCGCTGGACACAGCCAGGAGCTCCTCTGCACCCAGAGGCAACACCTCCTGCCTGCCATGCTCCTCCTGGGGCTGGCCCAGCACAGGGGCTTAACAAGCCTCTGGAGCCCTGGTTATGAGCCACAGACCACCAGGAAAAGGGCTGGGACACCAACAGGGCCACTGGGAGCAGGGTGAAAACCAGGAGACCTGTCCCCAGGCCAGGGGATTTGGGTCTCACAGTCTCCAGGACAAATCCTGCCAAGCATGCGGGATATTGCTCCAACCTCTTCACCCTCAGGGACTGGGGGGAGGTGGGCACTCAGCAGGTCACACAGCCCACCCAGTCATCCCTTAGGGAGGCTGGGGACATCCTCTGGCCCAGCAGGGCCTGGGGTGGGGGACACAAGGATTCCTGCTTGTCTAAAGCCAGCCGCCCAGCCCCTGGCACCTCCCCACTCTCACCTGCTTGCAGTCAGAAGCCATGAGGTTGAGGCTGCTGGTGGAGATGGTCAGGGTGATGGGCATGCCAGCAAACTTCAGATTGCTCTTGCCCAGGATGGAGTTCAGGGAGCGGCCGCAGGGCTGGGGACAAACAGCAGCATGGGGAAGGGGCTCCCCAGGCCGGACACAGCCTGGCTATGGGGGGATGGGGCACATCCTGCTGCCCTCCACAGCAGAGACAGGACACCTCGTCCTCACCACCGCTCCTGCTGAGCTCCGCTGGCCCGAGCCATGGTGGGAGATCAGAGCCCCAGGCTGCCCAGCCTGGGCATGGCCAGCTGAGCTGGGATCTGGCCCTTGGCCCCATGCCCAGACAGCTGAGCATGCTCTCCCCAGCAGCTCCCCAGCCCGGCCTCACCTTCCTCCTCCGCACAGCTCCCTTGGCACCGGGCACAGCCTCGCACACCAGCCCGATGGCCTCCCTATGGGGAGCACAGTGGGATGTCAGTCCACCCCAGCGCCTGCCCTCCTCATTCCCCCGTGAACCCCCGACCACGGAACCAAGGACGCGGGGACCAGCATAGGCAGAAGGGACAGGATGACAAATGGGAAGCCCTCAGGGAGCGCCGACCAGGGCTCTTCAAGTGGGGGAAGCATGCTGGTGTTAGTATTTGATGGGGCTGCAGGCAGCCTTGCCCCCACCAAAAGCTCCACACGCCACCAGGGGCTTGTGTGGGGCTCAGACCTCCCCCCACCCCAAAAGCGGCAGCCTGTGGGGAGAGGCAGAGCTCACCTGGTGACCTGCGTCCTGGTGTTGAAATCCAAAGCCCTCATGGACTGGAGGACTTCCACACAGCCCATGTACTGGGGAAGAGAGCAGGGTCAGCCTGGGCAGCCCCGGGGTTTGCTCCCCACAGAGCTGGGGAGGGGGCTGGGGCCCCGAGCCCCCCGGCTCCACAGCGGTGACCTCCCCAGGAATCCCACTGCTCACCTGCCACCCTCAAGGAGCATGTCAGGAGGTCCCCAAATCCCCATCATGACCCTTCCCATGCCCCCCCAGTCCCCAGCACTCACCCGGACGTGGTAGGAGACCCCGGGGCCCATGACCTTGTCATCCGGGTGCAGCCAGCCACGGGTGGGCTTATTGACGAAGCTGCCGTGGCGGGTCCATTCGTCACCCCCCAGCTGGCCGCCTTCCACCCGCGTCTTCTTCCCACAGCTCAGCTTGTTCATATCCTGGGAACAGACAGCGACAGGTCCCGCTGAGTCGGGGCTGGCAGCCCCCCCCAGTGCTGGTGCCAGCATCCCGGCAGGGCAGGGCTCCCCTGGGCTGCTGCCAGCTAAGGAGCCCCGCAGGCTGAGCAGGTTGGCGGGATTCGAGAGCTTCAGGTTGGCCATTTTGGGGAAGAAGGAGCAGAGGGTGGTGGGGCTGTCCTCTGACTCGGGCGAGAGCTCTCCAAGAGGTGCCGTGAGGCCGAGGGAAGAGGAGGACAGGGAGCCAGGCAGAGACCGTGTGCCTGCAAGGGACTCCACCGGGGAGGCTGGGACCCCCAGGCCCCCCACGGCCTCCTCCAGAGAGGAGACGGACTCGTTCCGCAGGTGGCTGTATTTGCTCTTCTGCAGGAGATCCATGCTGGAGAGAGGCGAGAAGGGCCAGGGCCGTCCTGTCCCGTCTGGCAGCGGGGTGGAGGCAGCCAGCCAGGTCTCACGGGGGCCCCATGGAGAGTCCGAGCACCTGCAGCCACTGGGAAGCCAGCCCCAAGCAGAAGCCTCGGCCGAGCTCTGCACCAGGTCCACGCCAGACTGGCATGGCTGGCAGGGAGAGCCGGCCCTGGGACGCCAGGCAGCAGGTCCGGGGGCTGCCCGGCTCCGTGCCGTCGCAGCTGATCGATCACGATCGGCGTCAGCAAGGATGTGCGGATCCAGCCAGATGGAGAGCGACCCCACGCTCCTGCCGCGGCAGGGAGGAAAATGGGGCTGCGGCGACGCCCCAGGGAGCTGCCGGCACAGGGAGGGAAGGCTCAGCACACTTGGCCCCCAGCCTAGAGGTACTCAAGCCCTACAGCCCCATGCCGCTCCTGCGCCGGGCCGGCAACAAATCCCATTGTCTTCAGCTGAGGCCGGATCCAGCCCGCTCTGCCCCACCGCCGGGTCCAGCACGGCTGCCCTCCACCCCAGTCAACTCGCTTCAGCCCCTGCGCTGCCCTGCCGCCACCAGCCGCTAAGAGGAAATCAAAAGCATGAATATTTAAAGCCCTGAGACAAGGCAGCCACAGAGCACATCCAAGCCCAGCCCAGCCCCACTCCGAGCACCGTCCAGGAGCGAACAAGGTCCTTCTGTGGCAGCCAGCACTACGCAACCCACGTGCTAGCAGTGGGCAGCCATCGTTGGCTCCCCAGGCTCTGCTGGGGGGAGCGGCACCCGAAGCCGGGGGGGCCGCAATGCTGAGATGCTGCCGGTGCTCGCAGCTGCCTCGGATGCGAGGACATCCAGTCCTTCGTAAGCGCGGCTCTGGGCATGGATCTCACCCAGAGGGCTGGTGGGAGGAAGAGGAGGATGCCCAGGAGCAGGATACAGGTGGGCTGCCGGCAGGGCTCAGCACGGGCCCCCGGCCGCGGTGGGGAGCCGGCAGGAGAGGTGGCTGCTGCTAATTGCTGCTGCTCCTTCCCGCATCGCAGCCGGTGCTGAGCGGTGACTCCTCCCGGGAGAGGAGAAGGGGCTGCCGCTAATCGGAAGGGCCGTGCTGACTCACAGGCGGCAGGGCAGGCTCTGCCCGGGGGCTGCGTGCGGGCTGGGGCGCAGCACAGGAGGGGCTCCTGGCGAGGGGTGGGGACCCAGCGCCTATCTGGAGCAGAAAAATCAAGGTCACAGGCGGAGCTAGCAGGAGCAGGCAGTGAGAGCATGCCAGGGGGCAAACCTCGGCCCTTTCTACCATGGGGAGCTGGACAGAGCCCCCACCGGTGGGTAGGGGTGTCAGGGGCAAGTCTCCGCCGCTCCCCCCCCCCCGTCCTTGACGCACTGGCACACCAGTGGGATCTCGGGCCAGCCCAACCGCACCGCCCACGCCGCTCTTCACGGCCTCGTCCACCTCAGCCTCCCTGGTGTGCAAGAGCTCTCCCCCTTTCCATCTCCCGTGGGCTGAAGCAGGGATTTCGGGCAGCCCCGCGGCACCCAACCCCTCTGACCCACCATGGGCCAGGGCCTTCCCAGGCACCAGGCACTCCGCAAAACCAGCCACCGAGCCAAAACCGGGTAAATCCAGCCTAAGGGAAGGGCTCTCCCTGCTTGGACCCGCCGCCGGACGCTGCTCAGCCCTGGTGGCTGCCCGCCCTCCTTCCCAAACGCTGGCACACCGCCACAGGGACGGGGAAATGGAAGCCAGGATGGAGCTGGAAATAGCCTCCTGCACGGCGCAAGGGGCCGTGGCTCACAACGGCAGGTCCATCACCCGCCTCCCTCCTGGTGCCAGAGCATCGCCTCGGCCGCACACACCGCCTCTGCAACCACCAGCCCCCACCTCAGCCGCTGGTGGCGGTGGTCCCATGGGCGCAGAGACTGTGCCAGCCGTCCTGCAAAGCACTCATCCCCACCAGGGGCCCCCCGGCCGCTCGGCGCTGTGACCTTCCCGTGGCCGGCAGCACCACAGCTCTAAAGAAAAGCAGGAAGCCCGGGGCCAGGGAGCCAGGAAGCCGCCAGCCCCACGAGGGGCCACCCACAGCCCCCGGTTGTGCCAGGGGGAGCCCAGCTGGGCGGCGTTGAACAGGCGCGGGGCAGTGGGGTTTGCCCACGAGGGCCCGGCCGCTGGCTGATGTGGGGCTGGGGTCTCCCCACATGGCCAGCACGGGCTCCATGAGCCCCAATGCTTCCTCAGGGTCCTGCTGGGATAAGAGCAGGAGGGAACTGCACAGGGGCAGGGGGGTCTCCTCAGCTCCTTCCCACTACCCCAGGCCCCGACTGTCGCCCAAACAGGTGACAGGGCTCGGAGCAGCCGTCCCCAACATGCACCAAGGGGCTGGCACGCCCCAGGAGCCACAGCCCCCTGCTCAGACAGGCCTCTGCTTTTATAAGATGGAATGATTTCTGATTTTATCAGAACATTCTGAGGCCAGCTGGCCCACGTCACCCTGCCAGCCTGCACTGGCTGGTGAGGAGACATATTGCTGCTCCCAGCCCTTGGAGACCAGAGGTGTCACTGCTGAGGACCCCCCAGCCCCAGAGCCCACCCCAGGGTGTCAGAGACCCCTTCCCAGCAGGCTCAGAGTGCAGAAGGCAAACTGAGATGTGTGCAGAGCCGCAGAACAACAGCCTGGCCTGAACAGGCAGCCCTTGAGCCCCATCCAGCAGGCAGCAGCCCTTCCCCTTGCCAGACAGGCCAGCAGCGAGCTCCTGCCCCTGCAGTGGAGGACGAGCAGAGCAGCCAGAACAACCGCCCCTGAGGAGCTCCGGGGACACGTCTCGTGCCCTGGCAGCAAGGAGAGGGGCCAGATCCTCCCCACACGTGGGAGAGACAGAGGGACGTAGGCTACTTTCGGGCACCTGGGGCTGGGACTTCGCGCGCAGCCCGGGGCAAGGAAGAAGAGCAGAGAGGGGACGCTCAGGGCTCTGCTACCAGGTCAGCGCCCAACATCCTCCCAGGAAACACAAACTCGGAGCTGAGTCAGAGACCTTGAACACGCCAGTGGTTTGGCAAGAAATCACAGCGAGAAGCAGGCAGCCACGCACCAGCCACTGCCACACAGACACGCCTCGTCTGGGGCAGGAGACCCCCTTGGTCTGACAGTGGCCGCAGAGGAGCCATTGCCAAGGCTTCGGGGCAGGGGAGAAGCAAAGAAACACTCAAATCCAGGCAACAGCTGATTTTTTTCCCATGAACATCACAACAACATCACACGGCATCTACGTGTTCCTGTGCGCAACCTCTCCGCCGCACGGAAGAGGGGCTGGGAGATGCCAGTGGAGACCTGGGGAGGAGGCTGGGGCCCTGCCAGCGGGGAGAGAGGGGAGGCAGGATCCACCACCAAAGCCACCTAGCCCTCCACCGAAGTCCTTACCACATACTCCATCGCTGGCAGAGGGCAGGGCAGGGCAGGCCCTGGGCAGGGAACAGAAACGCACAGCCCCTCTCGTCTGGCACTCTGACCTGTGGTTCGGGGACAAACAGGGAGTTAGCCAGCCCTGCCCTGGACCGCCGAGGCGGTGGCCCTGGCACCAAGAGGCAGACCCTGCTCCTCCTTGCTGACCACAGGCAGACGGGGCTGTAGCAGCCATACAACACGCTGCCAACACAAAGGGTGAGAGCACCAGGGAAGCCTCCTGCTTCCCATCCAAGGGAGGACAGCGCTGGGATGCGCTGGGGCAGGAGCACGAGGCTGAGCCTGGCTCTGCTCAGACCTTGCCCACACCGGCAAATGGCGTCGAGGGCCGAGAGTCACTCCATGACCCAAGACAGGTGTCGGAGCCGATCCCTGCCCAGCCCCAAAACCAGTGCCCAGAGGCTACACGCAAGGGGGGAGAGCGGAGACAGCCCACAGGGGCAGAGCTTCCCCCTCCTGCCCACCTGCCACCCTCTCAGCTAGCACCCCACTGCAAAAGGACGTGCAGAGCCCCTGGGGCTGTGGCCCCCTCCTCACCAGGGGAGCAGTGAAGAAGGGACTCGTGGAAAGAGGCTATGAGAGGGGAGCCAGGAGGGGGAGAAAGCTCTGTGAGGGGAAAATAAGGCAAGCGAAGCAGGAGCAGCTCCAGAGCCACTGCCCTTCTCACTCCCACAGCCCAGCCGATGGGGTCAGGGCCAGGCCACTGAGCAGTGCAGGGCAACAAACATGATTTACTTCCCTGCAGCAATTGTGCCCTTATCTGGGGCCTGCAAAGGCTGTGCCGGAGCCCAGGCGGGCGCTAACGTGATTAGCTCAGCAAGATAAGGAGGGCCCCTCTCAGCAAGCGCAGTGGCGCAGATCAGCCCTGGGTAGGGCCTTGCAGCACCATGCCAGGTCACTCGCTGTCAAGCAAAGGCAGCGACGAGTCCCTTTGGACACCAGCAGCCGAGGTTGGCAGCAGGGAAGGAGGATTGGGACCCCGACCCCGGTGCTCAGCCTCACCGAAGCCTCCATGGGACCCAGTTATGTCCCCACCGAGGAGGGGACACTGCCCCGCACAGCTCCCAGGGGCACAGGTGACCCGGCCACAGCACTCCCTCACCAAAGGGCTATGGGTGGATCCTCAGGCCCCACTCAGCTGGGAAGAGATGGCATCTTCAACCCTCTGAAACAGACCGAGGCCAGAGCGTCCCTGGGCAGCGCTGCCGAGAGCTGCCCTTTGCCCACAGGCTTCCGCAGCGCCAACCCAGCGGGCAGGGCCCGGGTCACATTCCCTCAAGACCCATGTCCAGGGTCTCCCTGGGCCAGGGCAGAATGCAGGTGACCCTATTCGAGATTCAACTGGAGAAGCAGGGACAGCCTGTGAGGGACGGACACAACACACTGCCCGGGGGAAGGCAAAAGCCTGCAAGGGGGAACATCTACCCCTGTCCACAACAGCCAGGTCTGCTCCGGATACTCTCCCCTTGCCTTCCTCCAAGGCATCAAAGCGCAGGCAGGCTGAAGGCAGGATGGTGGGAGAGCGCACCCAGGCACCGTAGAAGCCAAGGATCCCTCTGAACCCCGCTGGTGCCCCATCCCTGCTGGGGGTCATGCCAGTCTGGGGTCCAGACCTTTTCCCCAGGCCCTGAGAGCGTCCCCGGAGCCGGCCTCCCTCCCGTGCACCACACCAGCACATGGTCCTGAGCACCCGGGACGGGGTCACCCAAGACAGAGCCCAGTGAGCGGCTCTGGGCATGTACAGCGGCCGCCACACCGGGGCGGGGGGGTCCAGGGCACCGGAGCCACCCCGAGCCCTGAAGGCAACCGAGCAGCTGGCATGGCCCGGTACCGCCCCCGGCTGGGCCGCCCAGGGGAGGGGACCGGGCTCGCCCCGCCGGGCCCCGAGCCCCCCACTCGGCTCCCCCGCGCAGATGCAGCGGGGGAGGGCGGCCCAGCTCCCCGCAGCGCTGGGCCCCGGGGCCGGTTGCGGCGGGACAACCCGCTCGCTCCACGCAAGGCAATAGCGGCGAGCGGTGCGCGCCGGCGAGCGGGGAGGACTCAGCCCCAGTGAGACCGCCGCCGCGGGGGCTCCCGGGGGCACGGCATGGCCCGGCATCGCGGGGCCTCGCCCGCCCTCGGGAGCCCGGGGCCTGGCGGCCGCCGGGAGCCCCGCACGGCCCAGCCGCTTCCGCGGGACTGCGCGGGCCGCGCCGACCCCGCCGCGGCCCCCGGGCGCGGCCCCCCCGCCCCGCGCGCTCACCGGGGCACCATGGGTCTCGAGCCGGTCTCCTCCGGTCCCGGCGGCCGCGACGCCCGCACCGCCCGCCCACCCTCCCCCCTCCGCGCCGCCACTCACTTCCGGCCCACACCCTCCAGCGCGGCCTCACCGCGCCCCCGTCACGTGACGAGCGGGCCAATAGCGGGCCGTACCCGACCCGCGGGGAAGGGGCGCCGCGGTCCCGCCCCGCCGTACGAGCGCTGACCAATGGGCTCCCGCTCCGCCTCGTGACGCGCCGCCCGCTCTGCGGCGTCGACCAATGGGGACGCGAGGCGGCGGCGTTTGAAAGCGCCGTGGAGGGGCGGGGACGCCAACGGGTCGCTGAGGTGAGGGGCGCGGCGGGGGCTGCCGGGAAGGGGGCGGACCGCGGACCGCTGGCATGGCGCACAAGCAGATCTATTACTCGGACAAGTACGACGACGAGGAGTTTGAGTACCGGTGAGACGGGGGAGGGAGGGCCCGGTAATGGCTCCTGGGAGGGGGTGGGGACCGGGGGGGGAGGGACGCGCCCCGGTGATGGCTCCCCGGTGGGGCGGGAAGGGGGTTGTCCTGATAACGGATCCCCAGGGAGGTTGGGGTGTGAGAGGGAAGGGGTGTCCCGGTAACGGTTGCTCGGTAAGAGTGGGGCGTCCTGTTAGCTGTTCCCCGGTGGGGCGGGGGAAGTTGTCTGGGTAACGGTTCCCCGGCGGCGGGGGGGGGAGGCCGTTAACGGCTCGCTAGTGGGGGGGGGGGGGGGGGCAGGCGGGCGACTCACGGCTTCCCCGGTGGGGCAAGAGGGGAGTTTTCCCGCTAGCGGCTCCTCGGTGGGTGGGGCGGGGGGGCCTGGTCCCGGTAGCGGCTCTCGGCGGGGAACCTGCAGCCGGGGTGGGGGGCGGGTCCCCGTTGCCCGCGCCGTCTGAGGGTGGGGGGGGTCGCAGGCACGTGATGCTGCCCAAGGAGGTGGCCAAGCTGGTGCCCAGGACCCACCTGCTGTCGGAGTCGGAGTGGCGGAACCTGGGGGTGCAGCAGAGCCAGGGCTGGGTGCACTACATGATCCACGAGCCAGGTGAGCCCCGCCGGGGGGGCGGGCGGCGGCCGGGGGGGCCCGGCCTGACCCCCCACCTCCCCCCTCAGAGCCCCACATCCTGCTGTTCCGCCGGCCGCTGCCCAAGAAGCCGGAGAAGTGAGTGGGCCCCAGCCCACCGAAGCCCCCGCCGAGACTGCACCTTCCTCCTCCTCCTCGCTGCCGGGGGGGCTTCACCCCGTGACCCTCGGGGCCGCCTGGGCGCTGCCCGGGGGGGGGCTTGGCCCCGGTGCCGGGGGGGGCCCTTCCCGCCGCCAGGCCTGAGCACACGCAGAAGCTTCAATAAATGGATGTTTGGGAACTCCTGTTTGCTGTGTCGGGGAGGGCGGGGGGTCTCGGTGCCTCAGAGCATCCTGCCTGGGGGGGTGCAGGCATGCTCCCGGTGACTGGGGGGGGGCGGGGGTAGGGAAGGGCTTCCCCGGAGCAGCTTCCCCCCCCCCCCCCCTTCTCGGTGGCTCGGGGGGGAGGGGGGGCGGAGCTCCCGGTGTCCCGGGGAGGTGCACGTGCCACCGCTCTCTGCCTGCCGGACGGGCCCACAACCACAGAGGGGGAGCGGGCGTCGTCCCCGCCCGCCGCCATGGTTCCGTCCCCGCGGGTTCCGCCTCCCGGCCAATCCGTACTGGCCGCCCCTCGTGACGGGCGCGTTACCCGGCCAATCAGCGCGGGGTGGTGTCGCGGCCTGGCCGGACGTCGGCGGCCAGCCGGGCCCATGTGGGGGGCATTGCGGGCGGGCGGGGCCCTGCGCGCCGCCGCCTCCCACCCCATGGCGGTTTCCCGCCCCACGGCGGCCCGGGGCTCCGCCGCCACCGCCGGCATCATCGTCATCGGCGACGAGATCCTCAAGGTGCGGCCGGGGGCGAGTCGGGCCTGCGGGGGGCGGGTCGGGCCGAGGCCTGCTCCCGGGCCGGGGTCTGGCAGGCCCGAGGCGCCCCGCCGTTACGGGTGTCTCCGTCCCCCCAGGGCCAAACGCAGGACACAAACTCCTTCTTCATGTGCCGGCGGCTGCGCGCCCTGGGCGTGCGGGTGGCCCGCATCTCGGTGGTGCCTGACGAGGTGGATGCCATCGCCGGTGAGGTGGCCACCTTTGCCGCCCGCTTCACCTACGTGCTGACCTCGGGGGGCATCGGCCCCACGCACGATGACGTGACCTTCGAGGCTGTGGCCAGGGCCTTCGGGGAGAGGGTCACCCCCCACCCCGAGCTGGTGGCCCTGGTGCACAAGTTCTTCGGCAAGACGGATGCGCAGTGCCCCGAGATGAAGCTGGCTCGTGTGCCCGAGTCATCTCACCTCAACTATGGCACAGACGGGCGCACGGGTGGCACCTTCAAATACCCACTGGTCAGCGTGCGCAACGTCTACATCTTCCCTGGCATCCCGGCGCTGATGGAGCGTGCCCTGGATGGCCTCACCCACCTCTTCCGCTGCGAGCAGACCCGATTCCACACCCGCACCATCTACGTGGCAGCCGACGAGATCCTCATCACACCCATGCTGGATCAGGCCGACGCCACCTTCCAGGGCCGCGTCAGCTTGGGTTCCTACCCGGACTGGGCCAACAACTACTACCGTGTGAAGCTGACGCTGGACTCGGAGTCGGAGCAGGACCTGGAGGAAGCGTATCACTTCTTGATAGAGAAGCTGCCGCCAGGTGTTGTCGTGCCATTGGTGACGGACTGCGTCTCGCCGGCAGCCGCAGAGGTTTATGGCCTGGCTGAGTCAGGTACAGGGAAGTGGTGCTGCAGCATGGCTCGGTGCCTCCACGCTGCTCTTGCGCAGGCCCTGCAGCCCAGCAGGGCCAGGGTGGTGGGAAGACCGGCCTGGGAGCAGAGCTTACCTGCTCTGGTGTGCTGGGGGGCTTGAGGGGTGCTCAGGCTTTGCTGGTGCTGCAGTGGGCTCCGTCCCACGCAGGTGGGAGTGAGACCTGTAACCACAGTTAGGGCCGGCCAGTGCCGGTCCCTGAGAGCACAGCGTGTGGTAGGGGGAGCGGTGCCGTGGTTCCCCGTGCAGGCAGGATCTCTGTCCCATCCATGGCACAGACCTCCAGATTGTGCAAGCTCTTGGCTCCAGCCTGCGGTGCCAGCAGTGGCTCCGCGGTGCGTCTGGAGACAAGACATGCCCGGAGGGCGAGGTGCCTCAGGCCCTGGGGCAGTGCCAAGGCAGCATGGCCCCGGGCAGGCACCAACTGTCCCCTCCTGGCAGGCTCGGCCCTGGGGCAGAAGGTGGCAGCAGCACTGCGGACCATCGAAGAGGCTTTGGACCGGTACAGCCTGGCCCAGCTCTGCGTGGGCTTCAATGGGGGCAAGGACTGCACAGCCCTGCTGCACCTCGTCCACGCCGCTGTGGAGAGGTACCCAGCTGCGGGGCTCAACTGGCCTGGTCTGGGACAGGGGTGAAGGGGTCCTGCGTACCCTGGCTGGGGCTCCGGGGCTCTCCCCTGCCCCACTCCAGGGGCACGAGTGGATTCCTGGGACCCACCTCGCGGGGACTGGGGAACCACCCTGCTTCCAGTCGCTATCTGCTGGAGCCCAGCTGCGACGGGTCTCTCCCCAGGCGGTGCCCGGTGAGGCAGGAGAAGCTGCAGGTGCTCTACATCCGCATCATGTCCCCCTTCCCCGAAATGGAGCAGTTCATCCAGGCGACCGTCCAGAGGTACGGGGCAGAGAGGGGTGGGCTGCCAGGCAGGGGGTGAGCAGCATCTCCCACAGCCTGGCAGGCAGCTGCGCATCCTGCCTGTGCAGGTACAAGATCAAGCTCTGCACAGTGGAGGGCTCCATCCAGGAGGCCCTGGTCCACCTGAAGGAGCAGCAGCCACAGCTGGAGGCTGTCCTGATGGGGACACGGCGGACAGACCCCTACTCACGCACTCTGATGCCCATGTGCATGACGGACCCCGACTGGCCCCCGTACATGCGGGTGAACCCCTTGCTGGTACGTGGCCTCCACCCAGTCTGGGGACGGGGACAGGGCTGTCCTCACTCCGTGGGGGAGTGAGCCTAGCAGGTTAAAGTGATGGGGCTGGAAGCCGGCACTAATCCACCCCCATCCTGGAGGGCTTCCCTCCCTCTCCCCAGAGCATCTCCTGCCCTCTTGCACAGCTGTGGGTGCCCCTTGTGGCAGCCAAGCTGCCTGGTGCTGTCAGGCAGGGCTCATTCCTGCCTGCCGGCGGCTTTTCCTGTGTTGGAGGGACAGGGGTGCTCTGGGGCCCCGGGGACCAGCTGGCTGTGCTGTGTGCTCTTGGGGGGAGCCAGCTAGCTTCCCTGGGGAGGATGGGGCAGACTGCCTGGCTCTGTGGCAATCCCTGCCCAATTCTGCCTGCAGGACTGGACCTACCGGGATGTCTGGGAGTTTCTGCGTAAGCTCTTTGTCCCCTACTGTGTGCTCTATGACAAGGGGTGAGTGTCCAGTACTGCCCTCTGCTCGGCACAGCTGATGCCCCTGGGCACAGCCTTGCAGCCGCTTTCTCTTTCCGCAGCTACACCTCCCTGGGGAGCATGGCCAACACACTGAAGAACCCAGCGCTGTGCTACACTGACGCCCGGGGCCGTGAGAGCTACCGGCCTGCCTACGAGCTGGAAAACGAGGAAGACGAGCGCACTTCCCGCCAGTGAAGGCCTGTGAGCTGCACTCGGAGAGGCTCTGCTGGTTTGCTGCTGGCAGCCAGCTCCCCCACAGATGTCCTTGGCGCTGCTGGGGATGATACTGAATAAACCTGCTGCCTGCCAGCACTGAATAAACCTGCTGTGCTCAGCCTGCAGTCTGTGTTGCGCTCACGCTTGGCCGTGTCGGTCCCTTCGGGCCCCGCAGGGCTCTGGCAGGAGCGGGACAGGGGGTGAGGCCAGCTCTGCCGGAACAAAAGGGTCCCCGGGCCAGTGCCC
Source organism: Gypaetus barbatus (assembly GCA_028022735.1). Taxonomy (NCBI): domain Eukaryota; kingdom Metazoa; phylum Chordata; class Aves; order Accipitriformes; family Accipitridae; genus Gypaetus; species Gypaetus barbatus. The sequence continues at coordinate 24,925,560 of CM051540.1, read as the reverse complement.
CCTCCCCGCACCCGCTATTGTGGAGGCTTTTGAAGCCCAGAGAATGGAGCAGGTTCCAGCGCTTGCTGGGGAGCTGCGTGTCGGCGCGGCTGCCTCCCTGCGTCAGACCCCGCTGATCCCTCGTCGGCCATGCGCCTCCTCCGGACTGCAGCGGCCCGTCCCCTGGGCGCTCTGAGGCGAGCGGCACGGGTGGTGGCACTGCCGGCACCCAACAATGCCTCCCTGGGGCTGCGCCTGGGCTCCTGGCTGCTGCGGCTGCTGCGGGAGTGCATCTACCTCCTCCTCTGCAGCTGGTGCATCCACGAGCTGCTGGACTAGGGAACGCCCCCCCCCACCGATGCCACAGGACCCCTGACACCCCCTGCCTGCCCCTGCGTGATGGGTGAGTGCCCTGCCCTCAGCTGCCTGCTCGGCACGGTGTTCCTGGGGGGTGACAAGGGCCTGGCTGTGGTGCTTGGGGGTGACAGGGTGATGGGGGCCCAGTCATGGTGCTCTTGGGGGGTGACGGGGTGCAGCCATGGTGCTGGTAAGGGCGTCCTCACCCCCTGTGCCTTTCTCCCCTCCCCAGAACTGCTCGTTGCCCCATGCTGATGGACCCCCCAGCGCTGGGACCCTGCTCCAGCCTGCACTCCCCCCGATCACAGAGACCCCAATAAATCTGATCAGCACCTGACCGGCTGGGTGTATTTGGGGAGGGCTCTGGGAGTGTGCCCCCCACCCCCACAACCTTCCAACCCTCGCTCTGGGTAGGACCCAGGCACCCCAGCCTGCGCTGTCTGGGGCCGAGGGGCAGGAGCGGGGAGCCATGGCTCTGCCTGCCCCTCCTGCCTGTCCCTCCGCCAGCTTTATCCCTGCCCGTGACTCAGCCCCTCGTTTAAAGAGCACCTTCGCTTGTCCCCGCTCCAGGCCGTTTCCTGCCCCAGCCCTGCGCACCCGGCCGGCACCGGTGCTGCCAAGAGCCAGCGGGAAGCAACCAGAGCAAAATGTCCCCAAAAGGCCCAGCCTGGCTGGAGCTGCAGAAAAGGTCATGGCCAGCGGGACATGTGGAGAACTGGGGCCCTGCCATAGGGATGGCTGGGGGTCCCCCAGCTGGCTGAGCCTGCTGTGCCCCAGTGCTGCCTGTGCCGGCTTGGCGCCGGTGCCTGGCCCCAGTGTGGGGGCTGCTTGCAGCCCCGTCCCTGCCACAGGGAAGCTCCGTGCGCCCCAGCCTTGGCGGCAGCGCCTGGCGCCAGCACAGCCTCCCTTATCTCGGCGGGAAGTTGGGAGCAGGAAGCACAGCCCGGCGTGGGATAAGGGTCCCGTTTACATTAGCCGCTTTGCTGTGGAGCGAGCTCCCACCCTCGCCCAGCGCCGGGGGGGGGGCTCTGGCCATGGGGAGGACTTGGGGGGCAGCACAGACTCCCACCTCAGGTACCATGGGGGGCTCAATTAGTCCTTGCAACCCCTGTGTGGACACAGGCAGGGATGGGGGCTACCGGGATGGTGCCCTGCGGCTGCACCCCACAGCTCCCCCGTGCCCAGGTTGGCTCCTGCGGCCGGACCCTGCCCTGTGGCCGTGCACCGGTGCGGTCCACAGTGCCGCCCGGGCTCCCGGCTGTGCCCAGCTGCCCGTGGAGCCAGGCCGGCTCCGGTAGCATGGTGCTGGGCATCCGGGCCCGCCGGAGCCCACGTGTCTGGCGCCTGCCCTGCTGCTGCCGTGTCCTGGCCCCAGCGGCGGCTCGGCCCCAGGGCTGGCCGGGACGGGGCGAATCAATGAATTCCCCAAACGGGGAGGTCCGGGGGAGGGGAGAGCATCCCGGCACAGGAAAAAGTCCTGGCAGCGGCACACCACAGGCAGAACGGTGCCGGCCGCCCTGAGAGCACGGCCCCGTGCGCAGCCCCGGCTCCTCGCACCCAGCTCCACTGCCCGCTGTGAGTGAGACACCCCTTCCCCAGGGACCCCTCGTCCAGCCCCACGCCGAGGGGGGGCAGCAAGGGGGCGGGTGGGTGCTGCAGGCAGGGGTGCACAGACCCCTGCCCTCGCCGTCTTGGCACAGGCAGGTTCCCCTGCACTGGGAGTTGGTTCTGGGGTCACATCCCCACCTGACCTCCGGGTCGCCCATCACCATGGGAGCAGCGCTGTGTCCCAATGTCTCTGTGGGGACAAGCAGCCGCAAGCAGCAAACCCGGGCACAGCAGCCTTGCCGGGGCCACAGTGGGGAAGGGGAGCGCAGCTCTGCTGGCGCAGGAGATGCACCAGGTCTCCACCGGGGACCCCCACAGCTGCAGCACCCTCCCAGCATGGGGGTGACGCCTGTCCCCGTCTGCAGGTGGTCCCTGCCACTGCCCCATGTTCCGCTCACGCCGTGCCGGACTGGTGAGGCGGCTGTGGCGGCAGCGCTGTGCAGCAGCTGGCCCCGAGGACAGCCCCGGAGCCCTCAAACCGGCAGCGCACGCCCTCTTCAAGAAGCTGAAGGACGAGGAGCTGGAGCTGCTGGTGCAGGTGGTGGAGAGCCGGGGTGCCTGGGAGTCCGGCTGCGTCTGGGCACCACGGGGGGAGCTGCGGGGGGCCAAGCAGGTGCTGCCCCCCCAGGTCCTGCTCTGCCGTCTCTACCGCTGGCCTGACCTCCGCCAGCCCCACGAGCTCAAGCACCTCTGCTACTGCGCTGGGGGCCAGGGGGGCTGCGGGGACGCAGCCGCACTCTGCTGCAACCCCCACCACTTCAGCCGCCTGGCTGCACCTGGTGAGTGCCAGCAGCTCTGCCAGAGCCCCTCATCGCCCACCCACCCTCTGACCTCTGGTTCCTGGGGCTGGCTCAGGGCTCTGGGGGGGCAGGATGCACGTCCCACCCCTCACCCCCTTCTCTCCCCACCCAGAGACCCCTCCACCCCCCTACTCGAAGGCATCCTGCGGTCCCTCCTGGCCAGACGAGCCCCAGCACCCCAGCACCCAGTTCATGGAGTTCAGCTACAACAGTGGGGACTGGCACGGTAAGAGGGTCCCGCCATGCTGGGGGCTGCTCGAACCCCCATCCTTGCCCAGCGGGCAGGGGGGGCATCAGGCAGGGCTGACTCCCCTGGGCAGCTATGCCCCCACCCTGCTGCTGGTCAAGGCAGAGGTGCAGGACACAGAGCCTGAAAATTGGGGAGCGGAGCTGGCAGCCACTCCTGGTGGGAGGAAAGGCTACGGCGCGGGACAACGGGTTCCTGCCGGGGGACTAGACCGGCCCTGGCCCCCCCACTGCGGCTCCTGTTATTTTTGGCGGCGCCAGGCTCCCCGCCGGAGGAAGCGCTACCCACGGGGACACACACAATGTGCCTTGACGCACACAGCCACGGCTCCAGCCTGGCTGCTGGCCACCAGGCCGCTGGCGCTCCACCTTCCCTGTGCCTGGGGACCCCCCTCACCATTGTCCCCAGGGACAGTGGCTGGGGATGGTCTGGCCCTATGTGCCGGCACGCAGCAGCTCCAGTGACTCGTGCCCCATGCTGGAGCCTGTGCTGGGGCATCCCTGGGGCGCCGCGTCCATCTGTCTGTCCACTCTGTGGGCCCCTGCATGAACCAGGGGACATGGACCCCCCATGTGCCTGCTCCCTCCCCATCGTCTCTCCCCTTGGCCCCTCCGGCTGCGTGGCTTGGCCATGCCTGCGCAGCAGTGGGTGGGTCTGCCCGGCAGTGACAGCTCTGCTCTCCCCCGCCAGACACCAGCCTCTCATGGAGCACCATTAAGGATGGCTACTGGTGCAAACTGGCTTACTGGGAGCACCGGACACGTGTGGGCCATCTCTATGCCGTGCATGAGGCGTCAGTGAACATCTTCTGTGAGCTGCCGCGGGGCAGTGGGTTCTGCCTGGGCCAGCTGCCGGCCGCCCACCGCAGCCGCGCCGTCCGGCGGGCACGTGGCAAGATCGGCCAGGGGCTGCTGCTGAGCCGGGAGCCAGGCGGCGTGTGGGCTTACAACCGCAGTGAGCACCCCATCTTTGTCAGCTCGCCCACCCTGGGGCCACCCGGTGCCCGCGAGCTCACCGTCCTCAAGGTGCTGCCCGGCTACTCAGCGAAGGTGTTCGACTACGAGCGGGCGGGGGGTGTGGGGAGCCGATGGTTCCCTGGGGAGGGCCCCTGCGACCCCCACAGTGTCCGCATCAGCTTTGCCAAGGGCTGGGGGCCCTGCTACTCCCGGCAGTTCATCACCTCCTGCCCGTGCTGGCTGGAGGTCCTGCTGAACAGGCCACGCTGAGGGGCTGGGGCTGGTGGGGGGTGTGTGCCAGGGAGCGCCCCCAAAGTGGGTGCAAGGGGGGCACAAGCTGGGGGGCCCCTCTGCCACCCCACAGCCTCTCTCTTCCAGGGCTGCACTGCAGCGGGGGGGGCCGTCCTGGCCCAGGGGACCTTCTCTGGCACCCTCTGCCCCATCCCCAGAGGGGGTCCAGTGTCCCCCATGCCTGGCTCACCACCCTGCCAGCACCCACTTCCCCTGGCCATGGGTCTCTTGCTGACGCAGGGCACTATTTAATCTCTTTCTCTCTTTTATTTTTATGGTTAAATTTATTTTAATTTATCTTATTTTTGTAAAAAAAAGAAAAGTGCGATGCAGGAGCCCCCCCAGCCCTGTAGGCAGCCGGGGCCAGGTCTGGGGAGGGTGGCCAGGGCAGGGTGTGCTGGAGCTGGGCAGGGCCGGGGGAGGCGGGGGGCTGCAGGAGGGGAGGAAGGTGGGGCAGAGCCCAAGTGTGGGGGTGGGGGTGGGGCCGTGGGCCTAGAGGTCATGGCATGCATGGGGGGAACTGGAGTGAGCTGGCACAGCTGGGGATGTGGGGCCAGTGAGCACAGCTGGAATATGGGGCAGGTGAGCACAGCTGGCGTGTGGGGCAGGTTAGAACAGCTGGACAAGTGAGGGGCAGGTGGTGGGGCAGGTGAGCACAGCTGGATGGGTGTGAGGTGGGTGCTGGGGCATGTGAGCACAGCTGGATGGGTGTGACAGGTGAGCACAGCTGGATGGGTGAAGCGGGTGCTAGAGCAGGTGAGCTCAGCTGGATGGGTGTGACAGGTGAGCACAGCTGGATGGGTGAGGCAGGTGCTAGAGCAGGTGAGCACAGCTGGATGGGTGTGAGGCAGATGAGCACAGCTGGAGTGAGTGTGAGGCAGGTGAGCACAGCTGGATGGGTGTGGGGTGGGTGCTGGGGCAGGCGAGCACCAGAGATGTCGAGCAGGAGCTGAGCTCGAGGCCGGCCGGGCGGGTGCAGGGTCTCCCGCAGTGGGTCCCCGGGCCGGCGGGTCCCCGGGCTCCTCCAGCCACCGTGGCAGCGCGGCCCGCCTCCCCCCCCCGCCCCGGGCGAGCGCGGCTTGCGGGGTGCCCGGGCTGCGCCTGGTATTTGTAACCCCAATAAACGGTGCCAGCAGCACCAAAGACCCCCCCCGTGTCCCCAGGCGGGTCGGTACCGCGCGGGGACGGCGCGCCCGCCGCCGGCGGGGCTCGGCTCCGGGACCGGCAGTGCCCTCTGCAGGCGGCCGCGGCCGGGCCGCGATGACCGCCCGGTCCTTCCTGCCACGCCGCCGGCCCGGCTGAGACGGGCCTGGCGGCTCCGCGGCCCCCGCCCGGCCCCGGCCCCGCCGCGTCCCCGCGGGCAGGAGGTGAGTGCGGGCCGCGCCGTCGGGGCCGCCCCCCTCGGCAGCGGGCTGACGGGCGGGCGGGCGGACGGGCTGCACCGGGAGCGCAGCCGCCGGCACCGAGGGCTCCGGCACCGACGTAGCGCGGTGGCTGCGTGGGGGCGGGCGGGGGCTCCGCGGGGAGCGGCGGGAGGCCGGGTTCGGGCCGGCGGGCGGCGGGGTCGGGAGCGGCTGTCGGCGGCAGCCGCCCGGAGAGGATTTTCTGCGGATTCCCCCGCTCCCGCCCCCGCGGGAGCCCCGAGCCCGGCGGGCCGGTGCCCGCGGCGTGGCCGGGCAGAGGAGGGCCGGGGCGGGGGGGGGGGGCGAGGCGAGGCAGATGCGTGGACGGACGGACGGTGCGCGAAGGGAGGCGGGGGAGGCGGAGGTTCGGCCGGGGGGAGAGGCGAGGCAGGTGGACGGACGGACGGGCGGAGATGAGGGAAGCGGAGCTCGAGGGCCGGGGAAGGAGCGGGCGGGCTGGGCGAGGCGCGGCGGCAGGTGCCCGGTACCGGCGCCCGGCGGACGAGGTTGGGGGGGGGGAAGCCGGCGCTGGAGCGGTGCCCCCCGGCGCGGCCCGCCCGCTCGGCTGACATAACGTCTGCGCGGGGCGGTGTTTGCCTTGGCAGCCCGCGGCGGCGGCGGCGGCGGCTCACACTTTCCGCCAGCGCCGGGCAGCGGCCGGGCTCTGAGTCAGGAGCGGGGAGGGCGGGGGGGGACGACGGAGGGGAGGGGAGGGGAGGGGAAGGGGGGGGCCGGGGTGAGGCGAGGTGAGCCCCGGGCCGGGCCGCGCCGCCGCTGCCTCCCGGGGACCGGCGGCGGCCAAACAGGTTGCGCGGGGTCCCCGCCCAGGCACCTGCGGAGGGGCCGCTCGGGGGGGGGGGGGGCAGCCGCCGCCACCGCGCCCTGCCCCAGCGCCGCCGGGAGCCGGGGGGGGTGGGGGGGCTGCCCCGCCGCGCCCCTCGGCACCCCCGGCTGTCCGTGCCCCCCCCTCCCCGGTTCCCCGTTCTCCGCGCCCGGCTTTCCATTCCCCCTCCCCCATGCACGGTTCCCCGTGCTCATTCTCCGTTCACCCCCCCGCCCGGTTCTCCATCCCCCCCCTCCTCAGTGCCCGGTCTCCCGGTGCCCGTTTCTCGGTGCCCAGTTCTCCATCTCCCCACCACCACCCCGTGCCCGGTTCCCCCGCCCCCCCCCCCGTACCCGCGGGGCGGAGCGGAGCGGGGCGGGGCGGGGCGACCTCGGGGCTCGGCGCCCGCAGCGGGCGGGGCGCGCTCGGCGCCTGGCACCGGCCGAGGCGCCGGCGGGGCCGTACCGGGCTCCCCCCGCCCCCAGCCCCGGGGTCGGTCCCAGCGCGGCCCCGTTAATCGCCGCCGTCCCGCGCCTCTGACTCAGCTCTTCCCCCCCCGCACCCCGGTCCCGGGGGGGCCCCGCATGGCCCCCGCCCTCCCGGGTGTGTGTGGGGGGGGGGGGGGGGTGGCGGGCCTGATGGGCGTCGCCTCCCACCAATAGGAGGCCGGACCGCCGGAGTGCTGCCCAATGAGGGGGCGGGGGCGGGCGCTTCCTGGAGCCCCGGCGGCGGCGGCGGGGGGGGGGCGGGCGGGGCGCGGCGGCGGCAGGTGAAGGCGGAGGCGGGGCCGCGGCCCCGGGACCGGCCCGTAGTTCGGGCGGGGCGTACAGGTGAGCGGCGGCGGGTGGGAGCGGACGAAACCCACCGACGGGGTCTGTACGGAGGTACTGACCGACCGGTAGCGGTACCGGTACGGCGGCGGCTTTTGAAGCCCGGTTGCGGTGAGTCGCGTGGATCCGGGATGCTACCGGCGGGCACGGTCGGGGTGCGGAGCACCGCCCGTGCGCCGGGAGCGGGCGGTGCTCCGCACCCCGACTGTGCCTGCCCGCTGCCAGTAGCCGGTGGACATGTCGCCCGTGGGATGGGGGGCGGTCGTGTGTGGGCCCTTCCCTGCCTCTCTGCACGGGGCTGCGGGAAACTGGTGCTACCGGCAGGGTCTCCGGGAGCGGCTGCCAGACCTCCCGCCAGCGTCCGGTTGTGGTGCCACCATCCAGCCAAGGTCCCCCTTGTGTTCGCCCCACGGGTGGTGGGGTGCTGTCGCCATCGCACCACCCTTCCCAGCCCGGTGAGAAGCTCGGCTGCATCCCCCGGTGCACCGGGTAGGGATGGTACTGTCGTGGCAGGGAGGCAGCTCGGGAACCCCTCACCGCACTGGTGCTGGTAGAGCTGGGAGCAGAGGGTGGGTGTCCTCATGTCCCGGCACGCTGTGCCGGTGACCTCCTGGGCCTGGCACGCTGGCAGCGGCAGTGGGTGCCTCGCTTCTCACTGCTGTCGAGGGTCCCTACAAGGGGTGCCCACCAGGCTCAGTGGCTCGGTAGCACCCGCTGAGCACTGGTGGACTCTGCCCCGCACGCACCCAGCCCTGCTGTACCTGTCCCCCCCTGGCTGGCTGCCCCCAGCTGGCTGTTTGCCCGGGGTGGGGTGCAGTATTTACCCTCCCGCCACAGCCCGCACCAGAGCAGAGCCACCATCTTGGGCTGCGGCTGCCCTTGACCTGGGGCTGTTTTCGCCAGGCGGGGGGACGTGGTGCCAGCTTTGGCGTTGGGTGAGTCTCGGCGTGCCTCGGTTTCCCCTGCTCGGGAGCAGGCTTGTGGGGAGCAGGCTGGGATCCTCTGGCGCTGGCAGAGGCACGCGGCAGCTGCCGGCGACTCGAGGCCATGGTGGTGATGCCGGTGCCGGGCGTGGAGGGAGGGGCTGGACTCAGTAACTTGGAAGTGGGTGCGTAGAGAAGGGGAAGCTGTGGGGCAGGGGACGGTGCAGAGCAGTGGGGCTGGGCTGGGGGCTGGCTGGGGCTGGGGCGCCCTTGCTGGGGACGGGGGTGCAGAGCGGGGGAAGCCCCCGGGCATGAGGAGGTGAGAGGCAGCGGGGAGGGGGGAGGCGTCAGTGTTGGGCCGTGGGGACCCTCTGAGACCACTTGCCCGGGCACAGGCTGGCCAGTCCCCCCTTGCTGGCAGCGCTGCAGTGCTGAGCCCGAGGCCGTGGCAGCGCGGCTCTGCCAGCTGGTGCCGTGCACCCTCGGTGCACACGTGGCATGAGCGCGACGGGCCTGAGCGCAGCGGGGGCGGGCAGTGGGCACAGCGGGGGGTGCGGGGCCAGCGCAGCCCTGCACCCCAGCCCTTGAGGGGTGGCCGCTGCCCCATGCACGGAGCAGGAACTTCTCCTTCAGGGCGGGCGGCGGATGATGAAACCACGGAGAAATCTCTCCTGGCAGCGCGCGGGCTGCTGGCGGGAGCCCCCGGGAGCCCGCGCTCCCCCTGCGCCGCCACTGCCTTTCCATGGTAACCCCACCACGGGAGCTGGCGGGGTGCTGGCAGGGGAGGCCGCCCTGTCTGGGGGGTTGGTGCCCACCCGGCTCCCCGTGGCAGCGCCGGCGTCCCCGACATGCCCCGGGAGCTGCATATCCACACCCCAGTGAGCCCCAGGGCAGCCAGAGGACCTGACGAGGGGCTGGGCTGAGACCCGTCAAACTTGCTTCGTGCCAGGGAGGTGACGCTTGGGTGGCCGTGCAGGCAGCGGGGGAGGCGGCCGGTGCGGGTGCCATGGCCGGTGACCTTCAACGCACCCGGAGCCCCGGCCATGCTCTGTGTCCGGGGATGGGTGGCCGGTTTGCATACACGCTGGTGCGGCAGGAGCTGCGGGGCCCAGGTGCCCCGTGCCCCTGGAGCTGGTGGCGTGACTCGGCGGGGCTGTGGGCGGGCGGGGGGACCGAGCCATGGCGAGGGAAAATGAAAGCAGGTGATGCGGAAGGAGAAGTAGGTCAGGCGAGCGCTGGCCTCTCCCGGCAGCCTCGGCTGCGCTGCGTGCTCCGCTCTGCCCCGGCTGTCCCTGCCGTGTCCCCAGGCCCCATGGGCAGCGGCTGGAGGGGGCGGTGAGTACAGGGTCTTGCTGCCAGGTGCTGGGTCCTGGGCAGGGTGGGTGCCAGAAGCTGCCTGCCCTGGACGCTGATGGGCTAGGAAGCGTGGCCAGGCAGGCTGGCACGCGGTGGGCATGGTGGTGCCCCGGCAATTTTGCTTCAGTTCTCCTCCTGTGGGTGTCCTCGGGGACACGGGGCTGGGGGCCACAGTGAGGATGGGCAGGAGGATGCCCCACTTCTGTCCCGCTGTGTGGCCAAGGAGGGGAGGGGAAGGGGATTCCCATCCCACTTGGGCTCTGCTGAGCCAGCTGGCACGGCAGGGACATCCCGATGGGGCTCGGGGCTGGGGACGGCTCAGGGACAGCCCCGCGCACCACATTGGGGCTCCACGGCCAGCTGCCCCCAGCTCCGCTTCACCGCGGGGCTCTGGGGCTGGGGCTGTTGCCGTCCCCATGGCACAGGGCTGGCCGGGGTCTCGCTCGTGGCGCTGCATGGGTCGGGGAGGCTGCATCGGGCACAGCCCTGCTGGCAGTGCTGCGTGGGCTTGGGGGGGATTAAAGCTGCCTGCCCCCCCCCTTCCCTCCCCCGGGATCAGCCGTGGGCAGCGGGGAGCTGGCAGCAGGCAGCTGCCGTGGGGGCGGAAGCCGGGCTATTTCGGGGGGTGTGGAGGGGGGGCTGTGGGCTGGCACTGTCCTTGCTGGGTGACCCCACCAGGACCAGCACCGCCCCAGTGCCAGGATGGAGCATCGGGGCCCATCCTGTGCCAGCTGGCGGTGCTCAGTCCCCAGGGTGCCATGAGGACAGGGACCCCACATTGGGGAGGAGATTCCACCAGCCTGGGGGGCCCCCCAGGGCCGTGTGGTGTGGCGGGACCCAGGGGGTCTGGCTGCCCTCCAAGGGGCTCCCGTGACTGTGTGCTGCAGGGCGAGAGGCACCGCAGCTGGCTCACCCTGGGGCTGGCGAGCGGGACCAGCTGTGGGCAAGCCTGCCTGTCCCAGGCTGAAGGCTGCCAGAGCCTCCTCCTGCTGCCATTGGCACCCCTTTGCCTGGGCTGCCGGGGTGCCCGTGGGCAGCCGAGTCTTGCTCCATCCCAGTAGGGTCCTGGCCAGGCTGAGCCATGAAACTGGGGCGTAGCAGGATGCCTGGCTCCGCCGTGCCTGTCTTGGGGCTGGCAGGGGCAGCCTGGGCACCATCCGGGCTTGGAGCCCCTCCAAGCACTGCCCGCCTCAACCGCAGCCCTGTCCCCCCGGTTGCTGGGGAAACCTGCGGGTGGGTTTTGCCCCATGCCAGGGTGATCAAAAGTGGGGTTTGCTGTTGACCATTTCCTTCCTGTTCCCCCTTTCCCCGAGCTCCATTTCAGCAACCCCTTCCTTCCTTCCTACCTTCCTTCTCTCTGCCTGCTCCTGCCTGCACGTGGCCCCACTCCCTGGGCTGCCCTGGCAGGGAGCAGCCGGGGACAGCCCGTGTCCGGCCTCGTGTGGCCTCTCCCTGGCATGGGGGATGGTGACACTCATAGTGGGGAGCCCTGGGGGTGACCCACAGAGGTCATGTGCCCTTGGCCACATCTGTCCTGGCCACCCATGGGCGAGCAGGTGGCCATGGGACCCCCTGTCCTGGCAGGTTGGGGTCCCCCATGTTGGGACGTGGTGCAGGAGATGGGTATGCCCACAGCTGGGGTGCCCAGTCTGCTGTCAGGAGAGGGGCTGGTGCCATGCGGGAGCCAGGATGCTGCCAGAGCCCGTCCTGGCTGTGTGCAGGATGGGGCCATGTCCCATCACTGGTGACACTGGTCAGGGTGCCACTGGCCCAGGCAAGGGCGGAGCGTGGAGGAGGATGGATGAAGGTCAGTCCATCCTCCCCAAAGGCCAGCGCCTCCACTGCCTGGTCCCCCCTGGGTGGGCACCCTTGGTGCCCCCTGGCCGGGGCAAGCAGTAGTTTGTGGCCGGCGCATGGGCAGTTGCGACACCCCCAGGGTGGGGGGGACGTGGTGACTCACCCCAGCGGGGCCTGGCCACCAGCGGGAACCCTGAGTCAGGGCTGCGTGCCCATGCCGTGCCCCTCCCTGCCCGCCTCGCCCACCTTATCTCCCGCCCTTAGCACCTGGCACACCTGGGCCAGGGGGGGCTGGCGCCGTTCCCCTCCTTTATGGGGAGCAAAGGGCAGGCAGAGGGTTGGCAGGCAGGTGCCGCGTCCCTCCCTCCCTCCTGGGGACGCTGGCCTGGGGCTGTGCCCCCCACTGGGGCGGCCAGCCAGCCCAGAGCATCGTGGCGGTGTGGTGGGCAAGGCTGCCTGCACCGCTGCTGCCTCCTGTCCGCGTGCTGCCTGTACCCCAGGCCACCAGGCTGACCCATGGCAGCACGGTCCCCGGTGATGGGGGAGGTGGGATGCCATGCCAGGGCGTGCTGGCCCGCATGGGTGAGATGCCGGCACAGCCGCTACTGCCCCTCTGCCCGCCTGCTGTCCCCGATGCCCGCCCGTGTGGTCGGGCTCTTGCACAACCCAGCTCTTTCCGCGAACGTTGCTGGGGCCAGAGGCCCCCTCCCTGCCCGGCTGTGCGGCCGTGCTGGTGCAGGGCTCTTCCCCTTTCTGCCTGGCCTCATGCTGCTGGCAGCACCGGCACGGCTGCCCAGAGCCTGGCTGTGGCCAGGCCAGGGCACTGCAGCGGGGCTGCCCCCCGGCTGGGGGGCAGCCCCGCCGCAGCGCCCTGGCACGGCTGGGGCTGGGCTGGTGTGGGCGTCCGGGGCAGATGCTGGGTGCCAGCAGTGGGGTGTGGGGAGCGCTCCCCGGCCTGCTAATTGCTGTTTAGCTGGGGACACAGAGGGTGTAATTACGGGGGGGGGGGATTGCGCGAACCTGCAGCCGGCCCCAGGGGCCTGTGGGGGGGGCAAGAAGGGGGGCCGTGGCCCATGCATGCCCCTGCCCGGGGAGTGGAGGGGACCAGGCAGTGCTGTCCGGCCAGGGCCGTCCCCAAGCCCCCTCCCCAGGTCACAGTGTCCCACATCCACCGTGGGACCTCCGGGACCTGCTTCGGGGGCAGAGTGGGACGTGCATCTGCAGGGTTGGGGGGCGGCTCCGGGGCTGGCCAGGCAGGCCAGGGCACGCCATGCTGAGCCCAGCCCTGTGGTAGCAGCCCCGCTCCCGCCGAGTGCAGGCGCCCTCCCAGCTCGGCCAGGCCAGCCGCGGCCGGTGGCCAGCACCCAGAGCCCAGCGCCCTGCCTTGGGGCAGCGGGAGGGTGAGGGCCTGTCCGACGCCTTGGCATGGGGGGCTGGGGCAGGCGGCGAGGAGGCAATACCGATGGCAGGGAGGGGATGCCCGCGGCATGAGGCGCCCGTCCTGCCAGTGCTGGGAATTTCCTCCCGCGGGAAGGGGCTGGGGGATGCCCCCTGCCCGGTTCCGCATTGGCGCCCCACGGCACGGCACCAGCCGTGAAGGGTTAATGCCGTGTGTGTTCTGGGAAGCGGGGCTGGGAGGTGCGTGACCCGGGGTGTGGGCGTCGACTCCTTTTGAGGTGGGATCCTGCGCTCAAGTGCAGCGGGGAGCGGGGCCAAGTTCACACAGCACCCTGCCTTCCCCTCCCTGCCGCTCGCAGGCCGCCGACCCGGCCGCGGCACAGTGCCGAGCCACGCCGGGACACGCGTCAGGTGAGCCGCGCACCCACCAAGCCACCACCAGCCGTCGTGGTGGAGAAGGTGCCAGGGCAGTGGGAACCCGGCGTGGTACCACCAGGCATGGGGAGGGCCAGGCACAGCTGCTCTGGCACTAGTCGGGAGGCTGCCGGGATGCTGGCGTCGCCCGAGCCCTGCACCGCCCTCAGTGCCGGTGGGATGGGATGGGACGGGACGGGATGGGAAGGGACGGGCAGTGAGGTCCGGGTCACCACGGCCTGGCAGAGCGGGGCCTGTACCCTGCAGCGGCGATGCCGGGCAGCCAGACGCGCCTCTGCCTGGCCCGGGCTGTGGGGAAGGTTTTGGCAGTGGGAGGGGGCCATGGTGCCAGCACAATGCCAGCGGGCAGGGGGCCGGTGTGGGGGCTCGGCTGGGCCGATGGCTGCTTGTCCCTGCTGCAGGTGCCAGGGTTGGTGCCGGGGACACCGCTGGTCCTGCAGCCGCCTGCTCCACTGTGGCAGGGCTGCCCGTGCCCAGCCTCCAACCCAGCTGTTGTGCCGGGCTGGCACAGGGCCCCAGGAGCTGCGCCGGGCAGCGCCGGCTGGGCGCGGAGGCAGACCTAGGCCACGGTGCTTGGACCCCCTTCCTCGGTGCCGATGGCTGCCGTGCCTTGGCCACGACACACGACCATGCCCATGAGGCACTCGAGGTGCTTGGGGACCGGGAGCTCTCCGTGTGGCAGTGCGGGCGTGAGGAGCCAGACGGCAGCAAGGGGCCAGGGTGGTGCCATGGGGCTCGCTCCCTGGTGCCGTGGGGCGGGGGGGTCTGTTTATCCTCTTCTCTCTTCAAACCATTTCCTTTCGTCTCTGCTCACTGTTTTCTTCTTTCAAAGAGCAAGACCGCTTCCCCCTGCCACCTTCCCTCCAGCACCAGGACCCCCAGCATGCCTCTGGCATATGCCCACTTCAGGGCCACCAGTCCAGCCAGACCCTGGCCCACTGCTTTCCCCGCCAGGCAGGCAGAGGGGCTGCACAGCCCCCCGCCCTGCAGCCATGCCACCCCCAGCACTGTGGCAGCCAGTGCCTGGGCCACCACGGCTCCCCACCAGCTTCAGGCAGGGCAATGTGGTGGGTGGGGGGGATGCACAGCCCGGACACCTGGGTCCCCTTCCCGGCTCCCAGAGGGCGAGGGGCCCCTGCGGGGTGAGGGGCCGGGGGCTGAGTTGATGGTTGGCGCCGCACTCCCCTTCCTGGGTGACTCATTCTCCCCGGTGCGGCTGTGAAGTCCCTCGACAGCGTTTGTGACTCTTGTGACCAAAAGCAGCGGCACTCAGCAGCAGCCCAGGGTGGGGGCCGTGCTCCCCGGGACCCCTGCGCACCTTCCCCATGGGGGAGCAGGTGGGGGGACCCCCCCAGGCACCCATTCCTACCCCACATCTCCCACCATCCCCAAGCCGGGGCTGGTGCTCGGCACAGGCTGGCATCGTGCCTGCATGCAGGGTGCCATCCCAGCTCAGCGGCACGGGACATAGCCAGTCCCCACGCAGGGTGAGTGCTGCAGAGCCGGACCCCCATCCTGCTGCATGCAGCTGTGCTGGGGCAGCCAGACCCCCAAGGAAGGGGGTGGGCTGGCAGGTGAATGGGGGCTGGCCACGGTTGTGCCAGGCGGCACAGGCCGGTGGCGGGATGTCAGGGTGACCCAGGCAGGCATTGTTCCTGCTGCCACGCGCTCCGGCATGGGAGCTGGCTCAGCATGGGGAGCGACCCCCCCTTTCCCCAGCTCCGTGTAGCTGCCGCTGCCGCAGCCGAAAACAGGCCCGGCCGCAGGCGTTGACGTAACCGAGAAAGCTCTGGTGCGGTGGGGGCACGGGCATCGCTGCCAGCCTCCTGCCTGGTCCGTGCCCCCCACGCCATCATCTCTGGCACCGTTCAGCAATTGCCAGGGGGCCGGGGGCGGCTCTGGCACCCTCACACCTCGTTCCCCCCCATTTCCTTATCGCCGCTGTGATCTCCTCGATGGCAGCACCCGCTCAGCATGTGACTTCGCTCCAGCGGGGAGGATGCGCGGGGGGGTGGGGGTGTCGGGGAAGAAGCCATAACGGGCGGTTTGGTGCGATGGAAAATCCCCCTCTTGCCGCCGCCTCGCCCCCGCCCTACCCCAGCCCTGCGCCCTCGTCCGCAGGCATCCGGCCCCGTGGCCGCTCACGGGGGTCCCAGCTCCCTCGCTGGGCTGAGCTGGGCCTCCACCCGTGAGTTCTGTGGCACCGGCAGTGCCGAGGCTGCTCCCGCTTGCACCGTGACACAGTGAGACAGGCAGCTTTGCCCGTTCCTTGGAGCACCCTGCCACCCGCCGGGGTACAGCTAGGGCCTTGGCTGCCGCACTGGGCCCGGGCACCCTCTGGTGCAGGAGACCCCACACAGGCATGTGCCGGCGGGTGCTGGCCATGGCCCTGCAGGCAGGAAGAGCCCTGTGAGCGCCCCGTGCCTGGGTGTCTTGTGGAGCCGGGGGTGCTGTGGGGACCGGGGGACAGAGGGGTCCATCCTGCTGCCATCGGGGTTTAGCTGGGGGAGGCAGCAATGGAGGATACAGGTGCTGCCACCCCATCCCGGGACCACTACCTGTGACAGCCCTGGGCATCTGCAGGGCTCCAGGCCACCCTCGGCGGGCGCCACATCCCCATCATCCCCCTCCAGCCACCCGAGCCACGGCATGGGGCACTTGCCTCCCCTAATCCTGCCCCCGCTGCTAATCCTGCCTAATCCCACCGGGGGCTGTCGCTGCCTGTTGGCTCCCATGTCCTGATGGCTTAATCACCCCTAATCCACTCGCCCCCGCCCTGGCCAGCAGCAGGGACCCCAGCTGGCAGCGGGGACCCCAGCCGGTGACAGGATGGGCTCCTGGCGAGGATGGAGGGGGGCGGCCATGGGCGCTTAGCACTGGCGCCGTCATCCCGGGCGGTCGGCACTGCCCGGCTCCCAGTTTCAGGGGCGGCTGCTGCCTGCCCTGCCGGTCGGGCCTGCTCGGCAGCGGCTGGGGCGGCTCCACAGCCGGTTGCTCCGGGGCCGTTCCCAGCCGCCTGCCGAGGCAGCCCCAGCTGGCAGCCGCCCAAGCGCAGGGAGCGGCCGGCGCGGGGATGGGCCCCTGCGCCGGGGGCCGCCGGCCGCGCCGCCCCTCCACGGGCAAGAGGGGGCACGTCCCCCGCACCCGCCAACAGCACAGCATGGCTTGGCACAGGCCGGCATGGCGTGGCAGGGTTCAGTTTTGATGGGCCTGGCGCAGCTGAGCGTGGCCTGGTGTGGCTCGGCGATGTCCAGTGCCACATGCCACCATCTGCCGTGGCTTGGCTTGCTCAGTGTGACACGGCACGGTGCTGGCAGCACTGAGAGCCTGGACATGGTGGTGCTGTGTGCCTGCCTCTGCCTGCCCCAGGGTGCAGGCAGGGCTGCAGCCACCAGACGGACCTCCCACCCCAGTGTCACCCAGGAGCCCTGGTGTCACCCAGCAGCACCGGAGAGCTGGGTGGGCATTACCCATGGCTGGGCATGGAGTTGCAGGCCAGGTTGCAGCACTGGAGATGCCACTGCTGCCTGTACCCTGCCTGCGGGTCAGCAGGGCAGCAGGCTCCTTCTTCCCACAGGCTCCATCGCCCACCTGCGCCGGCTCCATGGGGACCCCGCATGCCACTGCTGGCAGTGCTGGGTTTACAGCTGAGGCCAAGCCCTGCCAGGCACAGCGTGGGAAAGGCCCGGCTCGCGCAGGCAGGGCTTGGCTGCGTGAGGAGTGGCCCCGGGCTGGGGCAAAGGGGGAGGGAGGGGGCCAGGCCCCCACCAGCAGCGGGGGCAGGAACCGGCAGCGCGGGTGCTGATCCTAATCTGCGGTGGCAGGAAGCGTGGCCCCCGTTCCCAGCCCGGCTGGGCTCCACGGGGCGGCCCACGGCCCTCGGGGCCCTCTTCCCGGCACTCGCCCGCCCACCCGCACCCGCCGGCGGCGAGGCCCGCGTTCCCAGGACGGGGCTGCCGGGAGCCAGCAGCTGCGCCTGGCTGTGCCGGGGGGCCAGGGGGGTGGGTGGGCTGGTGCAGGAAGCGCCGCGCCTTGGCGCCGTTCAAAGGCACCACGCTGAGATTTCCCCCTTTGCTGTGGTGTTGTGGGGGGCGGCGCGGGCGGCTGGGTGCTGGCGGTGGAGGAAGCGCGGGGGGTTGCGGTGGGGGACCTGCCGCCCGCCAACCTCAGCATGGGGTGTGGGGGGGTTAGGGCAGCCCCCAGGCCCCCAGCCTACCGCAGTTCAGTGTCCCACCAAAACCCCGGTCCAAGGTGCCACCACCACCGAGCCTCGTGTGATGGAGGTTTCCTCGCACCCCGGCTTTGCGGCAGAGCTGATGCTTCAGCCGCGACAATTCCTCTGAGCGCCGTCTTTTGGCTGGTTCCTGTGCCAGTCGGCGAGCATCCCGTCCTTCCCGCAGGTGAGGACGATGGCCAGCCCGGAGGACGACCTCATCGGCATCCCCTTCCCCGAGCACAGCAGCGAGCTGCTGAGCTGCTTGAATGAGCAGCGGCAGCTGGGGCTGCTCTGCGACGTCACCATCAAGACGCAGGGGCTGGAGTACCGCACCCACCGCGCTGTCCTGGCCGCCTCCAGCCGCTACTTCAAGAAGCTCTTTGCCGGGCCGGGGCCGGGGCAGGAGGTCTGCGAGCTGGACTTCGTGGGGCCAGAGGCACTGGGCGCACTGCTGGAGTTTGCCTACACGGCCACGCTCACCATCAGCAGCGCCAACATGGGCGAGGTGCTGCGTGCTGCCCGGCTGCTGGAGATCCCCTGCGTGATCGCTGCCTGCGTGGAGATCCTGCAGGGCAGCGGGATGGAGGTTCCTGGCCCCGATGACGGCGACTGCGAGCGTGCCCGCCGCTACCTGGAGGCTTTCGCCACCCTCCCCGAGGGCGAGGCGCCCGCCCCGCCACCCCCCCGCCCCTCTGCCCGCCGCAGCAAGAAGACCCGCAAGTTCCTGCAAGCCCGTGGTGCCCGGCTCAACAACCACGCTGAGGAGCTGCCTGCTGAGGCCGAGGGCTGCGGCAGCCCCCCACTACCCCCCCAGCCACCCTCGCCCCCGCTGCCCGAGGGGCTGCCCCTGCCCTACGAGAGCTTCGAGCTGCCGGAGGAGGAGGAGCTGCCCCCACACCCCTTCCCCTTCCCCTACCAGCCCCCCTTGTCTCCCGAGGAGGCCGCCTCTGACGAGGACGCCATTGACCCCGACCTGATGGCGTACCTGAGCTCGCTGCACCATGAGTCGCTGGCACCTGGGCTGGATACGCCCGACAAGCTGGTGCGCAAGCGCCGCTCACAGATGCCCCAGGAGTGCCCCGTCTGCCACAAGGTCATCCACGGTGCCGGCAAGCTGCCCCGCCACATGCGCACGCACACAGGCGAGAAGCCCTTCGCCTGCCAGGTCTGCGGGGTCCGCTTTACACGGTGAGTGCTGCCGGACAGACCCCTCCCTGCCTGACGGGTACCCGACACCATCCCCTTGGCACCTCTCCTGCCAGCCCTGCCAGTGCCTGGCTGCATCCCTGGCCTGGTGCGGTGCAGGTTCGTGGGGTCATCTGCACCCTGTGAGCGCTGCCGGATGGACCCTCCCTGCCTGCCACCAAGGGTACCCGGTGCCATCCCCTGCCACACCTCCCCTGCCGGCACCTGGCTGCATCCCTGGTGTAGTGCAGCACAGGGACCCGTTTCCCACCACCGCCAGTGCCGCAGCAGACCCTGCACGCCCCAGCCAGGCAGCCGGGATGTGGTCCCCTGCCCTGCCAGAGCGCCTGCACCCCCGCGCCCTGCAGAGCATCCCTGCCACACATTCCCACCACGGGCCTGCCGGCACCATCCCCCTGCCTGCCGCGGCTGGGTGGCTGCTTCCCTGGGGATGCCGGCCGCCCCGTGCTGACGTCTTGTCTGTGTGTCCACCCCCCTGCAGGAACGACAAGCTGAAGATCCACATGCGCAAGCACACAGGCGAGCGGCCCTACTCCTGCCAGCGCTGCAGCGCCCGCTTCCTGCACAGCTATGACCTGAAGAACCACATGCACCTGCACACGGGCGCCCGGCCCTACGAGTGCTACCTCTGCCACAAGGCCTTCGCCAAGGACGACCACCTCCAGCGGCACCTCAAGGGCCAGAACTGCCTGGAGGTGCGGACCCGCCGCCGTCGCCGTGACGAGCCGCCCCCGCCGCCCGCTGGTCCCCCCGGCCTCGACCTCTCCAACGGGCGGCTGGATGGGCTGCGCCTCTCCATCGCCCACTACTGGGGTCCGGGACGGCCCGAGGAGGAGGAAGAGGAGCAGGAGGGCGAGGAAGGGCCACAGCCGGACGACGCCGTGCCGGTGGAGACGGCATAGGGCCGCTGTGACGGCGGGTGCTGTGCCGAGCCGTGCCGTGCCCGCCGGGGTTTCTGTTCCCGTTTTTCCCCGTCACGGTTCGTTCCCAGTTATGCAAAGGGGGAAACTCCCCCCTGGCCGATTTGCACAATGGGGTGGGGGGCTCCCCCCCGCCGTACCCGGGCGGCGGAGCTCCGGCGGGTGGGGTGGTGGCGGGGAAGAAGCGGGACCGGGGTGTGTGTCCCCCCCCAAACCCTCCCCGTGGATGCCACCCCCCAGCGGGGCCGGGACCGGGCGGGGGCGCCCACGGACAAGCCCGCCCCCGCCAACCGGGGAGAGTGCGGGGCGGGGCCGCCAGGGCGCCCCCTGCCGGCCCCGCCCCGCGCTCTCCCCGGTTGGCGGGGAGAGGGAGGCCGCCGCCCCGCGCTGTACATAGCTTGTGTCCCCCCCCCGCCTCCCTGTCCCCGTCCCGAGCAGCCCCTCCCCGGCGAGCCCCCCTCGCCCCTGCACTCCCGGCTGCTTTCTCTTGGTTGCACTATTCGGGTGAGCCCACCCGGGTGTGGGGCAGCCCCGGCCCCCACCCAACCCCCCGACCCCCAAAGCACCCCGGCCCTGTGGGATCCCCCCTCCCCGGGGTGGCCGGACCCCAGCGGTCACCCTTCTGCCCTTTGCACATGCCCCCCCCCCCAGGGCGCAGTCCCGCTGGGGGAGCAGGGGACCGGCACTATTTGCCTAAAATAAGAGTTTATCTATATTTAAAAAGATGATGTAATATATTCCCCCCCCAGCCCCTCCGCTGCTGCCCGCCAGCGCTGCCCGGCCCCCCACGCGTCTGTCCCTTGCCATGGGGTGCCGGGAGGGGTGATGGGGACGAGGGGCTCGGCTCCCGTCATGGCTTTAAAGTGCCTTATGGTGAACTTGAAATTTTCGGCTACTTGAACCTCTCTGGTGTCAGGAACCAAACAAATAATCGGCGGGCGGCCACCCCCCGCCCTGCCGGGTCGCCTCTGTCTGTCTGTCTGTCTGTTTGTGTTTGTTTTTTTTTAAACGAAGGCTGCTTGGTAATAAACGGAGAAGCAGGGACCCCCCCGCGCCCGGCTGTCTGTCTGCCCTGCGCCCCCTCCCCGGAGCAACTCTACTCAGGCCTGGGGGAGTGAGTGGGTCTGGGGGCACCGTGGGGATGGAGATGGGGACACCACGGGGCTGGGGACGGGGACATCGAGGGGCTCTGGGCACCATGGGGATGGGGATGGGTGGGGGCACTCAGGGCCTGGGGACACAATGGAGCTGGGGGCACCACGGGGATGGAGCCAGAGGCAGCACGGGGCTGGGGGCTCCATGAGGTCGGGACCACCGTGGGGGGCTGGATGCCAGCTCTGGGCACTGGGACGCTGGTGCCTTGAAGACCAGGTGCTTTATTCACCAGCCCCTCCCCACCCGCCCCAGCAGCTCCTGGCTCCCACCATGCTGCTCAGGCTCCAGCCATGACCCCGGAGCCTGGACCCGCATCCTCGCCGCCGCATGGCACCGTCCTGCCGTCACCAGGCCCTGCCCTTGCTGCTGGGCGGCCGCAGGGCCATCACCTCTTCCAGCTCGCTGCCACTGCTCTCAGGCTGCTTCTGGTAGCTGAAGTCCAGGCTGCAGGGGGGAGAGCAGTGTTGGTGACCAGCACCCCCAGTGCTGGGGCATGTCGGGGACATCGCCACCCCCATCACCAGCCCTCACCTGGAAAGCGAGCTGTCCTCGCCATCCACCCCGCTGCTGCCCCCGTCACTCTCCCCGCTCGCCTCCTCCTTCAGCTGGGCTCGCAGCTGGGCTGCCAGTTCAGGGGGCAGCCGCCGGCTGCCCCCCCGGCCCCCCACCACCTCGCGGATGCGCTGCTGCAGCAGCCACCCTTGCTCCTGTCCCCGCAGCGCCTGCACAGCTCCCAGCCACAGCCCCACCGTGTCCTCGTCGCTGGAGTCCCTGCAGAGATGGGGTGGGGGGGTGAGCTGCAGACCCCCCCACCCGCTGCAGCCCCACCAGACTCCCATGGGCTCCCTGCACCCCCCTGCTCACATCTCCTCGTCCCCAGTGTCCCGGTAGCTCAGGGGGCCCATGCAGACGGAACAGATGTTGCTCAGGGTTTGGTAGCACTCACTGCAATACAACCCTAGGGAAAACGGGGCCGTGAGAGGGGTGGGAAATTCTGGGGGGGGTGTCCCCTATGTGGGGGAGCTCCTACCTTTGCAGCTGGGTGTGATGCATGCAATGAAATCTGGCTGCTCCGTCATCCCACAGGCCAGGCAGCGTTTCTGCTGGATGCCCAAGAGCCGAGCCAGCCGGGCAAAGGCAGGCAGCCTGCCGGCAGGGAGTTGATGCTGCATGGGGCAACGCCATCCCCGGGGCTTTGCCCTTGCTGTGGACCCCCGGGAATGGTGTTGCCCTTTTGCAATGCTCAGCAAGGTGCTTATGGGGTTGGGATGGCTCCAACCCCATGCATGCATTCCCCAGGGGAGCTTACCTGGAGGTGAGGAAGAGGAGCAGGTTGCCTTGCCCGGCGTCGGCCGTACGCTGCATGGCGGCTTGGCGCAGGGCACGTGCCAGCCCTGCCCGCCGTGCCAGGATGGTGCTGTGGAGGAAGGTTGTGCGCTCCTGGTATGGCAGGGGTGGGGTGAGGGCAGGTGGCTGCCGAGGGGGCATGGGGAGGTGGGGGGGGGGGGCTTCTCACCTGCTCGCGGCACGGGTAGTAGGCGGCACACACTGCCCGGCGCAGGCGTGCCACATAGCTGCCGAAGACAGCGATGAAGAGGCAGATGCCATACAGGAGTCCTGGTGGGAAGAGGACGAGTCACGCAGGGGTGACCCTCCCTGCACCCTCCCCCCGCTACCTAGCACACTGAGGGTGCAGCAGCCCCAGTCACCCATGCTGAGATAGGTGCTGTAGTCGGGCTCCACAGGCTGGAGGAGGCAGCGCTGGGAGAGCACCGAGACATTGCCCTGCTGCAGCGCGCCGAAGGCAGAGACCAAGTCCCGGAAGATCTCGCTGGTGTAGCCCGTCCCGTTGACACTGATGCCCAGCACCGCTGGTGCTGTGGGGTGCACGGCTCAGTCCCGGGGAATGGGGCACCTGCTGCCCCAAAGCCCCAGCCCCCAGCCAGCAAAGCACCCAAGGGTGCTGCTCCGGCACGGTGGGTGCTGCTCACCCCTGGCGACGATCTCCCCCCGCAGCTGATGCCGGACCAGGTCAAGCAGCCAGAAGAGGCTGTAGTCGGCCAGGACAATGCTGAGCCCCAGCAGCACATGGCGCAGGACCCCCACCAGCTGCAGCCCGTACCGTCGCCGCTCCTGCCGTGACAGCCACAGCCCGGCTGGGCGGGCATGGGAGCGCCGTGAGGCCATGCAGTGCCGGGACCCCCCAGCTTCTCGCCGCAGGGGTCACCTGGGAGATGCTCCCCTGGGCGTGGGGCTGACCTGGGGCGATGTAGCGGCCGCTCTCCCAGGCTGTCAGGGGCAGCACGGTGGGTTTGCCCTGCTCCGCCCGCCGCAGGTCCAGCTCCACGAAGCGTCGTGTGATGTAAACGTTGTCAAAGGTGTCATCCCGCAGGTACCGGTGACGGTACCGCAGCGCCCTGGGGGACACAAAGGGGATGCTAGATACCCACACGCTGGGTCGCCGTCCCCACGGGGGGCTGGAGCGGGACCCCAGCTCACTCACTGGAGGTACATGTAGAGAATGGCGCAGAAGGAGACATGCATGAAGAGCCCCAGGACCTGGCGGGTGGGCTCCAGGCGCAGACGCACGCCCTCCATGATGTCCAGGGCCACCTCCCCCAGGCTCTTGCTGGCGTTGAGGCTGATGTTGAAGCGGTGCACAGCCGAGATGTTGAACTCGAACTCCCGGCGGACACGGTCCAGAGTGTCCCTGAGGGCTGCGGGGGTGACAAGGGGCCACGCAGTGCTGGGGGTTGGGGCAAGAGCCAGAATGGGGCAGAGGCGGGGCAGAGAGGGACCCCCAACGCTGCCACGGCACCGGGATACTCACGGTCTCCGATTTTCCTCTTGAGGAAGGACTGGATGTACTGTGGGATGATGCAGAAGAGGAGGGCAACTGCAGAGAGGAGGGGTCTCTGCCAGGGTGGGGCCCCCATGGTGGGTACGGGTCCGCCCCGCCACCTCCCACCCCTGCTGCAGAGGGACAGGGACCCACTCACCATTGGCCAGACCACAGAGGGGCCTGAAGATGATGATGACGTAGCAGAGGAAGAAGAGGAAGGGGATGGCGCGCTCGCAGTTGTCCTTGGCCTCATCGAAGAGGCGCAGGCAGCGGCGGTACGGTGTGCCCAACTCATGGTTGCACACCCTGCCCATGTTTGCCAGCCACAGCCAGATGTTACGCAGGGCTCGGGCTGTGGGCAGGGAGCAAGTGTTGGGGGACGGGCAGTGGGCAGTGAGGACAGGGACAGACTGAAAGCAGGATGGGGGGTTACTGGAGATGGGGAGACCCTCAGGGACCCCCGCTCACCGACGTGGCTGACGGAGTCCATGATGGAGCGGAAGAACTTGCGGACATGGTCACCCACCACCTTGGCTTTCTGGGCGATGTCCTTGATTTTGGACAGCACGTCTGCAGAGAGGGGTGACCCCTGACCATACCCTGAGGGGCGAGGGCAGCCCAGGGCCGGCTAGCGCTGCTGCAGCTCCCCCAGGAAGGGACCCTCCCATCCCACCGCATCCCCCCGGCCCCTCCTCTCACTCAGCAGCGGCTCCTGGGCGCGTTGCAGCCGCTCGGCTGTCTGGTTGAGGGCGAGCTCGGCCCCGCACGACAGCGACTCGGCAGCCCGGGAGAAGTTGTGCAGGATGTTGGTGCAGGGGCCCTGCATGGCCATGCCTAGTGCCAGCAGCAGCAACAGCATCTTCCCCTCCCCTGCAAGGACAGGGCGGTCCCGGGGCTCAGCTGGGACCCAGCACCCCCCTGGCACTCCCCTGGCTCCCGGCGACGGTACCAACAGCTGCTTACTGGTGAAAATGTGGGGCAGCGATAGCAGCACAGTGACCCGCACCTTGACAGAGAAGGCCATGCCCAGCCCCAGCCCCGCGCCCAGGCTGGTGGTGGTAACCAGGCAGTACCAAACATTGTGGCCCTGCGCCAGCAGCACCAGAGCTCCATACAGGCTGGCCAGAGCCATGCCCAGCACAAAGCCACCGGCGCTGCGGGCTAATTCCGGCGCCTCGCTCGCCTCCTCCGGCTGGCGCTTCTGCCGGGGCCACCTGCCCCCAGACTGCTGTGCCAGGCTCTTCCCCCAGCCCCTCAGTCCCTGCAGGGCTCTGCCCAGCCACAAGACCAGCCCCATGCTGGGCTGGGCTCTCCCAGGCTCCTGGTGCTCTCCCAGGCTCCGGGCACAGGGATACGACAGGTGGAATGGGCAGCTCACAATACACTGGTTCCAGGGGAGCATCCCACCGTTGTCGGTTCCAGGGGAGCACCCCACTGTCACCAGGATGAGACACAGAGCCATGGAGCCGGTAGTGGCCCCTGGGCAAGAGCACTCTGCTGGGACAGAGGCACGCAGGAGGCAGAAACCACCCAATACGAGTGAGATCCCCTCCCGCCCCGTTCCCGGCCAGGGCTGCCCACGGGCAGCAGGAGAGGGCAGGGCTGACGCCTCCTTCCCCACCCAGCCCTGAAGCGAGCAGTGGTCTCGCTGCTGCCCACCCCGTGCAGCCGGTTCCTCTGGAGCCGGCCAGACCAGTACCGCACCAACAAGTTTTTCCTGGGTGCCAGTGTTGGGACCCTCCTTGGCCTCGGTGAGTGTGCCCCAGTGTCGAGCACGGCAGGGGGCCGTTGGCAGTGGGGGCTCAGGGCACATTTGTGGGTGTTTCAGGGCTCTGCCAGCTCCTCATCGTCCCCATGAACATCATAGAAATGCGCAAGGTGCAGCTTTCCTATGGGCTAGCAGGTGAGGATGGGGCCGGGAGGGGACTGGGGCGACATGGGCCGTTGGGATCCCCAGGGGGGGTCTCTGCGGGACCGTGGGGACAGCTCTCTGCTCCTCACAGGGGTGGCTGCCCTGGGCTGGGCCACGTCCCCCCACTTTCGCTGTGCCAGCCTGCTCGTGGCCCCCAAATTCCTGGGCAAAGAAGGTCGGGTCTACGTCCTCTCCTTTGTCCTCGCCGCCATCTACAACGGTAGGGTCCCCCCTGCGTCCCTGTCCCTCCCAGTGGGGTCCTGAGGGCCAGCGGGGTCTGAGCCACCCCTGCTGGCGCCAGGGCCCGTGGCCAATGTCTGGCACAACCTGGAGGAGGTGACGCGCTCGCTGGGCTGCGTGACGGAGCTGCAGGTCAACCACAGCCGTCAGCTCTGGCAGGTGTCGACAGCCCCCCTGCGCAGGGTGATGGAGGACATGGTGGTGAGGCATGGGGGCCGGGGCGGGGGGGGGCCGGTGGGAGCAGGACTGAGCCTGTGTGTCCCCCCTCGGCAGCGGAGCGGGCAGACGCTGAGCGCCGAGATGCAGAACATCTCACGCGCCTTCGTGGGGCTGAACGAGGAGGTGGCCAGCGAGGAGGGGTATGACCTGCGGCAGCGCCGGCACCCAGACCCCCAGCCGGCCCCCAGCACACAGCAGCTGTACGAGATGAAGACCAAACTGCGCTGCACCTGTGAGTGGGGTGGGCAGGAGGCTGGCAGCATGCAGTGCAGGCAGCTGCTGGCCAGGGGATGGGGCTACCACAGCCCCCCGTTGCCGGCCTTGCAGGGCACCCTGGATGGTGCCTGGGCCAGCGGGTCTGGGGGTCCGTGGGCAGCTGAGGGCTCCTGCCCCCCCAGATGTGATCGAGTTGGGCATGCAGCGCTGCCGGGACTGGTTCAGCGCCAAGCACGATGCTTGCATGGCACGAGTGGTTGTGCCCCTCATCAGCCACCTCCTCTGCCTGCCCATGAAATTCAAGCTCCTCTGCCACATCGTCAAGGGTGGGTGATGTGTGGGACACTCGCCCTGTCCTCCCTCGGTGGGGTGGCTCCGGCTCTGCCCCCTACAGCCCCCCAGGATGGCAGCCGCAGCCTGTGCTGGGGCGATGGCCGGAGGCCCCGGCTCTGCCAGCACCGTCCCCACTCTGTCCTCACAGTCATGCACAGCTGGTGCTGGGACAAGATCCCGGTGGAGGGCAACTTCGGGCAGATGTACGACCTGGTAAACAACTCCGTCAGCAACCTCAGCCAGGAATTCAGTGCCAGCGTCGTCTTCCAGGTGGGTGTCTGTCCCCTCTGCCCAGGGCCAGGGCAGGGGCTGGATCCTGCCCAGCCCCACAGTCCCTCCGCTGCAGGAGGAACACCACGAGATGCTACTGGGTGCCAACGTGTCGGCGGAGCAGCTGATGGAGGAAGTGACCTCGCACCTGCAGCAGCACGGTGCCCACCTGGGCCAGGCCATCTCCTTCTTCCGCCTGCTGCTCTCCTGCACCTTCCTCCTCGTCTTCATCTCGTGAGCCCTGGGATGGGGGGCAGGGGGGGGCATGCCCCTGTGCCAAGCGCAGGGCATGGAGGGGAGGGGGGCCTCCTTTGGCAGCAGGTCTGGGGGGGCATAAAGACAAGGGGGGGCCTGGGGGGCTGCAGCCGGTCCCTCGCCGCCGCCTGGACCCCCCCTCTTGCCAGGGCTTTCTCCTACACCAAGCAGTACTGCCAGGACATCTGCTTTGACAACCTCTACATCACCACCTACTTCTGCCAAATCGATGCCCGCCGCAGAAAGCAGGTGAGGGGGGAGAAGGGGCGGCAGGCAGCCCCCCACCCCCAGCGGGGGGTCCCGGGGGGCTGCACTGAGCCACCGCACTCCCCCTCCTCCAGCACAAGCAGACGCTGCTGCCCCTGCGCCGGGCAGAGGTCTCAGCCGTCATCTTCCCATGCCGCTTGGCCGTGCAGCCGCCCGAGCTGCAGAGCATGGTGAGGGGCTGGGGGGGGGGCTGGGGGTCCAGGGCTGGGGGCCAGGCTGTGGCCGACCCTGCTCCCCACAGGTGCTGGAGCTGCTGGAGTGCATCCCGCCCCTGCTCCTCCTCCTCCTCGCCTGCGGCCTGGACCACGCACTCTTCACCATGCTCAGCATCATCCAGCAGCACTCCTTCGTGCAGTACTCCTTCCACAGTGAGCCCACGGCCCCACAGCCCCACTGCACCCCACAGCAATGCAAGGGTTATCCCCCCCTTCCACCCTCCTACCCAGCCCCACAACCGCCCCCCCCCCCACATGCTCCTGTCCCACAGGCAGCCACCACTTGGCCGTGCAGGTGACAGGCACGTCCCTGATGGCTCGGCTCCTGCGGAGCACCATCGGGGCCCTCAACACCTCCTCCGACACCCAGCTGGAGACGTCCAACCTTGGTGAGCACCCTCAGGGGATGGCCCCCCCCAGCTCCATGGCCTGACCACCCCTGCCTGCAAGAGGGGCCGGAAGGGGGGGTTTCCTCAGAGGGGCTCAGTGCTGCCACTTTGTCCCCAGCCTGCCTGCCGCAGCCCCGGGGCATGACGAGGCAGCAGTACGTGGGCAGCTGCCTGCCCCTGGCCGTGCTGGCGCTGCTCTGCCTGGCCCAGGTCTACACATACCGCCTGCGCCGCGCCATTGCTGCCTTCTACTTCCCCAAGGTGAGCGGCAGCCCCAGCACCAGCCGAGGGTCTGGCACAGCCCGGCTCAGCCCGAGGGGGGCAGTTTTTGGGGTGGGCTGGTGCCCCCGGCCCCCCTTCATGGTCTTTGCTGGGGCAGCGGGAGAAGTGCCGTGTGCTCTACTTCTACAACAAGCTGCTGCAGCAGCGGCAGAGCTTCGTCGACCGGCAGCGGAAGCGCATCGCCCAGCGGGCACAGCAGCACCCGGGACTGGTGAGTGGGGATGCGGATGTGGGGCTGGGACCGCACCAGGGTGCCGATCCCAGGTCTGTTCCCCCGTGGGGCGGCCGCTTGGCCCAAGCCCCATATGGTCCCGTCCCCACCGCAGGGGACGTTGCTGCTGGAGTGGTGCTGCTGGCGCTGGCCACGACTGCGCCGCTGGATGCGCCAGAGCTGTACAGTGTGCGGGGTGCCCGTGACCCCCCGGGACCGGGTCTGCCCCGTGCCCGCCTGCGGTGCCCAGTACTGCGGGCCGTGCTGGAGGCAGGTGGGCAGCATGTGCCTCGCCTGCATCCCTGGGGACCCTGGCCTCACCCAGGACAGCAGCGACGAGGACACAGGGTACGCGGCCTGAGGGTGCCTGGCAATAAAGGCTGCGACCCCCCCTTGCACAGTGTGAAGTGGGGTCTGTGGGGTGCGTCTGCGGGGGTGGGGGTCTCTGGTGTGGGGAGTGGTGAAAGGGGGTCTAAGGGTGATGAAGGTGGGGGGTCTTCTTTGTCTGGGGTGGGGAATGCAGGGGTCTCTGATGTATGGGTTGGGGAAGGTGGGGATCTCGAGCGTATGGGGCAATGGAGGTGGGGGTCTCCACTGAATGAAGTGGTGAAGGGGTGGTCTCCGGTGGATGGGGCGATGAAGGCAGGGGTCTCCGATGCATGAGGTGGTGAAGGCAGGGGACTCCAGCGTACGGGATGGTCGAGGTGGGGGTCTCTGCTGTACAGGGTGGGAAAGGGGGGGGTCTCCAGTGTACAGGATGATGAAGGCAGGGGTCTCTGGTGCACGGGATGGCGAAGGCAGGGCTGCCCGGTGTATGGGGTAACGAGGGCGGGGGCCTCCGCTGTATGGGATAAGGAAGGCAGGGCTCTGCAGGGCACGGGATGGTGAAGGTGGGGGTTCTCCGCTGTATTGGGTGATGAAGGCGGGGGTCTCCGGAGCACGGGACGGAACAGGCAGGGGTCCCGCTCCACAGCGGCAGTGCAGGGGGTCTCCGTCGCAGCGCACCGCGGCAGTGGCAGCCGGCTCCCGGCGCGCACGGAGCCGCCTCCGGGGCGCGGCCACCCGGGTCCATCCCCCACCCCGTTCCCCCCCCGCCCCCGCGGCGGCCGGGCTGGGCGTCGCCGGCGGAGAGGTGGCGGGCGGAGCCGGGCAGGGGCCGGGCAGGAAGTTCCTCCTCCCGGGCCGGGCCGGGCCGGGCGACCGACGGCGGCGGTGCCATGCGCGGCGGGAGCGCCGGCGGGGGTGGCCGCGGCGGGTCAGCTCGGGAGCCGCCTGCCCGGGACCGCCGAGCCCCGTTCGGGCTGCGGGGGGCGTGGGGGGGGCGATGGGGGTGCCGGCTCTGCGGCTGCTCCTCTTCCTCCTCGCCGCGGGGCTGGTCCTCGCCGCCAGCACCGGGGCCAACGGGAGCGGCGCAGGTAAGCGGGGCCGGGGAGTCCCGGCGGGCCGTGTCCCCCCCCGCCCCGGCCTGCGGGGATCCGCTCCTCGCTTCCTCGAGGGCATCGCGCGGGAACCCCCGGGGACCGGCAGGAGCCGGAGGTGGGGACGGCCGCGCGGGGCGTCGGGGGTCGCAGCCCCGCGGGATGCTCGGTCCCTCCCCCGCCTCGGGGACGGCGGTTTGGTCCCGCCGCCGAGCCGGCTGCGCCGTGGGGACCGGCGCTCCCCGGGCTGGTGGGGCCGTGGGGAGCGGGGTCCGGGGGAGACCCCCGTCCCTCCAGCTTCCCCCGGGGTCCAGGAGGGCGGGCGTCCCTCGGGGAGCCGGGAGGAAGGGGGGGCTGCGGGAGGACTCCGAGGCTGCCGGGCTGGGCCTCACAGCCCTCCCCCGGTCCCCGAGTTGGTTGTACTGGGCAGCTGGGCTGGGGCTGACACAAGGCCTGGCAGGGGACCCCGGGAAGCCCATCCCGAGGCGGGGGCGTTTGCTCCCCATCCCCCTGCCACCTCCCACTGTGGGGTCCCCTCCAGGCGTCCCCTAGGCTCCGGTGGGAGCCGGCACCCTGCGTGGTGCAGCTGGGGGATGCTCAGGGCTTTGCCTGGGGACAGCCCGGGAGCTCCTGGGGTGAGCGTGGGAGCCCCCCGTTCCTGCTCCCCACCCCAAACCCCTGCCCTGGCCCTGGGGGGCTGCGCTCTGATGGGCAACCATGGGGACCAGGGTCTGACAGGGGATGGGGCTGTGATGGGTGACTGGGGGGGCGGGATGTGATGGGTGACAAAGCTGTGATGGAGCAGCTCTGGGCCCTGTGCAGGTGACAGCTCGTGGCAGCGCCATGCAGAATTGGGACACTCCTGGCACGTGACCCCCTGGGTCCTGAGGGACAACCAGACGCTCAGCCTGGCAGAGGCAACCCAGGTGAGCCCCCGCCCCGCATCCCTGGGGTGCCCGCACCACGTAGAGGCTTGTGACGGTGGGGTGGGAGCTGCCTGCACCCTGCCACCTCCTCCTGCCCCCTTCCCGGTGAAGGAAACCCAGCATCCAGGTCCCCTGGTCCCATGTCCCCAGGGATCAGAGCACCCAGAGCCTCTGGGTGCCCCAGGGGCAGTGGGGAGGGGGCCCCCAGCAAATCCTTCTTCCCCTCCAGTCCTGATGCCGGGAGGGACATTGCTGGGTCGGGGCACCCACCCTGGGCCCGGCACTCCTCCCGGCTGGGGCGGAAGGGCCCAGCCCGCCCCACGGCTGTTGGGAGTCTCTCTGGCGTTTCCGCCGCCCTGCACCGGGCAGGAAGCGCGGGGGGCGGCGGGAGCAGGGGCCCGGCTCTGTCTGACCCCCCCCTTCCCCGGCACAATGAGCCCGGGAGGGAGGGACCCTTCCTGCGGGGTGTGAGGGTGGGGGCCGGGGTGGGCAGGGGATCCCTTCCGCCCCCTCCCTCCAGGCACGTGCCAGGGCCAGGCGGGTCCCCTGGTCTCCTGCCGACACCCTGCTGGGGGTCATGGCGTTTCAGAGGGTGTGTGGGGGGACGGGAGGGGACCCGCAGCTTGGCACAGGGTTGGGTCCCCTGGGGCAGGGGGGGTCCTCCTGTAACTGCTGCCTGTGGCAGGGGGGGTTCCCCGCCCGGCTGCGGGTCCTGCTGGAGTTGGAGGGGACACAGCTGGTGCTGGAGCTGGAGCAAAACTGGTGAGTTGGTGGCTGGCTGGCGCAGAGCAAGGGTGGGAATGGGATGGGGGTCCCCAGGAGTCCTGTATCCATGAATGGTGCATGCAGGGTGGGGGTCCCATGGGCTCTGTCTCCATCCACGGTGCACAAGCGGTGGGGGTCTGAGGGACCCTCTCTCCATCCGTGGCACACATGGAGTGGGGGTCCCTTGTTCCTCTTCTCCATCCATGGTACACCTGGGGTGGGGGTCCCAGGGACCCTGTCTCCATCTGAGGTGTGCCTGCAGCAGGATGGGAGGTACCAGGGTCCCCATTTTCATCAGTGGTGTGCTCAGAGTGGGGTGAGCTGGGGGTCCCTGCTGCGGGGGTGACGCATGCCTCTTGCAGGGAGCTGGTGCTGGGTGCTGGGGCGCTGCTCTACTACCTGCCCAACGGCACGCGCGTGACGCAGGAGACCAGCGAGCAGGTAGGGCCTGGGTGCATCATGTCCCTGAGCTGTCCCCGAGCCCTGGGGGGACCCCAGTATGGGCCTGGCTCCGGACTCCCCCCTCTCTGCTGCAGGAGCACTGCTGCTACCGGGGGACGGTGCGGGGCTTCCCTGGCTCCTGGGCCAGCCTCTGCGCCTGCACCGGACTCAGGTGAGCCCCCGGTCCCAGTGGTCCCCGAGCTTGTCTCCCACCGTGCCACTGATGCCTCCTCTCCCCTTCCTCAGTGGCCACCTCTGGCTGTCGGAGACCAGGAGCTATGGGATAGAGCCAGATGCTGGCAGCCCCCCAGGGCAGCATGTGGTGTACCGGCCACGGGAGGTCCGGCTGGTGCCACGGGCCTGCGGGCAGGGCCCCCTGGACCTGCCCCGGGCGGAGGAGACGGAGCCCCCTGGGCCACAGAGGGTAGGTCACCCACAGGTCTTGCCCCGC
Organism: Gypaetus barbatus; assembly: GCA_028022735.1. Lineage (NCBI taxonomy): Eukaryota > Metazoa > Chordata > Aves > Accipitriformes > Accipitridae > Gypaetus > Gypaetus barbatus. The sequence continues at coordinate 24,893,208 of CM051540.1, read as the reverse complement.
TGGAGGGTCCCCTTGCCCACGCCCTGACCCCGTCTCTTCCTCAGGGCAAGCGGGCGGTGGCAGAGCCGTGGTTCGTGGAGCTGGTGATGGTGGTGGACCATGCTGCGGTGAGTGCTGGGCAGACGGCCCCGGCACAGGGGGTGCCCTGTTCCCCTGCCAGCCCCCCTGACACCCCTCTCTGTGCCCCCAGTTCCAGAATTACCCCGACCTGCAACGCGTCCGCACCCGGACCCTGGAAATCGCCAACCAGGTGGATGCGGTGAGTCACCGCCATGACCCGCCGGGCACCATCCGTCCTAGCACGGTGCTCGGCTCGGCTGTGCCCTCGCTGCTGTGGTGCCGGGGGTCTCTGACCACCCCCCATACCCCATAGTTCTTCCAGCCACTGGGATTGCGGGTGGCCTTGCTGGCGGTGGAGGTCTGGAGCGAGGGCGACAGGTTCACGGTGGGCAGCAGTGCCCGGGCTGCACTGGAGCGGTTCCTGCGCTGGCGCCAGGAGGAGCTGCTGCCCCGGCTGCCCCACGACAACGCCCAGCTCCTGACGTGAGTGGGGGACCAGATGGGGCCAGGGGCTGAGGCGCACAGGCAGCCCTCCCCGACCCCTGCTCTCTCTCCCCAGGGGCACCCGCTTTGATGACGTCTCAGTGGGGATGTCGGCTCAAGCCTCCATGTGTTCCCCTGCACGCTCTGGGGGGGTCAGCATGGTCAGTACCCCCCGTCCCCCGCCATCCCCCTGCCACTGGCACCCCCTGACCCACCCTGTCTGGCAGGATCACTCGGTCAGCATCCTCGTCGTTGCTTCCACTGTGGCCCATCAGCTGGGGCACAACCTGGGCATGCGCCATGATGGCGCTGGGCGCTTCTGCGACTGCAGTGACCTCTGGCAGGACCGCGGCTGCATCATGGCGTCGCCCACAGGGTGAGGGCTGCAGGCAGGGCCGTGGGGGGCCAGGGCCGAGCCCCCTCCCCACCTCACCAGCCCCCCTCTGGCTCTGCAGGCTGACGCCTGGCTTGAGCTTCAGCAACTGCAGCCGGCAGGACCTGGAGCACAGCCTGCACCAGGGACAGGGCTGGTGCCTCTCCAACGTCCCCGAGCCCCAGCGCCTGGCCGGGAGCCCCTACTGCGGGAACCGCTTCCTGGAGCCAGGCGAGGGCTGTGACTGTGGCCTCAGCATGGTATGGAGGGCTCTGGGTGGGCTGGGGTCCCCCCTGTGCTCCCCCACTTGTCCTGAGCCTGGGGCTGCCCATGCCATGGCTCTGCCCAGGGACACTGTGTCCTGGCCCCGCCGTGGGGCTGGCAGGGGGGATGCCGGTGCCACCCGCTCACCGCAGCCCCTCTGCCGGCAGGAGTGCACTGATCCCTGCTGCAACAGCAGCGCCTGCCAGCTGATGCCCGGGGCCGAGTGTGCCACGGGGGACGCCTGCTGCCAGGACTGCCAGGTGCATAGGGACCGGCAGCCAGCGGGGCTGGCACTCCAGCCACTCCCTAGGGTGGGTTTCTTAGGGGTCCCTGCTCATCTAACTGTGCCCCCTTACAGCTGCGCCGTGCCGGACACCTGTGCCGGGAGCCCCTGGGCGAGTGTGACCTGCCCGAGTTCTGTGATGGGGTCTCACCACACTGCCCGCCTGACACCTTCCTGCAGGACGGGCAGCCCTGCGCCAGCGGGCAGGCGGTCTGCTACGGCGGCACCTGTGCCACCTACGAGGGGCAGTGCCAGCAGCTGCTGGGGCCAGGTACGGCAGGGCTGGGGCGGGGGCCAGGGGCTGGGTGGGGGTGCTGAGGCTTATTGCTCCCCTGCTGCAGGCGCCGGCCCCGTCTCCAGCTCCTGCATGGCCTCCCTGAATGCGAAAGCGGATGAACGCGGGCACTGTGGGCAGCTCCCCAATGGCTCCTACATTGCCTGTGCACAGCAGTGAGTGCCATCCCCCCTTCACCATTCCCCCCTCGCCATCCCGCCCTGCCCCTGATCCCTCTGTCTCTGCAGGGACGCCAGCTGTGGGATGCTGCAGTGCCAGCGTGGCAGCACCCGCGGGGACAGACCAGAAGGGTCCTGCCAGGGGACCCTCCTGCCCAGGGATGAGGACGTGAGCGATGCGGCTATGGTGCTGCCCGGCACCGCCTGTGGTCCCGGGAAGGTGAGCACCAGGGTGGCGGGAAGGGGGCCGGGGGCTCACCTGGTGCTGATGCTCTGTCCCCTGGGCAGGTGTGCCTCCAGCACCAGTGCCAGGACGTCTCCGTGCTGGGTTACCAGCAGTGCCAGAGCAAGTGCCATGGGCACGGGGTGAGTGCGGGGCTGGGGGGTGGGTGCTGGAGGTGGGGACCTTGCCAGAGGCTGAGGCTCGGTGTCACCCACTTAGGTGTGCAACAACCACGGGCACTGCCACTGCGAGCAGGGCTGGGCCCCCCCAACCTGTGAGAGCCCCGGTGCGGGGGGCAGTCAGGACAGTGGCCCCGCCGCCCTGGAGCGAGGTGAGGGCACAGGCAGGCGACAGCCGCCTGGAGAATGGGGCTTTGTGCAGCTGGCATGGCCGGAGCCAGCATGGGGTGCAGTGGGGGGGCTGACGTGCCACTCTCCGCAGGGGGGAGCACCCTGCCCACCACCCTGCTGCTGATCGCGCTGCTGGGGCTGGCCCTGGCGCTGGGCCTCTGCTGCGCCCGCCGCACCAGGCTGCACAAGCGCCTCTGCCAGCTCAGCAAGGGGACCTCCTGCCAGTACAGGTAAACGCACCGGTGGGGACGGGTGGCACGCATGCCTCTGTGCATGTGTGTGCTGTGGCAGGTACTGGAGCTGCAGGCCTGCATGCGGGCATGCATACGTGTGTGGCGGGTAAGCAGGGTGTAAGCATGTGCATTTGCATGTGTGTGCATGTCCCCTGGTGGCTGACCGAGCGGTGTGCATGCCTGTGTCCCCATGCAGGTGACAGTCTGTGTGCGTGCGTGCATACATTCCCCCCACCCCCAGCGCAGGTAGCAGATCCTGTCGTGCATCGTTGCCCCATGTCACCGCAGTTCCTCCCCCCTGCTGCCCTCCCCCCCAGCCCTGGGCTGAGTCCCCCACTCTTCTCCCCACAGCGCTGAGACCCAGGCCCGATTCCTGGGTCCAGAAGCCCCAGACGGCTGGAGCGGGTAACGTCACTGCCGGAGCCTGGGCGTGGGGCTGTCCCTGAGCTGTCCTGCTTCGCAAGGCCTCCGGTGCTGCGATCTTCCCCTGGCAGTGCCTGTGGGGTGTGGGGCAGCCCCGGGGTGCAGGGTGTCGCATCTTCTGGTGCCGAGGGGTTCGTTTCTCTTGGGCTTCTGCCAGTGTCGGTGTTTCTCGGTTGCTGTGTGGGGTCCCCCAACTGCCCGGAGTGAGCGGGGCCTGATCCTGCCTCTCCCTCTGCAGGATCTCGCAGCCGGAGCCCCGGTCGGGCAGCCAGGGCCCCCCCGAGCGCCCCCGGCCCCCACAGCGGCATCAGGCCACGGAGCTGCAGGTCATGCACAGCGGCAAGGTGAGAGCTGGGGGGCTGGGGATGGAGGGGGCTGTTGGTGAGGGTGATGCTGTCACCGTGGTAACAGGCTGTGGTTGCCGTGGGTACCGGGGTTCGGTCTGGTTGTTGCCAAGGAGGCATCCCTGGGTACCAGCTCTGAGAATCCATGCGGGGCTGCATGGTTCGACTCCGCGGCACCCCGGGACAGGAGCAGCCTGGCACAGCCCTGGACCGCGCTGCTCCGATGCCCTGTGCCACGCTCGGCACTGGCTGCGCTTCTCCGGGATCAGTGCCCGTCCAGGGGCCGTGGTGGCCATCTGAACCAGGGCTGCTGGCGGGGGCCTGAGCCCCAGAGCTGCCCGCTGTGTGTGGGGGGTTTCTGCTTTGTGGCAGGAGGGGGGTCTCTGCATGCTGCATGGCTTGCCCTGCTCCAGGGCTGCATGGCACGCCTGCCCCCTCTCCCTCTCTCCGCAGCCGGCTGCCCTCGGCTCGGCCCGGCCCAGTCCGCCCTCCCGGCCTCTCCCGCCGGACCCTCCTTCCAAGGTAACACCCGGGCTGGGGTGGGGGTCCCGGCCAGCACCTCCCTGGCCACTGGCCACTGCTGCATGCCTGGCTGCACACCAGCTCTTGGGGACCTGCAGGCCATGGCCTGGCTCCTAGTGCCCACTGCCTGGCAGAGCCGGCACCCCGCCATGGGAGAGCCTTGGCCCCACAGAAAACCTCCTGTCTGGCGGGAGGCTCATCTGCGGCCGCCAATCCTGCAGCTGTCTCACTGTCCCTGCTCTCTCTGCTCAGGCCCCCCCCTCGGACAGGCCGCCCCCCCCCACACGCCCGCTGCCCGCGGACCCCGTGGCACCAGGCACTCAGGTAATGGTGGCACGGCAGCGGCACCGGCATGTGGGGCAGGATGGCGTGCGCCTGGGCCGGGCCTTCCCTTGCCCCCCTCCTGGGGCAAGGGAGGTGATTTGGGCCCCCTTGAGCCCAGTGGGGGGGTTGGTCTGTGCCGGAGCTTTGACACCCTGATTCCCCTGTAGCCCCCAGGTCCGGCCAAGCCCCCCCCGCCTCAGCGGCCGCTGCCCTTGGACCCCCCAGGGCCTTCACTTCCCCACAGCGAGACACCCCCTGGTCACCCCTATGTCACAGTGATTCCCTCCAGGTGAGCATGGCGGCAGCAGGGGGGGCAGGACCGGGCTGTGGGGTGCCAGGTTGGGGGGGCTACATGGTGCCGTAGTGGGGGGGGCTAAGGGGTGTGGGGGGCCAGAGCATGGTGCAAGTGGGGACTGTAGGGGCCAGAGTGGGGGGGGCTGTGGGGTGCAGGTGGGGGCTGGAGGGGGGCAGAGGTGGGAGCCAGGAGCAATGGGGGGCCAGAGCAAGGGCCTGGCCTGCGGGGGGGCCAGAGCGGGGTGCAGGTGGGGGCTGGAGGGGCCAGGGCTGAGGGGCCGCAGGGGGTCGGTGTAGGGGGCTGGAGGTTGGGGGGGGCCGAGCACGGGGCCGTGGTGCGGCTCCGGCCCCATCACCGCCCGTCTCTCTTCCCCCAGGCCGGCCCCACCGCCACCGCTCGCGGGCGCCCAGCGGCAGGCCTGAGCCGTGGCCGCCACAGCGCTGGAGCCGCGGGGAAAGCCTCGCTCTGGGCCCCGCGGAGCCTCGCCGCCCGCTTGTCCCCCGCCGACGCCAATAAAGGGGCTGTGAACTGCCTCCGCGCTGTCTCCACCGGACCGGGGACCCAGGGCGGAGGGGGATGAACGGGCAGTACTACAACTCCCGGCAGCTCTCGCGGCGCCTGCCGGAAGCGCCGGCCGCCGCGCAGGAAGCGCCACGCGGCCGCGACCGCCCCCTGGCGGCGGCTGTGCGCGCAGCCGCCCCGGGGGGTCTCCCGTGGAGCCACGTGGGCATGGGCACGTGCAGGAGCCTCTGCCTGTGCACGCGGATACGCGTGTGCAGGAGCAGCCCCGCGTGCAGGGGCACACGCGTGTGCAAGAGCCGCTCCCGACCCCCACCCCGACCCCCGCCTGTGTAGGAGCCGCCCCGTGTGCACGGATCGGCGCCGTGACCACCCACCCCGCCCCCGGGTCCCGCCGCTCCTGCCCGGTGCCGGTGGATGCTGCTGCCCGGCCGGGAGCGGGCGCGGGGAGCAACCGGTGCTGCGGGTCCCAGGTGCCCGGGCCGTGCTGGGCAGCGCCTGTCCCGGTGCCGGTCGATGTCCGCGGGGCCGGGTAGGGGTGGGGGAGGGTACCGGGAGGGGACCGGGGACGCCGGTGCCGGATTGGGGCGGGGTTGCCGGTCCCGGTGCTGACGGATGCCGGAGGTACCGGTCGGTGCGGGGCTGCCGGTCCCGGGGCTGGCCGGTTCCGGGCCGGGGCCATTGCCGGTGCCGGGGGGTGCCGGTGCCGCCCCCCAAGGGTTAATGGCACTCGGGGAAGTTGCCGGGCGGCGGCGCGGCGCGGATTGGCCCGAAGTTGGCGGGGCGGGCCGGGCCGTGCCGAGCCGAGCCCCGCCGGGCCGGGCCGCCCCCGCCCCCCGCCGGCCCCCGCCCCGGCCCCGCCGCCCCCCGCCGCCGCCGCCGCCGGCGGAGCCATGCGCCCCGTGCCGCTGCTCGGGCTCCTGCTCTGGGCGCTGCTGCTCTGGGCGCCGCCGCCGCCGCCGGTGCGCGGCCTCCGCCACGGCGTCCACTGGAACGGCAGCAACCCCAGGTAGCGCCGCCGGCCCCGCCGCCTTTGTGCGCCCCGGGCCCCGCCGAGCCCCGGGCCCGCGCCGCCGGGAGGGTCGGGGCGGGGCGGGACGGCGGGCGGTGGGCTCCCGGGCGGGGCGGAGCTGGCGGGCACCGAGCGGGCACCGGGCGCCCCCGGGTGATACCGAGACGGTGAGCACCTCCCGGTGGTCCCGAGCCACCGGGTGCCCCAGGTGATACCGAGCCGGTGAGTGTCCCCGGTGGTACTGGGCAGCACCGACCCCCGGGTGGTAGCAAGCCAGTGAGTACCCCCGGTGGTGCTGAGCCCCGGGCAGTACCGAGCCACCGGGCACCCCCGGTGGCACTGAGCCCCGGCTGCCCCTGGGTGGTACTGAGCCAGTGAGTATCCCCAGTGGTACTGAGTCACCGGGAGGTATGGGGCGCCCCTGGGTGTTACCGAGCCGGCGAGTGCCCCCGGTGGTGCTGAGCCCTGGGCAGTACCAAGCCACCGGGCACTGCTGGAGGCACCGAGCCTTGGGTGGTGTCGAGCAGGCAGGTACCCCGAGGTGATGCTGAGCTCTTGGGTGTTACCCCACCAGTGGGCAGCCTCGGTGGCACCAAGCCCCAGGTGTTACCATGCCAGTGGGCACTCCTGGTGGTGCCAGGTCCCCGGTGGTACCAACCTGTACTGAGCCTGGACATCCTTGGTGGTACTGAGCTTTGGGCATCACCTGGTGGCACCGAGCCCCGGCACGCTCGCTGGCCATGGGGCACTTGTGGCCGGTGGGTACCAAGCCTGGGGTCACTCTGGGTGGCATCAAGCCAGTGGGTGGCACTGCCAGGGCTGCGGGTCCCCACGGCAGATGTCCCTGCTGGTGGGTGCTATGGGGCACGGCCCAGCCCATGCCCGGTCAGGGGTGCTGCCCACAGGCTCTGCTGTCATCGGTGGGCCGGGGTCCGTCCCCGTTCCTCCTCCCAGCCTCCTCCATTTTAGGCCTTTCCCAGCTCGGGGCTGCTCGGGGCATGGGGAGGCTGGGTCAGGGTGCTGTGTTGGGGGCTGCGCTCCCCCACGGGGGGTCTTGTGCCCTGGGCCCACAGGGCTGGGCTGGGGCAGGCGGGCATGTGCCAGGCAGGGCTGGGGGCACTGATGCTGCCTTGCACCCCTTGGGAGTGGGGACCTGCAGATGGGAGGCATGGAAACCCATCACCCGTGGGTGCCCTGGGAAGGGGGGGGCGGGTTGCGTGCCCCTCCGCAGGGTCCGGGCAGGGCCCCGGCCCCTGGCAGCCCTCAGCCCTGCCTGGGCTCGTCCTGGCCAGCGTCGCCCGGCAGGATGCTCTGAGTCAGCGGGGAGCCTGTGCCCGGTCCTGTCCTCGAAGAGCCCCCGGCCTGGGGGGGGGCGGCTGGGGCCCACACCTCCCCAGCTCGACAGTGCTGCCGGCCCGGTGATTAATGTGCCGGCCTCTGCCACAGCTGCCAGGAATCTGCGTCTGGTGTAAACGCTCCCTGTGTCTGCACCGGGGCAGGAGGAGCGGGCTGGAGCCGACCCCTGGGGCTTTCTGCATCAGGTTGGGGCGACCCTGCCAGCCGGGCAGCAACTTGGCAGCCCCATCCCTGCCGCAGCGCTGCCGGTGAGGCCAAGGCCCTGCTGGGCTGGTCCATGCCCAGGCTGCGGCAGGATCCGGCCGGTTAGGAGACATGGGTGCAGGGCAGAGGTTGCTGCCCTGCTGGGGCTGGGAGGGGGGAGAGGGGCTCCTGCTCCATCGCCTGTCCCGGGCAGGCAGGACCAAGTGTGTGCATGTGTGTGTGTGTGTGTGCGCGCGCGCACACATGTGTGCATGTGTGTGCACGCGTGTGTGTGCCTGCAGAGGTGTCTGCTCCACCCTGGCCTGGCTGCACGTGCTGTTTGCACAGGCGTGAGCTCATGCCATCCCAGCAGCCGCGTCAGTGCCTGCCTGCCCGTGCAGGTACCCATGCTGGGCCCCCTCCCCTGCCTGCCCAGCCAGCAGAGCCCCCCGTGCCCCCTGCCCCAGCCCACTGCCCCGCTGCGAGCACCATGCTGGTGCAGGAGGCGTCAAGCGGGGCAGCCCCCCGCCAGCGTGTCGGTGCCGATCAGCACCGAGGGCGGTGAGGCGGGTGCCTGGAGCGAGGGGCTTTGTGCCCCGGCCAGCATGCCTGGGGTCCCCCCAACCGCGGTGGCTGAGCCCATTCAGCTCCAGCGGCCTGCGGCTAATCTGAGCTGATGCCTGGTTGTGTGGAGCAGACGGGTGCCTGGTAGCTGTTTCGGCAAAAGCCTGGCTACCTGCTCTGCTGGGGCAGGGGGCAGCGGGGCATCCCTCTCGGGACAGCCAGACCCCCAGCGCCTGCTCCCCGACTTGCCCTGCCCGGCAGGTTCCTGCGGGACGACTACGCCATCCAGGTGGCCATCAATGACTACCTGGACATCTACTGCCCACACTACGAGGGGGCCGTGCCCACCAGCCGGGCAGAGACCTTCACACTCTTCATGGTGGACCGGGAGGGCTACCGCGGCTGCTACGAGACCCCTGGTGCCTTCAAGCGCTGGGAGTGCAACCGGCCCCAGGCGCCCTTCGGGCCTGTCCGCTTTTCGGAGAAGATCCAGCGCTTCACCCCCTTCTCGCTGGGCTTCGAGTTCCAGCCGGGGGAGACCTACTACTACATCTGTGAGTCACTGGGGGGGGTGGGGCACAGCGGGGTGGCTGTGCCAGGGACTGGGTGCAGCCGGGGTTGGGTCCCACCAGGGTCCGGGTGGAACCAGGTTTGGGGCCCAAGGGAGGGTCGGAGTACAGCGAGGATCTGGATGCAAGTGGGGTGGGGGTGCAGAGGAGGGTCTGACTGCACCAGGGCTCTGGATGTAACAGGTTGGGGTGCACAGCGCGGGTCTGGATGCAACTGGGGATCTGGATGCAACAGGGATTGGGGTCCATTGGAGAGGATTGGGGTGCACGAGGGGGTTGGGGTGCACAGAGGATCTGGACTCGTCTGGGGCTGGGATGCTCGGGAGGGTCCGGCTGCCCTGGGGCTCTGGATGCAACCAGAGTTGGGGTGCACAGGGGAGCCGGGATGCCCTGGGGTCGGGGTGCACGGGGGGATTGGCATGCACGGGGGGGTCTGGATGCCCCGGGGTCGGGGTGCATGGGGTGGGTCTGAATGCCTCAGGGTGGGGTGCAGGGGGGTCGGGGTGCATGGGGGTCAGGGTGCACGGGGAGAGTCTGGATGCGTCGGGGTGCACGGGAGGGGGTCTGGACACCTCGGGGTGGGGCGCGGGGGGGTCGGGGTGCACGGGGGAGTCTGGATGCCCCGGTGAGGGGGCGGGGGAGCGGTCCCACCATCCACCGGGAGGGGGCGCCCCAGGTCCGGCTCTGGCCCGGCCCGGCCGTCGGGGGGGCCCGGCCGGGGAGGGGGGGCCGTGCCGAGGGGGGGGACCCGCTGATGTGTCCCCTCTGCCCAGCTGTCCCCAGCCCCGAGAGCAGCGGGCGCTGCCTGAAGCTGCGCGTCTTTGTCTGCTGCAGAGACACCAGTGAGTCCAGCTGGGGGGCGGCTGTGCCCCGGAAGTCTGGGGGTCCCCCTCCCCTGCCTCTGGGGCAGCCTGGTCCCTGCTGGGGGGTACCGGCGGCCTCGGGGGCGACACAGTGTGCCCCAGGGGAGCCGGTCACTGACACCATTGGGGTTTGTTTCAGCGCCAGAGCCAGTGACAGAGGTTCCCAATTCACAGCCTCATGGGCATGGGGGGCCGGAGGGTGAGTACGGGGCAGGCAGGGGGACTGGGGGCTGGTGGGGGGCTGGAGGCCGGCTCACCCTGACCTCTGCTCCTGCCCTGGCAGACACGGTGCCCGCCCAGGGCATCGCGGCCCCGCTGCAGCCCTGCACCCCGTGCCTGGCGCTCACGCTCCTGGCCCTGCTCTGGATCTGATCCCCTGGTGCTGCCCATGGCAGGGAGATGGGCTCCTCTGCCCCACCGCCTGCTTCCAGACTCTTCCTCCACCGCCATCCCCCCGCCAAGCCCATGCAGCAGCCCTGGGCCACAACTCACCCGCCGGACCTCCACAGAGCTGAGCCGGGGCCAGGACCTCCAGCCTGGAAGGTGAGGGGCGAGCAGGGGGCTCCGGGGCAGCGGGTGCCCGCAGAGGCTGGCCCCCCTTGCTGCGCTGCAGCATCCCCTGACGGGGCTCTCTCCCTCCCAGGGACCTTGCTTCCCGCTGGCATCGCCACACATCAGCCCCGCTGGCCACCCTGCCCTGGCGCTGGGCTCCCCAAAGCTCGACGGATGCCTGCTCTGCCCCAGGACCGTCGCCTCATCTTGTGCCTTCCCCCATGGACCCCCCGCCCCAGGGGACAGGGACCCCCAGGCCCTGGAGCGAGGTGGCAGCTCCTCTGGGCACCGCTGTCCTCTGGCGAGGACACCGATCTGTCTTCTGGGAAGACGCCCTCCTCCATGCCGTCACCGGCCCCTACGGTTTGGTTTTAACCCCTGGTAGTGACTGAGCCAAGCAATACAGTGTTTGCAAGATCGCTGCGCCCTCGGGCTCTGCAGCCCCCACCCCTGGCCTCACTATGCCCGCAGTCCCCTCCTGCCTGTGCCCATCTGCCTGTGGTCCCCGTCCCCACAGGGATGCTGGGGCACAGGCCAGGGCAGCCGCCCCCTGGGGGTGCCTGCATCTCTCGCCACAACCTTTGAGGCTGGGGGTTTAATTGCAGCGATTTGATATTGAGATGTCAGCTCATGTCACAGGGAGAGCTTTAATTACAGATGAGCTGCCTGCAATTAGCGCCTGGCAGCAGGACCCAGAGCTGGCTGCTGGTGCCTGGGACGGGACAGGGGCAAGGGGGTGATGGGATTGGGGGTCGCTCACCCGGAGCCCCCAGCCAGGCACCCTGGTCCTGCTTGCTGCCCTCAGCTGGGCTTGGGCTTCCCGCGGGGCGGTGATCCTCCATCCATCTGTCCGTCTGCCCGCCCACTGCATACCCCATTAGGATGCACCATGAAGCGGGGGGCTGCAGGGGCCACAGTTGGGGTTTCACCTTTCACCCACGGGGCACCCAAGTTGCTGCGGGGTCTATCTCATGGCACAGCCGGGTCCCTGCTGGGATCACAGTTCCAGTACAGCCGGCAGCTGTGGGATGGAGCCGGCAGCAGCATGCCCCAGACTTGCCTGCTGGCAGGAGGGTTCCTTGAGGCTCCTCCAGAGGCTCCTGTCCCCTTGCCCCATGGGTGCAGCCCCCCGCTGCCCTCCTCAGGGGGGGCCCAGCTGGAGCTGAGGTCCCCATGGGGCTGCCAGCAGCCAGGCCCCCACAGCCCCCTCCCCGCACAGGCGTTGCCGGCCGCCTGCCGCAGTGGTGCTGGGCACGTCAGACAGGTTTTATGGCTTCTCAGGAGAAACTGCTTGGCAAGAGACTGAGCAAAAGCATCGACCACGCTGCGCCCCTCCCCCCCACGCTGCTGCCTGCCCTTCCCCCACCACACCCTGCACCCCATCCTCGCACGGGCAGGGGCACCCTGTCCCCATGGGGGGTAATGGGGCCTGGGCCCGCAATGGTGCCTAGAGGCTGCCTGGTGCAGGGGGGGCCATGCCCTGTGGGAACCCCCCCGTGTGGGGGTGCTGGGGAGACTGTCCCTTGTGGGACCCCTCCAGGTGGGGGTGATACCATCTGGGAGGGACCGTACCCAAGAGACCCCCATGCAGGATGCTGGGAGCAACCATGTCCCGAGGGACACCCATGTGGGGACGTTGGGTGGGGACATCCCCCAAAGGACCCCCATGCGGGGATGTCAGGGGTGATGGTGATCTGTGGGACCCCCATGCAGAGATTCCGGGGGCTGCCCATCTTGCCACTCCAGCCCCTGGGGCTTTCCCAGGTGAGGCCGAGGGGTCCTGCAGGGACTCCAGAGTGGGTGCCAGGTCCAGGAGCAGTGGAGCCCTGTCCTTGAGCAGGGGTTGCTTGGTATGCAGGAGCTGCTGCTGGCTTCAAATCCCATCGACTTCCAATGAGCAATGCCATCAATAAAAGCTAATTGATGGCACGGCCGCTCCAAATCAGATTCCCTGTCCCCTGAATCGAATTGATGGCTCCGCACCCCGCAGCCAGCCACGGCAGAAATTGAATCTATTAAAGGAATAGGCTCCATTAGCCCATCCCTTCTGTCTCACAATCTCCCCACCTCGGGGCTCCCCCCTCTGCTGATGCCAGCGCCCCCCAAGCTCCCTGCTGCCCCTCATGCCAGACAGGATGCTTGGGTGCCAGGATGCCTGGGTCCCACCAGGGAAGAGCGTGGGGTGAGGGTGCCCAGGTGCCCTCAGCCAGCAGGTCTGTGCCCCACAGGGCAGCCCCAGGCACCGCAGGTGGGTGGGAGTTAAACCCTCAGAAATTGGGAAGGAAAAATTTATCGCCGGGAACAGAAAATGATGCGAAATGGTAATAGGCAGCCCTGAGATGAAGAGGGGGATAAAGAGGCTGCAGGACGTGCCGACAGCCTGGGAGACGCAGCGGCATGGCGGGAGGTGAGACGGAGGCATGGCACGGCTCTGCCCAGCCCTGTGCCCTGGCTCACTGTCGGGATGGGGACTACGGGTGCACCGTGGCACTGGGACAAGCCTGGGCACAGGCCCCCGGCCCCATGGTGCTGTCAGCAGCACACAAGGAAGCTCCTGGCGCCAGGCCGCCTGACTGGCCATGCTGCTGGGGTCCCCCCACCCAGCCACGCTGGGACGGGGCCCCGGCACACCCCAACACCCCTCACCACTCCAGAGACGAGGTCAGGCACTGCGGCCGTCCTGGGTGGGACGTGGGGCCCGGTGGCCCTCCCAGAGGGCTGGAAGGGAGGAGCATGACCCCGCCCCAGGGTGGTAGGGCCCATCCCTGCTCGTTTCCCATGGGCACAGGGCAGTGGCTGCAGCCCCCACCCAAGAGCTGCAGAGAGCATCCCGGAGATGAGAAATGGCTCCGTGTCACCATGGAAACGGGGCCACCAGCTCACCATGCCGAGGGGACATGCAGAGCCAAGAGGACGTGTGCCAAGCCCCGAGGAGCACAGCAGCGGGTGAACTGGGTACTGGGCACGATGCACCAGGCACAGGACGCTGGCTCCCTGGCACCCTAGGGCCACGCCACAGAGCCCATCACCTGCCTCAGTCCTGCTCCCACATCACCCGGCAGTCGTGGGCACATGGCGGGATGCCACCCCGGTGTGATGCCATTCCGGTGCGTTGCCACCTCAGCCGAGCAGCTCTGCACCGCTGCTCAGCGCTGGGTGCACAGGGCCGGAGCCGGCTGTTCCCCAAGCAGCCACCTGATGATGCGCATCATCAAGGTTATAATTTAGCAAAACACTCAGCAGGGGCTTCGGAGGGAGCCGGCCCACACTGGCTAATTAGCCAGAGCTGCACACACCAAGCCCACACCTGCCATAGCAATGAGGGCACACACACCAGGTGTGGTGGCTCACACTGGCACGGCACATGCGTGCAGGGGCCGTTGCATCCCACCCACACCCTGTGGGGCTGGGACTGGGTGCCAGGTGGGCGGCTGTGTCTCCACTGGCCAGTTCCCATTGCTGGGTCGGAGCAGAGGGCACCACTGCTTATCTCTGCTGGCCCAGGGCCAGGGCAGCAGCTGGTGCAGTGGGGAGGGTGCACAGGAGCATGGGGTGCACGCTCACCAGCCCAGGCACCAGTGGGTTTGCACACCCGAGGCTATGGGTGCACGCAGACACTGCCTGCGCGCATCTCCATTCTGTGCTGGGGTGTCTGTCCATCCTTGCCTGTGTCCATCTGCCCATGCCCTTGTGCATGCCAAGGTGCCAGCAGCAGCTCAGCAGGGCTGCCACCCTCCCCAGTCCGCTGTAATCCTGACAGACAATAATCCTGCTGTGCCGGAGCTGGGATGGGCAGGAGTTGCCCTTGCAGTGGCAGCGCAATTCAGCTGCTGGCTCTGTTGGCGCTGCCTGCACCTGCTGCATACTAAGGGCCTGCAGTGCTGGAGCCGGCTTTGCTGTGCCCTGGTGTCCCTGTGCTGGGACCCTCTTTGGATCCCTGGGGATGGGGCTGGTGGCCCATGGGAGCCCCAGCCCACAGTGTGGGATCTGCCCCAGGGTACATGGGCAGGGTGCAGGCAGGGCTCCTGCCTGGGTTTTAAGGCTCCTGTCCTCTTGCCTCTCATTGGTTTTAGACGGAGTCGGGTCTATCCCGGGACTCTAGGGCTGGCACCAGCCCAGCTGGTGGGAGGAGAGCGGAGCTGCAACTCAGCAGCACCTGGGAGGAGGATTGGGACAGTAATGGTTTGGTGCAAATGACACGCCATTACCCCCGGGCACGCAGCATCCCTGGGGCAGGCGGTCAGTGAGGCCAGGGGCTGAGGTGGATGCCCACCCAGGGCAGCATCTTCCAAGGGTACCCGGAGTGGGTGCTGTGAGGGTCGGCAGTGGGGCTGGATGCCAGGGTTTCACCACAGCCCCAGCGAGTGGTAGCTCACAAAGCACTGCAGGCACACGGCCCTTGCTGCCCATCTGTCCCCTCCAGGCACATGTCTGGCTGGGAGGATGCTGCAGGGGATGGAGGGGCCCCAGCATCAAGGGCTGGAGCTGCAGGCACGATGCCCGGGCATGGGGCAGCGGTGAGTCCTGGGGGGGGGCTGCAGGATAGGGGGGGCTGGCAGGCTCCTGCACAGGGGGTCTCTCCTCATGCCAGGAGCCCCAGTGCAGGAGCCCTGCAGTGCCTCTGTGCCTGCTCCCCATGTTCATTGATCCACCCCATGCTCCTTTGATCAGGCTGCCAACGAGCTTCCTTGGCAAAGACGTCGTTAGCCACGCGAGAGCCCTGTGCTGCCTGGCCAGCATCTGGCTTCAGCTGGCATGGGGCCGGCATGCCCAGCTCCACCACAGGCAACCTCCCAGGTCCCTGCTGGTCCCAGCCCGAGGACAGGGATGGGGACAGGCAGGTCCCGGCAGCTGGCAGGAGCGCGGCCGGCCCACGGCCAGGAACAGGCGCAGCAGAAGGCAGATCGATGCACTGAATTATTTAGCAAGGGAGCATGAAGCAGCTGCAACGGCAACACCCCACATGGGGGGCATGGGGCCACGCTCGCACCCGGGCATGGGACCCCCCACCCAGTCCAGATAGGGTGGCCAGGCACCCACTGCCGAGCCGCAGAGACAGTGCACCTGCCTGGGGGGCCTCTGGCACCCCCCTGGGTCGTAGGTGCCGGCGGCACGGGGCACCCCACTCCCCCCAGCACCTCTCCATGCTCTGCTGGCTGCGCCAGGCTGTCCCCAGGTGGTGTCACCGGCACCACCTGCACTGTCCCCTGCCGGGCACCCAAATCCAAGCCCCGTGGCATCGCCCGGCCGGCAGCATGGGTCTGGGGTGGCTGCAGCCGGCAGAGGGACCACCCGTTTTCTCTGTGGTCCCTGCCGGGTTGCTGCGTCTCAGCGAGTGCTGAGCCATGGCCGCCCTTGCCCCGCGCCCCCAGCCCCTCTCACGAGCCTTTTATAAGCAATGCATTATTAAAACTACCCTGCGCCATCACTCACGGCCGGCGTGACGGCGGGCGCCGCATCAAACCTGATGAATATTTCAGGCCCTGAAATCTCCTGCGCCTGCATGCTTTATCCTGAGCCCCCCCGCCACCCCCCAATTTATTAGCTCGTTTGCTTCCCTGCGCTTCTGCCTGGCACCAAGGGCGCAGCAGAGCAGGGTCACCGTGTGCATCCGGCCCCTCTCCCCAAACCCAAGCCAGTGGGGTCACCCACCACCGTGGCTCCAGCCCAGGATAGGACAGGGACAGGCCATCCCCGAGGGACGGGTGGGCAATGCCAGAGCTGGTTGCACATCCCCAGGGCAGAGCCAGAGCAGCCCTGCACAGCCAAGCTCAGTGCCAGCTGGGAGTCCCGAGGATGGCTCCCATGTCCCCCAGGACACCTGCACCCATCCCCAGCCCCTGTTGGGCACCGAGAGGCTGCAGTTCCCCTGGCATCATCACTTGCAGGGTCAAGGCGGGAGCATGGGGACAACCTGGGGCAGGTCACAGCATGGACCTGTCCCTGTCACCCCCAGACTGGCACCCGACCCCCCCCGTGTCACTCCCTTCCACCTCTTCCAGTGCTCCTGGTCCTGGCAGCCACAGATGCTAATTGCAGCATGATCTATGTATGGTGGGAGCAGGATATTGATGCTGCATGTCACCCCTCGATCGGATTAATGTCACTTAAGTACTGGTAATGGACAGCACAGAGATCTGTCACCGGGCCTGAAGTAGGGCTGGTGGGGGCTCTGGCACTGCCATCCTGTACCAGTATGGGTGCTGGATCTGACCTGCCACTGCAGGCCAGGCCCCTGCCCAGTCCCACAGATGCTCTGCCGATGGCTCCATCACCCCTCACACCTCTCCCGGCACCCCCATGGAGGCAGCCTGTGCCCAAACACCCCAGTGCCCAGGGCACCCCAGGGCCGCAGCACCATGTGCACAGCCGCCAGCACGGTGACGCACCAAGGAGCCCCTGCACACACTGACAGCCCCAGCACGTGCGCTCCTGCACACACCCCCGTGTACTCACCCTCGGGCTGCACACAGGCACCCCAGGCACGGGCAGCAATGGCAGAGCCAGTGCAGCCCAGGCACAGGCAGCATTCAGGGAGGGTGAGATGCCACTGGGGCTGAGCAGGGCTGAGCCCTGGGGATGCTGCAAGACCCTGTCAAGGCTCTGGCAAGGGCAAGTCTGGGGTGCAGGTCCCTCGGAGGGGCTGGGGTGTGTGGTAGCCCCATGCTCGCTGTGTGCTCGGGTGCTCCTGTGGCTGCTGGAACAGAGGGGCTCAGTACGGGGCATTTACAGCTCCTCGTGGCCCAGCTGTACGTGCCATCAGCCCCATGCTTGGCTCTCCATCACCACTCTGCCCACCGCCGCCACTGCCTGCCCAGGTGTGACAGGTGCTGGGGGGGCAGCAGGCTGTAGCTCCCACCCCTGATGGTGCCTGCTGCAGCCCCTGCAGCCCCTGGCCACCGTGCAGGGGACGCTGGGGTGGCACAGCCAGAGCAAGCAGAGTGCTGGGCTCTAGAGCAAGCAGGGACGAGGCCAGCGGCTGCAGACCCAGCTCCGCGTCTTTGTCCCTTCCCCAGGGACCTGCCACAGCTGTGCTGCAGCAGGGCTGGGTGCCAGGCCCTGCCATGCTTGCCCTGCCCATGCCGGACAGTGCCATCCCAGCACGGCCCTCACGCCCACCAGAAAATCCTCGCCATGGCCATGCCAGAGCAGGAGGGGCTGGGATGGGGCCAGAGAGGCTGGGGCTGCCATCGGCAGATGATATTGGAGTGATCTTGAGGCCAGGAGGGAGGTTTGCCATGCAGGAGGAGAGGAGAGGAGCTGGCTGAGTCACCCGGTGCCGGCTGCTGACTCAGGCGCTTCCTGCCAGGTAGCCCCCGCCGCCAGTGCATGGGCTGCCAGGCCGTGGGATGCGACAGAGGGGGCAGCTGGGACCCCGGCACCGCCTCACACCCCAGTGCAGCACCCACGGTGCCACAGGGTGGTCCAAGGTGAGAGCGGCGTGCACATAGGTGCTGGTCTGTGCCTCGCAGCGCGGTGACCTGTTTCTACCTGGGATCACCTGCTAGCAGCACAGCTGCATGCTGGACTGGTGTGAGGGGACCGTGGCTGCTGCGCCATGGGAACCATGTGGAGCTGGCCGCCTGCACCTCCCACCTCGTCTGGGTGCCTGCACGCCTGGGGTTGGTGGGATTTGGCACAGCAGAGCCCGCTGGAGCCAGGCTTCCGGCAAGCAGGCGCCCGGCGCCCAGGGCAGGGACCCTGTGACTTGCTCCCCACCGGGCAGCGGGATCATCCCCAGCACCGTGAGCCAGCCTGGGGCTGGCAGGCGGCGGGGCCAGAAGCCACGCACAGCTTCATCTGGCAGCTCCGTGAGGAAGCTGATTTCCTCCGACAGCCCGTCTCTGTGCTGCTGCCACCACCCGGCACAGCCACCCGCTCACGGCCGTGGCCGGGCTGCTGGCGGCCAGCTTTGCATTGGCAATTAACCCTCCTCTGTGATCCTGCGCCGTCAAGCTCCACGTCAATTAACTCCAGCTGCTGAGGTGCTAATTAACGAATCACTCCCATGTCCATCTGTGTAGTGGGGCTCACCTCCAGCCCCCCCACAGAATAAGGCCGCTCTGGTTGGACCTGTGGCTTGCCAGGGAGGTGGTCCGGTGGCTGGTGGCACTGCCACACATCTTCACTTCCCCTATGCCACATCCCCGCCTTGAATCACACTGCCATCGCTCCAAGCCCAGCCCCAAAGCAGCCCCAGGAGGTCCCATGGGATGCTTCCAGGGCTGGGGGTCACCCCTCTCCCCAGGCGTGGGGGGGGCCAGCACCCTGCGCCCTCACTGGAGCAGCGTTCGCCAGGTCCTCGCCAAGACACTGACGCGGCGCGACCATCCGTGAGGCCTTCATTCAAATTTAAAGACCAACACGGGGATAAAAAAGGAAAGGGGCAATGAGGAGCAGGGCTGCTGCAAGCCCATGGGCATGCGGCGTGTGGCGAGCCTGCCCCAGGTGTGCTGGCCAGGCATGCTCCATGGCAGGCCGGCAGCGTGCCCGAGCACCAGCACAGGGCTGCATGGGGCTGCCTGATTTGTACGGCTAAGCGCTGCCAGGAGGAGCTGGCAGGAGCTGGGGGCCACTCAGCTCTGCATGGACGTGCCGGCACTGCCGGCTACCTGCTCCCTGACCCAGGTGCTGTGGCCCTGTGGCCCTGGCCACTTGCTCTGCATGCCATTAGCATGTTCTTGCCGTGTCCGGCTGGACACGTGCCGGCACCTGGCTCCTGCCAGCAGGTTGGGAGCCCTGAGCTCAGCGTGTTCGGGGCCGTGTAGGTGTGGCTGGTGAATATTTCATGCCCGTGTTCACCGAGCCCTTTCTTGGTTACACTCCTGCCTCCTCCCCGCGCTCTTGCCATGTTTATTTATTTAATGAATTATTTATCAGCTCCCCCTCTCGCTTGGCTGGGCGCTGCTCCGCTGCTGCCCCCCCCGCTCCCCCCCCAGCTCCCAGCCCAGCGCGATGATTTATTGAATGCCGGCTCTGCTCTGCGGTTGCGACATGCTGTCATAGGAAGCCGCGGTTAAATATTAACCAGGGCGGGCGAAGCAGGTCTCCTGCCCTGCAGGGCACACGCAGCTGGCAGGACCCCCGCGCCTGCCCTGCTCTGGGCACAGCGGCCAGCACAGCTGGTGCCCGCGGCTGCCTCCTCGAGTTGGTGGGTGGGGGGCTTTGCTCTGGTCCCCCCTGCTTTGAAGCAGAAACCTGCTGGCCCTCAGCAGGATGGGCACAGGGTGGAGGAGATGGGGGGGGGAGGGGGCACAGATCTGGGGCAGAACCAGAGCTGTTTCATGCCCCAGCTCTCCTGGAGAGCTAGAGGCCTCTCATGTCCTTCTGAGAGCAAAGCCACCCAGCTTGCAGTGTCCCCCAGCTGTCCCCACCACAGACGCCATCTCCTGCTGTGGTCAGCAAAACCCAGCCAAGCCCCCTCCATGTGCTGGCTGCTGCAGCCAGGCTCTATCTCCAAGCCCCAGGGATGACACCTGGCCGGCACTGGCACCCACACGTGGGTGCATGCCGTGATGCACAGGGTGCGTTCGACCACCTGGGTCCCTCCATCCCCACGGGTGCATCCCGCCGTGGCCCCACACATTGGGGTGCCCCAGTGCAGGGGTCCCCAGCAGCGCGGCATCGTGCGGGTGCTGGCGGCAGCGTGCATGTTGCCATGAGCGGGGGGAGTTTCCATGTGGAGGTGTGTGTTGCCATGGGTTTGCGGAGCCAAGGCGTTTCCATGGTGGCAGCGTGGTGCTGCCGGGCCCTTCCAGAGGTGCGCAGCTGCCCTGGGATGCCCCAGCCCCACCGTGCACCAGGAGGGAGCCGCTGCTGCTGCCATCACCGCGCCCCGGCACCTGGGTGCCCTGGCCACTGTAGCCCCTCCTGCCTGCCCCAGGACCCCCCCGCCTCCACCCCCCCCGGGGCCAGCCAGAGCCCTTTTCCACGTGTTGTGTTTTCTTCACTTCAGTTCTCTGGATGAATAATTAAGAGGCTTTTTTGGTCCTCGGGGCCCTTCCGTCAGCCCCCTCCCCCTTCCCGGCAGGGGTCTGGCAGGGGGCTTGGGCCCCCAGTGCCTCCAGTGCGGATGGGGGCTGGGGCACAGCCCTGCCATGGGCATCACCGGTGCTGGCCCCCCATGGCGCTGAGTGGGACCTGGGGGCCTCAGCAAGATGCTGGCCACCACTGTTCTCGTCCCCCTCCATGTGCTGGGGCAGCATTTGCACATCCGAAGGGGTGTCAGGGAGCCCAAAAAGGGGCCCTGAGGGGGGAATGGCTCCGCTCCCACCCTGAGCTCCCCCGGCAGCTTTGGGGAGCCAAGAAACCCCCGCAACCTTGGCACTGGGCAGCAGATGCCCCGAGCCCAGGGCTACACCACGTCACCTGCCTGGGCCTGGGAGCCGCTGTGCCCGGGCGGTGGGGACACAGGGACATGGGGACTCGGTGTTTGGCCCCACACCGCCCCAGCCACACTTGCCACTCCAGTGAGACGGCTCCCAGCCGGAGCAGCCAGGGCCGGCTCAGCAAGCCCAGCTGCAGTTTCGAGAGCCTCCTGGT
This sequence comes from Gypaetus barbatus, assembly GCA_028022735.1. Taxonomy (NCBI): domain Eukaryota; kingdom Metazoa; phylum Chordata; class Aves; order Accipitriformes; family Accipitridae; genus Gypaetus; species Gypaetus barbatus. Next base: position 24,872,418 of record CM051540.1, on the reverse strand, counting down.
TTCGTTTGCAAGCTCCTGGGGCTGCCAAATCTCTGCCGGTGCTGCTGCAACAGGGGCCATCGGGTCGGTGCCGGCAGCGTGTGCACGGTCAGGCGCGCTCCCACATGGGAGTTCCCAGTGAGCTGTGTGTGCCCGCGCTGGTGCAAGTGTGCTCGTGTGTGGACATGTGTGCTGGGGCATGGATCACCTGGCACATGGGACCGCCGGGCGGTGCCGCACAGCAGTTGCTAAGGGATCTTGCCGAGGACGGGCAGCTGGAGCTGGCACCCAGCTCAATCCCTTCCCACGTGGCCAGTGGGGACCAGCACCCGGGGAGCACTCACTGCCCCCGCGGCTGCCAGCAGCTCCCTGGGTACCTCTGCCCCACAGACCCTTGGGGGGAAACGAGGCAGGGGTGTGGGCTGGCCCCCCACGGGTGTGAGCTCGGCCACGTGCAGGCTCCCAGGGCAGGACGGGGCAGGCGGGCTGCCCTGGCATGCTGGCCCCAGCCCGCCCATGCCAGTGGCGAGTGGCTGGGTGCCCATCCTCCCACCCGCTTCTGTGTCCCCAGGGTGTCCAAACCCTTCTGCGAACACAAGTGACCCCCACGGTGCTGGCAGCAGCACCGCGAGGACCCTCTGGGGCCCCGAGCCCCCCACCCATGGCTCTGCCAGCCGCAAGGACCCTGGGGGCCAGTGCCCCGAGCCCCAACGCTCCCACCCTGGGAGACCCCAATGTCGGTGGGATCCGATTGCGGTGCCCCCACCCATGGGGACCCTCAGCCCAAACCCGGTGCGGCCCCGGTCCCAGCCACCCGGTGCCGCTGCCGGTACCGCTGCCCGTATCGGTGCAGGCGGACACGGGGCGGTGGTGGGGGCGCGCGCGCGCGGGGGCGCGGCGGCGGCGGGCGCGCGCGGGGCGGAGCTGGGCGCCGGGGGCGCGGGGCGCGGGCAGCTCCGGCTCGGTTCTCCTCCATTCATTGGGATCGCGGTGGGTTCCGCGGCGGCGGCAGGATGGCTGCTCGGCTGCCCGCGTTCCTGCCCCTGCTCCCGTTGCTGCTGCTGCTGCTGCCGGGCCGGGGGCCACCGGGAGCCCTGGGCAACCGGCACGCCGTGCACTGGAACAGCTCCAACCTGCAGTGAGTGCGGGGCGGGCGCCGGGCAGCGCGGGGGAGGCCGCCGGTACCGGTACCGGTACCGGCAGGCGGTGGGGGCGTCCCTGGGGCCGGGCGGGGCGGGGGGGCGCCGCCGGGAAGGACGCGGCGGGGGCGCGCCGGGGATCGCGCCGAAGGATGCGCGCGGCGGCGGGGGGGGGCGGCGGCGGATGGGGGGCGGGCGACACCGGGTCGAGGGCGCGCGCGCCGGGACTGCGGGACCCCCCGGTGCCGGTGTCCGCGCGGCGCCCCCGTGCGGGCGGGGCTGTCGGACCCCCTTCCCCCGGTGCCGGTGCGCTGCCCCTCCCGACCCCGCGCACCTCGCCCTGCCCGCGGGGGCGGGGGCCGCTCCGGGGGGGGGGGGGGGGGGCGGGGTACAGCCGCCCGGGCCGGCCCGACCTGACCGGCGGGGGCTCGGGTCCCCAGGGCCGCGCTGCCGGGCGGGGCGCGGGCAACGGCGGGGTCGGGCTCGCCGCTGGAGCGGGGCTCGGCGGCTCCCGGTGCGGGCGGGTCGGTGACACCGGGGGCCGCGCCCCCCGCTCCCCCCCCTCGAAGGCGCTGACCCGCCCCGCGGCGGGCACCGGGGTGCCGCGGGAGGAGCACGGCCGGCCCCCCCCCCCGTCCGTGTGCCGGGTCGGGCCGGGGGTCCCGCTGCGGCGACCCCGCCGCCAGACGCGCCCCCCGCCTGTCTGGGCGCGGGAGCGGCACCGGCGGCGCGGAGGCGGAGAGGGTGGCCCACCGGGTGCCCACCGCGCCCCCCCCCCTTTCCCCCCGCCCCTCGGCCGGGCGGGCAGCGGTGCCATCCCTGGGGCAGCAGCCGAGGGTGGCGGGGCCGGGGGCTCCGGGGGGGGGCGGCGGGGACGATGGGGGGGGGGGTTGCGAGCGGAGGTGCGGAAACTGCCGTCACGCCCACGGCCGCCGGGCGCGGAGCCGCCGGGAGCCCGGGCGGTCGGTGGCCACGGCCCCCCCCCCCCCCGGCACCTCCCTCGTGCCCTGTGCCGGGGGGGCTGCGCCCTGCCCTCGCCCCCCCCGGGGGTGGGCTGCCCGGCTGCGTGGGGTGCGTGGCACCCACACCTGGGGCTGGCACAGCCGTGCCAGAGGGGAGCAGGCACCGTGTGGGCTTTGGGGTGGCAATAGGCACGGCTGGGCTGGGCCCCTCCCGGGAAGGGGGGGGGGCCGCGTGTCCACGGCGGGTCCGTGGACCCCTCCACAGGGATCGGGGAGCTGCCTCCGCTGCGATCACCCATCCCTTGCCACTGCGAGCGCTCAGGGTGTGGCAGGGATGTGCGCCCGGCCGGAGCATCCCCCGGTACCCCTCGGTGTCGGGGGTCCCTCGGGCTCCCCCCCAACCTGCACCCCTTTGTGCGGGAGGGGGCGCCCCCCCGGCAGCTCCTTCCCCTCCCATTGAGATTGTGTCGCCAGGCGGAAGCTCGGGCCCCATAAATTGTGCGTGTGTGCGACGTGCCGAGGCGCAGCACAATGGCGAGGCGCTCAGCTCACCCCGCCACGCTCAGGCATCCCCCCACACCCTGCTTCTCCGGCCAGACCCCGCTCGCTCGGCGGCCTCATCCCCACGCCGTGACATTGCCGGGACCTCGGCAGGTGGGAGGCTCCCACAACCCCGCCCTCACCCTGCCATGACCGAGGGGCCTCCTCTCCCCACCCCATTGCCCGCAGCCGTGCGCCGTGATCCTCGTGCTGCCCCGGCACCTCCCGGGGCGGAGGGGGTGCCAGCAGTGTGCCTGCCATGCCAAGACAGGGGTGTCGCAGCCAGACGCCCAAGCCTGCTGCGCACGCGTCTCTGGCGTGGCTGCGAGCGTCCGGCTCAGGGCACGGGCGGCGCGGTGGGGGCGGCTGCGGCAGAGACGTGTCCCAGGGACTCCGGAGCGCTGATATTTATTGTTAGGCAGTGCGGCAGCTCGGCCACAATTATAGCTGCGCGGCAAAGTATCTGGATTAGATAAATTATGGGGGGAATTAGGCTCCCTGGGCCGCAGCCTGCAAATCCCAGCAAGCCCTCTGCAATCAGAGCAATAAACAAGCCCTGCGCAGCCCCACGGGGCTCTCCAGGGAGGGGGGGGATGCTGGCAGGCTCAGCTGCGGGCCACTCCTTGGGGGCTGTGCCAGGCACCCCAGAAGTTTATTGCATCTCCTGCCGTGCCATGCCGGGTGCCCCTGCAGCTCCCCTCGGCCGGAGGATGGGGCAAGGGGCTGCCCTGTGTAGCCCACCTGCAGCACCTGGGGTCCCGGCGATGCCTTGGGGAGCAGGGGACTGGCGGTAGCTCATCCTCTGTGGGCACGTGGCTGTGCTCCTCTGGTCCCCTGGCCACCACGGCAGGCGGCTGGTGGTACTGGTGGGCCGGGAGGGCCACCGAGTGGGCAGGGCACCCCTCCTGCAGCGGGTTTTGGGTGCTGACAGCAAAGCCCAGGGGAGGTGCAAAGGTGGGATCCGAGGCTCGGGGCAGCAGAGGTGCCTGCTCTTGCTCAGCCAGGTTGTTGGTCTGGCTGCACTTTCTGTCTGTCCCATCGTCTCCGCTGGTGGCAGCTGGTGAGCCCCCGGGGCGTGGGATGATCCTTGGACGGTCCCTGCCCTCTGCTCCCAAGTCCTGCCAGGAACAGGCGTGGTGGCACACGGTGAAGGTGCGAGGTGGCCACATCCTGCCCAGCACTGGCATTTGGGGGCAGCAGCTGCGTCCCTGGGATGCCCCATGGTGTGTGGCTGGGTGCTCCTAGGGGTGTCCCCAGCCACTCTGGGCCCCGGTGTGCCGATGTGCGTGGGATGCCACCTTCCTGCTGAGTGTTCTGGATGCCAAGGTGGGGACAATGGTTTGTCTCTGTGCATGGGCACAGGCATGGCCAGCTCCCCCCGATGCTCCTGTGGCCCCTGGGAGTCCCTCAGAGTGGGTTGGGGTGAGCCACGCTGCGCCCCGGGCTCTGGTGCGGGGACCGAGGGTGCTGGTGCCTGAGACCTCAGGGTGCCTGGTGCTGTGGAGGGGGCAGAGCGGGGTGGCTGTAAGACAGGGGTACATGGAGTGCTTGTGCCCGGCTGAGGCAGATGGGTCAGAGCCCACCTGTGCACGGGGAGGGCTCAGCATTGAATGCAGCCCCCCCAGCCACTGGCACTGCCACCACAGTCGCCTCTTCTAGGCAGCTTTTATCTGGCTGACTTTGTGTTCCAAGCAGTGAGAGCTGGAGCGGGCTCTCGAGAGCCCTTGTGCAGAGCAGCGTCTCTCGGGGGAGCGTCTCGTGCGGGAAAGGAGCCACGTTGTTGCTCTGCGCCTGCCAGGGGAGCCTGGGGGTACCTGGACTCCTGGGTCCTCTGCAGCTGCCGGATCCTGACATTGGGGCTGTGCCCTGCCGGATCCCTCCATTGCATCTGCTGGCACCAGCGGGGCTGGGGATGTCATCGCCTGCGGCAGGAGGGACCCCCTCGCCCTGGCGGATCCCGGGGGCATCGGGCAGGAGGTGCTGCAGCGCACAGGGCAATTGTGCCTGGGGGGGGGCAGTTCCCCGTCCCGCCGTGGTGTGTCCAGCTGGAGGTGGGGAGGGTGGTGATTATACCTCTCAGCGGCTAATTACCCAGCCTCACCAGCTGCGGCATCCCTGGGTGAGCTGGGGGGCTCCACCACCCCTGACCCCACAGCTGTGCCCCCCAGGCTGATCCCTGTGGAGCACAGAGCCACTGGCCACCCGTGGGTGCTGGCTGTGGCACTGGCAGGAGCTGCTGCCCGGGGGCAGAGGGTGCCATGCCCCATGAGTCACCACGCCGGGTGGCACCGAGCCTGAGCAGCATGGCCGGGGCCTGTGGGGTTCCTGTGGGAGAAGGAGCCGCAGCACTGGGGTGTGGGGGCTGTCCCGCGGTTCAACAGGGCCAGGTCCACCCGCTCCTGCCCAGGCTGGTAATTGAGTCACTGGTTGCAGATTGATGGTTTAATTAAAACCCAATTAGAAATCTCATTGATCTTGTTAGCAAAGTGGGAAGGTACAGGCTTTAGCGGGGATTAAAGGGATTGCGTCGCTGCCGATAGGGATGGGTGTGCAGGGGCACCTGTAGGGTGGTGCTGGGGGTCCCAGGGTGCTCAGAGAGGGCTGTGCCAGTCACCCTGGGGTGGGTGCTGCCCCATGGCACCCATGGTCCCTTCACCCACCGCCATGTCCCCAGGCAGCAGCTCCTGTCTCCCCAGGAGCCCCGATTCCCCGAGCGGGGAGGTGACCCTGGGGACACCGTGTGCCAGCAATGCCTTTTGTGCCCGCACCTTGTGGCTGCACCAGGCGAGTTGGGGGGAGGATGGGGGGGGGGGGCTGTGCCGTGGCGCCGTGCCACCCGTGCGCGTGGGCTGTGTTGCAGGTGCTGTCTGCCGAGCCAGCGCGCGTGTGCGCGGCCGTCTGGGCGCCATGACTGTGCAGCGCTGTCTGCGTGGGGAGGGCTGGCACAGAGGGGGGGGGCCCAGGCTGAGCCGCCTGTCTCCCTGGTGGCTGAGCGATGGGCACAGACAGTCTGTCTGTCTGTCTCTCCATCCATCAGGGTGGACCGACCGCGGCAATCGATGCGCCTTCACCTCTTGCCGTTGCGTGGGGTAACTGGAAGGGGACCGCATAAATCAATGGCACTTTTTTGTTCCCCAGCTGATCGATGGGCCCTGGATGTGCCGAAAGGGTGAAGCTGCTGGAGCCAAACAAAGGGCCTGGCTGGGCTGGGGTGGGGGGTGGGGTCCGCCCTGGCACCCAGTGCAGGGGGGCACCATGCTGTCACCCACATGGGGGGACACCCCGCATTGCCCCCATCCTCACCACTGGCACGACCAATGTGGGATGCTGAGCCCAGCTCCAGCCCTGCCGCCCTCCAGGCCTTTCCCGCACTGTGGGGATGAGCCTCTGCAGCACGGGGGTCCGGGCAGGGGTCTGGTCACCCTGTCCCGTGCTGCTGCCGCTGTGCCCGGGTTGTGCTGCAGTGCACCAGGCGCTCCTTAGCAGTGCATCAGCGAGCGTGCAGCACTCAGCCCAGATTTATCACAGCAGATGGGAGCGGAGCGGCCACCCAGCTCACCAATGGCTGCGGCTTGCCAGGTAGCCGGGGTCCCACTGGTGCAGGGCTGGTGGGCGCCGAGCGCAGCCTGCGCTTGGGACAGTTCTACCAGGGGACATCCATCTGCCCAGCACCAACAGGCTGCTGGAAAGTACCACTGCCTTGCAAAGCCCTGCTCTAAAAATGCAGTCGTGCAGAAGTGATGCTGCCCGTTCTGCTCCCATGCTTAACCCTTTGGGCACTGCCGGAGCCCGCTGTGCCCCGCTGGCCTCTGTGGTGTGGCTGGAGCCTGGGAGACCGGGGGGACTGTCCCAACCCAGGTCACCTGTTGCTGGGCCTTCCCAATAGTTGCAGGGGCTGGCAGGGACCGGGCAGCCCATGCCTGTGCTGGGGTGGGTGTCGGTGAGAAAGGAGGCCGAGACCCTCGCTCTGGGTGTCTGTTCCCATCCTTCTGCCCGAAAACAGGGCCCGTGGGCTCCCTGCCTGCTGCTGGGGCTGGGCCAAGCACGTGCCTCTGCCTACCCTGTGCTCCCGAATGGTGCTGCAGGCAGAGCTCGGGGTGTTCTGGCGATGGCATTGGGGCTGCTGGGATTTGGGGGCATCCAGCTGTGTGGGGTGCTGGTCTGCGCCGGCGGGACTGGCAGTCACAGTGCAGGAGCCGAGCATGGCAGGAACACAGTGTTGTGGCAGGAACACAGTGTTGTGGCCGAAACTGCTGCCAGAGTCCCCTGGATGTGCTCCGGGCCATGGTGGCCCCATGGCTCTACCTGTTTGGGGCCGTTCTCCAGCCCCTCCCAGCTCATGATGATGGATGCTCTGATGCCTGCGAGCTCCCAGCACGCGGCAGCGGCCGGCGATGTCCGTGGGGCTTACCGCCATGGGGAACAGGGCTGCCACCCTCTGCCACACCATCTGGGGTCCCCTGTACCCCTCCATTGCCATGCTGGTGTGCCCCAGCCCAGGGGGAGACCTTGGTGCTGCATGCGGCAATGCTCATTAGCGAGGCTGTTTATCAGGAGTCACGCTTCTTAATAAGCCCCAGCATGGGGTCCCGGAGGGGTGTGTGTGCCTCAGCACTGGGTGCCGCAGGGGAAGGGTGGGGGGGGTACAGCTCCCCGGCACCCCAGGACAGGGCTTCCCCTGGCACGGCAGGAGATGGAGCCGGGTGTCACTCCTGTGGGTGCAGACACCCAGGGCCGATCCTGGGGAATGTGCTTCCTCCGGTCCCTCGCTCCCCTGGCACAGCCACACCGGCTGCCAGCGCCCGACCCAGTGTGGGGCAGCTGGCTTGGGGCACACTGGCGTCCCAGCCCTGCGTCCCGCATGGAGTTAATTGCAATTTTCTGCTCGGGGCCATTTCTTTAATAACAAGCCTTTTTCTCTCCCCCCCCCACATTCCCACCACATCAAAGGGGGAAGATGAAAGGTCCCAGTGCCCCGCGGAGCAAGGGTGGCTGCCTCAGCACCTTGCTGGCGGAGGAGTTGCCCAGTGGCCGGCGGGTGCCGGGCTGGGCTGGGGAATAGTGGCTGCGCGGCGAGGGAGGTGCCACGTGGGGCTTCGCTCCCTGCCCCACGGGTGACGAGGTCTGCTGTTGGTCCCCCCATGGCCCCCCAGTGCCAGCGGCAGCCCCAAGCAGGGAGGCGGCGCTGCTTGGGTTCCCCTTTGGTGTTCTCTCTGGCACCTGGCTTCTGGGGTGCTGCATGCCAGGGTGCTGCAGGCACTGGCGGGGCGCTGGGGCTCCCCAAACAGCGCCGGGGGCAGTTGTGCAGGGTGGGGCGTCTGCACGCGCAGCCCTGCCCGCTGCCTGCCCAGCCCTGCCGGGGAGACCCAGGAAGCTGGCTCCGCTGCGGGCAGGGCCCCAGGGGGGGTGGTGGGACCCCCCATGGGGCAAGGGGACCCGGAGTGCTGGGTCCAGGGCTGGTGGACCCAGGTTTGCCCTGACAGGCAGGGAAAGGGGCCCTGAGCCAGAGCAATGCACCGCAGGGAGTCCAGCCATGCATGCCAGGATGCTGGGGTCCATGTGCCGGGGGAGCCAGGCGAGGGACCCCCAATGCAGCAGGGCTGGGGGGCCGCAGTGGCACAGTGCAGGGAGGCACTACCACCGCTGAGCTGGGCGGTGGAGTGAGGTCCAGTCAGGGTCCAGTGCTGCCATGGCAGCTCAGTGCAGAGCCAGCGCCTCACAGCGCTGGCTCATAATTAATTGGCAGGAGCAGTGGGTCAGCACGGCAGTGAGGATTACCGTGGCCGGGATTTCCATCGGGTGCGGATTAGGAGCCAGCGGAGCCTCTCCTGAGTGGATCTGAGGGGATTGCCGCTCCTAATCAATGTAAATGAGGCTCCCCGAGGGCCACCCTTTACGGCATTAACGAACTAACGGGATTAGCCAGAGCAGAGTGAGAAATCCTCTCTCTGAGCTGTGGCGCGTGGCAGGGCTGGGGCCATGGTGGGCAGCCGCAGTGGGTTGGCTCTAGGCTGCCGGAGCTGGGGAACGCCCAGGCCCTGGGCCCCCCCACGCACCCAGGGCTGCACGGCAAGGACCAGGAGCTGTGTCCTGCAGAGTCCCCGATGCCTGCAGGACCCTGGTGCCCATCAGCACCGTGGCCCAGTCAGTCTGTCTGTCCCACTGTGTTTGTCCCCTCCTTGAGGCCACCAGCACATTCCCAGCAGGACCCAGCAGCGCCGTCTTGTGCGCCCATGTTCTTGCAGGCGTCCCACCCGTCTGTGTGGCTTGGCACCCATAGCATCTGTCCCCAGCAGCATCCCTCCCGCCCCAGGCTGGCCCACACCCCCCTGAGACAGTGATGCCATGCTGCAGGTCCATGGGGCTGAGGTTGTGCGGGGGTCCTGGTGGGTCAGGGGCTCCAGAGAGAGGTTGAGCAGGGGGATACCACTGCCCCCTCAGGGTCCTTGCTCTGGGACCTCCCCGTTCTCTAGCCTCCGGGTCCCTTTTGAGGAGGGGGATGGTGTTTGGAAAAGTGCAGGGGGTGTCCCTGACCCCCCATCCCCCCCTTCCCTTGCAGCCTGCGGCGAGAGGGCTACACAGTGCAGGTGAATGTCAACGACTACCTGGACATCTACTGCCCACACTACAACGCCTCAGTGCCCGAGCACCGGCTGGAGCAGTACGTGCTCTACATGGTGAACGCGGAGGGCTACCGCACCTGCAACACCAGCCAGGGCTTCAAGCGCTGGGAGTGCAACCGGCCCCACGCGCCCCACAGCCCCATCAAGTTCTCGGAGAAGTTCCAGCGCTACAGCGCCTTCTCGCTGGGCTACGAGTTCCGCGCGGGGCAGGAGTACTACTACATCTGTATGTGGGACACCGGGGCGGGACCCCCACGCAGCCCCCCCCATCCCTGGCTGGGTCCCCCGCATCCCACCCCAGCTGGTCCCCCTGCACCACACCACCCGGTTGAGCCCCTCTGCATCCCCACCCTGGGCAGGACCCCCCATGCCAACCCCCCTGGGCTGGTCCCCCTGCACCCCCCCTGCTGGGTGGCTGCAACCCCCCCCAGGAGTGGGCACCCTGAGCTCAGGGATGGGTGTGTGGGGTGGAAGGGGGGTGTGGGGAGGCTTGGGGGTGCAAGGGGGGTTGTGATGCAGGGCTGAGATGGGGGTGTGGAGAAATATGGGGGTGCAGGGGAGCAGGATGGGGATGTGGGTGGGGGTGCTGGTGCAGAATGCTGGTGCAGGAGGGGGGTGCTGATGTAGGATGCTGATGGAGGATTGGGGTTCAGGGAATGCTGATGCAGGTGCAAAAATCAGAGTGCTGGGGGGTGCTGGTGCAGGGCGGGGATGCAGGGTGCTGATACAGGCGCAGCTTCAGGGTGCAGGATGGGGGTACTGCTGCATCCCAGGCAGGGCCAGACCCCACCGTGCCCCAACCCACTGAGCCTCTGAGTGCCAGGGGCTGGGGTCACCCGCTGCGGAGCAACCCCACCCTGCTCTTACCTTGCAGCCACGCCAACACACAACCACCGCCGGGCCTGCCTGAAGATGAAGGTGTTTGTGTGCTGCGCCTCCAGTAAGTAATCCCGTGCCTGGCATGGAGACTGTGGGCAAGTGGGGGGCAGCGTGGCCTGCCGGTGGGTCCCCCATCCTTCCCGGGTCTCCCATCCCTCCCGGGAGGGGCTGCAGTGCAAGGCGGCCAGGGAGTGTGACCACCCCCATCCCCTCTCTCCCTCTTGCAGCGTTGCACTCGGGGGAGAAGCTGGTGCCCACCCTGCCACAGTTCACCCTGCGACCAGAGGTGAAGATCGAGGACCTGGGTGAGTTGGGCAGAGCCCCCGGCCCCACAGTGCCGCATGTTGTCCCCCCCCGCCGCTACCTACAGGGCAGCCGCAGCCACGGGGTGGGGGTTCGGGGCCACCCTGGTGCCACCCTCACCCTCTCCCTCTTCCCCACAGACAACTTCAACCCGGAGATGCCCAAGCTGGAGAAGAGCATCAGCGGCACCAGCCCCAAGCGGGAACACTTGCCCCTGGCCGTGGCCGCCGCGCTCTTCCTCATGACACTGCTGGCCTCCTAGCTCCCGGCGCCGGTGGGGGCCCGGCCAGCATGGCTCTGCAGAGTGGGGACCCCCCGACCTGCTGCCCCTCATGAGAGCCAGCGGGGAACCACCACGGGACCACCCATCCCCTCTGCACCGCCACCCCCCTGCCCGGAGAGCCATCCCATAGGGCAGGGGGCTGTGGCACGTGCTGATCCCGGCTGGGACTCGCCCCCCCACCCCACCAATGGCTGTGGCCATGTCTGCAAGGATGCGGCTCGGTGCTGCTGTGTGCACCGCACCTTCTACTGACACCATCCCACAGTGCGGAGTCCTGCCCACGGAGTCCTGCCCGCAGCCCACCTGGTGCCCTGTGGCTGGGGGGCAGTGCCGGGCTGGGGAGCCTGGTGAGGGCAGGGACCCCCAGGGCTGGGCAGCCTGTACATACCTATACAGAGATCTATACATACTGTACAGAGAGAGACTATATAGATATATCTATACTGTACCATAGGCAGTGGCGCCAGCTCCGGGCTGGCTTGTACATAGTTGAACGTGTTGGATTTTCCTCGTCTTCCGTGAAGACCTGACCTATGCAAACGCACAGACACTTTTTGGGGAAAAACAAAACAAAAAAACAATCTCAACCTTTTTTTCAAGTGCTTTGGCTGGTGATTTTCATATTCTGCTCTTAGTCTATAAAAAAAAAATAATAAAAGGATAAAAAAAACGACCCCGTCATGGCAGCGTGCAGTGCTCCTGGCTGGCCATTAGCCAGCTCTGCCCTCCGGCGCAGTGGGCTCCGGCTGGGGCAGGGGGTCAGGTGAGGGCAGCGAGTGCCAGGTGCTGACCTTCACTGTGCCACCTACCTCGCTGGCCCTGGGCATGACAGCTCCAGTCATGGGCTCAGTGCCTCTGGCAGTGAGGGCACCCTGGGGGGATGTGGGGCGATCCCCCCACCTCCCACTGGCTCTGCTCCCCGTCGACCCCCAGGCATTGGCACGGAGCACCCAGCAGGAACCCGGTGCTGCCCACCGGAGGACAGCACAGACAGCAGGCAGCGCCCGCAGGTAAGGGCAGTGCGGGCAGGGCCCTTGGCATGTGTCCCTGGGAGGTGCTGGGGTGCGGTGGCTGGGAACAGCCTGGGGAGGAGTGGGCGCAGGAGACCCCCTCCTCACCACCCTCACTGGCTGCGCAGGGTGAGCGGCTGTGGGCTGGCACCCCAATGTGCTTGGGAGCCCCATGGGAATCCCCACATTGCCCCCCCCCGGCACATCTGGCTCTGCCGGGCATGCCAGCTCCTGCTGGTGTCAGGGGGATCTGGCCCACGCCTGTCTGCACAGCAGCTCCCGTGGGGTGGGGAGAGATGCCCTTGGTTCCCCCTCAGTGCCTCCAGCAAGGTGAGGGGATGTGTGGGGAGGAGGTTGCACCCGGGAACCTGCTGGGGATGGGGGTCACATGTAAGGGGGGTGTTGCTGGGGCTATGGAGGAGTGGGGTGCAAGCAGCCCCACAGCTGGCACCCTACAGCCCCAGTGGGTGCAGGGGAGCAGCCGTGCGGGTCCTGACCCTGCACCCTGCTGGGCTGAGGGGGCCCGGTGCTCCCGGGGGGGGGGGCAGCCGCTCTCCCCACAAGGCAGTGTGGGACCCGGGGGGGCTGCAGCCCCTCTCCCAGTGGGGACTGACGTGCTGTGGACATGGCCTCAGTTGGGGGGTCCCCACAGCCATTGCGGCAGGGCAGCCGCTCTCCCCCCATCCCAGCAGGCACTGCTGGGCGGTGGCTCAGCGTCCCGCCAGCCCGGGCTTGTCCGGGTGCAGGAAGAGACAGCGAACCCGTCAGACGAGTCCTCCGAGCACTCCCGGAAGGCGCCGGGCTCCCCACCCCCCCCCCCCACTCCTGGAGGTCTGGCCCACTGTGGGGCTAGGGACCTTGCCCTGGACCCCCTCCCCGGGTACTTGGGGTGCCACCCAGCACCCAGCTGCTGACCCTGGGCTGGATGGGCATGGTGTGGCCAGGGGCTGGCTGGGGCAGCATCGCCCAGCGCTGCTGAGGGCTGTATCCCGCCTGGACACTGGCTGCCGGGCACCAGCCACAGTCCTTGTCCCAGTGCAGGGCCATGCCGGTGGCACGTGGCAGGGTGGGCTGGGGAGCCTGGCACAGCCCTGTTGGCTGGTGCAGCATGGCGGGGAGCAGGGGACTGAGTCGGCCGCCCCGGCACAGTGCGGCACAGCAAGCTCTGCTTGCAAAATTCCTCCTGCCGCTTGCCTCGACCTTGGCACCGCTCCCTGGTGTGTGTGTGGCACTGCCGCCAGCTCGGTGGGGACCAGCCACCCAACCCTGCTCTGCTCCATGCCCTCGGGCAGGGTGCAGCATGGCATGCCAGGGGCAGCCTGGACCCGCTGGGAGACTCCTGGGGTGCTGGTACGGGGAATCCCCAAGCCTTGCTGCCCCAAGGCAGGGGGGAGTCCTTGTTGGGACCCCAGCGCTGGGGCTCAGGTGCCCCCCGGGTGCTGGGGGTCTTCCACAGCTCCGGCAGCAGGTCTGGCTCTGGGCACAAGGTGTGCGCCTGGACCAGCCGTGCAGCACGAGGCTTTGCATCACCCCATGGCAGCATCTGTCCTCCCCGGGCAGGGCTGGGTGCATCCTGCTCTCCAGCCGAATGCGTAAGGGCCTGGCGTGGCCAGCCAGCCTCGGGGACGCGGCTCTGCCCCTGCCACGCGCAGCCTGGCATCGGGCCGTGCCTACCTGCTGGGCTGCACGCAGCCGGCGTGGCACATCACTGTGGCCTTCACTCCCTGCCGCGGACTGGACGGCTCCTCTTCCTCCCCCAGCCTCATGGCCAGTGACGTCAGCCCGGGCAGGGCCTGGGGCACATCTGGGTGTCCCGAGCCGAGAAACCATAAATAGTTTGTCACGAGCTCCGTGGCCTCTGGCCAGCCCCACCTGCCCTGTGCTGCTCTGCTGCAAGTGTTTACGGTGCGAAATGGCTTCACCTTTGTCCTGCAAACTGCAGCCGGTGTGGCAGGAGCCCTGCCTGTGTGGGCACTGACCCCATCCCATGGTCACCCAGGGCAGTCCCCAGCCCCACACGCACCAGGAGGCGTCGCTGTGACCATTTAAACGTGCACACTACTGCTGGCACCCCCGGTGCCACTGCGGGTGGGCACCCACCCTGTATGGAGCCCTGCCTATGGTCACCCTGTCCCTGCTGCAGCTTGTCCCCCACCATCGAGCCCCAGGTGGGGAGGTAACTGGACACCTTCTAGCCCCGGCTTGTCTCTCAGGCTGTCCCCAGCAGGGGACACGTGCTTGTCCTTCCCCCCCCAGTCCAGCCACGGATGCTGGCACTGCCCTTTTGCCATGGGCCAGGCAGGGCAGTGATGCTGGGACCCAGCCGTGTCCCTGTGGCCTTGCTCCCAGTCCTGTCCCCGTGCACTGGTGGTCCTGCCGTGGGTCTGGGGACCACAGCAAAGGGAATGGGGGAGCCCCTCAACCAACAGCACTGAGTCCCACATCCCAGTCCCATGGGACGGACCTCCCGTGGTGCTCCTGGAGACTCGTCACCCTCCAGGGCTTGCACCAGCCCTGCCGGGGGGAACGGCCTCAGGTGCTGGGCTTTGCCAGAAGCTGCACAGCCCCCCCCATTGGTGCTCCCTGCCTCGGTTTCCCCAGACACTCGGCACAGGTGCAGCCTGTCTCTGCCACAGTGGGGAGAGTATGGGGGTGATGCCAGGACCCCAGGGAGGGAAGCAGCTGCGGTGCTGACCGGCTCTCACCACTGTCCGGCTGCACCCATCCCCGCGGCTTGTGCATGCCACGCTCTGATCCCACCCGGCTGTGGCTGCAGGGGTGTTCCCAGGAGGTGCTCCCCTGTACAAGCCACGGCAGCGCTGGCTTTCCGGGAGCAGGAGGCCTCGCACAGTCATTACGGCGCAGGGGATGATGTCAGGCCCGGCCGCAACAAGGGAGGATGAAAGGGAAGAAGCGGGTCCCCCTCCCACGGGAGCCGAGGGTGGGGAGAGAGGCGGGGATGCGGGGAAGACATGGGGGATGCGGGTAGGATGCAGGGCACCCAGCCCCACACCCTCAGCCCTGCAGGAGACCTTGGCTGCTGGAGCCGACAGCCGCTCTCCGGTTACAGCCGCGGTGCCGGCGTCTGCCCAAGCCCCTCCAGCGTGCCAGGGCAGCGCTCCTCGCACGGCTGCAGCGGCGGGCATGCAACATTACCCACAATCAATGGATCATTATGTAATAAACAAGAGGAAAGTTGTTTTGCAAATGCGGGTGAGTTATCACTTCACAACACGGCGGCGAAGCATCTCTCCGCCAGGCTTAACAAGGATGGATCGGTGTTGGGGGCAGATGGGAGCAGACAGCAAGCCACCGCGCTCCCCTCCAGGCAGCCAGCAACGCGCCTGCTGCACACGCAGCCCCCTGCCCTGTGCTGGGGTGGTCACAGGGGGGAATTTCACAATATCGAGCAAACAGGGAGCGGGGGGAGCGGGGCAGGGGACGCCTGCGGGGTTTGGCCGGTGCTGGAGCAAAGCCCTGGGAGAGCAGAGGCAGCTGATAAGGGCAGGGGAGGAGGAGGGGGGGGGGCTGCCCCTGCCACCCCCAGCCTCTCCTTGGCAGCCGCTGCAGCTCCCGAGGCCCCGCTCGCCCAGGGGCTCCTGATGTCCCTGGCATCTCAGATAAGGGGGTTCCTACAGCGCAGACTGGGCGGGGGACAGGCCTGCAGGGTCCCCCCCTCTCAGCCGGACCCCACCGCCGGCCAGTGCACCCCCCAGCGAGGAGGGGACGGTCACGGCTCGGGCCCTTTGCCCCGAGCCCCCGGGGTTCCCACCACCTCCCGCGGGGACCAACCCGGGCCTCACCCCCATCATCGCCCATCACCCCAGTGCCTCAGCCGGGGGCGAGACCTCCCCCTGCCCACGCACATGCAGGACCACGGGCGGTGGTGCCGCCGGGCAGGACCTGCCCCCCCCCGATAGGGTGACGACCCCTGCCCGGTGCCGGCCGTGCGCGGGGCCGGTCCGCGCCCCCCCTCCCCTCTCCCCGCGCTGCCCGTGTTGTTGTTGTGTCTCGGCCCCGGTGCGCGGGGCGGGGCGCGGGGCCGGGCGCGGCGGCGGCGGGGCCGTACTTAAGGCGGGGGCCGGGCCCGGTACCCGCCCGGCGGAGCGCGCCCCTCGGAGCGCATGGAGCGGTGGTGGGTGCTCCTGGCCCTGCTGGGGCTCGGGCTGGGCTGGGTGGCGGCCGCTGAACGCCACACCGTCTTCTGGAACAGCTCCAACCCCCGGTGAGTGCCGCCACCCCCCACCTCGGGGGACCCCCCCCCACCCCGGACCGGGAGCCGGTGGCCCCGAGGGCGCGGACGGCGCCGCTCCCTGCCGGGGCTGGGCGCTCCCCGGCGGCCTTTGTCCGGGGCGGGCGGCGGGGCCGGAGCCTTCGTGGGGCTGGGGGGGGCGGGTCGAGCCTGGGGAGGGGGGGCTGAGCCCGGCGCTGGGGGAGCGGCGGGGCTGGGGTAGGGGCGGCGGGGCTGGGGTAGGGGCGGCGGGACCGGCGCTAAGCCCCGGCGGGGCGGTCCCGCTGCGCAGCCGGGGAGCGGCGCGGCCGGTCCAGGTGCGGACGGGGGGGGGGGGGACGGGGACGACCAGGGGGGGCTCTTCCGTTCCCAGGGCTGAGCGGGAGCGGGGCCTCTTCCTTCCCCGCGGGGGTGGCGCGGCGCCAGCCCCGGCGCCGGGGCACAGGGAAGCGTGTTGACAAACACGGGGCTGGCCCTGGCTCCCGCCGCCCGGGCAGGATGTGCGGGGGGGGGCGGGGCGCCTGACTGGGCCCCCCAACACCCCGGCTGCGCCCAGGAACCGGCAGCCGGCATGGGCTGTGGCTGTGGGGATGACCCCATTCCAGGCATCAGACCCCCAGGCTGTATGGGTCCGTCCCCCCCCCAGCCATGAGCCCCCGATTGTAGGGGTGCCCCCCAAGGCACCAGCCCACCAGACTGCAGGAGTGCCCCTCTTGGCTTTACGGGTGCCCCCCCACTACACACCAGACCCCCCTAGGCTATAGGGGTGCCCCCTGCCTGGGCCGTGTCCCCCTAGCTGTAGGTCATCCCACCCAGGCACCACTCCCCAGGCTGTAGGGCTCTGTGTTGTCCACCCCCCCAAAAGGGTGACCAGGGTCCACAGGGTTTGGGGAGCAGGGGCTGGCCCTGAGGCCACTGCAGCCAGTGAGGTGAGGGGACCCTGCAGAGGCCCCTGACCAGCTGCCAGTTTGTCCATGTGTCCCCCCCCCGGGTGAGGTGTGGGGAGCAGCAGGCACTGGAGCCAGGCTGGCTGCCCCACAGGCGAGTGCTGCCGAGGCCTCCTGGCTCTGGGAGCGTTGGGACAGGCAGGGTATGCGTCCTGGCGGGTCCCCTCCCAGCGCCCCGCCTGCTGGGGCCACTGGGGAGCTCTGGGAAGGGGTGTGCGCTCGCCAGCTGGGTGCAGGGGGGCTGGTCCGGTGGGGGCTTTTCCTCCCAAAACCAGCCTGGGCACTGTGGGACTCCGCACAGGGAAGGGTGAACCAAAGGTTGACCCATCTTGGGCTCCGAGGAGCTGCTGTGGGCAGGAGGCTGCTCTTCCTTCGCCTTGTTAATCAGTGTGAGGGATTTGGGGGTGCAGGGGAAGGGGAGTCCCCCCCATGCCTCTCTCTGCTGGAGCTGACCCCCACCTCCCTCCTGCCTCAGGTTCCTGTGGAACGACTACACGGTAGAGGTGCGCCTCAATGACTACCTGGACATCATCTGCCCACACTATGAGGAGGGGACTGTGGACCCCCATGCCATGGAGCGTTACACCCTCTATCTGGTGGAGCCCGAGGAGTACCGGGCTTGCAAGCCCCGCTCCAAGGAGCAGATCCGCTGGGAGTGCAACAAGCCCAGCGCCCTTCATGGCCCTGAGAAGTTCTCGGAGAAGTTCCAGCGCTTTACCCCCTTCACGCTGGGCAAGGAGTTCAAGGAGGGGCACAGCTACTACTACATCTGTGAGTGCCTGGGGGTCTGCCAGGGGTCTGGGGTCCCTGCTGGGCTTCCCCCCACCCCAGTTAACCCCCATCCTCCCTTGCAGCCAAGCCCATTCACCAGCATGGGGAAGCATGCCTGAAGCTGAAGGTGACGGTCGCTGGCAAAGGCAGTGAGTATTGCCTGGACCCCTTGGGTTCTGCCTGTGTCCCCCCCTTTCTGCTCACAGCGTCGGTGCCCAGCTCGGCCTTTCCTGAGCTGTGTCACGGCCAGGCTGTGGCCCCCTGCCAGCCCCGGGATGTGGGCACATGTGGCTTGGCTGGGGGGGGTGGGGGTGGCCCCTGGTGAAACCTGGCTGGGGGGGGGTCAGGTGGCTGCCCTTCACCTGCCTGACCCTGTGTTTGCTTTGCAGCTCAGGCACCACCTGTCCCTGCCTCTACCCAGAAGGGAAGGATCCAGGCAGGTAGGTTGGTGGCTGCAGGCAGGCAGATGGGTCCAGGCAGCTGTGGGGCTGGCAGGGGGGCCGGGCTGAGCCCAGCAGCTCTCCCGGGGTGGGGGGACTGGGGAGCAGGGCTAGCAGCAGCCCCCGTGCTGGGTGATGTGCTGCTGGCTTGGGGCATGGCACCTCCGTCAGGGATGCTCACAGCTCCTCTCTCCCCACAGACGATGCAGCTGCACATGTGCTGAGGAGCGTGGGGCAGAACTCAGGGATGCGGGTCAGCAGCCCCTTCACCTTTGTCAGCCTCCTCCTCCCCCTCCTGGTGCCGCAGGGACTGTGAGCTGCCCCGCCGTGCCCAGACATACCAAGGCTGCCGCCGCTGGGGACAGAGCCGGGATGCTCAGGACCCCCATGGTCCTCACATTTGCCCCGGGGTGGCCTACCCTGTGCACATCTGGGCAAGGAAAGGATTTGTCAGTATTACAGGGCCAGAGGGCCCAAAGCCAAGCTGAGCAGCCAAAGCCCTCGGACTGCCCCAGCTCCCCTGGCCCTCGCAGGCAGGATGGTCTCAGCAGCCCGGAGGCTGAGCGTGAGCCCGAGGCTGGAGGGGGCAGCGTGTGCCCCAGACTGGAGAGGAGCAGGGGGCTGGCACCCCTGCCCCAAGAGCTGAGCTTGCCCACAGCTGGCCCTTGGGTCTCTCTCTGCTGTGGGCTCAGACTGTGATGTGTCCCGCAGGCAGGGACGTGGTGCTGGCCCTGTGGCCAGCCGTGTGCCCCGATGCTGGCTGCAGCCCCTTGGCATCACCGGATCCAGGAGCCTGGGTGTGCTTGAGAAGATGCCTGGCAGCCAGCAGAGTGGGACTGTAGGAAACATCCCCCTCCCCACTGTGCTGCGCCCCTTTCCAATCCTTCATCCCACTGCACATGGCGGGGACGACGACAACAGTGAGAGCTGTCCCCACCCTGGATCTCCCCCCTCCCCTCTGCTGGGTGCCAGAGGGGTGCACCCCCGCACACACCCCCCAGCAGCACCCTGTGTGGGGTGCTTTGCCCACCCTGATTTGTACAGCTTTCTAACACAGGAGTTTTTATATGATTGTCTTGAATAAATAACCAAGATCATGCTGAGCACCTGGGGCTGGGGGGGGTAAGGGGCCTGCCCCCCACACCATGGGGCTGGGCTGCCCTGCCATGCCTGGCCTTGGAAGGAGGAATGGCCCACGTGGGGCATTTGTGCTGGTTAATTAATTAATTGGCTGGTGTTTGCACAGGGCTTTGAAGTGGAAAAGTGCCATGGTGGGGCTGGCTGGTGCTATCAGTTGTGTTTATCTGGTGACACAAAGCCCTCCCTGGGCCTGGGGGGGGGGTGGTTTTTCCCCGTCCCGTCTCCCCCCCCCCCCCCCCCCCCCCCCCGGGCACTGGAATGAGCTTCCAGGCCTGGGGCGGTGGCTGTGTAATGGGCAGCAAGGAGGGGGCTGAGGTGTGGCTGGAGTCCCCTGGGGCTGGGCAGGGGGCACAGCCTGGCAGGGCCCCAGGACCCCCTGGGGCCTTGTAGCCCCGGGAATGGGGGATCTCGGGGCAGTGGGATGACAGAAATGTGGGACCCCCGAGGTATGAGACACTGCGGATGCGGGGTCCTGGGGAGGTGGGAGCTCAGGGAATTGAGATCACAGGGATGTGTGACGCCAGGCATACGGGATGGGGTGGGAGGAGGGACCCCATGGATGCAGGGTGCTGGGGAGGTGGGCTCACAGGGACATGAAGCCCCTGGAATTTGGGGCCGCAGGAATGGAGGGTCTTGGGAAGGTGGGGTCACAGGGATGGGGGACCCCGGGCATGTAGGATCTGGGGGGTGGGGGAACCCAGGGATGCAGGGTCCTGGGGAGGTGGGCTCCCTGCACTGGGGACACGGGACACCGCGGGTGGGGTGTGGTTGTGTCCGTCGTGTCCCCCCCTCCCTCCGCTGTGGGGTGCTGCCTGGGGTGCCCCATGGGACGGACCCTACCCTACCCATCGCGGTGGTCTCGGGGCTGCTCGGCGCGATGCGATGGGACACCCCGCTGGCTGCCTCTTCGGTCCCCGCCCCCCCCGGTCCCTCCCCGGTAGTGCGTCCCGCCCCGCCCCGCCGCGAGCAGCACCGCCCCCGCTCCCCGGTGCCGCGGCCCGGCATGGCTCCGCTGCCGCTACTCGCCGCCGCCTGCCTGGCCTGCACCCTCGCCATGTTCGGGACCGGCCTGTGAGCACCCGGGCTGCTCCGGGCGCTGCGCGGCATCGGCGGCGGGGAGGGGGAGTGTGTGCAATGGGGGCCATGGGGAGGTTGGGGGTGCAATGCGGAGGGCACCGGGGCAGTTCAGGGGTTGCAGTGGGGGCCATGGGGGGTTGGGGGTGCAATGGGGAGGGCACCCGGGCCGGTTTGGGGGGCTGCAATGGCGTTCATTGGGAGCTGGCGCAGGGGGTTTGGGGGTGCAGGGGGAACAGCACGGGTCCAATTCAGGGGGTGCAGTGGGAGAGGAATCGAGGGGTGCGGTGCAGTGGGCACTGGGACCATTTGGGCAGGGCTGGGTTTGGGGGGGTGACAAAGCTGAAGGCAAAGGATACCAGGGAACGGGGGGGTCAGGGCGTGCAGGGGGGCACTGAGGCTGTAGGGGCTGGAGGAGGGGTGGTCACAAGTGCAGTATGGAGGGGCTGGGAGTATTTCAGGGTGCATGTTTTGGGGAGTGCCTGCTGGCTGCAAAGGTTGCAGCCCCCCAGCACTGCACACCCCCCTCCCCACCATGGTGCCAGGCACCCAGGAGGCTGCTCCCCCCCACTCCCCCTAGGTCTGACCTGCGCCAGATGTTGGCAACCAAGAGCGTGGAGAACATCCAGTTCCTGCCCTTCCTCACCACCGATGTCAAGTACAGTGGGGTCGAGCCTGGGGGGGAGGGGGTTGTCTTATGCAACTGGTGGGGGTTACATGGTGGTGGGGGAGGGCAGAAGGCCCAAGGCTGCAGCAGCAAGCCCCTGTGCCATTTGCCCTGCAGCAACCTGAGCTGGTTGAGCTATGGCTGCCTGAAGCAGGACTGGACCCTGATCGCTGTCAACACCATCGGGGCAGCACTGCAGACCCTCTACATCCTGGCATACCTCTACTACAGCCCTGCAAAGGTGGGGGCCAGCCTGCCTGGGTCGATGGGGGGATGGGGGAATCCTCGCCCTGACCGTCCCCCTCCTTTCCGCCCCAGTGCCCTGTGCTGCTGCACAGCCTGCTGCTCCTGGCTGTGCTGGCTGCTGGCTACGGCTACTTCACCCTCCTGATTGCCGATGCACGGACACGCCTGGCACGCCTGGGGCTCTTCTGCAGTGTCTTCACCATCGGCATGTACCTCTCACCGCTGGCCGACCTGGTGCGTGGGGCTGGGCGGGAGCTGGTGGGATTGGGGGGGGGAGCGCAGTGGTGCTGGGACTGCCCAGCCCAGGCCCAGCCTGACATTTGCTTCTGCAGGCCAAGATTGTCCGGAGCAAGTCGACGCGCTGCCTGTCCTTCCCCCTGACCATCACGACCTTCCTGGCCTCCACCAGCTGGACGCTCTATGGCCTGCAGCTGCATGACCCCTACATCACGGTGGGTTGGGGCAGCAGGCAGCCAAGGGATGCTCTCCCATCCCATCCCATCCCGTCCCGTCCCGTCCTCACCCCACGGCATTCGCTGAGTGGTTGGCACCAGGCCGACCCCTGTCCGGTGTTGTGTGTGTCACACAGCAAAGCCCGTGACTAGGCTCAGCGAGATGAGTATTGATTTTAATTAATTAGATGGTATAAGGCCAATAAATCTCCCCCAGCAACGCAGGGCTGGTGGAGCGGCAATGGGGGAGGGCAGGAGTGCCATGAGCTGGGTAGACCCACGCCCCCCCGCCCCTGCATCATGTCCTCCTACAGGTCCCGAACGTGCCAGGGATTGTCACCAGCGTCGTGCGATTCTGGCTTTTCTGGCGGTACCCGCCAGGCCAGGACAAGCCCTACAGACCCCTGCACGCCTGAGGGGGCCCCGCTGGCCCCCCGAGGAAGGAGCTCATGCGCTGTTGGATCGATGAAGGGTCCCCCAACCCTTGCCAGCTCCAGCGTGGAGTGGACCCAGCCACCGAGCCCCAGGTGCCAAGGGCTGCCCACTCCTGGCAGGACAGGGACCCCAGGAGTGCACCTCCTGCCTCTGTGGTTCACCCTCACCAGCATCCCTCCAGCCCTTGGTCCTTCAGTGATGGTTGGATTGGTCTCAGCGATGCCTTCAGGGTGCCAGGAGCCCCCCACCCCAGTTCCTGGGCACCCCACCTGTCCCTGGGGACCCCTGGACAGTCTTCCATGCCCACGGCTCTGCCCCAGCGCCAGGTTGGGGCTGCCACGAAGCCCTGTGTCTCTTTTGTATGAATTTAAGTGCCTTTTAATAAATCAGAGACCGAAGAGCACCTGGTTGTTGTCCGCTCCCTCCTGGTGTGCTGGCTGCGGAGTGTGGGATGGCTCTTGTCCCCCACAGCTGCTTTGTCCCCAGGATGGTGGGGATCATCCTGACACCCCCTGGACCCTCCTCCAACAGCACCCACTTTCTGGCAGTGAGGAAGCATCAGCCCCAGGAAGGGAGCAGGCACAGGGCTGGGTTGGGGTAGGGAGGGGACACTGAGGATGGCAGCACTGCCTGGGGAGGCTGCTCTGACTCCCCCCCCTCCCCGAGCAGCAGCCTGGGGACACCGGTCACAACAGGGAAATAAAAGTCCATTCTGCAGCTCCAACACAGGGCTTGCTACCAGCTGTCAGGCCAGCAAACTTATAATCAATTAAAATCCTCGCTAAAACCACGATTGAGCGTGCACAAATCAGGCGGCTGTTGGCATCGACTCAAACTCGATTAACAAATTAACAATGATCTGGAATGAAGTTATCAATCAGGCAAGCGCATCAGCAGAGGGTCAGGAACGCATTTGGATGACCAAGTTGCACAACAGATGCCCAGAGCCTTGTGAAAGGTGACACCCCCCCCCCGGGGCAAGAGACCCCTCCCCCAGGGCGAAGAGCCACATCCCTGCAGCTCCGTCGGCGCAGGCAGGTCTTCCATCCTGGATGACGCTGGCTCGATTAAGGAAGTGGTGACGAGGACTTTGGCAGAGCCCGTGCTACAGCTCAGACGCTCGTTTACACCTTGCGACGTGGCCTGGGAAAAATCAATACGGAGGTGAGCAGCAGGAACGGGGCCGAGATGAGAGCGGTGGCTGGAGGGGAGAGTTGCTCCTGCTGTGCTGCGGTGTGCAGCCCCAGCCAGTGCAGCTGTCAGGCTCGCCCGGCGTGCTCTGTCTTGCTGCCGCGACCCGCGGAGCCGGGGCTCCCCTCGCCTGCACCGGCTGTGCTTGCAGGTGTCTCTGCCCCAGGGACTCGCCCCGGGGCCATGCTCGCTCCCCCAGCCACAGCAGCCCCATTTCCCAGCAGGGAGGAGCCCCCCACTCTCCCCGCCCCAGCACGGGGGCGCAGCTCCCAGCCTGGGCGAAGGCACTGCTGAAGGACTGACCGCCTTGAGAAAGGGCAGCTTTCCCCACTGACGCACCAGGCAGAAACTTGGCTGCCGATCGGTCGCTCCGGCTGGCACGTGCCACGAGCGGCTGGCAGGAGTGGCCGCGACGTGGCCCCACGCGCGAGGCCGGAGGTGAGCCGAGCATCTCCTGGGGACACGAGCACCCACAGCGGGCACATGTCTGTGCAGGGAGAAGCTGTTGCTGTGCTGCTGGCCTGCCAAGCTGCCGGAGGGCTGTGAGTAGCCCCTGGATGGCCAGGAGTAGCCTGCAGAGGGCTGCGAGTAGCCCATGGAGCTTGCCCTGCACCAAGGCTGCAGTCCCTGCCCCAGAAAGGCACCGCTTTGCTGAATCTAGGGTGGTGCCACCCCACAAACAGCCGCGCACAGGCGAGACCGAGGGAGCTGCCCACCCTGTTCTGAGCTGCCATTGTTGCTCAGGAAACAGCTAATTAGTTACTCCTGCTAATTAGCCCGAGTCCTCCCTCATGATACCAACTGCTCCTTTTTGCAGAAGGATGCGCAGCCAATAATTAAAAACAAGAAAGTCCTTTGGCTGGTATGCGAAGAAGCCGGGGAGGCTGCCAGGAAGGCAGGCCCCAGCATGCGTCACCACCAGCCACATAGCTCTTCTAGCCGGGCTGGCAGCGCGGGTCTCGGGCCCCCCTGGACAGAGGGCCCGCCCGGACAGAGGGCCCCCACCTCTGCAGCAGGGATGCCTCCGCCACAGGGCGCCTGACCCCCTTCCTGGAGAAGCCTGGCACAGTGCTCTGGCACGCCTGCCTGCTGCTGCCTGTGAAGGTGGGGCCAGAGGAGCAGCAGCTGCAGCCGCTGTGCCGGCAGGAGTGGGGAGCAGCCCCCCGGCGTGGGCTGAGCCGCCCCAGCAGGCGGGGGGAGACCACAGGCTCTGGGCACTCCGCATTTTAAAGGCTGCGCCGCCTGCTCCACCCAGCCAGCCTCTCTCGTCCTTCCCCTGGAAACCGGCCAGCGGGACCAGGATGAGTGTTCTCCAGCTCCCACCTGACAGTGTGAACCACATCTGAAGGGCAGCCAGGAATGTGGTCTGCCCGCAGTGCTACCCAGCGCTGCGGGCCTTCGGGGCAAGGCTTGATCCTGTTCTCGGCACCTTGCACCCCTGCCTCTAGAGCCAAGCTCGAAGAAGCTGGGAGAGCGAGAGGCGGGGCTGGGCTCCCTGCAGCCTCTGCAGGGTGGTGGGAGTGCCAAGAAAGGACCCGGGCCTGTGTGGAGACCTGCCCCCCCCCCCCCCCCCGAAGACCAGCCTCACAGTGGGGAGACATGAGTCATTTCCCACCAGTGCGGCTTCAAGCAGCATCCTGGGGTCCTTGGCTGCCTGTGGCCCCCAACCAGGGCAGCACTGCCCAGAGGAGCCCCAGCCAGAGGCCCCCCACTCCACCCCGTGCCCTGGTCCCCCGGGAGCACGTACACCACAGGCAGCCACAGTCCTTCAGGTTTATTGGGGTCAGAAGCGCAGCCCTCGTTGGCGCAGGTCTGCCCGCGCCACGCTGATGTGCTCCTGCAGCTCGGCAGCTGCCTCCTCGCAGTCGTTGAAGGTAGCCAGGCGGTAGCCCACGGTGGCCAGGGAGTAGCAGCCGAAGGCCACGAGCAGGTAGACAGGCAGGGGCAGCAGGGCCTGCCGGCACGGGGCCGGCAACCGCAGCCCCGGCGGCGCCAGCGCCAGCGCGGCCCAGGCTGAGCCCAGCAGGGCGAGTCCGCACAGCCACTGCCCCAGCTTGGTCATGGCGGCCTGCGGAGAGAGCGGCCGTGAGAGCCGGACCGACCCACGCCGCGCGCCGACACCCCCCCCGCCCCGCCACAACCGGGCCGGCCCCCCCTCCGGGGCCTCCTGAACGAAGCCCGACGCCGGACCCCGCCGGGCCTTCGCCAACCGGCGCCGGGCCCCGGCCCCCTCCAAGCCCTCCCGAGCCGGCCGAAGAACCGGTACCGCTGCCGGTGCCGGTCCCGGCCCCTCCCCCACCTGGACCGATGTCGGGCCCGGCGCCCGCTCTCCCCCCGTCGAGAGGATTACGTCACGGCAGCGCGCCGCAGCGCGGGGTCCGCCGGGAGCTGCAGTGCCGAGCCGCGCCGCATAGCGCATGCGCAGCGGGAGGTTGCGCTGGGCGGCCCCGGCGGAAGCGCCGGGCTTTGTCGGCGGCGGCCGAGTCCGCAGGAAGCATCTGGTTTCCTCCGCGTCCGGCCGAGGCGGGCGGCGAGGGACTGGCGTGGGAGCAACCCCTGCCAGCCCTCCCACGGCCACCCCCCGCCCCGCGGTAGCACCGGTGCCCGGCGGCTCCCCTCCCCCGTCGCGGGCAGGGCACGGACGTGTCTTTGTTCTCCTGCCAAGTGCCGGCACCCTCGGCTGTACCAGCGCAGGGGCCTGGTGGCAGTTGGGGACGGAGCCTGCCCCTCCACCGCTCCCCCTCCCCCAGCAGAGACCTGAGCCACCGGCACCCCCACAGCCCCCCACCCACCCCCTGCGGCACCGGAGCCGGTTCCCACCTGCCCAGTGCCGCTGGGATTTTCCTCCCTTGTGGGTCCAGGCAGAGGAGATGCTGTCCCCTCTTTTCCCAGCAGGAGGGTCAACGGCTGCCGCCACACTCTGCCGGCTGGTGCTGGGACCCCCCCGGGCAGCAGTGAGGTGGAGAACCCACCCCAGGCTCTACCACAGCCTGGACGAGCCAAGGGGACCGCTCTCAGCCACGCTGGCACCCAGCCGGCGGAGGAACCAAACCCACAGCAGCCACAGACAAGAGGCTACAAAGAAATGGCTTTATTGGGCAGCTGAGAGCCCCAAGGGGAGGGGGCTGCCCTGGGGAAGGGGCAGCAGGCCGTCAATTCCTCTTCCTGCCTTTGCCGACAGCCTTGGTGGGAGCAGTGATGGGCGCTGCGGACTGGTAGAGGGTGGAGGAGATCTTGTTGATGTAGTAGAGACCGACCATGGAGAAGATGAAGCTGTGAGGAAGAGAAGAGACTGCTCAGCTGCTGGCAGGCAGGAACAGGCTGGGGTCAAACCAACACCTTCCCCTTTGATCCTGCTGCGCTGCGGTGCTTAACACTGGCCACCCTGGAGGTCCCCTGGCCAGCCTTGGCCCTGCCCGGTGCCCTGTTCCCCCCACCGCCAACGGCAAGCACGAGCCGTCAGGGTCCCTGGCAGCAGCCACAGCAGCACGATGGCTGCTCCCTGCCCCGCTGGGGCAAACTCTGCACTTACCAAGTGGTCACGCAGACTCGGTGAATGAGGCCAGAGGCAAAGAGAGCCAGCAAGAGGCAGGTGAGGACTGCAGGAGGAAAGCAGGAGAGAGAAAAGATGTAGCCGTGCTGCCCCAATGCGGCAGCCTCAGAGCAGCAGGGGCCAGTGGCCTCGCAGCACGGGAAAAGCTCAGGGGGAACCACCCAGGTTGGCCCTTCCTCCCGGGCCGGGCTGGGACCCCTGGGTCCCACCGGCAGAGCACAGACAGAGCCGGGCCGCAGGCCCTTCACGACCCCAGCCCTGCCGCGGGCTCCCCCTCCTCCCCGCCCCACCGCAGCACTTACTCTCTGGGAATATCTTGGCCTGGAAGCCCTTGCCGAAGACGAGGTTCTCCAGGTTGTTGAAGGCCTGGCTGGAGGGTTAAGGGACAGAACAGGGAGCTGTACCCCTGGCCCGGCTCCCCGCCGCCCCAAAGGATACGGTGAGGGAGCAGATGAAGAGCGCCGAGCCCAGCAGCCCGCCCTGGATGGTCAGCCACTCGGTGGAGGCCAGCTGCCGGCTGTACATCTGCATCCCGGCAAAGAGCAGCAGAGAGAGCAGCGAGGAGAGCGCCAGGGAGGTGCCCGTGCCTACAGCTGGGGCCGCGGGGCCGCCTCAGCAAGACCGTCGGGGCCCAGGCCACCGCAGCCGCAGGGACCGCGGGGCCACGGCTGCCCCCGGGCCCCAGCGCACCCCGCAGCCCCCCAGGCCCCGGACGCCCCCCGGGCCCACCTCGGCCGCTCCCCCCGCCCCCCCCCAGGCCCCGGGGCCGCCCCGACCCCCGTTACCCATGGTGCCCGGCGGCGTCGCCCCCGGCCCAGGCCCGTCCCGCTGCCGCCGGTCTGCGCAGGCGCACTGCGGCCGCGCGGGGAGGGACGCGGCACGGGGCGCGGGGGGGAGGCAGCGCGCATGCGCGGCCCCCCCGCCCAGCCCCGCGGGCTCGGCGCTCCGGCGGGCTCGGGCGCCCCCTGGCGGCCGGGCGCGGCGCTGCAGTCCCCGCCGTCTCGCGCGCCCCCCGGCGGCGGGGACAGGCGCAGCGGGTGACCCGTTAGGGGGGGCCGCGGGACCCCCCCACCGGCCCCGGCTCTGCCCGGCGCCCCGCCCAGCCCGCCCGGGGTCCACCCCGGGCGCAGCTCTTCGAGCCGCGCTGCCGTCCGCACGGGCTCGGCGGGGGACGCCCGGGGGTGTGGCGGGAGCACCCCGGTGCCGCGCCGCCGCCGCCCCCCGCCGGCCCCCCGCTGCCGAGGAGGGTCCCGCTGAGCATGCGCGCCGCCGCCCCCCGCCCTCCCCCCGGCTCCGCCGCTCCCTGCAACAGACCGGGGCGTCCGCGGCCGCCGCTGCTGCCGCCGCCGCGGGGACCGGCGCCGGGAGCGGGCGCGGAGCCATGGCCGAGGGCGAGGACCTGCAGACCTTCACCTCCATCATGGACGCGCTCGTCCGCATTAGCGTGAGCAGCGGCGGCGGCGGCGGCGGGGCGGGGGGGGGACCGCGGAGCGGCCGGGCCGGGCCGGGCCGGGCCGAGCTCCCCCGGGCCCGGCGTCGCCATGGCAACGCGGCGGGGCCCGATGGCGGGGGCGGGCGGGATGGCGGGGGTGCCCTTGAGGGCTGGGCAGGCCGCGGCGAGGCCTCAGACCCGCGCCCCGACCCACCGGGCGGCGATCCCCGGGGAAGGCCGGCAACGGGCCCCCCCTGCACTGTGTCACCGCCGGGACCGGACCCCCCGGGCCGTGAACACCGGGAGCGCCGGGGGATGCCTGCACAGCCGTGGGCGGGGGTCCCTGTCCCCATCCTGGCCCCGATCCTGGTGCCCATCCCGGTCCTGGCCCTGGTGCTGGTCCTGATCCTGGCCCTGGTGCTGGCCCCAGCCCCAATCTCCATCTCGATCCCAGCCCTGGTCCCCATTCTGCTGCTGGTCCCATTGCTGGTCCTGATCCTGACCATGCTGCTGCTCCTAGGCCTGATCCTGGCCCTGGTGCTGGTCCTCATCCTGGCTCCAGTCCTGGTCCCCATCCTAGCCCTGGTCCCAGTGCTGGTCCTCATCCTGGCCCTGGTGCTGGTCACAGGCCTGATCCTGGCCCTGCTGCTGGTCCAAGGCCTGATCACAGACTTGGTGCTGGTCCTGGCTCTGGTCCTGGTGCTGGTCCCGATCCTGGCCCTGGTGCCAGCCCCAGCCCCAATCCCCATCCCAGTCACAGCCCTGGTCCCCATCCTGGTGCTGGTCCCAGTGCTGATCCTCCTCCCAGCCCTGCTGCTGGTCCCAGGCTTGATCCTGGCCCTTGTTCTGGTCCCAGCCCTGATCCTGGCCCCAGTCCCAGCCCCAGTTCCCATTGTGGCCCCAGTCCCATCGGCAGCGGGTGACACTCCCCCCTCTCTCTCCAGACCAGCATGAAGAACATGGAGCAGGAGCTGGTCTGCCCGGTGTGCAAGGAGATGTACAAGCAGCCGCTGGCCCTGCCCTGCACGCACAACGTCTGCCATGTCTGTGCCAGCGAGGTGCTGCTGCAGCACGGCTACCTCTGCTGTGACCCCACCTCTGAGCCCTCCTCGCCTGCCGCCACCCCTGCCACCCGCAGCCCTCGCCTGGGGCGCCGGGCCATCCCCAAGCCCGACCGCCTCGACCGCCTCCTGAAGTCAGGTGGGATGGCTGGAGGGGATGGGGATGGCACCCACCAGCTCCCCCATGGGAGGGCCAAGCGGCTCTAGGGCGCCGCGCCCTGCCTGACGCCATCCCCGCCTCCCTCCCGCAGGCTTTGGCACCTACCCGGGGCGCAAGCGGGGCACTGTGCACCCCCAGACCGTCAGCTTCCCCTGCCCAGCCTGCCAGCGGGATGTGGACCTGGGAGAGCGGGGCCTGGGCAGCCTCTTCCGCAACCTGACGCTGGAGCGGGTGGTGGAGCGCTACCGCCAGACCATCAACATCAGCGCCGCCATCATGTGCCAGTTCTGCAAGCCCCCACAGCTGGAGGCCACCAAGGGCTGCACCGAGTGCAAGTCCAGCTTCTGCAATGAGTGCTTTAAGCTATACCACCCCTGGGGCACCCAGAAAGCCCAGCATGAGCCCACGCCCCCCACCCTCACCTTCCGCCCCAAGGTATGGCCTCTCCATCAGGGTCTTCCTTCCCTGCTAGGGATTTTGCGGGTGCTGGGGGGGACGGGGACGCTGAATGGGGGATGCGTGCAGAGCCCTGCTGAGCTCCCCTGTGCCCGCACAGGGGCTGATGTGCCCAGAGCACAAGGAGGAGGTGACTCACTACTGCAAGACCTGCCAGCGGCTGGTGTGCCAGCTCTGCCGCGTGCGACGCACTCACACCAGCCACAAGATCACCCCGGTGCTCAGCGCCTACCAGGCCCTCAGGGTAAGGGCTGCTGGGGCCACACTCAGGGTAGGGATGGGGCTCAGCAGGGAGGAATTGGGGGCACTGGCAGAGCCCCACTGCAGATGGGGTGTGCAGGTTGGGGGCGTGGGGGTTGCCAGCACCTTGCCTCACCTCTTTCCCTGCAGGAGAAGCTGACGAAGAGCCTTGCCTACATCCTGAGCAGCCAGGACACGGTGCAGACCCAGATTGCTGAGCTGGAGGAGACGGTGAAGCACACAGAGGTGAGGGTGGAAGGTGCCCACCTGTCCCTGAGCTGTCCCTAGGCGGGGGGTGGCACTGCCAGCCTGGTCCCCTCTCCGCCCCGGGGCATGTGGCACGCTGACCCTGCTGTGCTTGGCAGGTGAACGGCTCGCAAGCCAAGGAGGAGGTGTCGCAGCTGATCCAGGGGCTGTGCGCCATGCTGGAGGAGAAGCGGGCAACCCTGCTGCAGGCAATCGAGGAGTGCCAGCAGGAGCGGCTGGCCAGCCTGCACTGCCAGATCCAGGAACACCAGGCCATGCTGGAGAACTCGGGCATGGTGGGCTATGCCCAGGAGGTGCTGAAGGAAACTGACCACCCCTGCTTCGTCCAGGCTGCCAAGCAGCTGCACAACAGGTACCGGGCTGCAGGGACCCTGGTGGGCATGGGGCTGCCGGCGGGGGTGATCAGGGCCTTCCAGTGCCCAAGGCAGCTGCTGTGTGCCACCCTGACATCCCTGCTCTCCTGTGCCTCAGGATCCTCAGGGCCACCGACTCACTGCAGAGCTTCCGTCCTGCAGCCACAGCCTCCTTCAGCCACTTCCAGCTGGACGTCAGCAGGGAGCTGAAGCTGCTCACCGACCTGGCCTTCATCCGAGGTAAAGGCAGCAGGGCCTGGGCACCGGCTGTGCCCCATGCGGAGGTGCAGCCCCTGTGGGCAGAGTGGCTCCCTGCCCGCCTCGGAGCCGGAGCTCAGCCACGGCTGTGGAGGGCTGCGCTCGGGTGGGCGCTCGCAGATCTGCTGGTCCCCCTTCCCCGTCAGGGATGGCCCCCACCCCAGCAGCCCCCAAAGTGATCCCTGTCCCTGCCCTGCCCTGTGCCAGGGCGGCCAGGCGAGGGGGCAGGACAGGCAGGGCCACGGTACCAGGTAAGGGCAGCAGGAGCGCTGGAGGGTGAGTACAGAGCGGAGGCTGCCCCGCTGCAGGGCAGGCGCTTCCCCACAGGGCAGGAGCCGCGTGGCCCTGCCAGACCCGCTGGCAACACTTTTCAGACCTGCTTCTACCTCTCTTTGTTTATAGGCTGCAGCCGCTGCTGAGTCGTCACCGAAGTAACTGAGGCAAGTCACATCCCTGCCCCAGAGCTGGCCCCGCTCTCTCTGTCCCATCCCTCCATCCCCACTCCCGTCCTGTCCCCCTTCCGCCGCCATTGTCCGTGCCCGTCCTGCCTGCTGGCAGTGGCAGGCTGTGGCTCTGTCCCCCCTCCATCTGCTGCCATGCATCCTGCCCCCTCCTCGCCCCATTTCTGTCCCCCTTTCACCCCATTTCCGTCCCCCTCCTCGCCCCATTTCCGTCTGCCTCTCACACCATTTCTGTCCCCTCCTCGCCCCATTTCTGTCCCCTCCTCGCCCCATTTCTGTTCCCCTCCTCACACCATTTCTGTCCCCCTCCTTGCCCCGCTTCCACCTGCCATCCCTTCATCTCTCCACCCCTCCTTCCCACCCTGCCTCGCTGCTCCTGCCACGCCGCCGGCATCTTCACACTACTCTGCCATCCCCATCTCCTCCCCTCCTTCTCTCCTGCTGCCTCCATCCTCTCTCTTTCTCTCTCTCTCCTCCCTCCCCGACTTGCACTCAGCCTGTCTGGTCCCTGGAGCCCAACAGCAGCGAGCTCCTCTGTCTCCCCGACTCTTGCTCTCCTCTGGTGCCTACACACGGTCTCTGCAGTCAGATCCCCCTAGACTCCTGCTGGTTGTGCATCCGTGCGTCCGTCCGGAATGCCCCCTCCCTGCGTCTGGCCGCCTCCCCACCTGTCGGGGCAGGGGATGCTGCCTGATGCCTGCCGGTGCCTCTCCCCGCAGCGCCCGAGGCCCCTGTCATCGACACGCAGCGCACCTATGCCTACGACCAGATCTTCTTGTGCTGGCGGCTGCCGCAGCACTCGCCACCCGCCTGGCACTACACGGTGGAGTACCGCAAGACGGACACCAAGGCCAAGGGGCTGAAGCTGTGGCAGCGGCGGGAGGAGGTGCGCGGCACCAGTGCCCTCGTGGAGTACCTGGACACCGACAGCGTCTATGTGCTCCGAGTGAAGGGCTGCAACAAGGCGGGCTTTGGGGAGTACAGTGAGGACATCTACCTGCACACGCCGCCTGCCCCAGGTGAGGGGTGCTGGGGGCTCAGAGCAGCGATCCAGAGCACCCCACCAGCCGCTCGCACTATCCTTCTCACCCCTCCTCCTCTCCTCCTCCCTGCAGTCCTCAACTTCTTCCTGGACAACCGCTGGGGCTTCAACCGGGACCGGCTGGCCATCAGCAAGGACCAGCGGGCTGTGCGCAGTGTCCCCGGCATCCCCATGCTCTTCGCTGCTGAGCGCCTGATGACCAGCTGCCACCTCTCCATCGACCTGGTCATCGGCGATGTGGCCATCACGCAGGGCAAGAGCTACTGGGCCTGCTGCGTGGACCCCAGCTCCTACCTGGTCAAGGTAGGCGTGGGGCTGGAGAGCAAGCTGCAGGAGTGGTTCCAGGTGCCGCAGGACGTGGTGAGCCCCAGGTGAGCGGGGTCTCAGTGGGTGTGGGGGGGTCCTCCACCTGTTCCTGCCTCCCCACCGGGCACCGGCTTTGGGGCACAGAGGGGAGCCCCAGCCTGTCCCTTGCCTGTCAGCACCGGGACTAACCCATCCCCCCACTGCAGGTATGACCCCGACAGCGGTCATGACAGCGGAGCAGAGGACACGACGGTGGAGGCACCCCCACCCTATGCTTTCCTCACCATTGGCATGGGCAAGATCTTGCTCTCGCACGGGTCGGCGCTCACCTCTCGTGACCCCAATGGCTGCACCGTGCCCTTGCCCCCGCGCATTGGCATCTGCCTGGACTATGAGCAGGGCAAGGTGAGCTTCTATGATGCCGTCTCCTTCCGCGAGCTCTGGGAGTGCGGTGTGGACTGCTCGGGGCCCGTCTGCCCTGCCTTCTGCTTCATCGGAGGGGGTGCCCTGCATCTCCAGGAGCTGGTGGCCCACAAGCAGGAGCGTAAAGTGACCATTGGGGGCTTTGCCAAGCTGGACTGAGCCGTGCCTGTGCTCCCTGCACGCGCCCTGGCTGTGACCCCCAATTGCCCAGCGAGCTCCAGGGCCTGGGGGGGACAGGAGCAAGCAGGGAGCAGAGCACAGGGAGGGCAGCCCTGGCCCTGCTGGTGCTGGGAACAGGCACGTGTTTGTTTTGTGGCGTGGGGGGGAATGGGGACAGCTCTGCCGTTCCCTCCTCTCCCTGTCCGCCTGCCCCTTTCCCCAGTTCGGCTCGAGGCTGCTCTGAGCTGGGGCCGAGGGCACGGCTGGGCAGAGGGTCAGCCCTAGAGACGGACCAGGGAGGGGGGTGAGAGCAGGACACGGGGCTGCGCAGGGAGGGGGGCGGCAGGTGGTGGTGGGGGGTGATGGAGGGGGGAGAGACTGGGTGCTCTCTGGGGTGGGGGAGGCAGCTGGGCTTGGGGAGAGAGGGCGGGGGGGGGAGGCTGGGCTGGAACAAGGTGTGAAGACTTTTTTTAAAAATGGCTCATTTTCAACGTGGCTCACTCAGCTGCAGCACTGTGGCCACGCACAGCCACCACAGCCGAACACAGCTGCCACTGGGTCCCTCTCGTGGGCTGCTGGGCTGTGGGATCACGGTGCCCACTGCTCTCCCCTGGGGCCACAGAGTGCTGCTGGCTGCTCTGGCCTGTCCCCAGGGGAGCCACGTGCTCAGCCATCCCTGCCCGTGCCCCTGCCTGCACATGCTCCAGAGGGACACGCTTGGCCCCCGTTACACCGCTCAGTGCCAAACCACACGCAGCCGGGGCGGGCTGGGGCCACGGGGTCGGGATCCGACCAGGCTGGGAGCCACGCAGGGCCGCCATCCACCGGGGGGCCCATGCCAGTGGTCCTGTGCCAGGATACGTCCGAGCTGCTGTAGTTTCTCCTGGGTTCTGTTACAATTGCTGTATTTTCATGGTTTCCTACAATAAAATGCAATGCCAGACTCCTCCAGAGGCACCCTACGGCAGAGGGCAGCTGCCCCGCAGGGAGCACCGGCACTGGGGGCTGTGGGGTGCTGGCTGCTCCCTGGGGTGCGATGCCCATCAGTGAGGCCGTGGGGCTGGCCCTGGCAGCGAGGCTGTGGGGCTGGGCTGTCCTTCAGTCCGTGGCCAGCAGGGCCCAAACCTGCCCAGGAAAGGGTCCAGTGCAGCCCCAGCAGTGCTGACGTGTCTGGTCCCTGCCCGTGCTCTGCCCAGCCACGTGGCTGCTGCCGCCCTGTCCTGGGGTATTGGGGTGCTCCTGGACTGGCTGCCAGCAGAGACCATCTCCCCGCTGGGCCTAGAGAAAACCCCTATAGCATTAGCGGGGGGTCCCAAGGGTGACCAGTGCAGCCTGGGGGGGCTGCTGGGTGCTGGGGTATCCTCTTGGGGAGGGTAATGGGAGCTGGACTCCCCCCCACCCAGGTACCCACATCCCCTGGGGCCCTTGGGAGTGGCATGGCAGGTGGAGGAGCCACATGTGGGGCCAGACCCCACCCTGGGGAACACCGCCCCCCCCTCTGTTTGGAGCTACTGGGGCTGCAGTGGCTGGGCTGGGATCCCTGTGAACAGGCAGCTCTTTGTAGGCCCTAGCCTAGTTTCGATGTAGGGTGTCTGTTTCGATTCCTGCGGGCCCTGCCCAGGGCTGGGGGGGGCAGGCACAGCCCTGCCCGGCCCCATGCAGCAGCAGCCCCACACAGCCCTGCAGGGCCCTGTCCCGGGCACACGACCTGATCCCCAGCTGGCAGCAGGGCTCAGGGCGGGGGGATGTGACACTGTGCCTCAGCCACCCCCCCCACCCCCCGTTTTTTAGGTTTGCCCCTTCCTTCTGGCATACAACGGCACTGTGTGTCCCCCCCCCCCATCCTGCTGTTCATGTGCATGCAAAGACACCCCCCCCCCCCGCAAAGCCCTCCCTGTGCCGAACCCCCCAGCTCCTGCCCTAATCCCCCCCACAGGGTGCACTCCCCCCCTGCAGCCCCCCCCCCCATCCCCAAGCCTGCCAGGCTAGAAGGCTGCTGGGTTTTGCTGTTGCTGTTGGCAACTCTGACTATCAGCAAGGCACATGGAAAACCAAAAGCAGTAGAGACACCCCCCCCACACCACCACCACACCACCACCAGCCCTGGGGCTTGCGTCACCTCCCTCTCACCAGGCAGACCTCCCTGCCTTCCCCGGCCCCAGAGTCCCCCCAGCCCCTTGCCTGCACCCTGGCATCTCCCAGCACATGCCAGGGGTCACCGGACACGCGGTGCAGCCGTATTCCCCAGCTGGAGCCCATGTGCTGTGGCCAAGGTGCGCATCAGCCACACGCTGCTGGGCCAGGCCCAGGGCTGGTTCCCGGTGAAGCAGCTGGCTCAGCGCCTGAGCTCACAAGGGATTTCTTGGGGAAGGTTTGTTTCCTTGTTTTTCTGCCTTTTCAGTGGTTGCCAAAACCCTCCCAGCCCCCAGCACAGGCCCAGCCCAAACCAGGACTGCCGGGGGGTCCACCCGCCCCGGCTCAGGGCACCGCCGTCCCGAAGGCTTGTGCCCTGGCACAGCCCGGCACACAGCCCCGTGCCAGGCAGGCCAGGTCCTGCTTCGGTCCCCGGCCCCGCTGGGGCCACCCCCCTGCCCCTCGGGACGTCCCCCAGCCCTGCTGTGCTCCCCTTCCTCCCAGCAGCCCCCAAAGCCATTTCAGGGCTCACTCAGGGTTTGGAGGATCTTGAGCCAGGACCAGGCAGGGGAGGGGAGTGGGACTGGCTGGGCTCGGACATGGCTGTGTGCACACCAGCGATGCACATACAGCTTTCACAGCGCTTGTCCTGCAGCCCTGCGGCCCCATCGTCACCTTTATGTTCCGCTTGTGCAGCGGCGGGATAACCAGTTGTGCCAAATGAGACACGTTTCCTCATAAGACAGAAACTGAGAGTATGGGACAGGCAGGCAGGATGTGAGCAAGAGGGACGGTGTCCCAGCAGGACATGGTCACACCCAGGGGACACAGGGAACACCGCCCATGCCCAGGCAACTAGGTACAATGACAGCAAATGTGAAACAACCCCAGCATGAACCCCAGGTCAGCCTGGCCCGAGAAATGAGAGCAGGCCCCCGAGCCAAGGTCACCCAGGTGGGCAATGGGCATACCAGCAACATCCCACCAGCCACAGAGCCAGAAGTGGAGTCACTCACCCAGGGGAGGCACCTGGCGTGCTGGGGAAGCCGCTGAGGCATCACGGTACGCCCGGGCTCACCGCAGCCCTGTGAGACACAGTGCCCGACTGCACCCATCCTTTTATTGCGAAATGCGATAAATATACCACAGCCGAGGACCCTGCTACCCCGCTTCCCCACCGAGCCAAGCCTGGTGCTAACACCCTGCATATTTACATTTATATAAAATAACACCACAAAAAGAGCAATTGAACCCCCAGGGGTGAGCACGGCGGGGGCGGGGTGCGAGCCCGGACCCCCACCCACAGCACGGAGCAGGGTTGCAAAGCCAAGCGAGTGCGGGGGCCAGGGGGTGCGGCGTACCCTCCCTCCCGGCCCCGAATCTTTGTTCATCCAGTTCTGTCATGCGCATGAATCCAGCTGCTCCAGAACCATCCGGTTCCTGCTGCCCGAGGCGAGGGGCTGAGCAGCACTGGGGGACGCGACCAGGGCTGGTGCTGCTCCCCCGGGAGCGGGGGGCTGCAGCCACCCCCTCCCCTCGGCAGTCGCCCTTTGTCCCAGCGCATCCCTCACAGGTTGTCAGAGGCAGCAGCAGGGTCGGTGTAGGTGAAGGTGCCAGCCCCTGCGCCATTGCTGCTGGCCACCTGGGGAGGGATCGGTGAAGGGGCATCAGAGCTGGGCTGGGGAGGGGCTGGGCTGAGCCCCCTCCTCAGCCCCTACCCGGGGGCAGCAGGGGAACCCGCACACTCTCACCACGGGCACCATGGACAGGCCGGTGCTCAGCCAAAAAATGCATCCCCCCCCGCATGGTGGGCAGCTGCACCCAGCCATGGGCACTGCGGGCACCCATCGCCTCCATGGGCACCCTGAGCCCCCCCGGGTGCAGGAGCTGGTGGAAGAGCTGAAGTGGCCCTGGCCGTGTTCCTCTCCTCCTGCACGATAAGCCTACCCGGCAAGAGCAAAGGTAAATATTTACCCAGGCCCCTGCTATCTGAACAGGGCAAGCTGCTTGCACAGAGCCAAGCAAATGGATACAGCCCCCGCCTCCAGCACCAGCGTGCAGGGGAGTGCAGCACACTGGGGGGATGGGGACGGCCCCCAAAACCCCACATACATCACTCGGGGGAGCCATACCCTTTGTGTGTGCAGGCAGCTCCTGATGCTGCACCTGCAGGATATGGGGATCAGCCCCCTGCCACCCCTGCACTACCCCAGCCCCAACCCTACTCCCCATCCATGGCAGAAGGATGCTCTGACTCCGGCAGATGGAAGGGTGCAGCTGGGACACGGGGAGAAGGGGCAGCGAGCCCCCTGCCCGCTGCGCAGGGCTGGGCAGGGGGAGCAGCCACCCAAGGTCGTGGGGAGTTCCCTGGAGTCAGGCCGGGTCTGCCAGCACCGGCTGCACACCCAGCGCTGCTGCTCCATCCAGGCGTGAAAGTTAGGCTCACCTCCCAGCCAGGAGGGGACTGGTGTGGGGCAGGCTCGCAGGGCTGCCCGTCCCCTGTCCCACCAGCTCTGTTAGCCATTAACCCAGTGGTCAAGGGACCTGCCCAGCTACCCAGCTGCACCGAAAAGCACCTTCCCCTGCACCACCCCAGCCCCGCAGCAGCTGGGACGCCAGGCACGAGCAGCCCCAGGAACGGTGGCACTCAGCTCTCACCTGGCTGTAGGGGTTGGGCTTGCTGTTGGGTGACACGTAGCGCCCGTGGCTCTGGTATGGGGGGTATTCGGCCATGGGGTGGTAGGAGTCCTTTGTGCTGAACAGGTCCAGCTTCCCTCGGCTTTTCCGGCAGCAGGTGCAGGTGGTCTGCAGGGGGAGAGGGAAGGGGTCAGGGGCCTGGGGGCATGGGCACAGGGACAGGGCACCCACCAGCAGAAGGCAGGTGAGGACAGGGATGGGGATGGGGGACTCGCCATCAGAAGGCAGGTGAGGATGCTCAGCAGCAGCAGGATGCAGACCAGGACCAGCAGAGCAATGGCCCAGTCCGGGACCATGGGCACCGGTGCCGGGGATGCCACGTCCACAGTGCCTGAAAGAGGACCAGAGCCATGTCTGGGCTGCTGGGCTGAGCCACAGGGCTGGCCAGAACAAACAGGCCTGAGAGACCCCCAGAATGGGGCACGAGGGGATGAGCCCTCCTCCACAGGTCCAGTTAGTCTTCCCAGTGCTGTTCACCATGAGCACTGGGAAACTGCATTGGCTCTGCCAGCTGCAAGCCCTGAGCCTGCCCCACCGCCAAAGAGCCTCCCTGCCCCAGCCAGGATAGGGCAGTGCTTGTGAAGCCCCCCAGGGCACCCCCGTGGGGCTCCATCCATCCTCGTGCCCCCAGCGTGAAGCTCCCACTCACTCTGGATGCTGGCCAGCTGCAGGTCCATGATGAAGCCATTCTGGTCCAGGCTGTTCCTCAGTTGCTGCTCAGCAGCATCGCTGGTGACAATATCATTGCCGTGCCCAAACACGAGGGTTGACTGCACCTCCACCGAGCCTCGGCTGCCCGCGAAAGGAAGCGTTAGCACCTGGAGACGCCCTGCGAGGGGCTCTGCACCATGCAGCCAGGACATGCCAGCCTCTGCAGCCAGAGCCGCTGGCCCGCTCACCTGAAACGGAGCTCGCTGCATCCCTTATAGGTCTGCCCACCCATACAGCTCGTGCAGCCAAAGACGTATTCGAACTGGAACAAAGCATGGGGGTGACGGCCACCTCGACACCCACTCCCTCCCATCCCCTCACCGCTC
The DNA here is from genome assembly GCA_028022735.1 of Gypaetus barbatus. NCBI lineage: Eukaryota > Metazoa > Chordata > Aves > Accipitriformes > Accipitridae > Gypaetus > Gypaetus barbatus. The sequence continues at coordinate 24,833,068 of CM051540.1, read as the reverse complement.
CCCCTCACAGGACCAGCCAGGGCTGCTGAAGTGGCTGGCAGAGCGGATGCTCGGGGCACTTTCATGGGGAGCCCTGACAGCAGGCGGCTCCTTCCCAGCACGTCTGTGACCCAGGGGGTCTTTGCTCACCCGGGCAGCCTGCGGGCAGGGCTGGACTTACCATGGTCAAGACAGTGTGGCTCAGGCTCCTGTACTCCTTCGACGTGGGGTTGTGCAGGCTCTCGTTGAAGCTCCTGTTGACGATGCGGAAGGACAGTGAGATGCGGAGGAGCAGCTGGACCGCGGCAGGAAGCAGGGCTGTGGTTTTGCTGGGGTTGGGACTGCTGCTGCTGCCCAGCACAGCTGTGAGGGTCTGCCTGGGAGCCATGCTGCCCTGAGCGGTGACAGAGGTTCTCCATGTGGTGACAACTTGAGTGCTGCTGCTCTCGTTGCCTTTGGTGCTGGAGATGGGGATCACTGTGCCACCACCTGCGGTAGAGGTGGGAACCGGAGAGCTGTTGCTGGCTGTGTTGGTGCTAAAGGGGGGGACCCAGTTGCTGCTGTTTGCGGTGGTGTTGGTGTGGGAGATGGCAGTGCTGCTAGAGACAGGCACCGTGGCGCTGTTGGCTGTGGTGTTGCCTGTGGAGCTGTTGCTGGACTGGAAGTTTGTGCTGTTGCCTGTGGCAGGGAAGACTGTGGTGTAGGAGGAGACAGAGGTTTGGGTCCCGTTGCCACTTGTGTTTTTGGAGATCGTGACATTCAGAGTGGTGGTCGTGGGGGTGGTGGTCGTCTCAATGGTCGTCTCCATCGTTGTCTCCGTAATGGTTGTGTCAGTTGTGGTCGTCTCTGTAGTGGTCTCGGTGGTGGTCATGGCACATGTACCTAGAGGAAACACCAGGAGTCGGCAGCTGGGACTGCAGCACTGGTTTGGGAAGGTTTTACACAATGCAGCTCCTCAGCTGGACACTCCCCTGGGCCACAAAGTCCAAGAAGTACCACAACCTCCAGGAGCTGATCACGGGCAACTCCTGCTGCCCACAAGGCCAACAAGACCTTCAGGAACACTCCGCAAGCGGGGCTTCTGCTGCGCACACGTGGCACCACCAAAGGTGTGGGTAGTGCCACCTGGGCAGCTGGCACCAGCTCTGTGTCTAGCCCTGCAGACTGCCCCCCCCCATCCTGGGGTGACCCTGCCACGCTGGGGGGCTCAGCCACAGGCCACCCACACCCAGTAAAAACTCCTTTGCTGTGGGTCATTGGGCTGGGAGGGTGGGGTGCCACCCACACCCCCCCCCTCCCTGAACCTGCATGGCCTGGCTGCTGGCCAGCACAGGCGGCTCCCAGGCAGTTTCCCAGTGGGTGCCGCAGGAGCCAGCGGCACTGGAGGAGAGCCCGGGGTCCAGACGGCTCACTGAGACACACCTGCATACCAGCCTGCGAGCCCCAGGCACAGCCTGCTCCGGCTGGTCCCAGCACAGCCCAGCTGCCCAGCCCCAGCTGGTCCTTTCGGTCATGGTTAAGAGGGACCACGAACTGAGCGAGGTCCCCAGGTCCTGGCTTTGCTAGGAACAACCAGCCCTGGGGCGCTGCACCCCAGGCCAGACCAGGAGAGATGGTGAGGTCCCTGCCGCCAGGGTGCTGTGGGCCACCAGCTCTGGTGTCCCCTGGTCCCCACTCAGAAAGCAGCCCAGGGGACCCCGCTCCCATCCCCCTGCCCTGTTACCTGCCTGCTTGCCCAGGTCCCAGCCCGGCTTCCTCCGGCTCAGGGTGCTGCTAGCCCCAGTCTCTCACCTGCACCCAGCACCAGCAGCAGCAGAAGGGTGGTGAATGCCATGGGGCTCATCCTGGGGGGGTCCCGGTGCCTCGCAGGGCTCTGCAGCAGCTGGTCTCTTGTTAGCTGGTGGCGCGCTTGGCAATGCACAGATCAGGAACTGGCGGCTCAACAGCGGCAGGAGCTTTATAGAGCACCTGGAGCAGGTGGGGAGGCCCCACCCTGCCGCTGGCCCCAGGGAGGGGGGGTCCCTCCACCCCACTTGGCACAGGGCATGGGTGTGTTGCCTTGCTGAGGGGGCCCCTGCAGCATCCTCCTCCCGGGTTGGGTCCCCCACACTCCCCTGGCTCAGGGAGACACTGCCAGCAGTGTCCCCATGCCACGGGTGGATGCAGCCTCAGGTGAGGGCAGGGGGAAGGGGCAGTGGCCGGGCATCCCTGGGCAGAGGTGGGGGGCAGCATCTGCCCGGCCCCATGGGCTGAGCCACAGCCCCCAGGACCTAGCAGGAAGCATGGGAAGGACAGAGCCCCCCAGTCCCTTGGGGGGGGGCCTCATCCTCTGGCTCAGCCCAGGGTTAATCATTACCGGCTGGCCACTGCCTCACCCTACGCTCAAATAAACGCTGGTGATCCCCCGTGCTGAAATGCTTACGCAGGTGTGGCCCAGGGCCCCACAAAACCCCAGTACCTCCCAGTAACCTCCCCCCCACGTCGCCACCCCCAGGCATGAGTGTCCCAGCAGGCACAAGACCCTCTTCCCACTCAGGGGACAGCTCCTGACCTAGACTGATGCCTGGTGCCAAGCTGGATGCTGGTGCTCTACCACAGAGGTACCAGGTGCCACCCGTGCCAGGGCGCGGGGCCCCCATCCTCCCTGGTGACACATGCTCCTGGCAATACCAGCCTTTCTGGTCCCTCCCTGCCCCTGCCCTGCGAGAGAGCCCCAATTGCCAGGTAGGGCCCCAAATCTCCAAGAGGGCTTGGCATGCACCCCCATGCCTGGCATCCTGCCCAGCCCTGTATGGAGCCGAACTGCCACCCGGGCTGTGCTGGGGGTGGAGGGGGGGGGGTACCGAGGTGTCGGTGCAAAGGGAGCAAAGAGAAGGAGACCCGCCCGCGCTGCAGTGACAGCAAGGCAAGGGACGGGTGGCCTGGGCATCAGCGCGGGCACGATGGGACCCAGCTGCACCTAGTCCTCCGACGGGGTCCACAGCCTTGGTGCCAGGCAAAGGGGGCACGGGTAAGGGGTGGGCAGGGCGCTCGGGGCGAACGGGGCCTCCCCGAAAGCCCCCCAGCCTTGGGAAGGGCCGCCCCCCCCGGCCGGACAGCGCTGTCGCCTCCCACTGCCCCTACCACGTTCGGCTCTTTGTACCGAGTTGGGCTCTCGGCTGCACTTCAGCAGCAGGGTTGCACCTCCCGGCCCGCCCCCCCCCCAAAAAGCGCCCTTCCCAGCCCCCCCCCAGTCCGCTCAAAGCGCGGCTTTAAGGGTGCGGCGTTCCCCTCGGCAGAGGCCGCGCTGTGCGGGGGGAGCGGAGAGAAAGGAAGGAGCCGCACACGCAGAGCCACGTCCCCGTCCCCTGAGGGCACCGGGCTCGGAGGCCTTACAGCCAGACCAACCGTACCAGGTGCCCACGCGTGTCCGTGGGGCTGAGCAGGGCCGTTGGGTCCCGGCCCGCCCCGGCCCCACCGCCCGTGCACGCGCGGCCCGGCCCCGCCCCGCCCGGCGGCGCTTGAACTGCGGCGCCCCCTGGCGGGCATGGCCCCTCGCAACGCGCGCCCCGGCTCCGCCGAGCAGGACCGGGACGGGGACCGGGACCGGGACCGGGACCCGGGGCCGCGGACGCCCCTCGTAGCTGGGGGGAGGGGGCGGCACGAGCCCCGCCCCACCGTGCACCCCCCGGCGGGGGGGCGGGCGGGACGGGAGGCGCTTGGTGACGAGCGGTGATTTTACCTGCCCCGGCCCCGCACAGGTGCGCGCAACCCCGCCGTGATGCCCCTTCCCCCCCCGGGAAGCGCCCGCCCCCATCCCGCGGCGGCCCCGCAGCGGGAACGGGCAGCGGACAACGCTCGCCCAGGCACCGGCACCGGCGGGGCAGCCCCGCGACCGCCGCGTTGCCCTTTTAAGAGGGGGGGCCCGAGGCCGCCGCGCCCATTGTCGCCGCCACCGCCGCGAGGTGGGGGGGGGGGCGGGCCGGTGCCGGGTGCCGGCCCCGCGCGCTCCGGGGCGGGAGGGGGGGGGGGCACATTCCGCCGCGTTGCCGGGACACCCGTCGCCATGGCGACCGGGCACTGCCGCCGGGACTCGGCGCGCGCCGCGCAGTTCCCACGGAGCGGCCCGAGCGGCGGCGGCGGCGGCTGCGCTCCGTTCCCTCCGGGGCGGCGGGAGGGACGGGATGCGGTGCAGTGTTGTGCTCTCGCCTACCAATATTGCACTCGTCCCGGCCTCCCGCCGCCGCGGACTCCGCCAGTGGGACGGGCCGGGCACCGCGTTCCCCCCCCCACTCCACCCCCCGCGACGACCACCGGCAGGACGGCGCGGGACGGAGCCGAGAGCGGGGGGGAAAGGGTTGGGGGGGGCAGCGCCCTCTCGAGGCACCGGGATCTCCCCCAGGAACCGGGCGTGCAGGCTAGAAAACACTCAAAACTTTATGGCCAGACTTCGGGCAGGGACCGCAGCAGCAGGCAGCGCCGCGGGCAGGGCGGGGGGGGCGGAGGGGGGGCAGCCCCGCCACCCGCGGGGCCCCGCTCGCCCCGCTGCCGGCCGCACGCGCCGGTACCGGCAGTGCAAAGTCCGCGGGGGGAGGGTGGGGTGGGGTAGGCCGGGAGCGGGGCCTGGCCGGGAGGGGCTGCGGCGCCCGGAGCGCCCCTGGCGGGGGTGGGGGGGGCCCGGGCAGGGCGCGGCCGCTCACTCGCGTCCCTCCAGCAGGAACCGGCGGAAGGGCTCGAAGTCGGCAGGGATCGTGTCTGCGGGGGGGGGGACGGACGGACGTCAGGAGCCGGCGGGGGGAACGGGCAAGCCCCGGTAAAGCGGGAGAGGCCCCCGGCCCAGGACCGACCCCCGCAGCAGGGGCGAGGGAGGAGATGCGCTGCGTGCTCTCGGCCCCCGGCCCGGTGCGGGGGGGGGAGCCGGTGGCCCCGCGGGGGGGGGGTGTCCGTGCTCACCGTTGCAGCGGTACTGCAGGTTGGACCAGATGATGTTCTCCTGGGAGAAGCAGAAGACCCCCAGCCGTCCCCCGCGCATGGTGGTGTCGATGATCACCCCGGAGTCGGCCACCAGCCGCGGGCCCTCGTACAGCCGCACCCTGCAGGAGGGGAACGGAACGGCCCGGCCGGTCAGCGGGGGACCGGGACCCCACCGGGGGCAGCGTCGGGCATGTCGCCACGGGGCTGGGCTGGGGGCCGGGGGCACCGGGCTGGGGCCGGGGCATCCCGCCCCGAGGTGGGATGGGGGCACCGGCCAGGGAACAGGGCGTCCCGCGGGGGCTGGGATGGGGGCACCGGGCCGGGGCACCCCGCCGTGGCCGGACACCCACCCATCCCCCCCCCGCGCGGGGGCCCCCTGCCGTGGGTCGAGATGGTCGTCCCCGTCCCCCCCCCCCCCCCCGCGCCGTCCCCGGCCCAGCCCCGTCGCCTTTGTCGGGCGCTTTGCATGTGAAAGGCGCCGGCGGCCGGCGGGGTCGCCATGGCGACGGGACAATGGCCGCGGGGGGCCGGCGGGGCGGACGGGCCCGGCCCGCGGAGCCCCCCCAGCCCGCGGCGGCGGCCGCCCCGACGGGATCCCTTAAAGGGGAAACGCGCCCGCGGCCCCACCGGGGCAGGACCCCTCCCCACGGCTGGCATCCTCCTCCCCGAGCTGGACCACACGAGGGGCCGGACCCCTTCCCAATGGCCGGCAGCCTCCCCACCGGAGTGGCCCCACGGAGGGGGACCCTCATCCCAACAGCTGGTATCCCCCCACTGGTGTGGTCCCACCGGGGCTGGACCCCACCCAACAGCCAGCATCCTCCCCCTATGCAGTAGCCAGAGCAGCCCCCACGCCAGCAGCCTCTGTGCCCCCCCTCCCCGTGCCCGGTCCCCACTCACCTGATGTAGCCCACCTGGGGCCTGTGCGCCAGCTGCCAGCGGTAGGACGTCTTGTCCCGCCAGCCCACATTGCGTGGGTCCTTCCAGAGCAGGCGGACGTGGTCAGGCGTGTGGCCAGTGTGCCACAGCGCGTTGCGCAGGTGCTCCCCAGGGCCCGTCAAGGACTTCACTGCCTGCAGGTGCACAGCTTGTCAGGGGGGACCTGGCCGGGGGTGGGGGGGGTGGGGTGTGTGACCCAGCCCACAGCATGGCCAGCACCCACCTTGAGCTGCAGCCCCGGCTCGGCCACGGCACGGAAGGGGGTGGCCTGCCAGTACGTCTGCTCCGTTTGCTTCCACATCACCACGTAGAAGCTGGCGCTGTCCTGGTAGCTGAAGATGAAGCCAGCATAGTCATCGTCGGTGACGGTATTGACGTGGAAGGTGCCCTCGAAGTCCACCCCGTTGAAGGCCGTGTAGCCTACAGGCAGGCAAATGCAGCAAGGAGCCCTCTCCCGTGGCATGGGACCCTGCACCCCACCTCCCTCCAGCCCACTCTTCACCCCTGTGTGGGGCAAACAACTGGCCCTCACCCCCCAGCGCAGGGGGACAGGAGTAGGGGGGCTGCCCCATGGCGCCTGCAGGTGGGAGAGCATCTCTTACCAACAGCCAAGCCCGGGTCACTGTTCATGGTCTGCACGATCTCCATGCCCTGTGGGGGACAGCTGGGTGAGGGACATCCCCAGCATCCCCAGGGACCCACCGGCCCCCTTCTGCTCCCACCACAGCAGCACAGACCCCAGAAACACTGGGGGCAGCACCCACACCTGGTTGAGGACAACCCAATTGGGATCGATCTGGGCATCGCCCTCGGGGTCGAGGATGACGGTCTGGTAGGCGCGGAAGTCAGTCAGCGTCACCTCGGCGCTCTCAGGGCACACGTCCAGCTGGTCCACCACCGTGTCATTGTCGAAGTCCTCCTCGCACACATCACCCACACCGTTCCCTGGGGACACGCACCCTAGTCAGGGCCGGGCCAAGCCCACGCAGCTCTGCCTCCTCCCGCCCGCCCCGTGCTCACCGTCCGAGTCCTTCTGGTTGGGGTTAGGGATGAGGCGGCAGTTGTCTGGACCGGGTGCTGTGTAGTCAGGGATGCCATCATTGTCATCGTCATTGTCACAGTCATCTCCCAGCCCGTCGTTGTCTGAGTCCAGCTGGGAGCTGTTGGGGATCTCAGCGCAGTTGTCTTTGGTGTCCTGATGCCCATCCCCATCGCTGGGAGCAAGAACAGGGTCAGAGGAGCGCCGCAACCCGGGGTCCTGGCACCATGTCCCAGCACCCTTGCCAACCCCGAAGACCCCGTCATTCCCCCCTCCTGGGTCCCCGAGCCGGGAACCCAGCTCTGCCCTGGGGGACGGGATGGAACAGGACGGGATGGGAAGGTGACCCTGCAGGAGCGTGGTCCCCACCTGTCCTCATTGGTGTCACAGATGTCTCCTACCAGGTCACTGTCCATATCTGTCTGGAGGAGACCAGAGCCCTAGTTCAGTGGACACCCCAGGGCAAGGGGGCCCAGCCGTGCTGCAGGAGGATGCCCTGCTCCCCAGCTGGGCAAGGCCCCACATGCCCTGAGCCCCCTGCCCCAGCCTGGCCCTGGCCATACCTGAGTGGGGTTGCTCATTTCAGGGCAACTATCACAGGCGTCCCCAACACCGTCCTCGTCCCGGTCTGTCTGCAGGGGGTTGGGCACCTTGGGGCAGTTATCCAGCATGTTGGGAATCCCTGCAAGTACAGCGCTGGGTGGATGCCCTCATCCCCCCAGCCTGGCATGACAGCATCCCTGCTCTGCGAGCAGCCCCAGCCCTGCGCAGGCAGGCCAGCCCCAAGAGCTGCTCACCATCCCCATCGATGTCATTATCGCAAGCGTCCCCCTCGCTGTTGCTGTCCGTGTCCCGCTGGTCGTTATTGGGCACGTTGGGGCAGTTGTCACAGGCGTCCCCGAAGGAGTCAGTGTCCGAGTTCTGCTGGTCCTTGTTGGGGAAGAGCCGGCAGTTGTCCTGTGGGGAAGAGGACAGGGATGCCTGCACTGCAGTGGCTGGCAGACAAGAGGCCACAGTCCCGCACGGGTCAGGGCAGGAGGACATCGCCTCTAGCACACTGAGTGAGAGCATCCCAGAGCCAGAAGCCTGCTGATCCCCAGGAGAAGTATCTTGAGGGAGTCAGCACCAAGCCAAAGGGAGAAGCCCTCTGCCCAGCACATCCACCTCCACGTTCTTGATGCCATCACCGTCGGCATCATCATCGCACTGGTCCCCGATGCCATCATTGTCGGCGTCCTCCTGCCCCGAATTTGGTGTCAGGCGGCAGTTGTCCTGCAGGCACAGACAGCATTAAAGATGGGGAGGAGATGAGGTCTGAAGCACAGCCCTGCCACAGGCTCCCTGAGCCCCGGCACCCCCTGCCCGAGGATGCTGCCCTCCCTCTCCGGGAGCCCACCTGCTTGCAGTGCTTGTTATTGTCGATGCAGGGCAGGGGCTCGTCTGGGTAGCCATCGAGGTCCGTGTCTTGCCCACACACATTGCCGTTGCCAGCCCAGCCCACGTTGCACTGCAGAAAGAAGAAATCAGGGGCTGGGAAGCAGGGAAGGGCCCTGGCAGGACCAATTGCTGCCCGTGCCAATACCCTCTGTACACCTCTGCTTCACTCTCCTCCTGCCCCTGTCCCCCACTCACCGCACAGGAAATTTCACCATTCCTCTCAAACATGCAGAAGCCGTTGATGTCGCAGGGATTGGAAGTGGGAGTGCTGCAGGACTTCTGCGAGACACAGCCGGACGTTTGATTCCCAACAAACCCTGACTTGCAGGGACCACACTTGTAGGAGCCCTGGGAAAGAGAGGGCAGGGGCAGGATTAGGGGAGCAGAGCGGCCCCGGATCCCAGGCAGGGGAGCAGGGCAGCTCTGCTCACCAGCGTGTTGGTGCAGATGGAGTTGGGGTCACAGCCTCCGTTGTTCCCATCGTTGCATTCATCAATATCTGTGCAAACCTGCGAGCCGTGCGGGAGAAACCGTCACCCGGGGCCTTTCCCTGCCTGCAGCTCTGTCCATTCCTGTCCCAGGAAAGCTGCCCTCCTCCAGCAGGCACAGCATCCTCCACCCATCCCTGCAGCTCAGCAGCCTGGAGCACCCATGGGGATCTGGCCGAGTCCCACACCACTGCACTCACCTGCTTGCTGGCCCTCACATAGTCCACCCCCACGCCGGAGACGGTGTTGCCCTGATAGCCGCGGGGACACGGCTCGCAGCGGAAGCCGGGGGCCGTGTTGATGCACTTGGAGCCAGGGAAGCAGGGGTTGGCATGAGCGCACTGCGGCACGAGGAGAGAGACAGGCTTCACCCTCAGGCATGGCATCCTGCACCTTGGGGTGACCACTGCCCTGGGGCATCCCAGCGGGGCCCTTCCCTGCCTTGAGGATGCATCCAGAGAGGGGAAGTATCATCTGCCCGCACTGCTCTGGCAGCGCTGGGGCTGCTGACCCACCCCAGGAGCGTGCCCACCTCATCGATGTCAGCACAGTGCGTGCCGTTGCCCTCCAGCCCTGGTGGGCAGGGCCCGCAGCGGTACCCAGGGTACTCATATGTCTCCATGCAGTCCACGCCGCTGAAGCAGGGGTTAGGGTTGCAGCGGGACCGGTGCTCATGGAAGCCTGAGAAGAGGAGGGCCGGGCAGGTGGTGAGATGGGGCAGCCCTTTGCCCCCAGAGGTGGGAGCAGAGCCTTGCCAGCACTCACCGCAGACCTGGCACTCCATGATGGTGTTGCGGATCAGAGACATCTCCTTCACCTGCAAGGCAGCAAAGCACCGAGCATCAGGGGGATGCGGCGTACTGGCTGGCACCGTGCTCTTGGGAAATCCAGCCTAGGGAGAGCCGATACCACCCCACCGTCTCACCTGGTCCCTAATGTCTTCCCGCAGCTCGGTCAGGAGCCGGTTGAAGAGGGTCAGCTGCGTGACCAGCGCCTTGGTCTGCTCACCTGCCAGTAGCAGAAAGGACAAGGTCAGCCCCAGGACAGATGCAGGCTCCTGGGGACACTGGCTGGGACTGCTCTGCCCCCCAGCATAGAACCAGGAAGACAAGACAGCCAACGGCCCGTCCTCCTCCCCCCTGGTCCACACAGGACCCCTTCCCCTGTAGTGCATCCTGTGCCTTCTGATCCACCCCATCCTGGGGCCCTGCAGGCACCTGGGGCACTGGGACAGACTGCGGAGGGTTTTCTGCCTCCGTGGAGCCCCAAGTGCTGCCATCGCCCTTGCGCCAGGGAAAGGGGGAAGCAGAGCAGGGACTTACTTACCCAGGATGGAGGCCAGCACGCTTGTCACTGCAAGGAGAGAGACGAGATATTACTGAATGCTGCCATCAAAGCCCAGCAGTATCACCTTGCACGGTTGCTCCTGATCAGCACAGGAGCTCCCACCTGCGTGGGGACACCTGGACCGGGAGAGGCAGGAGCACCCCTCTGTGCGGCATGCTCTCACCTCCCACCTCCATGTGCCACAGCACACAGCACACATGGGCGACCCCGTAAGCCCTCCACACTGCCATGCTCGGTCCACGGCATGGACGTGCTGTTACCTGCGCTGTGAATGGACTCGTCTCCTTGGAAAGGGCACTCGCTCAGGGCCCCGACACGGCTCATGGACCCTCCCAGGATCAGCTTCATCGACTCCACAAATCCCTGACGTACAAGGGGAGATGCAGTCAGCCGTGGGGGGGGCTCTGCCTGTCCCTGAGGGCTCAGGGGGTGTCTCGGCCCCCCGGGGGGTCCAGGCACTCACCTGCATCCTCTGGTAGGCCTTCTGCCCTGTGCGCACCTCGATGGACTCCACCTCTGCCAGGGGGATCTCCGACAGCTCGGGCAGCCCCACACTGGAGTCCATCTGCTTGCAGTCGACGTAAAGCTCCACACTCAGCATGTCCCCGCGCAGCCCGCTCAGGCGCACGATGATGGTGTGGCTCTGCCCATCCGCCACATGCGCGTGCTGCAGGTTGACCGAGTGGAGCTTGTTGTCTTCCCGCAGGTAGCGCACCAGGACTGCGGAGGAGCAGGAAGGGGCTGTCAGCTCTCCCCCCCACAGCACCAGCACCTCCTAGGAGCAGCATGCACCCCGCTGCTCTCCCCAGCCGGCCCCTCGGATGGCAGGAACTTGGTCCCCGTTTCTCTTTGAGCATCAGGGCAAGACCAGGGCCAGCACGTCCCTGCACAGCAGGCACCCACCTTTGTTGATTTTCCCTACTACAGAGACCTCCAGCCACCTCGTGTTGTCCTTCTTGGAGTAGAGACCGAAGAGGGTCCCCCCCTGCTTGGGGGGCAGGCGGAAGGTGGAGAGGAGGTAAACATCGTTAACTGTCAGGAGCTCCATCCGGATCTTGTGCGTTATGCTGGCCATCTGCCGGGCCTCGCTCACCATCAGCAGGTCGATGACTGCGGGAGCCAGGCACAGGGGTCACATCCTGACCGGCAGCCGCAGCTCCGGCCACAGAAGCACAGAGATGCCCGGTGCAGGGCACTGCGGCCCTGCCCGCTGCGAGCCCGGCCAGACCTAGGGGACAGAGCCGGGGCGGCGGGGGGCAGGGGGGGTGTCCCTGGACCGCCGGGCCCCGGGGGGGGGCCGGGGAAGCCCCGAGGGCTCCGGGCCCCGCCCAGCCCCGGCCCCACGCGGTGGCGCTCCAGGACCGGCAGCGCCGGGGCCGCGCCGCCGAGAGGGACCCGCGGAGCCCCCGCCACCGGCGGGACCGGCGGCCCAGCGGGGTTCCCGGTCCGGAACCCGCCCTGCTACCTCGCTCCGCAGCCGGGGCTTCCCCGCGGCGGCGGCTGCAGCCCCCCGCCGGCCCCCAGCATCCCGCAGCCGGGGCGGGCAGGGCTTGGCGAGGCAGTCCGGCCCCGCGGACGCAGCTCGTGTGGAGCTGCGGAGACAGCGCGGAGCCTCCCCTCCCCGCCTCCGCCGCCCTCCGGGACCGGCCCCGACGGACGGCGCGGAGCGGCGACGACGGCCGCCCCGCCACGGCGCACCGGGACCGGGAGCCCCTGGAGGGACGGCCCGGCCCTCGGCACCAGCTCGGGGCGCTCCGGGGAAGCACGGAGAGCCCGGTCCCGCCGCCGCACGGGTGGCCGCCTGCTCCGTACAACCGCACTGGGCAGACCGGGAGGAGCTCCGGCGCCGGGGCAAACCCCAGCCGTGCACCGCGGCCCCGGGAGCCCCCGCTGACCTGCGCGGCACGACCGGAGCCCCTCCCGCCACCCCGAGCCGGCATCGGAACCGGCGTCCAGGCGGGGCCGGCGGCTCCCTGCCCCGAGCTGCCCCCGGGCAGAGCCGGCCCTGAGGGGTGCCGGCGGCTCCCCCCCCCCGGCCCCGAGCTCCGGGGATGAATGTCCCTCTGTCCCCCGCAGCCCGGCTGCCAGACCTCCCAGAGCGAGCCGAGCCGCTGTCAGCGGGCCCGGGGAGCGGGGCTGGGAGACCCCGGCTGGCGGCAGCAGGCCCGGGGTGGGCTCCAGCCGCCGCCTCCCGGCTGGCAGCGGACCGGGCGCCCCGTCCGCCTCGCCCCGTCGGGGCCACCCCGGGGCCCGGCCCAGCAGCAGCCTTACCTTGCAGCCCCGGGCGAGCCGCCGCGGCGGCGCCCAGCAGGAGCAGCGCCAGGAGCGCGCCGAGCACCGGGTGCCCCGCGGCCGCCGGTGCCCCCATGCCGCCGGTACCGCCGGTGCGGAGCGGAGCGCGGCGGCGGGGCGGGGTGGCGCGGCGCGAGCGGGGAGGGGCCGGCGCTGCCGGCGAGGAGGAAACAAAGAGCCGTCAATCACGGGGCGCGCATCTCGGGGACCCCAGCGGGCGCTCGGCCGCGGCGGCCCGGCCGCAGCCCCGCCGGCGGAGAGGAGAGGAGCGGGGCGGGGCGCGACGCACCGGGCCTGGGGCTACGGGCGACCCACCGGCCGCCCTGGCGCTACCCGCCCCTGGCGCAGCTCCCGCTCACAGAAATTGAGTGTGGCAGGCGCCGGTTCACCGGGAGGTCAGGCAGTCTGGGGCCGCCTTCTCGCCAACCAGAGCCGCCCCAGCAGCGCCGGAGCATCCCAGCCCGGGAGAGCTGTTGTCTTCCCGCAGGTCGCCGGCAGGCGACGGCGCGGGGCTTCTTTGCCAGGGGCACCCCGGGTCGAGGTGCCAGCCCCCCGGGCAGGCGGAGCCGCTGGGGCGGTCGCTGCTCCCCGGGCAGGCGGGAGAGGAGCGAGCGGAGCGGAGCCAGCCCGCCTGGAGAGCGCTCAGCGGTATAAATCAGCACCAGGACCCGGCCCAAGCCCCGCAGTAACACGATGAGCTCATCCCGGGAGCCCCCTCCCCTCCGCCCCGGGCTGCGGGGAGAGAGAGCGGGGGCGTCGGGGCCGCCGCGGGAGACCCCGCCGTACCTTCGGGCGGCGGCAACCCGCGGCGCAGCGCCGGGGTCCGGTCAGTGCTGCCGGACCCCCCCCCGCGCCTCCCGGGGGTGCTCGGGCCGGCCGAGCCGCTCCCCGCTGAGCGCCGGCCAAGGCGGGCGGCCGGCCCGCGGCTCCCCGGCCCTTGTTTACTCGTGTTTCCCCCGGCTCCATAACAACGGGCCGGGCCCAGCCCCGGGGCCGCCCCAGCCCCGCTCCCGCGGCCCCAGTCCCCGGGTAACGGGGAGGGGGGGACAAGACACACGGGACTTTCCCTGCCCTCAGCTGCCAGCGGGCTCCCGCCCCTGTTTTCTTTCCATGGAAACGGGCGGGACGGAGCGCGGGTCCCGGCCCCAGGGACGCGGCAAGCGCAGCCATCCCCGGCCCCGGGGCTCCGCTCCGCTCCGCCACGCTCGGTGCACGGAGCGGCCCCGGGCCGCTGCTGCGGGGCCGCCCCGCGGTGGGGGCGGGCGGAGTCGGCCCGTGTGGTTCCGGGTCGGGCGGGAAGATGGCGGCGCCCATGGAGCTGTTCTGCTGGGCCGGGGGCTGGGGGCTGCCCTCGGTGGACCCCGACTGTCTGGCCGTGCTGGTGAGCGGCGGCGGGGCCGGGGGCGGCGGCGGGGCCGGGGCCTGTGCGTCCCCCCCGCGGCCGAGCCCCCGCTCCCGCCGCCGCTCTCCCCTCCCGCAGACCTACGCGCGGTTCACGGGGGCGCCGCTGAAGGTGCACCGGGTCACCAGCCCCTGGAGGAGCCCCTCCGGTAAGGGCCCTCGCCGGGGCTACCGGCACCGCCCAGCAGCCGGGACTGCCCGACCCTCCGTATCGGCACCGCCCGCTGCCCCCCGCCCCATTGCACCCCCTGCCCCACTGCACACCTCCCTACCCCACTGCACACCCCCCTCACCCCATCGCACCCCCCCCGCCCCATCACACCCCCCTGCCCCATTGCAGGCTCCTGCCCCATTGCACGCCCCCATCGCACCCCCCTGCCCCATTGTGCACCCCTCTCACCCCATCGCACCCCCCTGCCCTATTGCATGCCCCCCTCGCCCCGTTGCATCCCCCTTGTCCTGGCGTGCTCCCCATGTCCCATCACACACAGCTTTCATCCTCTCACCCACACCCCTTGCATCACTGTGCCCCCCTGCCCCACCTTACGTGCCCTCCACCCCGCCACATACACCTCGCACTCTGCTTTACACCCCCTCACCCAAGCGTGGGGGCCATTCACCCTGGCACAGTGTGTCCCCCCGCATCCGTGGCAGGGTGGCACCCTGGGCACTGCTGCCTGCAGCCACCCCTCTCCTTGCTCTCAGGGCGCCTGCCTGCGCTGAAGACACGGGATGAGGGCACCATCTCCAAAACGCAGCAGATCATAACTCACCTCAGGAAACAGGTGGGGGGGGCAAGGGGGACCCCCTGCCTCAGGCTAGGAGCTGGAGGGCACTGGAGCCCCCCTGGGAAGGAAGGGGCTTTGTCACGGTCACCCAAGAGGCACGGGCAGGATTTGCCACTTCCCCACCAGATCACGCCCCTTGCGTTTGCTCTGCAGAAGTATAATGCCGACTACGACCTCTCAGCTACGCAAGGTGCGGACACACTGGCCTTTGTGTCCCTGCTGGAAGAGAAACTGCTGCCGGTGCTGGTGAGTCTCCCCATCTCAGGGGGACGTACGAGGAAGGTGATCTTGCCGAGGACCGGATCTGCTCCCTGGAGCGATGCCGGGGGGCTCAGGTGTGAGCCCACCTGCAAGGAGAGGCAGAGAATGTTGCAGGCAACAAAATCCCAGAGGTCTGGAGCATCAGTAGCAGGGATCAGGGTGCTGGGGTTCTTGTGTGGCAGCAGTGGGTTGTGTAGCCAGGGCTGGGGTCTGGCCTTGATCCTGGTGCTCCCTCAGACCCTCATGGTCTCTGGTAAAGCCAGTCCTGTGCCAGGCACGCGGCACCTGTGTGTGCAGTGCTGGGCACGGGCTCCGCGGTGCCCACCACGGCAAAAGGCTGCGCTGGCTCCAGCCCCACCATGGCCTGGGCACGGATTGTTCTCCGCTGCAGATCCACACCTTCTGGGTGGACACAAAGAACTACGTGGAGCACACGCGGAAGTGGTACGCTGAAACCATTCCCTTCCCCCTGAACTTCTTCCTGCCCAACTGCATGCACAAGCAGCACCTGGAGCGGCTGCAGCTTATGTGGGGAGACAGCTACATGGAAGACGAGGAGAAGCTGGAGAAGGAGGTGAGGGGATGTGGTCTGGGCACGGCAGGTCCTCGGCGGGTGCCCAGAGGGACCCACACAAGGCCAAAATCTTAACTGGGGTCTGGGGCTCACCCTGGTTGAGCATCTCCTTCCTGCTCCCCTTAGCACCGTGGCAGTCTGCTGCGTGGCTGGGTGGGTGACAACCCTCTACCCTTCTCCAGGTCTACCAGGATGCTCGGGAATGCCTGACACTCCTGTCCCAGCGCCTCGGCTCCCAGAAGTTTTTCTTCGGAGACTCGTAGGTGGCCATAGGGGGAAGGTGCTCTGGGGCCTGAGAGCCCCCCACACCCAGGCAGGACCAAGACCCCATGGTCTGCAGGGAAGCTGCAGACCATGCACGTCACCTTGGGGGTTGGACAGGCTCACGGGACAGCTGTCTGTGGCAGCACAGAGCGATGTGGGCGGCAGAATTAAGACTGCAGGAGCTGCCGCCAGCCCCAGCATCTCTTTCCCCATCTCTTGTTGGAGCCAGTAGAGCTGCTCCGGAGTGGGATCATCCTGCTTCCCCCCTCCTCACCTTGGGGGCTGGAAGCAGAGAGCCCTCCCAAGGAGGAGGAGCTGCTTCCCATCCCCTGAGGCGCAGGGGGCTAGGGGTGGCCAATGTGTCTGGGTGGCTTTGGGTGGGGACAGTGGGAGGGACCATGACCCAGTCCCAGGTTTCTGTGCCCCAGGCCGGCCTCGCTCGACGCCTTCGTCTTCAGCCGCCTGGCGCCACTCCTGAAGGCGAAGCTGCCCAACGGGAAACTGCAGCAGCACCTGAAGTCCCTGCAGAACCTGTGCAACTACTGCACCTCCATCCTCAGCCTCTACTTCCCCTGGGACGGAGGTGAGATGCATCCCCCCACCTCGCCCCACAGGCTCAGGGTGATTCGTCCTCCCTCCACACCCCCGCTCTGCCCCGCCAGGTGAGCCCCCAGCCAGCGCCCCGCGGGTTGCGGGCACCGATGGTGGCGAGGCAGAGGAGGACCCCCACAAACGACGGAACCAGCTGCTGTCAGTGCTGGTGGGGCTGGCAGCTATGCTGGGCTACGGCTTCCTGAGCGGCATCGTCTCCATCCAGCGTGGCAGTACAGGGCCGGCTGGCCACCAGCCCATCACCTTGGAGGAGGAGGAAAAGGAGGAGGAGGAGTGAGGAAGAGCTGCTCGACTGTCCCTCCTCTGGTCCCTGGAACTGACTGTTTTTACAGTGGGAGCCTGGCAGCGTCGTTCCCTGCGGGTGCTCTGCTCTGCGTCCTGCCAGGAATCACAGCCCTCTCCATGGGGAGCATGACTGCCATGCCAATAAACCTCCCTCTCTCCACCTGCTCCCTCTCATCCTCCCAGCAAGCTTGGGGCCCTTCCCAGTTTCCCCGGTTGCACAGGCTGGAGCGCTGCAGTGGGCACCAATGCGCTGCCCTGTTGCCTGTCCTGCTCTGCCCCAGTACTGCACCCTGTGTCCTTCCCACAGCTCTGGCCCTCGTCCCCAGCCTCGGGGCTCTCTGGGGATGGGGCGAATGGGAGACCTGCGGCTTTTTAGGTTCCTAAAAGCATCTGTGAGCATCTCGGCAGCATTCCCCCTCCTTTCTCCAGCAGCTGTGGGGCTGAGCCCTCTATCTCCCCTGCGCTGCAGCGTCCCTGCCCTCTGGCTGCCAGGCAGAGCAGACAGCAGGTTGTATGGAGCCAGGCCCCACCACCACCACACTGCTGCCAGCCTGGCTTCCCCAAGAGCCGCAGCATGGCTGGAGACAGTCTCTGCTGCAGCAGAAACCAGTGGTAAGGGAGGCCTGGGCTTCTTGGCAGGACGCGTCCCCAGGCCAGGGGGGCACAAGTGCTCCCCGCTGCTGAAGGTACACCTGGATCCCAGCTCCCTGCAGCAGCATGAGCAGGGTGGTGAGCAGCCACAGCTGCAGGAGGAATTCCTCCATTTGCATTCCTCCGCGCCTGCCAGCAATGGGGAGTTCCTCGCAGCTGGCACTGCCAAAACCACGTTGCACAGTAAGCACAGATCCGTGCGGCGGCCAAGGGGGCTCGGGCTGCAGAGAGGGGCCTGGGGCCGGGGCCGGCCACCCAGGCACTGTGTGCCCCAGCAGTGCCATTGGTGCACCCTTGGGACATGCTGTGTGGGGCTCAGCCATGTGGCTGGCTGCGCTGCTGTGGTTTTCTCTGGCTGCTGCCGGTTTACGAGCGCACAAATGGAAAAGCGGCGTCTGGCCAGGCTCGCCTGCATGCTGGCTGCCGGGTGGCACACAGCCCTCGCTTGTTCAGCCGCCGGCTGCACCACCGCTGGCATCCTGACACCGCTGCTGTGGGCACCTTTAGGGACTGTCTGTGCCCGGCACCCCCGGGCTGAGCTCCCCACACACATGTCCCACGTGCCCCCAACATGGGTGTGATGGCCAGGGGGGCCCCCCGCATTGTGCCGGGAGTGGAGCCACGGTGCTGTGCTGCTGTGCCGGGGCCAGCTGTGGAGCCTCCCCCACTCTGGCCCAGTTTGAGGGGCCCCACCGGGAGGGGGATGACTCAGTGCAGCCCCCCCGTGCCCGCTCCCCCATAACGTCACTCGGGAAGTATGTGCCCAACGCTCCCGGTTCCCATTAGCTGGGGGGAGTTAGAAGGCTGATGGCTGCTCCGGCAGGAGAAACCACAGCATGCGGCCGCCTGCTCCAGCTGAGAGGAGAAGCTGGAGCTGCTGATGTCGGGGCCCTGCGCTGAATCCCAGCTGCAGGTCCTGGCTGCTGTTGGCCCCAGGTCCCTGCCAGCTTCTGGCCCCTGCCCTGCCTGGGGGGATGCTGCAGTGGGCAGAGGGGAGAGAGATGCTGCCCCTCTGGGTGACAGCCCTCTGCCTCCCTCCAGCACAGACCTGGTCCCTGGTAGGATGCTCCCAGGAAGCCGGGCAGAGGCGGGATGGGACCCCATGGAGCCCAGCAGGTACTGCTGACCCCAAACCTGCCTTCTCTTCTGGCTAGTGGCATGGTCCTGCCCACTGAGCAGGCAGCAAGGGAGGGCAGAGAGGGCGCAGGCAAGGTTGTAGAAAAACTGTTTATTTTATGAAAACATCTAGACAAGAGCAGGCGTTGCAGCCCTCACATCAAACAGGGCCCCTGGGGTGTTGTGGGGCTGTGCCGCAGCCCCAGCTCTGTGAGGGGCCCATCCCCAAGCCCTCCACCAGCACCACACTCCTGGTGCCAGCACCTCCCTCCTCTGCCAGCCATGGCTGCGCTAGGCTGGCTGCTTCCACAGGAATGTCTGGATAGAGTCACCAGGAGCCATGGCCTCAATGAAGCCAACTTGTGGGTCAGAGATCCCGAAGGACACGTCCACAGGGAAGCTGTGGGGATGCGAGAGGGGATGCAGGTCAGAGGGGGCAGCTGGGCTTTGAGCTGGGGCACAGGACTGAGCTACTGACCGGTTCAGGACCACCAGGACGACGGCGCCGTCGGGGCGCAGGAAAGCCGAGTGCTCTAGCTCACACTGGCGGCACTTCTTGGACACAGCCAGCCCCATGCGCTGCGAGCCCTCAGGGATGAACTTGCTGCAGGGACAAGCAGGGCCTGTACGCAGTGCCTGGAATGGCGGCTAGAGCTGGCAGCAGGAGCCAGCAGCCCCTTGCCAGCCACCCCCGGCCCCAACCCACCTGAAGTGTCCCAGGTGGTAGAACATGGGCTGCTTGTAGAAGACGTCCTTGCTGCTGTCCACGATGATGGGGCTGTCCACGTAGTTCTTGCTCCAGTTGGGCCCCCCCTCCAGGTTCAGGGCCAGGTTCCAGTCGGTCCAGCCCGTCACATAGTTGTTGAGGTTCTGCCGGGGCAGGTGATGGTGCTGAGCCGCGGGTGGCTGCAGGGAGTGGCCGGCGTGTCAGCGGCCCCCGCTGAGGCCTACCGTCAGGATGCTGTGGCTGTACTTGCTCCCACGGTCCCAGCCGCCCAGCACCACCCTGGGCTCCCAGAAGTAGGAGCCGGTGGAGGCCTCTGTGGAGAGGAGGAAATAGTCCGGGAAGAGGTGATGGGTGATGGAGAGTGTGAGGTCGATGGGCGCCAGGAAGTCCAGGTACCAGTGGATGCCAATGCCACTGATGTAGCTGGCGGCCACAGGGTCTTTGAGAACCTGGCAGGAGAAAGGCATCACTGGTACACAGGGCTGGGAGAGCCGCCGTGGGGCCAGAAGAACCACCATGGGGACTCACCACCTGGGCCCAGTAGGGCAGCATCACCCTCTGGTCATCCAGGATGATGAGCCGGACATCACGGTGGGAGCTGTTGGCCAGCGCGGGGCCCAGGTCCCGTGCGATGAAGTCCCGCTGGTGCTCAGGGGAGAAGCCCAGGCACTGGAAGGGGTAGAAGACAATCTCGCCGGCCGTGGGCTCATTCCCCGCTGTCACTGCCCAGAAGGTCAGGCTGTGCTTGGCGTATTCGTCCAGGAACCTGGGCATGGGGGCAGTTGGTGAATGGCCCCGGCATGGCAGCCCCAGCCCCACCTCCGGGCACAGTGACCCCGGTGCCCACTGCACTCCCATGGCCCCTCACCGGATGAAGTACTTGGCCCAGGCCTGGTGGTACTTGTCCCCAGGGCTGCCCTTCAGTGTCCCCCTCCCTGTCATCGCACCGTTCGTCTTCATCCAGACCGGGGAGGTCCAGGGGCTGGCATACAGCGACAACGGCCGCTTGGCCACCGCCTGGGCTGCCCGGAGGATGGGGATCTGGGGAGAACCGGGATGGCAGTGAGCTCCCCGAGTCTGCCCCAGCACCGGCATTGCAGGTGGCAGGACGAGTCCTCTCCCTCCCCATCAGCAGGAAGGTGCTTCCCTTCCCCATCCCATCCCATCCCATCCCGTTCCACCCAGGCTGCAGCTGTGGCACCTTGGGCTCACCCTGTGGGACTCACCTTCATCTGCGTGTCCTCCTCCGTCAGGTTGAAGTGCTTCAGCTCAAAGTCGCCCTCCGTGTCCGCATAGGTGTACAGGCGGATGGAGAAGTCGGTGCTGGCCATGGGGACACGCACAAGGTTGTACTCAATGCCTGGGGACAGGGTGGGTGGTGATGGGCATCCCTGGGGTGTATTCAGGGGATGCAGCCTCCTGGCTTCCAGCAGTCTCTCAGCCCCTTGGCATGAGTCTCAGCAGCAAGACCCCAGCAGGGGAGGCCGGACAGACTGGCTCTGCCACCCAGCAGCATTGCTCTGCCCCAGGCTCACCTTCCTCAGAGAAATAGGAGCGGAGCAGGTGGTTCTGGGCATCCTTGGACAGAGACTGGATGTTGATGGCAGCTGAGTCTGTGACAGAGCCACCAAAACCCTTCACCTTCTGGTACCGCTGTGCCATGTCCAGGGTGAGATGGAACTCTGTGGGGGACAAACATCATCGCAGCTGCTGTGTACGGACGGACTCCATTCCCTGGTGCGCAGGCAAGCGTCTGGAAGCTGTGGGTACCTGGGGTCTTGGCGTTGTGCTGGAAGCTCCCCTCGCTGCGCTCCAGCCGCTTGCCGGCCTTGCTGCTCTCATATTTGACATAGGTGCCCAGGGCTGGCAGGACCACGGGGTCCAGCGTGTCGCAGTACGTGGCGCTGCAGACGCACACCAGCGAGCCATGACCGAAGTCCTTGGCATCGCAGGGCCGGCTGCCTGCAGCAGGAGAGACTGGGCAGGCACAGAGGGCTATGGCAGGAGCCCCATTCACCCCTTCAACCCACCACAGACACCGAACTCACGGCTTTGGTGCCCCAAACCACTGATGTCTGCAGCCCTCTGCTCGGGGACACAGCGCCAGCACTTACCTGCTGCCCGCAACACTGCCTGCACCAGCAGGAGCCAGCCCAGGACGCTGGCGCACCCAGGCCCCATGGCACCTCTGCTGCAGCGCGGCTTGGATGGATGCTGACGGCAAGCACCAGGGCTGGGAGCGGGGCGGCAGGTGTCAGCAACCAGCTCCTCTTGCCCTGTCCCAGCCCCGCACAGGGACAGAGATACAGGGCAGGGACAGCCCCAGCATCCCCCTGCCTGGGAGCCTTGGGGACCACGAGCACCCCCCTGCCACCTTGCCTGCTCCCCACAGCCCTAGCCCAGCACTTGCCTTCCCTCCTGCCCCGCTGGTGCCCACGGACAGCTCTGGCTGCATCCCAGCCCGGGGTGCAGCCTCCCGGGTGTGTGCTGCCCCACACCCACCGGTGTTCCCAGCCACCCACGCCGACTGTACCAGCAGCTTGGTTCACTCCCATCGCCTCCCTCCCACTCCTTCTCCCTCCTTGCTTGTCCCACGGCTGTGTCATGCCATGCTGTGCCATGCTGCTCCATGCATCCCCCGTGCCTCCCAAGCCACGGCCGGGCGGAAATAGCTCCATGCTCTCAACCCCACAAGTGTGGCATCAGGGACTTGCCCAGCCAGAGCTACTTGGGGCTCGAGCCCCCAGCGCAGAGGGGTTCCGCATTTCCCTGCTCTCTGCGGGTGCTCCCACCCTGCCCTGTCCTTCCCACGATGCTGGGCAAGGAGCTTCTCAACAAGGGCACGGGAGGAGCCACCTCTGCGCCTCGGGACCCCGATGCCAGCCTGCTGCCCCTGGGCAGGGGGAGGCGAGGGTGGGATGGCACCAGCTCTCTGCTCCCCGAGACTGTGCAGGATGGGGACCTGGGGCCAGGTGGGCTGTCCCGCACCCATCGCCTCCAGCTCCCTGCCTGGGGCCAATTACCAGTGTCATGGGCATGGCCTCATTGTGGTCCTCCTATCCGGGGCCATCCCCATCCCCACCAGCTGATGAAGCTGCTCCGGACCCAGGGTACTCACCTGCTGCCAGAAAACCCTCTTGCCGCGTCTCTGCTGGGCATGGGGCAGTGGGGTGGCAGGACCTGCTTTCTGGCTGTGCGTGGTAGGAGGTGACGGCGTCTGGTGGAGCAGGAAAGGTGAGTCTGGAGAGGACAGCTCATGGGACTTTGTGCATATGAAGAGAAACCCGTGGATGATTTTGCAACCTTGCTCCAATGAGAACTTTCAACACTCACCGCAGCATTTGCAAAGCTCTCCTGAAACCTGTCCCAGTGGCCAGAGGGAAGCTGGCGGGGGGGGCGGGGCAGGATGCCCACCAGCCCCCCAAGTGTCTCTATCACCCCAGACAACACCCCCTGCCTGCAGCCACCTCTGCCCAGCCCAAGCGCAGTGCTCCCCTTGCAAAGAGCCCCACAAAAGCAGCCTTTTCTCCCCAGGACACCCTCAGGCAGGGGTAGGGCCAGCCATGCCCACCCAGGTGTCCCTGCTGGGGTCGGGCGGCTGCTTGGCCTCAGGTCCCACCTAGCAGCAGCTTGGCTTTGCCACAGGCACAGGCTTGCTGTCTGCAGCCAGTGCTGCAGCCATGACCCGTGCTCCGCTTATGGCTGCACCAGCAACTTTCCTGGTGTGGGCAGGGGTTCTGCTGAGGCTGGGGGCAACGCCACGAGCAGCCAGCCACAGCAGGGATGACTACACCCCACTCCTCGCTGCCCAGCTCAGAAAGCGATGGGCACAGCGGGAGGCTGCAGGTGCTGCGTGTCAGGGCCCCTGCTCACCCCTGCCATGGGGCCATGCCCCCCACATCTGAGCCCCATGCCTGCAGCCAGGCTGGGTGGAGCAGGCTGCAGCAGTTTATCATCTGCAAAACAAGCCTGGGCTCCTCACCTTCTAATTTGGGATCCTTCCGAATTGTAGGCACCTGCCCATCAGGAGAAACAGGAGTGAGGCAGAGCTACAGGAGAGGCAGCATTTGCCCACCCTGGCCCCGGTGTCCCCCTGATGTTGCTCGTGGAGGTGGCCAGGGAGGCAGCCCCTCACCTGGGGACTGCTCTTCCTGCTGCAGCCAGAGCAAGGACCCCCCAGCATCGGCTGTGGCCAGCAGGGACGACGGAGGTGATTCCTCCAGCCTCACCCTGGCCCCTCACACCCACTACTGAGGATGTTGCATCCCTCAGTTTCCCCGTCAGCTTTTCAGCATGGAGGGAAGGTACAGCCCTGTGGCAGATGCGTTTCCAGATGGCCAGGGAGCACAGAGCCTGCCTGGAGGGGCTGTGCTGAAGCATTTCCCTGCACATACGTCCCTGAGCACTGCTGAACATCTGGGGGTGCAGGGGCTCCGTATGTGCCTTCCCTGCATGGCAGAGCTTTGATGTACTTTGAGAAGTGCAGGCAGCCCAGCTGCCGTTTGGGCCGGCGCTACCCAGGAACATCGATAAAAGTGAAGGATGGGCAGATGCGCTCCATGAATGGGGCTGAGACAGAGCCCAGTGCTACCTTCATGCTGCACTCCAAGAAAACAGTTGTTAAACCTCTTTTTTTTTTTTCCTTTTTCCCCAACATCAGCAACTTCACAGCTCACTCACAAGGGGAGGTAGCCAAGGAGTGCTCTGGCTTTCTCATTCCAGGACTTCAAAGATGCTGGTAACGTTCCTAAAGGCTGGAGCAAGCAAATACTGTAACCGGTATTTAAAGAGAGCAAATAGGATGGCCAGGTAATTGCGGGCTGCCAGCTACATGTCAGCCACAGCCAGAATAGAGGGGAGTCTGTCCGGAGGCCACACCAGTGGAGGGTGGCTGGATGCGGCCAGCAGCGTGAGCTCTGGAGGGGATGGCATCAACCTAATTTGTCTACAAGGTTTGGTGGATGGGGACACTGATGTAATTTACTCAGCCTTTTCTACAGTGTCTGCTCTAGTGCAGCAGGACATTTTGATTTAAAAAAAAAAACCAAAACAAAAAACCAATGGCACATATGAAACAAATCAAGAGCTGGCAAGCAACTGAGGCTCCAGCTGCAGCGACAAACAAGGGAGCCACACGCGGGCCACGGGGACGAAGCCCTCTGAGGGCACCCCTCGCCCTTTGCCGCCTCTCTGAGGAAAACCGAGCAATTTCCGAGAGTGTAAAGGAAATACTGACAGGACGGCGCATACCGGAGGGAGCACGTCATGGCTTTACTTGGCACATGAGACACATGCGAAGGTTTCAAGGGAGCCACGTGTGGAAGCGTGGTCCAGGAGGCAGAGCAGCAGGAGCTTTCAGGGGGCTGGGGGGTGCCGGGGAGGGAAGGGGGAGGCTGGGAAGCACCAGCAGCCCTGGTGAGACCCCAGTGCCAGGAGCACACACAGCCCCTCGCATGGGGGCAGGACCCCTGGTGCCTCTCACACCCCCAGCAGCAGGTCACCACCCTCTTCCACCATTGAAGGATGCTGGAAAGGGTGGGGGAAGACCTGACACCCGGAGACCCCCAGCCACTTGGCGCCATCCCCAGCACTGCCCTGGCCATCACTGCTGGCGCCACAGGTAGGTCTGGATGGAGTTGGCTGGAGCCACAGTCTTGATAAAACCAATGGCAGGGTCTCGGATCCCAAACGGCACGTCCCAGCCAAACCTGGGGGGTAAGAGGGGCTGAGCAGGTTGTCACAGCCAGGGCTGAGCATCCCCTTGCCTGGGCTGACATGCTGACCTGTTAAGGACCACCAGCACAAGAGCCCTGTCGGGGCGCAGGATGGCCACGTGCTCCAGCTGACAGGAGAGATATCGGTGGCTGATGAGTAGCCCCACACGCTGCGAGCCCTCGGGGATGAACTTGCTGCAGGGAGAGGAGCAGGAGAGGGTTTGTGCCCCCAGTCTCAGGCTGGCAGCAGCACCTGAGCCTCCCTGCCCCACCTGAAGTGCCCCAGGTGGTAGAACATGGGCTGCTTGTAGAAGACATCCTTGCTGCTATCCACAATGATGGGGCTGTCCACGTAGTTCTTGACCCAGTTGGGGCCCCCCTCCAGGTCCAGGGCCAGGTTCCAGTCGGTCCAGCCAGCCACAAAGTGGTTCAGGACCTGGGCAGATGGGGAAGGGGCTGAGCAGGGCTGAGCCAGGCCCCCAGCCCCAGGCACGCAGTGCCGGGGGGCCGTACCGTCAGGATGCTGTGGCTGTAGTGGTCCCCTCGCTCCCAGCAGCCCAGGGACACGGAGAACCGGATGGTGAGGAAGCCACTGCAGGCCTCCGTGTAGAGGAGAAAATGGTCAGGGAAGAGCTTGTGGGTGGCCTCCAGGCTGCAGCTGGCTGGGACGATGCCATCCAGGTACCAGTGAACCCCCACGCCAGCGACATAGTGGGCAGCGGTGGCATTGCCCAGGACCTGGAGGGGAGCAGAGGACATGCTTTGCACCAGCGCCACCAGTGCCCTGAGTCCCATGGGGATGGATGCACAGACCCCACATGCCAGCGGGGTCTTCTAGGGCCACCTGCCCCCACTCTTGTCCCCTCCTGCAGGACCACAGGCTCCTGTGCTTGCAGCCACCTCCCTTCAGCACCTGCACCCCATGCAGCAAGCCACAAGCAACATCCCGATGTGGCTCCAGCACCCCACTGGGTACAGAGCAATGGGTGTGTGGGGGCAGACGTGCCCCTTGGTAGGCTCCTCAACCCCGGCATGGCTCCTGCTGCTGCCTGGTCCTCTGCATCTCACCCCCCCCGCCCCGGTGTGGTCTTGCATCACTGCCCTGCCTAGTCCCCAGGTGCTGCCGGTTCAAGGTGAGGGAGTGATGTGCTGTGCCCTCCCCTGAAGCTCCAGCCTCGCTTGAGGCAGGGGCAGGAGCATGTTTTCTTTTCTTTCCTTTTAGTTTAAGGTAATTCCCACAAACAGCTCTTCAGCATTGCAAAGGGTAAGCCAAATCAGCCAAAACTCTGCCTGGAGAAGGTGCTGGCATGCCAGCAGCTCCTCTCCATGCCATGCTGCAGGAATCCGGGATGCAGATGCCACCTTTCATCCCTGCTTCAGCCAGACACATGTGGAGGCGGTTGCTGCCGAATTAGCCAGCTCCAGCTCCTTCTCTGGCAGACCCGGTTTGCCTACTGCTCTGTTTAAGGCTGGGAGCGGCTGCTGGCTTAATTTTCAGCTAAAACCCAAGGCTTGGGTGGGACATGGAGTGGAGAGAGAAGAAGGAGCCAGGCAGGGTGGCAGGCTTTGCTCTTCACCGCTTTGGCCCAGTGCAGGAGGTGGATGCACTGGTCGTCCAGGATGATGAGCTGGGTGCGGTGGGGGCTGCAGGCCAGCGCGGGGCCCAGGTCACGGATGATGAAGTCACGCTGCTGTGCAGCGGTGAAGGCGATGGTGGGGAACTGGGGGGGCGCGAGGAGCGCTGCAAGGGGCTCGTTCTGTGCCGTCACTGCCCAGAAGGTCAGGTTGTGTTTGGCATATTCATCCAGGAACCTGGCACATGGAAGGGGGGGCAGCGTCAGCCACGCCTGCCCACCCTAACCCGCTCCCCAGCCCCCCCTGGCCCTCTGTGGTCCTCAAGCATCCCAGCCCCAGGGAACAATACTTGATGAAGTAGTTGGCCCAGGTCTTGTGGTACTTGTCCCCTGCCTGCCCCTTCAGCGTGCCCTTCCCACGGATGTCCCCGTTACTCTTCATCCAGGCTGGGGAGGTCCAGGGGCTGGCATACAGTGACAGCGGCCGCCTGCTCATGGCTGAGGCTCGGTGCAGGAGGGGGATCTGCAGGAGGGGGCAGAGGGTCCAGCTCAGCTCCAGCTGCAGCCTGCCAAAATTACATGGCCCAGCGCGGGAGGAAGGGGAGCACTCAAGGCACCTCCGCAGGGAATGGCAGCCTGTGAGCACCACCCCATGGCACGGTGCCCTGGCTCTGCACCCTGCCAGTACCAGCCAGAATGTGCCAGGACGTGCCCCAGAGGAGGTGCCAGCTCTCATGGGCTGTCCTCACGCACCCTGCCACTGTGCGTGGGGCTTGACGGCACCTGGTCACCGGGGTCCCAGCACACGTAGGAACTCCAGCAGGAGAAGGGGACAAGGTGCCAATGGCAGTGGCTTCAGCCTCCCACCTTCATCTTCACGTCCTCCTCTGCCAGTCTGAAGTGCTTCAGCTCATAGTCGTGGGGGATGTCATCGTAGCTGTAGGGGCGCACGGAAAAGTCGCTGCAAGCCATGGGGAGCCGGATGAGGTTGTACTCAATTCCTGCGGAGCAGGAAAGGCATCAAGCAGCACCAGAGCAGGCACCCAGGTGATGGGTGTCCCTGCAGCAGGGACAGGTGCAGCTGCTTCCAGGGACCCCAGGAGCCACCCCACGCTGCCAGTGCCCTCACTGCTCACCACTCTCGGAGAAGTATGAGCGCAGCAGGTTGTCCTGGGCTGGCTGTGACAGCCCCAGGATGTTCAGGGCAGCAGCATCGGAGAGGGACCCACCGAAGCCCTTCACGTGCTGGTACAGTGTGGAGATGTTGAGTGTCAGCAGCAGCTCTGCGAGGGAGATCTCAGCTCAGTTTACAGTGCCTGGGGGTCCTGTGGTGGCACCCGCCACCTGCCCAGCTGCAGCAGGTACCTGGGGTGTGCAGGCTGCGCTGGAAGCTCCCCTCGCTGCGCTCCAGCCGCTTGCCAGCCTTGCTGCTCTCATACTTGACGTAGGTGCCCAGGGCTGGCAGGACCACGGGGTCCAGCGTGTCACAGTACGTGGCATTGCAGACGCACACCATGGCGTCGCGGCCGAAGTACTTGGGGCTGCAGGGCCGGGCACCTGGGGGGCACGGTCAGGGCAGGGGCAGCTGCGAGCTCAGGGACATGTCCCTGCCAGAGCTCTCCTGCCTGCCCTGGGTGCTCCCACTGCCCCCATGCTCCACACCCCATCACCTCCCTGGGCACCCCAGCTCCTGCGCTGCCCCTGAACTCCTGACCCTGTCCCAGGTCACCCCGGCACCCAAGCCACGCTGTCCCATTGCCAGCCCCGTGATGTGCCTGCACTCACCTGCAGCCTGGGGCACCATCTGCAGCAGCAGCAGCAGCAGCCGCCAGCCCAGGATGCCAACAGCCCCCATGGCTCTGGTGGGTCCCGGGGAGTGGAGCCTGCAAGCAGGGGCACCCTCAGACAAGGCAGGTGCAGGCAGGGATGAAGGGACAGGCTGTGCTTGCTGGCTGGATCCGCAGTCTCCTCTGCCCCTGCTCTTCCTTCTGCTGCTGGGGAGCTCCTGCTGCATGCTCTGTCCTCCCACCCACAAAGACTCTTGCCTTGTGGGAAGGTGAGGTGGGTCCATCCCTCCCAGGAACATGCAGCTCACCAGCCTCTGCCCCAGCTGCTCCCTGACCTGCACTGCTGCCAGCCCTCCTCCTCCTCAGGCACCTCCAGCCTCCCCACCTCGCCTTTACAGGGAGCCGCTACAAGACCTCCCTCTGCAGCACACCCACTGCCACCCCCACAACTCCTCCTTGCTCTCCTCCCAGCCCGTACCTACCACTGGTCTTGGACCCAGACCATCATATGTCTCCTTGCCCTGGGATCTGGAGAACACCAGGTCTCCCTCACCTTCCACTGCCATGCAAGGGCATCAGCCCCCAGAGAGGAGAGACAGGCACATCGTGCTGGCAGCTCTGCCTACGCAAAAGGCCCCACCAGCACAGGGAGGTACAGCATGGGGCAGTCCTGAGAACCCACTGCAACGCCCTGAAAGAAGAGCTGATTTCTTTCTTTTGTCAGGCAGGGTCTGGATGAATCCCTGGAAGCACAGCAGAGCCCATGGGCAGGCTCACAGGCACCACAGGCTGTCCTGCTAATGAGCTCTAACAGCACCTCTGTCAATCTACCCCTGCCCATCACCCCGGTTCCCCCATTCCCCCCTGCCGTGGCCATGCACCCAGCGTGGGGAGGGCCCAGGACCCCCAGGTAAGGATGGCAAACACGGCTGCACGGCCCAGCACAGCAAAAGGACCCACCAGGTGTGGCCACACAGGAGCTAGGGCTGCTGCCATGCCCTGCCCAAGCCTTTTCATTGCTCACCCCACCTCAGCACGCACGATGGAAGGCAGCAGCAGTAGCAGCAAGCTGCCAAGTGCCCCAGCTCCTGCAAAGGCAGGACTGCACTCTGGCCCCTGGCAATGGCACCCAGGGCTGTGGTGTTGAGCCAGACCCACAGAGGGGACCCCAGTGCCCCAACACTGGCTATGCCAGGAGCAGAGCTCTGCTTCTCTGAGCCTGGTGACAAACCACTCCGGAAGTGCTCCCTGCTCCTCTGAGAGCAACCTTCCCAGTCCAAAGAGCCAGGGCTGAACCAGGCCAGCTCACCCAGGCACACAGACACCGCCTGGTCCTGGTCACATCACCCAGGACGTGCCCACTCCCATGGACACTCATGGACACACCCATCACTGCGGGGATGCCCTCAGCATCTCTCTGCAGGTGTGGCCCAGGGGGGAGAGAGAGCAGCTAGCTCCCAGCCACTGCTCCACCTGCCTGAGAGCATCGAACACCGGGGCTCAGAGTTTCCCTCCACATGGTTAAACTGCTCCGCTAGCTCTCCCTCTCCGGGTGGAGCAGCACTTCATGACTAATTTTCTCCTTTTCTGGCATATCAGATGCAGCTGTGGGGCAATTCAATTCATCAAAGTTCCTCCTACCCTCCAGCGCTGCCCTGCTTGTAGTCCCCCACCCCACAGAGTGCCCGGACCAGCTGCCACAGGGGAAGGGGCAGACAGGACTGGGCTGGGCAGCCTCCAGTTACGACTCGGGGGCAAACCGGCAGCCCTGGAAGGAAGCTCCTGGCCCCATCCCTCTGCCCCATGGATCTTCCACCCCCAGCTGTGACTAATGTGCCAGCCGGCTGCTACACCCAGGCTAATAAGCCCCAATTTTGGGGAGGGGTTAATAGGTCAGCTCCTGCTGCTCCACAGTGATCACCTGCTTCCTGGCCCACTGCCGGCCACCTGGGATGCCCTATATACCCTTTTCCTCTCTGTTTTGGGGTCCAACTCTGCCTGCTGCCTGCCTAGCCACAGCTCCGCAGCCAGCTCAGGGTCCCACAGCTCCTGGGAACAAAAACACTGTGGAGGCTGCTGGAGCTCATCCCTATCAACACTGGCTGATAAGAACTTCCTGCTGAGCAGGAAAAGTGAGACCCAGGGGAAGGGTAACACCTTGGCACAGAGCTGGTGGCACTGGAGATGCTGGGCAGCCCCACCAAATCCTCTCAAAGCTGCTTCTTGCTGCTGCTCCCAGCATGCAGGGGTTTCTCACGGTGTTTGCAGACCTGCCCCGCAGCGGGCCGAGGAGTCTGGGAGGGTGAATTTTGTCCCTTATCCAGGCCAGGGGGGATGGGAGTCTGGGAACACGGAGCTGGGACTGAGCTGCCTTTACAGGGCTTGCAACTCCGAAAACATCAGTACCAAAGCAGGAGCTGGGGACACAGAGCCTCAGTGCAGCATCACAGCAGCAGCTCAGGCTCCAGGGTCCTGCCAGGCAGCTAGACCTCAGCCCTGAGCGTGGGGAGACCCAGCCCTTGCTGGTGGCCACTGGTTCTAGGCAAGCTGCTGGGGGGGTCCTGTCCTCCCAGCTGCAGCAGCCACCAGCTGGTATGCACCCCAAAAAGACATTGGAGGATTCACCCCCTCTTCATTTAACCCAGAGCTAGTTGGTCCTTTAGAGCCGAGCAGAGCACAGGGACAAGGGCACATGTCCTGGGATGATTCAGCATCCAACCATCAGCTTTTATTACCAGGGCCAGTAAAACATTAAAGGAAGCTGGTGAGTAAGAACCTGGGGAAGAAGCAGCAGGTGGAGGAGCAGTCCTGCACCCGGGCACAGGGATGCTGGAAGCGGGATCCTGGGAGCGGGGCTTGCTGTTGCTGTGATCCTGGAGAAATATTTCCCTCTTGTGGACAAACACAAACAGCCTCCAGACAGGAGTGGGATGCTCCTGCCCCTCTGCACAGCCAGCTCTTCCCAGGACTCGTACCCCCCCCCCCCCCCCCAGTGTTGTGGGGTCCCAGGGCTCCTGCCCCAGAGCAGCATCCCGGTGGCACCATGGCACAGGACGTGCCAGCTTCCCAGGGTGACCCTGTCACACACTTTACCCACTGCCCCGGGGCACTGCCGGAGCCTGCGCTGGGCTGTGCCCAGCCCACGCAGCATCGCTGACAGCATCCCTGGGCCACATCCCGCATGCCTCGACCCGGCTGACCCACATCGGCCCAGCAACCCTGGCCTCCCTTCCTCACCCTACCTGCAATTGTGACCTCCCTGCCCTAATCCTCTGCTCTGCACACCCTCCAAGCTCCCTCCCTCCTTCCTGGGTGTGCCCATACTTGGCACCCACTCCCGGCCCATGCCTGCTTGCTCAAGTTGCCCTGGCTCTGTGACAGGTGCTGAGCCCCTGGTGCACCCCCACAGCCTCCTTGTTGCAGCGGGGACCGCTCTGCCCCATCCCCGTGGGGGACAGCACACCCCATGGCAGGGCCACTGCAGCCTGGCCAGCAACTCTCCCTGCAAAGCCCCAGGAGCACCTTGCAGCTGCCCTGACTCCATCCACAGCCAGCTCCTACCCTGAACCCACCGTGCTGCAATGCTCCTGGAGCTGGTTCTGCCTCCAGCCCTGACCTCAGGGAGCACCCTGCACTGGGTGAGATGTGATCTACACAGGACCCCAGCCCAGCATCGGGCTGTGAGTGGCTCCAGCTTGGCAGGAAAAGCACAGAAAGCTGAAGCTTGGCTGCAGTCCCTGCCCACAGCTTCCACCAAGGCAGGTGTCCAGGTGCTTCACCCCCACTCCTGCTCCAGGACCCAGTGCATCTGTGTTGAGGGTAAATGCTGCCAGTTCCTAAACCTGCCTGCAAAGGCAGTGGGAGAGCACCTGGGCTCAGCGCACCCCTCTGCCAGGCAGCACACACTTGAAACTGGGAGCAGACTGGTGCCTGGAACACCTCCCCAGCAGGGTAAGCCCTGCTGTGAGTTGCAGGGGGGAGAGCAGCAGGGGTTGGGGGGGGGGGGGGGGGGGGCTGGGGCCGGGGAGAGCAGCCGCTTCAGGTGCTCTAGGCTGCTCTTGGGACCCCCGCTGGCTCTGTGCCCAGGTGGCACCCAGGAGCAGGGGAGGGAGCTGGACATTTCTCTTCCAGCTGCAGACATAGAGGCAGCATCAGCATTTAATGTCAGAGCAGCAGAAAACAGCAGTCAGCCTGTGGGATCTCCATCCCAAGGGCACCGGTGCTCCCGGCCCTCCTGCATGTGCACAGCAGTCGCTGGCCCGGCTCATTCCTCCAGCTCGCCCAAGTGCTCGGTTCTGTCGTGGCGCAGACAGCGGTGAGCCGCCTCCTCCATGCTCCCAGGCCCGAGCCCATGGGGCTGCTCTCCTGGCCTGGCTCAGTTTGGCCCCTGGCCAGCCATGGGTGTCCCAGCCCTGTCACTGCCGCTGCCACAGGTAGGTCTGGATGGAGCTGGCCGGAGCCACAGCTGCGATGAGGCCAACCGTATCAGCCAGCCCAAAGGTGATGTTCTGCGGGGACCTGGAGGGCGAGGAGCAGCGGGGTCAGACCTGCAGCAGCTCCCGAGCACCAGCAGTGCGCAAGGCTCAGCAGGACAGGTCCCATGCTCGCGGGTCAGGCTGCATCACTCACCGGTTCAGAACCACCACCACCACGGCGCCGTCGGGGCGCAGGAAAGCCGTGTACTCCAGGTCCGTCTTCTTGGACTCTTTGGAGGCGATGAGCCCCACGCGCTGGGAGCCCTCGGGGATGAACTTACTGCATGGGCATGAGCAAGAGGCAACCCCAGGAAGGGAGTCAGACCCCAGAAAAGCTCCTCTCCCAACAAACCTGCCCTGCTCCCCTCCTGACAAGCTGCTGCTGCAACCATGGAGCTGGAGCCCAGGCAGCTCAGAGGGTGTCAGGGGGCCCCAACCCACCTGAAGTGCCCCAGGTGGTAGAACATGGGCTGCTTGTAGAAGATGCCTTCACTGGTGTCCACAATGATGGGGCTGTCCACGTAGTTCTTGACCCAGTTGGGGCCCCCCTCCAGGTCCAGGGCCAGGTTCCAGTCGGTCCAGCCGGCCACAAAGTGGTTCAGGTTCTGCAACAGGACAGCCCAGATGTCTGCCCAAGGAGTGGGGTGCTGATGGGAGAGGGAGCATGCCAGCAGCTCTCTCCAGGGCCCACTGCACAGGCCGATGTGGGGGCCTCACCATCAGGATGCTGTGGCTGTACTGGTTCCCCCGCTCCCAGCAGCCCAGAATCACATCCCTCTCCCAGAAATGGGCCCCGATGCATGCCTCTGTGGCCAGGATGAAGTAGTCGGGGAAGAGCTCGTGAGTGGGCACCACCGTGTCCTGTATGGGACCAATGAAGTCCAGGTACCAGTGGATGCCAATGCCATGGACATAGCGAGCTGCCTCTTCATCCTCCAGGACCTGGCAGGAAGAAAAGTTGGCCACCACCAGGTCCCACAGGGCGGAGAGCCAGCCAGCCCTTGTGCTGTGGGACACAGGGGCCAAGCCCTCTGCAGGGATGTGCTGCACCAGCAGGACTGGGGCTTTGCCCCGACTCGCCATGCTGGTGGACCCCATGCGGCACTCACCACTTTAGCCCAGTGCGGGAGGTGGAGCCGGTTGTCATCCAGGATGATGAGCTGGACGTGGCGGTGGGAGCTGTTGGCCAGCACGGGGCCCAGGTCCCGTGCAATGAAGTCCCGCTGCTGCTCAGCTGTGAAGCCCAGGCACTGGAAGGGGTAGTTGTTGATCAGCCCAGCCGAAGGCTCATTCTCCGCTGTCACTGCCCAGAAGGACAGGTTATGCTTGGCGTATTCATCTAAGAACCTGGGCACAGGGGAGAGGGGGTGATCCATGGGGTCTCAGCCACTGCCGAGGATCCCCTGGGTATCTCCCTGCACCCCTTGCCCCAGGCATTCCTTACCGCACAAAGTAGTTGGCCCAGGTCTTGTGGTACTTGTCCCCTGCCTGCCCCTTCAGCATGCCCTTCCCCACAAAGGACTCGCTGGTCTTCATCCAGGTTGGGGAGGTCCAGGGGCTGGCATACAGTGACAGCAGCCGCTTGCTCATGGCCAAGGCTCGGTGCAGGAGGGGGATCTGCAGGAGGGGGCAGAGGGGCTGAGACCCTGCACCCCCCCTACCCCCCATCCTACCCCGCTCCCTCCCACCACTCGCCTTCAGCTTTGTGTCCTCGTCTCGCAGGCTGAAGTGGGCGAGCTCGTAGTCAAAGGGAACATCGTCATAGGTATAGGCATGGAGAGAGAAGTCACAGCTGGCCATAGGGAGCCGGACAAGGTTGTACTCCAGCCCTGCCAGGCAGAGGGGGGTGGGACAGGCAGAGGTGGGCAGGGGGACAGGAGGTCTCCAAGCCCTGCCAGTGTCCAGGCAGAGGCCTGCAGGGTCTCTGTCACCATCCCTCCTGCCTCCCCTGATGTGCTCACCTTCCTCAGAGAAGTACGAGCGCAGCAGGTGATCCTGGGCTGTTTCCGGCAGAGAAAAGATGTTCATGGCAGCCGCGTCGGTGATGGAGCCACCAAAACCCTTCACCTTCTGGTACCGCTGTGTTGTGTCCACGGCCAGGACAAGATCTGCAGGGAGGGAAGCCAGCGTGATGGTGGGTCGCAGGCAGAGTCCGGCCCATCTCTGCCAGCTGCAGCAGGTACCTGGGGCATGCAGGCTGCGCTGGAAGCTCCCCTCGCTGCGCTCCAGCCGCTTGCCAGCCTTGCTGCTCTCATACTTGACGTAGGTGCCCAGGGCTGGCAGGACCACAGGGTCCAGCATGTCGCAGTACGTGGCATTGCAGACACACACCATGGCATCACGGCCGAAGTACTTGGGGCTGCAGGGCCGGGCACCTGGGGGGCACGGTCAGGGCAGGGGCAGCTGCGAGCTCAGGGACATGTCCCTGCCAGAGCTCTCCTGCCCGCCCTGGGTGCTCCCACTGCCCCCATGCTTCACTCCCCATCACCTCCCAGGGCACCCCAGCTCCTGTACTGCCCCCGGCCCCCCAGACACCCCCACCCCACTGCCCCCACGCTCACCTGTGGCCCGGTGCACGGCCTGCAGCAGCAGCAGCCAGCCCAGGGCACCGGCAGCCCCCATTGCCCCTCTGCGTCCCCCGGCGGGTCCCAGGGTGCAGGGCCCGTGAGCAGCAGCAGCAGCGGCGGCGGCGGCGGCGGCGGCACCGTCAAAACCTCCCGTCCCGCTGGCACCCCAAGCCGGTCCCGGCCGCACTGGCTACCCGGCCACCCCCGCAGCACCGGGCCCGCTGCTGGCCTCGCCTTTAAGGGCGCCCGGGCTTCCCGTTCCGCCCACGCCCGGGGCGCCGGTGCAGGAGCGGCACCGGCACTGGGCGGGCCGCGCCCGCTGTCTTGCCCAACCGGGGCCCGGCCCTACCCCCGCGACGGTAACGGCGCCGGCGATCTCGGGGGAGCCGCACGGGCGGCGGGGCCGTTCACCCCCACTCCCCCCCCCCGGTACCGGGGGTCCCCGGGAGGCGCAGGTGGGCACCGGCCACCGCCCCGCTTAGGCAACGCGCTGCGTTCCCGCTCCGCCCGCGCCCGCAGCCGGTGCCGGTACCGGTACCGGCCGGAGCCCCCACCGAGGACCCAAGCGGCCCCCGCCCCGCCCCGCCGATCACGTGATCGGTCAGCTGACCCGCCTGCCCCGCCCCGTCCCCCGGCGCCACCGGCCCCACGGTCCCGGGCGGGCGGCGACCACCTTTATTCCGTCTCTAGCGAGGGGCAGTGCGGCTGCGAGTGCCGCGGGGCCCGCCCCGCAACGCGTCCCCGGGCGCAGCCGGGCGCGGGCGGCGGCGGGACCGGGCGGGAGACAGGCACGGCCAGGGCAAGGGACCGGGGACCGGGCACGGCCGGTGTGGGGGGGCGGGACAGGGGACAGCGGACAGGGCACAGGCACAGCTGGCACAGGGGACAGGGCAAGGGACAGGCACAGCCGGCAGAGCGGACAGGCACGGCTGGCACAGGGGACAGGCATGGCCAGCGCAGGGTGGGGACAGGGCAGGGGACAGGCACAGCCATCCCAGGGTAGAGGCACAGCCGGCACAGGGAACGGGGCAGGCGACAGATACGGCCATCCCAGGGGACAGGGCAGGGGGGGTAAGGCATCGCCGTTTCGGCCCCCCAGCAGACACCCCAGGGGACCAGCCCCTCGCCCTGGCCCCGCCTGGGGAAGGGGCCCAGAAGAGGCCCCAGGGCAGCAGCGCAGGACCCAGCCCCGCCGGGGCAGCAGCAATGTTCAAGCAATGTCCGAGGGCCCTGGCCCAGGGCAGGACCCTCCCTCTCTGCACCAGGAGGGTCCCCACGGAAGCTGTGCCACAGGTGGGGATGCATTGTCAGAGAACACTCTCCTTGCAGGTCCCGCTGAGGCTCCGCGGGCGGCTGCGCTCCAGCCGGCGGGTGGACAGGAGCCGTCGCAGGGACGAGGTGGAGCTCAGGTCCCCACAGCTCTGCAGGTGGATGCCTTCGTGGGGCTGCTCTGCTCCTGGCCAGGCGCTCCAGGGAACCTGCAACCCCGCGGGGACAGGCTGCAGCCGTGCAGATGGCACCCCTAACCACAGCACTGTGCCCTCACCTGCCCTGCCAGACAGCCAGTGCACCAGGGGCAGCTGGGCAGGCATGCAGGGCAGGAGGACAGAGGTGGCGAGGGATGGCGGAAGTGTGCATCACACGCATATGCTGTCATTAAGGATGGGCTCGTTCCTACTGGGGCCTCCCAGGGCTGCGCAAGGTCTCCAGCTTCCCGTAAGCTGAGGCCGGGATGTCCCAGCTATGGCCTCCAGGCTGTGGTGACTCAGGGGCAAACCCAAAGCCATTGTGACATGCACGATTTTCCCACTTGCAGCTACAGTGGGGACTGAGGGGAAGGGGCTGCCATGCCAAGAAGGGCTAGGCAAGGACAGTGCCGCAGGAAGGAGGCTCTGCCTGCAGCCCCTGCCTACAGCTGGGGTGCCGGCACCATGGGGTGCATGGCAGGGGGACGGAGACCCTGGAAGGGCCAGCGTGGAGGTGCTGGTGGAGACTGCAGGGCAGGAGAGGGTGTGGATGGGGGTCCCTGGGAAAGAGGAGCTGCCCCTGTCCCCTGGGGCACCGTGGCTGCTGGCACCCACCTGCTTGTGCCCCTGGGAGCTGTGCCCAGGCACCTCCACGCCAGCTGCTGGGCTACGCTTGGGTCTCTGCAGGAACCTGGCCACCAGCCCACGGGTGCCCCGGCAGACCTTGAGGTCCCCCAGGGAGCGGGTTGTCGTCTTCGACAGCTGCTGCGTCACCTTCTTGGAGGGCAGCAGCTTGCTCTTCCCTGCCGAGCCAGCCCGGAGCAGTGGGGGGGAGTCACAGTGCGAATGGCGGAGCAGGCAGGCCTCTGAGCACAGCCCTGCAGAGACACTGCCGTCAGATGCCAGGACACTGCTCCTGACGGGACCTGACCCTGCAGCCCCTCGGAGTCCTGCGGTCTCCCCTCCACAGCCGGTGGGAGTGGTACCACCATGGGTCTCCATCATCCCAGCCGCAATGGGGTGAGCCCAATCCCAAAAGGGCTACAGAAACACTCCCCCACCTCTTTGGATATCCCAGTATATCCCAGTGCTCTGACCTGTATCCGCAGAGGAGTTGGACACGGTGTCCTCCAGTGCTTTGGTATAAAGTACTTCCCTGAAATCTGCTAGGAGCAGAAAGAGCGCTCAGGCTTTGGCAGCACCCCACACTGCTGCGCGGACCCCCAGCACCAGCCCAGGCAGCACGACCCACCCGGCACCCCCCTCCTCCCAGCCCAGCAGACCCCACCTGCTCCCCCCATTCTCCTGGCACAACTGCCCGCCTCAGACCGGCTCTAATCCCGCCTGGTCACAGAGAAACGCAGCCAAAACCTGCAGCGCATCCTGGCTGCACCGGACAGACACTGCCGCGCGCATGTCCCCATCCCAGCATCTATTGCCACCTACCAGCATGGCTGGCCGTCAGGACACCAGGGTCACTGTGTGACCTCAGGAGTGGGCGCTGGCTCAGCCCCGGGGCTGGGGACGAGGGGCAGGAGGTCTCACTGTTGCGTCGCGGGTGGCAGAGGCGCCCGGTGTCAGGCCCCGCAGAGCGGCCGCCCCCGCGCCCCTGCAGCGAGCCCTTCTCCTTGAGCCGCACCTCGGGGAAGCAGGGGCCAGTGCAGCGGGCCAGCCCCTCCAGGCGATTGCAGCTGTGGGTGACAGCCCCCCCCACCAAGATGCCGTTGTGGCTGGGCTCCGCTGTGGAGCAAGAGTAGGAGCGCTCCCCTCGCACCCGGGGCTGGGGCATCTCCTCAAAGGGCCCCTGCAAGCCCAGCGTGGGGCTGCGCGCATGGTGGCTGCACTGCACGCAGTCCACGCTCAGGCAGTAGTCCGCACGGCTGCGCTGGATGGAGCGGAAGAGAACATAGTCGACGGAACGCATGGAGCCCTGTAGCTCCAGCAGACATGAGTCCTCCGAGGGGCTGCTGTCCCCAGGGATGTCCATGATCTCGGACATGATCAGGGACCCGCTGTCCATGGACACTGCAAGGAGTGGAGCGGGTGTGAGTGAAGAGCTGCCGGGAAAGGCCGGTCCCCCCTCCCATCCCACTGATGCTGCGGCCTGAGGTGCACCGATGGGGCACGCTCACCTTCTCCGCTGAGCACGATGGAGGGGACGCGGTCGCAGGTGCAGGCGTGTGAGCCATCCATCAGCTGCGAGTCAAACAGAGTGGCCTGTGGGACAACGTGGTCAGGGCACAGGCAGAGCAGAAGCCCAGCCCTGCCTAGGCATTCCCTGCCCACAGCCCCCTGTCTCCCACCTGGCTGTCTCCCCGCAGCCCCATCACAGTCTCGTAGGAAGGGGGGAAGTCGGATGGGTAGAGGGGCACGGGGCTGTCCATGGAGCCATTGTAGGTGATGCTGTGGAGGCAAGAGCAGAAAAGCCACATCAGGTGGGACAAGCCCTGCTTGGGGGCAAACAGGCCCCCAGCTCCTGCACCACGGTGGCCCTGCTCCACCAGCCTCACTCCCAGCCAGGTACCTCTGCGCGTCAGTCTCAGAGTTGCAGGTGTACTCGGGCGGGTAGTAGGGGGGGGGTGGCACTGGGGGCACAAACTCCTCGAAGTCCATCATGCTCTGCAGAAAGGTGTCGGGGGGGGACGTGCATTCCAGCGTCACAGAGCTCGAGCGCTGGGGGACCAGCTGCAGGGAGAGGAGAGGAGGGAGAGCTGGGACCACCTGTCCAGAGATCCAGCAAGGGATGCGCATCCCGGGCTGTAATCCGCACCTGGCTGGGGCCAGGTCCTGCCCTGGCACCCCAGGGACCCCCAGCCTGGGAACACTGCTCCCTAGACCCATCTGCTCCTGGGCCAGGGCTGGGACTCACCACATGGACAATGTCGAGGGAGAAGATCTGGATGCAGCACACAACAGCAGAGAGTGTGCAGATGATGGTGGAGAAGACAGTCAAGCCACAGACGCTGAAGAGGAGGTCCTGGGGAGGAGTGGGGTGAGCTGTGGATCCCCACAGAGCATGGTGGGGTGCACAGCCGCTCCCCAGGGAGCCCTTGGCCCTTGGATCCCCCACCTTGAGCGCCACACGGATGCTCCAGCAGTTGGGGTTGGGGAACATGGTCAGCATCTCACTCTGCCGGCTGCAGGATGTGGGCGGGGGCTCCGAACGGGCCTGGCAGCAGACACACGAGTCCCTCTCCTGGGGACAAGGAACACTGTGAGGGACCTCTGGATGCCGTGCTCTCCCCAAAGAGCCACCAGCACGTCCAGCCACCAGACCCCTGCTCCACAGCTCCCCATGTCTCCGGAGCCCTGCAGCCAGGGACAAAGTGCACTCAGTTGCCCAGGCACACAGGGGCACTGTGGCAGCCCCTGGCCAGCCTCACCCTCTCGCAGGCCTCCAGGGACTTCACCAGCTGCGCATTCTGGCAGGACAGGATGGACCCAGCGAGGCTCAGCATGATGCCTAGCACTGACAGCAGCGTGAAGAAGGTGATCTGCAGCAGGGAGGAGAGGGGCTGCCAGCTGGGCAGGGCTGTGGAGCAGGGAGCCGATGCACGCGGCTGTGCGTCCAGGGCCACATGGGGCTGCTCGGGCCCCTCATGCTGCCCTCCCCATCCTGACCCTCACCTGTGGAGGGTCGCTCCCCCCCCAACACCTACCACCAGGGTGAGTGGCCGCTTCCAGGAGACGATGCCAACGAGCCCAGACAGAGCCAGCTGCAGACACACAAGCCCAGGGGTGAGGATGGGGAGGGGACTGTGCCAGGCAGTGGGGCCCAGAGCAGTCCCTGCCCTTGGGCAGAGCCCCCCAAGCCCTGTGGGCCCGGAGCAGGCCCAGGAGCAGCAGGGCTGTAGGGGCAGCCCCAGTGCCGCAAGCTGGGAGAAACTGCTGATTCAGGGCACTGGAGAGTCTGGGGACTGCGGGCATCTTTGTGCCGGGCAGCAAACCCAGGCCAGAATCCATGCCGCAGGGTCGCCGCAGGGGACCCGGGGTCTGCCAGGGTCCTGCCCTCACCTCATGTACTCAGCTTGGCACGGGAGCAGGGCAGGGCTACCCAGTCCCCCACCCTGTTGCCACTGCAGCACCCCATGCACCTCTTCCTGCCTGCGGCTGCACAAACCTGCTCAGGATTTGTCCAGAAGCATGTCACCGCAACACACCCTGGATAGCCCCTTGCACTGCTCCGGGGGGTCCCCATCCCTCACAGAGTCACCCTGGGGGAACCCTTGGGATTCTCCCACAATGCACTGCGGCAGCCACAGGCAGAGGGTGGGGGAGCAGCGGGGCTACACTCCCCTGGGACGGGCAGCAAATTCAGCATCCAGGGAGCTGTACGGACCTGGCAGAGCAGGTCTGTGCAGGACCCCTCCACGCGCTGCCCCAGCCCCAGACTCACCGAGAAGCCAGCCCAGGACGGGCAGGAGTGCCGGATCTTGGCGGAGGGCGTGATGGTGGCCGCCACCAGGCTGAAGGTGACGATCAAGACGCCCAGGATCACTTGGATGAAGCCCAGCACCAGCAGGATCTGCAGCCAGGTCCGCTGGACGCGGAGGTGGGTGAGGCTGCGAGACGTGCGGCCGGTCAGCGAGCGGCTAGAGTCGCTGGGGGAGGGCATGGCTGCCCCGTGCGGCAAGTGGGGGCAGCCGGCCCCGGAGCCCCGGGGAAGCCGGCGGCACCGCGCCAGGACAGGGCCGGCCCGGGGGAAGCAGGAACGGACGCTCTGCGGGAACGGGCCGGGCTCCACCTTTCGCCTCCCGGAGGATGCTGACGGCGGCTCTTCCCTGCCCCCCGGGAGGGGTGCTCGGGGCAGCGCCCACGGCCACACGGGACCGGGGGCCGCCAGAAGCCCCGCGGGGTGTCCTGGGAACGGAACCGGCCTCACCGGTACCTTCGCATCCCGGCCGGAGAGCCGGCCTAGAGCTCCCGGCCGGAGGCAGAGCGCAGCCCCGGGGCTTCCTCCTCTCTCGCCGTACCTCGAGCGCCGAGCCCCCGCCGGGGTATCATGCCGCCCTGCGGAGGCCGAGAACCGCCGCCCGGGACGCGGCGCCCGGGCCAGGCCGCCGGCCCCCGGGGCAGCGCCGGGAGGCGGGACCCGCGGTCCGGGCAGCGGGCGGGGGTCCTGCCGCCGCCCAGGAGCATCCTCCGCGGGCGGCGGGCGCAGGGGCCGGGGTCCCGCTGCCAGGAGCGCCCCCGGCCACGGGCCGGTACCGGCGGGCGGCTACCGGCGGGCTCGACGGCCCGCACCCCCCAGCCCCGGCCCCGCGCGGAGCGGCTGGCGGGGACGCCCGGGCGGCGGGATGCTGTGCGGAGCGCGGCCGAGCATCGCCCCCCGTCCCCGCCGAGCACCCGGCGGCGGCCTCCGGGGATCCCCGCTCCGCCGGGGCCGCAGCCCGGTGGCCGCGGCAGGAGGCGGGCGGCGGAACGGGCGCGCCCGAGGCACAGGGCAGCTCCGGGGACGCTCCCGCCGCCGCCCGCACCCCGGCGGCAGCTCGGGCCGCGCCCGCACCGGGGCCGCCCCTGCGCGGCACGCCGGGAGCTGTAGTCCGGCCCGCCCAGCCGCCCTTCACCGGCCGCTCCCCGCGCCCCACGCCCGTCTGTCAGCGCACAGAGACGGCGGAGGCACGGAGTGAATGAAACTTCATTTATTCCTTAAATAAAACCTGAAGGCGGCTTGGCGTCGGGCACAGCAACACACAGGAGGCTGCGGCAGGACGGACGGCCATGGCTGGAACAGGCGCCACCGCCATCACCGAGCGTCAGCTCCCACCGCAGCAGGACAGGGCAGAGCCCCGCAGCTGCTGCCTGCACCGGCCCCCATGGATGAAGGCACAAGCCCCTCTCACCAGTCCAGGAGCAGCAGGGAGAAACCCAGGAGCATCGGAGAGGAGATGGAGCAAAGCAGAACTCATGAGACCTGTCCCAGGGACACCAGGCCCAGGGATGCCCAAGGACAGTGGCACATGGGACAGGGGACACCAGGGGCTAGCAGGGACACAGGGCACATACTGGCAGTGCTGCACACAGGGACCGGCTCAGCCCCCCAGAAGGGAGGAGGGCTCAGGCCCTGCAGAAGGGACAGGCTCAGGGTGAAGAGTGCCAGGGGCAGCAAGGAGTGACCCTCAGGGCAGGGGGAGAGGAGGAAGGGAGAAGCTGTTCACCCCCCCCACCAGAGGTGAGAAGGGAGCCAAAGAGGTCCCAGGATCCCTCCTCAGTGCCCAGACTGGCTTTAGGGTCCACCATGTGCCAGTCCCCGATGGCTGCAGCCAGGCACACAGGCTGAAGGCAGGAAGCCCCACCAGCAGCACATGCTCCACTGCTGCCTCTCCAAGCCCTGCTCTCCTTATCCCTGCACCCAGATCAGGCTCAGCCCAGCAAAGGAGAAAGGGAGAGGACAGGGAAAGGGAACAGAGTAGGGCTGCCTCCCAGCTCGGCAACCTGGGGACAGAGTCAGCCACTCGACTGGAGCAAGCCCCTGAGGGAAGAGGGGGACAATTTTCTTGGCAGAGAATCAGGTCCCACGCCAAAGGGAAGGCAGGCAAAAGCCTCCAGGGAAGAGCCAGCCCCTGCACGCTCTGGGACTGGGCACAAGGGGAACCTTCATGCCCCAGGGCACACAAGTGGCATCACTAGGTAGGGAAACAGGAGAGCCCAGGGAAGGTGAGCAGCCGTTTCAGTCCTGGTCCCTGTCACACATCTGGAGGAGGCACCTGCCCCCAGCAGCTGGTGCTAGAAGGGAGGGCGATGACAGGCACAGGGCTTGGCCACAGCACCTTCCATCCCACTCCTTCCCCAGTCGCCTGAGGGGAGGGGACCAGCACAAACCAGAACAGCCTCCATCTGCGAGGAAAGGGGTTAGAGCAGCAGACGATTCAGGCACCAGCACTTCCAAGCTGGGATGAGGCAGCCTCTGACAGCTGATGCAGACACACGGGGATCCAATGAAGATGCAACTTGGATTTCTTCTTCCTTAGAAAGAGCCCACGTGCGATGAGAAGCCAGGGCCCCCGCCCAGCTAGGATGCCCGGAAGGCATTGGTGGCGGCACCCGCAGCAGCATTGGCTGCCGCAGTGCGCACTGCCTGATTAGAGAAGACCCCTGCGGCAAACTCTTCCTGTGCTTTCTGGAAGCTGGCGCCTGTCCGGCGGTACAGAGAGTGGATCTGGAAGAGAGCAGCAGGCTCGGGGTCAGAGCACCAGTCCCGTTCTGGACTCCCAGTGAACAGAGCTGTGACCCCATGCCTGCCAAAACCCACCCTTGTCCTCCCAGAGGGGTGCTCCGGCCCCAAGGTTCAATCCAAACTCACCTTTTTCAGCATAATGATGCCCAACACAGCCACTGCTGTGAAAAACAAAGACACCAGGATCATCATCACAGCCACGACCGTGTTCTTTCGCAGTGCTATCAGGCTCAATATCCAGCCACTGCAAAACAAGAGGCGGTTGCCCACAGGTTCCCTGTTCGCCATCCGCCTCCTCCCTTTCTGGGGTACTTGGCCAGCTAGGGCTCCCCGGGGTCAGCACAACACGCACCTGAATCCCCAGTTTGGTATACCAATCGCCTGCAGCACATACATCATGTTCTGGGCAAAGAAGACGAAGAAGAAGACAAAGAAGTTGAATGAACTGTCACTCCTGGGAGAAAGAGACAGGCGAAGTTAGGCCACAGAACAGAACTTTCAAACCTTCCTTAAAGTGGGGGACACAAGGAGAAGACGAAGCTCAGTGCAGAATCACCCCATCCCCCAGACTCAAAGGCCATGAGGAGCTGAGACACCATCGGTGCTGCACTCGGGACAAGGGCCTGTTTAACTGAGCAGCCCAGTCTCCCCAGCTTCAAGCACCAGCCATGCACCCCACCCCACTGCTTTGCTGGCCTAGGAGCTCAAGCAGATACACACC
Organism: Gypaetus barbatus; assembly: GCA_028022735.1. NCBI lineage: Eukaryota > Metazoa > Chordata > Aves > Accipitriformes > Accipitridae > Gypaetus > Gypaetus barbatus. The sequence continues at coordinate 24,788,434 of CM051540.1, read as the reverse complement.
TGAAAGCTTTGTACATCGGCCTATACCAGCAGACAAAGGAGCAGGGTGTGTAGAGGAGAGCCCATAGAATGGAGAGGCCGAACCCGGAACCGGACGAGGGCTCCACACAGAACCAGGCCAGCGAGGACAAGAAATTCAGGAAGAGAGCAATGGTGCTGGCTGAGAGAGAGGACATGGGTCAGACAACCCGAGCAAGGCTCCCCGCTCCCCACACCAAGGGCTCAGCTCCCCAGACCTGGGCACCACGTGTTAATCACAACTTCTCCAGAGCAGCAGCATTCACTTGCATGCAGGACGCTTGTTCCTCTACCTCCTCCCAGGATCTGCCCTTAGGTTTCCCCCAGGGACTCACCCATCCAGAGGTAATACATGGTAGAAACGGTCTTCTGGAAGTCAGCAGGGATCTCCACTGGGATGTCTTGGTAGAAGCAAGGCTTCACTGGGCAGAAGGATGGCAGCGGCGGCCAGTTGTTCAGCCTTGCTGCAGAGAGAAGGAGAGAGCAGCAGTGCCCGTGCAGGGGGGCCTGAATGGAAGGTGGCCACCATCCCTCCCCTGCCCCACAGGCCACTCACGTGTGGCACCACCGAGGGCCGCGTTCTGCAGCTCCCGCTCCCGCCGGTCCAGCTCCTCCGCCTTCCGGTTCAGCTCCTCCTGCCGCTTCAGCAGCTCAGCCGTGGCGGCGGCCGCCGAGGCCTGCGGGGGGAGGGGAGAGAACGCAGGCCCTGGGGCTCCCGCCTTCTCCCCCGGCCCACCCCACAGCGGCCCAGCGGCTGCCTTCCCCCCCCCCCCCCGCCGCTACCTGCATGCCGTAGGAGCCGTAGTTTCGGGGCTCCGTGGGGCTGGCTTTCCGCGGGAGCTGCGCGGCCGCCTGCGGCGGGGGCACACCGGCCGCTGGCAGGGGCGGCGGAGCCGCCGACGCGGCCTGGTACGGCGGCAGCGGCTGCAGGAAGAAGAGCGGCACGGTGAGGCACCGCTGGCCACAGGGAGGGCCCCGTTCACCAGGAAGCGGTCCCGCCGCCCGCCTGCCTCACCGCGCTGCTCTCGAAGGGGTTGTAGGCGTCCAGCGCCGCGCGCTCGGGGCCGGGCCAGGGCTGCACCGCCGCGGGGTCCTGCAAGAGATACAGCCGGTGTGACGCGAGGGCCGGGCCGGACCGTTGCTGCCGCCGCCCCTCCCCTGGAGAGAACGCACCTGGAAGGGGTTGTCCGGGAGCACCGCGGGGCCACCGCGCTGGGTCATGGCCTGGCCGGGCCGGGCCGGGAGCAGGAGCGGGGCCGCCACCGCCGCCGCCTCACCCCCTCAGCCGCCGTCGCCGCCGCCGATTGGCCGCCGCCCCGTGACGTCACCAGCTCCGCCTGCGGCCCCGGGGAGCCCCACTGCAGGGGGCCTCTGCGCACGCGCGGGGCCGGGCCGGGTGGAGGCAAGCACGTGATGCGGCCACATGTCCGAGAGTCACGTGTCGGCGCATTTCCCTCCCCACCTCCCCGCCCAGCGCAGGGCCCGCCGGGAGCGCGTCCCCATGGCAACAGCAGGCCCATGGCAACGCCGGGCCGGGCCGGGCCCAGGCCTCTCCCCCGGCCGGGCCCCATCGCGTCCCGCCGGGTTCCCGATGTCCCATCCCAGGGCCGGGCCCCCATGTCCCCCATACCCCCCCCGGGCTCCGGGTCCCCCGCCCAGGGCCGGCTCCTCTAGCCAACGATGGCTCCGTTCAGCCAGGCCTACCCCGACAGCAGGCCCTTCCTGCAGGTCCCCCTGAGGCCTCACATCCAAACCCCTCGGCTGGGCTCCCGCCTCTTACCAGGACGGCCGCAGCGCTGTTCGCCTCCAGCCTGCGAGGAACCGCTTCAGGCTTTACCCTCAGGGTGGTCAGCAGAGCAGCTGTTTCACCGAGCCCACCCAAACCAGCCATACAGCAGACTCCATGGAAGTAAACCAGGCAAGAATTCATGGCACAACAAGCAGCTTAGGGAATTTAACTTTTGTGTCTCCTGGACCACTTATTTATAGGGATCCCCGATTCCATCAACTACCAACTGCATGTAGACAGCATACCAACAGCCCCTCCCAAACAGGCATTCCTCAGCATCCTGAGAACAGCACAGGACATCAATCCATACCTGCTTCTAGTTCCCATCCCAGCTCTCGGTGCTTAGCAGCAACTGCACCTCTCTGCTAAAAATATTCTTTAGCCTCTGAACACAGACTTACAAAGTTACACACAAATCTGTGAGCTCCCACTTCAACCCAGACAGTTGGCACATTGAACCATGCCCTCTGCTGGTAAGGTAAAAGCTGTGGCAAAAGCTGCAGCAAGCTGTGAAAAAGGTTTTGGGCACTGGGTGGATTCAGGTTTTGGGTGGGGGTTATTCTTTTTTAGTCTGAGACAGACTGCAGGTATTATTTGGTCAATCTAATTCTCCTCCGGACTCACCTGGGGGCTGGCTACACACGCAGCAGGACATGGCCTTCCCCTGCTCTTGTTCCCTGGCACACACCACCTGGCTGGCTGCTGCCCAGCCAAGTGATACTGCAGGAGGCAGGTGAAAGCTTCCAGCCCAAGCTCTTTAAGTTAGGATCACAAGCTCACAGAGATGACTCAATGTCAGCCCTCCTGAGACTCCCACACACTAACTCCAGGTGAAGCCAGACTTTTCCGTTATCCCTCTGCATGATGACAGTCTGCCAGAGCCAGGATACAGTCTGCCACAGACAGATGGTGCCACAGCAAAGCAATAAGCTCCTGCAGAACAGACCATGAGTGTGTCTGCTCTGTTACTGACACCATCCCAGTGAGACTCTCCCAGACATGCTGGCAGAACACCTACACAGAGCTGCCATCAGGTCTGAAACATCCCCAGCAATTCCCATGGAAAAGTCTAAGCCAAAGCCCCAGCCTCACTGCAGAGCTGGCGAGCTGAAAAGGCACAGACAGACACTGGTGTATGTGTTTGACAGCCGGACATGGGCACCTGGACACCCATTTTCCAACAGCCATCACTGGTCGCCAGCGCTCCACCCTGTCCAGGGAGCAAGAAGTTTCTCTGCTAAAAGAGAACACGTATCTTGAAGTACCCACTGTCCTCCTTTCTCTATATCCCACCTCAATACAGATCACAGGGCATGATGAAGGGACAAGCCTGTCTCTTGCTGCCCCCCCCCGCCGAATCTGCTCAGGTCCAGCTGCAGCCCTCAGAGGGCCAAAAGCAACTCGTACTCAGTGCAAGCTCAGATACTAGGCCAGTATCCAAGCTTGGGAGGAGTGGTGCAGGTTGACAGAGCTGGCTTCATTACTGAAGTTTCCTGGACCACAACATACCTTTCATCCCACAAGAGGATGTGCCTTCCTTCCCTCTGCAGGGCGCAGCATACAGCCACTGCACACCAGGAGCACAACTGACCAGCAGAAGAGCCCCAGGAGGGGCTGCTGCTGGTCCAAACCTAGACCAGGTGGTTTATTCACTTCATATTTATTTTTCACAAAGACTGTACAAAATTCTTATAAAACTCTGGTGTGGGGATGGGCTATGACATTGATCAAAAAAATAATTCCCATGCAGTCCCACCAGTTTCATAACTTACAAGGAAACAGATAAGCTACAGAGAGCTGCAAGTCCTGGATTATTTACACCAAGGAGGGCAGGAGAGAACAGGAGACAAAGCAACACATGAACAGAGGTATTTACAGTATGGACATACAGGCCCCCTCACCTCATGACAATGGCAGCAGCAACAGCAGGAGGTCGGGCCCATGGTGCTCAGAGGCCAATATAGAATATGGGCTATTTACAGTATCTCACATATTAACAGCTTTACAAACGTGTCCAGGGAGGAGTTCTCATGTATAAAAAAAAAAAAAAAAAAAAAAAAAAAAAAAAAAAGCACCAAGTGTCTGAATAGAAATCACACAGGCCTCCACGGGGGCTAGAATCTGAGGGCAGGCTGGCACCCGTGGCATCACCGGCTGATGTCTCTGCTAGAGTCCCACATTTTTGTGCTCGGCTCCATCTCCAACATGTCAAAGAAGGGGTGCTTGAGGGCTTCGGCCAGGGTGATGCGCTTGGATGGCTCATACTCCAGCATGCTCTCAATGAGGTCAAAAAGGCGGTGATGGTCCTCAGCCTCAGAGGTCAGGTATCGCTGGGGAAATGAAGGGGAGATGTTAGGGCCAAGGACACTGCACCCTGTCCTGGTCACAGTACATTCCCTGGGCTGAACAGCTAAGCTGTGGGAAGACTGGCTTGTTCAGACCATCACTCATCCTAGACCTGAGCTCTGGGCTGCTTTACCAAGCATGGAACTGCTGAGTTTTCACCACCCCCCATCTTTCCCAGGCACTTCCTGAGGTCTCCGTGCCCTCCTCCTCCTCATCCACTTAAACTCAGGCTGCTGCAGTCTTCCTAGTTTATGTCTGGGACAGCCAAGGCTCCTTTGGAAAGACACTGGTCTGACCCTTTTGGTGGCCCAACCTTACCCACAGGAAGAATCTTCAACTGGGGCAGGCATTATAAGACTCTGCAATGAGAAAAGGATAAAGCAACTGGGTGCTCCTGCCCACCCTGCCTTACCCGCAGCGGCTTGCAGTTTTCCCTCACATAGCGGCCAGCAGAGGTGTTCTCATCCCAGTCCAAGCGGCCATGGTAGAAATATTTCTGTTTCCTGTCAGAGTAAAAGGTGAGAACAAGTTACACCCAACCACAAAATGTCTTGCAGCCACAGCAACGTGCCCGCCCTGGCAGTGCACGCTACTCAGGACACTGCAGCAGCATGGACAACTGGCTCTGCAGGCAGCTTCAAAGCTCAGTCCCTCAGAGAGAACTGCTACACATGGAGCAGGGGAGAGCTGGCAAGCCTGCGGTGCCCAGCTGGCCTTGCTCACCTTGTCTTCCGGATCATCCGAGAAGGAATTGGCCCCAAGATCCTCTCCATCATAGCCAGATGTTCCCGGTTGTCATGTGTCTGAGAAAGAGAAACATAAAGTGAAGGCATGTAACAGATTCCAGTTGTTCAACCTCCAGCCCTGGGTACTCCCCCGTTCAGAACCCCTTGCTGGGCAACACCTTGGTCATCTCTACAAGACTGCAGTGATGAAGGGAACCCCCATCAGTCCCAGAGACTCCTGGCTGTACTGGGCAACAGCCAGCATCCTCTTTCATCAGTTGTGAGGTAGCCATACAGCATACAGTTCTCACCTGAAACAGGGTGAAACCCACATAATACTCAAAGATGATGCAGCCAATGCTCCACACATCACAGGGCTGGCTCCAGCCAAGCTCTAAAAAAAAAAAACCAATGTTTTTTAAATAAAAGATCCAGTTATGGCTTAAGATTCCAAATACCTCTCCCTTGCCCTTTTAAAAACAAACAACTGGGAAAACAATTCCCATTCCAGCCATGCTCCGAATATGCTGGTGGCAATACACTGCCCAGCTGGTAGCAATGCCAAAACACCAGCTTAGAAGTTGTTGGCCCTCCCAGAAAATAGCACTGTAGAGTATGTTAAATAAAGCACTTCTCATCTCCCAGGATAAACCCAGGACAGCTACTGAATCATGTGGAGACAAAATGCTCCTTAATCCAGCAGGCAGCACCCAGTGCCCTTGAGGCAAACGCCTGCCTCTGCAGAAAGACCAAGCAGTACCTACCCAGTATGACTTCCGGGGCCCGGTAATGCCTGGTAGAGACAATTGTGCTGTGATGCTCATGATCAAACGTGGCACTGCCAAAGTCCACCACTCTGATGGCTGTGCTCTTCACGCTCCGCTCATCCCGCTTCTTTGTGAGGGAGAACGGTATCAGTTACTCAAGAGTTTCGAGATGTGGACTTAGCCCCTTCCTTACACAGCCAAGACTTTGCCACAGGGTGCCACGGGAGGGGAAGGCTTCAGAGGGTATGTTAGTGCTGACACAGCCCCCAAACAAACTCTCACCATCAGCCAGGTAAGCCTGTGGTCCCTACAGCCTTACTTATAGACTACACAGGCGGTTCAAGCCAAGACATAGGCCCTGAACAAGTGCATGAATGTAGTCGGTCAACGCCGTGTCTCCTGGGGCCACATTCCAACTCCTCCCACCTGCTGATAAGGTCAGGGATACCAAGAACCCAAGAGAAGATCTCTAACACAAGGCAGTGCTGTTACCTTCTCCAGGTTATAGGAGAGTTCGTAGTCAGAGTTCACGAAGAGGATATTCTCCGGCTTGAGGTCAGTGTGAGTGAGTTTATTGTCATGCAGAACTGAGGAAACAAACAGAGTCGGAGTGACGGAACAGAAGCAAAGCGAGGCTGCACGCACCTAAAGAGCGAACATCATTAATTCAGTTTGCTTATACTGGCACCAGTTTAGCCCACATTTAGAACTGGGTGTGAACAGCCAGGCTAGTCCAGGCCAAGATGCTTCAGCAGAAGCACAAAGATTTATCATATCGATCATCAGAATGTGTAGGGGGGTGGATGCTGAAGTGCCCTGAGCTACTGCAAGCACACATGCATTGGAAAACATTACAATCAGGAACAGGATTCATTCCAAGCACGCATTCGCCGCTGGAGGGGCAGGAAGGCTCAGTCTCAGAACTGGCACAGCGGCACCGCAGCAAAAACTTGCTGCTTTGGGCCACCAGTTGCAAAACTGGCACGGATGTTGGGAGCTGCACAGCTCTCCAGGTCAGTCAAGGACCAGTGGAGAGAAGAGCAATGAACACTTACATTTCACAGCCTGGCACACCTGGTAGGCCATGTGCCGTACTTGGTGGATGGGGTAAGGCAGATAGTTGTTGTCCTTCAGGAAATCAAAGGTGCTGAGCCCCAGCAGTTCGAAGGAGATGCACATGTGGCCATGGTAATCAAACCAGTCAAACATCCTGACACAAAGACTGAGAGAAAAATTCTGATTTGGGACAGATCTGCATACACCACTCGGCTATGTTATCCCTGCACCAGGCTCCTCCTTTCCTTGCTCAGTCTGTATCCCATAGCAAGCCAATATGCCTCCAAAAACTAGCTACAAACAAATTCAGTCACAGAACATCAAGCACCTCTCTCATCTCATCCCTGCAACTGTGCTGTGATACTTGCCCTTCCATTTTAACTCCAAGCACACACTCACTTTGTGTTCTCGGGATCCTTCTCGTTGATTTTCTCCAGCACATTAATTTCCAGTCGAGCAGCCTCTTTGTATTTCTCTACATTTTTAATGATTTTGAGAGCAACACGTGCACCACCCCTGGGGAGAAACAGGAAGAAAGCACAAGATCACCCCTGAGCTGGGCCATGGAGCCTGTGCCCTGCAAAAACAACTTTTCGAACCAGTCTCATCCTGTGCAGCACAGCCTTCCACTACCCTTGCTCAAGCCAGAAGGTGGCTGCTACTAAGGGGTGTCTACCAAAGAAGTGCCTTTTCCCTCCATACAAACAGCCCTGAGGCTACCCTGACCCCTCTCCAACACACGGGCGACCCAAGAGCGTGAGTGTCCAGACCAGCAGAGGAATACTGGAAACAAAGAGGCTTGTTTTGCTCCCCAGGCTCCCACATTAAGCATGAAAGGCTCCATTACCAGCTGTGGTCTCTCTTTTTCCCTCACCACCACATCCCTGCCCGTCCCAGGAGCAGACGTACCTCCGGTGATCAATGCACTGCACCACTCTGCCAAATGTGCCTTCCCCTAAGGTGCTAATAATCTCATCTGGGAGGGAGAGACAGAGAGGAAGGCAGATGAGAGAGTGAGCATGACCTGGATGCAGCGCATACACAAGGCAGAGGAGAATGCATTGCAACACCTAACCTGCACACAGCTTGAGAGACCGGAGCAGCGGAAGGCTGACACCGGCTGCACAAGGCAACTGCCCTAGTTCCCTGGCACTTCAGTAACAATACAAAATATAAACGTAGCTTTAACAAAAGGGGAAGGAAAAGGAGAGGGTTTCTCTTTAATAAACAATGAAAATAAAATGAAACAGAAAGATAAGACAGATCTGCGACTGCGATGGGAGCTTAACTAGAGAGCTAAATTATGTTACGATTTGGCTGTACATCTTTCTTGTAGCCAGTCGCCGACGCGATAGATCAGATGCCCCTCGTCGTCGTCCTCCACACTCTTGGCCCTTCTGCTGCTCTGTCGACTCCGCTGCTGGCCCAGGCAGACAGGGAATTCATCATTCACCAATCAGATTTTCAAACCAGCGCAGCAGCCAGCGTCACGCATTGGTTGGTTTGGAAATTCACATGGTTGTTTGAGGAGGGGTTGCAGGAGGAGATTCCCAGCCAATTCATACGGCACAGAGGAATATATAACGATAGGGATATTGCAAGGGAACATGTCAAGATACAACACACTAGCTCAGAAAAGAAAAAAAACAGTTTGCTTTTTGTTGTAGCAAAAAAAAAAAAAAAAAAAAAAAAGAAAAAAAAGAAAAAAAAGAACCTACAAACAGCCCCACCCGAACCAGTGTGAGAGCAGAGACGGTGAGAACAAGGGCTAGCGGAGGGGCAGTGGAAGGGGCCAGCTGCTCTCACTCCTAGGGGGGCTTGGAGAGGAATGGCACTGGCCTTCAGGTCCTGGATAATGCCAAGAGAGCACGCCGAAGCACAACTCTGCAGCCGGGCACTCAGTGGCCGCGGGGAGAGGCTCACTTCAGCCCCACGGCAGCCACTAAGGAAAGGCAGCAGAAGGCAGGTGCTGGGAAGTCCTGCACAAGCAAAGGCCCAGGCTGCCCCACACAGGCACTCCCCATCCCATTCCAACAACCACCCACATAGCTTCCCCCAGCCCCAACACTCAGAAAAAGATGAATTCAGAGATTTCAGCAGCAACTCTCGGTACAACGATCCATCCAAAACCAGACAGAATTTACGAGTGACTGCCTGGGGGAAGATGTAACACTTCTTCCTAGACCCTCCCCCAAAGAAGCTGATCCTGGAAGGACTAACTTCCAGGAGAGAAGCAGAGGTCCAACAGGGAATAGGGAGAGCCTGGGATGAGGCAGATAAGAGGTTTATGCCAGAGAAGAGAAAATTCCTGCCTTCAGTTCTTCAGCTAAGTATCCCCACACCTGGGAGCAACCGGCCAGCAGACTTGGGACCCGAATCCAGCCCACAATCCCATCCCTGGACATACAGCCAGAACAGACCAGACAACACTGAGAGCTCCACACACAGAGCAGAGAACGTGTCTGGGGTCTAACAGAAGTGGAAGGTGAACAGCAGAACAGACAAGAAGAGAAAGCAAGGGACACTGCTGGGAAGAGCCTGTGATGGTTGCTGCCTCCACCTGAATTGACTGGTCCACAAGCTCTACTTCTTTGCAAAGCCCCTTGCACAACACCCCACATCAGCTGGGTCCACCCAGAAGGATCCTGCTCTAATGCAGGACCTAACCTTCAGCGACGGGGGCTTCCTGCCATGGAACAGAGGCCTGAACCAGGGACCACGGGGACCAAGCCGCCTGCTGCAGGCAGACAGAGCTCTCTGGGACCAGGATCAGCTGAACGTTTGCTGTACAAACCTTGCACAAAAGACTGCTTGGCTGGGGTTCCTAGACAGCTCTTAATGAGCATCACCGAACAAAAGCAGTGCTCTGCAGGGATAAAGGAGCTGAGGACTGCAGCACCACCCCAGGGGACACGCCAGCCTCACAAGGCACGCCTGTCCTCCCACCTCTGAGCAGGCAACACTAAGAGAGGGTCTCAGCCACCTGTGCCCGGCTGGCACAGGGCAGCCACTGCCGAGGCGCATCAGGATGGTGGACAGGAACTGCTGTCTGCATCAAAGGCTTTCTACGCATTTCTCAAGCTGAGTCCGAGAGAGCGTTAGAAAGTGAGTTTTCTACTTACCCAGCTCGCCACCTGGGAGAGAAAGGTTACAGGGGAGGCCTAGCACAGCAGGATACTCACCGATGAGGAGCGACTAAAGGACCGGCTGCGGCGCCGCCTCCGCCTGTGCTTACGCCGGCTGCTTTTGCAGCTCCGGTAGCTGCCCTCGCGGTCCCGGGAGCGTCTGTACTCGTAGGAATGATGGTACTCGGGTTCATAGTAGGCTTCCCCTCGCTCACGGCTGTAATCGTTCCGCCGGTAGCTGTCACAGTAACGCCGGTCATAGGCCCTCCTGTCTCCTGAGTGGTCGTCGTAGCTAGAGGGGGGAAGCAAACCAAGGGGATTCGATTACGAACACCGCTGGGGAAGTTACAGCTCAGAGCATGCGAGAGAGCAGGGCCTAGGCCACCCAGAAGCTGGGCTGACCACATCTGCCTCTGGCCAAGCTGGAGAAGCACTGCAGGGTTTGAGGTCCCACCTCGTCTCTCCAGACTCACCTCCTGGATCGAACATGGTAACTGTCTTCCCGACGGTGCCGACGGTCACGCTCGCTGCTGCTCGATCGCGACCGTGTCCGCCGTCTCTTGTGTTTGCGACTTCTGTAGCGCTCATGATAGCTGCCTCGGCTGCTGCGTTCTGACGAGCGGTACCTTCTAGAGTGAGGCATCTACGGGGACAACAGACAGTGATGACTACATGAGGCAATTGCAAGGGAGAGAAACCAGTACAGATTGTCAGTGGCCAAGGAACTGCTAGGGCAAGGGTGGGAAAGCCATGAGCAGCACGTCTTAGTGTGCAGGGGTGATCCGAGAGGGAGGGGACGAACTTAAGAGAGATCCCAGAAACCCATATGAGAAAGGATGTGACCACCCACACAGGCTGTGCTTGCTGCGGTTCTGTTTTCCAGGTTACTTTCCCTTCTTCATACCCATCTCTACTGGCCACAGCTCCAGAAACAGCATTTGCACCTTCAGGGCTCTCACCTTCTCTCTTTAAACTAACATGCTCCCGAGGAAGGAGATAAGCACCACCAAAGAAACTGAAGGAAGGTGAAATGAAGCTCAGGATATCACCAGTGCTTGGCCCAAAGTCCTTGCGCAACAGTGCTGGAGACACCTAAGCGGGCAGCTCCTGAAGAGATATCTCTGGTTTACTGCCAAGCAAGCAACACCTACACTTCCCACTGTGAGTGGGGAGGGCCCTACAGCATCCAGGGGGCAAAACCACCCTTTCCTTGTGCAGAGGCACTAATGAAGCCCTGTAGGCCCTACCTCAGAGGGGAGGAGTGTTCACCTCTGCTTCTCTAGTGGGATGTTAGAGTCAAAAGCAAAGGACAAAATCCCTCGGTAAGATGGCACACCGGGTCCCAGCCCTGAAGTGCTAGTTTGGAGGACCCTGCTCCCATTGCCAGACCTCACTCCACAGCTCTAAGACATCCCCTGCATGTATTTTGGTTCCAAAGCATTGAGCAGCTCAGTCTGCCTCGTCTCCACAGGCAAGAAGCTGGAGCTCCCTTTGTCCACAGACCTCCCACCGGCGATTTTTTCCCCCAAAAGGTACACTCGCACACCCGGCTGCCTTCCTGCACCCACACCTACACTGACATTAGAGGCAGGGCTACCAAAAGCCAAAATCGCCCCTGGTGATGCGGCAACCTGGGGGCATGGGGTCGTTACACCCGAGCAAGCGTCGCCGTCCAGAACAAGGCCGCACTCTGCGGGGCCGCTCACGGCTCCCCCCGGTTCGGCGACTCCGCAGCCGGGTCTCGCTGCGCCCACGACGGGCGCCGAGTGCCGTACCGGCCGCCGCTTCCAGCCCCTAATTAAAGGTAGAGTGCGAAGGCGACGCTGGCTGCCCGCCAAGGCCGGGCACCCTCTTTAGAAGCAGGCGAAGCCCACACCGGGGTGTTTTGCAGCAGGTCTGGAACCGGTTTGGGGACGATGATGGCGGCCGCGCTCGCTGCCCTGCTCCGCGGCCACCGGGTGGGGCCTCCACCATGAACGGGGCCGCGCCGAGCGCCAAAAATGGAAGCACCGGGACCCGGCCGCGAAGCGGAGGACGGGGCCCGGACACCGGGAGAGAGCGGGACCGAGGAAAGGGGCGGCGGGTGGGGAACCGCCCGCCCCGGTGCCACAGGGCCCGGCCACGGCCCCCTCGGGCCATCCGTCCCGGCCGGCCCCGCCTGCGCTCCCCACCCCCCCGGAAACGCCCGGGTCGCCGGGCTGCGGCCGCGGCCCCGCGGGGAGCCGCCGGTCCGGGCCTGCCCCGCGCGGTCCTGGGCCACCCCCGCCAGCCACGGAGGCCGCGGCCTACCCCTACCCCCGCCCCGCCGCGCCGCACCGCACCGCTCCCCGCGCCGCACCGTCCTCGCAGCCAGCCCGGTGCGCTTGTCCCACAGGAAATCCGTGATGGCGGCCGTGGGCCCCCGGGAATCCCGGGCCCCGCTCCAGCTGCTCCGGCTCCGCCACTCGCTGCTGCCGCCGCGCCCCGCCGCGCCGCCGATCCGGGTCCCCGCCAGGCCGCGCGCAGCTCGCCACGGCACCGCGCACGCACGCACCACGCACGCACGCGGTTCGTCACACGTCGCGGTGCGAGCCCCGCCCCTCTCGCAGCGGCGGCGGGGCGGGACCGGGGTGGGGCGGGGCCGAGGGGCGGGTCGCGGCGCCGGCCGTCGCCTCCGGAGCCCCGCCCGCCCCGCCCCGCCCGCCGCGGGGTCCCGCGCCGCTGCCGCCGCTGCCGCCGCTGCCGCCGCTTGGGCCTCGCTGCTCGGCGCCCCGCCGCTCCAGTGCCGCCGGCGCCTCCCCGCTGGCGGCGAGGCCCGGCCGCCGCGCTCGCGCCCAGAGTGTGAGCAACAGGCGGGCGCCGGCGGAGCTGCGGGCGCCGGCGAGCGAGCGCGACCGGTGACCGAGTGGTAGGGGGCGGCGAGCGAGCCCCCGCCCGCCCGGGGCCGGGCATGTGCGGCGGGGCGACGGGCAGGGCGCCCGGGCAAGGGCGTTTGAAGGAAACGTGAGGCGCGGCGGCGGCGGCGGCGGCATGGACGCGGCGGCGGGCCGGAGCCCCGAGCCGCGGGAGAAGCCGCCGGTGCTGGACGGGGAGGCGGCGGGGGCGCCCGCGGGGACGGCGGGCGCGGCCCCGGCCTCGCCGGCGGCGGCGGAGCAGATCGTGGCGGAGGGCGAGGCGGCGGCGGCAGGCACGTTCGTGCAGCGGCAGCTCGGGGCCATGCTGCAGCCCGCCGTGAACAAGTTCTCGCTGCGCATGTTCGGCAGCCACCGGGCCGTGGAGATCGAGCGGCAGCGGGTGAAGTCGGCCGGCGCCTGGATCATCCATCCCTACAGCGACTTCAGGTGGGACCCGGGCCCCGCGCCCGCCCCGGCCCCGGCCCCGGCCCCGGCCCCGACCCCGGCCCCGGCCCTGCCGCTGTCCGTGGTGCTGAGCGCGGCTCCGCCGCCCGGCCCGGCCCGGCCCGGCCAGGCCCGGCCCCGCCGCTCCGCCGGCGACCGTCGGGGCAACAAGTGACGGGCGCCGGGGCTCCGCACCGGGCCAGGGGGACGCGGTTTCCCACCGCAGCCGGGCAAGCCGCCGCGGGGCCGGCCCGCACCGATGCCTGGGGCCGCGCTGTCTCGGCCCCTTCCCCATCCTCGGGTTGGCCCGCTCCCGGCCCCACCGGGAGCACAGACAACTTTCTTCTGTCTCAGCCCCTCCCCGGGCCCTCGGGGCTCCCGCTGGGCCGGGGGTAGCCCAGCCGAGCCGGGGACCTCCGCTGACCCGGCCCTGGGCGTGTGAAGGAGGAGGCGGGGGGGCGTCTCTTTGCCTCCGTGCACAGCTTTTCCCCCCTCCCTTCTCCAGGCTGTTTTTAATTTCTGCGTCTGGCGAGGAGCTGCGCCGTCCCCAGGGGGACACGGGCTCCACGAGCTGCCCGCAGAGCCTGCCCAGCACGGGCTTCGTCTCCACAGCCCCGGGAGCTGCTGGGGGAGGGCAGGGCACCCAGCGAGGAGCCGGGCCTGGCTCACGGTGTCACCGGGATCACGGGGAGAGCTCAGGGACAGATGATGTGGGAGGAACTGGGTGTCACGGGGATGTTGAGTCATATAGGGTGGGCTTTCTCTACAGGGAATGAAGCTGCCAGGCAGTCATCTTCTGCAGCAAGCTATGACACGGCTGATGTCCCCAGCCTGGCGAAGCACCCTGGAGTGGGGCTGGCACCTGCCGCAGGTCCCCGGCACCCATAGCCAGCTCCCCTTGCCACTGGGCCCTGATATCCCATGCACGCCAGCTCCCCTGCGCTGCTCCAGCATGACACCAAGGGCTGTGAAGCCCTTAGAGCCCTTTTCCCAGGGAAGTCACCCCAAAGTTTGTGAGCCTGAGCTTGGCAGGAGCGGCTTGCGCAGTCAGTGACATGAAGCGAGCTGGCAGGTAGACAGCCGACAGGATTACACCGGTGCTTATCACATTATGAGGATACATAAAGGCCGTTGAGTTCAGGGCCCTGTGCATTCAGCTTGACACAGAGTAAAGGATAGGGCCTGTCATGAAGAGCTTAAGCCTAAATCTGAATCAAGAGCTCCCGGCAGGTTCAGGGGGCAGGCAGTTTCCCTGCTCAGTGTGCGGCGTTTCTCGGGGCACAGCATGGGGGTGCAGGAGGCAATTGCTCAGCCAGGTCAGGCCCCTTCTGCCTCACCTGCCCTAGCAAACCTCGGCCATGGGCGGGAAGGCGTTAATTTGTGTGAGGCTCCTCAGCCCTCGGGGGGCTCCTCAGCCCTGGGGGAGCTCCCCAGGGAATTGGTGCACCCCCTCCCTGCCAGGCTCTGGTGCTCTCTCGATGGAGGAGCCTCACATGGTGCCACGACTGCTACTCCTCCCTCCTCCTCCCTGCCACCTGCAGAAAGGCTGGTGCCTGTGCCCCACCGAGGACACTGGGTATGAAACACCCACAGGCTTCTTGTCACATGCAAAGGCCAGTTTGGATCCACGAGGCACTAAGAGTTGCCCTGAGGTCACCTTTGGAGATTCGGGTCTATACCCACAACCAGGGCTGGGGCTAACAGGGGCACCTAAATGTGGGAGCTGGACTTGCTTTTCCAGGTGCTTGTAAAGACTTTTGAGTGAGGAGCCCGGGAGTCCACCAAGCTGTCGCAGGAGCCCTCACAAGCCTTGTGAAGAAAGGCGTTACATGCGTTTGTGTGAAGAATGAGGACATCCCAGCCACATTTGCATGTGAATGGGGATGCTGAATTTCATGGCATAACCAAACACTGATCAACTGCTGCCCCATGTCTCTTGGCTTTTCCTCCAAAGCCTCTGAGCTTGTCCACTCTCAGAGAAAGGAGGTGGATTAGGGGGTCCTGCAGGCCCAGGGCTGTGTCACTCCTGCCCAGTGCTTGTGAGCAGCCCTTTTGGGGTTAGATGTGTTCCTTCCACCTTCCCCGTGGTGATGGCACTTGTCTGTCCTTGCTTGGCTGCTGCGTGGCTCACCCATGCTACAATCCCGACAGCCTCCCTGGGCCCTGAGTCCCTTGGCTGCCTAAGGAGCTCAGCACTCAGTTTGCATAACCAGCAAAGCTTATTCTAAATCCCACTAAGCCAGCCTAGGTGGTGGTGGGGAGCCTGCAGGGATGACAGGGAGCTCCAGGGAGCAAAGCCCACATCCTCCTTGAGTTTTCCACAGGGCAGTTGTAAAGTTTGGGGCAGGGGCATACATGTGCATGCGCTGTCATGCCGTGAGGAGAGGGAGGAGCAACAGCCAAGGTCCTTGAGTAACAGCCTCTGTTCCTACACACACAGGGTGATGTTTGCTCCCCCAGACCCTTGGCCCTGCTCTGCCTCAAGAGCCAGTGCAAAATTACTCCTCTCTGCACACATGTACTTCCATGTGTCCCAGCCAAGCAGCAGGGTCTTAGTCATGTGCGTAGGCAGGCATGTGTGCATGTGTCCTGAGCGCCTGTCTCTCCACAATGTGTTGAACTCTCTTAACTTTGAACCTCGGTTTGCTTTCTAACCAGCTGTGTCCTGCCTCTTCCCACTTCTCCCTGCCCTGCTCTGTCCCCTGCGCTCCCTCCCTGCAGGTTTTACTGGGACCTCATCATGCTGCTCCTGATGGTGGGGAATTTGATCATCCTGCCCGTGGGCATCACCTTCTTCAAGGATGAGAACACCCCTCCCTGGATCGTTTTCAACGTGCTTTCAGACACTTTCTTCTTGGCTGACCTGGTGCTGAACTTCCGGACAGGCATTGTGGTGGAGGACAACACGGAGATCATCCTTGACCCTCACACCATCAAAATGAAGTACTTGAAGAGCTGGTTCCTGGTCGACTTCATCTCCTCCATCCCAGTTGACTACATCTTCCTTATTGTTGACCTGGAGACTCAGGTGGATTCTGATGTCTACAAGACAGCCCGGGCCTTGCGCATTGTCCGCTTCACCAAGATCCTCAGCCTGCTGCGCCTGTTGCGCCTCTCACGCCTCATCCGCTACATCCACCAGTGGGAGGAGGTGAGAACCCCTTGGGGGGTCCAAGGCCCCTCGTCAGGGTCTCGGGCCAGATCAGGGATCCCCGGCTGTGGGGTACAGCTGGCTGGAGGGTGGGGGTTCAGAGGGCCATTCTGGGAAAAGAGTTTCTCTGTAGCTCCACTCCTGCCTCTTTCCCAGATCTTCCATATGACATATGACCTGGCCAGTGCTGTGGTGAGGATCTTCAACCTCATCGGCATGATGCTGCTGCTGTGTCACTGGGACGGCTGCCTCCAGTTCCTGGTGCCCATGCTGCAAGACTTCCCTGAGGACTGCTGGGTCTCCATCAACCACATGGTGGTGAGTGCCCTGGGCAGGGGCAATACTGGCCATACATCTACCAGGGGGAGGAGAGAATTTGGTCATATATCTCGTACTCTAAGGCTGGAACTGCCTGGATCCACGTGCTGTGTAGCAGCGTCTCTCTGGTCACAGCCCTGCAACAGCAGTGAGATGGGGTAGAGGGAATGTATGCATCACCTTCCCATCTCAGCCCACCTTGGCTGCTGCTGGAGTTGGAGCACCCCGGAGAATCCCTCATGCCCTGCCCAGGAGGGAACAGGGCAGTGGGGCTCCTGCCTCATCCCCAGAGCAGGGGCTGGTGCAGGCTCAGGGCTTCGCACAGTCCCCAGTGCCTCCTCCTGCAGCAGAGCTGTGCCCTTTGGGCTTGGACACATCAGAAACCTTTTTTCGCTGGGACTCCCTGGCTTGGGGAGGGGGGACTGGAGGGTTCAGCCCAGCAGCTCCTTCCGACAGACCCCCCAGCGCTGCTGTTCCCTCATCTGCAGAATGACTCCTGGGGGAAGCAGTACTCACATGCGCTGTTCAAGGCCATGAGCCACATGCTCTGCATCGGCTATGGCCAGCAGGCACCTGAGGGCATGACCGACGTCTGGCTTACGATGCTGAGCATGATCGTGGGGGCCACCTGCTATGCGATGTTCATTGGCCACGCCACCGCCCTCATCCAGTCGCTGGACTCGTCCCGGCGCCAGTACCAGGAGAAGGTCAGTGGGGTGGGGTAGTGAGTGCCTGAGTACTGGGGAAAGATGCCCTGGCACGAGTGGGTCCAGCTCCAGAACCAGCTCAGTGTGGGCTGCCCTGCCCTGCAGATTCCTGCCCTGATCCACCTGGGGGGTGTGGGAGGCAGGGTCAGGCTACCCATTTGGATAGAGATACCCCATTCATGATATTGGGGTTCACCCTAGCATAGTGAGATCCCATGCTGGCCTCTGCCCTGGGACCCACAGGGGTCCCATCCTCTGCCCCAGACGTGGCGTTTGGGACAGGGCCCTGGAGCAGGGGTGCCTGGATCCCAGCTCCAACAGCAGCTGCTTCTCACTGCTGAGAAGAGGGAAAGCATTGACCAGCTGTGCCACCGGCCTCTGGTGCGGTGCAGCTTGTTTCAGCACAGTCCTGTGTGGCTCTGCCTTGTCCCCACAGTACAAGCAAGTGGAGCAGTACATGTCATTCCACAAGCTTCCTGGGGACACGCGCCAGCGGATCCATGAGTACTACGAGCACCGCTACCAGGGCAAGATGTTTGATGAGGAGAACATCCTGGGGGAACTCAGTGAGCCACTCAAAGAGGTATTGGCACGCACCCCAGTGCTGGTGACTTGGGGGAGGGGGGCAGTGCTTGCTGGGGTCAGGCTCGGCAATGTCTCTGCTGACCTGCTCCTCACCCCACAGGAGATCATCAACTTCAACTGCCGCAACCTGGTGGCCAACATGCCCCTGTTTGCCAACGCGGACCCCAACTTTGTGACAGCCATGCTGACCAAGCTGCGCTTTGAGGTCTTCCAGCCCGGGGACTTCATCATCCGCGAGGGCACTGTGGGCAAAAAGATGTACTTCATCCAGCACGGGGTGGTCAGCATCCTCACCAAGGGCAACAAGGAGACAAAGCTGTCTGACGGCTCCTACTTTGGGGGTGAGGCTGGACTGGGGGACCTAGAGAGCAGAGGGGAGCAAGAGCTGCCGGGAGGCAGGAGCTGGGGCATCCCTGATGTTTCTGCCCATCCCCTTTTGCCCAGTGCCAAAGGCTTGGCATCCAGCTCACACTGGGCTCTGGGCCTCAGAAGTCCACCACCCCTGTTCTTATGGGGTACCTTGTCCAGCATATTGAGTCAGAGCCCTGAATTCTGGCTGTCTTGGGCAGAGGGGCCATCCGCTCACCCCACCTCTGGCCAGAGAGGAGGGTGGTCTAGAGCAGAGCATCTGAGCCAGTTTACAGGCTACATGCACAGGTTTGGGAGAGAAAGGGGCCAGGCAATCACAGCAGCCATGCCCAGGGATGTCTCCATGGCTTGGGGAGGGAGGAAAAGGCTGTGCTTGGCTGAGGGCACAGCCATGGCTGCCCGGACTCCCAGGTCTGTCCCTCCTCCTGGGTCATGCTCTGTTTCTGTGCAGGGTGTGGGAGTGCTGGGCAATCCTGTCCCTGCTCCGGCTGCCATTATCTGGGGAGGCTGTTGGGAAGGGGATGGATGGCTGCATCATCCTGACACCCAAACCTGTCTCCTGCAGAAATCTGCCTGCTGACGCGGGGCAGGCGGACGGCCAGCGTGCGAGCTGACACCTACTGCCGCCTCTACTCCTTGTCGGTGGATAATTTCAATGAGGTGCTGGAGGAGTATCCCATGATGCGCAGGGCCTTCGAGACGGTGGCCATGGACCGGCTGGACCGCATAGGTGAGGAGCGGCCCCTGGGCCCAGCATGGCCGCCTCTGTGCCTGCTCCCAGGGGCCACAGCACCCCAGCCCCATGGGTGATGGCACCCCAGCCCCATGGGTGATGACATCACAGACCCCATGGATCACGGGATCCCAACCCCATGGGTGCCCAGCAATGAGGATAAGGGGGAACACAGGGAAGGAGCTTGCCTCCAGGATCCCTCTCTCCTCCCAGGCAAGATCTGGGCAATGCTGTATGACAAGCTTCCCAGGGGGGCTGTCACCTGCCCCACACACATATTTGCACTGTCTGACACCCCCTCACCTGCAGAGGACAAGCAAGACCACAGACCCCAGCCCCCAGCCTGGAATCTTTGGAGCCAGGATGCCTCTGTTTTGTCCCTGCTTCACCCTCTGCCCCAGCCTGGACCCTCCCCAGGGTCTTGTTTCCCTTTGGCACACCACTGAGGTTTTACTGTCCCTTCCCCATGGCCACCCTGCCCTCCACGGTGTCCCAAGAGCCAGCGTTCCCAGGGTCGGTCAGACTGCTGCCTCCCACCCAGGGAAGAAGAACTCCATCTTGCTCCGCAAGCGAGCCGAGCACAGCGCGGGGCCCATGAACAACGAGATGATCCAGCAGATTGTGAAGCACGACCAGGACATGGCCCACAACATCCAGGACCTGCAGCAGATGGCAATGGGCCGGGAGCTGAGTGGCAAGCCGGTGATCTGGGAGCCGCTGGTGCATGCGCCCCTGCAGACAGCCGCCGCCACCACCAATGTGGCCATTGCCTTGACTCACCAGCACAGCCTGCAGGCCCACATCTTCCTGCCACCCTCCTCCATCTCCAGCCCACTCTCGCCTGAGGCCACCTTGCTCACAAAGCAGGTGCGCAGGTCCCAGCCCAGCCTGGGGGGCTCCCGGCCCTCCTCTGTGAGCTCTCCGTCAGGGGCACAGTCCCACCTCCAGACACCTGCTGTCGGTTCACCTTCCTCCCCCATGGTCCAGTCCCAGGCACCCCTGGAGAGTGGGGGCCAGAGACCAAGCCACGGGGCGCAGCCCCTGCCACGCACAGTGCAGAAGGGGGATCTGCCGGTGGCGGCCAAGCAGACCCCGGCTGGCTCCCAGCCTCAGCTCTCCAAGTCCCGCGGCACCTCGATCTCCACCTCGCTGCTGCAGCAGGCAGCAGGGGCTCCATCCCCCAGCTCGGAGCAGGCGCTGCCAGTGGGGAGAACGCTCCACTACAGCCTGTCCCGAGCCACCGGCTCCCACATCTCTCTTCTGATGCAGCCCCAGCAGCTGGTGAAGCACAGGAGCACCCAGGGCCTGCCGGTGGGGCGGCTCACCCAGGATGTCCGGCTCCTCTCTGCCTCCCAGCCCTCCCTTCCCAATAAAGTGGCCCAGCAAGCCGATGGGAGCTCCTTGCAGCAGGGCAGGAAATCCGCGGGGAACCTGGCCCGCAGATCCTCTCCCTCAGTAGCCGGCCTCCTCGCCAAGCCATGTCCGGGGATCCCAGGCCAGCCAGCACACTCGCAGCAGATGCCTTCAGGATCGCTGGCTCAACCCAGCCGCTCTGTGGCGGGAGCATCCACCCCACAGTCCCCGGTCTCCACATCCAGGCAGGCAGCAGGTCCCTCCCGCAAGGGCTCCGTGGCCTTCAGCCCCGAGGTGGAAACGGGGAAGCCCAAACTCCCATCCAACATGTGAGTCCCCAGCAGCACCCATGCACAGTCAGGAGGGGTCCCGGCACCCTGGCGGCAGAGGCGGTGGGAGAGGCAGGGCACCTGGCAAAGGCCTCCAGCCCCAGCTCTGTCGGAGCTAAGACAAGGTGAGAGGCAGCACCTGGGGCCGTGGACTGGCTGCTCCAGGCATGGGGGCATGGCAGGGACAGGTGTGGGGCAGCCCCAGAGCTGGCCCAGCTGGATGAGGAGGGGGCTCTGCTGACCGCCCCGAGGAGGCGACCCTGCCTGGGCTCTCCCCTCCTTGCTCCATCACCATCTGTCCTGAGTCCTGCCCTCCTCCTGTAGGCAACGGGATCGGTCAGAGCCCTTGCCCAAACTCTGGCCTCCCTGGGGAGCCTGGCTCCCCGCAACTGCTCCTTGGGGGCCAGGGCCCCCCACAGCCTCTCCTCGGGGCCAGACCAGCGCTGGCGGCTGCTCCAGCAGCAGCCAGCACGTGTCTGCCTTGATCCCCAGAAAGCTCTGCCCAGTGCCGTTGCTTTTTGGGAGAGGAGGGAGAGGCAGCCCCCCGGGGCCCATTGCCGAGGGCAGAGTGAGGGGGCTGGAGCCCACGGCAGGGTCTCCCCGGGCAGGCAGAGTGCAGGTACCCAGAGCCAGCGGGGGCCAGGTCCCCCCTCCCTGAGGCCCTGGCAGGTCCCTTGGGGCACAGTGGCAGGACCTGGGGGTCCTGGGCAGGATTCCCCTGGTGTGACGAGTGCTGGGTGTTGGAGCTGGAGGCAGATGGGTCTCCCACTGAGCAGCCCCTGGGTGCCTCTCCCCGGCTCAGGGGAGCATCTTGCCTCAGAGGTGCTGGGTCCCCATGGGGTTGGGATGTGCTGCCGGGCAGGGCTCTGCCCCCACACCCAGGCGCTGCAGCATAGACCCTTGCCATGCTCTGGCAAGGGGGCAGCTGGGGGAGACCCAGCTGCCTGCAGCTCCAGGAGGATGCTCAGAGGGGACAGCCCAGGGGCAACCCCGCTGCCTGCGGCTGCTGGGAGGATGCTCCCCCCCTGCCCTGCACTCCGGCCCCATTTCCAGACTGCCTGGAGATGCCGGTCACCGGCGTCACAGCGAGCGAAAGGGTGTCATGAAGAGATGCCAACCCTGGGCAGTGCCTTGATGATGTGCAGGGCCATGGGGCTGCCTCCCCTTGCCCTCCTGGGTCTCTGTGCGGGAAGGCAGGGGCCCAGGGTCCCCACAGCCGACCCACATTGCCCCTCCAGAGCCAGTAGTCAGCAATGTGTGTTCAAGTTGTGGCTCTGCCGAGCAGCTGAGCTCTGCTTACAGTGTCGCTTTGGGCCAACCGTGTTAACAGTCCTGGTTAGAGTAGTGTCCCCTCCCGACCCCGCCACGCTGCGCAAGCTGCTTCCCACTACTGGAGTCAGGAATCATGGCTTGTAGCCGTGCTCTGGGGCTTGGCTGCCACTGAGCGGGGCCTGCCGGACCCCTGGTGCAGCAGGTGAGGGTCTTGTTCCATGCGGTACTTCTCAAAGTGAAGTCTTCAGCTGTCCCACCTCGTGTTTTGGGATGTCGGGACCAGTCCAGACCACAGGGCTGCTCGGGGAGCCCAGCCTGTGGGGCACAGCAGCCCAGCAGGAATCCCTTCAGCGTGTCCATCGGACAGGATGTCCAGCACTGCCTTTTTTTCACGGACTTCAACTCCCCTTCCCCGCCCACCCCCATGTCCCACTCCATCCCCATGGTTGGTGTCTCCCTGGCAGCCCCTCGGGAAGGGGTCTGCAGCCAGGCTGCGTAGTCAGACATTCCCGGGCTGTGTTTACACTGCGTGATGTAGATGTTTTAGCGGTCATCCTAGGTGTCCCGCGCAGAGCATGTGGGCTGGCCTGGACAGCACCGGGCACAGCTCCGCTTCTGCCGACTGCGCCACCGGTGCACCCTCCCCATGCCGCAGCTCTGTGCCAGGAGCCAGAGCCACCCCGTGCTCCAGTCGCTACTGCGGTGGATCCCGGCCATGAGCTGCGTCAGCTCATGGCCCCAGTGCCCCGTCCTGGTGGGGAGGCAAGAGGGGCACCTGGAAAGGCGAGGGCCAGGGGTGCCGGCCGTGCGCACACGTGTCTCTGTGGCATGCGTGGGCGCAAGTCTAGCCACCAAAGACCATGATCCTTCACTCTTGCACTCACGGCAGTCAATGTACAGAGCTTGTAGTTTTCATATCGCAGAGAATTGAAAAGCATTTTTTTATTTTTGGTTGTTGTACATAATGGATTTAAATAATAAAGAGAGATTCTGAGCTGGTCTGGAGGAGCCTCCTTTGGCGCCGTCCGCCAGCACCCCAAGCACCCTGCCTGCCAGAACAGGACGGGGAGATGCCACAGTCTCTCTCCTACTTAAAAGCCAGATCTGATCCTGGCCCTCTGCAGAGCCAGGAGCAGCCAGGGTATCCTTGGGTGCGCAGCAAAGGGCCTCTCCCCAGCCCTGCTGACCCAGGCAGCGCAGTGGGAGCCCAAAGGCAACAAGTCCCCTCCTGCCCACCCCTATCCCTTTGGGCCCCGGGGAGATTAATGTTTAATCTTTGGTTATTTTCCCCTCCCATCTCCCTTCCATCTATTAACGTGGGGGGAGGGGGAGGTTTGATACCACCTGATTGCAGAGCAGACTCTAGGCATTAACTAGATTAAACGAAGGTCATGCAGCACGAGATGGGCTGGGGTGCCTGACCCACGGCAGCTGGGGCATTTGCAGCACACAGCCCCATGCAGCGGTGCCAGTGCACCCGGCACAGGTCTGGGGGCACAGCTTTGCTCTGACTGCACCCCGCCCCGTACACCCCTCCTCAGCAGCTCCTGCCTTGGCACCCTGTCACAGCACCATCAGCACGGTGCAGGCAGGACGCCAGCACAGACGCCCATCGCACAGTGCCCTGCTAGCTCTCCCCACAGCAGCTCTGCTGTGGGGCTGCATCACAAGGGCAGCCCCTGCCCGCACCTCTGCACCCAACAGCTGCCAGCAGCCCCGCGTCAGCAAGAGTTAGGCTCTGTGATACACGATGAGATCAGAGCTGATTAGCGGTTTCTTTCTGATTTGATTATTTCAGATTACACCAAAGCCAGCCTGATTAAGAGTGTGCGTAGGCCAACAGTCCCCCACCCCAGCATCCTGCTGGAAGGCCGGGCTGTGCTGCCGGTGCCCAGGCCTGGCTCTGCCCGGCCACCGAGCTGCTCTGCAGAACACACCAAGGCTGCCCAAAGCAAAATGAACATTTTCTTGGAAGTACAATTCCAGACCGTGTTTCTCATGCCCAGCTAGGATTTACCCACCATCTGCAGGGCTGGGCCGCTCAGGCAGCCAACGCAGCTGGGGCTGGGGAGGAGGCGAAGGGACGCGCTGGCTCCCACCGTGTCCCAGGGCAAGGCAGAGCCCCACTGCTTGCCCCAGGGGTAAGAGCAGAGCCCTGTGCAGCTGCCAGCAGCCCGGCCCCAGCTCTGCGAGGACACCCGACCCCGGGGTGGGGTGGCTCAGCCCGGAGCCCCCGCGTTCCCGGCTGCGGCAACGGCGGGTGCGGGGGATTAGCAGGCAAGAAGGCAGAGATTAATTAAACCGGGGTTATCTGAGATTAGAGGATTACGGCGGATAAACGGGAGATTGCCAATCAGCGGCGCGGGAGCCGGGGCGGGAGGGGGGAGGCCACCGCAGAGCTGCGACCCCCCAGCATGTCCCCGGCTCGGGTGGGTGATGGCGGCGGGGATGACAGGAAGCCAGACCCTCCCCCCCGGCCCCCAGGCTCTCACCCGCAGACAAAGATGTCTGCATGGCACGCCCCCACCCGATACCTGCACCCCCACACCTGCGCTGCACCCCCCTGTTACACTGCACAGCGACCCTTGCCACCCCCCAGCTTCCCCCCGGCTACAGTGCATCTCTCAGCTGCCCTGCACCCCACACCTGCCCGCACCCCCCAGCCCTCGCCCCGGGCTGCACCGCACTCCGGCCGGGCACTCGCTCCATTCGCTCTCTCCACCAATCAGCCGGCTCGGTCCCGCCCTCCCCGCGCTCTTACTGGCTCAGCCTCCTTGGCCTCATCCTCATACGATGGAGCGGGCCAATGAGCGCGGGCGCCAGCCGTGGCCAGCGGCTGACTCCGCCCACCGCGCGGAGCACGCCGGGGATTGTAGTCGGGTGGCGGCGAGGCGCTGGCTGTCTCCGGGGCTCCGGACTACGCGTCCCGGCGAGCCCCGCGCCCGGGCGGGGCGGGTCGCCTCGCCTCGCCTCGTCTCGTCTCACCTCACCTCACCTCCAACGCCGCCGGGGCGCTGGCGGCTGGTGTGGGCCGCCGTCTCGGTCACCATGAGCGGCAGCGGGGTGCGGGGGGCGGCAGCCGAGCGGGAGGAGTTCGTGAGCTTCTTCCCGCAGATCGTCCGCGACCTGACGGAGGGCAGCTTGGGGCACCCAGAGGTGGGCGACGCCGTGGCCCGGCTGAAGGAGGTGAGGGTGGCCCCGGGGGCCGGGGGAGAGTGGGGGCGGGGGCAGGGGCAGCGGGAGCGGGGCCGGGGCTGCCCGCTCCTGCCCGCTCCTGCCCGCTCCTGCCCGCTCCTGCCCGCTCCTGGCTGCCCGCTCCTCACTGCCCGCAGGTGCTGGAGTACAATGTGCCGGGCGGGAAGTGCAACCGCGGGCTGACGGTGCTGACCGCCTTCCGGGAGCTGGCGGCCCCTGGGCAGCAGGACCCGGAGAGCTTCCGGTGCGCCCTGGCCGTCGGCTGGTGCATCGAGCTGGTAAGAGCCGGGGCGGGGGGACGGACGGGGGCCCCGTGGGGATCCCATAGGGACCCCCACCATCCCCTAACCCAGCCTCTCGCAGTTCCAAGCCTTTTTCCTGGTGGCTGACGACATCATGGATGCGTCCCTCACCCGCCGGGGGCAGCTCTGCTGGTACAAGAAGGTGAGAGGGTTAGGGAGGCCCCTGTCCGCTGGGGGAGGGCAGGGGGTCCTGTGGGGTCAAGGTGTTTTGTGACACCTCTGTGCCCTCCTGGTGCAGGAGGGGATTGGTCTGGACGCTGTCAACGATGCCTTCCTCCTCGAGTCATCTGTCTACAGGCTGCTGAAGAAGTACTGCGGGGAGCGCCCCTACTACCTGAGCCTGCTGGAGCTTTTCTTGCAGGTAAGCCTGTCCCCTGTATCCCCTTCCCAGAGATTTACCTTGGGTCTGGGCCGTTTCTGGATGTTTGGTGACGTGCAGGTCTCAGACTCTTCCTTAAGTTCCTGGGCATCCTGCCAGGCATGCACCCTTCCTTCAGACTCGGAGAAGAGTTGAAATGGGGCTTGGGTTTAGGGTTTTCAGTGTGCTGTTGGGACTTCCCTGGGGGACTGCATGAATAAATCCTTTCTTTTCTCTTCAGACTGCCTACCAGACTGAGCTTGGGCAGATGCTGGACCTCATCACTGCTCCTGTTTCCCAGGTGGATTTGAATCGCTTCAGTGAGCAGAGGTAAAGAGGTGGAAAGGGCAGAGATGCCAGCCCTGTTGTGGCAGGTTGGCTCTGCTTGCAGTCCCTTCCAGACTGTGTAAGAGAGACAACGGCTTGCTGAAATGCTGCTGTCACCTACCAGGCGTTGCGGAGCGAGTCTTGCTCATGCTGTCAGAGCTTGGGGGCTGGTTTGGAGGGAGATGCTGCTTTTTTCCTGCTGGCCCTGATCTGCAGAGCCCTGATGGGAGAGGAAGGCCTGGGCTTTGTCACTGAGCGTCATTCCTCTGTCACAGGTATAAGGCAATTGTTAAGTACAAGACGGCATTCTACTCCTTCTACCTGCCTGTGGCCGCTGCCATGTACATGGTGAGTTTTATGGAAACAGTCTCAGGAGGGACCTAACCTTTGGTATGAGGCTGTTGAGGAGGGAAGGGAGTTTGGGAGATGGGAAAAGTAAGGGTGGAAGGCAAGTACTGGAAGGGTTTATTCCTTTCCCCCCCCACTCTTAGGCTGGTATTGACAGTAAGGAGGAGCATGACAATGCCAAAATGATCTTGCTGGAGATGGGTGAATTCTTTCAGATCCAGGTAGGAGGTGGCTCCCCATCCCTCAGTGCTTGTAAGACACTGGTTGTGGCGCTCACGTGTTTCCATCTTCGTACAGGATGATTACCTGGACTGCTTTGGGGACCCGGAGCTGACGGGGAAGGTTGGCACTGATATCCAGGACAATAAGTGCAGCTGGCTGGTGGTGGAGTGTCTGCGTCGGGTCACGCCAGACCAGAGGTGGATCCTGGAGGTAACACCACCAGGCTGACAAACCCCCTGGAGATGGGGGAGAGGTGGTCTGGACTGCCTCCCTGAGGACACAGTGTAGAGGGAATGTAATGCCATAACGTACACCTGAAAAGCCATGTGCCAGCCTGCAGAGCTGCACTGTGCTGCTGCCTGGCTGGGAGAAGGCTTGGTTGTTGTGAATAGTGCAAGATGGTAGCAGGGAGAACAAGAGGTGACTCCTGCCACGCTTTGAACGAGCAGCTCTGGCAGTGGCCGTAAGCTGGACCTCAGCCTGACTTATTCTGGTGTTTTCTCAGGAGAACTATGGCTGTAAGGAGCCCGAGAAGGTGGCAAAGGTGAAGGAGCTCTATGAATCTCTGGGCATGAGGGCTGCTTTTCAGGAGTATGAGGAGAGCAGCTATCAGCGCCTACAGGAGCTGATTAAAAAGCACGCTAACCGCCTCCCCAAGGAGATCTTTCTTGGCCTAGCTCAGAAGATTTACAAGCGCCAGAAGTGATGGTGGGCCTGCCTGTGGACTGCTTGCTCTTTGCTAAGGGGGCCTGGTGCGTTTGCCCGCCCCCCCCTCCACTCGTAGCTGCCTCGAGCTGGTCCCTGCCCCACCATCCAGTGGGTCTCCTGCCCTGGGGTGGGGAGCCGGGGGCTGTTTGTAGACTGTGTGTGGGGGCTGCTGGGGGGTTTGTAGATCATCTGCCAGCCTGTGTGTCAATAAATATAAATTATTGTGGTCGTGTCGCTGCCTGGTGTTGGCTGGGGATGGGGCTGAACCGGGGCGGGGGGCGGGGGGATGCCAGCACCCCCACGCTTTCCGGCTGCGGGGGGGGGTGGGGGGCGGACCGGAGCACCGCCCCCGCCGTCTCCCGGGAGGGGCGGGACCGGGGCGGCTCCCGGGCGGGGCGGGGGCGGGGCTCCTCCCTCCCGCCAGCCGCATTCGCCGCCGCAGCGCGACGAGGTGAGCGGGGCTGGGGGGGGGGGGCACGGCTGGCTCCGGGCAGCCGCAACGGGGAGGAGAAGGGGCAGGGGCGGCTGCAGCCCGGCGCACCGCTCCCGCCGCGGGGGCCCGCCGGTCCTCCAGCCCCGGGGCTGGCGGATGCTCAGTGCCCGGTCGGGGCCGCCCCAGGGTCTGAGCTGCCCATCCCCTGCCCGAGGCCGCCGGCAGATGCCCGGGGCCGGAGCTCTCCCCTCGGCAGGGGAAGGGCCGAACGATGCGGCAGGCTGCGGCAGGCTGCAGCAGCTGCCACATCTGTGGTGTTTCCGAGGCCAAGCCAGGGCCGAGTGGCTCCTCACCGGAGCCTTTGGCCGGCTGTGCCACCCTCGCTTGGCCAGGACCTCCCCAGCTGAGGTTTCAAGGGCGTTCGCGCCTTGACGGCATCCCTGAGACACTCCCGACCCTCAAGACCCGGCAGAGGGAATTCAGCCCTGCCGCTGCAGCTGCCTGGACTGGCTGGAGCTTCCTTGGACCACGTTCAGGTCATGCTCCGCGGATCAGCTGCCGGCTCACCAGTGACTGGCTGCAGCCCCTGCCTGGCCGGACAGGCCCGAGTTCGGTGGGGAGCTGTGGGGCAGCCCCTCTCGGCTGGGTGTATTCCTGTCTCTGAACCCACAGGCCCTTGTGCTGGTCCCCTGCAGCCAGCCCTTCCTTGCTCGGTGGCTGCCGCAAGGTCACTGCCATCCCTCTTGCTCTGTTCGTTCCTCTCCAGGTTTGTGCTGCTGCGTTCTCCCCTGCTGACTGAAAGGGTGTTTGATGTTTGCAGGGAGCTGGATGGTCTGAAGAGGGGAGCAGTGGGGCTCTCTGAGGAGCCCTGGCACTACCAGTGAGGCAGCATCATGCTGGCTCCGAAGAAAGGCCTGCTGTGCAACCTCAACCACATCCATCTGCAGCACATCTCCCTGGGGCTGCACCTCTCCCGGCACCCGGAGCTGCAAGAGACCTCTGGCTCCATGGGTGGAGGAGACCAGACTGGCTGCAGCGACTGCCCAGAGAACTATGACCAAGTGGATGCCAATTCCAACAATCCCTCCTTGAAATGCCGGTGTTGCGAGTCTCACACCCAGCAGCCAGTGACGTTGGGTCTCCAGAACCAGGCAGCTCAAGAGGATTTCCCCTGCCTGCATGCTGGGGAGGAGGAGGTGGCTTCCCCTTGTGATGCCCCTTGTGATCTGGCTTCCTCCTCCTCCTCCTCCTCTGTCAGCAGCTGCTCGGATTTCAGCTTGGATGACTCCCCGGTCTCCGTGTACTGCAAGGGGTTCTCCAGAGAAGAGTCCCAATCCCCTGAAAATCAGCCCACCATCAGTCCTATAGAAGATGCCCAGGATGGCAAGTCACTGGCTGACCAGGGTAGGACAGGTGATGGAAGAGATGCCAACCTCAACCCCTCGGTGCTCCAGAGACCGGACGCCCTGGCTGGAGAGAGCCCGGACAGCCTCTGCAGCAGCAGCTTGCTTGACTCCCAGTGTGATGAGACCTCTCCCAGCATGGCAGCACAGGAGACCACCAGCATCTGCACCGACCTAGACCCTAACTGCAACCCCCTCCCCGACCTCGATGCTGTGCCTCCAGCTCGGCCGGCACCAGGATGGTGGGATCCCAGCCCAAGCAGAACTCCTGAGCTGCGGCCCCGGGCTGGCAGCCTCCCCCCACCTGTACCCCCCCGGCCCCGGAGATGGCTGCAGGTTCTCAGTGGGCACAGAGCAGAGCAGCCACTCTTGCCTGCATGGCCAGCAGAGCCGGAGCCTGGCTCAGGTGACCTCTGCAGAGACGCGGGCGAGAAGACCATCACCTCCTTCCATGAGCTTGCCCAGAAGAGGAAGAGGAACGCCGCTGGGCCCACTCTTGCCCAGGCCAGGGCTGACCGGAGCGACTGGCTGATCGTATTCTCGCCTGACACGGAGCTGCCACCCCCCAGCGAGCTCCTCTCCAGTGCCATGCGCCAGGAGCCAGCCTGGCCCCAGCTCCAGCAAGACTGGCCAGCCAGACCTGCCAGCTCCAGGCAGAGAGAGCTGACGACGTTCAAGGAGCTGCGGTACCGCAATGCCTCCAACAAGCCCAAGAGCCAGCCACCTGGCGAGTGGGCAGAGCCTGTGCCATCTCAGCACCCCTCTGCACCCCTTGAGATGGCTGTAGGCAGTGAGGGCTTAGGCTGGATGCCACCCGTGCCTCTGGGCGGACAGTTGCTGGCATCTATGGACAGCCACCAGCTGAAGAGGAGGAGATCCCAACCAGGACTGCAGCCCATTGCAGAGGGGCAGCCGGGGGACGCAGAGGAAGGGGGGCTGCCACCGCAAAGCTGTCTTCCAGGAGAGAAGGGGCTGGGCTCTGACTGTGATAAAGATGCCCTGGTTCGGAGGCTTGGGGGTCCTGGTGGGGACCCCTGGGTGCCAGGGACAGTCAAGAGAGAAGAGACCGGCAGGGAGGGTAAGAGTTTGGGTCCCTTCCAAGCTGGGTGCAGGGGTGTCACCCTTTAGGGGACTGAGCGGGGCAGGGGGGACCTGCAGGCTCTGGCACAGTGGCCACATCTGAGGCTGCAGGACTTGGGGGGGCGGCTGGTTGCGGAGGCGGTGGGTGCCTGTCACAGCTGCACACCGAGCCGGCCTGCTCCTTGCTAGCTGGCAGGATGGTTTCTGTGCCCCTCAAGCGCTCTGTGTCGGGCAGGGCCGAAGGGCCGCTGCTGCCCTCCGCTTTTTGCACGCGTGGGTTTTCCCCCTCCACGTCTCCGGCTGCGCTCGGGTGGGAACCCCGCGCGTCCCCCCGGTCCCTGGTGCTGCCCTGGCCTGTCCCGGCTGCCCAGGGCCGGGGTGGCCTCGCCGAGGCGGCACCTCCTCACCCTGCACGGCCCACGGGCTCCCTCCGGGCCCTTCCTCTTCCTCGTCCTTCCCCGCCGCGGGGCCCGACCCGCCCCGCCCCGCCCCGCCCGCTGCCCTTCGCCCCGCCGCTGCCTCCGGCTCCATGGCCGAGCGCGACCCGGCCGGCCCCGGCCCCGGTGCTGCCGGCGGTGAGTGGGGCCGGGGCGGCGGGGCGGGCTCCTTGCGGCCTCCCGCGGGCGGCCTCGGGCCCCGCTTCCCGCGGCCCCGCCGCCCTCCCGCCCCTACGCCGGGGCAGCGCCTCGCCGGCCGCGGGGGAGCCCGGCCGGGGCCCCGCGGGCTGCGCCTGACCTCGCCGCCCCCCCCCCGGCTCTCTCCAGCCAGGCCCTCGCCGTCCGCCGCTGGAACCGCCCCGGGAGCAGCCCGGCCTGGCGGGGGGAGCACGGAGGGAGCCCGCCGCCCCCGGGGAGAGCAGAAGAAAGGTAATGGCCCCGCGGTGCCGGCCCCGCCGCCGCGCTCGGGGCCGAACGGCCGCTGGGCCGGAGCGGTTTCCCCTGCGGAGTCTCTGCCCGGTCCGGCCCGTCTTCGCCGAGCGGGGCTCCGGGAGGTGGCAGGGGCTTGGCGGGGGCGGGGGGGAGGCGAGGGGCTCGGCCCAGGGGCGGGGGTGGGCGGTGGGCCTGGCTGCTGTTTTGGGCGCGGGCACGGGCAGGCAGGGCTGCCTGCTGCAGGGCCCAGCCCTGCCCGCCTCTCGGCAGATGGGGCTGTCGAGCCGGAGAACGGGGGTGGGGCTGCCCCGGCATCTTGGAAACACCTTGAGGGTCTCCTGCCCATGTCGCCATCCTGGCCTTGTCCCCTTGGAAACGGCGGGTCCTTCATCCCTGCACCCGAGAGCTACAGGTTCCCATGGCAACGGCCTGGGATGCTCTGTTACCCTCCTGCCCGCTCCTCCCTGGCTCCTCCTTGATGTCCAGAGCTGCTTCTTGCTGCAGCTGTGGCCAGCGTGATGCTGGTCAGCCCCAGCCAGCCCTGCGCTGCCGGTGGGCTGAGGCAGGTGCTGCAGTGGCGGTGGGGTTGGGTGCCACGTTGACATCTTCCTTTCTGTTGTCCGGCAGCCCTGCTGATTGCCGTCAGCACCGCTGTGGATAAGATTATTGCCCACTTCAGCACTGCGCGGAACCTGGTGCAGAAGGTGAGGGTCTGGGCTGAGGCTCTGGCTGGGCTGGGGTGGGTAGGAGCAAGGGCAGGCCATGCAGGCTTTGGGCAGGAGGGGCTTTGGGAGTTCCAGGGGGAGGATCCCACCATCCCTCCCTGCAGGCTCAGGGTTAGGTGCTGCCGTTCCCCTCCCTCTCCTCTCCTTGTGCCGCCCTACTTCAGGCCCAGCTGGGAGACAGCTGGCTCAGCCCAGATGTGGGTTATCTGCTGCTGCACACCCTCTGCCCTGCGCTCTATACCTTGGTGGAGGATGGGCTGAAGCCATTCCAGAAGGATGTTATCACAGGCCTAAGGAAAAATTCCCCCTGGAGGGTGGTGGAAGCATCTGTGAAGACAGGTTGGTGTGAGGAACACGCTCCTGGAGATGTTGGCATCTCAGGGTGCCTGGAGCCCTTTTCCAGCCCGGGCTGGGGGAGAATGTGTGCCCAGAGCAGTGACTGTCTGTGTTGTATATTCCACAGGCCCCAACATGCGCTCTCTCCACTCCCTGTGCTGGCACGTGGCTGGGATGGCCGCTCTCAACAGCACCAGACAGAAGTTTCATGCCTTTATCCTTGGCCTTTTGAAGTGAGTATTGGCCCTGCTGGACCAGGCTGTCCTTGCTGTGATGGCAGGTTGGAAGAGAGTCCCAGGAGCTCTAACTTGGGTTCCTTTTGTCTTGTTTAGCATTAAGCAGCTGGAGCTATGGATCTCTCACCTGCAGAAGAGCCCAGGTAAGGACACAGTGCCTGGAAGCTCCCCACCCAAGTCCTTTCCTGTTTGCCAGGGTGATAATCCCATACCTGTTCCACCCACAGTGCTTGGCTGGGATTTCCATAGTGGATAAGGGCATTGTTTTTCATGGTGCATCTTCAATACAACACTCAGCAGAAGCTCATCTGACCTGCTAGGACAGACTAGCTGGCCCTGGGAGGGGTGTGTGGGCAAGGGCAGGGCATTTTGCAGCTGTGCATATCTCGTAGGTGTAATCTCTGTGCTGTATTCACCCACGGCCTTCTTTGCGCTGAGCCAAGGCCCTCTTCCCCACCTCGCTGATGAACTGCTGCTGCTCATCCAGCCCCTCTCAGTGCTGACTTTCCACCTTGACCTGCTCTTTGAACACCACCACCTCTCCATGGATGTAAGACCCTTGTCCCGTCAGCTAGAGTCACCTCTGTCTCCTCCCCATCACTCTGCTCAGGCTTGGGGGGCTGTGCAGCCCTCTCTGGAGGGCCAAAGCAGTGCTGCAGGGGCAAGCCTGGAAGATGAGATCCCCCCTGATACTCTGGGGAGGGCAGCCGGTGCAGAGGGTAGCACAAGGTCCCAGTCCCAAGCATCTGTGCGTGGGCTGGTCCCTGGCCCCCAGCTGGGGGCTGCCCTGCAGCAGACCTTCCAGCACGTGCTGCAGTGGGGCGACCAGCTCAGTCGCACTGTCCTGGGAGCTGACAGCCTCCCAGAGACCTGCAGGCCCAAGGCAGGCCCTCAGGACACTGGGGCTGGCCTCAGTGGCTGGTGGGGCCAGCTGAGGCAGGCCTCCAGGATTTATGCTGCTCCTAGCAAGGAAAAGTTCCCTTTTGTCTGGTGGACAAAGCTGCAGACAGCCGCGGGGGATTCCAGCCCCGGCCAGGTTGCGCGATCCCAAACATCCGTGAATGAGCCTAAAGGCACAGAGCTGCAGCTCCTTCAGACCAAAGCTGTCCCTGAACTCTCCAGTCCAAAGCCCAGCAGCAGTGCTGACACCTCTGGGACCTCTTCCCCTGAAGACCTCATCCTGCCTGCTGGAGCTGGAGCACCCACCAAGCCAGATGATCCTGCTGCTGAAGAGAAACTCCAGGCTGTTTGCCCAGAGCCTCATGCAAATAGGAACCAGGCAGCACCTTCTGACGCAGAGGCGCGTGGTTGTCCTGGTCCTGACAAGGGCAGCTGGCTGGGCCGGCTCTTTGGAGCCACTAGCCCCTCTGCCAGGAGCTTCCCTCCCAGTCCTGACACCATCTCAGCTAGGTCCAGGTAAGACCCAGCTTGGGCAGGCAGGGTGGGGGGAGAAGCATGTGCTGAGGAAGGGTTTTTCTCCCAGGCAGCAAATGGAGAGCACACCATGAGGCTCGCTGGCCTTGCAGGGTGTCTTGTACTGCCTGTTATCCAGGTTTTGTGCTCCTGGGATTAGCACATGTCCCAAGTGCTGCTGCCATCACATTGCATCAGTCCTTTAGAGCAGCAGGAGCTCGTGGTGGAGGTTCGGTGGTGCTTGATAGGGCCTTTGTCAGCTCCCAGACCACCAGAATAGCCTGAGCAGGATGGGTGGGAAAAGGCTTCCCAGATGACCTTGTGGCTTCCTTTGCTTTGTGGCAGGAGACCTTCTAGCTGGCTGTCCCCCAGCGCATGTGTCCTGGCTGTGGTGGTGAAGGGGCTTGCATCTGAGAAGACCCATGCCCAAGAACAGCAAGAGAGGAACACATCCAACTCACCCCAGACTCACAGGTGATGCAGGACACTGTAGTGCTTGGGGCTGCAGAGCTGGTGCTGGATTTTTCAGGGCGGGCGAGCAGGGGAAGCAGGGGCTGTTTCCAGACATAGCCTGGCTATCCTACAAGCCTTTGTAGGGAAGGGCTTGCACCAACACTCCTTGTTGCCAAGTTCCACCTTGACTGCCCCCCCTGGGGATTCCCCCATCTCCTGCTGAGCTTTGGATGAACCTGTGTGTCTGCCTAGCCCTGGTCAGTTGTTTTTCCCAGACATTTTTGCGGGGAGTTTTGAGCATTTTGTTTCTCTTGTATGCTTTCTGGATACACAGCAGCTTGTTGGAGCAAGCACGTGGCAGCTCTGACCAAATTGTGGCAGGTCAGAAAAGCTGTAGTGGTCCGTCTGTGCTTGCGCAGTGTCTGTCCAAGCAAGCACAGAGGGCGAGTGGCCATCCCACACCACGTTCAGCTGTCTCCCTCCTCCCCAGCCCTCGCTGGCCCTGACCTAGATCTCCCCACCACGTCTGCACAAGAGCTGCTCACGCTCTGCTGCTGCTCCAAGGGTCTGTTTGGCAGGACAGCTTTGTGATGTGGCTTCTCAATCAAATCCATCATCAGATGGCATCTCTGCCTGAGGAGGGTGGTCACTGGCTCCACACACGAGCATCAAAACCCCTCCAGAGTCCTGTGGGAGCTTCTCAGTGGTATCTGGGGTCCATGGGGAGGTGAATCCCCGATGGCATTTGTTGTGCAGGGCAGTTCGGGCACTGTGTGACCACACAGGCACGGCCGATGGTCACCTGAGCTTCCAAAAAGGAGACATCCTGCAGCTGCTTTCCACCGTGGATGAAGACTGGATCTGCTGCTGCCATGGAAACAGCACTGGCCTAGTTCCTGTTGGTTACACATCCCTAATTTTGTGAGACCTGAGGAAGCAGGTGCCACCTCCAGGAAGGACTGTCTCCTACCATGTCTTCACCACCTTCAGGGCTGGCAGTTCTGCAGGGGACCCTGCCCTGGTGCCCCTTGCTGCTGCTCATTTGCATGTTACAGTCTGCTGTGGGGTGCATCCCATGAGCCACTGCTGTGTGTGTGTCCCTGCAGAGCTGCTGGCACTTCACTGTGGCTCCCGTTTGGGAACTGCTCTCGCTCATGCTTCCTCAGCTGCTGCCCATGCCAGTGCCGGGGAGGGAAGGACCCTGTCCCTGTGCAGTGCTCACAGTCCTGGATGTTGCCCCTGTGCTGTTGTGTCCTGCCACTGCTGCCACCTCCACGTGCCCTGCTCTGCCCTGGTGCTGGGGCTGGTGGCCCAGGCTGGCCCCAGCTGTGGCTGTACAGTCCCAGCACTCTGTAAATAGTTGTAACCACAGGAGCGAGCTTATTTGAGGGGGGGAAGCTGGAAATAAAGGTTGTGACTCACGTGTCTGCATGTGTGAATGGATCATTGCAGTTGGGGCGGGGGGGAGGGTGGCTGGAAATGGCCATGTGGCCCACCCCTGTGTGGTTGGCCTGGGCTGGTGCTGGGTCTTTGGCAAGTAAATGGTCTTGTGGAAGAAGCCAGCACACATGGGGCTGCGCTGGTGCTCAACATACCAACAGCAGAGGTCAACCACAGTAAGGCATCATGCCCTGGCAGAAAGTGCCCAGTCTCCTGCATGGTGTAGGAAGAGGCAGCTGCAAATATCCAGAGCCTGAAATAACCCTGGAAAAGTGTGCGTCATGCTGGCTGGCTGGTAACCAGCCTAACCCCCGACCCCAAGATGGAAGCTGCACAGCACTAGTAAAGGTATGTGTTTGTTTAGTTATTTATTTAAATTAAACTGATCTTTTTTAGTGAGTCACAGGATGTCAGGAGGGGCAGGATAGCTTGTATTTTTTTCCAAGTTTTTCTCATTGCTTGTGATTTTATACCACACTGTTTACATTTTGTACTGGGCTTCCCAGTAAAAGAGAGATGTGGACATATTGGAGAGTGTCCAACGAAGCGCCACAAGGCAATAGCAGCTTGTCATAGGGGCAACTTTAGGGCCGCTGCTCTCTTCTATGGACCAAGAACCACATTTCATCCTTCTACCTTCCACTGTTTCAGTGGAAAAGGAACCCATGCTTCAGCTGCCAGGCTGTGGCCTGCGTTGAGGATAAAGCTGCTCTTTTTATTCTGTTCTCATTTCTCTCTCTGGAATTTTTACTCTTAGACAAGGGACATTATATCTTAATTGGAATGTTATTTGGCTTGCCTTAAGTAGGTTTGGTTGAATTCCACAACTGCCTCTGGCCTTTGAAATGGGGTCAAGCCAGCAGGAGATGAATCCAGGTACTTTTTCGGCCTTTGAAATGGGGTCAAGTCAGCAGGAGATAAATCCAGGTACTTTTTCAACTTTTTTTTTTTTTAATAATAAAGCATTACAGTCCTTGGCATGGTGTCTCTAGTTTAAAAGGAAGACAAGCGTATGGGTCAAGCGTGGCATTTTAATGACCATAGCGATTCAGGCTAGGTAATGGAAAAAGGAAAAATCAAGTTACATTAGAGGGGGGGATCATCAAGAAGCTATTTCATTCCTAAGTGACTAATGCACTTATCAAACTTATTCCCAGCAACCACTTTTGAACCAGAGGAAGTTTAAACCCTAACAGATTTGCAAGAACTGTATCTGATTAGTACCAACCTTGACAGAGGGTATTGGAGAAAATGGAAGGCTGACAAAGCCTTAGAGAGGCTGTGTTCCTTAATGTTCTGCTGTGTGCCAACAGGCCCAGGGCAGGATGACGGTATAGGATGGGGATTGGGCTGACAGCTCCCGACAACTCAGAACACCTCTTAGCCTTTCTAGCTTACCTGACTTTTTGGTAGCAGAGGGGAACATGCCACACGGTGCAAGTCATTTTTCTGACATGACTGGTCTAATATTAGCAGGGGTAAGTGCACTGCTACTGTGAGATGCATTAATGATGTTGACAGAACTGAACCTGCTGTCTATGATGGCATGGGAGACAATGTCTCTAGGTACCAGGGATTTATATTCTGGGAATAGGCACAAAATTTGTAGATTTAATGGGTCATGTTCATCCTGCCATTACATACAATCACGGTTACACACTCTCTGACTACCAACCAGTCAATGTTTGTGCTGATGCTCCTGTCGCTCTGCATGCATGCTGCCATCATCCCTCCTGCCAAGGTCTGACCAGAAGAACCATCAGCACCAAATTAAATCCTAGCAAAACACCATCACCCATCAAGCAATTGGCTATTTGAAAGAGACAGGGCAACAATCACTGGAAAAGCAGCTGTAGGAGAGTCAAAACATGACAGGAGCAGTTGAGACAAAGAAGCAAGAAAAGAAAATCAAAGACATGTCAAAGAAAACCCCACAAGTCATCAATAGGAAAAGATTTTCCATTTAATACTAGACTCTCTCAGGATTGAGATGCAGGCTTTTTATGCAATTACATCCAATGTTAAAATTGGTAATACATAATTTACAAAGATTAACATCAAAACAATGATCTATTTAGATATGCTTTGTAAAAAGGAAATATATTAGCAGCATTTATTTTCAGCAATCACACAGCCTACACCCATGCAGACTAAGAGTTCATATCTATTTGCAATAATGTAGTGCTTCCTGGTCTTAAAACAGCGATCCTGGTGACAGACTGGTCTTCTCATTATTATAAAATAACCGAAAAATAAAAAAAGTCATTAATTTCTACACCAGTAAGAAAAACAATTCTTTGCACTTACCTAACATTTGATTGTCTAAAAAACATTTTGTTTAGTCTTTCAACAAAAGAAAGATAAAATGACAGAGCTAGTGTCTTGCTTCTGTACGCACTTTATTTTTTAAAAACTTTTTAGTGTTTAACACCATTTGAGACAATGATTTCTGTTTTAAACTAAATGAGAGAACTCAAGATTTTGGACATGCGATATTCCTACTACACGCACGAGTATTTTATACTCAGGGTTCCTGGTACTGTACAGTGCTTCTCTACAGTAAGAAAATATTCCAAACTATTTTCTTATTTCTTTTTTTTTTTTAATAAAATATTTTTTCTCAAAGGGTTTTTTCCTTTCTTTTTTTTTTTTTTCTTTTTAAATCAACACATAAAAGTTAATGGAATGAGTCATGTTCCACTAAGAGTAAAATAATTATAATAATAACAAGAATGTACATTAGGACAAGCTTGGTCCATTAAAAAGGAACATGTAACTACTGTATTGCTTTACATCCACGCAGCAGATATATACAACTTGGCACATTAAAAACTGGTTTTCTTATAAGAACATCTAAAACAGGACTGTATATGCATATGTATGTCTGAAAGACAAAAAAGCAAAGCCATTTTCAAGGGGCAGCGTATGCTGACCACCCCCTCCCTTTGCCACAGCCTGGCCCTGGCCCAGAGACAGGCGACAGCTTCGTGGCTCTGCACACCTGGAAGGTTGTTGGGTGCAGTACAGGGAGTCCTGCTGCAGCACTGGTTTGTGGTACGTTATGGCAATCGCAATTTCATGCAGTGAGAAATCAGTGCCTCGGCTGTTGCTTTCGGGAATAATACTTTTCATCAGGGCAGAGAGAGAGGGCGGTGTGAGATACACTGTCTCTTAATTTAAGAGACAGACATTTTAAGCTGTACAACCAGAACACAAGAATAGTGTTAGCAGTTGATATATTCTACAGTTCACAACAAATACTCGCTCTGAATACTGCTTGACGGTTCATGTAGTGAAGTTTCCTTTTTTTTTTTCCTTTTTAACAGATTTTAATTTGCACAACACACTAGACACACAAGAACCACAGCTTATCAAAAAAACCAACAGCAATGGTGTTGTCAGGATTTGACTTGCTTTATAAAATTTCTCTGCAGAAAAGTGAAAAAAAATCACACCCCGCCCCCTCCCCCCTCTATGACGCAGAACAAGTGCCTCAA
This sequence comes from Gypaetus barbatus, assembly GCA_028022735.1. Classification (NCBI taxonomy): domain Eukaryota; kingdom Metazoa; phylum Chordata; class Aves; order Accipitriformes; family Accipitridae; genus Gypaetus; species Gypaetus barbatus. The sequence goes on along the minus strand of CM051540.1, from coordinate 24,749,130 downwards.
CCAGCCAACTCCTGCTTTGCTCCAAGGTGACTTTGGAAGCTTCTCCTTGTCACAGACCAAAGGTACATGTGTGCACTGGCCATTCCACGGTGAACCTTTTGCACGTGTGGGTGCATTTCTCTCTTCTTGGAACTTGTGCAAATCAGAGGCCACAACTTTAGGGCAGCCTTTAATTTTAAGCCACTGGGCCTTAACCCTCACATCTGGATTTCATTCACTGGCATGGGCCATGGTGGTGCCAACAGTATCTTGTACAATCACAGGTTAATTGGTGAATATGGGGAATATTCTCATCAGTCAGTTGTTATCCTTCTTACCTCCCCGTTTTTATATTTTTTATTTTCCTCTGAGTGGGAATATCAAGCAAAAATAAATTAAATTTGACCATCCTGGACAATAACCACGAGATTTTTCTCAGTACCTAACATCAATACAAGGCACGCCCAACAACACACACACCATAAGAGCACTGCAGAGCAGGGCAGGGCAACCTGCCAACCCAGACATCTAAGTGCTAACTGTTTGTATATTTGTCAGTTTTCTGCTGCCCTCTTTTCCTTGGCTGGTGCAGAGGAAGTTGGGCTCCTGCCCTCAGTCCTCAGCAGACCTTGTAGCAGACTCCAGACCAAAGCTTCCTCTCGTGGCATCACTTCCTGAAGCTGCTCTCTGGGATGGTCAGAGTGCGCCGCCTCAGTTTTCTTCCTGATCCTTCCTCCAGCAAGTAAGTGACATCAATAGCTGCAACAGACCACAGGCTTTTGGTAAAAGAAGGTGATACCAGTAACAGTTTTCCTATTTTCCTATTCACGGTTCTTTCAAGGATGTTTCCATCCACAGTGATATTCAAAACTCCACTGGACAAGGTGCTGAACAACCTGATTTAAGTTTGAAGTTGGCCCTGCTTTGAGTCATATTTGGATCGGATGACCTCCAAAGATCCTTCCAACCTAAATTATTCTATGAGTCCATGATTATTTTGCATTAACTCCCAGAACACAAAAGAGACTGGACAGAGCCCATCGTAGGCTTTAAATTAAAAACAGAGACATACTTAACCAGTGCAACCACTGCACCCTTATTCTACAAGTTAGACAATACCCACGGAAATTACTGAGAACCCAATGGAAAGCTTATTAAAGGTCAAAAGAGGCTTTCCAAATTCTCTTCAGTCTTTCTCTGCATGTCAAGTTTCTCAGTTGTAAACACGGAATAATGGGGGGAATTGGTCTTCAGAAAGTTTTTGTGGTTACTAAAAATATATATAAAACACAGTGTCTATCATAAGAAGTTTCATTTGGATTTAGTGGAAATTGTTACTGTTGCAAAAGAAAACATTGCTGTAAAGAAAACTAATTATTAATAACGTCCACTAGCAGTAAATTCAGACAAAACCATTTATTTTATCAACACGGTCTGCAGCAAACTGAAAACAAACCTGTAGAAGAAATGCTATTGTGTAATCATAGCATAAAATCTCACCATTTTTCCCTGGGATTTTCTCTAAGAGGTTTAGCAGGATTTGATTAAGTCTCTCTCTCTGAATATGCCGCCTTTCCTCTGGAGTGCACAGCTGCCTTGTGTCGGAATTGCTTTCTTCCACCTTTTTATCAGTTTCACAGGTCTCACTAGAGACTGCCTCTTTTTCTGGCTCCTCTAGGCTAGGCATCTCACTTGAAGTTTGATCTTGATTTCCTAATACATCCTCAATAAGTGGAAGAGAATCTTCTTCTTGGTTTAAGTCTTTAATCTGTGGTTTTGAGCGATCTGTTTTCCAGGACGATCTAGCAGGAAAAGAAGGGTTTAAAAACCACAATTTTTGGAGACACTCATCTGAAAGGTCAATCACTAGTGAGTCAAGGACTCCTCAGTAGGTAGGGGGCTTTCTGGAATCTCAGTCATTCGACTTAATACATATGTTCAAACCCACCAGTTACTGTCTATGGGAGGCTATGTTCCTATAACCTTGTTTGCATAATGTCAAATGCAGTCTTTTACAAATTGCTTTTTAATTTCAATTTGTAAAGGTTTTTATCTTCCAAAATATTTGAGCTTGGCACTTACTGATGTTTTTCTGCAATAATCATGGCTCTTGATGGGTATTTTTAGTCTCTAACAGAACAGAGAGAGTACATTGGCCCTGGCTCTTATTACAATGCAAACATGGGCAGCGTGTTCAGGGATCTGATCTCCCTTTGTGCAGGAAGGCTGGATACTCTTGTCCTGGGCTCTGCCATCTCCCACATTCTGTTGCCTTTGCTAACTTTCAAAATGGCTTCTGTACTTTTCCTTATGTATATTATTAAGGAACACTGAGACTGCTTCTATATTCTATCCCTCCTCACTTGTTCCCTTTTATGTCTTTGAAAGTTTAGAGGATTGCTTTAAATAATTTAAACTTATTATTTCCATAGCACCCAGGGGAAATGGGTAGCACAAAGAGTGGGCACTTGACAAACAAACAGGATTATATCATCTCTTCTCAACGAACAATCTGGTAGGTAAGACTCACCTGCCTCCATTTCTCTTGTAGTTGTCTGGTACATAATGAGGCTATAGCAACAATAAAGATTATGGTTAATACCAAATAAAATTCACAGTGGAAGAAAGTGCTCGTCTATCAAATATTCTATAAGTACTGATACAGGACTCGCCTATCCGACACTTTGGAAATGCCAGTGCACGGCTGGCATATCTCGCACATCAGACAAGTTCAAAGGAGAAGGCATAATCATGTAATAAGGATAAATTAGATCCAGACTTATTATGCGATTCTTCTAGATTTCAAGCCATAGACCATCATGATAAAAATCATCTTTGCTTTCTGCACAGCAGAAGTTTGGAACCATCTCTAAACTCACTACAAAAATCTCTGCTTCCAGGAAGAAAAGTGCTTACTTGCAAAATATCTGCCAGATCTGATACCCCTGTGCTCAGAGACAAAGTAGTCCTGTGTAGGAGGATGTGCTCAATGAAGAGTTGCTGCTTCCATGGAATTGGGGAAAATGAGACAGTGAAATGAACAGATATTCAGATGGAGGATGTTAAGGGAGACTGTACTCCATGATTTTGCTGCCTATCTGTCTGCTGGTTTTTTTTGATAAGACATCCATTTTCAGTGATAATTATATATATATATAAAGTAAGCAGTACGTCATTTGATAGAGCAGGGAAATGGAAATAGGAAAATACTGCTTTTCTGTATTGGGAATCACTGTTCAAAGGTACTGCTGGAAACTATTTTTTAAGCAAGTTTATTAATACATGGAGTAATTACACCAAAGGAAAGAAAGCCTGACACAGACAGGCTAACAAACTCACCCTGGACTATATGTTGTGTGATTCTCTAAAACACTGCAGAATTGTGACCAGAAAGTGAGTTTTAAGATTTCCTTCACTCAGGAGTGGCTTAAATAAAATTAGCATCTAGAGTTCAGTCAGAAACCACAGTCTCTAAACTTATACATCACCATTTGTTCAACATATGTTTGCCTTTGAACTGCATATTCTCTGTCTAGTCAATTTATCTTTCCAAGCTTTCTTTCTAGCCAGCTTTTCATCCAGACTGTGTATGCTTATGTGTCAGCTTCCTTCAGTTTACCAAGCTTCATTCATAAACAGAGAGCCAGGGGCATTCAAAAAATATGTCCAGTCTTTTAGCAAAAAGTAAGAAAGCTAAGAGAAGAAACACTTACAGAAAAATCTCTCTTGGGCGTGAGTTTCTTGGGGAAGTGGTCAAAGGCATAGGGCTTGGTGCAGACAGGATAACGATTCCGGTGGATCTTGTAGAAGAGATGAGCTGATTTATCAAGGCGGTAATCACAAATATATACATCTTGCTCCTTCACGCCTTTTGGCCTCCCTGCGGTTTCAAAACAAAGCACATAGGAAAAAAAGTTAATCAGATTCAAGAGGAAACACATGGTATACCAGAACAAGAACAAGCCATACACAGTGTCAGAGAAGTAGGGGGCCATCAGAACTGTTAGGTGGGATGGCAAGCATTCTTGTTTGTTCTCCTTGATTCATGATCATAATAGTGGACACATTGCTAGTTCAATTTAAGAGGAAAACCTGTATACTCTAATCAAATAGTACCCAAACTTTTGCAAAAACTATTATCAACTGCCATCACTTTCTCTTCCCTGCCCACCACAATCCCACCTTACTGCTGTCTCTTCAGTACTGGCCCCCTTAGAACAGAAATCACTGTCCCAGTTCTAAAGCAATAATGCTTCCTCAGCTCTGATACCCTGTAAACATTGGCTACAGCCTTTTTACAGCAGTAACTATTTTAGCATACTTCCCAAATTATTAGAAAGGTGTATTATATTTAATTTCTCATCCCATTAAGTTTCCTTACCTTTGCAGTAGGTGTATAGGTCAAGAACGCAGCACGTTCCCACCACAGCCTCTAAGGGGATAATTTCATACAATGGCACCCGGAAGAGCTCATTGTGATAAAACTTTCGAGAGGGGGAATGATGTGTTTCATGTGGACGGAAATAATGATGACCAAATGCAAACCGCTCCTCTCTGAAGGCGTAAAGGCAAGAGAAAGAGAGAAACAGAAGGGAAAAAAAGACTATTTCTGTAAGCACGTGATACAACTTAATGCCCTCCACTTAATTTTGAATTATCTATCTTGCACTTTTGTAATGTCTGATGAAAAGCGAAGTCACATGAATATTACATATTCAACTTTATCTCCTTCAGTAAGTGGAAATACTCCTAGTGTGATTTTTATGAACACGGCAGACTTACTGTGCTGCTATCATTGGAGCATATGCATTTAATCATGTTACAGTGGCTTAGCAAGTCAGTTATTGTTAGCTGAGCCAATTCAGCTGTCAGTGTGTATTCTCAGCCTATTCCAACAGTGAGGAAAGTACATCAACTTCTATCTCTCATCCCTTGCTTAAACCTCCAGCCTTACATGTTTTTACTTTGCAGTTGTGGAGCACAAGCAGAGACAAGTGGGAAACCATCAAGCCTTTGTAACTGAGCCGTGTTCAGTCCTGCATTTTTAAGCTACGACAAAACTTCCACAAAATTACTGTGTTTTGACAGGTAGGTACATGGAATGTCTCAAATCAAAAGACGCCTTGAACATACTTCTCATTTTTCCAGAGTTTTTCAATGCGGAAAATATCGAGTTTCTCCCTGTTGATGTGTGACAGCAGCCGATACGACTGCCGGACAGGGTGTCCATCTGGAGTTCTACGGCTGTCTCTCATCAGGTAAACACAATCACCTGGCAAGAGGCACAAAATACACACCTGTAAAGAACTTTTCATGAGTCCAGCACACCAAAAATAGAGGAGTAAATGGCTTCATTAAAACTAACATGACAGAGCTACCTAATGTTGAATTGTAAAGAGCAATGCAAAACCAATGCAGAACCCGCAAAAGGAGGAAAGGTTACCTTGATCATTTTCACAAAAGCTTTATAGCAAGAACTAAACATAACTTCAATTGTACGCCCAGACTGAAAATACTAACATGTACTGAATCAAGATAAATTATGACAGACCACAGGATGTGTAACAAATAAGTTTTGATTAGGAAAATGTGTCAAAATTAGTGATAGCTGCAATGTTTAAAGAATAAATCTAAACTTTAAGAGATAAGACACTTAGAGAGATTATTATTAAGAAAATAAATAATTGACTGAGAAGCCCCAAGCCTTTGATTAGTCCAGCAGAACTCAAATAAGATGCATAGCTCAGGAAAGGTAAGCAGAACTCAAAAAAGGCTGAACAAAATGATACTCCTGGCAACTAAAAAAGTCTTTCCCAAGTGCAACCCCTAAACAGGTCCCTAAACTTCTATTTATTCATTTTGTCCCATGAGTGAATTAACTCTTTAATTTCTCTGCTCTGACCTGTGAAATGGCATCAAAAGTACTTCCTCTCCACCCCCCAGACTTGACTCCCATTCTTACTTGTACATTGCACCTTTCTTTGTGGCCATGACTATCATTTGATAGGGTGAAAATACACTGCTCCATTCAAAAAGACTTTCTCCTTTAGGGAAAAAGCTTTAATCAATAATGTTCACAAAGAACCTGAAGAGTCTCACAGGGAGAACATTTGGGAAACTAAAAGTATTACTGAAAATATAATTGGATTTAGTATATAGTATTTAAAAATCAATTCTACCTTTTCTGTTATTTATCGCACAGCGAACAAAAAACTGGGAGGTCCCAAGTCATAAAAAAATTAAGAAAAACTACCCTGGGTAAGATCAAAGGTCATATAGCATAGTATTCTAGCTAGAAAATTGGGCAGTAGCAGATGCTTAGGAAGAAAAAGCATAGGAATAAGGCATGCATAGGAAAAGCCTTCCCTTCAGGCTTCCTTTAATCTCTGTTTTACAGACTTTTAAAGCTAAAGGCTATAGCTGGACCACTGTGCATAAACAGGCAGGGATTAATCCTTCCTCCAATAATCTGTCTTATCTTTTTGGAACCACTTATACTCTTGACCTCTCCAACTTCCTGTTGCAATGCTTCCCACAGTTTAGTTATGTTTTTGTAAAAAAATACTTCCTATTGTTTAAGTAAGTTGCCTGCTAATTTCAGTGTTTGTTCCCTAATTTCTACATTGTTGCACTTTCCTATGCCACTCATGATTTCATAGACCTTTATCATATCACCCTCCAAATCATCTGCGTAGACTTTGTTCACAGCAAAGATGTTTCATATCTGATTAACCTTGTCATCGTGCTTGTTTTTACAAGTAGTAAGGTACTCTTTCTGAGATGGGATGACGAGAACAGTACACAGCATGCAAGACAGACACACCGTAAGACTACAGAATGGCACAATTACTTTTTCTGTTTTGTTCATAATAATTTCTAATACTCAATCTACCTTTTTGACTCATGCCAAACATTTCTCTTATGTTTCCATTAAATTGCAATGACCCCTGGATTTTTTTTCCCCTAAGTACATACTTATTTTTGTGTATGTGCAGTTATGTCTATTTTCCTTCCATGCACATTACTATTATTTAATTAGCAGGTTCTGTCTCTGTTACTTCCACAGCTTAGTAAAAAGATGCTAGAGAACCACCAAGTACAATGTGGCCCCAGGTTCACAAACACCTCAGTTTTGTTCTCCCTTAGCTTATACAAACTTAAGATTAAAGTGAAGGATATGTAATTATATTTTCATAAATATGATCTCATTTATCAATCTTGTATAAGTTTAAAAGATGATCTTAAGGACTCCTCGTATGCAAAACTCGCTTTAAGGTTTTATGTAGTCGCCTGTCACTGTAACAGTGGAGTACAGTACATTGCACTATTAAAAAAATCCTGATTTAAAACAGAGATGACATGGGCCATTTGGGCACTGACATCTGCCTACTACCATGAAGCCAGCTTTTAAACCTTCTGGTACACCAGGATCCCTATTAAACAAATAGAAGCTGTAGTTGTAGGAAGGAGAGATAAAGTTTTATTCTAGCTTGATTAAGTAAAAAATGGACTGAAGACAGAATGACATAGGCTTGCATATAAACTAGCAGAGTGCAAGCTCTTCAAGGACTCAGCGTGTATTTGCTGGTGATAAGCCTGTACTCACCCATTGTATTAGCTCTTCTTACTATCTGAACTATAGCTGGGATAAGATCATCTTCATTTTACTATGTTAAGGATTACTTTTAAGCAACCCACCTCCCTAATTTCTTTAAAAGACTCGTAGAGAAAAAAAAGTAAGGTACACGCTCAGACCAGCTGCTGGCCCCAAGTAAAATGTAAATAAAACCACCTATTTTTGGCTGTTATTTTACATTTGCTACTTTCAACTCTTCTTCCCTACCTCTTCAGTGAGAATAAAGCAACTCTAGTACTTACTGTACCTGACTAAAAAAGGAGTATTCAGAAAGAAATGTACACAGATACTCTCTTGCCCTAAAGATCAGGAAGCTTGATTTCAATTCAAGTTTATCCAGGTGTTACTGACTACTGAAATAGCTACCCCTCTGTCTCGAAAAGGGAGTTTATAGTTCTGTGTTTTCACGGAAGAGATGCGGCTGCTATTGCTGGTGCATCAGAGATAATGACATATGACAGTTTCTGGCTATGTGGGTTTTCCAAGATCCATTTTGACTTCTGTTTATCAACTCACATGTGAGGTAGAACTCCTTGTTCACTCTGCAGGACGTGATGGACCAACTGATCAAATCTATTTGCATAATCTCCTGGTTTTACGTGTTAGGTAATTTTTGCAGAGGAAGCATGTCTGTAGTATATAACTCAACAACCTCAAGTAAAATTGTCAAGAAATTAAAAAACTAAGTCCTCTAACCAGAGACTGAAGGACCCTCACTTATTTAGAGGGATTTGATCACAGTAAAGTGTGTGCACTGACACAGTTGGAAGCTTTTCAGCCTTGTTCCTCAAAAACATGAGTTCTCAAGCATGGAACTGGAAGACAAACTAATTCAATGTACAGACACAACTCCCCAGCAGCAAGGGTGGACTAAGTCACAAACGGTCTCAAAAGCACTTTTAGTCTTTATCACAAGATCAGCCTCTTTCTAATACACAACACATAGGAAAAATGTAAGTCTAGGCATATAGTGATTGGAGGGCTGAAGGTGACTATGGTCTCTTTTGCCTTGGAATCTGTAAATTACATGACCTTTTAGAAACCAGAGGGAGTATGTATTGGGTTTGCGTGGCAAGGTTTTGGTAGCGGGGGGGCTACAGGGGTGACCTCTGTGAGAAGCTGCTAGAAGCTTCCCCTGTGTCTGACAGAGCCAATGCCAGCTGGCTCCAAGATGGACCTGCTGCTGGCCAAGGCCGAGCCCATCAGCGACGGTGGTAGCGCCTCTGGGATAACAGATTTAAGAAGGGAAACCTGCAGTGGGGCAGGAGATTGAAATGTGAGAGAAACCCCTATGCAGCTACCGAGGTCAGTGAAGAAGGAGGGGGAGGAGGTACTGCAGGCACCGGAGCACAGATTCCCCTGCAGCCTGTGGTGAAGACCATGGTGAGGCAGGCTGTCCACCTGCAGCCCGTGGAGGACCCCATGCCAGAGCAGGGGGATGCCTGAAGGAAGCTGTGACCCCATGGGAAGCTCGTACTGGAGCAGTCTGTGCCTGAAGGACTGCAGCCCGTGGAAGGGGCCCATGCTGAAGCAGTTCATGAAGAACTGCAGCCCGTGGAAAGGACCCATGTTGGAGAAGTTCGTGAAGGACTGTCTCCTGTGGAAGAGACTCCATGCTGGAGCAGGGGAAGAGTGTGAGGAATCCTGCCCCTGAGGAGGAAGGAGCGGCAGAGACAACATGTGATGAACTGACTCCAACCCCTATTCCCTGTCCCCATGCACTGCTGGGGGGGTAGGTAGAGAATTTGGGAGTGAAGCTGTGCCTGGGAAGAAGGGAGGGGTGGGGGGAAGGTGTTTTAAGATTTGGTTTTACTTCTCATTCCCTTACTCTGGTTTGATTAGTAATAAATTAATTTTCCCCAAGTCGAGTCTGTTTTGCCCGTGACAGGAACTGGTTGAATGATCTCTCCCTGTCCTATCTCGACCCACAAGCTTTTTGTTATATTTTCTCTCCTCTATCTAGCTGAGTGGGGGGGAGTGATAGAGCGGCTGCGTGGTGCTTAGTTGCTGGCTGGGGTTAAACCACAACCGAGAGTAAAAAACTGTTTCTTCTACTGTCTTCAGGATGCCCTATATGCCCGTGTGCCTGCATCACAACAATTTCTATAGGCAGGTGAACTGCCTCAGAACTTTTGGCAGAGAACTTGAGACGAGCAATGAATCCACAGATTTCCCCTTTTTCTACTGTAGCTGTGTATTCCTTTCTAGCATCTTCTGGTTATACACCTTGCTTACCTATTCCCTGTAACTGCAGGGGCACTTGGTACCTAACAGTGGCAGTTTGGTCTCCTTTGTCCTCTGCCAATGGCACATGGAGTTCAGCCACGTAAGGACGAACATTTCTCTAATTAAAAGTCACCAAGACCAGATTAGAGGTACATGAGTGAAATAAAATGTGTCATGACAAAAATTACGTTAATACTATGACTGGAAGATGCCACAAAACCCAGCTAAACATAATCCATTTTAACAGAAAACATAAAAGCAAGTACTGATACAACCCTAGAAAGTGAGTTACTCTCCAGCAAGGAACCCAGCATAAAACAAGAAATAGCAAAACTAAATGGCTGAACTCTAGACAGCATAGACAATGCAGAGCAACAACAAAAAAGGAAGACAGAATGCAAACTCTAGAATTCTGCAGAGGGGATAAAGAATACAATGTTCTTGGACCTTTTTTTTTTTTTTTAATTCTCCACTTTCCTGAAGACTCTCCCATTCCCCTCTAGCAAACATACCAACTGGTTTTACTTATTCAAGAGCAGTTCTCTTAATAATTTTATAGGCTTTTTTCTAACCTTGTATGTATCTGTAGGATGAAATAAAAAAAATAATAATCAGTGAACTGAATTATGTGGCTGTGTAGCTGCCTCTGAAAGACTCAGGGCTTTGAAGCAATGTCCAGAAAGATACACTTTACAGAACAAACAAGCAATAAGTTGGGTGTTTTAATGACCATTCTACACTAAAATACTGAAGGCCTAACAGCCTTCTTTGCCTTTACTTCTAAATGTTAACTACCAGAAGTTGGCCCAGCATCTTCCTTCTCTGGCCACGAGGAGAGCCCTATGTGTGCTAAAGGTAATTAATGTTTCTTCTTCAACCAGCCTGTGAGAACTCTTACTATGTGTCACTCCCATAATAGCAAAGACTGCAGCTTTCTACTTGCAAAAAGATAAAAGCATTTCAAACAGGGTGATTCCAGAAATCTCTGTACACTCTTATCTGATGGAAATCACAGCAGCCACCAGAGTTAGCACATACCTTGGCGCAGAAGCAGATCATCCCGTAATAAGCATATATAATAAACACAGCCAGGCTGGGCATAATGGGGACGAGGAATCATGGGAACCTCCTGGATGAAAGAAGAAAAAAAGGAAGGAAATTCTGAGATGCCCACCATGATCAGTGCAAAAATGGGGCTGATATCCTTTTGGAAACATGCAGAAGAGCACAGAGAAGAACTGACACTTAATATGATTAAGACTAAACCAAGGAAGCTATACTACAAAATGAGAATCCCACACTGGCCTTGCCAATCTCAATAAATATAAATGCAAGAGCTGCTTTAGTTTGTAACTGTAGTAATGAAGAGGAGACTTTTTTTTTTTTTTTTTACCCTATTCACAGATCGAGGTTCACACTGCTCACACAAGTAGTGTTCAACATCAGAATTTACACCCATACAGTCACAGTGCTGCCAGACCTAGAAAAAGATACATCCCAGTTAGAAATTCCTATGATAGATTTTATTTACCAATTGCATTTTCTCAAAAAATATTAAGGAAAGCAAGAAAACAAGCAAGGAATTTCAAGATTTTCTGTGAACTATTTCACACTATGTCAGAAGACAGACAAGATCCCCATGCAACTGTTTGTGTAAAAGCCCAGAATTGTTGAAATTAATTCTGCTCGCCTAAAGACAGGAGTTGTTGGCAGTTTCAGAAAAGTGCTAGCTCCTCTATATAGAAATGCAAGTTGCATCTCCTCTGTGCAAACAGAATCTCTCAGTTCTTTTGGAGAGGAAATGAAGGTCTGAAGAGGTAATTAATGCTACTAGCTACATGGAAACTGCTGGTAAAAGTTCCACTGGTTATGGAGAATAGAAAAAGAGTACCAGACTCCATTTTGTGTTCCCCCTGCCTCACCATGCACTTTTCACACTGGATCATGAGTCCTTCATCTTTGTAAAGGCCACAAATGCAACGGATCACATCCTCGTCCTTCTCATGCCCATTTTCTTTTTCGCAGACCGATGTCTCGCTGCTGTCAGCTTCACTTGCTGTTTCTCCCACAATTTCATCAATTTGGGCAGATGCCTCATGGCGAGCGTTATAATATGCTTTCCGTAGCCGGCATACATCACGCCCAGTTGGAGATTTTCTGCCGTAATATTTCTGAATAAAAACAAAACAAAGAATCAAAAAATATTTTTTTTTCCAGGTTCCATGCTTTTGGTGCATTCCTCCTGTCTGCATGCACCCTTAAAGGTGTGATCACTAAAGCTGCATCCAAAAATGTGGTATACACCTGTCCATCTACTTCCTTATTTTGAACAGCAGGTCCATGTATCTTATATATGACACTGAAGAACAAGGTACCTCTGCCAAAAGGTACTGAAATTTCATTAGGTTAGCTGTTCATGCATGTTCTTGACCTTCTATTTGTCTGACCTAAGGCAACCAAAAAGCACTAAGAGTAAGCTGAAGCACATGAACTGCTATCAATGTGATGATCCATTTGTGATGAATGGACAAATTTTCCTTCTCTAAAATATTTTTCTTCTTTTATTACTGTAAGTCAGCAAGAGCATTAAATGAGGGTATATCCCCACTGTCTATGCAATAGCTTTAAGGCCAGAGAGAGCCTCACCTCTGCATTCCGGAAGACCTTCAGCATGTCCCCATCAAAAGCTTCCACAGTTTTATAATAGCCAGTCAAAATCTGTTTCTCAATTGTGGCAAGGTCCAATGGGTCAGAGATCTTTTCATAATAGTCTGCATTTCTAAAATGGGAATGTATGCACAATGTCATTTTCACTAGCAATTCAAAGCTGTGCAAATCCATTATAGAAAACTATGGGCTGCTTGAGAAGCAAGTACTTACTTTTTCTTTGGGGGCAGGTTCAGGAGGGGAGCTGCAAGAGCCTGCCTGGAGGAATCTGCAACAGGAACACACAGTTTAGCAACACTTACTTGAGTAAAACTTAAAAAGACAAGTAACTAACAGCGCTCAGTCTAGGTTAAAAAAAGACTCTTCTACTATCTATCTGAGGCACAGGGAATTGAAATGCTTTTGCATTTCTAGAAGTTGGTTGCTGTAATCAGACTACATGTATCAAAATGGAGGATAGTTTCCCTGCAATTCTGTCAATTGTACCATTTTGCTGAACTACTGAAAAATAAATTTAAAAGGATAGCAACATCTGCAGATTCTGGTGGCAGAGGAAGGGGTTGAGGATAAAGTAAAGTGATTACTGGTAGCAGGAGAAGGGCAGGGCGGGAAGGAAGGTTATTTAATGTCCTCAAATAAAACTCATTTTTCTCTAGTATTTTCTATTCAGAGAGTCCATTGTTCCAGAGGCTGAAAAAGTTTCCATGGAGATTTTTTTAGGACTGTCACCTTCACCTTTGTAGGATATGATGCTATCACATATTTCCTTGAAGATTTGTGCTAGGCGGGCAGCACGAGCCACTTCAATATTCTCTTCAGCTGCAGCCAAGCGTCGTGTTCTCACAGAGCGGGAGGTCTGAAGGGCTGAAAACTGGGTCATGAAGACATCTGAAAGAGGGCAAAATAGAATTCTTTCTAAACAAAAAATTAAAGATCAAATTACAGCATCTTTTCTGACTCAGCAACTCCATCACCAATTATTAAAATTAACATGTTTTCTAAGCTACCATAACAGTAAAAGACTTCAGTTTCATACTCCTAAGTTGGCTCTCACTGCTTATAGCTCATCTAAATGGTTAAGCTGGTTATCTAAGTATTTTATGTTGCTGGAGCAAATACAGCATGTCACTGAATTCACCCAAAATACTCACTTCCAACTTCTCATGTACCAGACAGTGAGGACCAAACCCTGCATGGCTGTGAAGATTATGGTCCTATGAATAGAGTGCTATTTTTGAAGCAGCATTAATAAAGTTTTTCTGATAGTCATATTTTGTCCCATTCCTGTAACTGACTACATGCCAAAAAGCTTTGTTTTCTAAAGGCCCAAAATCCATTGAATTATGAGGATAAATGACACTTTTCAAAGTCAGCGCAACTGTTTCTTGTCTAGGGATATAGAAAGCAGAAAACAGCCCTTCTCTGTAAGGGTGTAATCATGGAAAACGTTAAGTATCATCCTCCTCCTCCTCTGATAAACCACTCTTGACGAAACATGAGACATGACAATTTCTACCAGGACTTGAGAGACATCAGGGCTGCTGGAGGAACACAAATGAATCTAGCAACCAGACAAATGGTTTATATAGTACAAAATTCTCATCCTTAAGAAAATAGCATTAAGTGTTTCAGAGGAAATTGCAGAATGCCATAATGCAAAAAATACACTGAAACAGCAAAAGAGCTTGTCTTACCCTGCTATGTAAAGATAAGGGCATACAAACACATATATAGGTATTTTTAGCTGTATAGCATTCCCTGTATTTATTACAAAAGGTACATGGATCTTGTAGTAATGCTACATTTGATTTATACACAGAGTTTACTTAAACTCTTCATGGGCATGTCATATAGGTTCTCAAAGTAGCAACCTGAGGAACCTGTGTTGGCCTCACCAGATTTAATGTTGCCATCATCCCGACAGATTCCATTCCAGCGGTTGTATAGTGATGTGGTATGGATATTGTCACTGACATGCTTCACTTCCTCTTGTTTTTGTCGAATCTTTTCCCAGTTTCGTACCAAAAATACATGGTGTTTTAGCACAAAATTCCTACAGAAATTAGAAAAGCATTAAAAAAATCACCTTCTTACTGTAAAATTAATTCCTTAATGTGTCACCTTCTTACTGTAAAATTAATTCCTTTATGTGGGGAAAAAGACAGATATTCAGAGGTACACTTCTGTACCTTCTCTCAGTGGAGAAGAATTCCACCCTAGCTGGTGAAAGGAGAACTAAGAACTGCTTACTCAGACATTTCATGATGCCCTATCTTACAGAAAAAAAAAATACTTTCAACATTTACATAACACTCCATTTCTGAGGAAAATCCCACTGAAATCATTCCTTACCTTTCTCTGTTAGACATGGGCTTCATCTGAAGCTGTGGTGTCAGCCTTGTTGGTGCATTCACACCTTCACTGGGTTCCTCTGGGATGTGGCCCCTCTGGAAAACAGATCATTCTGATAGACAGGAAAAACTGTGCCAAGAACTTAGCAAAGCAGTAAAAGTAGTTCCCGAGACAGAATCTGTAGCATTTCTCTATAGTATTTCTCTGAAGTTTAAAATACACAAATACACAGGTTTTCGGTCCAATGGCACAAACTGATTTCCTATTAACCTTTATCCACCAAAAAAGCTGTCTTTACTACTTACTCTCTTCTTTAGTTTGTGCTTTGACTTCCTTTTCTCTTTCGACCGTCCAGGCCTTCTGTGGGTGCTCACAGGCTGATTGCTTTTGCTTGAAAGTCCATTCATTCGCTGACTTTTACCCCCAATTATTCCTCTGCATTTGTCAAAACCACATTTGCAGAGTTGCTTTGGGGAAAAAAAAAAAGGAAAAAAAAAAAAGAAATTCTTTTAAATAAACCCCAAAACATTTAGATTATATCTCAATATTATAAAGAGCCTGTTCTGTCAAATACAACACAATAGGTTTTGTTAATTGACCTTCAACTTTACAGAACTGTTTGTCCTTGGTGAGTTTTCTCAAGGTCTTGCACTGTGATCCTCACCTGTTTTTCAACATTAAATGAATGAAAATTGTAGTCGTAAGTCAATTCAGTACCAGCAGGCATGTCTTTAAGCGCATACAATCCAATCCGGTAAACACCATTAACAGACCTGCAGGGAAAATACATTAAAAAGAAAATTGTCTTCATCCACATAGTGGAAGTGTTAGAGACGGGAAGCAACACTTCTGCTGTGCCCTGGATTATGCTTGTTCTTAATTTGTACGGCTCTCTTGTTTATTTCTTACAATAAACTTTGAAGACTGAAAAAGTGAATACCGTATTTACAAAGAGTTGGAAGTTGTGCTTCAAATAGAGAAACTACAAACCACTTGGGCTATCATGGCAGATTTACTTATCATCTGCCAAGATTCAGGCCCTCACCCTAAACCAAAAGCTTACACTGAACATCATACCTTGTTTCACAAAATGCACTAAAATTAATTGCCTCTCCAATTATTTTACTTATTTTGTGTGTTGTATTTTTAAATTTAAAACCTGATTACTACTGCTTAAATCCACTAGAATTATCTGAGAATCACAAGCTACTCTGCTGTACTGCCACCACAGCTGATTCTTATTACAACCATCTGCTATTCCACTCTAAGTTATTCACTACAAATTTCTCAGTACTTCCTACTAGTCTGGCACTGGATTTCTTCTGATAACATAGTACTGATATGACACAGGGCGTGCTGAAATCAGACTACTTCCCTGTTTGCCCGCTTTAAAAAAAAATATTTGAATTGCCAGAAGGAAAGAATATATACACATAGATTATTTTACAGCATTACCTAGGCTTCAAAATTAGTAGCAGGTTAACAGTATGACAAACAACAATGTTGGATTTGCCTTGCCAGAAAACTTAAGATCCTGTCTCCAAAACATCCAACACTTGAAAACGTTACATTACTTGTGCAATGCAAGCATGATAGCAAATATTATTTACACTGTTCAGCTTGATTCCCCTCCCTATTTGAGATCAGATTCTCTTAGATGATCTGGTTATCTGTATCTTAGTCACTGGTATACCAGTCTTCCAGTAAACAGAATATATTTTTCTTACCATTTCTGCATCTCACAGTTAGGATTACAGCTGTGGTTGATAAAACGAGCCTCATTGCCCATACGATAACTATCTATCACCATTCCACTGTCTAAATTCAGGCAGTAATGATCACTGTGATTATGGTACTGTTCAATCATCCGGTTCCTAGGAAGCAACACAGGAAAGTTATTTATGATTCTGCTTGTTGCTGCAAAGCAAACAGGGAGTAACACAGTAATAGCGCATTCAAGAATTCTGAGAGAGGGTTTTGAAGAAAAAGCAATTATAATCTTTTATATTTTATAGAACCGTACACCTAGAGATGGAGGAAAACCATTATTATACCTATTTTTATAAGTCAAGGCCATTGACAGAGCTTGGATTAGAATTTAGAAATTTGCTCTTCTGGAATGCTCCCTTTTGGGTTCTGCTGATTATTTGTATACATTTCATGTTGATAACCTGTGTATGGAAGAGAAAATGCAAGTATACATTCTTTGGTGTGTATATGTATGCATGTGTACAACAATCAGCTTCTTCCTTTCATTATCTGGGACTGGACACAATTTCTGGAATTTACATTCATGGATTACAGCTACCTCTTTTTAGCAAGAGAGCAACAGTAACAGGAGTCAGTTGTGTTAGCAGTTATCTCTGTATGAGAAGATAGCATTTGTTTTCTGATGGAGCTCTAAGAGTAGCAAGTATGTCCCTCCAACATCAATTATCCTATGATGCTATGTCGTGAACAAGACTACAATTGCTTTCTTTGGTTATTAATGCTCCCACTTGTTCTTTTCATACCTATCTGCAAAAGCTCATTTCTCTTCCTGCCCCATTCTGCCCCTCCATTCTACCTTGTACAGTTCAAATCCTGCACAGTACTCATATCAAATTCACATTCACTTTGGCATTTACAGAGCAGATGTAGCAGATGATGCATTCCAAACACTTAATCATTCCTCTCTATTTGACTGAGAAAAACTTGGGTGATCAAAAAAGTTGAATTCTAAGCCTTCATTCTGGTGGCTGTGACCAGGAAAGCATTCTTTTTTTCCCCTTACTCTCCCCTTTGTTTCTAAGAATTTCCCAGCAATGATAATAGATGCTAAAGTCATTTATTGAGCCTTCCATGCTAAAGCAGCAAATAAATATTTCTACCTGAATTCTTGCTCACTAACAACTTCTCCCAGATATTCAATGATAAACTGTCCTGCTTTCAGGGGTTCTTTGGTACGAATACCCCATCCTTTCTCCTCAGCCCGGAACCTTTCCAGGCACTGCACCCACTCATGCCTCTGTATCCGCTGATTACAACACTGTTCACCACAAGGGCAGGTGTTTGGTGAACACTCCGCAAAGATCATCCTAAAATAAAAAACAAAGAAGTTAAAGGAAGGTGAATAGCATACTCTTAGATCCATCACACAAGGGGAAAAAAAGAAAAAAAAAAAAAAGAAAAAAAAAAAGAGAAAAAAAATTCCTCTGTTAAACAAAAGTTATTAAAGAACTAAAATGCTTCTTGTTTTCAAGGTATAATTCACTCCAAGATTCACAGCCTGGCTCTCACTGCTATTCAAAGAGCAAAATGGAGCTTCTAATAGGATCTTCCTCTGAAGAAAGAGGTAGGGGAGCATACGTGCAGCACAAAGTTACCCTTTATGCTCTGTAACAATACTTTTATTACTGGGGCTGCATCCAGGACAACTCTTAAGATATTATTGTCTTATCATAGTCAGTCAACCAATTTCTAACCTGTTAAGACAGTCCTCCACACAGCCCTTTCCATTGTCATCATCTGGTTTCTTACAATTGCAGGTAGTGGCCTCATAGCCAGAAAGAGGCTTGACATCCACATAGACATCTGGAGAAACAAACAAACAAACAAACAAACAAACCCAAACAGGGAAAAGAATTCTTCCAGATGAAAAAAACAGAACTATTTATCTACAGTATTTTCATTCCAATTACATAAAGCAAAAAAGAAGGTGGAAGAGTCTTTGGTAGGACAAAGAGCATGACAGAAAAGAGGGGTGTCGTGAAAATTCCACAGTTAACATATTTTAGTAATAAGATTTTACTTACTAGAACGGATTTTTTTATAAAGTGGGACATCTGGCTTTTTATACAACTAAAAGGAAGAGAAAGAAAATTTTAATACATTGCATAAGTGCATCTGTTTTTCAAACGAATCAGGGAAATTACGTTCTGTACATATGTAACAGTTTTGTACCCATTACTAGAAAATACATCTGCACTCTCTTCTTTAGGCTCAGACTACACTAGCAAATAGGTCAAAAAAAGTACCTGAATAAGTAGAACTTAGGCTTAATGAGTTAGCTGAGCAGTTTTTCTAACATATTGTTTATTCTTCCCATACTATTTGAACAGAGCAATATGGACAACAGATATCATGAGGACAGACTATTCTGAACAATGCTGTTCTTTTCAATGCTGAAGAGTAATTATTTAAATCTACTTTGGAGAAAGCATCTGTGGTGGAATTACTATGTGCCAACACTTAAAAAAGTGAAAAAGAAAAATTAAGGTGCTTATCAAAATGATTGGACTCAAGGATCTTAAGGGTCTTTTCCAATCTAAATGATTGTGGTTCTATGAAAACTGTGACTATAGGTAGGAGCCAAGAGAAATGCAGATTCATCTTCCAATTAAAGAAACTTCATCTGCAGATAGAGATGACTCGAGGGAAAAGGGAAGCTTAGATCACATTTCCTAACTTCATATATATTCCATCCTTTCAAACAAGCTTTAAGGAATAATTTCAAATTACTCCTTATTTCACACACATTTACTGCATTAACAGCCTTCCCTCAGTGACATATGTAGCAGATAGGCACTGAACAAACCATACAACCTATACAACCATTGTACAAACAAAACTACTCTGTAAGGGTTTTCAACATTCTAGGTAGGTACGGAAAATGTCAAGGAAACAGATTATGTATATTTATTATTTATGTAATACTGCATAGATAAGATAGGCAGATGTAAGTAATCTTCAATACATGGCAAGAAACTTCCTTGGCTGAAATGTCAACAATGATCATTACTTTAAGATTAGATTTTGGTGGTATTACAAAGACTAGCTGGAGCCACAACCACCTGGGAATTTGCCTTGCTCATTTACATGCTTAAGTTACATGTCTGAGAGTGCTTTCTTGCTGTAGAGCTGGGGACAGATGTACCCTCCAGCCTTAAATCCTGTGTTAAATCACTTGGTGGAAACTTCTCAGGGAAAAAAATATTCCTATTTTTAGGTTTGCACATATTTAAAGCTCTTTAAAAAGAATGAGACTGTTAAACAGTTTCTCTTCTTTCCTCAGTATGAAAATTTCAGCTTGTAAGTGAAAAATAAATTCCACTCTGCTGGGATTGATCCAAGAAAAACAAGGCCTGAAATTTCTCAGTGCTGTTGGCAGTACATCTGAATTCTCCTGAGGCGTGTCTAAAACAAGATCATTGCAGAAAGCAGGCACACTACCAAAATAAAAGTCTGCAGCAAAATTAATGACTTTTTTCAGCAGAAACCCATAGGATTGCTATTTTGCAAGAGATGGAATAACGGAAATTATTCACATTAAATACATATGCAAATCCTTTTCTTCCTCATACAGTGGCAGCAACAAGAATATTCACCAATATACAGGATATATAAACATAGCTTTCACATAAGAATCCTGCTATTTTCCTTCTAAGACTTGTGATCATAATCTTGGCAACCCAGTAACTTTTTATCTTGTACCTGATTGTGTTTCCACTGCCAGAGGATGTCGTAAGGCAGCTGGAAGTCAATTCTCTTTTGTCTGAGATACTTTCCTGAAAAAAAAAGGTTTGTAAGTTGCACACACTCATATTCACGTATCCCCAAGAGGAAAAAGAGCTGCTCCCAGGCACACCGCCAAATTCTGATAGGGCCTCTCGATGCCTGAAAGTCAAAAAGGCAGAAGAGCAGAATCCTCCCAGAACATATTGTTTGTTAGTGGCAAGCACAGGGAAGAGCCCTCCATGATGCTATGTTTTGCATTCTACTCTGTTGTCATAGTCAGGTTTAAACCTTTATTGACTGTAAGGAAAGCTGCTGCCTTAGATACAAGATGCCTGGTGAGGTAGGTGGCAGAGGGGAGCTGCCTTCTGCATTGATGACTGAACATTACGGATGCCATTGAACTCCAACAGTCACAGTTAAACTCTTAAGAGTAGTGCCAGGAACCTGCAGGTATTCGCCCAGGAGGGGTCACTGAACGTGAGCTACCGAAGGGACAACAGCAAATAACTGACAAAACTGAACACAACTCTGTGCCTTCCGGTAAACACTAGTAACTTCTATGTAGAAATCTCAAAGTTGACACTCTCTCCTGAGCTTTTCTGCATACACACGAATACAATGATTTAGCACAGAGAACAAAATCTGCATGCACAATTCATGCAAGATGGTAAATCACAACATTGTACTCAAAGAAACTGAATTAGTTTTGAAAGTAGTATCCAAGCCTGTTCCTATGACCTTTACCAAAAGAGACTTAAGAACGACTTCAGACTTGGCAAACATATTCCTAAATGTCTCGGAAAGACTTCAAGATGATCCATATTTTCAGCAATAACTGAAACTCGTTTCAGATAGGATTTACTACTTTCATTGCAGATTTCGTCTTTCTTCTAAAATTTACTGCCACACCTAACCTCTTCCCAAAAGAAGAAAACTGACCAATTACATACTTTGTTAATACAAGACCTGAAGTCTGACACAAGCACTAGGTTAGTTCTAGCCAAGATTAAAATGTTCTCTTATCATTTTGTTGGAATATTGTGTCACAAAATTGCAGCGAGTGACTAAGGATGAGGTGTCAGTCTCATGTCTGATTTTCCCAGCTTTTCTAAATGTTAACAAGTGCCTTTATGTTCCTCCAGCAATAGTCTGTGGTTTCATGTAAATTCACACACATACCCTCACCACTGGAAAATAAAAATTGTAATGTTTTCCTTACAATTTACTCCTAAATTACTTTTCATTTTCAATGCTTTATTCATCCATAGCAGGTTCCAGGAAAGAGCTAAATCTGCCGGGAATTTCTTTCACTCCTATGACCTCAGCGGGCGAAACAAAAGGCTCTTTCAGGTGCCCTGGCACCATGCCTGGAGTCCACGGAAGGTCCCTCCAGCCCTTGTCAAGTGGGCACTAGTGCAGTCATCTGGCAGAGTCCTAAACCTTGTAACTCTGCTCAGCAGTTAAACCACTCTCCAGCTACCTGATACAGAGCAATCGAAGCAGCTTTATCTTCAGTGCACGAGCTTGTTTGTGTCTGCTAGCACAAACAAATGTGGGGTCGGGGCCTCATGAAGAAAAAGAGAACAGGATTGTGGCACTGCAAACTGAACCTGAGCATCCCAACAGATGGTTCGGTCATGGAACAGAGTCATATGACCCAATTCAAAAAGGAATTGAGAAAGGTCAAATTTTTGAGAATTCAAATTAACACCTTCAGTTCTGCAATCTGTTTTGTGGTCACTGATTCACACATCTGTCAAACTCTTTGCCTGCTACTACCTCTCTGTGAAAATCAAAGTTGTGTATGGAGCAAAAAAGTTCAGTTAAAGAAGACAAACCAATTAAATGTTTGTATTTGATGGAACTCTTAATGAACAATATGGAATTTCCCCAAACTCTTTGCATGACAGTACTTGAAGTAAGAAATCACAGCATTTTAACAGCTGAAACAATTACCTGAAAAATAAATCAATCTTCGTTTATCCTGGCAAATGACATGAGCTGCAAAAATGTTAGTCTGGAAGTTCACGACCATCCCCTCCAGACAGTCCAGCCCAGTGGACTGGGCTTGTGAACAGCATCCTGGAATTCCATGAGTTCTAAATGCTCATGCTAGCCTTAGGTTATGGCTTCTTTCTGCAGAAGGCAAAGAGGCACCCTAAACCTCATTTCTGTTCTACCCAAGACCTGAAAACAGGGATGAAATAAAAACTTATAGCTAAGTTTTTCATTCTTCCTCACTTTTATACATACTTAAAGACAGACACGATTAAGTGCATGGGAACATGGGAGAAGTTATTATTGCATGCTTAGTTTTTAAGATTTAACAAATGGTCCTAATTGTCTCTGGCTATTCTACTGTAATACTAATTTGAAAAGGAGACTATTGTACTGCATATAAGCAAAAGTATTATGGCAGTTAAAACAGGTTTTAAACTAGACTGGTATCTTCTTATAGTAAACAAAAAATGAGAACAAAGTTCATGTAGAAAAAAAAAAAAAGCCTCTCAAGTCAAACTTTTGCACTGAAGAACACAGACAGATGAGTATGACCTTTGGCAAAGTTCATATGCTGGCAAGGCCATAAAATAAAAAAGGAAGAAGAGGGAGAGAGGCAGAGAGATTGCGAAGTCCGGAGAACTTCCACGTCACCTAAATGCGATACCTGTTCCCCAACAACTAAAACACACATGAAGTACCCACCAACATGAATAGGGGCTGGAAACAATCCATGCTCATGCTCTCCAGGAGTGTACTCCAGCTTTTCTTTCTTTAATTGTATGAGGCGGCTCTTCGGACTGTGGATGACAGCAACACAAAAAAAAAAAAAAAATCAGAATGAGGAATGCCTGTCATTTGCAAAAAACACATTTTCTCTTTTAATTAAAGCACAAATGTCTAGAACATCAGGCAAGGGAATAATAATAGAAATGGCCAAAAAGATTGATTTCCAGGTTCCTTGCCAAACACACTTATCACATCCATTTCAAACTCGTGATTTGATTTTTCTCCATAACTACTATTCAGGCAACATCCAGTGGGACACCATCACCTGTAAATGCCTAGTATGCGATATATAAGTAATAACTAAAAGGACAAAAATAAAAGAAGATCAACAAATAATATCTAATGTTGCTTGCTTATGTATTTGATGTGTTATACATGCCTGCTTCCTAATTTGCTAAGAGCAAACGTTCACGTGCTACTCCTTTAGAAGGCTGTTGATCAAGAAAAGCAGGAAAAGAACAGCACAGTTAAAAAAGCAACTAGACGCCCCCCTTTACAGAAGAAAAAATAGGAATATGAAATAAGAATGGTCATATGGGTCAGGCAGATGTCAAACCACCTAGCTCAGCTTTTATAAACACCTCCTTTTGGCTACTGACAAACTGTGGAAAGAATAAACTGATGTGGTTATATTTAGTACTGCAGCCCTGCAACATTCAGGAGAGACTTCTAAATGTTAGATATACCGAAGATTAAAATTATACTGAAGCCTATTAAAGTTCACTGAAGTTTTTTTAAGGGATTTATTTTAATAATTGGACATACAACTGAAAGCTGACTCAATAAAAAATGTGATATTGTTTAACTAGTGAATGGAAAATGCAAGTTCAAAACAAATTTTGAGATAAAGATATCAACTAAGAATAATTACTGAAGGTCAGAAACAGAACTGATGGATAGCAATAATTTGTGGTTCATATACTCTTCTAACCCTTTCTGGATTTCTGGTACTTATTCCACAAGTATAACAAGTTAATAAATTTTAGATAGTGAAATAAAAGCTAAGGCATACTGCTGAAATGAGGGCTCTGTTGAGCTAGATGCTGTATATACTCTTCTTTAAACAACTCTCCTTTTAATAGACTTATATGGCAAGGCTATAGTTATTATGATACACTTGCATTTACTTTGATGTATACAGGTGGACACATAGCTATCCTAATCAAAAAGCAGTAACATTCTCTCAAACAATAAAGGTTATGTTTTTTAAATATTATAACCCTCTGTTTACTGATGGCAGGAATTAATTTCATTTGCTTTGGCAAACAGACAGCTCCTTTGCCCACCAGGCAAAAATGATATTCTAGACAGAATTAAACCCCCCCCCCCGCAACTCACATCTTCTATCCTTACAAGTTGTGCTGCACTGAATCACTAAAACTTGCAAAGTAAGGCCATAAAGTAACTACTTACAAGACCTGGAAAGCAAGTTCTTATCAAGAGGAAATAAAAAGGTATTTTGAAAAGGCAAAGTGTGAACCTCCATTCCAAGAGGCAAGCAAATCCCTAAACCAAAGGCAGAGAAAAAAGGGAAAACATTCCATAGAAAGGTGACTTAATTCAAGGCAAATGTGCACCCTTTAACGCCCACATATTCAGTATAAAGGAAGCTAATGGAACAATAAATCATGGTAAATAAACTGCAAGGAGGAAATCAGTGTGGAAAGAAAATGCAGAAGGCAATTACCTAAAACCACAAAATATAACATGTCTTCAGGCACTGCAGACACATCTGTCTTACACCTAGTCACAAAGAACACTGGGGAAAGCACCTACTCTGTTTTCCTTCCAAACACAGCAATGAAGTATTGTTAGAGGCTGAACAAAGGCCATCAATACTTTAGGGACTTCGGAGGGAAAGGCTAAGATGTCAAAATAAAGCATAATTATTCATAAAAAAAGGGAATATACTAAAATAATCAAGTATAAACAATACACACAGTTTTATAAATACCATGCAAAAAAAGCCTTGTGAATTAAAAAAGGCCTCTTTACACTATCAGGAAAATGTCTGTATTAACAAGCCCACATATTCCCACATAGGAAGATGACGAGCTAATTTTAGGCTGGGGTTTCTGGGCAGGCAATACAGGTTCCGGTTTTGTGTTTAGCTACTATTTTTATGAGAAGACCTCTCCCTTTCACTTTGCTAAGGCATGCTGATAGCCTTGCAGAAGCTTAAATTTGGTGTCAGGACCTCAAGCACCACTAACACGCCCTTTATGACCCCAACCAGCCTCACAGGGGGCTTCCACTCACATCCTTGGCCCATGGCCCCTGCAGATGCACTTACGCTCAGCCCTGAGCATTCAGTCCCTGCCTGGACTACCTCATGGGTGCACCTATCTCCAGCTCAGCCACAGGAGCTGCGGGTCTGGTGGCTGAGCCATGCACTGGCTTCCTGGCTTGGCCCTGGACCTGCCTGGCAATCCTGGACTGCATCTGACCCCGGTTACCATCACTAGACCTGATCCTGACCTGCAGATTGACTCCCCCTACATAGCCTTGGCCTGTCTCGTCACCACAGACTGGTCTGGCAATCTGGATTCTTGGCTGACGCTGGGTACCATTGCCCAGTCTGTCTGACTAACCTCACTTGGGGCTGTGGGAACGACAGCAGGTTTCCTTTGCTACTGCTTGGATTCCATTCTGTTCGTGTAATTTTTTAACTAAGCTGGAATACTTACTACCTACATACACCTCACTACAGATGGCACAGGTTACAGGAATTCCCAGGACTAAACCAACTGTCCTTACAGCCTAGGATCAGCTGACTGCACTGCTATCAAGGACAAGTACCTGCTCATTTTCATACCATGCTCTTTAAGATGTTTCCCTCGATAAGCAGACATAATGACTGTTGCAGCTGAAAAGCAAAAGATCTCTCCAGAAAGCCAGGATCACTCTCTCCCCTTTTCAAGCAAGCCAGTTAGAACAGGGTGAGACCTCACCAATAATCACAGAGAAATGATACCTTCTAACATTTCAGGTTAGCATACTTTCAACAGTAAGCTGGAGGAGTAGATTTCTGATCGTTTGACAGACTGAAACATAAGCCTGGCTAGATAAGAAATGCTTCTCTCTCTATAATCCACTGCCTAAAGTTGTTTGGTTCAGGTTCTGTAGGGACAAATTTAAAACACCCATTTTGTAAATGGTCTGCTTACCACTAAATAGACTAAACCGGCCTCTATTTGCAAGCTCCCAATAACAGAGCAATGGCAAAATTATTTTTTTTGCTGAAGATGCAAACATTTTGTACCACTCTGCAAAGGCTGAAGGTCAGGCTTAGTCTCAGAATGTCAGTCTAAACTCCCAGGCAAATTAAGAAGGGAACAAAGACCAGAACCACAGTCTTCTTTCCTGTACCTCCGTTTCTCTCCATCTCTCTCCTTCCTTTCTTTCTGATAACCATGTTCCATTTCTGTTCCCTCTCTCCAGCTTCTAGTGTCTTCGCCCTCCACTCTTACCACGTTGGCTGGGATTAGTTCTCTGCGGAATGCACAATTACATTTTTGAGGTGTGAAACCCAATTTTGTCTCTGACTATAGTTTGACAAACATTTTAAGTCAGTATAAGCTGGCTTTGATGCTCCCCACCTTCTGCTGGTATGACTGCAAGGTTAATTGCACCAGGAAACCTACAGTGGAAGGTTAGATTTCACCTGAATCACTATCCCAGCCTGGTTCAGTTGCCCTGGTCATCATGATGGGACAAAGAAAGGGACAGCACAGGAACAGGAATAAGCCACAAAGGTGAGGAGAACGTAAAGCTGATTCTTTTAGTGCAATGTTAGCTTATGCCAACTTAAAGCATTTGCTGAATTGCAATTCATTTGCAGTTCATTTGCACTGTCATTTTAATTCAGCTGGCTGATTTTTCAATAGGTTTGCTTCTAAAATGTTCAGTTACCTACTCTGAGTCACCCTGCAGCTCCACAAACTCTAACATCAGCAAAATGGAGGCACTGTAGGAGGAACGTGCCTATCACGTGGAAACACCACATCCCAGAAGAACAACAGGCCTGCACTAAGCTACACTGTCTGTGCAACCGTAGTCTTCGACCAGCTGTGGATACCTAACTACAGGTGAAATTCAATTCAGTGTCAATCACAGCAAATTCTATAGATTACACTTCTGCAATGAGGACTCATATTTGTTACTACTGATAAAAATACTTTATTATATAAAAATATTATATTCCCCTAAACAATATGCAATATTTTAATTAATTACTCATTTACTAATTATTACTAAATTTCTTTGGTGAACTAGGCTTCGCACTCCTCTAGGAAAGCCCCTGCTGGGTAAACAGATAATGACTCCTGCACAAAATCTTCATTTGCAAAGCTGCAGTCATGTGCAGCCACACACTGAACTTCTCTTCAGCAAAAGATCTGTGTAATTCTTCCAGTGGGAGCTGAGGATTCTGGAAAACTCATGTGGAGGTTAACATCAGATCAGCTATGCTGTCTACAAAACTACATTCAGAAATTGAGGTAGAACCGAGAGTCACTCCAGAAACCATTCCTTTTGTTCTTAGTTCATTTGCAAGGAATCAAAATCTGCTCTTTCTTCACTATGTTTTAATAAACTTTCTAGACCAAGGTGAGTTGGAGTGAAATCTCGTTGAGGCAAATTGTACAATTCAAGTGGCTGCAGAAAAATAATGCAGACTTTTCTCTTTTAACAGTAGACTAAAACTGGCAATGACAGGACAAACATTTGCTGTGCTGTTGTTTAGCAGTTGGATGCGACTGATGTAGAGAGAGGATGTAAATTTTAACAGTACACCTCAGTAAAACTTTCACTACTTCGTATGTTCTAATGATGTTTAGGAAGTATTTAAGCAAGATGCAATAGAGTAGGAAAATGGTCCTTAAGGCAAAGTGTCTGCAGTTGAACACTGCAAACAGAAATACAGAAAAATGGTTTAATATAGAATGCAGAGAATGTTTTAATGGAGACAGTGATTAACACTTAACTGTACCATCACTAGAGGGTGCCGTACGATCAGAGTGTCGCATTTTTGTTCTCAACTAAGATCATGTTTTCATACTCATACAGCAGGAAGTTATTTATATAACAGGATAACAACATGAACTTCTGCTCTCCTCTTGCATTGACATACGTCTGTGCAGTAGAACTGGAACAGCAAGTTAAATCAGCAGAAAATTTAATTACAAAAAAGTGACTACCATTCTACTGATTTAGTTTGCTGAACCAACTTAGTAAAGAAGTGACCCAGTGCCAGCACGAAGGACTGGTGGGATCAGCTTGAAAGCTGCACCTTGCTGTAAGACAAGACACCTAAACTGAGATGGCCATAGTTCTGTCCTCGCCCAGCTATGCATTTCCATGCCTTGTTTCAGTATCAGCTTCAACCAACCATACAGAGTAGTTCAGATTGTGTAGGCAGCATTTGCTTCCTTGGTAGGCTAAAGTTTCCTCAGTGTTCTTAAGCAGCTCACCACAAACATCAGTATCAGTGCAAGGGAAGAACTCAGCATGTGGAGCAACAGGTTAAGGGGAAAACCAAATCAGACCTCTTTAAGCTTCCAGGGAACTGCAACACAAAATGTGATGGGAGAGGAAGGGCTGTAAGTTGAGGTCAGCTTTGTCGTGGCCTTCTCCAGGGTGGTGAACTTGATTCCATCACCATCCACACTACCTACAAACCTTAACTTTCACTTTCTGTATTCATACAATTTTTCAAATGACATGTTTGCTTACTGTCTATGAAATAAAGGTCCTCCCTTGGCTGACTAGGACTGACAATGTAACTAACATTTTATAATAAAGAAAAGGGGAAGACTCTCTCAGGTCGTCTCCTAGGGCAACAGGCCTAATTTTTATGACACAGTATTTGAATGTTGCATGACTCTGTATACCAGTGACAGACCATCTAAATGCTAAAAATTTATCACATCTGCTTTCAAACTATTAGAAACATAAGCAGTCTCACTTTGATCAGACCTAGATCTTTGTTTCTTCCTTAGAGTCTTGATCCTTTCATTGATGCCTTCATTCTACTATGGAAAGAGAATACACCAGAAGCAGCTGATAAACCATACTAGCAGTCTCTCAGTGGTCTCTGTAACATTTTTAAGTGGTGTAAAACATAGTGAGAAGGTGCCAAATTTTCCCTCTTTTTAATCTGTCACATCATATTAGAAGAGAAGCGCAAATTCTTGACTTCAACATATTTGTTCAAATGGCTGTAGAAAACTTACGTAACTACAAACGAAAGCAGAAGTGGGCTGGTTATCAGAAACCGGAGATGTCCACTTTCTAATGTACACTAGGTAGTGAGCCAACCAGTGCGGGGGGGGGAAGAATGCTGGATTTTTACTCTATCTCATAGAAAATGAAGGAGATGAACTTCACTTAACTGTGAAATCAACAGGGTGCATATCTGAAATTCTTTCACACCAAAGATGACCAGTTGTCATCACTCAGTCAATAAAAATAGAAATCTAATGGCCCCTTCTATGTAGACACTGTACTCAGTACCTGAACACCTCAAGCTCTCCCAGTACTTTACTGCCATGATCGTTAAGGCTGTCGAATGAAGCTTTCTTACCTTCTTCAAGGTCGATAATCAGAAACACTTTCAGATTGCTTGAGGCTGCTTTCTGACTGGGGTTACATTTTAAGTCTTCACTGGGTCAGATTCTGATAATTATCATGCATGTAATTTTTCATAGGCTTGAATTAAGTTGATGGTTTTATTTCAGCTACTCATTAGTAGCAGCTCTTTACGGCTCTAGTCGAAAGGAGACAGTTTCCACTGGAATATTAGACAGCAGCTTTTCAGTGGTATTACTTACTCTGTTGTTTTGTACACATCAGAGTAGAGCCCTGCCTTCTGGTACTTCTTCTTTGGGGGTCGAGGGGCTTTTTTCTCATGCTGGGCTAGAGAAGGCAAAGGCTGTTCAGTGTTTTCAGATTCATGCGGCTTCCCCAGGGCATCATGTGGACTGGGAGGTTCAGCTACTGTCTCAGAAAAACTGGAAGAAAAAGTAAGGATTAAAGATTATCTTACCATATTTCATTATTCCTCTCTATAACCTGGTCAGCAGAAAAAAAAAGTCCATGTTTCTGAATTACTAGATGTCTCAGCTATTTAAAAAAATGCAATTCAGTGATCATGATCAAGTGATGGTTAAGCATAATCATATGAAACGCACGATCTTTCTACAGTAATGTTATTATTAATTATTACAAAAAAAATGTTGTTTGTACTGCTAATGTTTATCCCTTGGAGCCTCAGTTGAGTAATTTAGAAGGTGGGTTATGCTATCTGCTTTTGTACTCTAAAAATAGTATGTGGTAAACCTTTTCTTAGCCTTCAGGAGAGCCACACAATAAACCCTTTGAACATGTGGTTCTACCAACATTCTGTGAATCTAAATGCCTACATTACAGTATTCATTTCTGAAACACAAATGGATGGTTATTTTTCAGAACTATTCTGAAAACACATGAAGGAAGACTTCTGAAGAGCTTGATCTGTTTGTATTGATGACTTTGGGGATAAGCATGTGAAGATTAGACCAGAGATAGATTTCTGGTGTGGTCCTTTACTAGCCAGCGATTGCACAGGTCTACACCTTAACTCCTCCTTGCTGCTTTGGTTTTACTCTTTATTTGCTGTATGTCAACTGATCTCACCTGACATTCTGTGTTGCTTGTAAGTATTTGTTTGTAACGCATATGAGTAACACTCTAATATTCTCATGGTGTATGTAACTCTTACAGTTCCTTATTCTGCACATGATGAAGGAACAATCTTTGCTATGGTATCTCATCAGTAAACCTGTTACCAACTCATTAAAATTGTTCTTCACCAAGACAACCATAAAAATTGCTTCACTTGAGACACGAGCACAAAACCAACAGTTTTAGATTACCTGAGATTCCATCCTATTTTGGAGTGTGTTCAGTAACTTAGGAAGACCCTAAGCATACTTAAAACTGACATGTTGGTTCCCTCTAAACTGAACTCCTTAAAAAAAACAAACGTAACAAGCAGAGCTCATTAGAGTAGGATTCTTTCATGGATTGAAATGTTATAAAATCAACAATGACTATACTGAGGGTAGAAAATTGTAAGGGAATTACCTCTTATTGCTCTCCTGTTCATCTTCTGGTAAAGACTTTTGTCGCTTCCTGGCCTGTTCCTCTGTAAGCCACCTCTTTCTCTTCCAGCCTTTTCGGTGATCTGTGTTCAAGTTCACACTTTGCACTACAGCTTCAATCACATCTGTGATGGTATCAGGTCCAAGGTGTAAGGGACTGCTGCTTTCTTCTCTTTTATCTAACTCCTGACTGACCAGTCGAGCCGCCTGGAAAGCTTGCATTGAAACGACAGCCTGCATGGGGTACTTCCGGGGCCTACCTGGCCTGCGTTTCACAAAATTATTCCCTGTCCGTGACTGCCTTTGCAGCTTTTTGGCTTTCAGAATTTTATTGACGTGGTCAAGATTTTTTTTTGTTGCCAAGATCTTGTTATAATTGCACATTTTCCGAGCTTGCCGCTGCATGGCTTCAACCACACTTCTCTTGAGATGATGTGGGGAATAGCTGTTTGGTAGTCTCTCTGACAGAAGTGAGATATTATCGCTGCAGGAGCTGCTGGGAATTGCTGGAGCTATGAGGCTGTCCTGTTTCCCCAGGCCTCTCTCCCTGTTGTGGTTTCGAGCAGGACTAGCTGATGGTGGAACAGACACATTTGCAATGACTGCTTCTAAGGTTTTGTCCAAAGTAGCCTGGCCTTCGTGTTGTGCCATGCGCTGCAGTAAGCTGTCCACTGAATCATCAACAGCAGTTGCCAGCCTTGCTCCCCGGGTAGGTACTCCAATCACTGAAACACAAACAAATATACAAACACTGAAACAGACTTGAGGTATAACCAAATAAGGTTGGAATTAAAATACAATAGTTGGATAGACTGACAGCCTTTTATATCCTGTAATTGCCCAGAATGTTCAACAACAAGACACCAATTTCTGTAACTCAAGTTCTAATGGGAAAGGGACCTAGCGATGCAAGTAAGCAGAAAGTCTACATTTTATATCATCA
The DNA here is from genome assembly GCA_028022735.1 of Gypaetus barbatus. Lineage (NCBI taxonomy): Eukaryota > Metazoa > Chordata > Aves > Accipitriformes > Accipitridae > Gypaetus > Gypaetus barbatus. Next base: position 24,716,903 of record CM051540.1, on the reverse strand, counting down.
GTTTTAACATACAATTATTTTCTGCTTATTCACACACAGTCCCCCACTTCTAATAGCAAAGAGCAATGAGGGTATTCCCTATGTAAGTACAGTCCAGAACTCTTCTCAAGTTTCTTTCTATTCAACACTAAAAATAAGAAACCTTCTGTGCACAGAAAAATTAAATACTGACAAAAAAACCTGAGGAACATCTGAAATGTTTTTAAAGTAATTTTTCTTTTTTTTGTAGTTTGGAAGTACTGAAACAACTTTTTCATTGCTCTTGCAGTTTCTTTATCAAAAAGACAAACATAATGATGACAGACCTTATAGCAATAAAGTATAGGCTTGGATAAAGGTAAATCAAAGTATCTGGACAAAAGAGAAAGTCTAATTTATACAGGAAGTAAAGTCAGACCTCACTTTTTAAACTAAATGTTATATGCATTAGAGTTGCAGACTGGTATTTGAAAAAGAGAATTTCCAGGTCAACCATATAGATTATGCTGTATTAAAAAGGGATTTGTTCCAAACTAAGAACTTCCCAAAGCTGTCCTGCTGGTTCTTAGTGATAACATTTAATCAAAAGAAACCCTGTTCTTTCTGGAATAAAATGGATGCTGTCTTCTCATAAATATATCACAATTGCACATCAGCATTTACAAAATGTTACTGTAATTGTGACCAATTATTTAGATTAGATCTACTTAAACTAGTGAGTCCTAGGCTGTAGACTGAAGAGCATGTACTAGTGTAAAGGTAACTGTTAAAGGGAAGACAACAAAATGTTTTTATAAAAGGGTTGCTATCATTTGACAGAAGGGAGATTATGCATGAGCTGACAAAGATAAAGCACAAACAAGTTTAAAATAAGTATTTTCTAGTCCTAGTGCTCACTAGTCCAAGTGTGGTACTCTGGAGAAATGCATTCCTCATTAAGATTCTAAAGTCATAAATCTGCAAGTGCAAATGAAAATGTGCTTCAGAGAGTGCACAATTTAAAGAAGGAAGCAGCAGCATAACAAGATCTAAAAATCCTCCTGAGAACAACGTTCTTCCTACAGGGTGAAAAAGGAACAGAGAAACATACTTGTCAGGTCACTGTTGTAAGCCTAACTGTAATCACTTGGAAAACCTAGCAACCTGAACAACTTTGAAAGAACTGGAAGGATTTACACTTTCAGCTTTCAATTTTAGATGAAGTAATAAAGATGAACTACCCTTTGTTTTCTTATGGTCTTTAAATACACATCAGGATGGAGTTGAGGGTTCCTCACAGAAACACCATCTGTTTAGCACAGTGAGCTCTGTAAACAGCTGCACCATCCAATGATAACCTAACTATACAACACAACACATTTGGACACAAAGTCTAATGGATGTCCTTGAACTAGTGTTTCTGTTTGGAAACTGATCCAAAAGGATGGGACAACTGAAGGCTACAATCCCCAAAACAGCTGCAGCCCTGGTCAGGCACACTTGCAGCCCTTGGTAACAAAGCAGCTCTCTGACAAACGCACTGAAATCCCACATGCATTCCAGATCTACGGAAAATATAACAAAGACTCGTCTTTCCAGCTGCATCATCAGTTCAATGACTTTGAAGTTGATAAACTTGTGATTCATTTCATTCCTATGCTGTCCTGCACAAAATATGCCTGAACTTTTAACACCTTCCTATACGCATACTTACACCGATTGCAGTTGCCCCTTTAAAATAAGTAAGTAAAAGAAAGTTAACAAGACAGAGAGGAAAAAGAGAGAACACTTCTTCACTGCAGATGACTTTCTTTAGCATATGCTGAATAAAGCATCTGTTACAAATATCTGTTTAAAGGGAGGAGGAAATAGCAGTTTTGGTGCACTCTTATGTAATCCTAAATAGTTCTGTAAGTATCAGTCCTAAGGATGTTCACTACAAATTTGCAATCAGCTTTGGTGCCTAAGAATGTTTGAATTCTGCTAACAAGAGCTCTTTCTACAACTGGGCTTCTTACAAAATTGGTCAACGTTACAGATTTTTTTTTTTTGTGTCCAATCATAGGTAAGCTCACATCATATTTTCTTCAGAGGGACTGCAAAAAGGGTCTGGTTTTGCTACATGGCTGACAACTTGCCAGTAATATACAGAAAATGAACATTTTCAGATCTTCACTCTGACAATTTGGTCAATGGATTCAACAGTTTTGTAGGTGTGAAAATGTGACAGATAGCAACACGCATGCATTCACACACCGTGTGACCGCACAAGTCTGACCTCCTTACAAAAGAAAGCTCAAAACACATCAGGAGTACCTTTCCCTTCCTCGTGAAGTGAACAAAGATGGACCTCCTCAAGCAGCAACCTGCACAGTACATCACCCCATGACTAAGAAAGCCAGCTCCCTCAATATCTTGTTGGCATACATTTGCTCAACTTCACGATGATTTTGTGCATCTGAGACTTGGTCCTCATTTGATAGAATTGATGAGAATGCTACCAGAGTTCCCATGCCTTTCAGTACTTCCATCTCTCTCCTACTATCATTTTTGACCTGCCTAGGGTCATTCACAACTGTACTATCAGTGATGACTGGGATAAGCTGCTTGTCATCCTCCATCACCTTAGCAGGATTCTCACATGCTACAAAGAAAATGTAACAGCACACCCCGTCTTCATCCTAACAGTTATCTACCCAAGGGCAGAAAACCATCTGCCTTCAGAACAGCGCAGAAGTCAAGCTCTTCCCCATGGAGGAATTAATCTGTTCATCTAATTCATTGATTAAATGTAGTGTCACAGGTCTTGCTAGCATTAAAGCACTGAGCCTTGTGAAGACTAATTTAACCTGGTGAGGAACCAAACTCCATCCTGCCATAGCTATGCTGCTGCTTCTATAAGCGCCAGCTCAAGTTTCCATATGCTACAACCCAATTTGCAGCACTTGTATGCTAAAACATAAATGGAAAAATTCAGTATCTCCATGAACATATTACTGCTGTTAAAAGTTCTCACAGCAATGCTGTCTCAGCTGTCTGTAGTAGCATAGGTCTAGGAGTGGTCCCAAAAACAAGGCCATCAAATATTACTTGCCTGTAGAAGATGTGCTCTCAGATGTTGATCTCTTTCTGGAAGGGCTGCAATTTGTGCTCTCTGGCTGCCTCTGGGAAGGTTTGTCCTGTGTTGGCAAAGTGCCTGAAAAGCAGATCAGGGAAAAGAAAAGCACAAAAAAAAAAAAAAAAAAAAAAAAAATCACTTCAGTCTGGCAGTGCCAATACAACACACTGTAGATGCTAAATATTCAAACTAAGATTACTCTTTTTTAGCTTTAGGAACACTTGCTTGCTGTGATGCACATAGGTGGAAAAGGACAGAAATAGACCATCAAGAAGGAATTTCTCACAGGCTAATGGCATACGTAGGACAGTAAACAAGCCATGAGAAAAAACCGCTCAATATCATCAGAGTATTAGCTTTTATGTAAAAAAAAGAAAGCAAAAACCTCATATCCCTACTTTCAAACGAACCCCCTAGCTTCATTCCTTGATTTTCACAGAACAGTTGAGTTTGGAAAGGACCTCTGCAGATTACCTAGACCAACCACTCTGCTCAAAGCAAGGTCAACTAGAGCAGGTTGCTCAGGGCCACCACGTTCAGTTGGGTTTTCAACATCTTGAATGATGGAGACTCTACAATCCAGAGTTCAATCACTCTTACAGTAAGACACTTTTTTCTTATGTGTGAACAGAATTTCCTGTACTTCAGTGTGTGCCCATTGCCTCTTGTCCTGTCACTGGGCACCGCTGACAACAGCGTGGCTCCTTCTTCATTACTCCCTCCCATCAAGCACATGTACACATTGGTAAGATCTCCCTTGCACATTCTCTTCTCCAGGCTGAACAATCCCAGCTCTCCCAGACTCTCTCTGTATGACAGATGCTCCAATCCCTTAGTCATCTTTGTGGCTTTTCACTGGACTCACTGCAGTATGTCCATGTCTTTCTTGTACTGGGGAGCCTAGAACTGGACACAGCACTCCAGATGTGGTCTCACCAGGGCTGAATAGAGGGGAATAATCATCACCTCGACCTGCTGGTAATGCTTTTAGTAATGCAGTCCAAAATGCTGCTGTTCCTCATAGAGTCTTTCCAGCCCATTCCACCAGCCAGTGAAGGTCCCTCTGAACAGCGGCAAAACCATCTGGTGTATCCACCACTGCCCTCAGCTGCATCATCTGCAAACTCGCTGAGGGCGTACTCTGTCCCATCATCCAGGTCATTAGTGAAGAAGTTAAACAGTATTGGACCCTGTATCAATCCCTGGGGTACACTGCGAGTGACTGGCCTCCAGTTGGGCTTTGCATTGCTGATCACAACCCTCTGTGCCTGGCAGGTCAGCCGATTTTCAATCCACCTCGCTTTGTAAAAGCATTTCTCTTCCACTCCTCAGGCAAAACTGCTTCATGTAAGATACTATTAACTGCAGAAAGCTAAAAAGCTAGAAAAAAAATTCTCAAGAAAAAGTACTTCTTTAGATTTGTCTCTTGCTATGTTAACTTTTCCTTTTTAAGATCCTGTCACAAAGAAAAAAAAAAATATTTCTGCTTTGGTCAGCCATGGCAAATATGTAAAAACCCCAGGGTCTAAACAAATGAGAGAGATTATTATCTACACACAAACAAGTATAATGCATTATTGGATTTTAGGCACCTGAATGCACAGGGCTTGCTGCTACTTGCTAAATCATTAGATATTGGCTTATCACTACAAGATGTCATCAGGCAGCGGCAGTCACAATTACCATTATTTAAATTAAAAACAATTTTTAAAAAGCTATAGAAATCTCATGACTATTGAAAGGTTAAGGGACAAAACTGTTAATGGCATCTTTGCTGATAACATGACCTATTTCTCTCTTCTTTCTTACGTATACATATTTTCTTACTGTAACTTGTTTTATTTCCCTAAAACTTAAACTTTTAGAGAATCCCAATTACTCTTGAAAGCAAAGGTTGTGGGATTTGTTAAAATTTCATAGAAAAATCTGCATAATGCAATTATGAAAACGCTGAGATATTAAAAATTCAGATGCTAGTATAAAAACCTAGGTAGGCAAAAATGCATATGGCACCGTGCAATGAGAATATGCGTATCATGAAAATCTCTAGAAGATAAAATCGAGAATGCATACTTAAAAATACTTTCATTCTTTCCCTTCGAAATATCATTTGTGATTAATTAGCTTTGTGCTGCCTGTTCAGTTCTGATCTCTTTCCTTACTAACAGACTCTGAAGAAATGAGAGAGCGGGCCACTGAAGTTATGCTCTAAATCAAGGCCACAAATTAGCACCCATGCAAATGACCATTTGCTTCAATCCCTGAATAGAGTTCCTAAGGTATAAGACAATGGGAGAATCCTAGAATGCAAACTTATTTACCAGAAATCTTCAGGAAAATCTCCTTTGAGATCCTGTCTTGCCTCAAAGTTTGGATTTTTTTTTTTTTTTTTTAATCATGGGTGTTATTAGCTCATGTTGTAACATCTAAGATATGTTCCATTGATAGAGGAAATAAACAATATCACTTTTCAAAAATTTTTGACTTCTTGACAAGGCAGATGAATAGTTTTCTTTTTAATTAATTCTTCTCAACAAGGGCACAAAAATAAGGCTGCTGGACGTTGTGCGAAGTTGCAGATCGTACTCCTGATGAAGATTTTCTGATTTTCCTGCATGGCATCCTGATATAGAGATGGTGCTGGTAGGCCCTTAAAGAGGCCTTCTGTACTGTCTGTTCCTACAACACGTGGTTAAAAAGGAAGCTGCAGTGGAGCTGTGCAGGGAGACTACACAGTGTTGCTTAATATCAGAAAGAGCAGCCAACTGTTTTTTATTCCAGAATAAATTTTTCTACTAAGAAACTACAAGATGCATTGATTTCATAAAGCGTAGATTAACACAAATACCCTGGGACCTCAGAGAAAAAAAGAATTACACAGCGGGAATAATTGTTCTAAGCAGGAATACGCTATAAGTTATAACAGGAAAAAAAATAAAAGAGAGAGGAGAATTTGGAGGACTGCTTGGATGGCAAAGCTGGCTGTAACTGTGCTTGCTAACAGCTGATGTTCATATCCCAGAGATCTTCTTCCTTTGACAGATCTAGCGCTTATTTCCTTCTCGGACTCCAGCTAACCGGCTCCCACAGGGGCACCTGTACGCATCCCCCACGCGCCAACCGGGACACGCTCAGCCTCCCGCCGCGCCGCGCCGCCGGGCTACCCGGGGCTCGGCCCCAGCGCGGCGGGATGCGTCGGCTCCCGCGGCAGCGGCGCGGCCGGCAGAGGGCGCCGCTGGCCGCCGGCGCGGGCCCGTGCTCCCGCGGGCCGGTGCCGGCCGCTGCGCGGTTCGCGTCCCTCGGAATGAAGCACCGCTGCGGGGCAAGGCCCACGGGACGGCGGACTGCAACGTGCTCCCAACGGAGAGCAGTGGTGAGCTTCGCCCGTGACGCCGCGGATGCTCTACGGCCGTTAGCACGTTGCGTGGGACCATAGGGTTTGCCATCGAGAGACAATCCGCTCCCACTCGACAAAGGAGTTTGTCCTCTCTGAAGGTACCATCTCCCAAATGCACAGCAAGGCACATGTGTCTCTGCACACCTCAAACCCGTCCTTTTATTTTTAGATGGAATGAAGGCAGGAAAGACTTTTCAACTGCACTGATCCCCACCAAATGGCTGATTTTGTTTTTCTTTCCCTTTCCTTCCAGGAATTGAGCAGCACACCAAGACCAGTTTATGATAAGCTATCAGTTGTTTGAAATAACTTGTGGTGTGAAGCTGCAGAAGTTTACTAAAGACCACTGTTAACTTCAGATGAACAGGTAACAGCGTCCTACAAAAATCTTAAATTTTAAAGCCTCGCGACCTTCATCGGCATAACTGCATGCACGCACTGTCTATATTAAACAACAAGCCTACAGCATGTAGGCTTCTATCTAAACTTCATCTTCTGTGAAATACTGACCTTCACTAGAGTCCCATTTGCCAAAAACACACACGTTTCTAATACAACTTGGACACAGGCAATCTCTGGAAATATCTAGCATCAGCTAGTATCATAGAAAGAATCTGTCAGCTAATTCAAGCAGGCAAGGTTTATGTTCAAAAGTTTATAGAAAGGAAGTGTATTTTCCATATGGGATACTTCAAAATAAAATATCATGAATATCCTCTACAGATCATACAGAACAATTTTAGAAGGCATTCCCCGATGCTGGTCTCTGGCTACTCATTGTAACTGCTCTGGTTCAGTGTTCTCTCCACTATGCACCTAAATTGCACCCCGTTTAATAAATAAGCAATCTTTGATGCACTGCAGGTTTTTTCTCCATCTGTGCTGTTTTCTGAAGTGCACAAAAACATCTAAGTCTTCCATGGTAATAGTTTCAGAATCACAATTCAGCACTACAGTTAAAAACAAAACATACCAAAACATAACATGCAACTTGACACTGATCTTAAAAAAAAAAAAACAAGAAAACCAACAACAACAAAAAAACAAACCCAAAACCAAAAGCCAGCCTTTTTACTTTACTAGGGCTTTTTACTAGATGCAGTTTTAAGTTTTCTGATACACTGCACGCTCCTTGTGAATGAGATGAATACTGAGCTGAAAGCCAGTCTCACAATAAAAACAGCTAGTTTCCATTGCGGGAAATACACTTACTGAAAGTGATATATGGCATCTGAGGAACCAGTCAAACATACTGTAAGAGGGAGAGTGATTCAGAGCCTTCATGAGCAGGTTTCAGCTTAAAACTCCTTGGAGCCAAATTTAACCCTTTTGGTGACCGAGCACTTTGAATTTTTCTTCCGATTGCTGCAGGAGAAGCAATCTCATGGCTTTACTGCTTTCTCCTGACTCCCCCTGCTCCAAGTAGTTTTAGTAATATGAAGTAGTATGAAGTAATACAAACTTGTAAAAGAATCCAGCCACTTCCAACTGCCCTTAAAATAAAGAAGCAAAATATAAAACCCCCAAATGCCAAAATAAAACAAAGAGAAAAAACCCTTCCAGAAAAAGCCATACATAGTCAGAGCAGGGAGGTGGCAGGAGGCGTCAGAATGGGAGTATCACAAGAAAAGGAGGAAGATGAGAGTAAGGAACGTGAGGAGGTATTATTCATTATTGGTAGCTGGTTGTTTGCCTGGCTTTTGGTCTGTGAAACATTAGTCACAAGTGTTTTTGGACAAATGATTTAAATTTCAAGAGAAAATGTAGGCAAGTATTGGAGGGAGGGAAGAGAAGCTATCAGACTTCCTTTACACATCAGAAGTAAGCAAGTAACAGCACAAGCCACACTTCTGCCTTTTGCAGGTTATGTTATCTTTGTTATGTAGTCTCACTAACATGTCCATGGCAATTAAGACAGAAGTGGATAAAATGTGAAAATTATTCCCACAAACATCTGTAATAATAAAGTACAGCATGAAGTGACACTTAAGCCAGTAAGGAAAGTGATGTATAATATAGTTTCTTCAAGTCCTAAATTTCACATTAGATATTTTTTTTCTTAATATTATGCAAATGACAAAGTTCACAGTATCGGTGTGGAGGTCTTTTCCTTAAACAGCAATCCTCTGACAGCGTCATTGCAATTTTCTGTGTATACAGTCTCAGCTAGTTCTGTTTCAGTCTTGCTTGAGGCTACATAAGATGAGTTTCCCAACTATGAATAAAGCAGTCATTACAAGGTTTGGTCTTAGGCATTCCCAGCATCATTTAGCAACTGTTCTGAGGTACTGCTAGAGGCCTCAAGTCATGGACCAAAACCTATACTGTAGTAATTATCAAAATAACTAAAATGGAGTTACAAAAGAAAAAGGACACATTTTCTTAAACGGAAATGTTATTTACAATAGTAGTACCAATAGCTAGTCTAAACCACATCAACCAAACTTCAAAACAAAGAGAAACGTGGCCTTTAAAGTATCAAAAATCATGAGAAATTTTAACTCATTTCTCCAGAAAAAGAAAAAAGAAAAGACCTTTCCAGGAGATAGCATCCTTAGCATAACTTTACATACTGCTATAACAAAGCAAAGAAAAATCTGGTGGGAAGAGGTACTTACACAATCCCATAAGCAGCTCCGGAGGAGACACTACATTAGTCTGTACCGAATGCTGCACAGAACAGTGCTTTAACAGAATAGAGACACTCAAGAGCAAAAGCAAAAGTAGTACTGAAATTCAACAAAGAAAGATTCCTACAAAGCCAAAGCTATACTTGCCCTCCTTTTCTAGCGCATGTTTGGTACAACACAAAATAGCAACACTCATAGGAAAATACGCACAATTAGAGGTCCCTTACCTGACAGCGGCTGTAGTGCCTTTTCAATAGAAGGCAATGGCTCCTTTCTGAGAGGTCGATTTAGCGAGGTGTCTTGTGCACTGAAGAGTCCAGGGCTGTCAGTTAATTTTTTACGTCCATTGGTGCTGGTAGAGTTTGTGACTCTGCAGCTGCCTATTGCACTTGTGAAAAGATTTGTGTGTTCATCATTGCTGGCTGGCTCAGAGCTTGGAGTAAATCCCCCCAGGGACAGACCTGGGGAATTTTCTGAACAGTCTATCTGTAGCGGTGTCTGCAATCCCAGTGCTATCGAATTAGACTCCGAAGGCTCTCTCCTGACCCACTGTTCATCTCGGCTTAGCAAACCCTTTGAAGGTGACAGGTGTGGACAAGACATGTGACATCTGTGTTTCTCTTTATGTTTGTACCTCTCACCAACAGCCTCCTTCCCAAATCTGTAGCGCTTCAAGGACTCCAGAACTGTTCTAGAAGAGCTATTAGCCGTTATAGTGTCCATGGAAACCTGCGGTTGTTCAGAAGAACGATGTTCTCTGTGTTTATGGCGATGTCTATGCTTATGTTCAAGCATCCAGCCATAAGCCATTTCAGGTGGAACACTGGGGTACGTGCTCATTGACAAGAGTGGAGTCCTACTTGTTGTGAGGAAAGCCTCCTGGCGTAAAAGTTTATGCTTCTTCTTGTGATATTTGGTGGGATTGAGAAGCAAATGGCCTGTATGCATGTAGGAAGGTGGTGGCAGGGGGGTAGTAAAAGAAGGAGAAGGTGGAGGAGGATAAAGAGTTGGAGGGTACCTTCCATAATAACCTAAGCCTATGGGAGCAGCTGCAAGGGGAGAGGGAGAATAAGGCATGCCGTAAGAGGGATAGAACCCGGTACTGGAGAGAGGAAAGCTGAGGCTATGCATAAAAGGCATTTCTGCCATAGCCTCCCGCATTTTTGGAGGCCTGCCTCTCTTTTTCTTTAAATCGGGTTTTCTAATGTAGTGCAAAGGATCTAAAGGAAAAGTAGGATGGGTATAGAAACTATTGAAATTTATCCTAAAAATGGTAGGCAGTAAATCTCGGGGTATAAAATGGTGACTTCTGTGTGTTATTCTAATTTCACTTAATCGACTTATTAATTCTTCTAATTCGGCAAGGAAATCTGGGTCCTGCCTACCTCGAAGTTGAGGATACTTCTTTTTCCTTTTTCGCTTCTGTCTCTTCATTTTGTCGTAACTAAGGTAATCGTGACTGCGGCGCTTACATTTGTGTTTATGCTTTTCTTTTAGATTACTTAAAACGGTGGAAGTTTCAGGTGGAATAAGGGAAACATGATCAAATGAATGCCTTTTCTTCTTTTGCCCACAAAACTTCTCCGCTCGATCCGAAGTACTGTTATTATCTGTTCCTATTCCACTGTCGCTGGGAATTGTTTCATCACTGTGAGACTCACTTACTGGGGAAGGAGTGGCTTCTTTCAGCGATGTCAGCTCACTCAAGTGAGAAGGAGAGTTTGGCAACAACGTAGGTGGAGATAATCTCCTCCTTCCCTTAGCAGCTTTTTTCATCGCAAGTGTCTGAACAACACTTCCTTGTCTGGAGTGTATGTGTAAATAGGGCACTGAGCTGGGCTCAATAAATCCTGCATCGCTGCTGACAGGGCTCTGCCCCCCACTCACTGCAGAAGACTGGGAGCAAACCGGAGATGGAAGAATCTCTGAATTACTAGCTGTTGAAGGCAGCAAATGGGGAAGTACTTGTCCTAGTGACGTACCAGGAACTTGTTGAGCAGACTTCTCAAGAACTGTCAAACTGGCAGAACTGCTAGTTAAAATACCGTTCAGGACAGCTTTAGGTTTCCTTCCTCTCCTTTTTCCTATATAAATTGTTCCTTTCTTGCTGACATTTATTTGCTGGCCTAATTTTGAACCAAATGTGGCAGCAAGAGTTGACACCGTATTGTGGAGTTTAGATTGCACTTTCCCTTTGTTATTTGGTTCTACTGTACTAGACAGAATCTGATTCAAAAGTTTCTTTCGCTTCAAAGTTTTCATTTTATTTATTTTTCGAATAATTGTTTTCATTAACTGTCCATTATTTCTCTTGGCAACTTTTCTGTCAGAGTCTACTTCCAAATCAGTCATGCTACAAATATTAGGGTTTTGGACTTCTTCTGGACCTCGGAGCTGGTCCTTTCTCTCAAAAAAATCCCCACTTTGATGTTGATCGCTTTCAGACCCTACCTTGCTTGAGTTATCTGTTCCAACAAAAGGTGCCACAGAAAGAATAGGTGGCTTCATTTTAATTGCTGACCTGATCTGTCTTTTAGGTCTCCCTCTCCTTTTAGGAAAAGGTTGTCCTGATAAGCTCTGTTTTAGGGAAGGAATTTCTACCTCAGGCTGCAAAATTGGAGGTTCTTGCTCTTCTTTTGACTGCACTGAAAACACTTTTGATGCTGGGATCTTTAGAGTTCTTTTGGGGGGACCTTCGAGCTCTGGCATGTCCTTGGATTTAGGTCTTCCTCTTTTGGGTTTATACATGTCAGGTAAGAAATCATCTGACATACACAAACTAGAGGGTTGTTTGTGAGTACTGTAGAACTTTTGAGCTTGCTTGTCAGTCTCAGCTAACAGAGCAAGAGACTGTCCATTAGCTTCATTCAGTTTTGGCAACTGATGTTTGACAAATTCATGCTCCACAAATGAAGACGATCCTATGTTTTTCAAGAATTTGGCCTGCTCCAAATTACTGCTTGATAGTGCACTGTATGAAATGTTTTTAAAAAGCTCTGACCTTTCTAGTTCTAGACCCTTTGGAGGTCGACATGTGTTTCTTGACACCACTTTAGTCCATCGTGGTTTCCTTCCTTTTCTTTTCTTTAAAGGTTTTGATTGCTGAGTAGTGCTCAGATTTTTTGCTCCTTGGCAGGATTTATCCGATGCAGCTATTGCGCCAATCTTTAGGAACTGCTTGCTACTAAACAAGCTTGTAAAACTAACTACCGAAGGGGTGACAGTAGCATGAATGCTTGTTTCAGCTGCCAAAATGGGCTTTTTCCCTGTAGGACTAGTTCTTGAAGTTTCTACGTAAGTAGCTTTTGAATCATTTAAATCTTTATCAGCACCTTTAAAATCGGTGCTCAGAGTATGGTTCAATGTTCTGTTTATATTCAGAAGTGTACTGTCAGAGGAAAACTGAGTTTTGCCAATCTGATCTGAAATACCTTCTAAGAGATCTGCTGTGGAACTTAAATGCAATGAGTTAGATGCTAACTGTGAAGATGCTGTCGAGAGGCTCCTGTTTAAAGTGGTAACAGACACTGTGGGTGAAGGCGATGGGAGATTTCCCTCTCCTACTGCACTAAATGGGGACTTTGCTGTTGATACGTCTGAAGCACCTCCTGTTCTGAAGTCTGGTGAAGTGCAATATACCGGAGGCTGTTTTTCATGCTTAGATGTTTCATAAATCCCTTTTTCACTGGTTGAGTAAGCATCCTGTGGAACGCAGATTCCTTCATTAAACATCTCTTTGCCTACATCAGCAATTTCTTTCCGAATTGAAAATTTTTCCAAGATACTTTCTTTATTCTGTCTCATAATATGCTTCTCAAATGTTTTGCTAGTAGTATTTTCCTTCAGTAAATCTGTAGTCTCATGGCTTTCAAGGCTACTGAGGTTTGAATTGCAAGGAAGCTTAAAGGGCTCCGAGGCAGGCATAAGAGCGTCTGCTTTCAGAGTTCCAGAGTCCTTGTTAACCAAACCAACTGGACTGCTGATTCCTGTTGGCTTCTTTCCAGAATCCTTGCTAACCAATCCCACCGGACTGCTAATTCCTGGCATCTTCCTCCCAGAGTCCTTGTTAACTGGTCCCATTGGGCTGCCAATCCCTGGTGTCTTCCTTCCAGAATCTTTGTTAGTCAGAACTGTCGTATTGCCAGTCCCTGGCATCTTTCTCCCAGAATCCTTGTTAACCAATCCTGTAGGACTATTTATTCCCAACAACTTCTTCCCAGCATCCTTGTTAACCAATCCTGCTGGGGTGCCAATCCCTACTGGCTTCTTGACAGATTCCTTATTAGCCAATCCAGTTGGAGTGCCGATACCCAGAAGTTTCCTCCCAACATCTTTGCTGATTAATCCAACTGCAGTGCCAGTCACTGGCTGTTTCTTTCCAGAGTCCTTGTTAACTAACCCAGTCAGAGTGCTGATCCCTGGTGGCCTCTTTCCAGAGTCCTTGTTAACCAGTCCAATTAATGGGCCAATCCCTTGTGGCTTCTTCACAGAGTCTTTGTTAACCAATATGGCTGCACTACCAATCCCTAATGGCTTCTTCCCTGAGTCCTTGTTAACCAATCCAACAGCAATACCAGATCCTGGCAATTTCTTTACCAGATCTTTATTAACTAACCCACTTGCAGTTATGGTTCCTGGTAGCTTCTTCCCAGAATCTTTAACCAAACTAGATGCAGTTCCATTTCCAGACTTCTTCTGCTTTGTTTTGGAAGACTTTGAAGGAGGGCAAGTTGCAATAAGTTGAGCCAATTTTTCTGTTACAGTTGTTGCTCCATTAATCTGTGTTCTATCCTTTAAGTCAGAATTATGGCTACTGATAAGATTTGGAGGAGATGACCTTATATAATCTGTCATTTCAGAGTGCAATGGGGAAACTTTCTTAGATAAAGGATTTGTGTCTACTTGTATACCTTCTTCCACATGTAATTCAACTGTTGCAACTTCTCCAGCTTTCTTGTATGACTTTGAAGGGTCCTAGAAGTTAATAAAAAAATAAACAAATCTTTAGGAACAGAGCACAAAGACTCTTGAGTAACACAGTATTTTTTTATGTTGGGAGGATTAATACCTGCTTTTGATAATAAGGTAACTATATAAACACACGCTTCATGATCGTATTAATTTTAAAGCAAATGTATTTCAGTGGACATGTTAAAGACTTTTCTGATGTTAAGGAAACCCAAACTTGCTCCCAGTCCTCAATGTAAACCATTTAATATGTCCCCCAATTATAAACATTCTCCAAAAATACCGTTGATGTTTATTAAAAAAACCCCACTAACAATAATGTACTGGGCTATTTATTTATAGTGTGATAGCACTTGAAGACCTCACATGCTACTGAGAAGCAGCTGAGCAATGCACTGCAAGAGCAGTCATTGTGTAAACCTGTCCTTGCACAGCTCTACCAGTGTTTCTCAGTCTTGTCCCATGATACCCTCAACCACTGTAGTAACAGGTTCTCCTCACAGCAGACTGCTGATAGTACTAAAATAAGTCAAATTACTCTGTTGTTTGTATGGGGCGAGGGGGCATACACAACACACATGGAGTAAATGAAACCTGCAAAGTTATTTTCAGTTCTGACCTAACCAAATTTGAAATTTATTCTGTAAAGGTTAAAAAAAAAAATTGCAATACCCATTATCTCAATAAATCCTATTAGGAACATCTTAATAAGTTAATCTTTTATTTTGGAAGGATATTCTTCTTTACATACAGTGCCCAACACATCTCTGAAATGCATGGGATACATTCACTCCAAGCAGGGGCTAAGAATAAAAGACTGATCTCTTATGAGATAATTACATATAGACACAATTTGAAAACCTTCTGGGATCTACTATCTCAAAACATTAAATAAAGAGTGAAAGGCCGCAATGCCACACCTACTCATCCCTCTGCAATAAAAATTAATAAGACAATTGTATGGTTCTTGCTGTACTTGGATTACAGTCAGCATTAGATTCATCGTGTTTTACAAAACTGTAACTATGGCTGGCCAATGTCTAATTATGCTGAAGAAAGATATAGCCTGGATTCCTTTGAAATAATTTGATAAACAGCAAACTTTGGTGCTGATCATGAATGAAGTATTTGTTCAGTAAGCTAGACCAGGAGCATTTAAACAGAAGACTGCAAGCTGGATTCAGTCTGACAGTTTCCTGGAGATGGGAAGTAGCTGCTTGGGTAATGTGCTGCCCAAGCTGTCAAGGCCTCTGTAGTGCATAAACAGGCATTCCACATCCTGAGCTGCTGCCTTTCTGCAGGGACGGCACAAGAGGTGTGCTTCTTTCTGCCCACATAGAGGCCTGGCACTTACATGGAAACCACTGACTCAGCATGACACACGACACGACTCCAAACCTGGAATGCAACCACTTCTGCCGACGCTCTTGGACATACCTGGGGTAGACTGTGAGTGCTAGAGATATTAACTAAATAGTATTAAAGTAGTCTTTCTGATCAACCTGAACGACAACCTTCAGAGAGCTACATCCTTTCTGTGGTCTTAAATTTTGAACAGAACTTTGGAACAAAATTGTAATCTTCTTTGCTCCATGGACTTAGACGCATTTGAAAAATTCACGTAAATACAGACTTGGGAATTCAACTCTTCGTTCCTGTATTTGTTGAGCCACCTGTGTATACACTCTCTTCCTTCTTTCTTCTATTTCTCCTGTATAGCCTGCTACCCCACTAGATAGTTTCTGTGGTATTCTCATACTCTACCACTTCTGGGTATTGAATGCCTCTTGCCAGGCTCCACTTTTTCCCATACACCTCATTTTCCAAACAAAGAGCTTGGAAATTTTATTAGATATTTAAATAAATAAATAAATACATAAATAAGAAAATCCTTCCAAACACTAGGCTTTGATCTAAATAAGATGCCAGGATTTTGAAAACATGACTTTAGCATCAAACAAGTATTCTTTGAAAACTGCAGGCATTTGCCCTGGCAAGTTTCTTTCTCACCTAGGGTGAGTGAATTTTCCAAGCACACTGAAAATTATTTCAAAGAAAATGAAAAACAAAACAAGAAACGTCTATTGAGATGACAGACAAGAAGTCAAAAAAGTTTGTAATTTTTTCAGCATTTTTAAAACCAAAGACTATGGCAAACAGATGATAAAAATTAAAATTTAAGTAGTGCATAACCATGATATTCAGGAATAACAAGGACATTTTCTGTATGGAAGGCAACAATGGAAGAAAAGAATTTGAATACACTGCTCATATACTGAGGAAATCAAGCAAATCTCTCAGCTTAAGCCAGCATGGGTACAACTCTACCAGCATCAGCCATAGCGTTAAGTGGTGGTACACACCAACCGTAAGTATTTTTAAGAAAGTTACCTAAAAACTAGTGAAAACAGATCACCCTATATGACTCAGACTAATCTCAATCACTGCCTATTTCTTTACTAGGTCCACACTAAAATCCTTGATGTATAAAAAGCTAAATTTCACTAGCTGTTATGATCACTGCCCTACCAGCCCAAATGTGTTTCCAGAAAGTAAACAAGATTTCACAAGAACCATGATATGTCAGTGATCAAAGTTCTCCTCTCAGGGGAGGGTGGCCACGAGCATTGGTTGAGGTCGGATGTCTCTGAACCTGCTGCAGTAGTAGAACAAAATCCACCAGTTCTAGTGGTTACTGGTTTTAAAGCTGTGGTGTAAAAGAGACTGTGGTCTACGGAGAATAGTTTGGCACTTAGCACAGCTTTTCTGTGGCAGCTGCAATCTTATGTAAATTATGCTGGAGCATCACATTTCAGGAACTTCCCCCCAACTTAGCCACCCTCATACTCACAAAACATATAGCTGGGAGGCGGTGAGCAGCCATGATATGTCCTACTGCACTGGAGACAAAAAAGGTGCCACGCTTTCCTGAAATAACTTCTACTATTGCACAAACAATCACTCCATTAGATGGGAAGGAGAGATCTGAAGTCCAAATCAAGTTACAGAGTGCTCTGAATGCATACAGCACTTCAAAGCTTCAACAATTGGCATGGCCATGTTCACAGGCAGCTCTACAAATGTGTATCCAGTCTCTTGTTTTCATTTTGTTCCTGGTGCTGGAAGCTGGCCTTACATGCAGCACATTCAGTGTTGCAATTTTCTCTTGTGGTTCCACGGAGTAAAGCGCCCTACTTCACTGTTTGACTCGAACAAACACACAGTTTTATATCGGAGAAAGCATAAAGTCAGATTTTAATGCAGATAGTTTTGTGAGGGCTACTAACAAATCACTCGGGGGAAAAAAAACAAAACCAACCAACCCTAACATCTCCTAGGTGTTTCATCCCTCTAACTCACCTAATATGTCTGCAAACAAGCACATACTTCAAGCTTCTTCACTGATGCCTCTACGTTGCAATGCAAGTTGACAATGCCGCATAAAAGTCTAAAACAGGATTTCTTGGACGAATCTTGCATTTTCAGTCAAGAATTCTAGACCTACTCTATGTTACTCTGGCTTTCAGATGGTAGGCTTCATCTAAGCGCAAAGCTGTTAAAAAGGTCTAGATTATATTACATTAAAAAACATTTTGTGCTTTAAAAATGAAAACATTTATTCCTGTGCAATCTTTAGCTATAACTGTCTGGCTTAAAACTCTAACCAACAAAAGAATCGCCCAAAGCAATTACATAAAACATGTAAGTTTTCATAAAATTGGTATTAATTTGCACTAAGGTGAATTTAAAATTTTAAGTCTCCTATGTGGACATACGGTTTCTAGACTTGCACATTAATTTGAGGAATAAAAATTCCAGGTTATTTTGATATAAACTATTAACAGATTATAATCAAGCATGCCAGAATTATCACAGGCACCAACAGCAAAAAATTGGCTTTACTTCTAAAAAAAAAAAAAAAAAAGCATTCATTGTTACACTACAGCATGATCTCAGGGCTTATTATTGCTAGGTTATTATTTACTGTTATTATTACTGGTACTTATTTGCAAAAAGCTTAAGGATAGATAATCTTTCACAAGAACAGGGATATCTCTTAAGTCTGGTGTAAAATTCACACTTCTCACACTAGAACCAAATTAGGAAGTGCAAGATAGTCTCAGCTTCCAAAAGCTGAAATAGTTAGAAGAAAACAGCTTGTTAATAAAAATTCTGTTTGTTAATTCTCTTGAGAACTACCAGCAAGCAATAGGGATTTTTATATGTACATACACACACACACACACAGAGATTTACCCATTATTATTTTAGCTGTTGTACTTCTGGCCAATGCACAGGCTGTAATTCAAATGAGCATTCTGAAGAATCACAGAAATTGTTTGCGTAGTTGTGGCATCAATATATTCTATACAAGTTCCCCAAATAATAATGAGTGAAAGTGTGTTTGCTGTTTGTTTTTCACCACCAAGGCTTTTTAGTCTTTTCTAAAAGCAAGACTTTGCTAGTTTAGCTAACTACCAGGAAAAAAATGACTTTGTGTAATTAGTCTAAGACAAAAACTTAAGTCCCAGATCCTGCAGAAAATATTCTTGAGCCACTCAAACAGGAAAGAAAACAAACCACTTCTTTAGCTTTGTTACTTTTTTGCTTGAAAATTTTCAGTTACTGGCTGTGATTTCATCAGCAAACTTTCCTGTAGAGCTTCCCTACATAACCACGGGCAATAGAAAGAACTACAGAATACTGCACTCAGCAGTTTTACAAAGAAATACGGAGATGGAGCAAAAGGGCATGTTCCAACTTGCTTCACTGTTTTACCATGACATTTTAGAATTACAGCAGGCTGTTACTATCACTTCTTGCCTTCCTATTTTCTAAAACTTTAGTAATACAACTTTGCTATGTCATTGGCTACATTTACCTTGCAAGCGTAGGGAAACCATTCATACACCTCTTGTGCTAAAACTGACAGAAGTAAAATTTATATTTATGTCTAAGGCTCAGGCTTTCAGGCTTAGCAAAGGTACACTAGCCATATAGCAATGTCTGTCTGTCAGAGGACACTTTTCTGAAAGAAAGAAATCCACATTTTATATTCAGTGTCAAAAAGCAAATTGAATACTGGTTTGCTATTACAGTAACTTCTAATTTTGTTTCTCTTAACACCTGGGAATCTTAGCCATTTCTAGGTGTCTCTTCTGTTCTATGATTTTTCTCTTCGGAATACTATTAACTTTTTTGTCTACATATTTCTGGAGGACAAACTGTAAACATACAAGTTACCCACCTCACCTACCCACTCATCTTTCAGAATGGAGAAACCCCTCTATTAACATAACTGAAGACACTCCCCAAGTTTTAAGAGTCCTTTCAGCACTAAGCTTGAAAAAGAAGCGTAACTGTCATAGATGGGAGTGCGAAGTATTTTCCTACTATTTTAATTTTTACACTGATGTTCCCAGGAGAAGATTTCCACTACTCCTCTTTGTGTCTTAGTAGTTAACTGAGTATACTGCAAGTGCTGAATTTTCATTCAAATTCTTTATTCCTCCTTTAAAAGTACATAGAGTTCAGTTTCACAGCCCAAAGTATTGCCACACCTTGCTCCGAATTGGTCATATATTTGCTTTTTTCCCCCCCTCCTCCCCATTGAAAGGAAAGATTAAGGGATCACTTTCATTTTCTGAAGTGTAATTTGCAGTGCTAAAACTTGCTTTATGTCATTGCAGTAAGAAAAAAAATATCCCTTGGGTATTATATTCAAGACATGCAATGGTTTTAAACCATGTTTACCATTTGTTTCTAGAAAGACGCTTGCTAGAAATCAGTAGGATGCTGTAAGGTGTCATTTCTGACAATCCAAAGTGCCAGAATGGCAGCAGGGAACATACAGAGTTAAACAACTTGAAAACCATTTCAGTACAATTTGAGAGAGGGAGCAGAGTATCTAAAGTGAATTATCATTAGTCAGGGCTCTGAAAGTATTTTAAGTAATACAAATTCAATGCAACAGATCTATGCTTCTCTACACTACGTGTTTAGGTTGTTCACCAGACAAGGAGCAGGAGTAACCCCACTTAGAATAGCTGGAATTAAAAAGCGATACGGTATCAATGGTATCATATATAATATCAATAATATTTAATAATATCAGTAATATTTGTTTCCCAACTTTCTAATTTCCATTAGAAATATGACAGATCTCTTGAAGAAAAACCTAGTATATAAACAAAGACATCAAGGATGAAGAATCCACGGTGTCACCATCTGAGTTTAAATATTGATTATTCTCCCTGGTAAAAATTCGCAGGGCACAATCTCTTGATGCAAGGGGTAAGTTTCCATACTTAATGGCTCTCTTTGCTAGTAAGAGATATTCAGCAAGTACCATCTCAATTCAGACATCAAGAGAGATCAATGAGTGGATATTCCAGATTGGCCCAATACTCAACTGATTGCAACAGAGCCGGGGGGGGGGAGAAAGAAAAGAAAAGAAAAAAGAAAGTAATCAGTATAATGACAAATTGCGATCTGCTCTTCCAATTTTTTTTCAAAAGGAAGTTAGAGAAATCATTAGAAATAATAAGCTTGTTCTGAAATGGAAGAACGTAAAATAAAGATTTATTTTAGCCAAAAATTTTGCCAAAGTTTTAAGTTACGTAATGTACCACTTGAGAATTTGTTCTTTGACAGCCTAACTAAAAATGCCTTTCTGTTTATAATGGAGAAAAAAACCCCAACACAGTTGCATGGTAGACTCTAGAAAAAGTAATTTTAGTCATTACATGTAACATACAGCATGCTTGTTCTTTTAGGGCATAATTTGTTACTGCTCTTTGAAGATCCTCTTTCTCAAGAAAAATTTAAGTCTGGGTATGCCAGGTGAAAGAGAAAGGTTTGGGTATGTCAGACAGACATCATCTCAGTACAAGATAAAGGAATTTTCCTTCCCTTTAGGTAGCCTCTACGTTAAGAGATATGCCAGGACAGATTTACGCAGGTAGCCTTACGAATAGGACACAGACTAGAGAAATGAAAAACCTTGGAAAACCTTCCAGCCTTGGGAACCTTTGAAACAGGAGCCCCATGAACACACAACCCATGCGAAGGAAGGACTCTAACTTCCAGGGACTCATTGTATTCCCCTGCTGAATCACCTGGTGTTGCAAAATTGAATAATGCTACATAAGGAATGCACAAGGAAACTGGGAGAGATAAATATGCACTCATAAGGAAACACAGATAGGTGCAAGAAAAACAGGAATGTAGGGAAAATCTTCGACTTTAAATCAGTAGACTTGGACTAAAAGGAGACAGAGTGCAGGGGGTATATTCTAATATTTAATTAGTTAGCAAAACTTTTATGTGTATTGGAAAAAAGAGCATGCTGTAACAAAACACTTCCAAAATTTAGCATCTGTGCAACTACATTTATAATTCTGGCCATTTATCCTATTTTCCCTATATGTTATTGCTGCTCTTACTTGTTACTTCATGCAGATCATAAAAACAAGACATCCTCAAGGCAGGGCTATCTCCTTACATCTGGAAAATACCTGGCACATCTCTCAAGCCACTGCATTTACATGCAGTTTATCACTGGGCTGTTTTCTAACATATCTGGAAAAGTATTTTTTACTTTTCAGACACTGCTTGATATGTTCATTGCAGAGTGTCAGTTAAGACATGCAGCAAAAACAATGGTTCTAACAGGTAAGAAAAAAAAAAAATCCGAATATTAGAGACAAGCACAGCAAATACACAGCCCCATTTAAATAGAGACAAGACCCCCCCACTTTCTTCTATACTAGAGACTAAAAATTACACTATTACTTTTCAGAAATTTACGACATTCACTTCAAGTTAATATGGTAATTATCTTCCACTACTGTTAAAAAAACAACATTGGCAAGCTGTGAAAGAGCAAGAGCATTTTTTCCTGTCGATGGAAATTAAATCAAACCCTTTCTAACTTCAGAATCTTCAATATCAGAAGTTACATGGAAAAACAGTTAGTAGAACATGATCGTACAGAGATGCCAGAAACTTAAATACAGCTTAAATTTACTATGACTTGCAAAACACTACGTAAACACACTACTCACTTGTTTTGAAGGACAGTGTTCATTCTTCTCATCTGTCATCTTCCCACCCTTCGGTGCCCTTCTTGGTTGCTTGATGCTGGTTTTTATAGCAGGCCGGCACACATAATTCTCAAGGTTCTTGGGAGGTTTTTTCGTTCGCTTTGCTTGAAGACCAATCTTCAGTTTCAAGTTTCCCTCCGAAAAGTTTGTTTCTTTCACTGAAAACTGTTGCTGTGCATCAGTCAGAGCCTCATTCTTCCCATTCTCGGTACTGTTCCCCTCCCGATTCTTCTTACCGTCGTCTTCTTCCTTGGTGCAACTCTCTAGCTCTACTTCTCCTTTTCCCACCAATGAGCCAATGTTTACTACAGAGGGGCTTTTCCCAGAAAACCCTTCAGAATCGGAACCCAAGCCTAACATAGCAGTATTCCGAGGGTCCATCACAGGCGGAATATATGCCTTCAGGTAATTTTAGGGAAGATTTACAGAGATATGTTCCAAAGAAGAGCTGCTCTACTACTGGCAGCCAGCATCTTTTACTCTGTAGAAGGAAAAGAAAGAAGTAAACTTTGATTTTCTAGTAGAAATTAATATTAAAAACAATTAGAAAGCACACAGTCACACTTCAGACAAGCACAATTACACAGCTAATGTTTGAAAACACCAACCCTTCCTGTATCTGACTACAAAAATACAATTTATCTGTAAAACCACTTTTAAATGATAGGTGAAAAATCAAAAGTACGCCAATATTATAATATAATTTCCAATTCATCCACAGGACACTTCAAATGATGGTTAAAGCTTTTAATATTGATCATCAATTTTTTTTTTATTATTATTTTTAAAAAAACAGAGCCCAGCTACTTCTAGTACTACCACTCTTAATCTGGACCCACTGAAACAGCTGCATCTAAGGAATGATGCAGCTAATGAAACCTATGCTAAGGCATCCAAAACCCAGAGACAATCCGATTTTAATCATCAGAGCCAGTAGGAAAGTTGAGCTTAACCCAAGTATGCATTGGTTTACAAACATGCCACAAAATCTGCTTATTAGTTAAGGACTTTCCACAATTCAGGAAGAAGGATGGGAGAACAGAAAAAACCCCCACCAAACAACCCCACCAAATACATTCACACACTAATTTGTAGTTCCTGGAGCATGGGAACAGAAAAGTCCACACTTCTATCATCAGAGACACTGTTATGAATATATAATTAATCTATTTATTGTAAGATATTAGAGGGAATTTTTTTGATCTTAACTAAAGTAAAAGCTGATTTGAATCAATTTGCTAATGCAAGGATTTCAAATCCCTGGCTGGTGGACTACTTGCACAGTGTGCCAGCACTGCCTCCTGTGCTCGCACACAGACCATCACAGAACCATAAGCTGCTGTTTCCCACACTGCCAAAGAACAAACAAAATATGTGTACCCCATTATATTTGTATCTGTGCAAACAAAAATCATCATAGAAGGAATCTGCAGGAGATACAAATATGGTGTACTGGTAACTACCAAAGAGGACAAATCATAGTTAACAAAGGAGAAGCTAAACATACACATTTCAATACAGTCAGATATTTTGAGTACTATGTAAAAGAATGGACACAAGCAATGTTTACAGAACTGGGGACTTGAAAATCAGCAACCCTCAAAAGGATTCTGCGCACAGGATGAACAGGAATTCCTGGTGAAATGTGACAGCCACAAGGACGTACACAACCCTTGTAGTGTACTGAAAAAGTATCACATCTTTTTGACACTGCTATGACAACCCGTTGCCCATATGCCCACCTACCCCACGGATGTGGCACACCGAACCACTCCAGATCAATCCCTACTTTGCCTTAACAGCAGCTTGGGAGAGAAGTTCTCCTTTTTCAAGTTCTAGGAGCCAAAACAGAACAATCTAGGTGGACATACTTGTTTTAGGGACATTCTCAGCAGAAAGTGTTTAAATATCTTCATCACTTAAATACCTTAATCATTTTTGAAAATGAAATATGTCAGAAACAGGTCTGAAAAAAATATCAATGTACTGGAAAGAGCATCACAGGAACTAAACCAGCATGATTTTCTGTTCTTATCTTCTATACAATTATTGAGGCTGAATTGTAAGGAATCCTATGAAAAGATTTCAACGGTTTCAATGAACTTCAAAATGAGTTTCAACAGTTTCAAAAAGGTTGCAATGAGCTCAGCAATTATCTATGACATTTGGCCTCCTGGCAGGTCAGCACATGCATACTCAAGCCCATCAGCACATGACAGGTCCCAAAGCCATATGCCTCTTATCCAGACAATAATTAGAAAAACAGCAGTGAGGAGGTAGTATTTTAAGGTGGCTCAGTGAACACAAGCACTGTATAAAATGGGGGAAGGATAAGGAATGTGAAAGGCAATACTAGGAGAGGACTAAGGCAACTGCAGTGGACACAGGTTGGAAGACAGATGCCAGGATTAGTGGGGACAGAAGAAATGCTGCTGAGAACACAAAATGCATATCGTTAGAAAGCTACCTTCTCAGAGAAAACAAACTTATTTCACATGTTCTGTGCATATTATGAAGAGGTATTTCTATCTATCTGCAGCTATGACTTGTCAACTAAGAACATCCTAAAAAAAAAAAAAAAAAAAAAGCTGTTATTACTCATAAGACCAAAGGTAATTAGATAAAATCTCCATTTTACAACCAGAAAAAATGGGTAGAGCAGGGGGCTAGAAAGCAAGTCAGTGACCGCTCCTAGTTCCAGGCCCAATGTTCAGTCCATGAGGCTACACCATGTCACCAAAAACGGGCTTTTTCTTACATGCCAATGCACAAGGAAAACTGGCCAGCAGTAAAGTAATTCTAAGCTAATGTGTGAATTTTTATTATTCAAGTTCAAGAAAAGGAGAGAATCCTACAGGCCATCATGCAACTCTCAAATCTACGTTCACACAAATGTTTCCTTCTCCAGTGAGTATGGTCCAGAACAGCTGTAACACTTCAGTCATTTTCTTAAAAAAAAAAAAAAAAAAAAAAAAAAAAAATAAATTAATAAGCTTAAAATCTGACACCAACTTAAAATGAAACAGCACCATCTATACTGCTGTATTTGGTGCCGTATTTACTTAATAGCAAGACTTTAAGTAAGTACACTCATACACTGACCTTAGAAACTGCAAGACCAAGACAAAGTGCACACTGAGAATTAAAGGAAAACTGTCTTAAAATCTTATCCTGTGATAACACAGAATCAGTAACTATCCTAGAAACAAAGTCACAAAATTGATGGCTCTCATGAACACACAGCAGGTCATTTTATTTATCCATTAATTCCTCTCTACACAGACAACAAAAATGCTAATCCTGGACCTAATCATCATTTTGCCTTGATCACTCCAATCTTCTCTCTGACTCTCCAATTAACCTACTCTAATTCACAGAAAACGTGTCTGCCAATTTGACAATTTTCATAACCGTGAACTGATTAAATCTCATCTCTTTGAATCCCAAGAATGCTTCTTCTTCCCTACCTCATCAAATCCAAGCTTCCCGTCCATCGCCTTCAAGGTGTGCATAACTGTACCTTGGTTCTTCACTTGTTCCTGTTCCTTAGTGCTTTCTGTTTCACCAGTGACAACCATTATATGTGCTCTTTTCCTTTATTTTCCCCTTGTATTTAACACCATTGCTTTCTCTGTGCTACTCTTCACACTTTGTATGCCCCACTTGCACCAGTCTACAGGATCTTTACCATTCTTCTTGCAGGTTGTGCCTTAAATTCTCCTTGTGGATGTCAATGCAGCCAAATTATGACAGCCATAGTTCAGAGGCAGCTATAAAAGCTTGCATGAATTTACCCTGAAAACTCCCAATGATTTGGTACTTTCAAGACCTAAAACTATCACATTTACTGGTGTGATACAAGGTACATATCTGTGTCTTTGCTTTCAACATTTGTTCCGTTAATTTGCAAGTCTTGTTTTTAATTATACTATAGGCTTCTTCAGGACAGAAAAATGGGCTATGGCCTTGCAAAGTACCTGCTTTGATGATACTGATCCCTGAAAGAGATCTTTGCACGGTTCCACTACAAAGGCCTTTACAAGAAAAGCATTATATCCATCTCGTGCACCCAATATGATTCATGTGAAATTAAAGCAGTGGAGCCTGATTGCTCCATGCCCACAATTAAGTATTTTCTAAGCTTGCATACTGTTGTTTAACCAGACTGCTTCGTAACTTCTAAGACTAGAAAGTACCGCTATAATCAAGCAGCATGGCATTCTACACCAGACCAAGAACTCTGCTCAGCAATTCCTATCCCACTGCTCACATTTTGCAGACCCACAGCAGGTCTTTCCAAAGCAACATCAACATTTTTTATTAAAAGACTTTTTTTGATGAAAGAAACTGCCATTTCCCTCAGGACTCTATTCCAAGACCTAATCCACATTTTGCAACAACTTTCATCCATGGGATCTTAGGCTAACATAAATTTTGCTAGATTAAGAACCATCTAGTAACAAATTCCTATACAGCCTTATAAATTATGATCAAGACACATCCTAACCATCTCCCTAAGCAGCAAAACACATCAAACTTCCAATTTCTCATTCTGTAGATCTCAAATCCCTCCTGTAATTGTTCTTCCCCCCCCAAATTAACTAGGAAGCATTTTAACATCCATTTTGACATGTGCTACCTAGAACTAAATGGTGTTCATTAATGATTTTTCTAATGCCATATACAGTTTTAGTATCTATTATTCATTCTTATTCCCCTGTTGACACATCCAAAGCCCTTTTTGCCCATCACCTGCTAAGACTTCTGTTCTTCTGATCCCCTGCTTTTCCAGAAAAAAAATACCAAGGGTTGACTTCTACTGCCGGCTCCTAGATATGTTTTCCCCCCGCCCCCTTAGCAATATTAAATGAGATTTCTTTTTCCTCTGTCCAATTTACTACGTCATCTTAATTTTTGCTACTGCTTTTGTTGACAAAAACATATTGTGATTTTATATTTGGAAGGTGAGTATTTTTCTTTTGGTTCTTTCCATTGCTTCAGCTTCAGGGGACATTAAAAAAATTCAGCTGAGTGTCTGAAATCCCAGAATATTACTAGTAACTCTATGGCCTCCCACAATCCCTTCTCATATTCCTTGTCTTCTTTCTTCTGCTATGGAAGACAGCTACCACACTCAGAAGTTCTTTCTCAAAAAGAGAATAAAATGTGTCATAAAGACCTCACTATATTTCTCCACATCACATATCCTAAGCAGCAACACGGACCACTGGAGGTCACTGAAATAGGATTACAAGGACCTTGGATTACCTATGTATTTTTTAAAAGTTGAGAGATAGAGACGCTTGGCAGAAATAAAGTTACTGTTTGTGTTATATGAGGTGAGAAATAGAATATTTTACAAATAGGATCTGTTAGATGTGTTTTTGACAGCCATAAAATACCAGAGTACCTGTCTTGCCAAGCAGAATATTTTACAGAAGTGTTCATAGCAAAGACAGTATGGGCCACATGTTGAGAGAGCAAATGGCAGCAGGACACTTATTTTGTAGGAAGAAACGCAGAGGGCAGACATGATGACACTTTGCAAGTACGCTCTAGTGAGAGGAAGACTTTGTAAGCAGATATAATGTTTCTTCTGGTATCTTAACCTTACTTCTGATATCATACATTAACTGAAAAATCTGGAAACACACGATTGAATTTTGACTTGCCTGATAATTTTGTTGTTTCACTATTCATATGCAATGAATTCATAGCAATATGAAATTGCTAAACACTGCATAACAAAACCCATATTTGATCAGACCAAAGGTTCACTTA
Organism: Gypaetus barbatus; assembly: GCA_028022735.1. Lineage (NCBI taxonomy): Eukaryota > Metazoa > Chordata > Aves > Accipitriformes > Accipitridae > Gypaetus > Gypaetus barbatus. Next base: position 24,688,946 of record CM051540.1, on the reverse strand, counting down.
GCCGTAGGCTGTTAGTCCCAACATTAGCCAATACTGATTGCCTAGGGAAAATCATAAAAAAACCCAACATATGCTGTGGTAATTCTGCTAAAATATTCCCCCAGCCTCTAAATTTGTGATTCAGGAACTTCCTGAGAGGTATGTCTCTACGTCTAATGCCTTTAAATGGATTTTTCTGAAAAAAACCCTCTTTTATACTCACCTAGTAAAAGATAATGTAAGGGACACAGTAAACCAGTATTTCACCTTTAACTCCTGACATAATGTGCAGACAATGCCTTTGGTTATGTCAAAAATACCCCAGTGCTAGGATGGCCACACACGCCACGTGAGCCATGCCGCACAACAGGTACTGCTGTGATACAGAAAATTAGAAACAAATACAGATTTTGCTTTCACAGAATAATCACAGTAGGTCTGCATATCAGATTTTTTTTTTTCTTTTTGAAAGCTGAGATGAAACACATGACCTCACTGGAGTGGAAGAAATGTGTCCACAATGGCAAAACTTGACCTCTTGCCAATGGCAGCACAAGTTAAATTTTTTTTTTTTTAAGAAGTCAACAATCCATTTGACAACAATATGTATTTAAAAATAACTGTAATTCAGTAACTGTATGTGCTATTTCCATATTTCTCTTGTGACAACAGCATTATAATTTATATCAATAAGCCTGTCTCTTGCACCAAGTGTTTAAACTGCTTTTTGTATCCTCAAGGACAGTTTAAACTTCTGAAAACAAGCTGCTTCTTTTTGTAAATTATGACTCGTATTGTTTTAATGTTTATTATCACTCAAACATTAAGTGCTTTTTAGATGACTGCTGATTGCCTGTAGCAATCAAATGTAACTAAAATCCAAAAAGAAGTAGCAGTCATTTTGTCTTTAAAACCAAGATGTACTTAGACCCCCCCAAAATAAAAAAAAAAAAAAAATCTGTCTTATACTCTTATACAGTTTAGAAAAGCTACTGAAGCTTTAATTTTCAAGTAAGAATGCTTAAGAACTTAAGTAGGCAGACAGATGATGATTTTAGAGCCCATCTCTACCCATATGTTCAACCAGCTGCTAGAACTTCCCCATTCAGGCAGAGGTACCAGGCATGGTCTCAAGGTCCTCAAGGATGACCACATGAAACACAAGTCTTTCAGGATTCACCCAAAAAACCCAACGTCCTTGGAAAACATTGCTTTTGCAGGTGCAATCTACATTAGTGCAAGGAAGACAATCAAAATAAATGAGAGATGCAAAAAAGGTACACTGTTCCTGAAAATGAAAACTTATTTAAATGTTTGAAGGTAGAGTCACAGTTTTTTACCACACATCCCTCCCTTAGTCTCTGCTCCCCAAATCTCTCCTAACAAGACTGGAAAGCCAGTGTAAGAACCCACTACCTCAAGTCTCCCTTACTGGTTCCTGACAACACACAACTACCAGGAGAGTGAATGTGTGTCCTGAGGCCATCTGATGGAAACCCACATTCCAAGTAGTTTCTCGTTCTCTGCTAGGTAATTAACAGGGTGAAGAAACCACAAACCAAGGGTGAAAAACAGAAGTTAGAAAGTCAGGAGACTATCTAACAGAAAGAAAAGAACAGCAACACATTTTGGCTTCTGGTCTGAGAGATGGATAAGGCTAAGATACATTAGGCTCAAACATCTAATCCCAAATTACCGGTCAATAAAACAAAAATAGGATTAAAAATCCCATGAAAGTAGAATTTCAGAAATATGATTTTGGGCGGGGGGGCGGGGGGGGGGGGGGAAGGATTGCGAACAGAAAAGTCTACAAGCCACTGACCTAGTAAACTAGCCAATATCCCAACAAGCCGAAAAAAACCCACCTCTGCCAGAGAGACCCCCACCTCCATCAGCTCAGGGCCCCCAGCTCCCCCTGCACCACCGCCTTTCACTTAAGGGAAGGACCACCCTCTTCCCACCATCTCTGCCCTACAGAAAAATCAAAGTTTCGGGGATGCGGAGACTTGCGCAGAGACACCGGGAAACTTCCTGAAACCCCACACGGGCACCCGGCCGACGAGGGACTCCCCCGGGGCCGCTGCCAGGGGGCACCCGCGCCCCCCCCCCCCGCCCCTCCAGCGCGGCACCGGGCCAGCTGTCAGGTGATATCCCGCCCCCCCCCGCTCCCGCGGGGCCCGACACAACGCATGAGCGCGGCTGTCAGGCTCTCTCCACCCCCGCAGGGCACAGGCCCGGCTTCGGGCGTCCCGCCGGCACACGGCCTCCCCGCGGGCAACGCTCCTGCCACCGGAACCCCCCCCCCCCGGCGCCGCCCCGGGCCCGGGCCCCGCTAGCGGGGATACCCCGCCTCCCTCCCCGGCGCGGGCCCGGCTGTCAGGGATCCCCCGCCCCCTCCCGGCGCGGGCCCGGCTGTCAGGGATCCCCCCGCCCCGCTTCACGCAAGGGCCCGCCCGAGCTCCCCCACTCCACTTCGGGCGCGGGCCCTGCCAGGGCCCCCCGCGCACAGCCGCCGCCGCGGACCCGGCCGCCGCCAGGGATCCCCCGCCGCCGCCCCGGCAAGCCCCGCCGCCGGGGATGCCCCGCGCCCGCGAACGGGGCCCGGGGCCGGCACGGCGGCCGGGATGCGGGGCAGCGCGCGCCTCGGCGCCGGTGCGGGGCGGGGCGGGGCGGCCCCCGCCGCGGCTCCCCGGCCAGGCTCCCCTCCCCCCGGGCTCCGGGCCTGAGGCGGTCCCAGTCCCCGCCCGCCGCCCGCTCGCTCGCCCGCCCGCTCCTCACCGTGTCAGCGACAACACGGCCAGGGCCGAGGACGGGCTCCTCCGCGCCGCATCTTCCCGGCCGCCCGCGCGGACGGGGCCAGGGCGGGACCCGGACCGACCGGCCGCCGCTTCAGCCCTTCTCCAAGCCGAGGCAGCGAAACCAAAATGGCGGCGGCTCCTGCTCCACCGCGAGCGAACGCCCGGCGCCCCGCCTTCCCCGCGCGCGACCACGCCCCCGCCCGGCCACACCCCTCCGGGCTAGCCCCGCCCCCGCCGAGAGAGGGCGCCGTTAGCCCAGAGGTGGGCGGGACCCGCGCCATCCCCTCCCGCGCCTCCTGTCCCTGCCCGGGACCCGTAGCACCCTCGGCGTCACCCGCGGCCTGTCGCGCGGCGGATCCTGCCAGCGGGGCGGGCCCGCCGCCAACGGTGAGTGCCGAGGCGCCCAGCGCCGGCCCGGGGAAAGTGGGGGGGGGGGGGGAAAATCGCACGGCGGTAGCCGGAGCCCGTGCGGGTCGGCCGCTTGCTTGGCGGCGGCGGCGGCTGCTGCTGCCCGCAGGGCCCGGCTCTGAGGAGCGGCGGCCGCCGGGGCAGCGGCCGTGCGGAGATCAGGCCCGCGCGGTGCGGCAGCGTGTGGGGACCTGGGGCGGTAATGGGGCCCGATCCAGCAGGGAGGCTGCGGGCGGAAGGGCGCAGAGCAGCGGCGGGGGACAAGGGAAGCGGCCTGCAGCCTGCCGGGAGCCGGGGCAGGCGGGAGGCGGGAGAGGAAGGGTGGCTGGTTGTTGCTTTTAGTTCCCCCTCGCAGGTTTTAGGAACACACCTTCAGCTTTCCCGATTTCCGCTAGTGGCTCCCGTTTCTAGATCGGGTTGAATGATGTACTTTATGCCTCTTTGTTATCTCAGTCCTGTGTATGTCTAGAAAAAGAGAGAAGAATGGAGTACGGTGGAGAGCACATGGGAGGGAAAACTGGGGAGAAGGCAAGGGGGAACAGGTCTCTGAAACAGCAGTGAGCCAGCAGACATCGGTCGTCCAAAGACGATAACGCTCCGGTCAGCTCAAAGTTGTTTCCGTCTTCTACTCCTGTGTTTCTGGTGCTTGGCTTCAGGTTTCTGAAGCCAGTAGTAAATATATAGACTGCAATCAACCATAAATTTGTTTTTAATTGAGTCTGGAGAGGTGACAGGTTAGGATTACTTAATGATGTCTACAAATATAACTTTCAGGGTTCTTTGCATAATTTTTACTAGCAAATGATATTCTGATCTATAAATCCTTTCCTAAAGACCACAAGCAGACAAGTATTTTTTCTATAATGGAACAGTATGCTGAGTTGGACAGTTCTTTAACTTGACCCAGGTACAAATCAGTGAAGTGGCTGCAGTTTTAATCTACTCTTCTGCTAAAGCTCCTCTCCCACGGATAGACAAACCCCAGAGAAAAGCCCTTACACCTTGTGTTGAACTAGTCATTCCAGAATTCTATCAGAATGTTAGGGGTGCCCAAAATAAACAGAAAATTGAAGATTTTTCTGACTCCTTAATTTTACTAGTTGTGTTTGAGAAAACAGCTTTCCCACCTCTATTTTCCTTACTGTTAAAACTGTGATTTGAAACAAATGGGATACATTCTCATGTGGAATGGAATTCCTCCTTCCTCTCCTGCTGTACATGCTAGCATGGCAAAGTAAAATGACTAAGAAGGCCTCCACAGGCTGATATCTTCACTTATTCTTGAAATAGCAAAACTGGGGCTTGTGTTTCAAATATGTATTGTGCATTGATTGTTAGATGAAAGAAAGTAAAGCACCTTTACAAAATCAATGTGCATCAGTGTGGAGTTATTTTCTCATTCTATGCAGTAACAGTTGTAAATGCCATTCTATGCAGTTAAACCATCTTTGTCTTGCTTAGCATTAACATTGCAGTTAACCACCAATTCCCCTAGGACAGCTATTCCTCCTAAAGAATTACAAGATAATTATCTCGCTTTGAATGCATTGTGTAACTTACTGCAACCAAGAATTCTTAAAACATCTTTGTTAGGTACTGTCATTATTTTCTCCTAAGGAAGTGGTATGAAGAAGGCCTTGAATGCTGGCAGAGATGACAGATTTAACTAATTTACTTACCTTTTTGCCTTTATTTTTGCATCACAAATGCTCAAGTATTTTGTTTTCGGTTTTTTCTTCTGTTGTAATCAAAGATGGCTGAGCAGTAAATACTAACACATGATTAGGATGAAGCCGGAAACACAGAAGCATCTTCAGTCTCTGCATTATTCCAGTTTCTTCAAAAAAACCACTGTGTAGCCCTTGCTCTTACATCTCTTAACAGCTGCTGTCAAAGTAGATGTCCTTCCCCAATAAAAGAATCTGTCCTCCTCACTAGATGAATGAAATATCTTTACTTATAAAGTAAGGTTTTTTTGTAAATGTCTCTAAAAAAAGGCAACATAATTAATGGAATATTTTTTTATTAGGCAAATTATGCTGATTACCAGCAGTCAACTGTATTGCTGCAGAGCATTCTGACAGTTTGTCTGAATTATTTGTGTGCCTAGACTTTAAGCTCTTTGGGCAGGAACGATCTCTCCCAGCATAAGATACATTAAACATAGTAAAAACCCTAAAAAATCCACTTCTGTCTCTACAGAAAAAATGCTGAGAAGTCTGAAAGGACTCGTCTACCATCCTCTAAAGGTAAGTCCTGTAATAGTGTGATGCTGCTTCCAATATTTCAGCTGTCCTGTGAACTGGAATGACAATTTTTAAAAGTGAGATTCTTCTTACATTCATCATCTAAAAACTTGTTGCCTCCTATAAGCTGGTTGTGTCAACTCCCATTATGGGCAAAGGAAAGAAGGACAGCTTGTGTCCGTTATTCCTTCTGCATTTCTCTCTGTTGGCTGGGGAGAGAGAGAGAGAACGTGCAAGCAAGCCTGGATAGCTGGCTTAAATGAGACATTTGTTAGAAGACTAAAGTTTAGCATTCTGCAGTGTCCAGAATGCTGAAATTCTACATCTTCAATACAAGTGTTTCTCAGAAAACAGAGAATCTACTTGCTCTGCACTGCTGGAAAGTACAAAGGAAGAAGCCCTTTATACAGAACAGAACCACCAGCCTTTCACAAAGCCTGTGCTGCTGGTGGGAAGATAATTTTGCCAAAGATGGCTCAGGGCTTCAGGTGGGTGTAGTAGTATTAGCTCTGCCACAACAACACAGCAGCACTACGTTATCAGTAAAGCTTCCTTATATTATAAACAGCATAATGGTTCATGTTGCATATCTGGAATGATTTCCTGATGGTAAAGAATTTCAGTCGTTTTGTTTGCTGTTTTTTAAATACTTTTTTCACTAGTATGTAGTGATATGCAGCCATTAAAGAGGATGCCTGTATAACTACTTGTTTCCAGAGACGAGATGCTGGTTGTATGGTATTGTACTTACGATGGCAGCCTTTATGAAATAAACAGTCTTTTCTAGAGACTAAGATATGTGGAAACATGTAGGAACAGCTCCACCTTATGGCACATGACTTTGTGATTAATCTCCATGTACCACGTGATAGTTTGCTGCCATTTCAGGGATCTGAGTTAGACTACTCTGTCCTTTGGCAGATGGAAACTTACTATAAAATCCACTCTACACTACTAGGATAAACTGTGTTAAAAGATGATGAGAAGACGTGAGAACCTTACGTACATGTTAGGATTTACTATGCAGAACTCTACAGTGAGCCAGAAAGGTATATGTTTCTGGCATTCCGCATGAAGCCAAGGGGATCAGTGATAAGCCACTGTCTTTTGTTCAGGAGGCGGGACCAAGTGGCATGTTGCTGCTATAAAGTCAGAATATATAATGCATTAGCAGTGGTATTCTAGGTCACTCAAAGGTATTCTTGTAGTCTGTTAAAAATGCAGATGCACTTCTGCATTAATTTTGTAAACGGAAATGCAGTAATTCATAAAATGCAAGCCTGTATCTCTCAAATTCAGGATCATAGAATGGTTTGGGTTGGAAGGAACCTTAAAGATCATCTAGTTCCACCCCCCGTACCGTGAGCAGGGACACCTTCCACTAGACCAGGTTGCTCAAAGCCCCATCCAGCCTGGCCCTGAACACTTCCAGGGATGGGGCATCCACAGCCTCTCTGGACAACCTGTTCCAGTGCCTCACCACCCTCACAGTAAAGAATTTTTTCCTAATATCTAATCTAAATCTACCCTCTTTCAGTTTCAAACCGTTACCTCTCCTCCTATCACTACACTCCCTGTTAAAGAGTCTGTTGTGGTTTAACCCCAGCCAGCAACTAAGCACCATGCAGCCACTCACTCACTTCCCCCCCCACCCACCCAGTGGGATGGGGGAGAGAATCAGAAGAAAAAAGGTAAAACCTGTGGGTTGAGGTAAGAACAGTTTAATAGAACAGAAAGGAAGAAACTAATAATGATAATAACAATAATAAAATTACAATACTAATAAAAGGATTGGAATATAAAAAACAAATGATGCACAATGCAATTGCTCACCACTTGCTGACCAATGCCCAGTTAGTCCCCGAGCAGTAATCCCCCCCAGGCCAACTCCCCCCAGTTTATATACTGGGCATGACATCACATGGTACGGAATACCCCTTTGGCCAGTTTGGGTCAGCTGTCCTGGCTGTGTCCCCTCCCAACTTCTTTTGCCCCTCCAGCCTTCTTGCTGGCTGGGCAGGAGAAGCTGAAAAATCCTTGACTTACTTAGTCTAAACATTACTTAGCAACAACTGAAAACATCAGTGTGTTATCAACATTCCGGTACTGAATCCAAAACATAGCACTATACCAGCTACTAGGAAGACAATTAACTCTATCCCAGCTGAAACCAGGACAGAGTCCCTCCCCATCTTTCCTGTAGGCCCCCTTTAAGTACTGGAAGGCTGCTATAAGGTCTCCCCGGAGCCTTGTCTTCTCCAGGCTAAACAACCTCAACTCTCTCTACCTGTCCTCATAGGGGAGGTGCTCCAGCCCCCGACCATCTTCGTGGCCCTCCTCAGGACCCGCTCGAGCAGGTCCATGTCTTTCCTGTGCTGAGGGCCCCAGAGCTGAATGCAGTACTCCAGGTGGCATCTCACAAGAGTGGTGTAGAGGGGGAGAATCACCTCCCTCGACCTGCTGGCCATGCTTCTTTTGATGCAGCCCAGAATGTGATTGGCTTTCTGGGCTGCGAGTGCACATTGCTGGCTCATACTCAGTTTTTCATCCACTAATACTCCCAAGTCTTTCTCTGCAAGGCTGTTCTGAGTACTGTTGTATTCACTACTTCAGGAGCTTGTGTTGATTTTGTAGCACTTCAGAGAGTTGGGAAGGATTTCATGTCTCCAGGTACTTAGAAGCTGCTTCTACAGCCCAGCACAAGCTACAGTCCACAAAGGCAAAGTTCCAAAGCACTACAAGGCTACACGGTGATTTTGAGGAAGACATATCATGCTAAGGCTCAAAGAAGTGATGTTCTAAAACGGTATCCTTCGAGGAGAAAGATGTAGTAATTTAAAGATGGAATATGTTCTGTTGATGAAAAAATAGAAATTCTATGTACTTGGCTGCAAGAACAGAGGACTGGGCTTCAAGACAAAGTCCTTCTCACACTTGCATCCTGTCTTACTGTGCTGTCTTCTACTCCCTTCATAGAACTTACTAGGAGCTGGCTTTTGTACCATAGAGAATCCAACTCCTGCTGAGATTGTGCTTTTAAAAAAGTGGTATTATTAATATTGGTTTGACTAAGTATCATTCAGCTAAAGTCTTGAGCTGTATCTAGATGCACATAAAAACTGAACACACTTAGAGCAAGAAGTTAATCCTTGCTTAATTTTCATTCGCTGTTACACAGGTCAGGGACAAGGATTTGTATGGTACTCCAGAGAAAGGATGTCCACAGAGCAGTAAGCTTGCCTTTTCTTTTCAGTGAGCAAAGCTTACAGCCCCAAGATATTCACTTGAGAAGGAGGGAATGTGGGATGTTCAAAGGAAATGAGAGGGACTATGATTCCAGGCTAGGAATGACTTAGGGCTGACATTTTCTAGGTGAATAGGTGACAATAGTTGCATGCTCTAGTTTTTCATGTATTAAATTAGCATCTTAGTGCCTTTTTCGAGGCTGTAAATTAAGTCACTTCTGTGTACTGAAAACTAAACATAGCCAAATACAGACATCCTAACTGATCGTTTGGATTTGAGGAGAAAAAGAACATTGTGGGAACAAGAGAAGAATGCGATGACAAAAGTGAATGTTTAGTGGTCTTCCATACTTACATTGCAGTAGTTTGTTATATAGGTATCTAGTGTTGAGTACAAACTGGTTTAATTCCTTCCCTAAAAGGAGAGTGTGTGCTGAAATGCTGATTCAGGAGTCCATTGTGTGTTGAACATGGGATGTGGGGTAATCCGACATTACACTTTCTTCTGAGCTCTTGTGGCTTTCAAATGACCCCCTGAGGAAAACTCGGATGACAGCAGAATTGCATCACATCATGGACAACTGAAACAGCTGTTCCTGTCTCTAAACTTCAGTTTATGGCTACTCTCATCTATGCAGACAGACAAAATAGGAAACTACTTGCTCTGTTTACAGTTGGAGCCTGCAACTGTTCCAGTCAGTAAAATGAAGGGTGGCTTTCAGTTTTGCTTGCTTTGGTCACAGCCTCTGTTTGGAATATACACTTTTTATTCATTGAGAAATGCTTATCTTTTCTTTCACCATAACATAATAAAATGCCTGCCCTCCTACTACTCACTTTCTTGCCTATTTTGGCTAGGCTTTACAGGCATGCTTCAGCAGTCTGTCTATGGAAAAAAGAATTAATCAGCTTAGCTGGCTGTTTAAGTTTCTCAGCCATGTCTGTATTATAAAGAGTCTGTATGCAGGGACACAGTTAGGAAAATCAGTGCAGGGAATGTAATTATAAATATCAAATAGTGGGCAGCACTGCACTAATCCCTCAATAATTGAGGTGATTATGGATTACTAGACAGCCTGAATTTTCAAGGTACTAGCTACTATTCATCAGTGTAGGCAGAAACATTGTGGGAACTTCCCAGCAATAAGACCTTAATGGCTCTACTTGTGCTCTTAAGCAATCTTGAAGGGGATAACTCTTCCAGGTGCAGGGCTTGGCTCTCTAAATGACTTAAGGTGGTAGCTGACTTAAGTGAATGGGAATGGTTTAGAAGCAGGCATCTAAATGTGAAATGTGGTTCTAAAGCATGTGGTTTTTCACGATGAATTTACACTCTTAGAGATGAATTTTTATTCTAACTGCAGAGAATTCTATTCTGTATTGCATGCTACCTTGACCCGATCATAATGTGCATGCCATGAGTGTACAAAACAAATTACTAACTGGATTTTTTACTGGCAGTCTTTGACTGCTGAGAAGTTTGTTTCTGTTTGCCTTTTTCCTTCCTTAGTTGGACCATGGATATGCCCTCCATACGGCAGCCAAAGATTGCTTAAGTTCCGTTGTCAGCCAGGATGTCCAAACACTGGCAGAAAGACCCAGGACAGTTTTCTGTACCAGTGAGAATGACCCGGTGAGTTACTGCCACAATTGTTATTGTCAGACAGCAAGTGCCTAAATTCCATCAGTCTGCCTGTGGACATGCTGGAGCCCAGAGTGCTTACTGGGAATGTGTTGTTCTAGTAAACGTAAGGGAAGGGAGTACACAGGCCTAATAACAGGCATCTAGACTATGATCCCCAGCGCAAAGGGAAACAGGCTGTGGCTGTGCAGTGCCACCTGCCTGGGTTTAAACAAGACAGGGCTGGTCCTCTGCCTGAAAGCTCCTAGGAACAAGTATTGATTCCTTCTCTATAGCTGCACAGATGAGATGATAGACTGTGTATTGTAGAAGCTCAGATGTGGCTTAGCTTGTCATCAGACACCATTAATTTCAACTCCAGGGTTATTCTTCCCTCACTAACCTCCCCAAATTGGCTATGAAGGGGGATAAAAAACACACCCGAGATGACCTCAGCACAGCACAGCTCTCCAGCATCATAATTCCAGCCTCACACTCTCTGTCTCAAGCACAAAATGAAGTGGAATAAATGAATGGAATAAGCCTTTGAGATGCTTTTCTGCTGCCTGTGTAATTGGAGTCTTTCACTACTGGTTCCTCTGGGGTCTCTATGGAAACAGCAGCATGCAGATGATCTTGCTCACGTGATGCGAGTGTCTCTATAGATTGCACAGAAGGGTCCAGATGGCAAGGACTGTCCCCACTGTCCTGTGCCTACCATTTACGTTGCCAGGCAACTGGCTTTGGCATTCTGACCTCATCCACCTGATGTTTGGTGACAACCACCATTGCTTATTAATTTGTCAGATCAGCGTTCTTCGGAGTTACTGTATTGCAGATCACGTATTGCAGCAGAGAGGCTCCGCTGTCTCGCTTCATCAGCAAACCTGATAGCTCTGACAGCACCTGTACTTGTGCACCATAAAGTCCCATTAAAAATGGATTAAGACCAGACGAAAACTAAATTTTTAATAAGAATTAGCTTTTATATACCTTTCCATTAGCAAAACTCAAAGTGACTAAACATGAGGATAAAGATACTGACGCACTTTACAGATGTAGGAGCTGAAGAGTGAAGTAATTTGCCCAAGGTTATGCAGCAAGTCAGCAATGAAACTGAGAATGAAAATGGTCTCTGGAATACTGCTCTTCTGTTCGAGTCCATAGTGCCATGCAAAAACACAGGTGCTGTTAGTCTGTGTCCAACACGTGGAGGAAAACTCTAGCAAATCCGGCCCAGAGTTTGAAATACAGCTCTGCTTGGAAAAAAGACTGAAGTCTCTCTTAAAATTTTCTTCCTGTTGCTAAGATTTACTGACCAGTAAACACCAGTCGGGCAACTCAAGCAGCTTAGATAGCAGTTTGCTGAAGTTACCAAATGGTTTCTTCCTATAAATAGTTCGGCAAACCTGTGGCTACCTTGAATCCTGCAGCTGTACCAAGGTAAACCATACAGTCCAGGACACATTGACCTGTCCTATGAGTACCTTTCCTCAGTAAGATATGGAATAGGGGTGTAGTTACCATGGGCTTTTCAGAGTGGAGGGCAGGGCAGAAGAGCACAGGCACGTTGCATGCTGAAAGACTGAAAATCTGGTCTGAAGAAAGGGAGGGAGAGTAACATATCAAGAGTCCTGGGGCTAGAAAATTCATGGGTCTGCAACAGAGCTGCAGCAGTTGCGCCTGAAGAGTCCATCAATGAACTAGGAAAAGCAAAATATTCATGGCAAAAGCAGGCAGTATTCAAACCTGTAGGTATAGCTGCTCACATGGTTCCACGTGAGGAATACAGCAGGCAGCCAGGTCAGGGTAGCAGTCCTCATCACAACTTTTTTTTCCCCATCCGTTCATTCTGGTCAAACCATTTGTCAGCCAGACTACACAGGTGGGCGACCAAGCCCAGACGAGTATTGTCTCACCTGTTCTGGGCCTCAGTAAATTAAGCCCTGGGTCTACACCAAAGCTAATAAGGAATACAAGGAAAGTCTGGATCAGCCCCCAGATCTGCTAAAGCTGGCAGAAAGAATGACTGCTTCTTTTTCTTTCTGAACAGTAAATAAAACTACTTTTCCTGGATCATTATTATGCAAAATAAAGAAAACAAGGAAGTTGTTATATTCTGATTCCATGTCAACCAAAATGGAAGTAAGAGATTGGCATGCACAAGAATAAAGAGGAGGATTTTTTTACTTTAAGTCCATGGAAAAGTGCAGAAAGTCTAGAGCAGGACATAGCAGCTTGGCACAAAGATGCTAAAAATGCCAGACACAGCTTGGCACAAAAGTTGCTAAAAGTCACACAGAAGTACTGCAGAATAGTGTCTCTATATACTGTCCTAATTATACAAGACACAAAAACTGATGACTAGACCCAGAGTAAATAAGTAAGTGTTTTGCAAGTATTGCCTTGTAGGAAAATAGAATAATGAAGGGAAAAAACAAGGATGTATAACAAGGCATGAAATGGGTATTAAATTTTCATATATCAGTAACAACTGCTTCTTACAGTGCACAGTCAGAGATCTTAAAGTAATTACTATAAATAAATGCAGAACGATGCAAGTCTGCTGGAGGAATAACACTGACCACTTATGTCACAACAAGGGACTTGAAATTATTGCCCCAGAAAACAGATTGTGAGTTCTTAAGCAACCAGTACTAGTTAACAAGGTAAGTGGCATATTAGGAATTACTACTGAGAGACAGCAAAGAACAAACCAGAAAACATAATTTTGTTGCAGACGTAAAGAAAGTAAATTTGAATCTGGCAGATAATTCAAAAGGGGATCATATTGCTCTTAAGATATTGCGGTGACCAGAAGTACAAGTGGACTAGTGGACTAATAAAAGATTAGATGAACTCATGAAGCATAGGGCCACCAGTGCCCACAAAACAGAATGGTTCATATACAAGCTCAAGGAATCCCTTTATTGTTTATTGCCAGGTGGGATATCCTTTCTTTAGACTCTTCCTAAGCATCTGCCAGTAGTGTCCTGATACTACAATTCCTGCTTTACTTTAATATGCTAGTTCTTCTGACTCTCGCTTTGTAGATTGAGCGTGTAGATATTCACTTTGATTGAGTGTTCCCTCCCTGTTCCATTCTCACAGGCCTTCTGTATCCAGAAAAGAGGTATTGGACTTTACTGAGTGTTAACAGTTTGCATTTTACCTTCCCAGGCCAACCACACAGAACACCATGAGGGTTGCCATTATAGCATTCCACTTGAGGAGGTGAAAGCTGTGTTTCCACATGGACTGCCCTATCGGTTCCAGCAGCAGGTACTTTGTCTTAGAGCAGAGTTGTAGGGAGTGGACCGGTATGTGGGAAGAACCAGATCCATCGGGTAACTACAATGCTTTCCTGTTGGAATAAGAGAGAATGATGTGCTGCAAGAATGCAGTTATTCCTGGTCCTTACTGTTATTTTCTACATCTAAAAGATACGAGTCAACCTAACCAGAATAGTGGCAGAAGGGTGTGAGGATTCCACCTTAGCCAACATTCTATCCAGTATTTTTCATCTCTGACAACTTCTGAGTACATAATGAATTACAGAATATTTTCCACAGTTACATTTCTGTATGAAACAGGCTGTTTCATGAAATAAGTTTATACTGGCAACAAAAAAATCTTGCCTCTTGATTTCTATTGTGAGACAGATCATGCTGTGACTGGATCAGGCTTCGCAAGCAGCTAACACAGACTGCCTACTTGAGTTTAGGAAGAGATTTCTTATCTGTGAGTTAGTAATTCTAGGTGATTGACTTTTGATTCACTGACAGGCCAGTTGGCCTCACCTTGGTCTCTGGGAACTTGATGGAACAGCTAATCCTGGAAACCATTTCCAGGCACACAAAGGATAAGAAAGTCATCAGGGGTAGTCAGCATGGTTTCACCAAGGGGAAGTCACGCTTGACCAACCTGATAAACTTCTGTGATGATATGACTGGCTTGGTAGAGGAGGGGAGAGCAGTGGACATTCAGACCCTGCACAGTACCAGTCAGAGATGGAGTCATGCCAGGAACAGCTGTAGTGTGCCAGCACCTGGCTTCTTGTTCATATTTTGTTCTTTTTCTCAGATTAAGACCTTCAATGAAGCCTGCCTGATGGTGCGAAAACCAGCTCTAGAACTTTTCACTTACCTGAAAAGCTCCAACTTTGCACACCCAGCTGTCAGATATGTGATCTGTATCTTTTATCACTTACTTGATGGTAGAATGCAAGTTAAATACAAGCAGGTGAGTTTATGCAGATGAGGGTGATGTTTTGATCCTGTGCTGACCACTGCTGTTTAGTCTTCAGGAAGTGGTTTTGCTATGTGTCTTTTGTCAGCAAAGCTAGTCTGAGAAGTTCACGAAGCTTGTATACTTTTATTCTAAGCCCGATTTGGCTTATGGCACAGATCTACAAACAGGGCTACCAGCACAACTAAGGGAGTGTGAATAATCAGCTCTGATGTAGGGGGGCAGGGGGATATAGAGAGAAGGAACTCTTTAGGCTAGGTTTGCTGCTGAACAAAAGCACGATGGAATGCCATCCTTGCTTTTATGACCTTTGAACTTCCTTTATGCCTTTGTGAAAGAATTACAGTCAAGTATAAATTGAAGTGGTTTTTCAGAGACTTTCCTTGACAGTCCATGTTGGAGATGGTGAGAAAGGAACAGGGAAAACCATGACTCTGTGTCACGTGGTTCACTACTGCACAAGGCAAGGCTGGCTGGTGCTGCACATCCCAGATGGTAAGAATACCGATGCTGTCTGTGTTATTACATCAAATACGCATGCTGATCCAGAAGATGCTGCTTCGAGAGAAAGGTGTAGGGTAGGCCACAGCAAATTATCTTTTTTTTTCCCATAGTGGAGAAGGCTTATAAAGCACAAAACCCCCAAATAAAATAGAACATAATTACAGTTATTTTCACCTGCTCTCACATGCTTATAGTCAGTCTTTTTTTCTCCACTGTTAACGAGTATGACAGGAGACGTGCTGTGTGTGGGTCTGTTTGACCTCCTCTGTTCTCAAGGAAGAGTCTTCTCCATTAAGGATGGCAGGCTTTTCTTAGGAGTGTAGCAGAATAAGGATAAGAGATACAAACACACCCCCCACCACCCAACTCATACAATTATTTTGACCAAAAAAAAAAAAAAAAAAAAAAGGCAACTGTTTTATTTTGCTTACAGCTCATCTCTGGGTGAAAAACTGCAGGGAGCTTATACAGTCTTCCTACAACAAAGAACGGCTTGATCAGCCTTTGCAAGCATCCTTCTGGCTCAAGAACTTCAAAACCTCAAATGAGCGCTTCCTAAAAGAGGTTTGTAGAGCCTGTCAAGTTGTCTTGGTTAGTAGCTAAGAACTACCCACAGGATCATCTCTCAGGGACTGCAAGCGCACGTGCTTCCTGTCATTGAGCACCTTGACGCAAATTCTAGATTTGCTCATTTTTGAGAAGTGCTTCATGTACTAATGCATGCACTCATATTGCATACAAACCCACAAACCCTACCCTTCACTGGAATTCAATTTTTGTGGAAAAAGAAGTACTTTAAATCCCCCCTGTGGGGATGGCTATTTGCAATGAATACTTCTCCCAGATTCTGCACTACTCTTTAGTGCTGGCAAAGAACCAGTAATCTTGCCATCCAGACTTGCCAAGTTGCCTTTGCACTACTTAGTTCCCAATCTAATTGTAGTTCTCTTACCGCAGATAAAAACACAAAAGAAATATGTGTGGGGCAAACGAGAAAGCACTGAGGAGGGCAGACCATTGGGTGAAGTGGTGGAACAGGTAAGGAATAACAACTGCTTCTGGCTTTGTCTCACATTTTATTAGAAGATCCCGTCATTGCATATGTATAACAAGTTGCTTCTGAAGATCTTACAAATACGAATTCTAGGAAATGAAAGGCATGCATTTCCCTATCAACAAGGTGGCTACAAAAAACACTGTGAAAGATCTGGTGGATCTCTAAAGGAAGTTGTACAGAGAACTTGGGTAGAAGCAAAAGTTAGAATTTGAAAGTTCCTATGTCTTTGATGCTCAGTACCTTAGACCAGATTGCTCCTTTGAAATGAACGAACAGACTGTTGACTGTTGTTTTATCTTCCTTCCCCCTTAGAAAGGGCAGACAATGCCCAAAGTTGCCAGCATTATGTATTAACAAGAAAACCAACCTGAGTGATGTGCCTTTTCCTACTTAAAGGGTTTAGCTCGTGTGAGAAATGCCAGCGATGCTGTAGGGGTTGTGCTGAAAGAGATAAAGCAGCAATGTCATCTTGGCTCATTCCGACTTCTTGTGGCAGTGGACGGTGTCAATGCGCTCTGGGGAAGGACTACATTAAAGAAGGAAGACAAAAGCCCTGTAAGAAGTGATTTGCTCTGATGATATTTCTGCATTCCTACTGCAAGGGAGAGCGTTTTGTTAATTTTTAAGTTCTATAGTAATCCCTGAAAGACGTACATTTGGCTTTGCTAGCTTGGAGGGACCTGCAAAATTCATATTGTGCTTTAGACAATTTTTACTGAAGAAAGCTCTCTCAGTAAGAAAAAAGTGCATGTATGTCTTGTTACACCAGAAAAGGTTTGGGCGTTTCTCTGTGTAACATTACTAAGGCTGAATGCTACAGTGCTAAGTAAACGCAAAGAAAAAAATGCACCAAAAGGATGCAAATGATCCTTCCAGTCTAATTTAAAGTAGGGGAGGGGAATTTATGTCTCAGATTGAAACTGCTGGCAAAAAAAGTGATGCAGACAATCTTCACCAGGTTTCTCCAGAGGAGCTGACGCTCGTGTACAATCTAAGGAAGATGATGATGAATAATTGGGTAAGTTCCAGTCTGTACCTTTGGGTGTGTTATTCTCAGCAATTAAAACTACCTGCTGATAAGCGTAAAGCTACAAATCTAACATCACACTGTTGCTTCAGCGAAGGAGAGGATGAGCCCTGTTAAGGGTTAGTATCTCATCAGCGTTTCTGACATCACCCAAAGAGAAAATAAGAACAGGTCAGATATGTAACAATGCTTTTCTTGATTACCGTGCCAAACTCCAGTTTATGACCCTGAGCTAGAGGTATTTAATAACCCTTATGACACTTTGCTTTCTGATTTTTTGAACTAATGAGAACTTTTAGTTTCTAGATGTTTTGCTATAGGAGGTCAACTCCTTTTGCTTCTTTTTCAATCCTCTGGATGCTAGTATCTCTAACAGGTAGTCTTCAGATGCAAAAGTATATAGAAAAGTCCTTTTTAAAGTATTTCAGTTGTTTCAATAGAAAAGCCATTTATAGGTAAGAATGACATGTTTAAATGCCAGCACTGGAAACACCAGTTACGTATTCCCTGTTCTGCATGTGTCCTTGGAGTAGCCAGGCTTAACTTAGTTAGGGGCATTGTAAGAAGTCCATTATATAGAAGTTTGGAATTGAAGTAACTGTAAGATCAAAAAGACACCACCTCACTTATTTAGAATCAGTCCATAACTATTTCACAACTACTGCGTTTGCAGCTAAAAGGGTTTCTAATCTACCTTTTAGAGCGGAGGTGCTATTGTGGCAACCCTCAGCCAGACGGGCTCTCTCTTCAAACCCAGTTCTGCCTATTTGCCCCAGGAGTTGCTGGGAAAGGTGAGTCCTGGCCTCTTCTTGGTTTTCCCCTTCACACTGGGAAACAAACAGAAATCCTGGTTTGGGAACTGCGTTCAGTTCAGGGTGGCAGCCTTTGCTCTTTGGATCACGTACAGCTTTATTCTCCTTTGAAATAACTCTCCTTGAGCTTGTCCCAGACGGGTCCTGCAGTGAGGACAGGCCCAGGCCCGTGCCCGTGCCCGGGTGCTGCTGCCTGCAGCGGCACCTCACCCCCGGCTTTCCTTCCCAGGAGGGCTTCGACGCCCTGGACCCCTTCGTCCCCGTCCCGGTCCCCAACTACAGCCCAAGGGAGTTCGAGAGCTGCTACCGCTACTACCTCGATCGCAAGTGGCTGCAGCACGAGAAAGGTCAGCGCCCTGCCCGGGGCGGGGCGGGGAACCTCAGCCCGGGGACCGGCCTGCCTGCGCCGAGGCGGTGGGCGGGGGGCCAGGGGCGGGCCGGGGGGGGGGGTCCCGGCGGAGGAGGCCGCAGCCCCAACGCACCTTCTGTCTTGCAGCGCGCACGGAGGACGGCAAGGAGGAGCTGCGGTTCCTGAGCTGTTCCAACCCGCGGCAGCTGGAGCGGCTGGCGGGACCCCTCTAGCGCAATAAAGGCCGGAGCTGCGGCAGCCGCTCTTTCCCGCTGTTGGTGTCGGTGTCCGCCTCCTTGGGGGCGTGACCCCACTACTGAGGCGTTTCCGGCTTCTCCGCCGGGGGGGGGGGGGGGTGCGCGCATGCGCTCCGGGTGGCGCGGCGGCGCGGGGTGCGAGCGCGATGCAGGGGGAGGCGGTGACGCTGCAGCTGGGGCACTACGCGGGCTGCGTGGGCGCCCACTGGTGGGGGCTGCAGGTGGGGAGGGGAGCCGGGGCGGCAGGGGGTGAGGGCCGGGGCGGGAGGTGTGGGCCGGGACCGCGGCCGGAGCCGTGGGGGGTGAGGGCCGGGAGCGGGGAGCGAGGAGCAGGACTAGGGCGCAGGGCGCGGGTCTGACCGCTTCCCCCTCCCCCGCAGGCCTCCGCGCTGCGCAGCCCCGCCGAGGCCGCCGAGCTCCGCGCCGCCGCGCTGCTCCGGGCCGGGCGGGAGGCAGGTGGGCGGGAGTCGCACACACCGCGCTTGGTGGCGCTGGAACTGAAAGGTACCGGCGGGGCGGGCGGGGGGGGCTGGCGCGGGGCGGCCCTGCCGTGACCAGCCTCTCTTGCAGGCGGCGTGGGCGCGCTGAGGCCCGGCGGCGCGGGCACGGAGGCGCCGGTGGCCTGGTGAGTGCGGGGCGGGAGCGGCGGCGGCGGGGGGCCGCCGGCAGCTGCCGCCGGTTTGTGTTGCAGGGACGGGGAGGTGGCAGCCTACCTGGAGCGCGCCTCGGCCGGGGGCTCCGCGCCGCGGGACGCCGGGAGCCGGACGGTGAGGGCGGGCGGAGCGGGGCGGGCGGGACGCGGCGGCTGCCGGGACACGAAGCGCTCCTCGGAGCCCGCCGGGTGCTTCCCGGACTGCTCTCGCGTTTACTTCACTCGCGGCGTGGGCTTTAACTTCTTTCCCGGTAACATGTGAAAGGAAGAGGCAAAGCATGGTGTAACTGCAGTACCGGGGCTTTTTCCTTAGGAAGACGCTTCCTCTGACAGAAAGGGCAGTTCCAGTGCTTTGGTTCAAGGTGCGTGTGCGTGTTTTCTGTGCATTACTGGTTTGTGTTTTGTCCAATTTGCGCTGTCGTGATGGCTTTGGTTTACTTGCTGGGATCGAAGAGCTTTCTCTAGAAAGGCAGAACAAGCCCTGTGACACTGGACAACTTGTCAGTGAATGAGCATGCGGGGAGAAGGAAAACTATGGGATAAGATTTCTTTGCTTACAGAAAGATGGGTCATAGAGCAGCAACTAAGTTAAGAAACCAGACAAGATAAAAAGCTGGTTTTGTTTATTCAAGAGGATGTTCAGAGTTGAAAAGACCTTCGCTCTTCACATCTCTCATTCCAGGTGCATCTCCTGCCCCTTCACGACTTGCTGTTTCCCAGGAAGTTTACTCGGGCGGTAGCGTGCAGGTCTGGTCCGATTACCTCAACGTGCACTTGCATCCTAAGAGCATCTATGTCATCCGTCAGTACATGCATGATGGGTACGTCCTAGAGGTTTCATTCAGAATCTGTTGTCCAGAACAGGATCTTACTTTCACGTTCAAGGAAAAATTAAGAGGGGATAGAATAAGCTTCCCCCCCCGCCCCCTTTTCTTAGGGAGTGTGATTGCCTAGAAGCCTTTGGACAAGGTGAAAGTCTCCTGCAGGATCCTGGCTGCATAGAGGAGTTGGAAGATCGGCTGCACTTTTATGTTGAAGAGTGTGATTATCTGCAGGTTTGACAGCTTGGTCCAAACTCCCTTTTCTTTCAAGAAACTTTCTGTTCAAGATTAAGTAGAATCTCAGCTGCTCCTGCCATTGTTTTACACAGGGGTTTCAAGTCCTCTGTGACCTACACAATGGATTCTCTGGAGTTGGTGCCAAGGTGACAGAACTGCTCTATGATGAGTACTCAGGAAAAGGAATCCTGACCTGGGGCTTGACTCCAGTCATGAGTAACATGGGAGTAAGTAAACAATGGGGAAACACAACAACAGGTGATGCTTCCATGCCCAATCTGAATTAGACTGTTTGCTTGCATCTTTAAGATTCTAATGGTTGGATTTTTTTCCCCCCAGGGTTCTCAGAAGAATTTTTACAGACTGATGAACACAGCCCTAGGAATTGTCCATCTCTCCAGTCACAGCTCATTCTTTTGCCCCCTGTCACTCAGTGGGAGTCTAGGAATCAAGCCACAGCCTCCCATTACATTTCCATATATAAACTATGATGTATGTACCACAGAGTGGTTTACCTAGAAACAACACCTACCATTGTTGGCTTTCAGCTCTTTCAGATTTACCACTCTCCAAAAGTGTTTTCTGCAGCTATGTTTTTTTAGCAATGTTTTTTCATGATGGTGTTCTACTAAGCAGAAAAGATTTTTTTTTTTTCCTGCTTTTTCACTGTTAGCAGAGACTTAACTGCCAACTTTTCACTCCCATAGTCTTTTTCATCCTTTAAAAAACATTAACACATTTTCTTTTTTGCGGTCTTTCCATTGGTTTGCTGCCTTCGGTTTCGGCACTGAAAAAAAAGGTTTACTGCATTATTCTTCATGTGCTGAGTATGTAACAGCAGCTTTGTCTGAGCACTAAGAAGCTGCTGTCAAGAAAAACGGCAACAGATCATTTGTTAGCAAACAGCTGACTTGCTTATCCAAAACCTGAAATAACTGTTAAAACGCAGTGTATATAAAAGCACAGTTTACAATATGCTCAAGTTAAATATACAAAAATGAGTTAAGGAACAGATTAATTTAACTTGTTCTGTAACTCTTCCATGTGTCTCCCTCCGTAGGCATCACTTAACTACCACAGCAGCGCAATTTTGGCAGCAGTGCTTGACACCCTTACAGCTCCTTACCGGCTCTGTTCCTCTCAGGGCTCTATGATGCACCTTGCTGAAACACTTAACTTCTCTGGCAGAAAGGTAAGGGCATAGAGAACAGCAACCTCTAATCCTTTCAGTTCTACCTGAACTACTGCTGTGGGCAAGAGCTGGTGTTCTACTTCACATCCATACATACACATGTAACAGGACAGGGGAGTGTGTTCTAGATCGTGATCCATCACCCCCTCTCTGACTTGTAGGTTGTGGCTGCGTGCGCTTCTGTTCCCTTTCCTGCCCTACGTGGCTACTCGCTCCCCGATACTTTATGCGCCTACCAGCAAGACATGCCCTGGAAGCTTCTGTCTTCATGTAGGGAGCAGAAAGTCAGCTGCTGTTTTGCTCAGTCTGTTGTGCTACGAGGAATTTGCAAAGAAAGTCACATCAGGTAATCAGCATTTCAACTGCACTTTTCCCTTCAGAACTCACTCTCAACTGCAGTGGTTTCTTACAAAACTCATTCACAATCCTTGTATTAGGAGTGTCAGCCAAATGAAGAAAAAAAAGTCTAGTGATCTAGCCATTTATATGCTACTAACTTTATAGCAAAACAGCTAAAAAGCAGCTGTCACCAGCATTTTCAGTCAAATCCCCTGGAAAACATGAATTGGTTTTCTTTGCAGCAGCTGTCCAGAAAAGCAGGCCACTTCTCCACTCCATGCTTGTGAGAGCACTGAGCAGATTCTGCAGCATTACTTACACACTGTGTTTCCTGGGGCATTCAGGTTGGTAACAGTCTTTTTTTTTTTTTTTTTTTTTTTTTTTTTTGAACAGGGAACACTAACTGGAAACTGAAGGTAGAGCAAGTTTTGGATAACTTTATTCACCTTCTTCCTTACAGCACATCCCACGTGCTTGAGCAGCCGTGTAACACCCTACCTCCGTACCCCCAGTTTTTTTCTCCTCTTCTGACCAGACAAGGCTTCCTCTTGGACAAACCTCCCAGTTATTCCTCAGCAGGTAACAAGTGCCCCTTAAACTTAATTTGCAACAGAAAGAGATCATGTGGGGGCAGTAGGGTCTAACAGAGGTAAAAGAGAACTATTAAAAAAACAACAAACACAACACACTTTTGAGTGTTTGTAGGGCAAAAAGTATTAGTGTTAAGCAACTCTTCTGCTACGTTGAGTTTAAGTAAAGCAACTGCTTGTAAAGTAGAATATGGTAGGGAAACAAATTTTGATTGGTCTATTTGAACAAAGATGTGTTTCCCTGCAGCTGTTGAAAGCATCCCTGTACTAGCAGCCCTGCAGTCTTCACCAGTTCTGCACACGCTCCTCTACAGCTTATACAAGGATTTACAGAAACTGAACATGCGGCGATGGCCCAGCTTCTTCTCTGCTGGAGTTGAACAGGATGACTTCCAGGAGGCCTTACAGGAGCTAAGAGCTCTATCCCAGTGCTATGAAATGGGTTCTGAAGCAGATGAATCTGAAGATGAAGCAGATTCAGACTAATTCATCTTTATTACTAGAGACAGTGGAAGTAAGAATATCTTTAAAATCACTTTCAAAATAAAGGGAATGGCGTTAAAGATGGCCCAACTGCTACTTTCTTTTCAGTAAAATCCTGCTACAAAGGCTGGCTTAAGTTCTCCAGCTACTTGCAGTTGTGTTGTAAAGGAGGAAAGCTGCTTTTTTGGGCCTGTTTTTGTATGTTTGGTTTTTTTAAAACTGCAAAGTGAATTTGCTCTGCCTGTTAGAATAAGACCACACAATAAATACAGAATTCAGATTGTAACTTTCCCACGTACAATCAACACAAGGGGGAAACTTAAAAAAAATCATGTGTGTGTTCCACATGAAAACAGACATCTTATGATACAATATTTACATGTTCTTTTCAAAGGCTGGTGGCCCATCTTCACCATGCAGTGAGGTCAATGTCCACAAGCATCACTTCTGTGATTTAATTGTTGCAGCTCCCTATGTAGGTTCTAGAGAATGTTATCATCCTCACCCTTTTCTTCATTCCTTTAGTTTGATACAGATTGAGAACTGCAGCTTGTCAGAAGTGTAGCAGGAAAGTGAAAAAAAAAAAAAAAAAAAAAAAAAAAAAAAGGTGCTCTCTTAAGTACCTGTGCAAACATTTTTCCTTTATCCACAGCACCTGTCTAGCAGCAAACTGGCAAACAACTCCCCTTCTGATGCAGTCAGTAGCTTATCAAGTCAGAATAACCCTAGTCATCAGGTTCTTCCTCAGAAAGCAGAAGATCTTTATCTGACAACTGGTCTGTGTTACTGGTACTAGTTGCATCCTCCTCATCTTCAGAGCTCCCATCACAGGATGTATGAAACAGCCTCATCAGTTCTCTGAACCTGTGGGATACCTGAAAAACAAGGGAAATCCAAGATGACTAGTGACCTAAAAGGTGGTATGAAATGGAAATGTCACATTATGGCATTCAGGGTGTTTTGTGCATTTACATTAAAAAAACCCCAATCACATTTTATGGAAGATTCAATCATAAAGGAAAAGAGAAATAGAAGAGCACTGGGTTGTTCTGTCTTCTTTGGAAGAAAGTTATATTCTACTGACTTGCAGGTAAAAAACTGGCAGTTTGGGAAGATTCCTAGGCAGTAATATGAGGAAGGTTATGAGACAAAACCCAACAGATTCCTTGTATTGAAGCAGAAGGCTAAAGACCCCAGTACCAGTCACTGAAACAATTTTGGTACCAAATATAAGGCTAGAATATCAGTGCTAGTGTAAGAAGGACTGCAGCAGTCATGATTTTTGGCTCCACCAGAACAGATCAGGGTTGGTTTGGGTTTTTTATTTGCAAATGTGATTATTTTTCTCTGATGCAGCACCAAATTAAAGTTAAGTTTGGGAGACTATATGACAGCAAACCTCCACTTTTCCTTCCTTTTCCCACCCTTTCCCCATTCACTGTAGCAGATGCAAGCTTTTCCACACCAACCCCCTCACCTCACTAGCTGTCTTGTTGCCTAGTTTCTGTGAGATGGCATGGAAGGTTTCCAGATGGGCTCCTTTCTCCTGACAGGTGGTGAGGATGACTCTGTCAGCTTCCCTGCAAAACAGTACAATAGCTATTAAAGCAGCTGAAAACAAGTGTTGACACACTTCAACCACCACAAGCCCAAGAGGCCTGTTCCCAGGTGAGGATAACAATCACAGAGCAAGTCCAGCAGGCTTGTTCCTTTACTGCTACTACCAACACCTATCACAAGACATATCTCTAAGCAGAGCTGCATTTAGCCTGTTTTTAAGGTTTTGAAGTCAGAGGAAAAAAAATTCTTTCCCAGCCTGAAGGGCTACAATAATTACACAGCCACAAGCAGACAGTGTTTCTCATAGGACCAAGATGGCAGCTATGACAGACTGTGGTTAGCAGAAACAAGGGAGGGGGCAGAAGACATTAGAAAATGGGCATACAAAATGAAAATAAAGCATATGCTATAATATGAAAGCTGAAGCCAAATACTGAATGCACAAAGGATGTAAAATGCAGTTCAGGCAGCTATACCTGGTCCAGAGGACAACCTTCTCCCCAGTTGAGCTGACTTTGCTGTTCTTAGCACACACGGTTGCTTCTGTGACTCGCTGCTGTTGCTGCTCCTCTTCCTTTTGCTCCAGGGAGGCAGTAACCACTCTATTTTCTAGCTGCTCAGAATGCTGCTGCACCTGGAAGCAGTTGTTTGCATTTGACTTTAATCTGCTCTCAGGCAAATTTCCAGTGCAGCCCGTATCGTCTGTTTCCAAAATGCAATTATCAGGGGACTGTGAGCTGCAGCTCTTACCCAGTGTTGGTTTTCTACCCAGTGTTATCCAACCCTGCTTTGCTTCAGGTTTTCCTTCCAGAGGCAAAGGTGGTCTCTCAAATTCTTTCACACCTAATTTTGAAGCATGACCAAAGACAGCGAGCTTATCTGATGAATCAGAATGAAGCCCTTCAGTCTGACACACGCTCTTTCCAGAAGAGAAACTGGGTCCCGTTAAACCTTTTACTGTAGCAGAACAAGATGACAGTAGCAGATCTCTGCTCAGCCCAAGGGAAGCATCTGCATTTCCTTGATGTTGCTGCTTTAGTCCCTCACTCTCACGTCCCACAGTGCAAGGGCAGTCTTTGGTTTCTTGAGGTAGTTTTAGAGTAGCTTTTTGTAGATGTGTCCATCTGGGGCCAGTGATAGAAGAGTCACTGTCCTTTGCAGTATTCACAACAGCACTGACACCTGCTTCTTGAACCTGGTTATCAGGCAGTGCAGCTTTTTCAGAAGATGCATGTCTGCTGGAGGCAATCTTTCCTTCCAGGTGAGATCCTGATTAAGAAACCCAAACAAGTTTAGATGAGCTGTTAGTAAGAAAAACTCCTGAAAGCTTTATTCCTTTTTAAAGGTTTTTTTGGTTTTGGCTTTTTTTTTTTTTTTTTTTTAATTCTAGAGCATAATACTGGAAATGAGAACACAGTTTGGGAGCAGCTTTGTAGTGCTATCTGCAGTTTACCCATCCTGTACTTCAAAGGCACTCTGCAGTCAATTTTCTTCACCATTGTGGGTTACTACAACCAGCTGCTGTGTGAAGAAGTGATAAACACATGAAAAAGCTTAAGTGCATTGCCCAGAACAAAATTATCAAGTGAAAGACATTGCTGCTCTTGGCACCCTATTTACAAAACCACTATAAACTAGACATCAGGTTGCATTACATTTAAACCAACATATTTAACCTGTGCATTGTCTCCAACAGTAGTGTTAACTGAGACATGGTTACTGAAAGAAGGAAGAGATCTCTTTCAGGTTATTTATCCTGCAGTAATCATGTTTACCCTTGTCTGTACTGGACTGAAGGAAAAACAAGTAACTTGAAGGAGACCATTTAAAGGAAGATTAGAGAGATGGTGATTTTGAACTGCTGTGCTAAAATGAAAACTGGAAAAAAACCAGTATCATGGACTGGTAGTACTGGGAATGGGATTAGTATGCTAGCAAGAGAAGCTTAAATGGAGCAATCATTCTGAAAAGGGGAGAATGTTTCTCTAGTCAGGAAAGCTTTTTTTTGAAGGGAATGCACTGGATATATGCATGTTTAGAGCATCCAGAGTGGATGAACACAAGGAAAGAAAATGAGAAAAGATTATTAGCAGTTCTCATTATCTCAATAAATTTGTGTTAGAAAGTCCTATACCTATTTTCCTTTGTGTGAATCAGTTTGGAGATGAAGGATATACCTGTCTGTACACAAGACTTTCACATACCTGAAGCCAGAGAGTCCACTTTCCTAGATGCAGTTTTTGTTCTGCTCTGGACATCCTCTCCCTCATCTCTGTTGTCCAGGCTTTCTTCTGCAGGTTCCTTAGACATTCCAGAATCCCTCCCTTCAGGCTGAGGACTTGATTCTTGTTGAACAAGGCTTGCAGTCAGCTCCTGAGAATCTTTATTTTTGTAAAATTTGTTTTCACATACCTGCAAATCAATATAGAGGCATACAATTACAGATGTGGTATATCAATCCAAACATAACACCTCAGCCTTTGCTTCCAAAGTATTCCTTGATCCTAACAAAGGGTTCAGTTTGCATTTAGAAAGCTAAATCTTTTTTATTATTATGAACAGGCACAGTTCTTTTCACATAGTGGCCACACAAGCATCTTCCACTAAAAAAAGCTTATTCTTAACTCAAAAGAACATTGAAATTAACACTATTTAGCATAGCAAGGAGGGGCAGTAGAAAGTGAGGGGAGAGACAGCGGAAGGCCAGGTAGTGCAGTCAGAGCTCTGAAGAGGGAGACACTACTGGTCATCTTTTGATTTACTTTCTTCCTCAACACATTATTTTGGAGACATGAGGCCCAAGGCTGGACAGATCACCACAACAGGGGGACTCTTGGCACAACTCTGCTTTCCACTCACCACGCCAATGACTTGGCCTATCAACTAACCTTACTACTACAATGGCTGCAGGTCCTCCTTTTGCTTTTCTTTAGCTTGAGATCACTACTCCCTTCATGGCAGGAACAGGAACATTCCTTCATCCCATCTACCCACTCGACCTCCTGGAAAAAGACATACTCCAGCTGACAAAGATGCATGGTACACAAAGATGACAGTCAGGGGAAGGTTAACCCCAGAGGGAGCCAGGAAGGGCTGAGCGGCACTCTGCACACACCCAGAGAGAACTAAAGCAATTATGCTGCTAGCAAGCAAAGCACAATGGAAACATTTCAATCTCCTTTCTTCAATCTTTTTAGGCTGTCGTCATGTCTCTCGATAAATCGACACATTTATCCTTGTGGGCATGCATTTGCTTAGAGTCCAGATATGTGGACTAGCGAGATACCCCAGGCCCACCTTGTCATTGTTCTGGCCTCCAATCTCTTTACGCTTCTTATTTTTTGAGGCTGCATGCATCTTGGGTGGTTCATCCTCTTCTTCTACATCTGGCAAAGACACCTCTTCAAACCCATCAAACTACAAAAGAAGAAACACACAAAAACTGCTCTATCATGATACCTCTTCAGCAGACCAAACTTCATTTCCCCCATGAATTTCTGAATACTAAGCTCAGTTCCAGAACATGACAAGTTCAATTACGTTAGAAGAGACATAAATGCAGTAAAAAAATTTGAAAAAGTTTGCTTCAGTCCACCAACAGCTACCCCACCCTGCTGCTTCCCTCTCTGGAAATGCAGCCTCAATTTGAGTTCTTCGAGTTCAAACATGTCTAGTATCTCTGCTTTTATCTTTTCTGGTCTCAGGGAAAAGATTGCTCCACCTCATATTCCTTCTCTTCTGTCCAGTTGATCTCCTCAAAATCTCCCATGCGGTTGGCTGAGGGCCGTAAGTGATCAAAGAAAACAGAGAACTCATCCTGCAAGTGGTCATGTCCTTTCAACAGTTGCCACATTTGGGTCTTCAGCTGAAAGAGAGAAATCCAGAGAATTCAGAGTGTTTCATTCCATGTTGTCACATTCTTCTCAGAAGGATTTCTCAAAGCAAGTGGAACATCAGGGCTTATTAGACCTCCAACATGGAAGTTTATGCTTGCATTGGTACTACTTCATGAATATTTTGAGATCATTCCACATCCAGCTATCAAGTTAGCATAGAAATATCCCTCCAAAATTCTAGGCAGACTGTAGGAGGCACTAATCTAAAATTTCACCTGCAAGGTAATAAAAGCAAGGTGGAGGTAGGAGAGAGGAGACACACAGGCCAGTTAATTGTAAAGCCTCTAGAAGAGGCAGCTTCAATTCTCTACCATGCCCCACAGCAGGAGATCGCACTTGATAAACTCTTGTGGTCTCAAAGAGCAGCACATGGGAACAGTGAAGCAGGCTAGCTAATTGCATTCTCAGGGTTTTTGAGAGAAAGGATATACCTGGATGCCTGATTACCTCTGCAATCTCCTGGGGGAGGCAGTCTGCACAACTCTGGAGAACTTTGATGATCTTTTGATGGTGGGCAGGATTTTCAGCAAAACAAATCTCCAGTTGCCTGAGGAACTTCCGGCTTTTTTCAAATGCTTGCTGCTCTTCAAACTGACCAAAAGAAAGAGATTCACCTCTCATGTTCAAGAACGTATCTCCAAGGATCTCTAGTTGGCTTAAGCAAGCTATAAAATGCCTGTCTTGCTATTTTTTTTTCCATTTGTATTGACAACCATTGCAAAACTGGGAAGAGGTGGAGAAAGAGAAACAAGACTTTGCATAATCAATACTTATGTGAGCTACAAAGTTTTGCTTTTACCATATGCATGTAAGATAGGAAAATCCAGAAAGAATATAACAGGTGAAAACCTCTATCTTACAAAGTGGAAGGCTGATTTGTGAGACAAGGGAACCATTCCACTTGCTTTACCTGCACGTTGTCTCTGCAGTCAGGTTCTGCAACGTAACTGGGAAAGGCCAATTCTCCACAGTAATACTTAGTATGACACTTAAAACAAACACTAGACATTTCAATTCTGATTAATAAAACAGCAAGGTAAGCAAGTGATTTACCAGCTGTTTACCTTTCTTGCCCTAGGAAGAATTCTTTATTCTTTCACTCTCACAAGCATTGACATTGCTTAAAATTTGGTCTCCTTTCATGCTACCTACCAGTCCACACTCCAAAGCTTGTTCTGGTAATAGAAAGGCAGCAAAATCTGTGAGCAACTGTGGCCAGTCATGCAACAGTTTCTGTAAAGTGGAATAGAGATCCACAGCTGTTTGCTTGTCTGTGCTAATCTCAAACTCATAGATAACGCGAAGGAAGTCTTCATACTTTCCAGGAACATGCTGCAAGGCTTCACGCACCTGGAAAGAACAACAGAGCTTTACAGGACTACATAACGTCCAGGAAGAAAACAAGTTAATTTAGTAGTCTTTGATCTCTTGCTACTCAGAATTTACACAGTGCTTCCAGCTTTGTTGAGCCAACCAAGTCTCTTCCTTAAAGATAAATTTGAACTGCTCACAAGAGAGAAGGCAACCAAATCCAAGACTATGAAATTCTGAAATTAAAAGAGGCCCAGTGTTGTGGATTGACAGCAGCCAGCAGCTAAGCACTCCCACAGCCACTCACTCACTCCTCACCTCCCCCAAGCAGGACAGGGGAGGAAAGAGGAAGAGCAAAAGCAAGAAAACTCATAGGCCACAATAAAGACAGTTTAATAAGTAAAGGACCACCATATGGGGTGCTATGAAGAAAGATAACTTCATCCCAACCAGATCCAGTACACCCAGTTAGAACTGGCAGTTATGGGGCTCAGGCATGAACCGTGTTAGAGGACTTGAAGCGTCCGATGTTCCTATTTCTGGGTTACCTACTGGTCTGGCTTACCCTGGTTAGATAAGCTTGTGCAAATGCCAGATCTTTCTGTTCCCGCAGGGGATCTCTCTCCAGGATGTCTTCATCATACAAGAGGAGCAGCTTAGATGTATCTTTGCTAGCACGAGCCCGTCCCCTCTTATTTCTGGTTCTGTGGGAGCTCCTGCTCCTCCCAGGGCCTTTCATGTTTCCTTCTGTGAAGAAGCACAAAGCAAGTTGTACAGGTACCTTTCATACTTTCCCTGGGCTGGCAGACAACTACTCTTCTAGATCAATACTGCAACAGAAAAGTAGGTTTTCAGAGTTAGTGATGAGTTAACTGTTTACACTCTCCTGTAAGTGTATGAGCAATATACTCTTCTTTAGTCAGGCTGGCTAACGTATTTTAAATTTGCTGTTTATTTTTATAGCATCTGACAGGAAAAAATCTCTGGATACAGCAACAAACCCATCCTAGCTGTTCCTCAGCTAGCAATCAACTAAGAACTAATAGATACATCTACTGCATACCGGGGGGGGGGGGGGGGGGGGAAAAAAAAAAATTCATAGTGAGTGAACAGAGATACGATATGAGCATCAGAGCTGGCTGTTAATGCTTGCAAATTATTCTTTTAGCTTATTATTTACATGAATAGAGTTAACATCACAGATAAATAACTGGTGTCACATAATAGGGAATGATATAGTGTACTAAGAGTTGCTACATCGAGATTATGTCTTTAGATTAGGACTCTGTTGGTCTAATGGGCTGAGGTCCACCTCGAAGTTCACTGCTCATATTCACCTACCACTTGCTAGATTCTGTTAAGGTATTACTTTGTTTCATTTATTTTTCCCCAACACCACTTTGTAACACAAAATTCAATTTAGCAAAGATTTGACTATTTAATACTGTTCTTATATAGGTAATGGGTATTAGCTGACACAAGCCACAAATCTTATGTCTGCAAATTTTTGAAGTATAAATGCATTACAATGGACTAAAGACACTCAGTTCATATGCACAAGGGCTTCTATAGTAAGAACTCTTTTTTACAGAATAGTGACTGTGTTGCAAAATTTAATTTCCAAATGGAAAGCATCACTAAGCTCAGATATGCCAAGTGAAATTAAACCAGATACAGTTTCCCCATTGTTTTGCTTTGATGCAGAGAGCAGCTCTATTTACCCATGCCCTGTGTCAAAAGAAACCCACAGAACTTACCTGCTGGCATTCTGTGGGCTTCCACCTGCGGGGCCGCCTTTGTCAATGTGAAGGCAGATTTAGGTTCCTCTGATGTATCGCCACATATTTCATCATATTTCTGTAAACTCTCTATTCCTTCCCCTTCCTCCTCCTCCTCTTCCTCAGGCTCAGAGTTCTCTTCCTGGGAATTCTCTTCTTCAGAATCTCCTTCTTGGCTTAAACGTCTCTCTGTTGCAAGCCAAGTAAGTTTTTCCATTGTCTCCTTAGAAAGAAACAACAAAAAAAGTCACATTGTTTTCTTTTAGTGTTTGTTTTAACGTCATTCAGCAAGTAGCTCACTCCATTGTAATTCTAACAGCCGATTTCACAGATCAACATCTGACCAACTAAAGGATTTTACTGAAGAGACAGAATTCAACAACAACCAGAACTGCCTATTTTTGTATCAAGCACAAAATTCAGTTTCAGAATCTGCCACTTATAAAAGCCTCAAGTTAGATGGGACTCCTTAATGATCACCTTAGTTCTTAAATGCTTGCTGGAATTGTGACCTGGAAAATAATTTTCACTTAAAGTACTTCTTATTAAACAACAGCCTCAGTTCAGGAAGTCCTTACAACTCAGCAGAATTTAAATCTGAATATTTGCAAGATATTCCTTTAGCTTGGACTTAAAATCTTCCCAGAAAAATGTGGTGTCCAATTTCTCTGTAAAACAGCACAATACCATGCTATTATATAGTTAACAATCCAGCTTTCCAATTGGATTGAAATTGTCATTTGCCCTGACTCCACTAGGGTGTTTCAGCACACCAATATTTGTCATTAGCAAGTTTTTTTTAAATTTTGTTTGCTTTTACCTGAAGTTCTGGCACTGAAAGAATAGATTCTTCTGAGGCCGATGACATTTCTTCATCCTCATCTTGTGTAAAATCATCAAAATCATCTTCTTCCTCTTCTTCCTGTCCTTCTCTCTCTCCTCCAGCTTCAGGGCCAGCTGGTGTCCCAACAGACTGTCCATCTATACTGGACGAATCCTCTGGTCTTCCTAGTGGACTACTAAATTCTGCCTCAACATCTGCTGTATAAGAAAGATTCTTTGGAGACTCACTGCTTACTTGTGGTCCAGCAACACCACCTGCATCCATGTGCTGTTCTCCATGGGGAGATGTCTGCAAAGCCTGTCGTTCTTCTTCTCCCTTCTCATCACACAAAGTATGCTCCTTTTTAATTTCTTTCAGGTCATTTGAACATGAACATGCAGCCTCCATGTTCAGCTCCTGGCTGAGATCCAGCATGAATTCCTCCTTCACTTCAGCACATAAAAGACCCCTCTTCTGTACTGGATTTACTTCCTTGGTAGCATCATTTGAATCTTCAGGCTCAATTTTCACTGCTTCATCTGGATCTTCTAAATGAGGCAAAAGGTCCACACACAATGGCTCCGAAGTGTTCTCGTCTCCTTCTACCACTGTCCAGCTACAGCAGTCAGTCTTATTTACCTTTTCCTGACTGCCATTATTTGAAGTGGCAGGATTTGTACTACACTCCTTGGGTGAGACAGCAGAGCACGAAACGTACAACTCTGGGGGTTCAACCTTGGGCTCCACTGTGGGATAAGTGTTTTTGTTGTTTCCAGCAGGGCAGGAAGGAACCAGATTCAACTGTTCTTCATTTTCACCAACAGATGATGCAGAAAGACTGACAGGGTTAGGAGAGACTATCAACGAAGGGATTGAAGAAGTCACAAGAGGCTGATTTAATGGACATGGGAAAGTGGATGGATTTACCAATAAGGTTGTAACTGGAATAGCCTGAGTGCCTCTACCAACTGTTGTATTTATGGGCTGAATCATGTTGCAACCACTGCCTATATTAACCACTTTCACTGTGGTAGCAGGTACAGTAAGGATGACAGGAGATGGCTGAATCAAAGGTGAAGTCTTTATCAGTGGGGCAGATTTTGTCCCTTTTTTCTTTTGGTATCCCTTACGAACACAAGGTTTGCGTATTTTTGCTCCGGCCAAAGCTGGCAACATCAGTTTTGGCTGAAAAGTTACTGGATTTGAGGACACTAGAGCTGGTGGTACAGCAGCTGAGAAAGCTTGTCTGGAGTCTGAATGCGAAGTGGAAAGCACATTCTGAAATTCCAAGCCATCCCCACTTCCTACCACTGCTGGAACATTCAAAGGCTGCACTCCCGGCACAGTCTGCATAACTGTAGCTGGCTGGATTAGCCGAGGAATCTGAACCATAACTTTGCTGGGAGGAGCTTCTGACTGGGATAGCTTCACAGTTTTCTGGATGTTAATAGTGTTGGAACTAGGCTGCAGACAAGGACTCGGTCGAATGAGGACAGGCTTCAGAGCTGAAGACCTCTGCCTCCTCCATGCTCTCCTAGAGAATCGATTGGCAAGTGGCTTTAGGGTCAGTACTAGTCCCTTTGGCATAAGTAGAGGGTACTTTTCATCATATTCTGTGTCTGAAGTTTCCTTTCCTGTCCCCAAAAAGATACCTTCTGCATCAGGTGAACCTGGCATCTCACTGGCATCTTCTGTTAATTGCTTCAATTCCCCGTGAATGGAAGGCAAGCTTGCCTAAAGGGAACAAGAGTTTATTAGTCACATCCATAGGCTATTTCTCTATTACCACCTTCAAACAGCACCACAGAAAGCGACAGACAGCAACTTGCTTCTAAAAGTAAAGCATTTTTTATTTACTTTATTCTACTGTATATTACTTTATATTCACAAGTTTTATGCCAAAGCCTTCAAAACAATCTGAGAGCCTGAAAGAAACAACAGAACTGAATTGCTTTATAAAGGTTCCTTTAGTAAATACAAGATTTTGTGGGAAGGAAGCTTTGCTGTAACAATGAAATGTAATAGGCGATTAAGAGAACTGGATTTTATGGCATCTGTGCCTAATTCTTTCCTCAGACACAGTCCTCCTTGACTGACTCGCAGGCATGGTCACTATGCCTCCAACTTCGTCTTCCTTGTGCAAAGAATCTCAGAGAAAGAATCCTTACGAAGTGTGAGACATTTGGGTATAACAAAAATAACATCCTCACTGCAGGTGAAGATAACCTCAAAAAAACCCACCCCAAACCCCCAGATTTCTTCTTTCCTCTTAGACGGTGAGGTTTTAAGGGGGAAGAACATGCCCTCTCTCACAGCAGTAATACAGTGGGAAGGAAGGCAACACTGCTAACCATAAAGCAAGGGTCAGACTACATTGATTAACAAATTAACAAAGCCAAATAATTAAACCAACACATCAAACCAGAGACATCAGAAATACACCCATGTAGCAAAGCAAGGATGTGATAACAAACACTGTATGTCCATGATAACGTCAATCATGTACTGCAGCTGGGCAGACAAGCATCAAGAGTAGCATATAATACTTCAGGTTGCTAAGTAGTACTGTTCTTGCTACATTTACTAGCTAGACTCAGGGTAACACAGGCTCCCACGCAATACAATCTGACTACCTTTTGACTTCAGAGCTGTAGGCTAACCAAACAACTCACTCTGGACCTAGGCTGTAAAAAAAAAAAAAAAAAAAAAAGAAACCAACCAAAAAATCCCCCAAAAGAAATCAACCAAACAACAACAACAAAAAACCCCTATGCGGGATGAAGAATAGCAGAAACTACCTTTAGCCAAAATGGAAGGCGATGTTCTTCTCTCTCCACAGGTGGCTTCCACTCATTAGGCTGAATTTCCTCACAGCACTTGAACAGAATGGGCAACTGTTTTGTCTTTTTATAGTACTGTGTGGAGACAGGAGAGAATGCAAGACAAGATGACTGTGGTCAGATCACCTGTCTAATAACTGCTAGGATGTAGGATGAGGATTGTGCTCTGTAAAAGTGTTCATGTATAAAGCGATTCTCATCACTATTACTTCAATAAAGTACTACCCACAGAAACATTAAAAAAGAATAATAAGGCTGAACAAGAGCTCATTGCCATCATGGTTCCTCTCGAAAGAGAGAATGAAGTTCTAGCAGACGTGCAGGCATACTTGCTTCAAGTGTTTCCGGTTCTTAAACTCTCTTCAGCAGTGGCCATTAGCTTACAGGACAGGATATTTGGCCAGCTGGACCTTCAGCCTGACTGAAGACAACACTTTTGTTTAAGCTTCACTACTCAAAGTTTATTTGTATGAATTTGTCAGGATTACTGAAGCCACAGTTTTACTAGGACTGTCTGCAAATGCTGGGCTCTAAAAGAGTCAAAATAGTAGTATAAGTACTTGCAAAGTACAGAGGATAAGGTCTTTTTGAAGAAATCCTCATTGTTAATAAAAGGATGACATTTTCTTTTAAGTGTCAGCATATACACAAAAAGGTCCTTGGAACAAACAGCACATCTCCTGTTGTATAACAAACACCAACTAGACACACAAATGTGAAAAACACCAAACCACAATCTGAATGTATCACTTACTCTGATGATATTATCAGGGGCTCGATTCATATTGAGATTCTTGATTCGTACTGTAAGCTGGTGGGCAGTTTTTGTTGGCAAGAGATACTTGCTGATCAAAGGCTTTGGAAACTCTGTGCCTTCAAAATGTTTCAAACCTAAAGCTAATAAACTGAAGAAGGAAGGAAGGGGGCGGGGAGGAGATAAAAAGTTTTAGACAGTACGGCAGATTGCTATTTGGATGTGCTGTTGCACAATACACAGATATCCCAAAAGTTTGCATCCTAGAAATTCTCCTTAACAAAGAAGTCTCATTTGTATGCATTTTATTCAATAATTCTAAGCACCTACTTGTCCTCTGCCTTGGTGAAGATAATCTTGTCCCGGGGAGGGTTTGCTTTCAAGGAACATATTGGCAGTAGCTCTGGGTACATAAAGACTCTCCTTGTTGCCAAAATCCATGCCACTTGCTTTGGCAAACATGGAAATTCATTGGCTGTGAAAAGAATTAAAAGGTAAGGATAGACATATAGATGGACAAATAATGTTTTTCAGAACTGAATTCCTGAAAACATTGTTTCTTTTACTCCCTTCGCTGCAAAAAGAGAGAGACTTTCTCCCTGGTTTTTAGAATTTGCATATTTCCTAGTTTTTGCCCTTAAGTTTACATCACAAAAGGTAAAATTACTTTCCCCTTCCATCTTTTCTTTTGCTCTATAATGAAAAAGCACTTGTAAAAACCTCTGTGTACTTCAAGTCAGTTCACTCTCTAAGTACCAGAAAAATCACAAACCAAATATTTGAAGCCAACAGTGCTTTTTTTAATAAAATACTCCAATGAAGGGAATATTTCCTTGATGTGTGTTAACCAACACATTTGGAACAATTATTTCTAGTTTCATGGTTTCTTGATGGATTTCTGCAGCTTAGATCATTATCTGCAGAACAATTAATGGCAGGATTATGATGTCAAACAAAAGTCAAGAGCTCATATAACATGCTTTACTGTATTTCAAGTTTAAGAACCAAGAAGGCAGTCAATAAAGTGGATGGTTTTATCTAAAAATACCTCACAAAATTAAAAAAAAATAAAATAAAAAATTCATTCCAAACAGCAGTCTGAGCCATATCTCATCTGGAAGGTGCATAGCATGAAATAACTCCCACTGTAAATGCTTTTCTACCTCTTGTCCCTTCAAATACATACCACTCTTCTTCACAGCTTTGCGAGGGCTCCAGTCAACTTGGACTTGGGCATGAAAATCTTCAATGAGCTGCAGTGCTCCCTTCAAGTTACATGGCTGGAACATTGTTTGAAATTTAGGACTGAATGACTGACGAAGGAGTGCAGAGCTTCGAGCAAAGTTACCAAGCTCGCTCTGTGAAGTCAAACACAGAAGAAGATAAAAGAACATGCCTTCAAATGGAAGTTAAAGAACAAGTACATGTAATGCAATAATGCAAAAAAAAAAAAAAAAAAAAAAAAAAAAAAAAAAAAAAGCTGGTGAAGGGACAGGCATTTAAAAAAAAAAAAAAAAAAAGCAGAGTGTCACAGGTCTTATTTTTGAGCATTACAAATCTATGAACAACCAGAGGAATTTTTTTTTTTTTTTAATTTCCCCACTTTCCAGAACCTTTCAACATCACAGAATGTTCACTAATTACAGAAGCTGTAGTTTTTGAACTTTGCTTTCAGTATTTCCAAGAAAGCAATAAAAACCATACAAAGTCATGCCAATTCAAAGCACTGTTATTAGTCAGCACAATGTGAATTATTTCTCTACTGAGAAATTTTCATACTGAGCATGTTCATAGTAAGCTAACAACATCATTCCCTTATTGAGTGGTAATCTCTATGTTTAATGGGATCAATTAAATAAATTAAGCTCTTTAAAATCTCTCCAGTGACCAGCAGTCATTAAAATTCATGTAGCTCTGATTTTAAACATATCCTTACCAAAAACATCCTGGTAGTACTGGCCTCTGAACTTAAAGCAGGGTTGGAACTTGCAAGAAGATGGATTTGAGTCAGAAGCTGAACGTGCTTGAAGAATAAAATCAGACAAATGTGTTTTTTCAGTGTATCAGAAATCCAAGAAACTGGAAAGCATAAGTATAGAGGCACAAGAAATATCTCCTGAGCACCCCAAAAATCACATTCTGACTTCAAAAAACCTTTTAAGCAATAGAAAACTGAGGGGAAACTTCCACTGGCAGGAATTTTATAACACAGATTTTCAACACATTGTCTGTTTAAGTCTTAGGGCAGTGTCCTGGTTTTGGCTGGGATAGAGTTAGTTTTCTTTCTAGTAGCCAGTATAGTGTTAAGTCTTGTATTCAGTATAAGAATGTTGGTAACACACTGATGTTTTCAGTTGTTGCTAAGCAGTGTTTATACTAAGTCAAGGATTTTTCAGCTTCTCCTGCCCAGCCAGCAAGAAGGCTGGAGGGGCACAAGAAGCTGGGAGGGGACACAGCCAGGACAGCTGACCCAAACCAAAAGGGGTATTCCATACCATGTGACATCATGCCCAGTATATAAACTGGGGGGGGAGTTGGCCTGGGGGGGATTGCTGCTCAGGAACTAACTGGGCATCAGTCAGCAAGTGGTGAGCAATTGCATTGTGCATCACTTGTTTTTTATATTCCAATCCTTTTATTAGTACTGTCATTTTATTATTGTTATTATTATCATGATTAGTTTCTTCCTTTTTGTTCTATTAAACTGTTCTTATCTTGACCCACAAGTTTTACCTTTTTCCTTCCAATTCTCTCCCCCATCCCACTGGGTGGTGGTGGGGGGTGAGTGAGCAGCTGCGTGGTGCTTAGTTGCTGGCTGGGGTTAAACCACAACAGGCAGCTTCCTAGCTTTTGTGCCAAAGTCTCATACCATAAGTATCAATATGGAAAGGATGTTTTTTTCTAATTAAATACTTAAGTATTTCTTCAGAAACAATGACTTCAGCTATCAGAACTCCCCATATGCACACAAACACCATACATCTTGCTTTGCAGCTGAAAAATTAAAAAGGTCATTTACTCTACATGTCTAATGCAAGATCCATTTCTTTAGCTTGTGTTTGAGAAGTCTGTGTCCTTCCCTTGCTGCCACATACCAAGACATGACACTGTATGAGGCATGCAGAATAATAAACAACTATGTATCAAGTTCACACAAAACCAGCACACTTTGTCCTCATGAGATCAAGCTGACAGTAAGTTTCAAGTTTTGAGAAGAAGTCCTCTTGAACTTTGTATGGACATGGAAAAAAATTCTCTAAGTACAGCTTCTCATCTATGCTGCTGACAGCTTTTAAAATGTTCAAACCGAATTTCTACAGTTTTGCTTGGTGGGAGGACGAAAAAAAAGAACCCAAACTACATGAAGAGTAATATTCTCAGAAAGTAGTAAAGAAGTTGGTGAAAACAGAGGATTTTGACACATTACAGTCAGAATTCAAACATGGCCAAGGCAGCTCTCTCACATGAGAACAATACAGATGCCAAGAAAAAAGCTCTACTTTGCACATTCAATTCAAATTGTCTTTCAGTGTGGAATCAGGCATGTAAGTATCACCTATTAAAGCTCCAGCTTCAAATGTAGCTTTTTCAATTAATTTCTTTAAGGAAGCATGCCGAAGTGCTTGCTGTACCACTGGCTTTCCCCAGCCCCCGCAGTATACAGCAAATACTCATTAGGTCAGACCAGATAACATTTTATTACCTGCTGCATTTGCTGCTGAAGCCTCTTTCTTTGCATACTGTCCAGAACAAGGCTCTGGAGAGGCTTCTCATTTTGAGCTTTTGATTTTTCTATCTCTTGTGGTGGCTTGATAGAGGACTTTTTCATTCTCAACTGTTCAAGTTGTTCCTTCACCGTCCGGTGTTGTTCATTCAGCAAATTGGCCAGAGGCTCTTCAAATCTGTTTGAGATCAGGCAGACCAAAATATAACCACCATATGATTTAATAACTATTCACATTTATTTAGAATATTTTACTCTGTATTTGGGATGCACAGCTTAAGAACTATAAACCCTGTACTACTCAACACTTTGACAGTATACTTCAACTTGAAAAAAGAGTTATTTACACAGTTGGCTTATATATAAATCTTTTCATCTACCACAGCACTGTTGTAGTTCTGGGATGCAATGCTTCAACTGTTTATTCTAAGACAGTTAACAGTCTTGTTCACCATTCCCAATCATATCTCATGCGAGTTCCACTCAAGTGCTCAGATACTCTCAACAGCAGTCAGGATCTAGGATAATCTAGAATACATCAGAACCAATCTTATTTAACTTATATCATCAGGCAAGGTCTGAACCCAAGGTATTATGGCAGGCATTTTACCATGAGGGTCTCCAGAAAGACCCCACACGGACTCAAATGCTGTTACTTAAAAAAAAAAAATATTAAGTATTACCTAGCTTTATGCAGAATACTCTACTAGACATCTGCTGATACTATAGTAAGAGCTACTCCTGTAGCAGAAAAGAGGATGTACATATTACTGTCCTTTCAAAAACAGCTTCAACTATCCCCTGCTTTATGACAGATTTTGTTTATTTTAGCTACACCAGTTAATATTCTGATTTCTGCTAGTTATTAGCTTCACTTCTGCAATAGGCCTAAAGTCAGTTATAAGTAAAGTTGTTCCACAATGCTA
The DNA here is from genome assembly GCA_028022735.1 of Gypaetus barbatus. NCBI lineage: Eukaryota > Metazoa > Chordata > Aves > Accipitriformes > Accipitridae > Gypaetus > Gypaetus barbatus. Next base: position 24,648,469 of record CM051540.1, on the reverse strand, counting down.
CTAATGCAAGGTATCACAAAAACAACAATAAACGTAGCAAATTGATATTTTGCCACAAAACAACTTTAAGAATCCTGTATACAGATAAAACTGGGGAAGAAACAATTGGGAGAACTGCCATGGAAGAAAAATGAATACAACTAGCCATTATCAAAGACAAATGCATACAAATAGGAGAGCGCATAAAGTTTCCCTGCTTTTAGTCTGTAGCTGGTTTAAGAATTGCTGTGCTCCCCTCTGGTACCGCTCATCCCAGAGAGAGTATCAAGAAACTCCAGCCTTCATTTTAGCTCCTTTCCCAAACAGATACAGCTTGATCTTGAGCTGATCTGCCCCATAAACAAGGAGACACCATTTGTACCACTGTTCACCTTCAGCCAATTTCTGTAAATAGTTAAACAGAGTGGTATTATTACCTAGAAAGAAATGCTTTAGACCCTTTCCTCTTCAAGGCACTGTTTCAAGTACAACCCACACCAAAAATCATCAAAAGCCAATTTCAAAACTTTATAGTCATTTCAGACCTAGGCCCCACCTATCTTATGCAGTCTTTTTCCTTAGAAAAGGCCACCATTACATCTAAGCTATTTACTTAAAAGGTGACACACTTGGTCAAACTAGCTCCTCAAACATTTCTGGTCATCAAAAAAAAAAAAAAAAAAAGTAAGGACAGTAAATGAACTTTACTCCTTCTGCTTAACAATAAATTTGAAAAAAATTTAAAAATACAAGAAAACTATGATTTTTCTGAAATTATTTCAGAACACTACACCCACCACCACAGTGTAAAGGACCAAGAATTAAGAGAGCTACAGTGGCTACCACTTTGAGGTTGGGACCTTCTTTGCACAGGTCCTACATAGCTTTGATCACATATGCAGCAACATCCCAGTATCCACAGTTTCTCTACCCGTTGGTATGAAGTATCATCGCCAGTCATGCAATATCCTGCTCCACTAACTATTGTTAGTTTAACAGCTGAAGTAAGTGACTTGGCAAGTAGTGAAGCAATTTTTTCAGAAGAATTAGTCTAATAAAGGGGGGATATGTGGACGGACTTGAGAAATAAACACAATTTAAATACACAGGGACAGTATATATAGCATGGAGATTAAAGCAGCAGGAACAGAATCCTCCACTAGAGATGCTGGCTTGTTGGAATAGATCACCATTCTGAAAGACCTCTGCTGTTTTCAGCTATGATACAGAACAGCCAGCACCAATCTTTCAGCGCAGGCATTCTTGCTGTCTCTTTCTGAACAGTTACATTTTCATTGTTGTTGTCATCTTCTTCAGATGCATCACAATCAGTAAAGTCAAAGGTGACAGACAGAAAAAAGAGGGTCAAGTTAAGTTTTCAATCTCATAAATAAAAATGGCTCTGAGCTTTCAAAACAGTGGCCTGTGCTGAAAAGGCATTATCTCTTTGGTGGGTGGCATGGTACAGCTGCACGTGACCATAGGCTTTTTATCGCAACAGAGTTGTTATTATTTTTTTAATTTTACGACCATAATCAAATGATCCTACCTAAGTGCCTGTGGTGTATTAAAATTTGGCCGTGACTCTGTAACATTGTCGTCATCTTCTGGACCTTCATCTTCCATGTTTGAGAAGCCCATCTCGTCCTGAAACTGACAGCAAACATGTAGCAACAGTCAGGAATAGAAAGCTCAAGTAGTATATTTACCACCACCTATCTTTACTTAATAAAGATCATGATGATCCTCTTAGCACAGACAGTGATCTCTGCAGGGACTTAAGGAACTTCCTATATATGTTCCTTCCCAAGGCTAAAAATTACACTTTTATGGTAGGGCCCTTTGCACATAGCCAGCACTAAGCATCTTACAGAGACCACCCCTTTACGGATTTCATGTCAAATCTGAGAAAGATCTATTCTTCAGCGCTATACCAGATTTATCACTTACTGTCTCAAACAGCTCCTCCATCAGTTCATTCACTTCCTTTTCTGCAAGTAAAATTAAAAAGTCGTATGAAGATTCCTTTTCCAAGAAACACTTAGCAATCCTGTCATAGTATCAAGTCATTTAAGGAATCTTTCTTACAAAGGGAAACCCTTCTCTTGCAAAGAGAGGACCAAAAAGAAAAGGCCCCTGATATTATATTCCTTTTTAATGCTGGGCCCCGAAAAAGTTCAGCCGAGACTGTTCTGATTCAAAAATGTCATATAAAAACTAATTTTCAGAATTAAATTTGAAGTTATGTTAACCTGTAATAAGGCCTAAATCAAGATGAAAAGTGGTATGTTTACAGAACTAACATGAAGATTGTAAGGACTTGGAGAAAATTTAATTACACTCAAGTCATAAGGCAAGCATTCAATTCTGAATTGGCTGAAGCTTTATGAAAGACTGTACTATCACTTAAGTATTATTCTTCATTCTTTCTATGGAATAAAGTTGCATCTGATAGCACAGCAGCTCTGGCTAGATCCTTTCATGTATTCACAGAAAGCCAGCTTTGCATGGAAAAGCTGTTCAAGTCAGTATGCAGATTTTTTTTAATTAGCCCACACTGCAAAATCTTTGCAATGGAACGCTCACTTGTCAAAATGAATTACTAATCCTAGCAAGAAAGGAGGCAAGATTCCCAAAGGACTTACTGGTAATTCTCACAGCACGATCATTTCTGAAGTCTTCTGTATCTGGTTCATCCATATCTTCCAGGAAGTTGTACTCAGGGTCATCATCATCATCTGCTTCATCTAATAAGAAGCATGTTTTGAAATGTGATTACCCTGCCCCAAGACCAATCAACTGCTAGAAGCAGAAACACCTGATTTACTGCCTGACCTGGCACAAAGAGGGCTAGGATTACTGCTTGAAATTAACTGTATGTTCCTTTTTATGGAAGCAGTATCAAGCCCATCCTCTCTTCAAACTGAGCTACCAGCATCCTCATTTGTAGCCATTCCCATTTAGAAAAGCTGGATTTATTCTCTGTGACCTGAGTTACAGCTAATTTAGAAAGAGTGAAGTAGTATTATTTCAATGTGGTTTATATTCAATTTGCACAAACTGTATGCAACCAGTAAATTCAGGACAAAAGGAAGTCAAGCCCCAAAGCTTGTTCTTTTTTCTTCTCGAAGAACAAAATAGTTGTTTCTACCAAAACAAGTCACGTCCCTACCAAGGAGCATGACACACTCGGATTCCGGTGTAGCAATGCTGTCAGCTTTATGACACAGCATGATGGATTAAGGGCTGAAACACGTAACTTTCATTTATGGTTGCCAGTTACTGCATGTGCTGGCTAGTAAATATTTACAAGTGAGACAGACACCTGAAGTTTAAAAACCCTCACAAAAGTCCATGGAAAAGATGAGGAAAGCTGATGGCATGCAAAACACACGCATATTACTAAATGAGATAATGGCTGCAGCCAAGAACACCACGTATAAATAGAAAGAAAAAGCTCCAGGCTTTCAATGTAACCCCCAATTCCGGTGAACACAACAACAAAACATCCATCATATACCTTCATTCTCTACATCATCGTTCATGAGTCCTCCAAGCCACCTTTTCCATTCTTCATCATCTGCAGTATTGGGATCATACATATCAGGTGTGATATCTGGGGCTCGGAGTTCAGCCTCCAGCTGACCAAGAGGAACATCCTTCAGTGGTCTCTTCGATCGGGTTCGGAAGGCAATGAGGCTGTCTTCCAGAGACTGAAACGTGAAGGAAAGGCACAATGGAGTTACAACGGCTCTGCTTTTCTCAGTTTCTCCAGCAGCAGGGTTTTCAGCCCAGCCAAAAAAGTCAAATATCAAAATATTAGATTCCTGCCACAAAGAATCATTTACTTCGGTAGCCCAAGAAAGCTAAACTTTTATTACTCTCGCTATTAAACGGCTATTGTTTATAAATACATTACTGTTCATTTATCTCATGCCAAACTCTTATCTGCTACCAAGGAAGCAATCTCCACTTGCAATATTTGATTCTTTCATGTATGTTTTACTCTGTTTGCCCTCTTCACTATCTGAAATTGATCTTGAGCAGCAGCACAGGACTGCCTCTTCAGGACTCCTCACCCTTGCACAGCAACACAGATCAGTAATATTTTTCTCATTATTAGTATAAAACAGTGGTTCTCTTTACAACCAAGCTTCCTCAGGTGTTAATAGTATACTTGCCTGCAAAACACAACTAAGCTGACAGGGTATCTTTCAAAAGGAAAACTATTTTCATTAGTCATGTAAATGTCATAGAATTACATTTAACAGTCAAAACAATGGCAGTGAGAGACTTCTGAGCATAAACAGAAAGTGCAGTTATGATACAAGAGACTAGAAGTATACATTACTAACAATACTCTACTAACAGCTACCTCTATTCTCTCACAAAGCTAGGGTCTTACAAACTATGGACACTCAACTTATTATTTAAAGTTATAAAAAGAGAGCAGAATGAAGTAAAAGTAATAGCAGAAAACACCAGAAAGCTACCTCCTTTCTAACAAATTCTACCCAAACTAAAACCACACTATTTATAGCATCCCCCAAAACAGTACCTGGTAAGAATCCATGCATACTGGGCTTGAAGCCAATTCTTCATCCACTGCATGCAGCTTCTCCATGAACGCGCTGTCTTTGTTTTGCTTTGGTTTAGGAGGTGGTGGAGGTCCCATGGGAACTACTTCAGCACTAATATGTCTAACAACAGGTGTAGTAACCTTCTCCATCTAATTAAAAAGGCCTTTGTGTTAAAAGGTTTTATTTAGAACATAAATTTCCAAGGACAGAATAAGTCTCTTTTTCTGCTTGACCAGAGTCTAGCACAATAGAAATGAGAGAAATCCTTCACAGAAGGAAATGGATTCTTCGTATTACACTCACTTTGATTTTCAGAAAGTGCAAATAAATTTACCATTCAAAAGACTTGCAGGAAAGGAGACCATTTGGAAGATTTGGGTATCAGTCTCAATATTACTAGAGTTGATAAACCTGAATGCTAGTAATTATGGCACACTCCCAACCCTCCCAAAAACAAACGCATGGCGAGTAGAATGTGGAAATATGAATACATTATTGCTCCTTCACCAATTCCAGCATCAGTGGTCAGTTTTCACAGTCACTTTCTCATTCTTGTCTGCCGATTTTCGGCTCTTATCACACTGCACATACTCCTTCCACTGATTTGACAGTGCATACAGTCACCACAAATACCTTTATGCTTTTATCAAAATCAATTTCTCCTCCTAAGCCAAGTACAGAAAGCAATTCTCCTGCACTCCTCTCAAAAAATAATGAGTAAAATAATCGTTATCTGAAGAGCCGATGGTTTCCATTGCCAGTGCTTTTTTAAGTACTCGTGTTTATTTTAGACTAAGCTCTTTCTGCAAGGGTTGCACTTCACTGCTTATGGAGGAACCATTGCAGTGGGACCCTAAAGCCACATAACACCTGTAATGTCACCACAACTTTAAGCAATAATATGTATTTTTGCTTTTGCATTAATAATTTCGGAATAATGACTAAAAGTTGTTTCTAAAGAAAGCAAAAACTCTCTTGCAAATTTACCTCGCAGAGCATCCCTCCCTCTTCATCAGATGATCGCCTTGTCCTAGATCGTTTTGCTCCCCGAGGAGAAGAAGCAGTGCTCTCTACATCACTTTCCAGCAAGCTCTATAGCGCAAAAGACGCAGAATGGAATCAATCAATCATGCCACAATCAAACACTGCTTCAACTAATATTCCAAAGACTCTTTTTTAGCCAAATGAATAACATAGCATTGAAGAAAGATTACTAGAAGGCCTGGGATGACTTGACAGTTTTCATGTGTTAAAATAAAGAGAGCATTCTACTGCCTCAAACATGCAGACAACTCCATGCTGAACAAAACAAATCTTTGTACAAGTTGCGTTTACCTCTTCTGCAGTCTCATCCTCATCCTCATCCTCAGGCTGGTATTCTTCATCAGATGAATCATCTTCCTCAAGAGGAATGTCCACGAACTGAGGAGGCTGCAACAGAACAGAAGAAAGGTGACAACTTTTTACAGGCAAGATAAAGAGTTATGCTCTAATGGTGCGCTACCAGATAAAAGATTTCTAACTGAGGAAACATCCTGAAGCTCAGAAAGGAAGGAGACTACTGAAAAAGGCTGAAGAAAACAAAGAAATTGCTTTACCAATCTTACTTTAGTAAAGTGGTTTGAAAATGTGCAAGAATGGGCACAAATGATTTAGCATTTATATGATGGAAACACTGCCTGAGCAGACACTATCTCAATTACATGTTTCTAGTACTGGAATGGCCATTCACTCCTGCTACACTGCTGAATCCTGCCTACACCTAGATAACAAATCTTTTGGAGCAGGCAGAGCTCAGGAAAAAAAAAAAAGATCCAGGCTGTATTTCCAGGCAGTCCTGCAGCGTATAAACAGTCCCAGGGAGGAACACCTTGCAGCACCAGGCCTAGGCAGTGGCATTCACTATCAGGAATTTTATCCAAGTAGAGGCTGCTGCAGTACCAACATGGACCACCCAGCAGAAAAGACATCCTTATGGCATGTCATCATCTCATCATGTTCTGTCTTCTCCTGAAGGCAGCTCTTTTGGGCCCTCTGTGCACCTGCTGCTATGTTAACTGCCTTGTCCTGCCTTGCATACCCTGTTCGCAATGCTCCTGGTCACCAATACTCCCAATGTGCTAGACATGAGTCTGCTCTACCCCTCCAAAAGATTCCTTGCTCAGCAGGGTGCCTTTACTATGGTCTCCGGTTTCCCAGCAGTAGTTCACTTACCTTCACCTCATTCGCCTTCTTAATTGGAGAAATATTCCATGTTGGAATCACCTAAAGATAGCAGAAACAATTTAACTGTCTCCGAAAAGCACGATGTTGCACAGCTTAGACAATCTATTAAATCAAATGAGTACTTGATCTTGAGACCTCGTTCTCCAAAGTAGCCAAGTAACAACAGACTTCAAACAAAGGCTTTCTAAACTTCCCATGTGATCTCTACAGGCAATAACTTCAGTATAATAGATATTGTCAATTCACTCCATTTTCTAACTCTGACCTGGTTCTATTTTGCTCATCTAAAATTAATTCTTTTTTACATTGTTTTAACTTATTTTTTCATTTTAAGAATGAATCACTTAAAAGCACACTTTACACTTCTTTAGAAGACCCACACTCAAACCCATTCAGGTAGGGGGAGGATACAATAGTAAAAGCAGATGATATACATACCACTCCTTTCTCCACAACTTCCTTCAGTTTGGAACGAGTCATTTTGGGCTCCTGAGAGTTTAAAACAAGACAACAGCAACCTATTCAGCTATTTTCCTTAACTGCAAACTTCTCCCCAGCAACTCTTTACTACAAGACTTTTCTCCTTTTTTAAATTCATCACCTTTTAGACATGATCAGAGTGACATCAAAAATAGCCCCTCATAGTTCTGTTTCATAATTTACACTCATACACAGACACTACTCACTTCATCCAGGTGGCAAATCTGGTAATGAAACATAAATTATGGTACTACCTATTCTACCTGTTCTCTCCGTATCACATCATGGACCAAGAAGATAGACTGATGAAGGTATCGTGCATTTGGAACAACTGAAAAACCAAACCGGAAAAGCTTTTTACTTACAAACAGAGGTATATCTTCTGTCTCACTGATGGCTGCTTTCATCATAGCAACAACATGCTCATTTGTGATCACTTCCTACAGGAACACACAAAAAAGTATCCCTTACATTCTGTTTGTTAAAAAGAAACAGACTTAAAGTTAAAATAAACTAGTTGGAAACATGATGGAGAAATATTCAGTGTATAATATACTTTGTAATTATACTATAATAAAAAAAGATTGTTCAGTCACCAGACAAGAAAATATAAAGTAAGCAGTGATAAAAAAATTTGCACTACATTCTCTGTGAATGCTTCACAGAATAAATTTCCAGCAGAAGGAAAGAAAATAGTCGAAACAAAAGCCCACACCAGTTTCCCTTCCCTTGTGTCACGTAATCAGTAAAATGTGATGATCCCAGCCACATGAGAAATGCTGCTATGAAGCTACAATAGAAAACTTAAATCCTTAAGTACTCACAGGCTTCCAAAAAAGGGTCTAATTCTCTAGAGAAGGTATGTAATAATCTACTCTCTGAAACATTGTGCTAGATCATTTCAGAAAACATTGTATATATTTAAAAGAAATAGGGGAAGCCAGAAGAGACCCAGTATCTGTGACTACATTTTCTGAATGCCACCATAAGGTTCCAGGGAAGGTAGGTGACTGTGAGATATTTACAGCCGTTCCAAAGTGCCACGTGACAGAGAAAGGCATTAATTCATGGCACTTGCACAAAATCAGCTGGTGAATCTTCCTTAAAGAATCATGGCAGTCTCCAGTTTGTTTGCCACAGGGATGGCAAAAAGGAAAAATATCTGAGATCACCTGGATTAGACTAGCTGCCTGGGGGGGTAGGAAGCACAATTAGTGATCCTGTGGGAAAATACATATATTGCTCTCCAGACCCTGCTCATGGGATAAAATGAAATCTACACCTAATATATGTGTAGAATTAGTGTCACTACACAGCTGTGACAGCACAGATATTCTTTTTGCAGTTCCTTTCTAAATGGAAGTTGTGTGATGGACTAAAAGGTTGGTTGGGGTCATTAACCAAGAGCAATACGTTTCTGTCAGCACCACTAGAATTCCATCAGGACTTTATCATGGAACAGTTCACTCAAAACAAGAAACAGTGAGTTCACAGTCTACATCTTCTCGCCTGGAACCAGAAATATGAGTTTTACTTCAATTACTCCTGCTACTGCTATTACAGTACAGTAGAACAGACCCATTTGCTATTGTAAATAAATGGCTGTCAGGGATCAATACCTACTAACAAAGCCAGGTCCAGGTAACCTATACGTATGCCACGTGATTCTCTCTTTGTAGCTTTTTATAGGAGAGATTAGGAGATGTGTGCCTACCCAGTCTTCCTTGTTCATGAAATCAAGTGCTACCGTTAGTACTATACTCAAGTCTAGACTGCACTTTCTTAAAAAGCTGGGCACTTCTCCATTCCCTGTCATAGTCCCACCGCACTCACATGCAGGATGTTTCGCACGTTGACAACTGTCAGGTTATGTTGTTTAGCTCCATCTTCTAAGGTGCGATCAAGAGTATCATCTAGCTTGATGTCACAAGACAAAGATCCCTCCTCTTCTTGACTTTTCGCTTCTCTTTTCCGTTTGGTTGCCTTCCTCCTCCTCTTCCTTCTCTCAATATCCTCTCCATCTTGCTCCTCTGAAAATTAATAAAAATGGAATCTAAAAATTCAGATACTTCACATCCAGCACATTCTGACAGTATGAGTTTTTTAAGAAAACAAAACAAAACAAAAAAAGCCAGAATTCTGCAAATACTGAAGTGGCAGCAGCTTTCCACAGCTGATAAGGAGATCACCCAAATGGAAATGGCCATAAGAACTAGAAAGTCTTCTGAATGATGGGTTCAAATTCTGCAGGACCCAAGTGAGTCACATTAGTCAAGCAAACAAAGGTTATGTATTTGCCATGTCTACTAGCTGCTTTTACAGAATGGTCTCAGCAGCCTTTTTATGCCTTTTCCAGAAGGAAGTGTTTTAAGTATGCCATCAAGATTAAAACAGTTGCAAAACTCCAGTCACCATACAGCAAGAGCAGATTAGTTTCCAGGACTTAAAGTGTTTCCCAAGTGGCACTTTTTTTCTGACTCAGGGAAATAAAAGAATCATAGCCTCCTCTGAAGGAAAGCAGTGTTTTTAGTAAGCGAAAATTGCAGAGATCAGCTCCAGCAAGTTTCACTTGGATATCTGTAGTTTATTTAGCCACTGATTTACAGAGCACAGGATGGAAACTTCAAAAAACATTGCACCTAAACAGCCCCTGCTGTGGTATACAAAATTCCAGAATTCTGCATCTACTGTATCAAGTCACAGGTCTGCTCCTTGCACAAAGCTTACCCAATGGAATACACAGCCCCAAATCCTCATTTTCCTCATCAGTCCACTGGGGCCACTCACCAGCTCTGGTGTTCTTCAGTGGCTTCATCACAGTAGGATTTCTAGCAGCCAGCTGCAAAGAACTTCTCACTGGAGCCTCCTGCATTGCAGATTGGTTTTCAGTCAGATATGGATCTCTCTGCAAATTCACTTGCACCTCTGTACACAGCTTAGGTGTTTTCCCTGTAAACAGTATACACTAAGTTGTAGTCAGATATGCCATATGGACACAGCTGAGCAAGGTTAAGAGGCTGCTTCAATTACAAAAGCTTATCATGACCCATTCAATCTGTTAAATCAACTGCACAAGTCTAACCTAGCCTGTGAAAGTAATCCAGATACACTGAACACTGCAGCAGCAGTCCCATCCCGCTGGAAACAAATCCAGGCGAAGAGATCCCCACCTCCAGCTATTTCAGTCTTGCTCCCTCCACTATCAGTTTTGCACAGCTATGCTCAAAACTGTTCCTGTCAAATGATCCAATGGCAAAAAACCCTGATGATTTGTTTAAAACATGGTTGTACTCCTTGTTGTACAAATGCAACTGCAACAACAGAAATCAACAGCTAGGGGCAGGCACTCCTTCACCCAGGCAGGTTATTCACAGCTGGAACAGCACAGTTGACTGCAACCTTAGGATGCAGTTTCACAGCCACCTTGGTCCAAGTTAAAACCACACTACTGCTGGCAGGGGTGGCTACATACCCTTCCCGCTCCTATTCTGCGCAGTCCTAGAAGTTACGCAGGCCTAGAAAACAACAGTGAACTGACCCCTGTTCCACTCCCCTTTCTCCTGACACAAAATCAGCTTTCAGTCAAATCAGTGAGCTAATCAATCACAGCAGCACAGAACCAGACACAACACTTTTCACAAGGAAACGAGGAAGCACTGTCCCTTTTTGCTGCAGCCTGTAGTTAGATGGGCTTACAATGACAATTAAAAAACAGCTGAAGCCTGGAGTTTCATGAACACCTTGAGCCAGTATGAAAACACACTGTCACCCAACAAAACCAGCTCCCTGACCCTGCAGCAGTTGCTGCTCTGGCACAGGTATTTGTGTAGCTGCACAGAAAATCAGATCAGGGAGTTGATCCAGATAGAGAGGAAAAAACACCACCACCGCCACGCTTCCCACATCCCCCCACTTTTTTTGCCAGGTCAATTCTGCAATCTCATTCAGCTCAGAGACAAAGATGTATGCCAGGAAAAGAGAAAAAGAACAGGATGGGCAATTTGGGGAAAGAGGGCACAACCACTTATTTCAGTAGACTTGAAGACAACCGGAGATACAAAATGAGCATCACTTTGATTGTGAAGTCAAGCCTCCCTCACTAGCTCACACATCACACTTTCACTGAGTGAACCTCAGAGCAAGCAAAGTTCACCTGGGCTTTTTACACAAACTTCCAAAATACCTACGTTCCACAACGAATTTGTAACTTGATACTAACACAAGTTCTACTTGCATTGGCTCTTGTAAAGGATCACAGCAGAGCCCCATACAAGTGTCCCTACAGACTACTTTTTTGAATACTTGAAAGAATTATCTTCTGAGGATGAAAGCAAATGCAGACAAAAAACTCTGAAAAGCAGTATTTTTTGAACAAGCAGCTTGCACTTTTGCCAGTCTCACAACTCACTAGCCAAACATCTATTTTTAAAAAATAAATGCAAGGTGACTGTTTCAAATCAAAGCCTGGATTTACAAAGACTTGTCTAAAGACTATCTGAAAGTAACATATCTTGCACCACATAAAACTTGCAAAATACGTCTACAAAAGTTACTGTTAGGACTGATGGCTATTACAGTGCATGAAAGATTAAACACGGGGCAAGACCAGGAAAATGCGTTCAAGTTCGCAAAACTGGGTATTTTAGGTTGGAAATTTGAAAAAAAAGCAACTTCTAAAGCACTTTAGCATTCAGAAGCGCTAGAGTCAAGTGGCTTAAGTTCTCCATCAGTTTCCTAATGTTTTAAGGGAGGAACCCCCCCCCCCAACTTTGAAAATGGGATGCTTGCTAACCTGTAATACTTCAGAGAAAAAAAACCCAAAGCACCACAAAAACGAAGCACCCGAAAGCGAAACTTTATGTAAACAGGCCCATGAAGCACTCCCTCAGCTGAGCCCGGCGATGAGCAGACCTCACAGGGCCGAGGCCGGACCAGCAGCACGCAGGAGCCGGACCGCCAGCCGCCGACCGGAGAACCACCGAACGCCCCGTAACACCCTCCGCGGCGGGCAGCACAGGCATTTACCTTCCGCCACCGCTTCGGGACTCGCGAGGCCCTCGGGGAGCTGGGCGGCAGCACAGGCCTCCTTCGCGCCCGGCGCTTCCTGACCGGAGCCCGGGGCCGCCCTAGCCGGGGGCCTCTTCCCGCCGTTCAGCAAGCCCTCCCCGGGCCCCCTCCACACGCTCAGCGGGCTAGAGGAGTGCGGGCTAGACGAGTACGGCCCGCCGGCTCGGGCCGCCGGCGCGAGTTTGACGGAAGACCCGCCATCGGCGGCGCCCGCCGAGGAGGAGCCGCCAGCGCCGGGCAGCTCCGCGTCTTCCTCGGCGCCGCCGCGTTCCCGCGGGCTCTGCGGCCCCGCCACCGCCGCTCTCCTCTTCTTGCAGGGCAGCATCTTCAGCGAGAGCGACATTCCGACGCCCACCTGGAAGACAGGAAAGCGGCTGGCCGCAGGGCACCGCCGCCGGGGCCCCAGCTTCGCCGCCCCGTCCCGCTCGCCCCGCAGGAAGCGGAAGCTCCGCGGGACCCGCCCGCCGCGCAGGCACCGCCCCCCTATGTTGGCCGGGCGCGGGGCGAGCTGCCGCCATGTTGGCGGCGTGCGGGCCGCCAGCCCCGCCGTGACGACGCGGGGCGGCCAGCGCGGCCGCCGCCATCTTTGCTGAGCGACGCCGCCGGGCGCTGCACCCGCTGCCTAGCCCCGGCCGCGCCCGCCTCGCCTCCCTTCCCCTCCCCTCCCCGCCTCAGCCTCCGCCTCCTCGGAGGGTCTTCCCCTGGGGGAGGGAGGGAGGGCCTGCTCGGTACTGCTGCCCGCGCTTCGCGGCGGAGCCCACCGGCCCCGGTGCCGTCCCTTCACGACGGGAGCGGCGTCACCGGCCCCGCGAGCCCACGCACACACTCCGCTGACACCCGGCTCCTCGCCCGGGAGGCCCGGCCGGAGCACCGACACTTGCCGAGTCACGGCCGGGCGGCTGCGGGGCGGGGCCGGCCGCCGGCTGGCGCGGGAGGGGCGGACCGGGCCGCCGGGCGGGGCCTGCGCCGCATCGGGACCAGTCGGCAGCTCCTGCATCCCGGGCTGCGAGCATCCTCCGGGCGGGGTCCGGCACACCGCGGCGCCGCCGCCCCGGGCTCCGCACCTCGGCCTAAGCTGGGCCATGGCGGAGATCACCAGTGTCCACCCCGGCTTCGGTGAGTGCGGCCGGGCCGCGCCGAGGGCCCCCTCCTCCGCCCCGGGAGCGCCTGGGCGAGGCCCCGCGCGGCGCCCGTCGCCCCCGAGGCCGGGCCATTGGCCCCGCTCGCCGGTCGTCCTTCCCCCCCGCCCCGGCGGCAGCGAGCATCCACCGTTCGCCTCCGGCAGCTGGGGCGGTGCCAGCGATCGCCCCCCGGAGCCGCCGCCGGAGGCGGGGGGGGGTGTGGGGAGGGTGGGCCGCGGCCCGGCCGGGCTGTCGCCAGCGGAGCCCGGGCCCGCGGGGAGCAGGTGCGTGGCCGGGCCGGGCGGCCCCTCGCCGCATGACGTGATGTCTGTGCCGGGCCGCGCCGCGCCCCGGCCTTTGTTCGCGCCTCCCCGGGGGCCGGGGCGGCTGCGGCACCGGCACCGGCGGCCCGATAAGGCGGGGCCTGCCAAGGCGGGCCGGCAGCCGGGAGAGGGTGTCGGCGGGGCCACCGAGCCGGGGGGTGGGGTGGTGGGGGCAGCACGGGCCTCCGGGCCAGGGATGCGGGGTTGGGGGGGGTCAGACAGTCCTCCAGCCCTGGCACCGACATGGCACGGCTCCCTGGGTCGCCGGTAAAATAATTCTCCCGAGTTGGTCCTCGCTAATATTTAAGATGCTTTTTTTGTGTAGTCCAGTGGGTGACGCGGGCTGGTACCGCAGCGTTGGGTGTCTGTGGCGGTTGGTTGGGTTTCTCCAGTCCTGAAGATTCAAACTGCTGCCTCTTTCCATCCTCCCGCAATTGACTGACCTTCCCCTCAGGCTCCGTAGTTGAAGCACGGTTACTACATTTCCTTTAAATTCTGAAGCATTTAGTAATAATTCTGCATACTGTATCATTTATTTAATGTACGACGTATCTACTTACCTTTTACGTTCTCTGCTTCCTGGAATCCAAGAGCCACATGCTGTCATGATTTAACCGTTGGCCGCCATTAGGGTATAATTAGCAAACATCAGTTTTAAAAGGAAGTTTTCAATGATTTTTCATTAATGGAAAAATAATTCCATGTCCCAAAAAGTTGTTTTTGTTTCAGTTAAATCTTAGCATCACATCAGAACAAAGATCTCTTCCAGAAAATGTGAATAAAAAAGAGTAGTTCTGCTCTTCTTGAGCAAGGAGGCAGGCTGCGGTGCCATTTAAAATGGACATTGTGCATATCAAAGTGCTTTGAAAGTTGTGAAAACTTGACTAAAATTGTTTTTAGGGAGCTTTACATCAGCGTAGTTTTCATCTGCAGGGAATTATGGAGACAGGACTAATGAATGTATGGAATGATTACATAAGTAGGAGTCTTCAGCCAGGAAAAGAGGGGTGTCACAAGCAGCACAGAGTAAGGAACCATCACTCCCTGTTTCTTCTAATGCAAGAACAGGCATCAAATGAAATGAGGTGGGGCAGGCTCAAACTAAAAGCCCTTGTTTTGTCATGCCACATAATTAAGCGGAGGAACTCTTTGCCACAGAACATTATGGGAGCCAAATTTAAGAGTTAAGATAATTCGATGGAAGAAAAATTACAAAGACTTATTTGGTACTTTCTGGTGTGACTGCTGGTATGTATCTGTATATGGCTGAGTTGTATTCAAATTGGCTGTTAAAGACCACTTGCCTCATTTCAAAGAGGGAACATTAAATAACAAAATAAAGTTGGTTTTTGGGGGATGTTTTATTAATACTGTAAATTCTTCTTGCTTTAGTTAATTCAATCCAAGGCTATACTTGCAGTGGGGCCTGAGACATTTATCTGTGAAGTCAGTCACCATTGCAAAAGACTTCCAGTTTCAGTCTGGGAAGGCTTCTGTCTAACCAAAAGTGTTTTGCTGTTTTTGTAAAAAGGAGACATATTCTCTTGAAAAATCACAGTTTTCCCTGAGCCTATCAGATATTCAGATTATAGTCTGGCAGTCTTCTTGCCTGTTAACCTCAATGAATAGTAATGTGGAAAGAACAGAGAAAATACAAAATCAAGGTACTCTCTATAGTTTCAGGTATGAGGTTGGAAGATTATTTTCTCCTGTTTACGGTACAGAACGACAGTAGGAAAATCAGACAAGCTTACCTTTTTTACTAGCTGTTCCATGTAGCTGTGGCCATGATTGTTGTGACAATGATTTTGGTTTTCCCTTTTACTTTGGAAGCAGTTTGTACAAATTGTAAAAAAAAGAGACACAGGGCTAGAGGGCTTTTCTGTTTGCTTGCTCTAAAAAAACATTTTTTTTTAAATTGCTTTAATGATTAAACCAGTAATACAGTGGTTTAACTGAATGGTTTCATTCCGTGTCTTGGCAATACTTCTCCAAAGTCAACTGTTATAAATAGAAAATAACAAGCATGGTTGCTAAAAATGAATGCGGTGCTTTATTATTCTGGCTTGTCATTACTGAAGAACATAGTTGACATAAGCTCTAGAAAATATCAGAGTGCTTCCTGCAAATCAAGAAACCATATTCCTGTGGAGATGCTGGTAATGCGGGAGCTTGATTTGGCAGGATAAGGCAATCAACCATTTGAAATTCTTAGCACGTGAAACATAGGTCAAGCATGCCTTAGGAGTATAAAATGTTTCCCGCGTGGGAAAATATAAATTAGAGGAAGTGGTTTTTTATTCTGGGGAAGCTTTGGTAAGTTATAAGAAGAGCCTGGCTCTCTCTTCCCTATAACCTCTCATCAAGAAATTGAAGACGGCAAAAAGATCTCTCCCTTTTCCTTCCCTTTTAAGACTGAACAAACCCTGCTCTTTTCGTCTTGCCTCGTCTTCCATCTGCTCTCCATTCTCCACCACTCCAACTTTTTAATCATCTTGGTGGCCCTTGACTGGAATTGCTTGAGGATGTCAATATAATGTACTGGGGAGCTCAACACTACTGAATGGTTTCATTCCGTGTCTTGGCAATACTTCTCCAAAGTCAACTGTTACAAATAGAAAATAACAAGCATGGTTGCTAAAAATGAATGCGGTGCTTTTTTATTCTGGCTTGTCATTACTGAAGAACATAGTTGACATAAGCTCTAGAAAATATCAAATAATCCCTAAATCCAAATACAGGATTTTCTGTCCATTGCTTTTGGACATTGGATTTCCACATGAAATTTTGTGTATGCCATTGGCCCTCTATCTGCCATAAGGGGCCAAGAAAAACAATCAACCATTTCAGGCCAAAGTGATTTTTTTTTTTAAATTGTTAATAAAGGAAAACTCCAGATCCAATGTTATGGCCATATTTATTACTCCCTTCCTGTTGTTAAAATAGAATTGTGTAATGTTTCTGAACAGGGCATTAAAAAAAAGAAAAGAAAGAGTGCTTCCTGCAAATCAAGAAACCGTATTCCTGTGGAGATGCTGGTAATGCGGCCGCTTGATTTGGCAGGATAAGGCAATCAACCATTTGAAATTCTTAGCACGTGAAACATAGGTCAAGCATGCCTTAGGAGTGTAAAATGTTTCCCACGTGGGAAAATATAAATTAGAGGAAGTGGTTTTTTATTCTGGGGAAGCTTTGATACCAAGATCATTGAATTTAGAACAACAGAATAGTACTGTATAGCTCTCCATCCAGATGTGTTTTGCCCCGCGGGGGCACGGCCACTGCAAAGGCACAAGCTCATTCCTGACTGCCTTGTCTTCTCTGCAGATGTCTCTCCAGTTGTTGCAGGCCTCATTGGTGCTACTGTCCTTGTGGTTTCTGTCTCAGTAACAGTTTTTGTGTGGACATGCTGTCACCAGCAAGCAGAAAAGAAGCACAAAACCCCACCATATAAATTCATTCACATGTTGAAAGGCATCAGCATCTATCCGGAGACCTTGAGTAACAAGAAGAAAATTAACCGAATCCGGAGAGACAAGAATGGCACTCCTAAGGAGACTGGAAGGGGAAACCTCTTGGTGGATGCTGCTGAATCTGGTTTAATAGGCTCCGAGAAGGCTCCAGATGGGCCAAATGCAGCCCCCCATGTCGACCAGCTCCCAATAAAAGTAGATTATGGAGATGAACTAAGTCCAGATCAAAGCCTCACTCCAGGAGGAAGTAAAACCTCCTCGCCATCTTCTCCAGGAGATGATGTCATGCTGGGTGAACTGACTTTCTTAGTGGACTACAACTTCCCTAAAAAAGCGCTGGTAGTTACCATTCAGGAGGCTCATGGGCTGCCAGTGATGGATGAGCACACTCAGAGCTCTGACCCTTATATCAAGATGACAATTCTTCCAGATAAAAGGCATCGAGTGAAGACTCGTGTACTTCGCAAGACACTAGACCCAGTCTTTGATGAAACCTTCACCTTCTATGGGATCCCATATAGCCAGCTCCAGGATTTGGTGCTTCACTTCCTCGTGTTGAGCTTCGATCGCTTTTCTCGAGATGATGTTATTGGAGAGGTCATGGTGCCCCTTGCAGGGGTGGATCCAAGCACTGGAAAGGTTCAGCTGACCAGGGAGATCCTCAAAAGGAGCATACAAGTAAGTCACTTCATGTAGTGTGACACAAGACTCCTTGCATTGTATTTGATCCCACTTCTTTTGATCCGGGAGCCTCCATGGTGTAATAAGCAGGAATACTGCAAATCCTTAGCCATGAAACCCATTTTTCCACAGGTATGTATTATTGGTATTATATGGCTGTGCTCTTTTAGTCAGGCAGTTCTCTGCTGTGTGGTTATGGCAATTTGACAAGGCATGGTCACTATTTAGGCATAGAAATGATGTATGTTATAACTGATGATGCCAAGAAAAAAGGCAAAGTCCCCATCTCCAAGGAATAGAGTTGGTGTGATAACAGGACATTCATCTGCAAAGACAAACCTCACTTAGAGAGGGAGGTTTGTCTGGTCTGACCATTTCAGGCACCTATACTTGTAATTATCTACATCTGAATTGTTACTGTAACCTGTAAGTAAGTGGGAATACATCAACATAGTCAGCGGAGTCTAACCTGATTCCTCTCGTCCTGGAGCAGATGTCAAAATCAGCTCAAATTAATCCCACCCTAGATGACTCTATTTTTTTCCTCACTTGAGAACAAAGTGTGTCTAAGATGGTTTTGTCAAATGTAGACATCTAACATTTAGGTGAAATGAACCCTACTCTTAGTGCCTAGTGCTATAAAACTAGAAAGATGAGAAATCCATACAAGATACTAAGGCTTACATTGGGGAAGATGGCTTCTGTCCTCAGGAAATACACTATGCTCAGGTAGGAGGATGAGGTGGTACTTAAGATTTTTATTTTCTTGCTTAGTTTATTTTTGCTACCCATCCTCCAGGTTCAACAGAAAAAGGCATTTGAGCTCACTTATTGCCTTAACATATTGGAAATTGTTGCTGGGCTCTATAAAATACTTCATTACATCCTAGAGTGGCAGTATTTTACTTGAAAAGTTTTTTCTACTATATGAGGCATTTAACTTTTTTTTTTTTTTTTAAGTTATTTAAAGGAGACTCTATGTCAATGACCCAAAAGAATCCCAGCAAAGTTCTGGTAATTACTTTGCTTTTCTTAGGTTCTTGGGATGCTTTACATTATAGTAAAACAAGTGGCTGTTTTAGGTTGTTTTAATAGTATTTTCTTCAGTGCATTGACCTTATCTCTTAGAAGTAATAGATTAAAAATAGAAGAAAAAGGTCATGCTAAATAAAACCAGATTTAATCACGGAAGCAAATTATTTAACATTTATTAGTAATCAAAAATAGATTTACCTTGGTGTCAGCTGTGCATTTTTGAAAATCTGCATAGTTCCACAGTGTCAAAACAGCTGTTACTGAACAAAGTTTTCCAATGTCAGGAAGTTTCAAAATCTGGAATACAGAATTGCATCTAAAACCCAGTAAATTATTGCACTGATACAAGCCAGCAAAGATGTAGATCCCATCCTAATGAACATTCCCAGTAATCTCTAACAGACAATCTAAGAATGCAAATGGCTTTGAAGTAACTGCATTAAATTACTTCAGACCAAAAGAACCCCCAAAATTCTAACAGCATATACACCCCCCCCCCAAAACTCTCTCTGGCTGTTGTATTCTGGTGTATCCAAGGAGCCAGTTCTGAACATTTCCCTTCTGGGGCTGGGAACTTGCTCATATATTTACTCTCCTCCCAAAATTTTGCATGAGCAGCAATAGCCTTCATTCCTTGCATTTGGAAAACTTGTCTTAAACACACAGGAACTGCTCAAATAAAAAGAAACCACCAAAATGATAATGAACATTTTTCCATGTTTAAGTTTACACGCACAATTTTTTCCCACTAAGCTGAATAACAGCAGTTGAAAGAACAGCTTCACCTCTTGGGTGATCACCAGAGTATTTAATGTGACATTTACCGTAGTGCTTCACTGGTTTGAAATGAGAAAAATTCCTTCATTTGAGGACACCCACGCCCCCCCCACGCCCCCCTTTGCTCTGCCGGGTTGACAGTACCAGACACTGATTGGGGCAGGAGGAAGGCAAGGTACTCAGAGTCAAAACCTTCAGCAGGCAGCTATTGGAGCTATTGCAGTAGCTCTGCTATCAGTGCGTTACTGACACCACACGATTTCATACCCACTGCTAATACTGTTTGCCTTGATAGTAAATAATCTTAATCTAAATTAGTACCATCTCAATGAAAGTTAATGAATGCCATCTGGAAACTAAAACTAATTATCTTAATATTATGTTACTCTTTCAAAGGATATACAGCAAGTTTAAATGAGTAGATCTGTTTCTTTTATCTTCATCCTGTACCTTTGCAGACTAAATGGATGGTGAAACTGTCAAAGCATACCTAAAGAACTTGAGGTGCTTAGCCATCGAAGGTCCACCAAAAGACAATGAAACTTAAGCTCCTAAAACCCACAGATGCCTCTAGTAGCAGACCTCAAAAGGCAGCCACATCCGCTGTTCTCTCAGAAGGTGCCCACCAGGTTTGTGCTCATGGAAACACAGCATTCAAGGAGAGAGGCTGTAGTGCTGCTTAATGTGCTCAACAGGCATAGGGTGAACAGCACAGGATGATTTGCCTTATGCCACTCACTCCTCCTAGAGGCTCCATCTGCCTGAGGCACTTAAAATGGCCTGCATCCAATTTTCCAACTTTTTAGGCATTTGGCACAGGGAAAGGAAATTCCGGTGACCTCCAACATTTGTCCCTTGTATAAGACCATCTTGTCTTAGTAAGTTCTTTCTGTTTCTTTTTCACAGAAATGCATTAGCAGAGGAGAACTGCAAGTCTCCTTGTCTTACCAGCCTGTGGCGCAGAGAATGACTGTTGTGGTGCTGAAAGCCAGACATTTGCCAAAGATGGATATTACTGGCCTCTCAGGTAGAAGCTATTTTCTTCAGCTCTAAACATGTAGGAAAAACCCTCCAAGTTCATGTTCAGATCTTTCCACCTGTTTCATCTGAAGATTTTCTTTGTTTGCACGCTTTTCCTCAAACTCTTTCTAAGGGTGATGGATCACTACGAGTGATCCATCACTCACCAACAGATAGTTATGCAAACAAGACCAAATACTTCCTACTGCAAGGCCAACAGTTGCATCTTTCTGGCATCACCTGGTTTGTTTATGAAGACAGTATTTTCCAAATTCAGCAGGTCTCCCTGTTGCTTTTGGCCAGACCGTGCAGGCTCTGTGCCTCCGTGCTGCTGTCGCTCATCATTGCCCTTAGCATTTTTTCCATGGCATGACCGCTGCTTGCTGCATCTACCTCAAACCCTGCCCCTAGAAGAGGAGGGTAAAAGAGAGCAAGCGTAAAAAAGAGGAGTGATAGACTCAGAATAGAGAGGAGTAAATTCATATGACGTTAGAAACAATTCTGTTTTTTTTTCTTTTTTGTTGTTTTTGCTGTTTTTGTTGTTCTGCTATTTGAAGAGAAGAGCAGCTGTTCTGGATTTCCTGTTTTGCAGTCACAGATTCTCAGACTCCTGAATCCCCTTAGCAAAGTTCCCTTCAGGATTATGGGAAAATGGTTGGAATCAACTTGAGATTCAATAATAGCCTGACTGATAGCAAATTTAGTCCCATTTTTGTAGCTTTCTCCTGTACAGCTCAAAGAATGCTGTCTAGGCTTAATTCTTTATTGTAGGCCTTAAATTTTACTCTTTCTTTAAAAAAAAAAAAAAAAAAAAAAACCAGCTTTCCACATGTGGTCTCCAACTACAGGATAAATTTTTCAGTAACTGTTGTTCTACCTGCTGAATCTTGGAAGGTTAACATCGTTTCTTTATATGATCTTTATATTATGCATAAACTCATCATTTCAGTTGGATAAAGAAACAGTGAAAATTAGCCAGTGTCAGCTGGGCAAGTGACTTCCAGCTTCAAAACTTGTGTTAGGTGTAAAAAAAAGCACTGTGTGCCTGGTATCTTAATTTTAATCCTAAACAAGCATCTGCATAAAGAGCAAGCTGACTAATAAAATAACAAAGTGAGGCTGATGGAAAAATGAAGGCTTTGGTTTAAAGTTTCTTCTTTTTCAGTACCTTCCACTGTAAATGTTTTCCACCTGCAAATTATTAAAACTGTCTTGACACTTTGCTGGGCTATTTCCTGAAAAAGGGTAAAAATATTTGTTATAGATGACAGTGAAAAGTGAAAATTTTGGCCAGTCAGGCACTGACCTCACCAAAAAGCTACCCGATTGGTATTTCTAGGATTAATTACCGCAATTTACATGTGACTTGCTTCCCCCCAGTCCCCATGCAATGTTGAAACTCATAAAGAACTTGCATTGCTAACATCAGGTGGTTACTTTGCAATGAGAAAATACACAAACAATGCCCCCCTCCTGTGGGAGCTGGAGTGAGTAGCCTAGATTCACACCATTTACTTGAGCTGGCTCAAGTTCAGCAAGCTAAGTCCTGTCCGTTACTTCCAGGAGCATTACTGGGCTGTGTTATTAGTTTATTTCTCTCTCTTCTCCAGCAGATCCGTACGTTAAGGTGAATGTTTATTATGGAAGAAAGCGCATAGCAAAAAAGAAGACTCACGTGAAGAAGTGCACTTTGAATCCTGTCTTCAACGAGTCCTTCATTTACGATATCCCTGTCGATCTCCTTCCTGACATCAGCATTGAATTTCTAGTTATCGATTTCGACCGTACCACGAAAAACGAAGTGGTGGGACGGCTGATTTTGGGGGCGCACAGCATCACTGCAGGTGGTGTGGAACACTGGCGAGAGGTGTGTGAGAATCCTAGAAAGCCAGTTGCCAAATGGCACAGCCTGAGCGAATACTAGCAGAGGTTGCGGCAGCGACAGCCGACTTGTAGAACAGACTTAAACCATGTTTTAGCTGTAGAACTAAACTTTTGTAAGAAGCAGCAGCTGATTGGTTCTCTAGTGATGTGATTTTGCAGGGCACTAAAATTCTAAAGAGCATTAAATGAAAAAAAAAAAAGATACCACAAATATATATAACAGTGTAATCACGCTATTGCATGCCTAATACAAACTGAAATTAGTATAACTACCAATATCAAGTTGCAGATTTTAATACAATTATCTGTCACTATGGAAGTTGTGTTTGTGCCGAACTGTCTTTGCTGGTATTCACCAAGATTGGCCTGTCTTTATTAGGCTTCTCCCAAAGTTTCTGAATTCTGCTGTTTAACCTCTAGTTTCTTGTTAGTTTGCCTGCCCATTGGTTCTTGCAGTTCTGTTCTTTGCTGGTTTGGGAGTACCAACCGCATTTCCATATAAAGGTGGTTTAGAATTCTGCACTAGCGCAAAAGGAAAATACAGGGGAAAAATGGCACTTTCCTTCAGAGAAGAAATAATTCTGTTGTCAGGTACTGAAATACTTGGCGTTGCAATGTACTTGTTGTGGAGCTGTAAGGTCACAACATCAAAGATCTGTATCTAAAATTCAAACACCAACAAACTGATCACATTGTTTTGCCACATGGAAGTTAGCACAGGCATGATCTCACAGACTGTCAGAATTGGGGAAACTCCGCTCTATTTCATTTTATTTAACCTTGTCTGCGCATGAAGGGCCCAAGAAAAAAAACCAAAAACTGATGTGTCATTGATGGGTAAGGAAACTCTTGCTGATTCTTTTAAATGTTAAATGTGAAATTCTACATGATTGATAAGTTCTGTTATAATGGCATAACATACCTGAGATAGGAAAATATCTTGGGGGAAGAGGTTTTAAGTGAAAAAATTACAAAGCTTCCCTTCATTCATAATTGAGTCAATTTGCATTGTATATGATCTTGTAGTTACCTAAGAGCCAGCTTTCAAAAAAGGAGTAAACATAGGGCAAAGCCTGTCACTACAAAATGTGTCAGACTCTTCAAGAAGTTAATTTTCAGAGTTTCAAGGCAGCTTGAGTTAGTTCTTAAATTGTGAATGACTTCTGAGACTTAGAATATGCTTACCATCACCTCTGAAGTGTAAAAACGTTACTTGACAAGTGTGACCTGTAGCACTTCAGGCTATTAACCCTGAATAGTCAGCAGTTTTGAACAGAAGTTCATAGATTAAAGTTCCACAAATATAAGTTTGGAAGTAGCTGCATTAGATCTCATGGTAAACACACTAGCCTATGAACTGGTTTTGTACAAGACAGCACCATCCTGGCAAGTAACTCGATTTTGCTTCGTATTGCATTCAAGCCAGGAAAGGATGATAATTGGCAGCAAATAATTGATTGTAACCATTGTTGGTAAAATCAGCGGAAATAGTTATAACAGGCTGTAGAAATTAAAATTATTTCTGAACTCTCCAATGGAAATATGAAGCACAAGTGAGCTTGCAAAGAGGCATGTAGAAGACCACAAATTTTCAGTAAACGTTTAGTTGCTTCCAGGCAGCCAGTCTGTTCTGTGCCCTGTGGAATGTAAATAATGTATTATAATGAAAAAATTTTAAGATCATTTAACTACTTACAGGACTTGACGACTGAATTTTAGAGCCCTGTTGGAAAAATGATCCTTTCCACCTTCATACTAATGAAAATAGAATAATTGAGCAAGTCTTACTTGGTTTCCTCTCCAGCCACCATGTAAAGGAACAGCTGCTGGGAGGGCTCTTCATGCAAACAGTCAGCACTTTGTTAGTTGGCAATACTTTTGCATCTCTTCCTAAGAAATTATTTTTGGAAAGCTGAATTTTCTCACTCATAGCTAGTTACTCATTGAAACTTCCTTCCAGGCAGAGTTTTTAGCAACAGAAGTTGCACTGAAGCTGAAGCTCTCTATTTCTCAGCCTTGCATGGCAGACAGAAGTGTGGACTTCATTCGTGCTTTATCAATCCTGATTACGAGGATTTCTGCCTGATGTTAATAGTAGATTTTGTCTTAAATGCTTTCTAGCTCATGCTCTATTAGTGGCTCACAGCCACAAACGAGAGAACGAGTTCTCCCTTGAAAATTGGTGTAGATCTATTTCAATCCTAGTTTTTGCACTAAGCAATTGCGTTGCTGAAGTTTAGCAACTGTCATGACTTTTCCTCAGAACACGCTTTCCAACACCGCTCCAAACATCTGAATAGGACATACTAACAACAACAACAAAGTTCCCTTTTTTTCCTTCGGTGTGAAAAGCATGCTTAAGCCTAGATGATCTCCTTAAGATTCCTTTAGTTGAAAAGGAAAGATGAACTTCTTGTCAAGGAAACATGCTCAGGGTAAATAGACTTAGGCTATCGGGCAGATAGGAGTAGCTCCAACACTCTTCTGGAATAATAGGAAACTGAAGATGTGCAGATATATATTTTTTAAAACATAAAATAGACAGTAAGTGACAGCGGGGACTCACTGTAAAATCTCCCAGGTGTGGTTATTCTTTACCTTGTGTCTTCTATTGTAAAATTAACTTGGACAACTTTGTGTGAAAAAAAGAAAAAAAAGGCAAAAAACCTAACTCAACATGTGTGAAACTGCATAATGCTATAAGCTAATCTACATTATGTAATGCTATCTTGTATGTTGAATTTGTTAATGCACATTGAGTGTGCAAATAAAAATTAAATCACTTTAGCTGCTGACTGTGCCATGTTTGACCGTAGGCAACACGTACATGACTACACAGAATACTTTAAGAATTTGTTGCTAAAAACATGCATTTCTGCTGTGACAATTCACAGGAAAAGCACACACAAAATAAATCTCAAAGAAATAATGGAACATAACAGAATCCTGGCAAATTAAGCGTAACACTAGTACTTAAGCATTAGCACATACAAAAACTCTGTCATCTACACAGCATTATAATTTGATATCATTTGGCATGAATGAATATTGATTAGCTAAGTTGAATCTAAGTGAAAAAATATGTTAGATGGGCAGAAAAAGAAGCAATTTGACTCTAACATTTGTAATTTAGAGGCATTCCTGGATTCCTAGTCAAAACTGAATTCTCTGGGAACACTTTTGTCCATCTCGCTCTGTGCAAGATGCAGCAGTCTCTCCTAAAGTACAGTGATCTGGCTTCTGTGACTTGTTTTTCTGCAGCTCCCCATCAGCACTACACAGAACAATATTGCTAGGCACAAAGCCATGTCTTTAGAAAATGCCAAGTAGTACAGAGCAGTGAGCTGTGTTGCCCCAGCAACACAGACTGCAGCAAGCACTTTAATGCCATACTTCACTCTTTTTGATAGCTTCCCATGTAGCAAAGGGCCAATCTCCAGAGGTGTTACAGGTGTCTCAATACTTAAAAGGAGCTTCAGGTCTCATCTTCAAGAACCTGACAGTTTCAGCCCAGGCTTTGCAAAAAGATTGCCTAATGTCCCAGAAAAAGGAATGTGGCCAGTGGTGCAGCTCTTCAGACACAATTCTGCACCAGAGGCAAGGCTATCACAAGCTTCCCTGCCTTCCACACTGAGTGTAAAGCGCGATCTTTGGAGTACCTTGCATGCCTTCTCTAACACAAATACACCACGGTTAACACTAAAACCTGACTCTCTCCAACTTTACTGCAGGAGAAAGATGAAAAGGATCAAACTGCAACAGATGCCATTCCCATCACCAGGTTCACCAGTGACATTCTCGGCTATTTTAGTAATCCTGAAGGAGTGACTGAAGTACTCAAGAAGTTTAATTAGCTTGACCTGACACCTGCTCTGGTGATTCAGTTCCACCATATCGCTCAACAGTGACAGTCAGACAAGGTGCTGAACACACAAAAATATCAGAAGCCACTAAGATTATGCAGGTAGTGATCCACATGACTTGTGCATACATTCAAATTCAACACCCAATGACTCAAGGCACGGTGGTTTATTTAACACCTATGCTTACCATTAATTACATTGCTCTCTGCACTGCAATTGATCACAGTGTTTAACTGCTTTCAGTTATTTATCACGGTAATAACCACAGTTATTAGAGCAGTTAGCTAAAACTGCTCAGCCAAAGCGCACAGTCTCCGATTTCTACTTATTGTGCAAGATGTGGAAGAAAATCTCTTCATCCTTCTCTGCTTGGCTTCTGCATTTAATACTGCATGCCTTCAACAAACGTCCTGTTTCAGGTTCTTACACTATTCAGCTTAAACAGAAACAAAAGAATTTGCATAAGAAAAAGGAAAAAAAGCAAACAGAATGGGTTTTACAAACCATGAAAAGAGAAATGGTTTTGTGGAGAGCATGGAAGCTCAGCTCTCACCCTCTTCCCACCTTCCTTGGGTCCGGATGCTGGTGCCATTTAAACCAGCAGGACTTTGCGCTGCTTTCAGCACAACTGGGTCTCTCCTCCTCCAACAGCTTCTGCCTCACCTAATTCCCCATAGGAGCAAGTTGTGTTGGCACAGCAATGTGATTCACTTTTGATGGAAAATGCTGGGCCAGGGCTCTTTTGGTATTTCATTTGAGCAGGCGGAGTCAGAAATAGTTCTGTCTCCTTTCCTAGCCCATAATACACAGCAATGCGCTGAAGCAAGAAGCTGCCATCAGATGGGTCCCTCTGAGGGGCTTCAGAGCACCATTATTTCACCCTCATTGAAATGCAACAACTGGATCTCAAGCATTCAATGAGCCATTCCAACATGTCAGACAGATCACAGGGCCCCAATGTTAACACCTTTATTATCGGAACTTGAAAAGTCTCCTCCAATAACTATTTAAAGCCAAGCTAGTCCCTCTCAGAGCCTACAGCATCAGAAAGCCACCATGCCTGCACACCGCAGGTCTGTAACGTAGCACCTGCCTGGATGTCTGCAAGTGCTGTGTCTGAACTTCTGGTTTCAATTCCGTGCTACAGAAAGTACACAATTCTTGGGGACATACTTTCTCTATTGGGCCAAATGGGAAACAGGACAGGAAAGGAAAAACATACCAAGAAATAAGTAGAACATAAGGAAGTGGCAGAAAAGGCAATGTCAAGAACAAAAAAACCCAAAAAATAAAACCCCACACCCCCACAAAAACCAAAACAACCCTCCCCTTTACATCTACTATATTGCACAACAGTTCTACCCTTCTTCCCAACATGGAAGGGCCTGTATAGAAAATCTTTAGACTCTACATCAGCACAGAACCTGTTGCATCACATACATCAATATATTAATTCATCTGGTCCTGAAATTAGTCATCTCAATGACCCAATAGCCACCTAGGGACATCCCATTATCACTGAAGCAAAGCAGCCAGCTGTTGGGAAAAAAAAAGTATTAGCAGTGTACCGAAAATAAATGAGAGCATGGCGAGCTGTAACATCTCCCAAAGAAAGGAAGCTGTAGGGAGGCACAGGAATGCTGAGCACATTTGGTCTGAGAAGGGTAAGGTATGTTCTAAGACACAACATACTCAGGACACATTAATTTCAGCTGGGACAGGGGCAGGGGTGGACCCATCTGCACCCAGAAAATAATAAAAAACACAGGCAAAATTATTTGGGGAACATTCAGTTTACATAACCTTGACTTTTTAAAAATTCAAACAAGCAATGTAACTGCATTGTTCTCCACAGAGAATATCTGTATTTCCAAATAACTCCAACACTGTGGTCACACAATGACTCTAGAGGAAAACTATTCCACCTTTTCTTATCCTGTCTTCAAAGTGCACTCTCTTATTTGTAATACAGAAGAGGAAAACAAAAAAACAAAAAGCAAACGATAAAAAGATTAAAGCAAATTCATCCAAGTGTTCCTTGAGATCTCATGGCACTATTGGTTTTACTGGTTCATGCATATTAGTGAGACCATGTTTATGCATCGACTTATCTTTAGGCCATGTAATAAGCTTTATATTTTTTCCCTGTCATCCTAAGGTAATGTTTCTCAATACTGAATTTTAGTAATGTTTTCAGACGAGTTTTTTCTGTATTTCTAGGGTTTATTTCTTTGTATAGCATTCAAATCACATGCAGGATTTAAAGCTGATGATTAGTAAAGAAAGCATTTGTCAGAATTAACCTTTCCATCCCAGTAAGTGATGATCAGTTCTTCCACTGCAGGCCATCTAGTGGTTTAGCTGTTAGAGTGCAAATTCAAGTCAGATGCTTTTTGTGCATCTTCTGTCAATTTAATGCACAGACTCACTAGAACAAATTACCTCAGCCTATGCCAAGGGAAACGTTCCAGTTTCACTCATTTGCTGTGGCAAAGCGCAAACTAGAAGAGAGCTGGCTTGCACTGGAGAACAAAGGACAGCTCAGGAGCATTCTTGTAAGTCTGGTAAGTTTACTTGCAACCAGATTTATACAGGTGTAAAATAGCACGTCAGCAAGCTGCCCACGACCCAAATACTTGACTTTATCATCTGGTTTCTATGTAGTATTTTGTTTCACACCTCCGGTCTTGTGACCCAAGTGTTCCTGCTTTAATTCAGCAGGAATTTTGGCAGGTTTGGGTTTTTTTTTTTTCCCCCCAGTTCTCAGTTACATGTAATTAACCTCCATGTATCTTAAATTTTACCAGTTTTGCAAGACTGACCGTTGTTAACAGCAAGGAGGCATTATAGTTCTGCATTCTGTAATAAAAATCACAAAAAGTAAATCTGTATCAGCACCACAGAATATATGAAAGATTTTCTTAGTACACTCAAAGCAGACAATAAACAGTAAAATTTGCTCAACTACACACACTCACTATGATTGTGTTGGACCCTTCTTAGCTGAAATTTCTTTGATCCTGGTGATGGATATGCTGTTTCTGGGCAGACCTTGGTAATTACAACCTTAAACGCCTTTGACCCTGGCCTCAGGGAGATGAAATACTGAAAAGCTTTCTTCCCCTACACTTGACACCTCTGTGAACTCTCTGAGACCCAGGCAACCGGTATGGAATGGTACCCACTTCTTTGATTCATAAGGCAGTTTTAAGTCTCCATTACGGTAAGCTTTTATATAAAAAAAACCCACTCCTGTAACTATTTAGATGACAGATAAGTGGCATTTAACAATCACATTGGAGAAAGAATTGGAAGAATGCAGTGGTAGGAATGTTTTCATTCCACAGGTTTATTGATGCCCTTTAAGAAAGGGGTCACCACTGGAACAGCTGAAACAGCTTCTAAATTTCTAGGGAGAAGCCCAAAAACTAAGCTCTTAGTCATCTGCTTCTAACAAAATAATTTGAGGTTTTCCCCCAATTCATCTCCAGATCTTACCACAGTACCTACATACTTACAAATGTGTAGTATGAATGTCTGCAAAGTAATTTGTTTCAGCCTACATTTGAAAGCCACATAGCCAAAAAAGATGCAAGAATAGTCTTCTCTTTTGGTCTAAATTGTTTCCTGGATTTGTGGAGAACGCAACAGAGATGTAGGAAAATTACTGAAGAACTGCTACCTATCACTGAATACACTTTAACACACCGACTTTGGATAAACCAGCCCAATCCATAGTAAATAACACAAGCAACGGCATGATCAATGACAGCACAGCATCAGAAAAAAGGTAGTTGTGTTTCAGGTCTTTACTTAGGATATATCAAAGAATTAAGTAGGTAGGGGGTAAAATAGCTGGTGAACTGTATTTGGGTACTTTTTATCTCACCTGTGACTCTTAAGCAAAGCTGTCCTGGAATAAGAAGGAATGTCATCAACTCTGAAAAAGGCTAAAAACCAAAAGGACCATGAGCAAGGCGACACTGTTCACAGCATACGAGTTACTGGGAAGCCCTAAGAGAATACGCAGTAAGAGTCAGTGTTGTGCAATATATTCTTAACTAGTCTGTGAAATGTAGCGAGCTGTGATGTGTCATGGCTTTCGAGGTATTAAAAGCTAGATAGACCTGGAATATTTCCTAGTAGGCTTAGAAAGGAGCTATACTATTAAATGACTGGATGAAAACTGCTCACAGGATGAAAACACCACTACCAAAGCTATCACTATTATATTACTTACTACGACTTAGAAAATATCCTGAAGTAATTTGATGTTGCTAAAAACATCTTGCAGGTCTATCAAGTTTTCATTAATTTCTAGTTTTTCAAAGCTTCTTGGATAAAGAGCAGCTTCCAAAGTGTGCTTTAAACTCACTCCTAATCATCAGCTAGGTGGTGACGGACAAAGATACTCTTTCAGTTAAGTGCAGGGTAATGAAGGAAGAACCACAAAACCTGCATGCCACTTATGTGATTCATGGCTGTCAACCAGACATGTTGAACAAAAATATATGTAAGAGTTAACGTTCTAGGAATCTTGCATTTAGTCCAAAATTAAAGTCCAAGAGGCTTTCTCATGAACACAGAAGCAGGTAAGTTATCAGGCTATCAACCAGGGGAAGATTTATCTGCCAACTCATCTGTTTAGACAGCAAAACAGATACAGTTGTAAACCCGATTAGGGACCTTGTTGCCACAACCACTACAATTTAAGCATGTCTCTCCAGACTAGAAAAATGCATACCTGAGTTACTGCTGCAAACGACGAGACAATTCTTACGAGATGTGGTTACAAGAGATGGTAGTTGGGGAAGTTGCCTCCAAATGCTTGGTGACTGCACTAGGAGACATTTATGCCACGCACAGAAGCTAAAACATTCTGCGCCTCTACCACTAGATCGTCATTCACGTGATCCTACAAGGATAGATCCTCTCTAACCCAACAAAAGTGATGACAGTAGCCTTTCATTAGTCATAAAGCCAGAGTTATATTGCAAATTTGGCTACAATATAAATACCTTAAGGGAAGAAAAAACTACACCCAGCTGCTTTCTACTAGTACAAAATAATAAAATGCAAACAAGCAATGCCCAGAGAAACAGAGACAGTGGCAAATGCAGAGGGAATACTTTGGCTGGTGCCAATACTCAAGTATCTGGGCAAAGATTTAGACACTTACCTCACGCAGCTGCTATTGCCCCACTCATAACTAAAACTCAGAAAGTCAACACACCTTACACAGAGCATACAAAGGTGGAGTAATAAATACGGCTGCAAAATGTCCAGATCATATTTAAACAATTTAGCAGCAGACTCGCATCACAGAATTTTTAGGCTTTGCACCACTTAAATGTAACCTACCAGCTCCATTTTTTTCAAGCAAGATAAGCGTTTTCCAAAATAATTTACAAGCACTCTCTGGCTGAATGGCCTTCTACCCATCATGCTAGACACCACAGATTAAAACATCAAATGCAAATGTTTGTATTAAAAATCATATATTGTGTCAAATAAAACAATAGTTCTGTATACAAATTTATACATGACAAAAATAAAACTCTTTTTGAATAAGACTGTGTAAAAAAAGTGCTTGCTGCTGTTCTGATGTAATACTTCTATAAGCAACAGGCTCACAAAAGGCATTAGTAAACACTTAAATTGCATTGAAGGAATCACATAAGGCACAGACATCAGTTATTTAAAGGTGAAAATACTCCCATACAGCTTTCAGTACTGCTGACAGGTTACCTTTGCATATCATCTGAAAACTTTGCATGTAGGAAGCTAATATTTTATGTTAACTTACTGTATCGAGGAAAAGCACAGGGAAAACTTGTAATCACCATCAGGCCCCTGTTCAGCATTTCCAGAAGACTGAAGTAACTTCTACAATGACAGAATCAGCAACTGCTTTTAGAGCAACTTCTTAGCTGTTACCCCCTCCTCCTCAAATTTTCTGCTAGATAGTTTTCCTAGGATTTTTATCTGAGTTATAGAGAGCATTTAACCCAACAATGAATATACAGAGGGCTTTCAGTCCTAAACCAGTAACTACTGAAAAGATGCACACAACTGCTCACAGTTAACGTAAAAGAGGTCTTAAATTCTAAACAATCTGAATTATTCTCAGCCTTTTTCAAACAACATACGTGTGATTATTACCAGTGCAGCGTAACACTGGAGCACTGGAAGGAAATGAGAAACAGAAACAAATTTAAATGTTTAGCTCAGCCACAAACAAAATAAAAAATGTAACACCCCCCCTCCAAATTTCTCATTATACATTTTTTTCTTTTAAATCTTACACAAAGAAAATACTCTTAAAACCAACAGGGACAGAATTTCCAGTCATATCTTAAGCAATACGGAGCTTAGCAAGAAAAAAAAAGTTTATATATTTGCTATCCTCACTTCTTGTACTAATCTTTATACATACAAATTTTCAGTTTTGACTGCACTAGCACATGCAGCACATTAAGACTGACCTTACGGATCCAATTTTTTCATCAGTAAGATTAACATAGTTACTGACACAGATGATCAAAGAATAACAGAAGCTATACTACATTTAGTCTACTAAGCTCTTTCACTCTTAAACTGAAAGATTCTAAGCACTTAATTCTCTGGCACTTACTTCTCTGAGAAACTTGTTTTAACCATGTCTGAGCTACGTAACTACAATTTGCTCTATTATTAAAAAACAAAATCAAGAGGAACACCAGACATCTGTGTCTCTGCTGGATTTAAATTATATAACCAATGTATATGTAAATCAGCTTGAACGCAGAGAATATCTCTACGTATGGAGAGTCTGCCTCAGAAGCACTTTCTTAACCAAATCATTCTTTACTGAGCATAAGAAAACCTGTACCTGCACTGCCTGGACTGCTCGCATATGTAAGGTCAGGGATGTGACTATCTGTCAGGACTGTCACTGTGCCCAGCTAACTGCTTTCTTCCACTGCACTGGCAATTCTGTACTGGAGGAATCTTACCAGTATTAGGGATATTAATTCTGGGCCCAGATACCTCAGTATCAGTCAGGTTCTCTACAAAGTAGCTATCATAGAATAATTAGAAATGACTATGTTAGAGACTTCTACTTAACAAAGATACTGGCTCCTTTAAGACAAGAACATAAAATTGAAAGTAAATAAATAAGCCAGCACACCATTACAGCTATGATTTTTAACAAGCAAGTCAGAAAATTCAAACCTGTGGTTTCTACAGCATCATTACATCACATATGCTATGGCAACACAGTAAATGCTATATACAGTAGGAAAATGCTACATATTCATGCACTGTTGCCAAGTTATAGCTGCCACAGGAACCATAATTTGCTTTTTATGGCTTGTTTAGGATCCCACCTACAACACTGCTGATTAACTGATAATTTAGATAAACCTGTACAAGTACTCCATGTTACTTTTTCTGGAAAAAAAGCTATTCAATGAGAACACAAGAACTCTAGCACAGATCCGTTCAATGACGTCTACACACAGCCAAGGCTGCTAGTTATGACATACACTTTGTAAACTACTTTTCAGCACAACCTCAACAAGCCGCCTCTCGTGATGCGGGTTACTGTTCCGGAGAGCAGCAAAATTTTCTTGTGCAAACAACCAGGAAAAAAATTAATTAAGTTAGGCTGGGTAGAACTTCAGCAATATTTTACACAATTCAGCTTCCAGTATGCAGCAGCTGAAGACAAACATTCAAAAGTGCAGGGACATAAACCTATCAGCATTTGTAACCAATGACATACAAGCAACATTTGCTGGATCCAGTAAAAAAAAAGACAGCAAACAAAAGTACAGCTGTTACTGTGTCTTAAGTTAAATATCCAAAATTAAGGGAATATCATTCTAAACAAGAATAATTGGTAAAAGTTATGCATTCCCTCATAAAAATCCCATCAGGTTTAAAACACGCCGTCAAAATGTTGTCACTACACCACTTTGGTTACAAATGGCTGTTCACAGGTTTTGTTTTATTTTGCAGAGGAATTCTCTCTGTTCAAGTGACTGAATCCTTCTTCCTTCTAAACGGTGACTTCAGTCTTCTCCACATGCTGCTTTTAGGTTTTGATTTTTTTTCCATTGCCATTACTGCTTCTTTTTCTTTCCTGCGGATTTCTCGCACAAGAGCATGAAATACATCATCAATATAATAACGGTATGCAGCTGAAGTTTCAAAAAAAGGGCAGTTGAATTCTCGTGCTAAAGCAGAGCCTTCTTCTTTGGAGACCTGAAAAGAAAAGTTCGCACTTGTCAAGAAAGCCAAGACCATAATATTTATTTCTTTACCATTTCTTGTTCTGCTGCTCTGTAACTGTGCATGCACCCTCCCACTCCAGAACAGCTCATTTCCACTGATCTCTAAATCTTTCTCCACAAACCTGTTTCTCTTTCACTCATCACTTCTCTAGCAATGCAATCATCTGCAAGAGGCTCTCTGGATATTCATGAAACAACAAAGTCCTTTGAAAAATAGTCTTTTCTTGGAGCTTAATCTAGAAGTTGCCTCACATGAGCAATCCTCAGCCCTAACACAAGCATTTGTCAGTTTGGTAAACTAAGGGTATTTCCTTCTCCTGGTCAATATCTACTACATTTGCCAAACCACTTCCCAGAATGAAGCAAAACTCTTCCCCCCCCCCCAATCCAAAACCACACCATGCCCAAAATACGAAAACCAGTCTTGCTGAGGCCATAAAAAAAAGCAACACCCAGTCCTCATCCTATACTTTACGTCTCTTAGCATGGGTGTTTTACTATAGCTGCCATATGCCTGCTACAACGCACATTGAAAATTCATCTAGTTCCAGGTATACAAACAGCACCTCTGGAACTTGTTTTCCAAAGTACATTTCCTTTGAGTGAAGCTCTGCTTCAAACTGTTTTCCCACAGACAGTAGTTACTGTTTTCTTAAGCAATTTTCCTTTCTGCCCATTCTTATCCAAGTTCTCCATTATTACACATCCATTCTTAGCACACTTACATCTGCAGTTTGTACTAGTATCTACAAGTGGTTTAAAGAATGCTAAATCTCTATTAAAAGTATCTCCTTTCAGGAATTAAAAAAAAAAAAAGCAAAGCCCAAGAGCAGTTTCAACCCAAAGCATCAACTTGAAGACTTTACTTTTGTGATTGCTATACACATTTGGTTATTCAACACATTCCGGGTTAAACAAGTACTTGTGTACTGTTCAACTTATTACATAGTAAACATGAAAAAAAATCAAGAAAGGGAGTATAACCTCTTGTATTACTGCATTTTACAACAGAAATAGCTTGTAATTGTAGCCCTCTTTTGTGCCATTTACCTGCCGTAGCTGTGTCAGATCAGATTTATTTCCCACCAGGACCACGGGAGTGTCATCAGTGCGTCGAACACGATAGATCAGCTGTTTGAACTCACGCACTTCATGGAAACTGCGCCGGTCTGTGATTGAATAACAGATGATAAATCCCTCACCAGCCCTCATGTACTGGTCTCTCATGGCCGTAAACTCTGCCTAGAAACAAAAAATTACATTTCAATTGCACAAATACAATGACTTTCTAATTTCCTCAGAATGGGAAACACAATAAGCATTCCAAAACCAGCTGCATAGGAACTCTGTAAACAAGTTGGTCATCTATCTTCTCGTCCTGTTACATATAGGACAAGATATTACATATCTTTGGGATTAACACCAAGTTTCCCTCACTACAGAAATCATACCAACATGTCATTTATCAGTCAATACATACTGCTTGTTCATCATGAACAGCAAGGTGCAACAGAGAAAGCAGTGCATGAAACCAGAGTACCATGTAAGCTGCCTAAATATAGATAGTATGATACAGATGCTATAAGCAACGTGATGCTTAGAAGAAGTAAGAGAGCTCAAAAAACAATTTGGAAGAAAAGACACACATACTTTTACAGGATTTCTGTCTCCACACCTGACCATTACAGACTTCTTAATATCCTCCCAATTAACTTATTGTTACTCACGTACCTGTCCTGCTGTGTCCAAGATATCCAGATTGGCAGGTTCATCATCAATGCGTATTCGTATTTTATAAGCATCCTCTGTGAATTCATGGCACATCAGAAAGAACAAGATCACAATACAATTACAATACTCATTAGTCATCAATTCACAAAGAGAATGTTACACTGGAAGAACCTAATCTGGTAATACTACTATACTGCATTACTCTGATCTTCATTTAACAACAAATTACATTTTCAATTGTTCTGGTGTGATTTAGTATCCTCCCAACTGTTTGCTAAAATCATGCTATTGTACATGCTGTTTCTGACAGACATGTGACTGCATTCTATAAATTCATTTTGGACACCTTGGTGGAAAGCACAGAGTAAGAGCATTACATTTTTCTCAAAGCCAGAAAATACCCGTAATTCAAGAGAACAACTGGCCACCACCAACTGCCATTTTCTTAAAAGTAAGACAATAGATATTCTGTCCCTCTAAGTCAGCACTCCCACACTACAACAGTCCGCTTATCAACAAGAAGCTGGCTGTTTTTCCCACTTTTCCTTTGACAGGCTGGTTTTCTCTTAGAGATGCTGCAAGAGCTATGCAGCAACATAGTAAGTTGTTAAGCACTTTCATCCCTCCCAATTTCTAAAACACAGAGAACAATTTGGCCCGACAGATTAATAGCAGAGAACTGATCTACAGCATGGAGACTAGATTTTTTTTTTTTAATAGACAACTCATAATCACTTATCAGCTGTTTTTCATCCTTATCTGCCAACATACAAACAAATACTGATAGCGCATGGCCTGAATATGTGTGACAAGAAAGCCGTTAAAAATCTAAAACTCAGGATATGTATCCCAGTCCTCACAGCAGTCTCAGAACTCTTAATACGTTCAAATGAGTAATCTAAGGGACTTGCGTCCTCGATTTACAGTCAAATTTATAGCTTTCTTTCAATTGAGTGCTCTAAAGCAATGGATTCCACAACAGCTTAACCTGCTAAGAGAGGGAGTGAACAGCAAAGAGAAAAGAGAGATTTTTCTTACCAATTGTGGGATCGTGATCCTCTGGAAACCGGTGACTGATAAACTGCATGGTCATGGCTGGAAACAAAAATCAGAGACACAGTTGCACAAGTCTTGGTAAACATCTGCTGCTCCAGCATTCAGCTCACAAAATGCTTGAGCACATTATTTCACTACTAGCTAAAACATAAAACCATACTCGGTGCAAGATTTGACAGAAACATGGCAGGTGAAATAGGTTAAATAACTCAGAGAACTACGCCCTCATCCTCAACAAAGCACTCCGTTACGAGTTTCAGAAACAAAGCTGGACACAGCCAAAACGCGGAAGACGATGACACACCGCGCTCCCCAGACAACCCGGCGGGGGGGGGGGGGGCGGAACAGCGTCCAAAACCGGACTGTTTTGTTCAAGAAACATGTCACCTCGCAGCTGCCGAGCCAAGCCCCCTCAGGCGCCCCTGCTACCAGCGCTACCTGCGGAGTCCCCCGGCCCGCTCCGCGCAGCGAGGGAAAAGCGGCGGCTCCGCCCGTGGCAGGACAGAGGGTCTCCGGGGCCGCCCCGCACCGGCCGCCCCCCGCGGATCCCCCTCCAGCGGCGGATCGGCCCCGCCCGGAGGAGCCGTACGCACCGCTCTTGCCGACGCCACCGGCGCCCAGCATCACTAGCTTGTACTCGCGGGACTGTGCCGGAGCGCCGCCGCCGCCGCCCGGGCGGGCTCCAGAATCCATCTCCTCGGCGCCGAAGAAGCCGCCGCCGCTGAAGAGGAGGAAAGAGCGTGAGCGCTGGCAGCCCGTCGCCCGGCCCTGTCCCGCCGCCACCCCATTCCTCCTCCTCCTCCTCACCATCAGGCTCCTCCGCGCTGCATTTGACCGGCCGCCGCTCCGTTCCCCCTCCGAGCCCAAGCGGCGACACCAAAATGGCGACGGCTCCGCCACCGCCCGCGAGTGCCCGGCCACGCCCCCGCCCGGCCCGCGCTGCGCGGAGGGGGCGGTGCCAGCGCCGCCTGCCGCTTCGCGGGGTCTCCGGCAGGCGCGTGCGGCTCCAGCGGTCGCTGGAGGGTTCTGCGGGACCCGCACACCGAAAACCCACCTTCCACGGACTGCGGCCGCGCTGAAGTTAAGCCTTACCCCCAAAAAACAGCAAGAAGCAGAATATTTATACATTTATTTATAATGAAAGTACGGTTCTAATTATTTACAACACATAGGAAACACAATGTTTGTACAAGTGAGCCAGCAAGGTCTTCCAGTGTGCAGCAGCGACATACATCCCCACCGTTAAAACTCTCTCTCCCATTTCAAAAGCTGACCAGCACCTCGGTGCAGTCCCACGCATCACATCTCCATACAAAAGAGTTCTTTCTGCCACAGCCTGCCCCACCAAGAAAGCCCATGTTGCAGGTCACGTCCGTAAACAATCCAACAACTTATGCCCAGGTTCCGCTTCCACGCTTCGAGGCAAGAGCAACACCTGCGCTCAGGTTGCTGGCACTGCGTGGACCCAGTTGCTGCCTGCCTTTTCTTTGTTAAACCACCATGAAACAGAAGGGGTAGAATTAAGTAAGTGAATGAGTTAAGAGATGGGGGCAAACCTCACAAGGAGTTCCATCCGAACCGCTGCATGGGAATGAATCCAGAGGTGACTGGAGAAGATTAAGTACCAGTGCTACAGCCCCAAGTCCACCTGGGGATTAGCGGCAAGATGAACCCATCCAAAAAACTGAACATCCCCCCACCCCGACATCTGGCTAGAACGAGAAGTTGTGGGGTTAGTAAAACCACATTTTAAAGAAAAAACAGTGCTGAGTTACAGGAAATGCTTGAAGTAAAAACAAATTGAGAGTTTTAGGAAATGTGATCCTCAAGTTTTTCAGAACTACTGTATATTCCTTTCCTTTGTTGAAAGTCCGAACATTGAAGCCAGGGTCATCATTAGCTCAATGGGACTGCAAACACAGGCTGACAGCAGGAACACTCAATAAAATACAAACACCAGGTGTAGACTGACTCTTTCCATCTTTAAGTTATCCTGGAAAAATGGGAAATGCAGACTGACAGGCTTCCCTGGTTTCCCTTTACAGTACTTCCCCCATTGTATAAGGGACTAGCCCTGTCAGAATACTATTTCAAATACTTTTTTTTTTTTAATTGACAAATTCACTGCAGAAATAAGGATTTTAAAAATAATGGAGCCCTTTCAAGGGGGAATACTGAACCTTTAGCTTCTGCAAAAGTAAAAACAATGCATATTTGCAAAGTTCATTCTGTAATATACATGCATTATTGCTAGAGGGAAAAAAAGGATGAATGAAAACTCTTCTGCAGCCTTTACGGTGCCATCCAAAATGGCATCTGTTGTTTAGCTCGCTGTTGTGAGGAAGGGTACTGGTATCCCAAACTCCATCCCTGTGAAAAAGTACTTGCGTTTTTATGGCCACCATGTTCCTCCTCTTCATCCGATGAATCTCCAGCATATGCCACTAATCCAAAGCCCTTTTCTGCAGTTTTCATCTTCTTAGCTTGATGATCTAGGAGGGGAAAACAAAACAATCCCCCCCAGCCCCCAAGAAGGAAAAATAAAAATAAGAGATAAAATGCCCCAAAACGAGTTAATAAAAAAAGATGTTAATTGTAAATTGTTAGTTGGACACCATTTTGAGGTCACAAGGCCAATGGTCATCCAAGGTCGAAGGCCACACGAAACAGCACCAGCAACAGCACATGTGATCCATCAGAACCATGTAAGAGAACAGAGAAAGAAGAAAGAAACACACAAAAAAGGTAAAGTTAGCAAATGTGTCTAAGTGATGGCAATTTCACCGTTAAAGATATAAATATGTAAAGAAAAGTAGAAATTTTGTTCAAAAGAAAGCTAACAGAAGAGCAATCTCTGGGACCAATACTGCAGAAAAACTAAGGTTAAACAGGCTAACATGATGTACCTGCAGACCTGAAAGGCACTAAACTACCAGGAGAGTTAAAATGATTACATGTTTTACCAAGTTGCAAATACTTGATGTATGACAACCTTATGAAAGGATGAAATCTGATAGGACTTCTGTTGTTTGCAGACATAACTCATGTCTGTAAATACACACCTGAACCATAACTCCCACCGATACTCCTTAGTGCCTCTAGAGATAACTGTTCACAATGTAAAGCCACATGATATCTGTGTTACAAAACAATCCTATGAGATTCTGTGCCTCAGCTAACTGATGGGTCAAAAATACCTGTCTTTAGTCTTTCACTTAATTACACTCTCCTCATTCATACAGATATTAAAGTCTTAAGAGAAGCATCATGTGTGTATAATCACAGCAAACACAAGTGATTTTAGAGCAGTGCAATATGACCTGCTTTTCACTTAAACAGCCAAAGAACAGCCAAAAAAAAAAAAAAAATCACTAATTTAAACAAATGTTAAGATGAGCGCAAACTCATTTGGGAAAGGAAACTTGACTCACAAGTGTATTTTATTCATTGCACTCACCATGGTTGCCTGGTAAAGACCCCGGACCATTTCTTTCTTCAGATTCCGATTTCATCCCAGTGACAGGAAAAGCTGGCGGAGGCATCAACTGCCTATTTAAACCAATGCAAGCCCTTATTTTTTCTTTTTTAAAACAAACAAAGAGACAAAGGTAATAGCAAACAAATTCGTAACTCAGTCCTTGACCTGAGGAGTTTAACTTTTAATTGCCTGACTAATCTAATGGCCTTCTATGACGGAGTAACTGCATGAGTGGACAAGGGAAGAGCAACTGATGTCACCTACCTGGACTTCTGTAAGGCCTTCAATATGGTCCCCCCCAACATTCTTACATCTAAATATGAGAGAAATGGATTTGATGGATGGACTACTAGATGGGTAAGGAATTTGCTGGACGGCTGCGTTCGAAGAGTTACAGTCAGCAGCTCAATGTCCAAGTGGAAACCAGTAACAAGCGGTGTCCCTCAAGGGTCTGTACTGGGACCAATACTATTTAATGTGTTCATTAATGACACAGCCAGATCAAGTGCACCCTCAGCAAAGTTACAGATGACACAAAGCTGAGTGGTGCAGTCTATACATTAGAGGGAAGGGATGCCATCCAGAGGGACCTTGACGGGCTTGAGGCATGGGCCCATGCAAACCTCATGAAGTTCAACAAGGCCAAGTGCAAGGCCCTGCACCTAGGTCAGAGGAACCCCTGGTATCAACACAGGCTGGAGGATGAAGGGATTGAGAGCAGCCCTGTGGAGAACTTTGGGATACTGGTGGATGAAAAACTGGACACAAGCCGACAACATGTGCTTGTAGCCCAGAAAGCCAATCAAGTCCTGGGCTGTGGAAGAATGGCTGGACGAGAGAGGACACGTATACTTAAGCCTGAGCAATCCAGGCTTTAGCAGTAGTAACTTGACCTTGGCAGATAAGACTAGCTAGAAGGAAAACAACTAAAGAGGAATGAATGTCAGCGTTACAGCTTGCCTAAGGTGCGTGCACAAAGGAGAAGCACCAACCGTATTGTTGCCTAAGGCTCGTGCACAAAGGCCATTATCCAATCAAGTAGCAGCTTCTGCCGCGTGTGACTATATAAACCCTGTAGTGTTTGAATAAAGTAGAGAACGATCATACTCATATTGAGATCGCGTCGTTACTCTGGGTTCGGCTCCCACTCCGACACTGGGCTGCATAAAAAGAAGCATGGGCAGCAGGTTGAGAGAGGTGATTCTCTCCCTCTACTCTGCTCTCAAGACCCCACGCTGTATCCAGCTCTGGGGTCCCCAGCACAAGACATGGACCTGTTAGAGCGGGTTCAGAGGAGGGCCACAAAAATGATCCGAGGCCTGGAACACCTCTCCCGTCAAGAAAGGCTGAGAGAGCTGAGGTTGCTCGGCCTGGAGAAGAGAAGGCTCCAGGGAGACCTTATTACAGGGCTTATAAGAAAGATGGAGAGAGACAGGACAAGGAGTAATAGTTTTAAACTAAAAGAGAGCAGATTTAGATTAGATATAAGGAAGATATCCTTTTCTGAATGGTGATGAGACACTGGGTTTCCAGAGAAGTTGGGGATGCCCCATCCCTGGAAGTGTTCAAGGTCAGGTTGGACATGGGGACAGGGCTTTGAGCAACCTGATCTACTAGATGTCCCTCCCCACAGCAGAGGGGGTGGACTAGATGATCTATAAAGGTCCCTTCCAACCCAAACCATGCTATGTTACTATGAAATAAAGTGCAAGCCTTACAGTTTTGTGGCTCAATGCGCTAGAGTGCATAAGGAAGAGTAGTGATGCCTGATGACTTCAAATAGCTATGCTGAATTTAGGACTACATACAAGATGGAGAACATAGAAAAATTTACCAATACCCTTGATGTATTTCATAATGACCAGAAAACAAAAGAGACTATCAAGTAAATCTTTCCCTGAAACTTCAGGCTGCAAAATTTCAGGTTTACAACTTTTTCAGATTTGTTTTAAAATTGGAATCATTTAAAGTGTAAGCGCTAACCTATTTCACAAGAATATCCTGTTGTGCCAAGAAGTTGGCAAAATACCCGACGCAGACAAAGTAAGAGCATACAGACTCAGGGAGGAGTGGAAATTAAGCTATTTTCATATTGTAGTGTGAAAAGGTAATCCTTGCATCCCTTCTCCTTAAACAACAACAAAAAAAACCCAAACAAAAAGAAACAAACAAACAAAAACAACCCACCACAAAAAAAACCACCCACAACAAAACAAGCAACACCCAAGTCACAGAAGAGAACATGAAACACAGATCATCTCTGGA
This sequence comes from Gypaetus barbatus, assembly GCA_028022735.1. Taxonomy (NCBI): domain Eukaryota; kingdom Metazoa; phylum Chordata; class Aves; order Accipitriformes; family Accipitridae; genus Gypaetus; species Gypaetus barbatus. Next base: position 24,605,151 of record CM051540.1, on the reverse strand, counting down.
AATAAGCTTTCCATCAGAACCTGACATAATTCTTTCATCACTCACCTGTCCCTCTCTCTCGCCTTTCCTGAGGAACTTGCTGGCTTCGATCCGGCTCCATCGATTTCACTCTGACTGGAGAAGCCTGTACCTAAATTAGTCATATGAATGGGTCCATGCTATGAGCAGAAAAACACACGGCATTAGCAAATCTACAACTACAACATAAGCTATAGCTCCTTAATGATAATGATAGGACACCCAACTTTTCAGAGCATATTGCCAACTAGCAGAAGAAACCACTAATCGCCATTGTTAAAAATGCTTTCTCCTAAAAATACTGAGGGTAGTGTAGTAAGAAACACACCTGAGCACCAATATGGAAGACACCTCACCACCTACTCCAACTTTTCAGTAGTTCAAGACAGTAAAGATAGCTCCTTAGTTCACAGATCAACTTATTGCCTCCTCAATCAGCTAATTCTGAATACTGTTTAGACCTCATGCCACAGTAAACTCTGCTCGAGATATTCATATTAGGTCTAACATATAGGCAAGTTCATTATTGTCTCTAGGCAAAGCTTATATTTAGGGTTTCTGCCTGTGAGCAGGGGTGTATTATCAGAGAAGCATTTGCAGAAACTCCCTTTTCTCACACACAAGTCTGAAGAAATCAAAATTATTTTTATTAAAGTCAACTGTTTAAACATTTGCTATTAAAAAAAAAAAATCAATCTCTTAAAACTAGGCTTCTTGAAATCGTCTCAAGTGCAACCTGCAAGAAAGGTAAACTGGAAAATCTGGAAGTTATTACCACATTTCCCTCCCACCCCTCAAACAAGCCCACCCAAAAGACCCACAAAAACCAAACAAAACCCCAAATAATCTCCCTTTAAACTAACTGGTAACACACTATTGTCATCTCTTTGACCTGAACGCACTGCTTTTCTTCACGAAAGGTTGAGGGTATGGAAAGCAAGCTGCCAATGAATCAAGTCACAGTTTAGGAACAGTGCGTCCATTCAAAGAAAAGAAAGGGTGGTCTCAATGTTTTGTAACAATTGCTGCCATCTGCCAAAGGTCTTGCATGACTGTTGCCAAATAAACTGTGCTAATAACAATCTCTCTCCAGCCAAGTTCCATTTTGGTGAATGAAGTAAAATTGCCGATTTTATTCCACCTGATATCCCAGCAGTCCTGACTCTCTCTCATCCGGTAGTTCCTCAGTGAAGCGTCTCTTTTGACCTTGGGGATGGGGTTGGACTTGTGGCTGTGTACCAGTCGGCACGGTTGTTTTTACTGGGGCAGCAGGAAGAAAAGGACCACTCAGTGGACTCTGGCATGCAGAAGTTGAAAACAAAACACAAGAAAATTTGATAATATGCATATAAAGTATTAATTCAATGTATTGGTTCATACATAGGAGCAGAACACACTAGTTTCTCCTTGCAGAACCTCAGAGAAGCTAAAAGGAAATTCACAACTTAAAGATAAAACAAGTATTTAATTTATAGAATGCTCCCACCTCAAACTAATCACTATCTGTAACTCAGACTCATTGCACCTACATAACTGCATCACAGCCTGTGATGATGCATTTCATAAATGAGTGACCGCCCCCTGCAAATATCCTTTATGTGAACAGGTGGCTATGATATGAAAAATGCAGTATGAAGCAGCCATACCAACAATTTAGGTCCTTAGACAGAAGCATCAGCAAAGCAATAACCAAAAAAATGCCCTAAAGAAGAATTCTCCATCTGGAACTACTTTAAGTATTTTATTGTTAGCAAAGAAACAGCTTAATAAGTTGACAACTATAGGGCAAATAATTAATATGTGGCAGTACCTGGCCAGTGCTGGCTGGAGGCTGTACTTGAGATATTGGATACTGTGTTGGCACAGGCGGAACTCCTGTAGGTAGTGTTGTTAAGACTCCAGGTGCCAATGGCACTGCAGGTGGTACTATGCCTGGTACACCATATGGTGGCTGAACTGGTTGTTGAGGAGGGGGAACAACAGGATAACCAGACTGATACCCATTCGAAGGGTAATACGATGGCTGCGAAGGGACACTATTTATAGCGGCAGGCTGTGTGAAGCCTGGTGAGAGAAAGGGGAAAAAAGGGTCACCTTCAATTCAGTTAGAGTCACAAAAACATCAAATTTAATTACCAAATGTAAAAGAAGCTGGACTTCTTTTCAATTGAAGGACTTAAAGACTTCCAAAGGTAAATAAATTCCACAAAACTAACTGTAAGTACAGCTCTGCAGAATGTAACTCCAAAGACTTCATTATTGCTAACGTTTACCTGCTAAGGGTACTGCAGTGGTTATCTGATTCACAAATCGGGAGTATTCAGCATGAACCTACAAAGAATTTTCAAAGATTAGACAATAAACATCTATTTACTACATTAACCTTTTGCAGGCAAAAGGCATCTTACCATGCAACCATAAAACCGTAAGGGGACTTTGATTACAGAACATACTATGCACAAAGACAGCAATAATCCAAACATCAAAACTGAAAACAAAAACCCACTGACCAGAACTGAAAACAAAAACCCACTGACCAAAACTGAAAACAAAAACCCACTGACCAAAACTGAAAACAAAAACCCACTGACCAAAACTGAAAACAAAAACCCACTGACCAAAACTGAAAACAAAAACCCACTGACCAAAACTGAAAACAAAAACCCACTGACCAAAACTGAAAACAAAAACCCACTGACCAAAACTGAAAACAAAAACCCACTGACCAAAACTGAAAACAAAAACCCACTGACCAAAACTGAAAACAAAAACCCACTGACCAAAACTGAAAACAAAAACCCACTGACCAAAACTGAAAACAAAAACCCACTGACCGAAACCCTGCTGAACATCCCACTAATCCTGCTGGTCTGTAACAGATTTGTGTAAAACACAGGCTAATCTTTCACAGGAAATAGAGTGGCAAACTAAATACTTCAGTAGAGACAGTAGAAAATACTCAAAGAATCTAAAAGCTTTCATGTATTTTTCAAAATATACTTTGTAGCCCATACTCAATTATCAACACTAACAGAAGGACTGTCTCACAGGATTTTACTCTATTAGCATTCATGAAAGAAAAGCTGAGAAATCAATTTTCTATGTGTACATGTGAGATTTTCTAAAATTTTTTGGGGTACAACAATCACTTCAGGAAAGATAAAGCAGACAGCGTGGCTCTCAACAACATTTAAAGCTAAGGCAAGGGAAGCTACAGCAATCAGAAAAAAAGCAGGATGCCTTTATGTTTGCATACAGTCAATCTCCTGCTTCCACCCCTAGTTCTACTCAGGAAGCATTTGCATTTTTTCCCCCCCAAATTCCACTACTACAGCTCCACCCTGAGAAATGTTTGTTCACTGTACAAAAATTAGACAGCTGTACTTAGAAGGAAAAACCTACTAGCAAGTTGGAACACATGGACAGTTTTGCTGAGAGCATTAAAAAAAAAAAAAAAAAAATCATTAGCCAGGCACACACTAAAGCTACAACAGGCTCTGAAATCTCATATTTGTAAGAGCTACTCACAGTTTGCAATAGATTCTCACACAGCTTTTTAGCAGCTGCCAAACCTTCTGGCTTTGGGTGACTGAAAACATACAAAAAGAACACCTCATAAGCACAAACGTTTCCACCAAATTTGGGAGCTACTTCTTTCATCAGCAACGTGCTGTCAGATCTTATCCCTTTAATGAGTGATCAGTCACCTCAACAGGACTCTAGCAGCTCTGCAGCTACTCAGCACAATTGTGAACAAAAGTGATGAATATTTATTTTCTACATGAAAATTCAGGTTAGTCTAAATACTGCAAGAAACAAGCACAGAACAATGACTTGATTGGTCAATGCATTTTGTATTCTTCCTTAAAGCTCAACATCACAACCCAAGCACAAAAAGAACACAGCTTTACTGTGTTCCAAATAAAAGCAATACCTTACGGTCAAGTATCACTTTATACCATATCACCATATGGTTGATATCTTTATCACTTTAGAAAGATCTCTATTAAAATAAAAGTCAGGTTCAAAAACTATTTCATTTGTATTAAGTCAGTCATAATTAAGAATTCCCCACATGGATTAAACATTAAGTTACATTCATGGCTGGTCACTGGGATTTATTTTTTTTTAAAACCCCCCCTCATACCTGATGTAGATGTACATGGGTTCAAAAGCTTCTCTGCCTGATGCTGGTTCTATGCAACCTGAGCCCTTCCCACGAAGAAAGACTTTAGCACCCGTTTCAATTTGAATGTGCTGCAAGTAGGAGCAACCAGGCCCTTCCACTTTCTCCTTCACATTAAATGTAGGTACAGCGTGTTCCAGACCAACAAATAACTTGTCCTGAACATAATGCATCTGTAAAAGTAACAGTAAAAGCTTACTATTTCACTCCAAGAATTAGGATGTTCATTTCACTGGAGGCCAGAAATCTTATTTCTGTGACAGTCAGAAAAGTTAAGTGTCGGATGGCACAGTCAGCCCTTTGCTTTTCTGTAAGTACGACTGCTCTCTCCATCCCTTTTCTTTTAGGAGGCTACTGTCATCCGAGTCTCACTCTTCAGACTCAGTGTGATTAGTCCTCCAGTTTTCACAAGACACAAGGGTGTTTTTAAAATTTTTTTGGGGGTGTCTTTTTGTTTTCGGGTTTTGTGGTTTGTTTTTTTCTTTGTGTTTTTTTTAAATACATGCATGCATACTTTGTAATAGGTAAATCTTGTAATCAGTGATACTTCAGTGAAATCCACATAAATGACTAACTCACCCCTGACTGGAATGGAGGTTTCTGGCCAACTGCTGGAGACAACTGAGTAATAGGGGCTGGCTGGTGATAGACAGTAACTGTAGCTCCGTTGAACGTTGGACTAGAACCTGTGGCTGCTTTCACTACTCCATTAGTAATTATCTCTTTAATTCGGTTAACAGCTCCTAGTTGACAGAATATGAAATTAATTTATATTTCGGCCCTTGTCAACTGCCCAGATTAACCAAATCATGAAATGACTAGGGTTACTTTCCCATATCCTGCAACAGCAGATCCACAGGCAAAAAGGTTGCATCTGACAGCAGGGCCCAATATTAGCATTCTGGGATTGCATCACAAAGGATGGCAACAAGCATCGGGGTTCCTTCTCCACTCCCACCCTGATAAAGCTTAGGCTAATATAGGCAGGTGGGCAGTTTTAGCCCACATATTTTAGCAAATGCTAGAAACATTTACATTAACCCTGTATAGAATTTACATCTGCATGAATGAGCAAACTAACATGTAAAAAATGTTTACCGGCTGTGGAAATCAAGGTAGATACAAGTGGGCAGCTTCAAATGTCAAGAGACAACAGAGGGCAAGCCCGTGAACTGATACGCAGAACAAATGAACACCTGAGCAGTTTATAGTTTTCCTTTTTTTCTGGCAGGCATAGGCAAAACCGGAGTTCTTTGTGCTTCTAATAGAAATGTAGCTATCTCACAAAAAACGTTCATACTTGCATAGTAAAGGGAAGGTCTCCCTGTCACGACCTACTGTAACGGGATCTCAGCATGTTATCAGCGAATAAACTCATACAGAAGAGCTACACCTGCCTAGGAACCCTACTCACTCCCCCCACCTTCCTTGCTGTCTATCAAAAGTTTTATTTTAATGACTAATGCAGTACAGAGCACCTTAGGTAGTTTTGAGCAGAGATCTTAACATCAACGTTTAAATGGGGTCCGTTATCGACACCAAGATATTTATGGTACCAATCCATACTGGTCACAACAAAGCCCCTTAGTAAAACCCCTTTATCACAAACAATGACAGAAAAAGAAGAACGCTTTGTGCGCTTACTGTCAACCAATTCCCGTGTCTGACCCTGGACATGAAGATACAAAGGACGCTCTCTGGAAAGGAAATGTCAAACATACCATTAAACCCACAGAGAACATACAATAATGGATTCAATCTAATTATATTACAGTCATCTAGACACATAAAGTCTTCCATAAAGATTTGAAACACTCTTCACACAAGGAAGTAAATACATATTCATTGAATATCACAGTGCTCAGTAAGCAAAGCTTTGCACCGAAAACTGAAGAGATTCAGGAGTTATTTACACGACAACTTATTAAAGTTATACCACTGAAAACGTTAATTTGCTTGTCCACATGAAACGTTAACTAACTAAAAGCCCCGAGTCTATGAAATATTAGCTCTCTCTGTAACTGGAAAGTTGCCCATTCTCAGCAAAATGCACAAGGGATCCAGTACAGCGTTGAGTCGAAGAAGTTCAGCACAGTCTGATCTGTCGCATTTGTGGTTTGTCTGGTTTTTTTTATTTCACCCTATCAGTATCAAGCAGGTGGTAAAGCAGCTATGCAGTCAGACTATCGTAACAGTAAACATACTTGAAACACTCAACAGGCAATTCGCTCTGGCACCCAAAGGTGACACTGCTCATGAAAAACCAAAAAAACAAAGCCCCCACCACTTAGCCACCCAACGAGGAAAAAAAAGCATAAGCCCCAAAAAAGAAAATACAAACCCGGGTCCCACTTTTGCTTTCTCTTCTGCAGTCATGAATCTCCCTCGAGTAGAGACAGCTGCTCCACTCAGCCGACTTATCTACAAACAATTTAAAAAACCCAGTGACAAGTTTACCAATAATAAACAAAGCACACACAAAACACCCAAAGTGGTTTAAGCTCTGTTGTTGTATAAAAAGACCAGAAGCCGTTAATAAAGTGGGAAGAGAATGAACGGTGCCCGCTGAAGGATACTAACTATGCTACCTTACCTCATCATGTGACATTTTATCGAACAAACCAATAAACTACGAAATAAAGTGTCTTAGAAAACACAACAAGTTTTGTAAAAAGAGGAAACAACCACTGAATATGGTTTGTTGCAAGCTCCTCTTTTAACCTTACAAACAGGTACAAATGTGTTGCCAAGCCTAACAAGTCAGACGTAGATCCTGAACATACCTCATCCTGAGTCTGTCCTCTCGTCAGCAGGTTTCTGCATGTGAGGGGGACATCGTTGATTTCTACCTCTGCCACCACAAGGTCATCTTTGCTTTTACTTGTAGCTGGACCTTTTCCCAGAGCCTGCAGCTTCAAAGACAACCGTTGCAAAAGACCAGCAGTTGGAAAGCAGAGATAAATGATGTAACAAACAAATTGACCCTAGTACTCCAGAGGTGAATATCCTTTTCATTCTCCCCTTTCAGCTGTTGAACCCAAAAGCTTTACAAACATTAGAAGAAAGCACATTACATCTACTACTTAATAATCTACCTCTTCACAACCTTGTGCCCAAGTAAAAACACTAGTTTTATCCTCAACACATTTTAATATAATAAGTAATTACTGTTTCTGTTCTATAAATGGAGAAACACATGTAGAACTAAGCAGTGAAGTCGCTCAAACGGAAACCAAGGCACCTTACACTTGAATTGGCACCTCCGACAGAAATCTGCGAGACTAATAAAACATGTAATTCATGCTTCTCTCAACTCCCCTTACACAGAAACAGAATTTAGAATTTCTGTTCAAGATCTAAACTCATCCAACACTACAACCACACTTCCCCCCACCTTGTTTTAAAAAAACAAGGGCATAATATTTTGTGTCAGTATCCAAGTGTCTAAGAAAGAAAAAGCCACGGAGCCACAAAGAGATGCAGAAGATATGACAGAAGACTTGTAGTTACAACAAAGACCTTATAGCTTTTCCCACGTATATAGAGTTAGATAGTACATCCTCCTAAAAATTTTGAAATGCTTTTGGGGACACAAGCATAAACCAAGACTCTGTAAAAAAAGAACCTTCCAGTAACATCCAAAAGGTACACATCCGGTCTCATCAATATCACATGAAGCACAGCACCTGCATGAGAGCCAGAAGGCAGCTGTAGAGGGACATAAGTCTAATGCATTGTACATGCATTCTGTTTCTCCCTTCCTTCCACACTTTAGAAAAAAAAAAAAAGTACATTCATTAACCTGCAGGCTCCTCAGTTTCCATTCACTCACAACCTGAGGTGCCATCAGAGTTAATTACTCTGGAAATGTCATCACTGAACATTTCCTAACAAAAGCAAGATATGCAATAAACAACCAATCCCATTTGCAAATTAATTGGCTAAGTGGTTCCCACAGCAATATAATTTGTCACAGGATGCCAGAATGCCACCAAAGCTTATGGAAAAAACATAGATGGAAGAATGAGACATCAGTATCTTCCGATTTTCAGGTGTTTCAAACTGCCAGTAAACGAACAGACTTCACTTCCACCTGGTATGACTGCAGAGGCTACCTGAAACCAAGCCACACATTCCTCAATGCTGAAAATTTCACATCCTCAGGTGGACATTAAGTATCAAGAAGCAGGCACCACCGTGCAGCAAACAATGTGTAAAACCATCTAGGACTGCCAATAGCAACGATCAAAGAAACACTCACTAATAAACCTCACATATTAAAAAGGCTGTAACAATCATTTTGGATACAGAACCTACAGAAAACCAATCACGGTGAACACGTGGCAGGGCACATTTGCCACTCTTCCCTATATTATCTGTGAATAAATCCAATGACAAAAATGAAGACTCATTTTCATGCTGCCTCACAAGGCAAATGCCTAGAACATATCTGGCAGTCCCACCAATACTACGCATGTGAAAAAGAAGATACAATCCGCCCTGAAAACATACTCTTCTTGTTAACTTTGTATTTGAACAAGTTTGGAAGGCAACTTGAAACAGCCTTCTAAGCTTGGCTCTAGCATAGGCTAATAACACACAGGAAAGCAAGACTGTTCTTGTTACTGAAATGGGAAAACACGCTTGAAGTTACACTTGCTTTAGAATTTAAAAGTTCAGTTGGAAGGGACCTACAACGATCATCTAGTCCAGCTGCCTGACCGCTTCAGGACTGACCAAGGCTCACGTCAGGGCTGACCAGAAGCTGACCAGGTTGGTCAGCACTTGCACATACAGATCCGACTGATAACTTGTTTAAGCATGAGAATAATTTCACCTCATATTTTAAACCGGCGGTTTTATACAGCAGTTTTTATGTCAGCTGTGCTACTTAGAAAATACTTCAGAAAAAAGTTTATCATGTTCCTACAGATCTCTTCGGTTAAGCCTTACAGAAGAGTGGCAGGACTGACCTCACAGCTACGCCACTGTTTTCTGTCGCTGATCAAATTTGAAGAAAGGTTTCCCGATTGTTTTTTGTCACATCCTACTTCACGAAGCAAACCTCCATCGTTGCCCGTCTCACCGAGAGCCATTCCGACAAATAAAGGCCGCAGGTCTCCAGAAAACAGACGCGATACCCACCCTCGCCCACCACCTCCGGGCCTGGCGGTCCCACCGGCACGGCACGGCGCGGCTCCTGCCGCCCCTCCTGGCACCCACCTTGTCCGCCGTGCTAGGCGCCGGCTTCAGTTTCCCTTTGGCCATTAACATCGCGTTGATTTTCGCGGCCACGGCCGCGGCCGCATCCAGCGCTCCCGAGGGGGCTGCGGAGCTCTCGGAGCCCGCCACAGCGGAGCCGCCATCTCCGCCGCCGGGAAAGGGGCGCCCAGGCAGCGGCGCCGTGCCGGGGAGAAGGAAAGCGGGGGCCGGGCCGGGCTGATCCCACTTACTGCGGCGCCTGGAAAAGAGAGAGGCCTCAGTCCCGGCCGCCTCCGAGCCCGCTGCCCCGCGGGAGCTCCAGGACCTGCCGCGCCTCGGAACCGCCGCACCGAGGCCCTTCTCCAGGGGTGCCCGACGACCCGCCGCGCCCGCGGGCCAGCCTCACCCGCCAGCGGCCCCAGCGTCGCGCTGCCCTCCGCCACCCGCTGACATGGCTCCGGCCCGGCTCCGCCGCCTCCGCGCCAGCCGCAGCGTCATTTCCGGCCTCGAGGCCGCCTCGAAACGCCCCTTCCGGGCGTTGCCACGGCGACAGCGCGGCCCGCGGGCGGCGTCCGCTCCGGCGGGGGGGCCGGGAACCGACACCGGGCAGGCGAGGGGGAGCGGGGCGGGGCGCGGTACCTGCCCCCGCTCTCGTAGCGGGCGGCCCGCTCTGTGGCTGACCGTGGGAAACCGCCCACCGGCCGCGCCACGGCACGGCACGCCACGGCAAAAGCGGGGCAGGGTGGGACAGGCCGGAGAGCGCCCACCCCGCGGGGCTGCCGGCAATGACGTTACGGAAGACGGCGGCTGCAGTCGAGCACGCGCGCCCCCGGGCCTGCAGACTTCACGCATGCGCGCGCACTGTTGCCCCTAGCGGGCCGGCCGGGCAGCCGGGTGGCCGACGCATGCGCACAGCCCCCCCGCCGCCTTGGCGCCAGGCTCACTCCGCGCTGCCCCCTGGCGCGCTAAAGCGCGGGAGGGGGGTCCCGCCATGTTGAGTCCAGCGGCTGCTGAACTCTCACCTAAGCTTTCTCCAGCTGGACAGAAATGGACAGAAACATTTCCCTGGAAAAGGGAGGGTGTTTCAAGGGCTCCCCCAGGAGGGAAACCTCTCAGAAACTTCGTTTCCCTCCAAAGTATCATCCTATTCCTGAAGGAAAAAGCAGGGAAGAAGTCAGCTGGGGACTTGCCATGTCAAGGGCAGCAGCAGGAGCTGGCCCTGCCCCATGACGAGACTGATGAATGCTGGCCCAGTAACGACTCCTCAGGTGTCACAAGGGAAGGGGACCATTGCAGCAGCAAGTGCTGTGACAGGCTCCTGCAGAGGTGGCATCTATCTCCATTAACTAATTAACAATTGCTTTGTTCTTTGCACTCCTAACTGGGGTTCCTGCAATCCTTCCCCAGGATCCACCAGTCTGATCGTCTCTTCTGGGACTGAACTAGAGGCTCAGCGAGTTGGCAACCATCCTGAGCCCTGCCACACATGTTTTGCAGATGGCTGCTCCACGGAGCCCCCTGTGTCCCCCTGTCACCAGACAGGGTCAGACCTCCGGAAGTGGCAGTGCCAGGTGCCACCCAGGGAAGGGTTGGATCCCGGCAGCTGAATGTCAAGAAGGGTGTCCCTCTGCCACCCGCTGCCCATATGCGCACTTCAGCTACAGCTCTTGGGCTGCAGAAGCATACTGTTTGTTACCCATCACAAAATGCTGATGCCTTTTGTTACCAGGCAAGCAGAAAAGCTCCCAGTGGAGAAGTGTATTTTGTGGTCAGTCTGGCTCCCACACCTTCAGCTTGAATATACGTTCTTTATTTAATACGTTTATTACATCCAGAAGTGGGGCGCAGGGCCCCTGAGCTGACTGAGGGATCACAAAGCTGTGCACGCATCTCCCGCTGCTTGGGGAAGAGCTTCAGGTCTTGCTGAAGGCAGTGTCTCTGGAAGCCAAGTGTCCTGGCTTGCTGAAGGGCTAGCTGCTGTCAGGGCTTTAGATGCCACAGTAGGCGGGCTTGGTTGGATGAACATAGCTGAACAAGGCATGTGCTGTGTCATGCTTCTTTTCAGGAAAGTAAAGGCATAGCTTGTCCAGGAGATGACCTGGCCAGAAGTTATTGTCGCTTGACTTTTGCATCTGAGGGTGCCTGTGAAAAAAAGCGGGGGGGAAAAAGGGAAGGAAAAAAACCATGTATATAAGAGAGAATAGCATGCTTTACAGAAATAAAATTCTGGGCAGTTTCACTGCTTCTCTTAGTGAGTGCAAAAGCGAGCCTGACAAGAACCAGCTATCTGGGCTTCCAGGCCCTGGGAAGCTCTGCCAGACCTGTGCTGACCCTGTAGGTACTTATTAGACATGACCGACACAGGAAACGCCAGCTTGTGAAGCTGTCTTAAGGGCTGGCACGTTGCCCATCACTGTAGTATCGAAACACTTTAACTGAGATAAACAAAGACTATTGTGCTCTGCTTTGCAATGTTCTTTTCTCTCCAAAAGCTTCTACAGCCATCCAAAGCTCGGCTCTCCAGGACTGTCTTTCTTCCACAAGAATAAACATTCTCTGAGGGGATTTCAGACAAGCGTTGGCTCAGCCTGAGGAGAAGTTTTGTCGCCTCTGTGGTTCAGAGCACAGAGCTAGTCCCAGCTAGTCTGCAAGGCTCCTCCCAGGCACCACAAACTGTTCACCAGCACCACTGCAACCCAATGACTTAGCTAAAATGCAGGAGTGGCCGTGTAGCTGAGAAGAGGATCTGCCCCTTCGCTGTTGCTCGCTGCCTTGCGGCATCCTAATGGCTCACTCCAATACCTCGGTACTGCCTCTGACGCCGTGGGGACTGAGCACAGAGGGGTGGTACACAGCAGGAGGGGACTGATCTTCAGCCCTCTTTGAACAAACCTATTTTCTGCCTCCTTGGCCTGGCTTCCAGATGCAGTTCCTGATCTGGAGGTGCTCCCAGGTGATGAAGCATCAGCACGTCCTGTGCTGTAGTATCCTCCAGGCTGCCTGATCTTCCTTATGTCTTCTCCTTCCTTGATGATCTTGTCTCCTGGATGCAGCAGGGCTGTTGGCAAAGTGCAGAGAGAAAACAGTCATGCCTCGCCCTGGGATCATAAGCCCCATTTCAGCTTAGATGTTGTAGGCGTAGCAGTCTGCAGCTCAGCCACAGCCATGCCTGTTCCTGGCTATGAACCCACTGATCCCGACCCTGGTCTGACTTCCCAGCTTGACCTTGGACATGCCCCATCACCACAAACTTGCTTCGTGAGCTGCACTCTTGGCTGAACCTGGCTACCGTGCCAGGGGCAACGGGAGAGGGCCCTGGCTGATCTGCAGAACCCTTTGATATCTCAGCCCTGCTCTGGCCCTGCTGATGATATTGCTGACCCCAACTGGCAGCATCTGCCGTGGCCCTCTGAGGGCTGCAAACACGCTCCATCAGCGGTGCCCCCTGACATTAGTCGTGCTTCTGGGCTTGGGAAGAGACATGAACTTGTCAGATTTAGTGCATTCACATCAGGCTCTTGGTCTTTGCTCTACCTTTCTGCAGCGTTGGCTCGGCAACATGAACATTGCGCTCTTTGCGCAGCTTGGAGCTCTTCAGATAGCTCGTGACGGCATTCCTACGATATCGGTCAACCAGTTCTCCCAAATCGGCCTCTACAGTTGACGGCAGGCAGTGCTCATCAATGGGGCCATCCCCAGATCTCACCATCCGGCACTTTTCTTTCCGTTCTATCGGGCTGTCTTTGTTCTGCAAGTAAAGGGCAGGTCCCGATTAGCATTCAGTGGGGCCCTGGAGTTGCTGCATTCCCTTCACGGAAGCTACAGGCAGGGACTCGTCTCAAAAGTATGTGCAGACAGGAGCTGGCACCCTGCAGTGGGATCACAGGGACAGGCACTCCTCTGGGAGTTCGGTTCCCATCCAGAGCTGGGTCCTCAGACAGATACTCCCTGGAGAGCCTAGCAGAAGAGCAACACACCGGGCACAGGTGCCTCAGATGAAAAAAGCCTTGCAGTCACCTTCTCATTTCTGATTGTGTCAGGGAGCCAGAGGCTCCCCCCCTTGCCGGTGACTGTGGGGCAGCATGTTGGCAAGAGGAGGTAGCTCTGGATTCTGCCAGAGTTCATCCAACCCAAGATGCTCCAAAGAAAACATCTGGGAGTGAGTGAATGAGCGAGTCACTGTTATATTTCCATTGGACCGCCTTGCACTGAGCCTCACAACTGAACAGGACAAAGTGCTTATCAGCACCTTAAGGGACAAATTACCTGTCTGGTGGACAGGTCAATGACATGATCAGAAGACAACTCCGTCCCCAGACGTAGAACCTGCTTCAACTTCTCCCCCTCCTTCTTCTTGCCAGTTACCCAGAAAAAGCGTTTATCTCACCAGAGCGTTCAGAAGCCAAACGAATTGTTTGAGACGGCTTGTAGCACCTCAGCTGCAAGGCACCACGTGCTCAAGAGACTACCGAGAAGCTAATACTCACGATAACACCTTGCCCTTTCCTCTACTGCTGCACTGTCCTCTAAACCACCCCACATTCACCAAGGCATGGAGGTGCACTTGTTCTCCTGCCTCATACACAGTACCTTCTCCCAGCGTCTCCTCTCTCTTAAGTTTTTTCCAATCTCTTCCATTTCATCACAGCTCATATGCCGTCGTTCTGGCTCGGTGTTGACTGGTGGAAGTTCCAAGCGTATTAACTTTCTTTCAGGCTTGGTAGGAGCATGAGGCTTCATCCCTTTGGCTGTGCCCCCGGAAGAAGGTAGACAAGTGGCAGTTTTGCAGGTGGCTTTCTGGAACTGAGCACCTACACCTAGGATAGATTAAAAAACAAACAAACAAAAAGCCCAGAGAAGCCACGTTAGAGCATAGGAGAAAGGAACATCTGATCCATGTTTAAGACAAAGGGGTTTGGCACGTTGTGCTGGTTGGAACTCCCAACAGAGCTTACTAAAGAATAAGCTCTTTGGGGTTTTCCAGCTGCCACCAGCAGCTGGAGAAAGGGTCTGCTTTGGGTGAGCTGGATGATGAATGCTAACAAATAAAAATCCAGTACAGGATGTTAAACCACAGGGTTCAGACTTTGATCCCAACCTGAAAGATTGGCTAACCTGTCTCCTGCAATTGGGCTGACTATGATACTGAACATCCCCCAGATCATTCAGCTTCTCCCTACAAGTCTCCTTCTGGCCACTCTGCTCTAGGACAATGGTCTCAAGAAGCCATATTCTGGACCCCCTTTGGCACTTCCTGTGTGCGTAGAGATGCCTTCCCAACCCAGTGCTCTCCTCTCACCGGTTTTGGTCTCTTGGGATTGTCCTTTCCTCATTTCCAGCCACTGCTTTTGGCAGTCAATCAGATCTTCAAGGCTTATAAAATTCCCCGGTTTTGAGGAAGTCAAGAAGATGACCACATCCTCCAGATCCTTCTCGCTGATGGGAACTTTGGTCTGGCAACCAAAACAGAAGATGACAGTGGGATTACCAAAAGATCAAGGCTTGCCCCAGAGGGGGAGGGGCAAGCTTTGCTGTTACTCCAGTGAGGCCCAGTGTGAGCCGTGCTGTGTGAACGTGTACTGAGAGGCAGTGCAGTGGGGAGATGTAGGAGCCTGGTGGGAGAAAGACCCAAGTATCAACACTGGGAAGTTCAGTGCCAGTTCAGGGTCTACAGCAGGATCCTGGCAGCCACATTACTGAGCGGTGACTGTCTTCCAAATCTATGAGGCAATGGGTTTCTTCACTCCCTGCTGGGACTCACTCTGCAGGTGCATCTCTGCAGCTTCCCTTTGCCCTTCAGCTTTTCACAGGTTGTGGGAGCCACTCTCTGAGAGTAAGGCAAGCAAAAAGGCCCCCTTGCTGAAGCTCTTCCGCTTGCTCTGGGTTGGCATGCAGGAAAATAGGGCAGAGTCGCAGCAGTTCATTACTTTTCTGTTCCCTGTGTACCTCTTTGATGACTTCAATGAAGTCTGCTCTCTTGATCTTCCTCCCGTCCATACCAGCCTTCTTGAATATGTCCACCATGCTCAGCTTCTTTTTGTGCAGGAGGTTATGCAGCGTGCCAAGAGCCTGGGGGTATGGTGCGCAAACAAGGGGAATGCTACCCTTCTTCCGGGGCTGGCTACATTTTTGTGGTGAATGCTGAAAAGGATTAGAAAATACCCTGAGATCACCATTATCCAGGATCACCACGCCCATGAGTGTGGCATCAGCTGGCGTAAAGCAGCGTCACTCTACTGATTTGACAGCAGACGCTTTCTCCCACGCCCTTCCGTACTTACATCCAGGCTGTCAGTCACGGCTGATTTGACAGCAGCCCTCCTGTCTGCTCTGCATGCCTTTATTCTTTGCCAGCACCTTTTTTCTTGATTGCTGAGGGAAGGTTTTTGAGTCAGCCATTTTTCAATGTCCCCTAAGCTTTCCAGCTCAGTTCGAAACTGCCTCCTCGCCTGAATCCAAGCCTCTGCCGTTTGTAGACCCTCTTCTGTATCAGAGGTGGTCTCTGCGGAGCTCAGGCTATATTCTTCCTCCCGGGGCAGCTGCAAGACAGACAAATGACAGAAATCCGTGGCCCACCTTGGCTTCAAAAAGGGAGAAGCCGGTCTTGCCACAAGTGGAGCAAAAATAATGCGACACCTGGATTTGGATGGCCCACACCTACTTGCTTTTGGTTTAAAGGCAAAAGTTGGATACATATTTCTCCAATGGCATCGTTGGAAACCATGCTCCAAGACCACTTCTGGCTTGACGTCAGTCAAACTCTCGATCACAGCCTTGCTGCTCACGCTGGTACTTTACGCAACAACAGATGCACTTCTTGCAGAATCGAGAGTTGGGGTCAGGTGGATATGGTGGTTTCCAAAAAAGGCAGCAAGGCCATCACAGAACAGTACAGAAACATGCATGGCAGGACGTGGTCAAAAACGGCGGCCTCCGTGTGTGTAGCGGGCAGGGGCCTCCGGTTCTGACGTGCTTCTGGCTGAACTGGGAGGTGTGGGGTGGGGTGGAGACAGGGCCGTCAGCAAACCGTAGAGCAGCATGAAAACAGGTGGATCCTGCCATGTCACAAAATGCTGGCTCCCTGCCACCAAGGAGCAGCTGAAATAACATGTCGGCCATTTAGCTTATGAAGAGCAGCTAGAGTGCTCTCCATACTACTTGGAGAGACAGCTCTCCCCCTCCACACCACTGGGTGGAGCTGGCTCAAGCCATGTGACTGGGAGAGATCCTGCTCGAGCCCCAGAGCCAGTGCCTGGGCAGAGATGGCCTCCTTTCCAGGGACAGAACAGGCCCTCTGATGCCCTCACACTGGCTTGCTGCTCGTTTTGTCCCTTGGCCTCTACCAGCAATTCCTCCCTCATAGCAGTGAGCAGGTGAGAACGAAAACCACAGCCACCCACCCTGCTCTTTGGAGGGAACAATGCTCCTGGCACTTGCAGACCTTCCCAACCTTCCCAACTCAGTGCCACCACAACTAGAAAAAGGCTGCTCTGTTGATAATCTCATACCTGGGCCCTCCACATCTTGTCACTTTCTCTCCTAGCTTGCTGTTGAGGCAACCTTCCTGCTTTTCTGTTCTCTTCTTTCTCCTTCCTTTTGGCCATGGATGCCTCCAATTTTCTTCTACTGTTCAGCCCAAATACAGACTGTTCTTTCTACAGAAACCCAGAAATGCAATAGCAACAGTTAGTCTCATCTGTCTTGTCTTTTTTTTTTTTTTTTTTAAATAATGCTCTCATCCCTCTCTCATCTTCCCTTTTTTTCCAGTTTCTGTCAACAGACAGTTCTTACAGATGCAACCAGAATGTCCTTTTGTTATGACCAATGAACTAAGTCAACAAAGAGCTACTTTTTGAAAAGGGCTTGTCGTGGTTTAACCCCAGCCAGCAACTAAGCACCACGCAGCTGCTCGCTCACTCCCCCCCCGCCCTCAGTGGGATGGGGGAGAGAATGAGAAAAAAAAAAAAAAGTAAAACTTGTGGGTTGAGATAAGAAGAGGTTAATAGAACAGAGGAAACTAATAATGATAATGATAACACTAAGAAAATGAAAATATTAAGAAGAAAAGGATTGGAATATATAAGTGATGCACAATGCAATTGCTCACCACCCACAGACCAATGCCCACTTAGTCCCCAAGCGGCAATCCCCCCACCTCCACTCCCCCCAGTTTATATACTAGACATGACATCACATGGTATGGAATTCCCCTTTGGCCAGTTTGGGTCAGCTGTCCTGGCTGTGTCCTGTCCCAACTTCTTGTGTCCCTCCAGCCTTCTTGCTGGCTGGGCAGGAGAAGCTGAAAAATCCTTGACTTAGTCTAAACATTACTTCGCAACAACTGAAAACATCAGTGTGTTATCAACATTCTTGTACTGAACCCAAAACATAGCACTATACCAGCTACTAGGAAGACAGTTAACTCTATCCCATCCAAAACCAGGACAAGGCTACAGTTCCTTTTCTGAGATGACCAATACTCAAAATAGGTAATTGAACAGGAAACTGAGCCACAGTAAGAGATCTAGTCAGAATCAGTATCTGTGTATTTTTTTATGTACCTATTTCTCCTAAGATATCCCCACTTGATTTTCTACAATCAAGTGACACAATGGTTGCCTCAATCCATATTACGTACCTGTCCTGTCTGCCTGTGTTCTTCAGAAGTAGGCAATGGCAATTCAGGGCTGTCAAAAGGAAGTTCTTTGTGCTGCCTTCCTGGAAACAGTCTGAAAATACACACCGGGGTGAGTTGGTACGAGTGCAGGAACAGTTTCTTCTCCATCCTGTGTTCACGCTGCTCACCTGCTTTGGCAGCAGAGCGAGCTCTCTTCACCCAATTGCCTTCCTCTCCACAGAGATAGGGATAACCCTGAGCTGTAACGCTCAGATGTGCCAACAAGGAAGTCAAGGAGATAAGCTTTTTCCATAAGGAAGGCTCCAGGACATGCAGCCTGATGCGGCCCTCTTGATGGAATGGGAGGATTTGCATCCTGTGCAATGACAGGCACCTGGAGATACTGGTATCTCCCTCCTGGCCATTACACTGACCACTGCAAAGCAGTCCCAAATACTGTGGGACTTCACATCCAGCAAGGAAATGCACTGTGTGGCAATGTGTGTTAACAGCCCTTCTGAGTTAATACAAACACTGGGTCCAAAGGAAACAGGGGAACAGGTTTCTCTGAGAGCTTGGGCAGTCTGCATCCCTCAAGGCTTTGAAGACAAACCTGGATAAAGTCCTGAGCAACCTGGTCTGACCTCAGCTCATAGCTGACTGCTTGGAGCAGCTGGTTGGACTAGGACCTCCCAAGAGCCCTTCCATTATTGTATGAGCCTATAAAACATCCCACACAAGTACTAAAGCACAAGGTCACTCTAACTGAGTCCTTTCAGAGTTTCACCTGCCAGGAGGCCCTTTTCCCTCCATTTTCTCCTCTGCTTCTTCCTCCATCTCAGCTCTGGCTAAGCAGTCTGGAGAAACACCCGTTTGCAGAAGGCGTAACGTGTGACGAACGGCCGCTGCAAGCATGAAAGGAGAAAACCTCTTAGAACAGACAGGAGGAGGCACAGATCTGCTCTGCAATGTTAGAAGCTGTTTAATGCCTCACTGGGATTCCTTCTGAGACCTGTTTTCTCAGTGGGAGATCTTAAGTCCTTTCTGACACCAGCCCTTGATCCTGTTCAACCCTTGATAGCCGCATTATTCTCTTCGGTGTGAGTTTTCTCCTGCTGCAGCTAGTCCTTCCTCTGCACAGTGGCTTTCGGGGTGAGACAGATCTTGGTGCTTAACAGTCTCTTTCAGGGGAACAATTTCTTAGCATTGCATATGTGTTTGGTATACAAAAATTTGCTATCATAGCACATTCAACTCAAACATGTTATAGCTCTGATGTTCCTGAGGTCGAGGAGCTAGACTTCCCAGCTTCAAAAGAGAAGTGAGGTCTCAGCACAGCTTAGCACCTTTGGCACAGTTGTACTCTACGCGATTTTTCTCATTGAATCACGCTGTGGTGATTCCAAGAGATACACCAACCCCCCAGCCCCCCACAACTCAAGGCAGAGTTTGTGATTCACAGTGCTGATGGACTTCCCCAAACATTTACTCCCTCCTGCACAAACTCCTAAAATGGAACACTCCAGGGCATGGACTGCAGGGGCAAAACATACTTCAGCACCATCAACTGCAGTTGGTGGTGCTGAGCCCACCTTGTTCCAAAACGAGTCCCTTGAGATTTACCAGGAGGGGTAAATAGAGGCACACAGGGTGCCTCTACCATCCCAGGCATCTATTCTAGCCTGGGCCTTAAACACCCACCCGTAATGAAGACAAGCAAATGCACAAACCTCTGCCAGGAATCAGTCACTCTTACTCCCATGCACATTACCTCTTATTCCCATGCTGCTCAAAGCACTCTCGAATTCTGCACATATCTCTTCATCTGTGAGAGAAGCTGTTCGAGGCACAGCCCTAATCTCAAACCTGGGAATAGGAAGAAGGCACCATTCTGAGAAAAGGGCTTCTTTGCCAGATGAATGTCAAAGTATCTCTATAGAGTCAACCTCACATTCTAGGCCATTAAGGGAACCACCGAGCAGTGCTGGCCTCAGGAATGGCTCAGCAACCCCTCGCCAGACCAAGGTTTTGTTTTTTTGCCTCAGTCCTGTGCCATCTTGACCCAAGAAGGCATTTCAGAGATACCTTTAGAATCATAGACTCGTTTACGTTGGAAAAGACCTTTAAGATCATCAAGTCCAACCATCAACCATGCCCACTAAACCATGTCCTGAAGTGCCTTGTCTACGTGCCTTTTGAATACCTCCAGGGATGGTGACTCAACCACTTCCCTGGGTAGCCTGTTCCAATGCCTGACAACCCTTTCAGTAAAGAAATTTTTCCTAATATCCAATCTAAACCTCCACTGCCGCAACTTGAGGCCATTTCTTCTCGTCTTATCTCCAGCCACCTGACAGAAGAGACCAGCACCCACCTCACTACAACCTCCTTTCAGGTAGTTGTAGAGAGCTATGAGGTCTCCCCTCAGCCTCCTTCTCTCCAGACTAAACAACCCCAGTTCCCTCAGCTGCTCCTCATAAGACTTGTGCTCCAGGCCCCCCACCAACTTGGTTGCCCTGCTCTGGACACACTTCAGCACCTCAATGTCTTTCCTGTAGTGAGGGGCCCAAAACTGAACACAGTACTCAAGGTGCAGCCTCACCAGTGCCAAGTACAGGGGAACAATCACTTCCCTGCTCCTGCTGGCCATACTATTTCGGATACAGGCCAGGATGCCGTTGGCCTTCTTGGCCACCTGGGCACACTGCTCGCTCATATTCAGCTGGCTGTCAGCCAGCACCCCCAGCCTTTTTCTGCCAGGCAGCTTTCCAGCCACTCTTCCGCAAGCCTGTAGTGCTGCATGGGGTTGTTGTGACCAAAGTGCAGGACCCAGCACTTGGCCTTGTTGAACCTCATACAACTGACCTCGGCCCATCGATCCAGCCTGTCCAGATCCCTCTGTAGAGCCTTCCTACCCTCGAGCAGATCAACCCTCCCTCCCAACTTGGTGTCATCCACAAACTTACTGAGGGTGCACTCGATCCCCTTGTCCAGATCATCAATAAAGATATTAAACAGAACTGGCCCCGGTACTGAGCCCCAATACTGAGCAATACTTTGATTCACATGACTTTCACAGAAGGCACGGAAACATCACAGGCAGAGGACTTGCATGCATCTGGTCTTTGATCCACCCTCTAAGTGAAGCTTTCCATGTTATACTCAAAACAACAGAAATATTAGGGTCTTATTTCTGTTAAATGTTTGGGCAGTCTCTACCAATGGAAAGAGAATGAGCAGATGAAACGTTAGGAGGGTTGCCTAAATTCCTCTGCCTAGTGAACCAGTTCCCTCTGACGGGAGTAATGGTAAAATGCAAACCACAATCAGTAACGGAGGATGCACAACTCCAGACTACGCAAAAGCAAGGATGACATTAACTGCAAACCAGTAATTTGACAAAGTGCTACATTTGCTCTTAGTCAGATGAGGGCTGCAGAAACAAATATACTCACTGTGGAAACTGGTGGACACGGCCAAAACGGCTCAGAGAGAGAGTGGCTTCTTTGTCTGATATGACCCATTTCTTCTGCAACAGAGACAGAAACGTCTGATGTGACTCCAGGGAAATGAACTCAATGCTCACAACGGCCTTTCCATAGCTCCAAGAATTAGCGGCCTCTCAGCAAACTTCTGGCCAAGTGCCTCAGCCCCTTGCTAAAACAAGCTGCACAGCGTATAATCTGCTAGGGCAAGGAACGTTGCCAGCCTTTTTGCAAGGACCAGACTTGACAGTGTCAGGCAGGAGACTCCTTGTTTACCAGGGAAGAAACCAATGGAGGCAAAGACATGGGAAGGCCCATTACAAGCCCAGGTTCCTGGCTGCTGGTTGCAGTGAGGTTGCTTGCTTTAACTATTGCTGAACCGAGAGCAAATGGTTCCAAGCTGATTTTATCCCCAGAGTCCTTCCAAAGACTTCCAAAGAGTCTGCATGCCTCTGCAGCATGGAGGAATCCAGACACCGGCTCCTTCTCTTCCATCAGGCCAGGAGAACTACACCAACAGCACGCCAAGCAGCCACGAGGGGCTGGTCTCAGCAAGGCCTTGGTGTCTCTGCACCTCAGCCTCATGTCCAGAGCGTGGGGTGAACGTCACCACCGCTGCCATTGCTTTGGCCTTTTTCCTATTTACGGCAAGGCCCTTCCAGGGCTTTCCCTTGCCCAGCAAAAGTAGTACAACGACGTACCTTCCCAGCACCCTTGAACCACAGCAAATAAAAGAAACTACAGAAGGCTTTCACTGCTACACACCATGCCTAGCCCAAGTGACCCAGCAGGTTACAGCTGGCCAGCAGGGCTCAGTTCCCCAGTCCTTTGACGGGATGTCAAACCCTCTCTAGGTAGCACTGCAAAAGCAATACACTTACAGTGAACAACTTCTCTACCACGTATGTAGACTTGTTGAGGCTTAATAAAAAGTCTTTGCAAAATGCCATTGTCACTTCTGTTCCCCGGATAGCAAGAGTACCAATGTCCTTTAAAATGAAGTCCGTGTCTTCTCTGTTTGTTAGGATTAAGTAGAAAAAGTTCAGGGTCTCCTGCATACAGTTCTGCACAACCTCCTCAGAATATGGTACGTCTGAGTGGATCTTCTTGCAGTTCACCGACACTTGCTTAATCTCGCCTGAAAAAGAGGAGGAAGACTGTAACTCAGACAGCAGTTGAGCAGACTCAAATAAAGTGCCAGCAGCTCCCAGGTAAAATACATTGTTATAGCATTGTCTGGTCTAACCACCTGGTACAGCTCCTTAAAGGAGCTGATGTAGGCCCCTCAAGTTAAGGTCAAATCACTCCATTAATGGATGTGCCAAGCCACAGCCATGATTCCCTAAACAGAATGAGGAACATCTGTGTCCAAGAACCTCAGCCATCTGTGTCCACACTGTCCAGGAGGGCAGGACAGGGTGGGACGAATGGGGTTGGTTCCCACGGGAAGAGCGGAGGGTGTTGGGCCATGGAGCTGAGCCCACATGTAGCACATTCCTGGTCTGGGGAGACTTGCATATAAACAGAAATAAACCACCAAGCTCTTAAGTGTTGCACAGGCCCCATCAATGGCACACTGCAGATACAGTAATGGTCAGAAACAGCAGCAAATCTGGTCATCAGCAGGTTTCTGTGCTAGCTATCATTTCCATCTCTCATTCAAGGCTCTCTACAGCTGACTTTGACCCACTTCTCTGTGTAAAAGTAGCTCTGAGGGTCTGTGGGCGTTTGCCTCAACAAGATCTGGTGCAGTGCAAGAACAAAGCATCAGCATCATCTCAACGGCTTTATGGTAAACAGTTCCAATAAAGGACCAGCAGCCAGCAAGCATCCTACAAATCAATACATGTGGCTGGCATGAACCCAATTGCTCAAGCAGATCATGGAGAGATGGTCTAACTTTGTACAGCCTTAATAAAAACTAGTGCAAAAGAAATGGGCCCTTTCTAGGCATTGCTCCTTGGTGGGCTGTTTGTGTCATCCCACGGAGGTTGTTCTCAGGGCCTTCTGAAGGCCTCTGATGTCTCCATCATTGCTTCTAAACAGCAACCAGCATAAACACCAAATACACGGACGTACAGGAAAACAAAGAATTTCTTTGCTCTTCTTACCAGGAACAGGTACAGAAGCATGTTGCAGCCCACGGATCTGTGCAACAGTCCTGGACAGCGAAAACACAGGTCTCTGAAACGTGAGCACCTCACCATTTTCAAAAGAGAGCCATTTCTGAAGATGAAACGTCCCCAGTCCTGTTACCCTGACAGCCCGAGGCTGGAAAAAGAAGAGAAGGGCAAGCATTTGTAGGTTGAAAAACAGAGTAAGGACTTGTGAGAGCTTGCAAGGGGGGTGCCTTGTGCCCTGCCGCCTCCTGGTGCAGAACACTTTTGCACACCTCAACCAGATTTTTATTTCTGTATTTATATATTGCATATATATAAAATATATATTTTATGTTACTTTTTTTAAAAAATTATTTATTTATTTTATGTCTCTCGATTTATGGAGAAGCTGGTCTGGCACATTTGTGACAAATCTGTAAATCGCACTGCAGTTCTAGGAAGAACAACGGCACTTGCTGGCACAGGGCTGCCGGGATGCCTGAAGCCATCTGGGCGAGGGGAGGGGTAGGGTAGGATCCCACCTTTCTCTTCAGGAGCTGTTGCCGAACATACTTAGACACACTGCTCCAAATAGTAGCGACATCTGGAAAGCAAGGGAAAGGCACATCAAGGTCTAAGTCAGCCAGCTCACGTCCTGTCAGCACATCTGTAGACAAGGAGGCGGCAGATGCAAGTGTGCTTCAACACGCCTCACAGGATAAACCCATCTGTGACATGGGCCAAATCTTTGATTGGCCTCGGCCTTCTTCCAACAGGACATCTTTCCCATCAGAGCCAGGTCCCGGAGTGTGACCCACTGCCGAGGGAAACCCATCCATGGGACTGCCACCATGGCAAGGGGAGGGTGCTGCAAGCACCACACTCTGTGGGGCTCAGAGTGTCCCCAGGGGCCTCCTCGGTAGGGACAAAACCCCACTTCCCACAACTATTCATGCCATTCACCTTGTCTGCTTTGATACTCGTCAGAGAGCTCCCAAAGACCTTACCGTTGATAGAAAGCTTCTTGAGGGTGGGAAACTTGATCGTGCTGTAGCCGTCAGCCTTGCTGCAGAGCTCAATGTTGGTGATCAGCTCTTCCAGGTTTGTCATGTTCTTGCTTTGGGTCAGCATGTGAGGCTGCAGGGGGAAGGATTTTAATGTCTCCTGCTAGGAAACACCCCTTCTCCGATGTCCTCAGCTGTGCTTCACGAAACAGCTCCCACACTGTCCCACCACCTCCCTTTGTCCTCTGCGTCTCTGAGGTACAGGAGAGACTGTACCTCTGATTG
This sequence comes from Gypaetus barbatus, assembly GCA_028022735.1. Lineage (NCBI taxonomy): Eukaryota > Metazoa > Chordata > Aves > Accipitriformes > Accipitridae > Gypaetus > Gypaetus barbatus. Next base: position 24,580,255 of record CM051540.1, on the reverse strand, counting down.
TTTCCCCCGGATCAGAGACCTTGCCAAGGCCTCACAGGGAAGTGAAGGGAGGGTCTGGGGCACGGGGTTATGATGAGGAGGGGCTCTGTGACACGGGCTGGGGTCACAGAGGGATGACCCTACATCACCCCCATGCCCGCTGACCTGGCCAGGTTTGGTCCTGCAGTGAGAAGGGGGCTGCTCCCTAAAACACACACCCCATCTTTACTCCCCAAGGAGGCCATGGGGCAGGGAGAGCCTCCAAGATGTCACCAAATTATGGAAATGGGGACACAGAATCACGGACTGGTTGAGGTTGGAAGGGACCTCTGGAGGTCATCTGGTCCCAACCCCCCTGCTCAAGCAGGGCCACCTCTTTTTTTCCAAGTAAAACTGGTGCCTACAGTCATAAAGGACATCCCATTTTCCTCCCTCCAGTTCAGTACTGAGTATTGTGACCATGACACAGATATCACTCAGTCTCTGTGCATTGCTGATGGAATTGTAGACTTTCTTCGAAGAATTAAAGATCAGTTTCACTGTCTGAAAATCCTGTATGTGGTATCTGGACGCAGGAATAGGTGGCAGAAGGAACTCCAGCTGGTCGGGCTCTGGCTGATGCTCCTGTCATCTGGAGGTGCTCCCCCAAGTACGTACCTCTCACAAGATGCCTCAGATCCCTTTTCCTACAGCCCAGCTCTTTGATGCTCAAATCTGCCCACTTCCTGTCCCTGGCAGCTATGCCATAGCTTGCTTGCCTGAGGAATGGTGAATTCTTGCCAAAAAAGCAGGACAGAAACATTTCCTTGGGAAAGGGATGGTGTTTCAATGGCTCCTCCAGCTGGGAAACCTCTCACAAACCATGTTCCACTCCCACACCTTCAGCTTGAGCATACATTCTTCAGTTAATATGTTTGTTATATCCAGAAGCAGGGCCCAGATGCCCTGAGCTGACTTGAGGGATCACAAAGCTGTGCACACATCTCCTGCTGCTTGGTAATAATAATATTAATATTAAATTTAATATTTTAATTAAAAGAGTAATAGGGGCTGGCTGGTGATAGACAGTAACTGTAGCTCCGTTGAACGTCGGACTAGAACCTGTGGCTGCTTTCACTACTCCATTAGTAATTATCTCTTTAATTCGGTTAACAGCTCCTAGTTGACAGAATATGAAATTAATTTATATTTCGGCCCTTGTCAACTGCCCAGATTAACCAAATCATGAAATGACTAGGGTTACTTTCCCATATCCTGCAACAGCAGATCCACAGGCAAAAAGGTTGCATCTGACAGCAGGGCCCAATATTAGCATTCTGGGATTGCATCACAAAGGATGGCAACAAGCATCGGGGTTCCTTCTCCACTCCCACCCTGATAAAGCTTAGGCTAATATAGGCAGGTGGGCAGTTTTAGCCCACATATTTTAGCAAATGCTAGAAACATTTACATTAACCCTGTATAGAATTTACATCTGCATGAATGAGCAAACTAACATGTAAAAAATGTTTACCGGCTGTGGAAATCAAGGTAGATACAAGTGGGCAGCTTCAAATGTCAAGAGACAACAGAGGGCAAGCCCGTGAACTGATACGCAGAACAAATGAACACCTGAGCAGTTTATAGTTTTCCTTTTTTTCTGGCAGGCATAGGCAAAACCGGAGTTCTTTGTGCTTCTAATAGAAATGTAGCTATCTCACAAAAAACGTTCATACTTGCATAGTAAAGGGAAGGTCTCCCTGTCACGACCTACTGTAACGGGATCTCAGCATGTTATCAGCGAATAAACTCATACAGAAGAGCTACACCTGCCTAGGAACCCTACTCACTCCCCCCACCTTCCTTGCTGTCTATCAAAAGTTTTATTTTAATGACTAATGCAGTACAGAGCACCTTAGGTAGTTTTGAGCAGAGATCTTAACATCAACGTTTAAATGGGGTCCGTTATCGACACCAAGATATTTATGGTACCAATCCATACTGGTCACAACAAAGCCCCTTAGTAAAACCCCTTTATCACAAACAATGACAGAAAAAGAAGAACGCTTTGTGCGCTTACTGTCAACCAATTCCCGTGTCTGACCCTGGACATGAAGATACAAAGGACGCTCTCTGGAAAGGAAATGTCAAACATACCATTAAACCCACAGAGAACATACAATAATGGATTCAATCTAATTATATTACAGTCATCTAGACACATAAAGTCTTCCATAAAGATTTGAAACACTCTTCACACAAGGAAGTAAATACATATTCATTGAATATCACAGTGCTCAGTAAGCAAAGCTTTGCACCGAAAACTGAAGAGATTCAGGAGTTATTTACACGACAACTTATTAAAGTTATACCACTGAAAACGTTAATTTGCTTGTCCACATGAAACGTTAACTAACTAAAAGCCCCGAGTCTATGAAATATTAGCTCTCTCTGTAACTGGAAAGTTGCCCATTCTCAGCAAAATGCACAAGGGATCCAGTACAGCGTTGAGTCGAAGAAGTTCAGCACAGTCTGATCTGTCGCATTTGTGGTTTGTCTGGTTTTTTTTATTTCACCCTATCAGTATCAAGCAGGTGGTAAAGCAGCTATGCAGTCAGACTATCGTAACAGTAAACATACTTGAAACACTCAACAGGCAATTCGCTCTGGCACCCAAAGGTGACACTGCTCATGAAAAACCAAAAAAACAAAGCCCCCACCACTTAGCCACCCAACGAGGAAAAAAAAGCATAAGCCCCAAAAAAGAAAATACAAACCCGGGTCCCACTTTTGCTTTCTCTTCTGCAGTCATGAATCTCCCTCGAGTAGAGACAGCTGCTCCACTCAGCCGACTTATCTACAAACAATTTAAAAAACCCAGTGACAAGTTTACCAATAATAAACAAAGCACACACAAAACACCCAAAGTGGTTTAAGCTCTGTTGTTGTATAAAAAGACCAGAAGCCGTTAATAAAGTGGGAAGAGAATGAACGGTGCCCGCTGAAGGATACTAACTATGCTACCTTACCTCATCATGTGACATTTTATCGAACAAACCAATAAACTACGAAATAAAGTGTCTTAGAAAACACAACAAGTTTTGTAAAAAGAGGAAACAACCACTGAATATGGTTTGTTGCAAGCTCCTCTTTTAACCTTACAAACAGGTACAAATGTGTTGCCAAGCCTAACAAGTCAGACGTAGATCCTGAACATACCTCATCCTGAGTCTGTCCTCTCGTCAGCAGGTTTCTGCATGTGAGGGGGACATCGTTGATTTCTACCTCTGCCACCACAAGGTCATCTTTGCTTTTACTTGTAGCTGGACCTTTTCCCAGAGCCTGCAGCTTCAAAGACAACCGTTGCAAAAGACCAGCAGTTGGAAAGCAGAGATAAATGATGTAACAAACAAATTGACCCTAGTACTCCAGAGGTGAATATCCTTTTCATTCTCCCCTTTCAGCTGTTGAACCCAAAAGCTTTACAAACATTAGAAGAAAGCACATTACATCTACTACTTAATAATCTACCTCTTCACAACCTTGTGCCCAAGTAAAAACACTAGTTTTATCCTCAACACATTTTAATATAATAAGTAATTACTGTTTCTGTTCTATAAATGGAGAAACACATGTAGAACTAAGCAGTGAAGTCGCTCAAACGGAAACCAAGGCACCTTACACTTGAATTGGCACCTCCGACAGAAATCTGCGAGACTAATAAAACATGTAATTCATGCTTCTCTCAACTCCCCTTACACAGAAACAGAATTTAGAATTTCTGTTCAAGATCTAAACTCATCCAACACTACAACCACACTTCCCCCCACCTTGTTTTAAAAAAACAAGGGCATAATATTTTGTGTCAGTATCCAAGTGTCTAAGAAAGAAAAAGCCACGGAGCCACAAAGAGATGCAGAAGATATGACAGAAGACTTGTAGTTACAACAAAGACCTTATAGCTTTTCCCACGTATATAGAGTTAGATAGTACATCCTCCTAAAAATTTTGAAATGCTTTTGGGGACACAAGCATAAACCAAGACTCTGTAAAAAAAGAACCTTCCAGTAACATCCAAAAGGTACACATCCGGTCTCATCAATATCACATGAAGCACAGCACCTGCATGAGAGCCAGAAGGCAGCTGTAGAGGGACATAAGTCTAATGCATTGTACATGCATTCTGTTTCTCCCTTCCTTCCACACTTTAGAAAAAAAAAAAAAGTACATTCATTAACCTGCAGGCTCCTCAGTTTCCATTCACTCACAACCTGAGGTGCCATCAGAGTTAATTACTCTGGAAATGTCATCACTGAACATTTCCTAACAAAAGCAAGATATGCAATAAACAACCAATCCCATTTGCAAATTAATTGGCTAAGTGGTTCCCACAGCAATATAATTTGTCACAGGATGCCAGAATGCCACCAAAGCTTATGGAAAAAACATAGATGGAAGAATGAGACATCAGTATCTTCCGATTTTCAGGTGTTTCAAACTGCCAGTAAACGAACAGACTTCACTTCCACCTGGTATGACTGCAGAGGCTACCTGAAACCAAGCCACACATTCCTCAATGCTGAAAATTTCACATCCTCAGGTGGACATTAAGTATCAAGAAGCAGGCACCACCGTGCAGCAAACAATGTGTAAAACCATCTAGGACTGCCAATAGCAACGATCAAAGAAACACTCACTAATAAACCTCACATATTAAAAAGGCTGTAACAATCATTTTGGATACAGAACCTACAGAAAACCAATCACGGTGAACACGTGGCAGGGCACATTTGCCACTCTTCCCTATATTATCTGTGAATAAATCCAATGACAAAAATGAAGACTCATTTTCATGCTGCCTCACAAGGCAAATGCCTAGAACATATCTGGCAGTCCCACCAATACTACGCATGTGAAAAAGAAGATACAATCCGCCCTGAAAACATACTCTTCTTGTTAACTTTGTATTTGAACAAGTTTGGAAGGCAACTTGAAACAGCCTTCTAAGCTTGGCTCTAGCATAGGCTAATAACACACAGGAAAGCAAGACTGTTCTTGTTACTGAAATGGGAAAACACGCTTGAAGTTACACTTGCTTTAGAATTTAAAAGTTCAGTTGGAAGGGACCTACAACGATCATCTAGTCCAGCTGCCTGACCGCTTCAGGACTGACCAAGGCTCACGTCAGGGCTGACCAGAAGCTGACCAGGTTGGTCAGCACTTGCACATACAGATCCGACTGATAACTTGTTTAAGCATGAGAATAATTTCACCTCATATTTTAAACCGGCGGTTTTATACAGCAGTTTTTATGTCAGCTGTGCTACTTAGAAAATACTTCAGAAAAAAGTTTATCATGTTCCTACAGATCTCTTCGGTTAAGCCTTACAGAAGAGTGGCAGGACTGACCTCACAGCTACGCCACTGTTTTCTGTCGCTGATCAAATTTGAAGAAAGGTTTCCCGATTGTTTTTTGTCACATCCTACTTCACGAAGCAAACCTCCATCGTTGCCCGTCTCACCGAGAGCCATTCCGACAAATAAAGGCCGCAGGTCTCCAGAAAACAGACGCGATACCCACCCTCGCCCACCACCTCCGGGCCTGGCGGTCCCACCGGCACGGCACGGCGCGGCTCCTGCCGCCCCTCCTGGCACCCACCTTGTCCGCCGTGCTAGGCGCCGGCTTCAGTTTCCCTTTGGCCATTAACATCGCGTTGATTTTCGCGGCCACGGCCGCGGCCGCATCCAGCGCTCCCGAGGGGGCTGCGGAGCTCTCGGAGCCCGCCACAGCGGAGCCGCCATCTCCGCCGCCGGGAAAGGGGCGCCCAGGCAGCGGCGCCGTGCCGGGGAGAAGGAAAGCGGGGGCCGGGCCGGGCTGATCCCACTTACTGCGGCGCCTGGAAAAGAGAGAGGCCTCAGTCCCGGCCGCCTCCGAGCCCGCTGCCCCGCGGGAGCTCCAGGACCTGCCGCGCCTCGGAACCGCCGCACCGAGGCCCTTCTCCAGGGGTGCCCGACGACCCGCCGCGCCCGCGGGCCAGCCTCACCCGCCAGCGGCCCCAGCGTCGCGCTGCCCTCCGCCACCCGCTGACATGGCTCCGGCCCGGCTCCGCCGCCTCCGCGCCAGCCGCAGCGTCATTTCCGGCCTCGAGGCCGCCTCGAAACGCCCCTTCCGGGCGTTGCCACGGCGACAGCGCGGCCCGCGGGCGGCGTCCGCTCCGGCGGGGGGGCCGGGAACCGACACCGGGCAGGCGAGGGGGAGCGGGGCGGGGCGCGGTACCTGCCCCCGCTCTCGTAGCGGGCGGCCCGCTCTGTGGCTGACCGTGGGAAACCGCCCACCGGCCGCGCCACGGCACGGCACGCCACGGCAAAAGCGGGGCAGGGTGGGACAGGCCGGAGAGCGCCCACCCCGCGGGGCTGCCGGCAATGACGTTACGGAAGACGGCGGCTGCAGTCGAGCACGCGCGCCCCCGGGCCTGCAGACTTCACGCATGCGCGCGCACTGTTGCCCCTAGCGGGCCGGCCGGGCAGCCGGGTGGCCGACGCATGCGCACAGCCCCCCCGCCGCCTTGGCGCCAGGCTCACTCCGCGCTGCCCCCTGGCGCGCTAAAGCGCGGGAGGGGGGTCCCGCCATGTTGAGTCCAGCGGCTGCTGAACTCTCACCTAAGCTTTCTCCAGCTGGACAGAAATGGACAGAAACATTTCCCTGGAAAAGGGAGGGTGTTTCAAGGGCTCCCCCAGGAGGGAAACCTCTCAGAAACTTCGTTTCCCTCCAAAGTATCATCCTATTCCTGAAGGAAAAAGCAGGGAAGAAGTCAGCTGGGGACTTGCCATGTCAAGGGCAGCAGCAGGAGCTGGCCCTGCCCCATGACGAGACTGATGAATGCTGGCCCAGTAACGACTCCTCAGGTGTCACAAGGGAAGGGGACCATTGCAGCAGCAAGTGCTGTGACAGGCTCCTGCAGAGGTGGCATCTATCTCCATTAACTAATTAACAATTGCTTTGTTCTTTGCACTCCTAACTGGGGTTCCTGCAATCCTTCCCCAGGATCCACCAGTCTGATCGTCTCTTCTGGGACTGAACTAGAGGCTCAGCAAGTTGGCAACCATCCTGAGCCCTGCCACACATGTTTTGCAGATGGCTGCTCCACGGAGCCCCCTGTGTCCCCCTGTCACCAGACAGGGTCAGACCTCCGGAAGTGGCAGTGCCAGGTGCCACCCAGGGAAGGGTTGGATCCCGGCAGCTGAATGTCAAGAAGGGTGTCCCTCTGCCACCCGCTGCCCATATGCGCACTTCAGCTACAGCTCTTGGGCTGCAGAAGCATACTGTTTGTTACCCATCACAAAATGCTGATGCCTTTTGTTACCAGGCAAGCAGAAAAGCTCCCAGTGGAGAAGTGTATTTTGTGGTCAGTCTGGCTCCCACACCTTCAGCTTGAATATACGTTCTTTATTTAATACGTTTATTACATCCAGAAGTGGGGCGCAGGGCCCCTGAGCTGACTGAGGGATCACAAAGCTGTGCACGCATCTCCCGCTGCTTGGGGAAGAGCTTCAGGTCTTGTTGAAGGCAGTGTCTCTGGAAGCCAAGTGTCCTGGCTTGCTGAAGGGCTAGCTGCTGTCAGGGCTTTAGATGCCACAGTAGGCGGGCTTGGTTGGATGAACATAGCTGAACAAGGCATGTGCTGTGTCATGCTTCTTTTCAGGAAAGTAAAGGCATAGCTTGTCCAGGAGATGACCTGGCCAGAAGTTATTGTCGCTTGACTTTTGCATCTGAGGGTGCCTGTGAAAAAAAGCGGGGGGGAAAAAGGGAAGGAAAAAAACCATGTATATAAGAGAGAATAGCATGCTTTACAGAAATAAAATTCTGGGCAGTTTCACTGCTTCTCTTAGTGAGTGCAAAAGCGAGCCTGACAAGAACCAGCTATCTGGGCTTCCAGGCCCTGGGAAGCTCTGCCAGACCTGTGCTGACCCTGTAGGTACTTATTAGACATGACCGACACAGGAAACGCCAGCTTGTGAAGCTGTCTTAAGGGCTGGCACGTTGCCCATCACTGTAGTATCGAAACACTTTAACTGAGATAAACAAAGACTATTGTGCTCTGCTTTGCAATGTTCTTTTCTCTCCAAAAGCTTCTACAGCCATCCAAAGCTCGGCTCTCCAGGACTGTCTTTCTTCCACAAGAATAAACATTCTCTGAGGGGATTTCAGACAAGCGTTGGCTCAGCCTGAGGAGAAGTTTTGTCGCCTCTGTGGTTCAGAGCACAGAGCTAGTCCCAGCTAGTCTGCAAGGCTCCTCCCAGGCACCACAAACTGTTCACCAGCACCACTGCAACCCAATGACTTAGCTAAAATGCAGGAGTGGCCGTGTAGCTGAGAAGAGGATCTGCCCCTTCGCTGTTGCTCGCTGCCTTGCGGCATCCTAATGGCTCACTCCAATACCTCGGTACTGCCTCTGACGCCGTGGGGACTGAGCACAGAGGGGTGGTACACAGCAGGAGGGGACTGATCTTCAGCCCTCTTTGAACAAACCTATTTTCTGCCTCCTTGGCCTGGCTTCCAGATGCAGTTCCTGATCTGGAGGTGCTCCCAGGTGATGAAGCATCAGCACGTCCTGTGCTGTAGTATCCTCCAGGCTGCCTGATCTTCCTTATGTCTTCTCCTTCCTTGATGATCTTGTCTCCTGGATGCAGCAGGGCTGTTGGCAAAGTGCAGAGAGAAAACAGTCATGCCTCGCCCTGGGATCATAAGCCCCATTTCAGCTTAGATGTTGTAGGCGTAGCAGTCTGCAGCTCAGCCACAGCCATGCCTGTTCCTGGCTATGAACCCACTGATCCCGACCCTGGTCTGACTTCCCAGCTTGACCTTGGACATGCCCCATCACCACAAACTTGCTTCGTGAGCTGCACTCTTGGCTGAACCTGGCTACCGTGCCAGGGGCAACGGGAGAGGGCCCTGGCTGATCTGCAGAACCCTTTGATATCTCAGCCCTGCTCTGGCCCTGCTGATGATATTGCTGACCCCAACTGGCAGCATCTGCCGTGGCCCTCTGAGGGCTGCAAACACGCTCCATCAGCGGTGCCCCCTGACATTAGTCGTGCTTCTGGGCTTGGGAAGAGACATGAACTTGTCAGATTTAGTGCATTCACATCAGGCTCTTGGTCTTTGCTCTACCTTTCTGCAGCGTTGGCTCGGCAACATGAACATTGCGCTCTTTGCGCAGCTTGGAGCTCTTCAGATAGCTCGTGACGGCATTCCTACGATATCGGTCAACCAGTTCTCCCAAATCGGCCTCTACAGTTGACGGCAGGCAGTGCTCATCAATGGGGCCATCCCCAGATCTCACCATCCGGCACTTTTCTTTCCGTTCTATCGGGCTGTCTTTGTTCTGCAAGTAAAGGGCAGGTCCCGATTAGCATTCAGTGGGGCCCTGGAGTTGCTGCATTCCCTTCACGGAAGCTACAGGCAGGGACTCGTCTCAAAAGTATGTGCAGACAGGAGCTGGCACCCTGCAGTGGGATCACAGGGACAGGCACTCCTCTGGGAGTTCGGTTCCCATCCAGAGCTGGGTCCTCAGACAGATACTCCCTGGAGAGCCTAGCAGAAGAGCAACACACCGGGCACAGGTGCCTCAGATGAAAAAAGCCTTGCAGTCACCTTCTCATTTCTGATTGTGTCAGGGAGCCAGAGGCTCCCCCCCTTGCCGGTGACTGTGGGGCAGCATGTTGGCAAGAGGAGGTAGCTCTGGATTCTGCCAGAGTTCATCCAACCCAAGATGCTCCAAAGAAAACATCTGGGAGTGAGTGAATGAGCGAGTCACTGTTATATTTCCATTGGACCGCCTTGCACTGAGCCTCACAACTGAACAGGACAAAGTGCTTATCAGCACCTTAAGGGACAAATTACCTGTCTGGTGGACAGGTCAATGACATGATCAGAAGACAACTCCGTCCCCAGACGTAGAACCTGCTTCAACTTCTCCCCCTCCTTCTTCTTGCCAGTTACCCAGAAAAAGCGTTTATCTCACCAGAGCGTTCAGAAGCCAAACGAATTGTTTGAGACGGCTTGTAGCACCTCAGCTGCAAGGCACCACGTGCTCAAGAGACTACCGAGAAGCTAATACTCACGATAACACCTTGCCCTTTCCTCTACTGCTGCACTGTCCTCTAAACCACCCCACATTCACCAAGGCATGGAGGTGCACTTGTTCTCCTGCCTCATACACAGTACCTTCTCCCAGCGTCTCCTCTCTCTTAAGTTTTTTCCAATCTCTTCCATTTCATCACAGCTCATATGCCGTCGTTCTGGCTCGGTGTTGACTGGTGGAAGTTCCAAGCGTATTAACTTTCTTTCAGGCTTGGTAGGAGCATGAGGCTTCATCCCTTTGGCTGTGCCCCCGGAAGAAGGTAGACAAGTGGCAGTTTTGCAGGTGGCTTTCTGGAACTGAGCACCTACACCTAGGATAGATTAAAAAACAAACAAACAAAAAGCCCAGAGAAGCCACGTTAGAGCATAGGAGAAAGGAACATCTGATCCATGTTTAAGACAAAGGGGTTTGGCACGTTGTGCTGGTTGGAACTCCCAACAGAGCTTACTAAAGAATAAGCTCTTTGGGGTTTTCCAGCTGCCACCAGCAGCTGGAGAAAGGGTCTGCTTTGGGTGAGCTGGATGATGAATGCTAACAAATAAAAATCCAGTACAGGATGTTAAACCACAGGGTTCAGACTTTGATCCCAACCTGAAAGATTGGCTAACCTGTCTCCTGCAATTGGGCTGACTATGATACTGAACATCCCCCAGATCATTCAGCTTCTCCCTACAAGTCTCCTTCTGGCCACTCTGCTCTAGGACAATGGTCTCAAGAAGCCATATTCTGGACCCCCTTTGGCACTTCCTGTGTGCGTAGAGATGCCTTCCCAACCCAGTGCTCTCCTCTCACCGGTTTTGGTCTCTTGGGATTGTCCTTTCCTCATTTCCAGCCACTGCTTTTGGCAGTCAATCAGATCTTCAAGGCTTATAAAATTCCCCGGTTTTGAGGAAGTCAAGAAGATGACCACATCCTCCAGATCCTTCTCGCTGATGGGAACTTTGGTCTGGCAACCAAAACAGAAGATGACAGTGGGATTACCAAAAGATCAAGGCTTGCCCCAGAGGGGGAGGGGCAAGCTTTGCTGTTACTCCAGTGAGGCCCAGTGTGAGCCGTGCTGTGTGAACGTGTACTGAGAGGCAGTGCAGTGGGGAGATGTAGGAGCCTGGTGGGAGAAAGACCCAAGTATCAACACTGGGAAGTTCAGTGCCAGTTCAGGGTCTACAGCAGGATCCTGGCAGCCACATTACTGAGCGGTGACTGTCTTCCAAATCTATGAGGCAATGGGTTTCTTCACTCCCTGCTGGGACTCACTCTGCAGGTGCATCTCTGCAGCTTCCCTTTGCCCTTCAGCTTTTCACAGGTTGTGGGAGCCACTCTCTGAGAGTAAGGCAAGCAAAAAGGCCCCCTTGCTGAAGCTCTTCCGCTTGCTCTGGGTTGGCATGCAGGAAAATAGGGCAGAGTCGCAGCAGTTCATTACTTTTCTGTTCCCTGTGTACCTCTTTGATGACTTCAATGAAGTCTGCTCTCTTGATCTTCCTCCCGTCCATACCAGCCTTCTTGAATATGTCCACCATGCTCAGCTTCTTTTTGTGCAGGAGGTTATGCAGCGTGCCAAGAGCCTGGGGGTATGGTGCGCAAACAAGGGGAATGCTACCCTTCTTCCGGGGCTGGCTACATTTTTGTGGTGAATGCTGAAAAGGATTAGAAAATACCCTGAGATCACCATTATCCAGGATCACCACGCCCATGAGTGTGGCATCAGCTGGCGTAAAGCAGCGTCACTCTACTGATTTGACAGCAGACGCTTTCTCCCACGCCCTTCCGTACTTACGTCCAGGCTGTCAGTCACGGCTGATTTGACAGCAGCCCTCCTGTCTGCTCTGCATGCCTTTATTCTTTGCCAGCACCTTTTTTCTTGATTGCTGAGGGAAGGTTTTTGAGTCAGCCATTTTTCAATGTCCCCTAAGCTTTCCAGCTCAGTTCGAAACTGCCTCCTCGCCTGAATCCAAGCCTCTGCCGTTTGTAGACCCTCTTCTGTATCAGAGGTGGTCTCTGCGGAGCTCAGGCTATATTCTTCCTCCCGGGGCAGCTGCAAGACAGACAAATGACAGAAATCCGTGGCCCACCTTGGCTTCAAAAAGGGAGAAGCCGGTCTTGCCACAAGTGGAGCAAAAATAATGCGACACCTGGATTTGGATGGCCCACACCTACTTGCTTTTGGTTTAAAGGCAAAAGTTGGATACATATTTCTCCAATGGCATCGTTGGAAACCATGCTCCAAGACCACTTCTGGCTTGACGTCAGTCAAACTCTCGATCACAGCCTTGCTGCTCACGCTGGTACTTTACGCAACAACAGATGCACTTCTTGCAGAATCGAGAGTTGGGGTCAGGTGGATATGGTGGTTTCCAAAAAAGGCAGCAAGGCCATCACAGAACAGTACAGAAACATGCATGGCAGGACGTGGTCAAAAACGGCGGCCTCCGTGTGTGTAGCGGGCAGGGGCCTCCGGTTCTGACGTGCTTCTGGCTGAACTGGGAGGTGTGGGGTGGGGTGGAGACAGGGCCGTCAGCAAACCGTAGAGCAGCATGAAAACAGGTGGATCCTGCCATGTCACAAAATGCTGGCTCCCTGCCACCAAGGAACAGCTGAAATAACATGTCATGTTTACCTAGAAGGAGGGCCCAGATCCCCTGAGCTGACTGAGGGATCACAAAGCTGTGCACATATCTCCCGCTGCTTGGAGAAGAGCTTCAGGTGGAGTGGGTCTTCGTGAAGGCAGTGTCTCTGGAGGCCAAGTGTCCTGGCCTCATATTGTCCCACTCTGGTCCTCACCCTGGACAGCTGCTCTTTATTTTTGTTTTGTTTGTGATTTGCGAATGGAGCATATGGACCATACTACTGCTGCCAAAGCGTGGGGGGGGAAGGTAGCCACTGTCAGTGGTTTCATGTTGATGCAAGTTTTGGCGATAATGACACTGAAATTAAGACGTTGTTACTGGCACCTTCAGCTGTTATTGGAGCCACACAACACAACCTGGGATCAAGCGCAGAGCTTGCATCGAACAGGGAGATAAAACTAATTCTGAAGGAAAAAGGTCTTCATGTATAAACTGTTCATTGAGACTGCAATCTCACTAAAACCGTTTCTTCATGTTTAAGCATAAATTACACTGACATAATGTTGCCTCAAGCCTTCAAAAGACTGATTAACAAATAAGAAGGCAGTGATAGCTTAAAGAAAAAAAAACTAAAACATGAGAAGTGTGATATGCTTGATATTAAAGGACTGTTTAGATTATGTGTACTCAATGTAAAGTTTATCTAGTTTAAGATTCTGCTCACAATAGAGAATGCTTAAGGAGTGTTTGGATAATAGTCAAGGCACCAGATAACAGACATTTCAGAGTCACAGACTTGCTAATTAAGGACATACATCCTCCTCTGGCATTGAGAAAGGAGGAGATGGCAAAAGAAACAGAGACCCTGGTGTCCTCAGATGATGCATGACCATAAGAGGACAAAAGGAGTAGGGGTATTCTTCCCCAAATGACCACCAAAGACACCCAAAGACCACCAGAGCCCCCATAGAAGAGCAAGCGTAAAAGACTCTGGGATGATTGCCCAAGACAACAACACATCATGCTTGCTCAACATAATGAATATGCAATAGTTAGAATCATAGAATCATAGAATCATTTAGCTTGGAAAAGACCCTCAGGATCATCGAGTCCAACCATCATTCATGCCCACTAAACCATGTTCTGGAGTACCTTGTCTATGCACTTTTTTAATACCTCCAGGGATAGTGACTCAACCACTTCCCTGGGCAGCCTATTCTAATGTCTGGCAACCCTCTCAGTAAAGAAATTTTTCCTAATATCCAACCTAAACCTCCCTTGCTGCAACTTGAGGCCATTTCCTCTCATCTTATCACCAGTCACTTGACAGAAGAGACCAGCACCCACCTCACTACAACCTCCTTTCAGGTAGTTGTAGAGAGCGGTAAGGTCTCCCCTCAGCCTCCTCTTCTCCAGACTAAACAGCCCCAGCTCCCTCAGCCGCTCCTCATACGAAACCTGGTTAGGTGGAACATACGTATTGGATAGGTGCGGTGTTCTAACTGCAGTGTGTTAAGTATAGACTGAAAACCTCAGTAGGTGCGCTCCATTTGTGGAAACCTTCCACCTTGCACCCTGGCCAGAATAAAGTGATGTCTCCTCTCTAAACATACTGTGTGTGTTTCGGCAGTTACTTTCTGATCAATAGCAATAAGGCTTACACACTGGCTTAAAAATCCTTTAGTGAACAACAGCTGCTGTGAATCACTTTTGTATTTAGTTGGGCTAAAGAGCTAAGAGTGGCAATGCACTGCTTTAATCCGCGTGTGTAGGTTAGATTAAAACCCAACTTCGCGCCAAACTCGCCTGAATTTTCCCGTGGGGCGAGACGGGCGCTTCCTGTGGCAGCGCTGCGCACGGCCCGTAGTGCTGCGTACCGCAAGGCGAGCCTTGTCCCTACGTTTGCACACGGCCCCTTGGCGTGCGGAGGAGGTGGGGCGAGCAGAGGCTGCGCCCGGTAGTGCCAGAGGGTGAGGGGAGTCGGCTGGGCCGCGTACGGCCCGTGCAGTAGTGCTATTCTCGGGCGTGAGGGTTGTGAATGGTTCCTCACCTTCTGTAGTGTTTTGGCCCTGCCTATGCTGTTCTTGACTTTTGTCTCAGTTTGTGGGTGGCCTTTATACCTTGAGGAGGCAGGTTCTCTTTTCTAGGGGTGATAGTGCTGGGAAGGGGCTCCACTATTTCTGCATTTCTCTCAAAAGTGCTGAGCTCAGCCATGTACTGAGATTGGGTGGGTTTGTGGAGGCTCAGCTGAGGGGCGGCTCAGTTCCTGCATGGTCCAGTGCCGACCTCCTGCTTAGGAAAGGCATTTTCCATGTCCTTGGGCATAGATGCATTTCATTTTTACAGATGGTGGGGAAAGCTTGTCTTGTGGAGTGAGGCTCACGGTGCTGAGGGTTGAAGGCTTAATGAAAACATGGCTCAACAAAAAGAATAGCTGGAGAGGGGTCTGTTTCTCCAATACTCATTGAAATTACAGAGAAAAACAACCCAAGCCTGGAGGTGTTAAGGTGATGGCTCAGCTTCAGCTGGAGGTGACTTAAATGTGGGGAGCCTCTTAGGGTCCTTTGAAAATCTGTTAGGCTGGGTGCTAGTTAGTACTTCAGAGCATTGCTTTCAAAGGCTCATGTTTCATATAAATAGGCACACAATATTCGAAGTGGTGCATACTGCAACCTTGGGGGAGGTCTGTGCTGGTGTGAAAATCAAGAATCTAATGCTGGTGATTAGATGAACAATCCTGCTCTGCTTCCTTTAAATTATGGGGTTTGTTTGAACTGATACAGATTAATTGTGCAGGAAGTGTTTGTAGATTCAGATACTGACTTGTTAAAGCTGAGTAGCTACAGTCCGGGCTCACATGCACTTGTGAATGGTGGTCATACGTGTGTTAATACGGATGTTTTATTAACAGACAGAAGAGTATCTGCAAAATGGCAACTGCTCAGAAGCAAAGGAATTGTGTGGTATGATTTTCTTGTGTATTTCAGCACAGTATATTGTTTGAATTGGAAAAGTCAGTGGATTTTAGCTGAAATAGTGCACCCAGCTGCTCTGTATTATTTCTTCACTTGAAAATTACAGGCTAATTCAGTCTTTTAACTATGAATAAAGATGCTTAATAGCAAAATAGTTTGAGTTTGAACTTTGTGGTCATGCACTTGGTAGAAATCAGCAATGTCCTAAAAATATAGTTACACCAAGTGTTAGGAATATGCTTAACTTTATAAATAATGAAAGTCATACTTTTCAATTAATTTAAAATGTTAAGCAGGCGTTGTACCAGATTGTAGACTGTACAGGTTTGTTGTTGTGGACAAAGATTAATTCTTTTCTTTCTCTAACTTTCAGAGTGCAGTTGTATTTCCTAACAAAATATCTACTGAACAGCAATCCCTGATGCTAGTGAAGAGGCTCCTGGCAGTAGCAGTATCCTGCATTACGTATCTGAGAGGAATTTTTCCTGAAAGTGCCTATGGAACAAGATACATGGATGGTAACAGGCTGTTTTCATGATACTTTGCAAAATCTGTTGTCACAGGGTTGTTAAGAAGTTACTGAGTGTTTTTAAAGCCACTTGGTCTTCTTAACTAAAGACAATAGCCATTTTCAATGACTGTAATGGAAACTTCACCAATACATTCATTGTTGAATTTTGTTAGGTAGTGGTGATGCTAAATCATCAAAACTATGCCTGCACCTGTTGGTAATGTTAATTTCAGTCTGCTTTTGATATATACTTTTAGGGAATGAACTTCACTTTCTTAGCAATGTAGTTTCATTTTGTCCTAAGTAAATATGTATGTATATATTCTTTTTTTGAGATGTCTGTGTCAAAATTCTGAGGGAAGACAAGAACTGTCCTGGCTCTACTCAGCTGGTGAAATGGTATGTTAGTTACACTGCATATATAACACTTCCATAGTGTGTCAGTTCTGAAAGATACCTTTCTGGCTGCTTGCAGGTACAAAGAAAAAAGTTCACTTGCTGTGAGTGAACAACTGCTCAGGCAGTGCTTTTAGTGCATGGTATTTATTATGTTGACAATTTTTTTTTAAATGGAAAGTCAAAATGTGTGTGTTTTCAGTGGAGATGTAATTGACTTGTACAGTCATGTTTCTAGAAGGGCTTACAAGTTGGTGCTTAGTAAAGCACACATCTTTGTTTACAGAGTGATTATACTTGACGTTTATTTTCTGTGGGTGTATATGCGTGCTCAAGGGTGCACGTAAATGCAAAAATCTAACCAGTAGTTCGTCCCTAGTTGAACGGGAGATGCAGTGTTACCATTTTGCATCTTGAATTTAAAGATCTTGCTCTCACACTTGTATAAGAAAGCGGTACTGTTGGCCTTTATATTCAAAGGCAGAGTTGTGTCTGCAAATGATAGTCTATCTGCTTGTACATTCACACAGTTGAGTGTATGTCACTTGGGACTAGAGGTATTTATTTTTATTTTCTTTCTGTTCACAATAACTGAGATTTGTTCATGGCTGCTCTCCTTGTTGTTTAGAAAAGACTATATAAGGCTTTTGGCTTATATACACATTCCTATTTTTTGTTATCTCTATAAAAGTCATCTTTGTTCTTTTCACACTTCTACCAGTTGTAGTACAAGGTAAGGCATCAGAAATGGTGCTGCATTCAGGAGAGGGGGTTTGCAGCCGCTGTCGGTGTTGAGGTGTTCAGAGATGTAGGTCTGAGTTCTGATGTTAAAGGTGAAATTAGTCATCCACACTTTGTCCACATGCCGTCACTAAGAGAGAGGGGGTAAAAAGGCTTCCTTTACTGTAACCTGGAATTTCTTAATTGATCTTCTGTAGTAGAGGAAACTGAAGCAGTGCCAAGTGCATTCCACCTTACCCTCATGCGTCAAACATTAGCAAGGGCAGTGGTGTGGCAGCGTGTGGATGCTGACAAGGAAAAGCTCCCTGGTTTTTGTTGAAAGGGTGTGTGCTACCTTTTTGGAGTTTACAGGTGAGTAGCCTTTCTTAACTCAGCATCGTGTACACACCAAAACCAATTTTTGCTTGTTGACTATATTCTAAAGAAATGTTAGAAAAAAATTAGGGTAAGTTTTGGTTCACTGTTTGACTGTTGTTTACATGTTATATAAAAAGCAAATTGCAACTTCTAAATAAAGGCAATAACACTCCTTTGTGCTTCAGAGATGTTGGTGTTCAGCTGAAGAACTTATTTGTAAACTGATTAATGAATACATGTGTTAAAAGGTGTTTGAAAAGGGTAGGTGTACAGCTGCATTATGTTTTTACTGATAAATTACTTACAGATTATATTTTTACTTATTCTGCAAAGAAGTTAGGATGATTAGGTGTTACAAAGATAGTAATTGCTTGTGTCACTACTAATAAGATAGAATAATGGAATAAGTATTATTTATTGCTGTAACATAATATTAAGAAGGCTAAACAAGAATTTCATTTTTTGGGGACTATTTTATGTAGTCAGAAGCAAAGCAAATGGAAATTATTAGTAGATGGACAATATGATTTGATTTTTGCAGGATGTTAGGATGCTACGATGCCTTGCAGAAGAAATACGTAAGTCTTCCAATACAATTTAGCTATTTTAAATGTATTGAAACATTCATTTATGTAAGTCCATTAGCTGCCAGTGTAATTACAGGATTTGGGAATGGCTGTGCTTTAATATGTTAAAACAGTTAGCTACAATGTGGGATGCACAGACACTTCAGGATAATATTCTTTGTAAACAAAACCACTTAAAGTCAGGGATACGTAGGCATTTGCTTCTGCCAGTTGAGGAAGTCCTTTCTTAAACAGATAAAGATTTAAGTGTATGAAGAGGTTTTTCTTGAAACAGGCCTGAGTTGCCTATATTGCTTTCCAGAGCTAGAGAAACAAAACAGTTTGGTAAGCAGAAATGGGCTATGGAATACATTTAATGTTCTTTTTCTTTCTCTAATTATGTTTCTGACAGCTGAGAATGATTGTCCTGGCAGTAAGTATCTTTCAAAAGTAAGGTATGCCTTTTTTAAGGTAGATGCTTAAAGATATGTACAGTTCTTACTCTGTTTCCTCTCTTTACTTTAAAAATACAGGTCTATACCCATCCAGAAGATCCTCAGGTAAATCTGCTAGAATATTTTACTGGATGACTAATGATAGTACGGATATAGTGAAATGTGTATACAAGCAATAGTATCACATTTAAAAAAAAAAAAAAGACATCTTAATATCTAATGTAAGAATCACTAGAGCTAATCAGAATTGCCACATAGTGAATTGCCTTTGAATATCTAGTGTCAGGTTATTCTCAGGCCAGTACAAGAAACCACAAGTGTTGTTGCAGAGTTAAATGCCCGTAAAGATGCATTGTTCTAACTCTGTATAACAAATTTCTGGAACTTCTTTGTGAAAAACATGGTATGTTTTAACTGACCACTGGGTGTCACCATGTCTGTTACATGTGTGAAACATTTTCATAGTGATTAAAATTTGAATGAGTATTTCATTCTGAAAACTTAAGCTGATGTTTCAAAATATTTTATCATGGCGATTCCTGGAAAATAATGTAGATCATCATTTTTATTTGATGACAATTATATACATTAATACTGTTAATTGTTACAGCATTAGAAAGCTGTATTCAGTGCATGTAAGTGGATCAGACAGGAGTTGGGCTATCATTGTTTTCTTTAAATGCAAGGTTAATAGATTACTAGACAGAAGCAGCAGCAGTAGTAGTTTGCTTGACAGCTGATAGTTTAATAATTACTGAACTTGTTTGCAGACAATTACAGAATGTTACCACTTCAAATTCAAGTACACCCACAGTGGGCCACTCCTGGATTTCAGCAGGTACTGTCGCTGTGATTTTACTTTGCTCTGTGGTTTTACAGTCCATTTCCATACACCTGAATGTAAAAGCTTTGGATTTTATCTGTTTGGTGTTTCCTTTTTTAATTCTGGATCTTAAGACTAATTTTATCAACCTACACTATTAGCTTAGACTTAAAATACAATGAATTGTTTTGTGAGATTATGGTCATATTTTTAAATATCCACTCAAAAGGTGATTCTTAGTGTCAGAGTCCAATACTCTCTGATCAGGTTTTTTAAGATATTCCATGAGTTGAGGGTGAAATGTTTCATATCAGATTTACTTATCTGAAGATACTTGATGTTACGTGGGATTTCTCATTTAGCAGAGATGATACAAAATACACTGAAAATGCAATACAAATGTAAGCTATGCTTATCAAAGCATTGCTATTGCAATACACAGTTCAGTCACGATACCAATGTGATTCCCGTTACTGGTCTCTATAATACATTCACGGTCATGACATGGGGCATCCCCAGTCACAGGGAAGGAATACATGGGTTGAAGCCAGCTCCAGCCCGTTGCTCTCTTCAAAGTTCTTCTATTAGTTGTTTAGTTCTTATACTCCGGACTGAGCCACATATTCACTCTCCCCATACTGGTCTGGCTAACTCAAGCAGACATTCATGCACTTCTGATGAACTTGGGGAGAAACATTTACACTACCAGTTGATCCACTCAACTGTGATAGTAGTTGATCCACTCAACTGACATAGCTATTTATCTAAAATGAAGGCCATGGTCAGGTCCCCTGTGTGTTGAGATAAAGTCAGCTTTCTTTGCAACAGCTGTGATGGCCTGCGTTACTCCCTGAGCTTCATGGGCACATCACCCTCGCCCACCTCCACTGAGTCTTCTTCTGTTGTAGGGGTTTATTGGTCAGTCACAGCTGCAAGGAAATGGCTTATTTTAAGACAATTGAAATGTAGCAAGTTCATACCTAACAAACTTCTCCCAGCTTTCCTCCTGCATAAAATGCTTTTTAAATTAAAAAAAAAAAAAAAAAAAAAAGGCTGCAGTGCTGCAGACCTAGGTCCCTTGGGCTGCATTTAGTTACTTACCTCTGAAAGAAGTTGTAAGTCATGTAAAAAACACTGGTGGAAGAGGATGTGACTCTCAGCCACACCAGGTTTCCTTAGTGTATTAGCATAAATTCATGCCAGACTAACTTGGAAATGTAAGGCATAAGCCTACTTCTCTGACACCCTGCAGGGAAGGAGATAACCATCTGCAGAGGGGTGAGACATTTGAAACCATCACAGTTTAAGGGTATGATTCCAAAAGATAGGGTTACCCAATGAAATAACTCACAGTTGCTTGCCTTGCATTGGCTGTTCAGGTCCTCGGGTGCCTCTCTAAGCTGTGTGGCTGTGAGGAGCAGGGGAGTAGAGGGAGAGCATTTTTAGTGGCATTAAGGTAGGATTTAGGTCACCTGCTGGCAGAACAGGAGCATGGAAATGTCAGAATGCCAAGAGTCACTGAGGCATGCATTTTTTTATCAGTAACCATTCTTGTCAAAGTCAATAGTGTTACTTTTTTTATTTAAGGGAAACAAGTATGTAAGACTTCTCAGAATTGGAGCTTTGAAAAGTACCTACTTTTTTCTTTCTTTCAGATAAGGTGTCTTTTAGGCATTGTGTAATGTAAAATACAGTAGTTGGTCACAGCTGCTGAACCATAGTGCTTTCATGATGTCCCTGGCTCAGGATTTGATCTTCCAAGGGGCAGAGAACATGCAGGTCACTTAGTATTAGGAATTGCAGTGCATGTGATCTCAGACCTTAGGCAATAAATGTGATGTCTGCTTCTGACACTCATTGTCTGTTAAACAGTCGTCTGTCAATACTAGAAGCAGCTTACTCTGTTTAAAAAAAGTCTGAATACTTTGTCTATTTTTAGTAAGAATAAAAGGAATGATTCCACGATCACCTGTGCAGACACCAGGAAAGCAAGTGTCCTCCTCATTCGCAAGATTTATATTCTGATGCAAAACCTGAGTCCATTACCAAATGATGTTTTCCTGACTATGAAGCTGTTTTATTACGATGAAGGTAGTATTTCCATATTACCTTGATTTATCAACTGTGTTCAGACTTTGAAAACAATTCAAAGAAATGCTTTAATGGATAGTCTCTATGGTTGCTGGGAACCTGTTAAATGATGTTATTTTGCATGTCTCTGCATGTCATGTTTCTCATGACAATTTCTAAAACCCAAGGGGAACAGATTTGATCTTGCTATGGGAACACAGTCTTGTCGTTGACTTCACTGGAGCAAGGATTTCAGTGTGTTTTAAAAACAAATCAAGTGTTCCTGATTATGTTAGGATGTAACATGTTTGCCAGACTAGTTCTAGTTTAGGTGACTATTTAAAAGTCTAGCTCTGCTTTCACAATGTATTATTGCTTTATAATGAAAAATCAGAGCTTCTAGCTCATCTCTTTGCATGTATAAACTGTTTCAAATAGCATTAATTGGGTTTTGCCTGTTGAGTAGGGGAAAAAGAACTTCATTTACTACAAGTTGAATATTGATTATTCCCCTCCCCACACACAACTTTTTTGGAGTAGCCTCTTTTCCCCTTTTTTAAAGGGGAAAAGAGTCTTTTTGCTGCACAAGTTAAACTTAATTTTACAAGAATGTGTTTCATTCTAACACATTTAATGAATTCTTTTCTGCAGTTACACCGTCTGATTACCAGCCTCCTGGTTTTAAGGAGGGTGAATGTGAGGGGATGATATTTGAGGGGGAGCCTATGTATCTGAATGTGGGTGAAGTGCCAACGCCTTTTCATATGCTGAAAGTTAAAGTTACAACTGAAAAACAACGAATGGAACATGTTGATAAAAGCATCCTAAAGCATGGAGAGACTGATGTGCCTCTCCAGGTGCTCAGAGTGGACAAAGATGATCCAGAAGAGGAGAACCAGGACATGAACGTAAGAGCGCAAATGTTTTATGTAGCTTGTTGAAATTTTTTGTGATTTATAGTCTAGAAAAGGGCCATTGTTTTACTGCGTGTCTTACTATAACATTAATAAAAACCTGTGTTTCCAGATGTATTTAAGCAAGACAATATGTCTTCAGTACATTTTTGCTTTAATTTTACTGCTGTAGTTAGCAATCTGTCATTCTTAAAGCAGTATTGAACAAGTGTATCCGCATAATGCCTGTCAGCAGCAGCAGCATTGTTAGTAGTCGTGTCTCTGCGAGACTAGAGAGGAGCAGCAGGGTGAGAAGCAGAGGGGCAGCTTCGTTCTGTGGGTACAGGTGCCATTTGTTCAGCTCCATGCACAGGACACAGGTGAAACCTCCCTGGAGCTGTCCCATACTAGTCCCAAGTGAGCTGCTGCAGCCAGGCGGTATTGACTGGCAATAAATTTGCTCTGGGATCCTCTTGTATGGCAGTGTACATACAGCTAGTGATGCCACAGCTAAAGTTAAAACAAACCCAATTCTGTATTGGGATTTTTCCCTGGGGAAATTGGCCCAGAAAAAAGCACAAAGCGAAGCTTGCTGAAGGCACGAATGTGTGACAGACTTGTGCATCCTGCTGCTGATGGTAGAGCGCCTGAGATGGCTCTTTGGACTGTGTTTGTGCAGGCTTCAGCAATTGGAGGCATAGATTTCTGGGGTCAGTTCAGGCTGGCAGCAAATACCTTTAGTCATGTTAGAAAGTGCAGATATGTGTGCTGATCTATACTGTCCATAGGTGAGATGGAGGCAGAGCTTCAAGGCCTTTGGCTGCTTATTTTCACAGCTTACTCTGGACCTGTCTGCCCTTTTCTCTTACTGCATACATGGAGCATTTTCATAATTGCGAGTGAACATTTTTAACTTTAGTTTTAATAGGTACAAGTTCTAGCAAAGCATTTTTGTTGGTATGAATCTTGGCAAACTGAGTTTCCTCAATCAGCATTGGTAGGGAGGCCTGTAGGTGATGAGATGGAAATAAACCCCTTGGCCCTCTAAATCTGCATATGCCTCTGAATTGCTGTTTCACAGGCAATAGGAGGGTGGTAGTTGATGAGCTGATAGTATTCTTTCAATATCAATTGTTACAATTTTAGTATTTTTTACAGATGTTTTTCTCGGTAGTTGAATTAAATGTGCGCTTGCATTAATAATTAAATAATGCTGAGCTAGTTTGTACGTTCCATGTCAGATTCAATTATTTCAATACAGTTTGTTCCACTGAGAATCCATCTAAAGCTCTGGTCCTAAGCTTCTGAGTACAAACCCTCTTCCTTATTTGTCTGAAGTGAGTGATAGACCTTTCTCTTAATCTAGGAAGATCTTGTCTTGGATAATAAAGTAGAAGATAGGAATAATGTACATATTGCAGAAACTCAAGGTAACGTTTACATATATTTTTCAAGTCTTCAGTTTGTGCCTCTTTTTCCTGATGTTACTAAAACGAAAACTCAATTTTCTGACATAGACCCCTATATTAAAATTTACATTCTATTTTCTTCACATACATTGCTATGCCTTTATTTTCTAGTGTGGCTTTGTTCTGTGAAGCGTTTGGTTAGCACATGCACATTTTCACGTTTGTGTTCTAAAAGCCTGATTTTTTTTTCCATTTTATCAGATAAGCTAAATTTAATGGGTTAAATATTTAGAAACTAATTTTGCTGTTTGATTTTTCTATTATTGTTGTTGCTGTTGTTTTACTAACATATTTAATTTCCATATGAAGCTTGCAGAGGTGTTTTGCTCTTGAGTTCATTATTGCAGACTTGAGAAGCAGAATTCTCTGTTCAAAAAGTGGTCCAGGTCTATTTTTCTTTAAATCACAGCTGTTTGGACTATATCCTCACAGCTTCAGTCACTAAGTTAGTTTAGCAGAAATACCACTTTTAGCAACCTTTTTTCCTTAAGCTCTGACTGTAGTAGGACCATGGTCTGATTCTGCAATGTATACATGCTTCAATCTGTGTGGTTATGGAGGAGTTGAGACTGTCGGGGCTTGTGTACACAGAAGAGTTTTTACTTTGTGATAGACTGAATGATACCCATGTAAAAATACCTATACATATGATGCATGTTCTTCTGTACAAAGGAAGTTGTTCATTACTGTGGTGTGCTATTCCTGATACAATCAGTAGCTTCATCTCAAAATATATTTTGTTTTATGAATGACTGTATGATTATGTCTGTGCTGCTGGCTATTTTTGTGCCTTTTCTAGCTGCTTACTTTCACAGCTTACTCTGGACCTGCCTGCCCTTTTCTCTTACTGCATACATGGAGCATTTTCATAATTGCAAGTGAACATTTTTAACTTTAGTTTTAGTAGGTACAAGTTCTAGCAAAGCATTTTTGTTGGTATGAATCTTGGCAAACTGAGTTTCCTCAAGTAAAATCCTAATGCTGTAAAATCTGTCAATGTAAAACTACACAAACAATGTGAGTAGCAGCAAAAAGCAAATTCCAGCTGGAAGCCTATCAGGCAGCACTTCTCAAAAAGGTACCAAAAACATTTACTTCTGTTTTACTTGAAAAAAAGAAAAAAAAAAAGTTTTCATATAACAACTTCAATAAGCAATTGAACTGAGAGTTCTGCAGAGAGTACAAATAATTCTATGTTTTGGAAGCACTCTGAGGACTCTTAACACTGCAAGGCAAAGCTGCCTTCTCCCTTGTTGTCAAATAAACAGTTATGCCCTTGCCACTATGCAGGACATTAGGAAGTACCTGCTTATCCTTTCTGATGAAAACCAGCAGCACCTCTCGTTGGATTTTTTTCTTAGCCTTTATAAATAGATAGTTTCTGCGCTGTTTACTTACAATCATATAAGTGTCCTCCACTGTAAGCTCTGAATGCAGAAGTGCCAATAAAATAACTGCCCTGACTACACCATCCTGATTGCAGCTGCTACCAGAAATATGCCCTGGAAGCACTCACTCTTTTTTTTTAATCAGTGCTCCAAGATGTGGACCCAGACCATCTCCAGTTCAAGACATGAGACAGCGAACTCTGTCCTCAGGGATCTCTGTGAGCAGAAGCTTCCCTTTAAGAGTTTAGAGAAACTGGGAGGAAAAGCAGAAGATGATTTATATTCAGATTCCCCAAGATAGCGCGGGGCTCCAAGGTTGAACTTTGCTACCAAATGAACAGAATGAATTGCTGCTCGTTGATCTGCTCATCTTGGAGATGCTGTGTAGGAAGCATCCAGACAATACTGCTACCCATTTGCTGTACATAAAGCATTTCAAACATAGCAAAGAAAGATGAAAGGAGGAACTAAGTACCCTTTTTGGAAGAAGATTAAGTAGAGATGGTGTAGACAAGTATGCTCAGAAATGCTCTGATATGCTGATGTAAAATAGGATAGCTAAAGGAACACAGTTCTCGAGACTGTGAAGTAAAAAAACAGGCTTTATGACCAAAATCGAGGGTGGGGGGTGCAACCCTTTATTTGAATGAGAAGCCTATGTAAATTTTTTTTTTTTTTTTTCTGTAGCAGAGGTAGAGGCTTCTGTGGAGCTAATGAATATATGGCACTCCTAGAAGAAATGCCCATTAGTGCTGCTGCTTGCTCTGTTTGCTCTTCTTAATGCATTTCCCTAAAGTTGCATCTGCTTTGAAATATAACTCTGGTTCTGCAGACTTCAGAAACACCAATTTTCCATAAAAACTTCCAGACGCATTGCTTTCCACATAACTATAAAAGTGGCAACTGTGTCAGTGCTGAGGCTTTTGGTCCTCCCAACCTGAACAAGACTAGCAGCTTGTTGGGGCTACCATGGTGTCTGAGTGCTTGCGGAGGCAGCTGGACAAAGGAAGTTGAGCCTGGATTTTATTTTTTTTAGAATGGGTTGGAGTGCCCTGTCATTCAAGCCCAACACTGAACAGGCTGCGCTGCATATTTAAATAGTGACATTAATGTTGGCTGTGTTTTTTTCAGAAATAAAACATGCAACTTTGCAAAAACAGCTAACATTTCCATGCTGTTCAAAAATGATCATGTAAGTGTGTAGGAAACAGCATGTGTAGATCAGCATGCTTATCTTGGCAATGGTAGTAGGCTGCAGAACTGGAATAACCACATAAAGCTGTATCTGGTGCTTTTAGAAATTCATAGAAGTTCCAAAACCATGCAAAAATGCAGTGAATTGCTTGTCTTGTGGAGTTGCTATGATGTTTTATTTACAGGAACTACAAGACACAGGAAAATGCATTTTTCACCCTGAAATTCTTCAGTCATTTCCACAGCTTAAGCACAGTCATCTTGAACCAGTTCATGCTTATATCTGTATCCTAGAAAAAAAAAAACCAGTATGGATTAGAAACAACAGCAACAAAAAAAATCTCCAGAACTGACTGCTCATTCTTCATGGCCTGTTCATGCACCTGCAGGCAGTGACAAGGGAACTGTAGCTACAGGAACTGCAGCCAAAGTTGCTCAGTTGTGTGTGGTTGGGTTACAAAATGGGAGCTGTCTGCTGGCAGTGGGTTCAGAATATGCAGAAGCTGTGCCAGAGTGGCCCCACAGAGCCGTTTGCCTGTTCTGCAGTGCAAAACGGGCTCATGAGGCTTTTTACTTGGAAGCAAATCCCAATGTAGGTGAGCCTTTAGCAGTACAGTGTACATATGAGTACAGGGATCAAGCCCACTCTTCCGAAGATCCCTGTGTGTAAATCTGTACTACTTACCGTAAGCATCTCTTGCGTGCCTGTCATAGGAAGTTGTGATAGGAAATCGCTGAATTAAAGATGTAAGAGAGTGTAATGCTTGGTGGTGTTAATGACTTGCTTGCACATAGAGAGTTAGAGCCCTTTTGAAGCACCTGTTCCCTGCAAGTGCATGTGTTCCTTGTGGCAAAACATCAGTGTTAAGAGGCTGCTAGTGTGTTGTCAACAGTGTGCTTTATTATTTAACTCTTTTATAGAACCAAATTTAACATGTGAAGAAGATGAAGTTACAAAGGCTGGAGGGAACCAGAATCTATATGTTTCTAATCCTCAGGTATAAAAACTGCACTCTGTCGTCTTAAACTTGTACTAAAGCTAGTACTAGCTAGTACTAGCTTCACTTGTACTTGTGAAGCTTCTTCCCTACTTTGAGTGATTAATAGGTAATCTGCTAAAGGTTTATTTACCACAGTCGGTATTTTCAGTAATAAAATGCCTTTACATTTTACTTTTCGGTGTTTTACAAAAACAGTTAATATTTTAAAGTAATCAAAATCAGTAACAAAAGGCTGTTCCTCTGTGGTACAGTTTTCAAACCAAACAGATGGTCTGACTGTTATTAAGAGAAATGGAAACGTAATTTCCATGTTTATGAACTGCTATAACTAAACACTCTGCCTAAGAAATTTCTCTGCTAATTCTGACAGACCAGAATTTGTTTAAAGGTTGATGAAAACTTAAAATGCAGGTTTATTACTCAGACTTAAAACTCAGGCTATATTCCTTGCATATAGCAAAATGGTACAATTTAAATGTGGAGGACTACTTCAAACATAGGTCCTTAAGATTTCTTAAAATGGAATAGCCCTAGGTAACTGTGAGTGACTTACCATATAAAAATAACTGATGCTTTGATCTGTTGACACATTCAGCTGTAAATAGTGCTGTTGACTTCAATGGGTATACTCCTGTATTTAAATTTCAGCTCAAATGCTGTGGTGAGCAGAGCCAGAGCTCTTTGCACGCTACAGCACTGAACCCTGCTCTAGCCTCTAATATATATTTTTTTACTGCTGTCACAAGGCAACATCTATTTTGTGATTTTTAGGTTGATCATTTGGCAAGCAAGACGTCTGAACTTAATGTCTCAGAGAGCAGGACAAGAAGTGGAAAGATATTTCAAACCAGCACTGTTAGTACTCTTTTTTCTCTAGTTCTGTTCTTTCTATTTCTGTTCTTCTTTAAGCCTTTTTCTGTTCCAAACAGTGAATAAACTCTAAGCTTTAATACATTTCATGTTGACAGAATTAAATTCTCATCACTTCTAAAATTCCCATTAAATTCAACACATTTGGATTCTTAGTGTCTAAAAAAATTTGGTTCCAAAGAGTTAAAAGCTGAGTGTGGATGTTGTTAACACAGGTTGAGAAAGATTGTTTAGGATTGATCTATATCTTCTTGGTAATGTGTTTAGCCAAATTCCCCCTGGTTTAATACATTGTCGATAGGAGTGTGTGCCAGCAGAGATCCCCCAGACCAGTGTACAGTATGCTTGCTAGTGATTTTACTTGGAAAATACAAGGCCAAAATTTTAACCTCAGCTCTATGACTCACTCATACCAAGAAAAATCCGTTATTTCTTTGCTTAATCACATTGCAGCAGATAAGTCTTGTAGTGGGCACTACTTGTGGGGAGCCAAATTCCTCCAGCCTTGCACAGGTGGATGGGAAGTTGTCTTCAGGGTAGAATTTGGCCTTTGAGGATGGCATTGGGGGCCCCCATCTGTCTGTTGCTGCTGCCTTTACCAACTCAGCTTGGTAGCCTCAGCTTTGTGAGGCTCTGGGGGGCCTTCACAAGACCTCAACATCTCTCTTACTTGTGAATGTTCAGGGTTACTGGTAGGTTCTTCTCAGAAAAAGCTGTGGGGTGAATAATAGCATTCTAGTAAGTGCTCTTCATTTAGAGTCAGGAGGGGAAATTACATGTCTGCCAAGGAAAATCATACCCTTCCTGTCCCCGCTCAGAAAAGTGCTTCGTTAATTTTTAGTGCAGTAGTTGTGTTAAGGATTCATAATGTATAGCTCAATTGTTGCCAATAGTTTTCTCCTAAACTAATAGTTGCCTTATTTCTGTAAAGGCTGATGGAAATCAAGCTTGGGACCATGCAAAATTAATTCATCAGCAGAATGTTCTAAAGAAATGCAGAAGAGAAATTGGTCTGTGTCTTAAAAATAGCTGTGTATGAAAGCTGAATGCGAAAAGGGCTATCAGTTTGCAGCAAATTCATGAAGCAGAGATGTTAAATTCAGAGTATAGAACTAGTAGATTCAGTCTTTTTGTAAAGTACTGCTTACTGCCGAATAAATTTTTTTTACTTCCAACCCAGGGTCATATGCAGTATTTTTTATGTTATTCACTGATGGGGGGGGGGGGGGGGGGGAGAGAACATAATTCTGTATGCTCACTATCACTATATCTTTCTTTTAAAAAAAGGTTTTGTTAATGGAACTTAATACTAGAATTTAAAGCACAGCAGAGCTAAAAAGCAGCGGTGCTTTTAAATGATCAAAAGCACAGCAGAGTTAAAGGCTAAATTGTCATCTTTTCACATGTGTGCAAGTCAGAAATAATGGGATTAAACTCAGTAAGGCAAGCCTGTCTGGTGCTGAGCCCCCTTTCCCATTGGTACGGGGCACTTGGCTGTTGTGCAAAGCCCTCCTGGTGCCGCCTGGCTGTGCACTGTCTGGAGTTGGGGCCACTGTGTTGGGTCCCAGATGCTCACGGAATTGGACTTCAGGTGTGTTGCCTCGGTGGAGGGGGAACAGCCTTCATTACCTTCTCTTGAAGCTGTGACACACAGGAAGTCCTGCCCTTACAGTACAAATACATCCCAGCCCTCCTTCAGTAATTTGGAGGGAGGGTCAATTCTGCCAGAAAAAAAAATCCAGATGTTACTCCAGGCTTAGCACCTCTGGGCAGGGACCAGGTAATAGCAAGGTTGAGCCAGATGCTTGACACGCAGCTCTCGATGCATCACACAGCTGTCTTGTTCAGGGTGGGCTTTTTCCATGTTAAACTTGCTAATACCATGGAGCAAGCCACAGTCTGTGCTGTGTGGCAACCTGTAATGCAGTATTTATTTTCCCTTGGCAGGTTCATCAGTTTGAGCTCTCATCTAGTCAAGATGTGCTGCCAAAAAGGAGAAAGATCAGTGAACCAAAGGAGCAGTTTTAGATAGCCATCTCCCCTGCTGTTCGTTTATAGAGTTCTTCTCCGTATCACTTCCATTTTGTTGTTTAATGTGAATGTTCATATTTAAATATCTTTCAGGGATCTTTTCTGTTCTATTTGTAGTCAAAACGGAGGGTATTTTAAGGAAAGAAAATCTGTGAAGAAGCCCAGCTGAAGAAATCAGAACTTATTTTTTATAGGAGGTCGGACCCCATCAGGAAAGAGAGAAGGTACCTGACTACTGATGTAATTGAGAAAATTTCTGTTAACAAAGGTGACTTGGGAGGTTTTGACTCCCTGCTTACAGTGTTTTTAAATCCTGATGGTGATTGTGTAATGTTCATTACCCACAACACAAAGTTTCATCAGTAACTTTGGGCTGTATTTCAAAGCTGAGGAACTCCTTGTCCAGAACCTGCCTTACGGGGCACAAAACCCCTCAAGTCTTGGGTTAATTTCCAGAGCTTTACGTGGCAGCTTGAGGAGGGCTCTGTTGTCAGTTACAGCAATATTACATTTTTTGCTTTTACTACTGGGACAGTTAGGGGGGCTTGATTCTTTGCATTTCTTCCAGACTGAAGGCAGCAGACCAGTTTGTAAAAAACCAAACATTCTTCATACCTTCAATTACGTATTTCATGCCAGAACGCAGGAATTTCTGTACAGCTGTGATAAAACATACGTATGTAATTACAAAGTCTTAATCTGTGGCAGGCATCTATTGTAACAGCATGAGATTATTTGAAGAACCCACATGTACTTAAAATGATTAATTGCAGAAGTTGGACATGGCGCCATTTCTTTTTCTAACAAAAAAATGTTAATTTTTCCTGTGCTGTAAATGAATTGGACTGAAGCTGTTTCTGCATGGTGAAGAGCTGCTGCCGTCTTTAGGTGGGAATAGCTGAACATTTCTTGACATTTTTGACTTCTAACTTAAGAATGTCTTTTTATCATTCCTCAGTTAAAACAATGTTAACATTTAGTTGCTGTGTATTTCTTTACCGCGTGGATTGGCATGCATACGTTTGGGGGCTTTAATGAAATGTGGGTAATACTTGGGAGCTCTAGCTCTGTAGGCTGCGGCTCCTTGGTCTTGTTCCAGCTGCTGGTTCTCTGGGGCTGACCCTGTATGGGATGATCAGAGCAGGGCTGTGTGGGCAGCAGGTCGGAGTGAGGCAAGAGCGAATTTGGCAAAAAAAGTTGAAATGGGGTTTGTTGGTGGAAGCAGCTGTGCGGGGCAGGCACTTGCTGAGGATGCGCATTTCTTTTGGGATCATCGCACTGAACCGGATCCCTGGGATTTAATTCGTGAGCACTGCTGGTGCCTTGGGTTGGTTCGATGAGGTTGGCTGCGTGACTGTTGATTAACGTGTTTATTTCTATAGGCTGAGAGAGTTGGGCTTGTTCAGCCTGGAGAAGAGAAGCTTCTGGGGAGACCTTCCAGCAGCCTGCCAGTACCTAAAGCGGCCTGCAAAGGGGCTGGAGAGGGGCTTTTTACAAGGGCACGTAGTGACAGGACAAGGGGTAATGGCTTTACACTGAAAGAGGGTAGATTTATATTAGATATAAGGAAGAAATGTTTTACGATGAGGGTGGTGAGGCACTGGAGCAGGTTGCCCACAGAGGCTGTGGATGCCCCCTCCCTGGCAGTGTTGAAGGCCAGGCTGGATGGGGCTCTGAGCAGCCTGCTCTAGCGGAAGGTGCTCTCCCCCCCCCCCCCCATGGCAGGGGGAGTGGAACTCGATGATCTTTAAGGTTCTTCCACCCCAAACCGTTCTGCGACTCCACAGCCGAGAGCTGCCCCGTCCTGCCGCCCCCTCGCCCGGCTCCGCGTGCAAAGCGGCGGAGGGGGGGGCGGGGCCGGCAGCCCCTCCACTCGCGCCGCCTTCCTCCCCAGGAGGAGAAGGGGGAGGAGGGGTGGTCCCACCCCCGGCCGCTGGCCGCGCTCATTGGAGGCTGCTGGCCGGGCGGGCTCCCATTCGCCGTCGCCGCGGGCCGGGCGGGGTTCCCGGAGCGCAGGAAGCCGCCGGGGCCGGCCGGAAGCTTTTCCTCTCCCTGGCCCCGAAGTTCGATTGCAGGGGGCGGAGCACGGGCGGTTTGGGAAGGACCCGCCGGGCAGGGGTAAGGTCGGGGGAAAAATGAACCAAAACAAGGGGTTTGTTTCTCAGCCCTCCGTGCGGGGGGGTGGCGGGGGGCACGGCCGTGTTTCCCCCCCCCCCGCCCCGCTTGCTGTTTTTGCACATTTCGCAGGGGAAAAGTTGTGGGATCTTGTTACTGGTGCGTGGGGTGCTCGCGGGAGGTTCGGGATTGGCAGCGTGGGAGCGCGAACCCGAGTGTGCAGCTTGTTATAACGTCCGTGAAAAGGCGAATGTCACCCGCGAGCGGGTCGCCCCGGGGGGAGGTGGGAAAGAGCCGTGCCAAGGCAGGCGCTGCTTCTGCATCGCCCTGGGACCGAGCCGGGTGTCCCACGTCCCGTGTGGGTGCGGGACCTCGTCTCTGTGGTGAGCGCCCGGTCGGGAGGTCTCCTGGATGCAAGGACTCGGCTGTGGCTCAGATCTGCCCTGCTCTCCTTGAATGCACGTTCATCTCCTCCAGCGCCTCAGGCGATGAACGAACGGCCGCTCACTATCAGTGACTCTTGTACAGCCATCCTGGGAGGGGTGAGCTGAAAATTCCTGGGTAGAAGGGACGAGTGTCCCTTGTCCTTGTCTGTGCCTCCCTGGAGCCTGGGTTTTGGGGCTTGGGGCTTAGCACTGTTGCAGTCCATAGTGTTTAGAAACGGGGCAGACCTCGGTTCTTTGTGTGCCCAGCTGGAGAGGGAGATGACGACGCTAACGCACCGAGGACGGCGTGCTGAGGCAGGAAGGAACTCGGACAAGAAGCCCAATGGTGAGGAAGATGTGGCTGCGGACAGAGACCTGAATGATGATGATCCTGGCGACTCCAAAGATATCCGCCTCACGCTCATGGAGGAGGTGTTGCTCCTGGGACTGAAGGACAAGGAGGTAAGGCAGGCGTCTGTGACGGCTGCATGTGCAGTGGTGGCAGCACTGCCTTGGTGTACCTGGAGGTGAGGTTCTCAGCGTGCAGCAGAAGGGATTGTACGAGTTCCTCTGAATCCTGTTCAACAAAGCCTGCCTGCTTAGCGCAAACCACCTTCGTCTGTAGCTTAAACTGAGCTGTAGTGATTGCTTGCAAGTGCTGTCCCACCGGCTCTGCCACAGGGACTGTAAGAAGCAGCTGGAGGCGAGGGGTGCCTTATGGTATTGCACAACTGCCATTTGCAGAAAAATGGTGGGTTTGTTCTTTGCTGGGGTCAAAGACGTGGGGTAAAAGGAGCCTCACCTTGTGCATCAGATGGTAAATGTCCTCTTCCCTAGCCCAAGTGCACTTTCCTATCCAAAACACAGGGACACTCTGAGCACTGTTTCTACTTTGTTAAAAATTGGTGTGAAAAATGGCAGGGGCAGGTTTTGAGAGAAGAGGGCAAGGTGAGAGAAGGCAGCTGGACTGGGGGTTGAAAGCAGGTGCAGGATGGGTCTGAACACAGCAATGGCAAAGGAGGTAGGAGCCACATCTCTGTTTTCAGGCCGGTAATTTCCTTAGCCAGGTGGGAATGGCGTCATGCAGCTCCAGGCTTGAGGGGATTGGGGCTGGATGGGAATCTCTGCTGGGCACTTGTCTTACCCATGTGTGCTGGTTTAATGGCTTTCCTTGGCAGCAGTGGATGAACTTCACAGCCGGTTATATTCAGGGGGTTGTTCTCTGCTGGAAAGGGACCCTGGTCAAATGGAATTGTTTTGTGCTTATCAGCCAGTAGGAACTTGTTTCTCAACTCTGCCTAGAACAAGCTGGGGGGAAGGGAGAAGACATCTTGCGTTGAGTTCTCTGAGCTGCTTGGCTCTTATCTACTGTGTCGCATGCCTTGTCTTCTTTAGTGCATTCATCATCTTGATCTCTTTGGGGGAATCTGGTGCTGCTATTCCTGTCAAGCAGATGGGAAAATCGAGACCAGGGAGAGCTAACCAGTTGCCCAAGGTGCTTCTTGGGATGATAATGGGAGAGGAGAGACTTAAACGCAGGTTTTTCAGCTCCAGGAGCACTCTTCCTGTGAGCCTGTCTCCCACCCTGAGGAAAGGAGACGCTGTGGTTGTCAAAGCTGTGGTAGATGGGCCACCTTCTTTTCATCTGTTTCTCTGGGTTGAAATTAAGCGCTTGTGAGGTGCTTGAACTTTTTTTTCCATAGTGCCCTGCTACTGCTGAGTTAGTCTGAGCTGGTGCCTTGCTCTCACATAGACCTGCTCAGGCTGTGGCTTCTGACATGGACCACGCTCACAGATCCGGCAGGGGAGAGCTGTGTGTTGTGTGAGTTACAGAGGCTTGTAGCTGTCCTGTTTAACAAACCCAGATAAGATCTAGGACTTGCTGAGCTGAATAGGAAGTAACAGGAGAGCAGGGCTGTAAAGAGAACATCATGCAAATAACTTTGGAGCAAATATTTGAGAGCAGCCTAGGACCGTGGCATGGTCTGCTTTCTTCCTAGGCTATGTTTAGCATTCTTGTCTTGGTTAATGTATTCCTGGGAATGGTCCTTCAGCCACCTGGAAGTTAGGAGAGCACAACACATGTGAAGAAAACTTGTCACACTTTCCTTCCCCCACCCCTGCCTCCCCATTCTGTCCTTCCATGTTCCTCCATCTCAAAAGGAACACCAGGGGCAGCAGTAGCCTGGCCGTGAGCTGGGCTCCCAGGTATTGGGTTTTTCCAGCCCTGTTGTTCACTCATGGTTTGATGATTGGGAAAAAAAACAAGACAGTTTTAGCCAAATCCAATGAGCTCACAGTGTAATTTCATTATTTTAAGAACCAGCCTGTCCCCCTAGGAGAAACTGGCTGCACACCAGCCTGGCTTTTGTAACCAGTCTGATTCCAGAAGCTGAAAGTAACCCAGGAGCTTTTGACTTGTTTGATTTCAGACCTCTTAAAATTTTCTAGGGGTAACGTGCCTTCCAGCCCAGTAAATTGAAACTTTCGGCCACCTCTACACCCCTTTCTGGAGAACGTGTTCCTAAAGGGCAAGTGAAAAAAACAGTGTCTCCCCCATGGACAGAAATCAGCAGGGCAGGGATGAAAGGTTGCTTTGTCTTTCCTCACAAGGAAATGAAGAAAGCAAATAAAGATTTTCATTTCTTTTATGGTTCTCTGCTATGCAAGCTGAGCAACTCGGTATCCAGGTGCACTGTATAAACAGACACGCTGGGGACAAGAGTTGACCCATACAGACTGTGAAAACTTCCATGTAGGAGGGCTACATATTCTCAGCCTGTTTTCCTTAGGAACGGGGTGTGTTAGGTTGCTTTGTCTGGAGTCTCCTGGTAGCTTTTAGGCCTGCCCTTTCTCTCCTGCTACCCACACCCTCCAGAGAAAAAGAGCAACGGAAAGGGAGTTACGAATGGGCCGTAGTGTTTCTGGTGTATTGGCGTCCCCCTGCAAACAAGCACATTGTGATTTTGCATCCCGCTTGGCTCACCCTTCCCTTGGGCCCATCTCAAACACCAGCACCTGCCCCATTCCCAGCCCCGCTGCCTGCCTGGACAAGCCTCTCCTTGCAGCCCTGCCTGCTGTCTGCTTGCCCTGAAATCCAAGGACTGCTGCCCTGCGTCTGTGCCACAATGCAGCAGTCATTGGGCTGGAACAACCGGGCTTTGTTCTAATCAGGGGATAAAAGACCAGTGGAAGAAGGGAACGGAGAGGTCGACTAGGCTGTCCCATTGCTTCAAGTCAAGGTTATCTCTCTCCTGAGAAGCATCAGTTGAATGTTCTTAAAACTCAAGGGACAGAGACTTCCCTTCCCTGCCCCCTCCCTCCAGGGGCAAATCGTTCCTGGGCTTTCTTCTCCAAATGGTTATTTCTTCCTGGTGCCAGCTCCAATCTCTCTGGCTACAATTTTAGCCCAGGACTCTGTCCCATGCACAGTGGAAGTGGGAACTGGCCATTCCCTTCCTTTCTGCTGCTGCCTTTTATGTGTCTGACCCCCCTTATCCTATTCTCCCTCTGTCTTCTCTTCCCTGGACTGAAAACCCCGATTCAATTGCTGGTTCCTTGTGGGTCATATTTTCCAGACCTCTGCACCTTCCTGTTGCTTTGCTGAATGCCTTAACAATTTTGGAGCTTGCGCTTCTTGGGGTGAGGACCCTGTCCCGTGGCAGGCTCAGAGAACAGGGCTTGGGGCCAGGTGTGGAACGTGCCAAGTCCAAGCAGATCTGGTCGGCAGCAGTCCTAGTGCTGTGCCGCTGGTGGGACCCAAACTGCTGCACCCCAGTCCCAAGGTGCCCGCTGTGGTGGGGGGAGAGGTGGGATGTATTTTCTCATCCTTCATCCCTGACTGGAAATCTCTTGCAGAAGTCTGCAGGCAGATTTGAGCGAGGGGCTGGGGAAGCTCTTGTGCCCTGTGGTGGGAACAGGGGCTTGCTGCAGCCTGTGCCCCGTGGGACGGTGCTGTGGGTAGCAGGGAAACTCTTCTTTGCAGGACTGATGAGCAATTTTTTTGTACAGCTAATTACTCTCAGGGCATGCCTGGAGCTAGCAGGGGCTTTCTTCAAGAAGAAGAGCAGATTTTGCCTCCTGTTTCCCCTGGGCATGTCTGCAGCAGGTGCTGAGGCAGGGCAGAGCAGAACTCATGTCGCTGGTTGCAGCCTCACAGCAGCAGCAATGTCCTGCGGCCAAGGGGCTTGCCAGGGGAAAAGGCCCCACTTTTCTCATTCTTGTTTGGATTTTCTACGATCCAGGGTTGGGTGCACCTGCCTGGCCAGCGCTGGGGTGTGCCGGGTGGTTGCGGGTGCAGTGGGAAGGGCACAGCCTGAATTGCTCAATGTTTACAGGGAGGTTTGGGGCAGGGAGGGGGTTAGTTGGGGCTGCCGGGCACTTTTCACCTGGTGGGGAAAGTCCTTTTCTCCCTTTAGCCTGGGAGGCAGAGCTGTTAATGGGAGTTAGGAGAGTCACTTGGGTAGGGCCAGAGCTGTCCAGGAGGGGTGGAGGGCTCAGTAGAGTTCCACTTCCCATCTCTCTTCTCCCCTTTCCGTCCATCCTCTCTCCCAGGGCTACACCTCCTTCTGGAATGACTGCATCTCTTCAGGCCTGCGAGGTGGCATCCTCATTGAGCTGGCTCTGCGTGGCCGGATCTGCCTGGAGCCGCTCTCCATCAGGAAGAAGAGACTGCTGGAGAGGAAGGTGAAGGTGCTGCAGGAGCTGGGCTGGGGGCCTGACGGGCTTCGGGGCTCTGTCCACCCCAGCTGAGCCCTCTGGCAGTGAGCTTTGCTGAAGCAGCCCTGCACGCCAGGGCTGGCGCCATTCCTTCAGGAAGGGAGCAGTAGGTCTGCATCCAGCCTTATGCCATGTTTCCACTTTGTCCTTCCAGGTGCTCTTGAAGTCGGACGCGCCGACTGGCGATGTCTTGCTGGATGAGACCCTCCGACACATCAAGACCACGGAGTCTGCAGAAACGGTGCAGACGTGGATAGAGCTGCTCACTGGTAGGGCTAGTTAGAGACGCCATCTCCCCAGCTCCCTCAGGGCCTGTCCCTGCCACCTGTCCCCTCTCCACGGCTTGGTCATCCCCTTGCTTCACTGGAGATGGGCAGAATACTGACAGCAGAACAGGGGAAGGCTGAATGTAGGGGCAGAGAATGGTTTTCTGGGTCTTTTTTGTTGGGAGCTTGGTGGAACACTTGGACCTCACTCCCCATTGCCTCTTTCTTCATGCTGAGTCTTCACGGAGTCTGGGTTCCAAGGTCCTGGATAGAAGGGGCTTTCCAAAGGGATCTGCCCCAGGCTGCTGCGCCCTGTGGCCGCTCAGAGCTTTGCCAGCTTGGACTGATGGGAGAAGGAGGTCAGAGTCAGGCCAAGGGGAGGAAGAGGGTTCCTGCAGCAGGGACTGGTGTCTGTGCGAGCACAGATGGTCCTGGGCTGGAAGCAGCCTGGGCGCTGGGGTTGGGTGGCAAAGCTGTCACTGCCCCAGCGTTGAACAGGGTCTCCTGTCCTGCAGGGGAGACCTGGAACCCCTTCAAGCTGCAGTACCAGCTGAGGAATGTGCGTGAGCGCATCGCCAAGGCGCTGGTGGAGAAGGGCATCCTCACCACGGAGAAGCAGAACTTCCTGCTCTTCGACATGACCACCCACCCTGTCAGCAACGCCACCGAGAAGCAGCGCTTGGTGAAGAAGCTCCAGGAGAGCATGCTGGAGCGGTGGGTGAACGACCCCCACCGCATGGAACGCAGGACTCTAGCTCTCCTCGTGTTGGCCCACTCCTCAGATGTACTGGAGAACGTTTTCGCCAGCCTGGCAGATGACAAGTACAATGTGGCAATGAACAGGACCAAGGACCTCCTCGATATGGACCCCGAGGTGGAAGCTGCCAAAGCCAGGGGCGCAGAAATGATCTGGGCTGTCCTGGCAGCCTTCAATAAGTCCTAAAAAAAAAGCCCCTGAACCCCCCAAACCAGCTGGGGGGACCTCACCCCCTTGATGTGAGGCCAGGTGTATATGGGCATGGAGTTCCCGCAGCAGCAGGTAGGCTCAGGTTGGGGGGACCAGCAGCTTTTGCTCTCCCCCCTGGGCAGGGGTGGGAGAGTGAGAGCCCACCTGTGTGGGCAGGTCTCACATTCCTCCAAAAACTGGTGCCTCCAGGGAGAGGTGGTGGTGCCTCTTTGCTTCCCTTACAGTGCTCCTTTCCCATGGGCTTCCTTCTCAGGCCAGTGCAGAGCTGGGAGGTGGCAGAGCTCAGCTCTGCCTCTGTGTGTGGGAATCAAGCCACTCAGA
The DNA here is from genome assembly GCA_028022735.1 of Gypaetus barbatus. Taxonomy (NCBI): domain Eukaryota; kingdom Metazoa; phylum Chordata; class Aves; order Accipitriformes; family Accipitridae; genus Gypaetus; species Gypaetus barbatus. The sequence continues at coordinate 24,541,035 of CM051540.1, read as the reverse complement.
TGGGCCGAACCCCAGGAGAAGTGGGGCTGCGGAGCAGCCTGTGCTCCCCATGCACGGGCTTGTCTGGCTATCTCCATGGGTCCCTGTTCCATGCACAGGTCTTGCCTCTGAGCCACCTGGGCAGCGCGGATTCCCATATGGAGCACGCTGACGTCCTCCTGAGGCATGGTACATGGTATGGCCAGGGGAGCGGGCAGGCGGCTGGTTCAGAGGGGTCTGGCAGCTGGGACCACCCCATGCTGGACTGGCACAGGGCAGCCCAAAGCCCTCGGTGCATGTTGCCATTGAGGAGCAGCTCTGCAAAGACCACAGAGCCCTGGGTTGTGCCCTGTCGCACACCTGCTCTTTCTAGTAAGAGGAAAAGTTAAACTGTGATTTTTTTTTTTTTTTTTTTTTTTTTTTCATTCTCCCTCTCCCTTCCTCCACTACTTTAATCTCCTGTAGTTCATTTAAATGTTATTTCTCTACAGCCTGAGGGAGTCCTGGGTATTTAAATCTGCCCTCCGTGGCTGCAGTGGGTCCAGCTGCCCATTCTGGTAACAGGGTTTGCATCTGAAGGGGCTCTGGCGTGGCAGAGGGGGTCCTCCAGGTCCCCAGAGGTGCTGGTGGCACTTGTGTCGTGAACTTGCCAGGTGGTCTCAGCTGCTGCCGCCTGCCAGCACCCAGCGGGAGGTCTGCAGGCAGCCGGGCCGGGCGCCATCTCCCGTCGCGCTTCGTGCGCGGCCCGGACCTGGGGGGCACCTTGGGCCTGGGAGGCACTGGCCAGGTGCCATCACCCCGGGATCCATTTGCCTCCCCGCGGGCCCGTCCCCTCCCGGCCCTCCGTCTGCCTCGGCTTCCCGAGGGCTGTCCCTTTGCATCTGGATGCTGCCAGGGAATCCCCAAAACTCGTGGGTGGAGGAGGGGCCCTTCTCCCCGCCCTCCCCCCCCGCCTCCCACCGCGACGGGGCCGGAGCGGTGTGCTCCCGGGGGTCACAAGCACACACGCAGCTGCCTCCTGCCTCCCCCGGGGTCCCTGCTGCCTGCGGGGGCTGGGGAGCGGGGCAGGAGCCGCGCCACCCCCACCCTCCCCGCCTCCCGGGCCCTGCACGGGGGGTTTCGCGCTACGGTGGGTGCCGGACCCCCCCCCCCCCGCGGCGGCTCCTCCAGCCCCGGCAACGCTGGGGGGGGGGGGGCCGCGGCGGCCCCGACTGCCCGGGAGGAGGGAGAGGGCCGAGGCCGCGTGGGGGCGCCCCCGGCCCCGCCTCCCGCTCCCGCTCCCGCGCGCGGACGGCGCCGCCCCGGGCCGGGCCCGGGCCCTCTGCCCCGCCCACGTGGTGCTGCCTCACTTCCCATTGGCCAGTGGCTGCTCCAGCCAGGGTGGCCCCGCCCCGTCAGTGTCCCCGCTCACGCGGGCACTGGTTGGTCGGGTATAACGTCACCGCGGCCGCCTCCCTATGCCCATTGGGCAGCGCGCCTGTCCGTCAGGCAGCTGAGGCGTTAGGGGGCGGTGGCGGCCATTTTGGAGCAGAGCGCGGGGCTCGGCGGAGCGGAGGCAGCGCGGGGCGCGGAGGGACCGCGGAGGACACCCCACACACACCTCGCTATGGCAGCCACGCTCGGTACCGGCGCCCGCGCGGAGGAGACCGGGCAGGAGAAACAGGTGGGGAACCCCGGGGCGGGCCCGGCCGGCTCCCATTGGCTCGGCCACACGTCGCTCTTCACAGTCCTGTGCGCGGATTGGTTGGCTCTGTTGTCCGTCTGATGAATCCTAGTCTCTCATTGGCTGCGGAGCTGGTGTGGGTTGGACTTCCGGCAGGCCTGCTGGGATAGCTCGGTTTCGATGGCGGCGTGGGGGGTGCGTGGGGTCTTGTGCGATACTGGGGGTGGGGGGTGCTGGGGAGCGCTGGATGAGAGGGGGCTTGTGGGTGCTGGGGAGTATTGGGATGGGAGGGGGGCTGGGGGGTCCTGGGGAGCGCTGGGGCGCGAAGGGGAGCTGGGGGGTGCGGGGGTTGTGCCCCGCTGCCGAGGGGCCAGGCCCAGCTGCGGGTGAGGGGGAGGCCGCCCCATCAGCAGCTGGCTGAGGTCTTTTCGCGCAGGGGCGTGCTGGGGTGCCGTAGCGCCCGCCCCCCTGCCCCCGAAAACCGTCGTTGGCTTTAGCCCCGCGCCTCCCCCAGGTTCCCCCCCGGGACCACCGCGGGGGCTGAGCGGACGAGTGACGAGCCCTGGCTGAGGCTTGTCGGGTGACCCGGTGGGACAGCTGCCTGCAGGTATGGGGGGAGCTGGGCTGGCGTCAAACAGCAGGGCTGGGCAGCGGTTCCAGGTGGCCCAAGCGGCTGCTGCGTCCCCGGGCGCGAGCCTGAGCCCCCCCACGGGGCAGTCCGACCCTTCCAGGGCGCAGGCAGAGCTGCTGCCCTCCCCTGCTGCTGGCCACCTTCAGCCGTCCCACTGTGGCCAATGTGCCCTCGCTCGGACGTCATAGCGGGAGAAGCTTTTTCCACTTCCCTAGCATTAGTTTAGCTCTGGGGGTGGGCATAGGAAGGAGGCAGATGTACTGCCTTTTAGGCACCGAGAGAAGGTGGTGGGCGCTTTCCCATGGTGGAGGGACATGGTGGGAGGCACTGCTGTGGGCGGCCCCAGGATCTGCTGGCAGGTGTGAAGGATGCCGGCATGGCGTTGGCTCTGCTGAGTGCCACAGAAGAAGCGGTGCCTACGGGGTGGGCGAGCAGCGGGGTGCAGTGGCGCATGCCAGATGGTGCGGGAGAGATGGGGTGATGGGAGCCAGCGGTGTTTGCAGCTGGGCAGGGAGGAAGGAGGCTTGGAGACAAAGAACTGAGGTGATGGAAGGGCTGCAGGGGGCAAAGCTTCGGCTTCTGCTGCCAAAACCTGCCTCAACCCATCTGATGGGGTGGCTGGCTCTGTGGCAGGGCCAAGTGTTGTGCACTGGCCATGGCTCTTATTCCTGGGAGCTGCCATGGAGATGGGTAAGAAGAGCCAGGCTCCTTCAGGCCATGTGTGGGCGAAGCCCTGCAGCATGCAGAAGCTGAAGATCGTGATGAGACCCTCGGCACCTTCCCCCACCTTCACTCCCCCTCTTCGATCCCTGGGGACCCCCATGGATGGGGGCGTAAGGAGGAGCCTGTGCGGTTGGGGCTCCAGGTGGGATGCACCAAGCCTGTGCATCACACTGCTGCTCCCATCTCCAGTTGTCCCAGTTTTGACTGTCAGGAGCTGCCATTAACTCAGGTTTGCTTTGTCTTTTTGAGACGCAGCCGAGGAGCTGTTTCATGGCAGCTTTTGCACATGCTATCTTGCAGCCTCTCAGGGAGCTGGGGCCCCGAGGGCCACAGCCACACTGCAAAGAGCTGCTCACCTGGGTCGACACCAGTGGAAGATCACATTGGAAACGTCTTGCAGTGCCGGCAATGCTTTCCAACCTGGGGCCTTGTGGGCTCCAGCTCCGCTCTTGGCCTCCTGGGAAGGGAAGTCCTGGCAGTCGAATTGCACAGGAGCCCATCCCCTTAATGCCACCAGGCCAAGCTTCAGTGCCTTGTCCCTGGGGAGCCTGGGACTCCCATCCCCACCCACCTCCACCCTGTGTGATTGCCAGCTGCATCCTTCCAGCTTGCTGGTCCCATCCGATGCCAAGGGCTTTCCTACTTCACAGTTGGGGTGCAGGTTCGTGGTGGCAGTGTTCTGCCATGCTTATTGCGTGGAGTGTGCCATCTCTGGTGGGCTGGGAGCGGTTCAGGGCCTCAGCACTGGGGAGAAGATGCACATGGCATCCATCGGTGCAGCCAGGCTGGCAGGAGCAGAGCTGCTGCTGCCAAATCTGCCAACAGCATCCCTGCTGGAAAGGGAGCAGTGATGAAAAACACCCCTTGCCAACATCCTGGGAAACAGCAACTTGCACTCATGCGGTATGGCTTGGACCCAGGTGGCCACTGGTGGAGGTGGCCAGCAGTGACGTGTTCCCGTTGGAGCTGGGCGGGTGGCCCGCCAGAACTTGGCCTTGCCAGGGGTGAGGTTCTCCAGGCCCTGCTGGACCTTGACTCCTTCCCACCCCAGACCGAAGCTCCTGTCCCCAGGTCTGCAACCCTTCCTTGGAGGGGAGAATGCGCCTCCCTGAAGAGAGAGGCTGGTGGTTGGGAAGCAGATCCCAAGCCCTGCACTGGGAACTCCTGCTTCGTTGCTGAGCTGATGCTTCTTCAATAGCTGGGTTGGGGGAGTGTCTCAAAGGTCCTGCAGAGGGGTCAGGCGACAACCAGGTCCTGGCACCTTCTGCTGCAATCGGTCCCAGGCTTCCAGTGGGCTGGGTGGCTTCCCAGAATATCCTGAAACTCCTGTGGCTGTGAAAAAGGTGCTAAAATGCTGCTTTGCTGTCTGTGCAGGTTTCATTCCCAGTAAACTGGTTTTGGAGGAGAAAGGTTTCTTCTATCTCAGCTGTACTGCAGCGGGGTGCAGCAAGGCTGAACCCTCCCAGCACCGCAGTGCACTGCCACAGCCCGTCGTGCTGGGCAGCTCTGGACTGACATTTGCCAATGCTGGTCAACCTGTTGCTGGTCAGGGGAAGATGCTTGTCCAGCAGTGATTTGCGGTGATGTTTTAAGCCCAATTTGCAAAGCCAAATGTCAGCGCAAGTGCCTGTAAGGGCTTTCATCTGGGAAGGAGGCAGGGAGAGGGTCTCTGCCTGTTTCCACAGATACTGGAGGTAAAAGCTCTTTTCTGGCTGGGAAGGTGTTTATAATATTCTCTGAGTGCATCTGGGTTTTGCAGGGGACCACACCTTGCTCAGCAAGCCAGGTGCCAGGGTTTGGATGTGCTGCTGAATATTGTGTTACAGCATCACAGGTGTGTGTTTTTTCTGTGGGGCTGAAAGGCTTTCCGCCCCCATCTTTGTTTTTCAGGACACACAAGAGAAAGAAACCGTCACCCCTGAGAGAGCAGAAGAGGCAAAACTGAAGGCCAAATACCCCAACCTAGGCCAGAAGCCTGGAGGCTCTGACTTCCTCATGAAGAGACTGCAGAAAGGGGTATTTATTTCTTAGCCATGGCTCATCCGCATCCTCTCCTCCCTCAATGGCACAGGCAGCCAAGCTCCAACCAGTCAGAGGAATCACACCAAAATTCCCCAGGCCAAAATTCTGTTGAACCCATGGGCCAGGCTCTTTTCAGTGCCTGCGCTGGATGTGGCACCTAGCGGGCACAAGCCCGAAGCAGTGAGGGCTGCTGTGGCCAAGCAAGAAGGGCTGGTGCCTGCTCAGAACCCAAAAGCTGCAGCCTCTTGGTTGTTTTTGCTCTGCTTATCTCCCCCAGAGGTGGATCCTACCCTGTCCTCCACACCCTGGCCCAAAACCTGGGGTCTAGAGGTGAAACGAGTGCATAAATCCCCCCCTGCCTGCTGCTGCGCTCCCTGGGGTTCAGTGGGCCACTGAGATGCTGTGGGCCTGAGTTTTTCTCTCTGGTCTGCACTTTGCCTGGTTTCTTCACTGGTGCAAAGGGCACTGAGAATGCCAGTGAGTCAGCTGGCTGTATCTCCATCACTGGCACCAGTGTAAAAAGCCAACATTCTGACTGTGCTCCCTGGAAATGTAATTAAATCCCTCTCTGAGAGCCATCTGTAGCCTGCTTGGGTTGTCACTGCTGGCTCTCCTCCTTGCGGAACCTGGTGCAGAAAACATAAATTCCTCTTGAGCTGCTGGCAGCCAGTGGCCGCGTGCCTTCCCCAGCTCTGAACACACGGTGTCTCCCCGTCACACTGCTTGGGGTTTGGCTCTGTCCTGCTGCTTCTGTTTCAGCTTGTAATGACAGCTGTCCCCTCTGCCTGAGCAGCTGCCATGGGTGCTTGCTCTCACTGTTGACGTGATCACCGGGACTGTTTTAGGTACCGGCTCCTAAAACAAGCACAGAAAGGAGGGTTGTTTAATGGCTTGGCACTGAAGCGGGGCAGGGCTTTTTGTCAGGACTGGGCTCATTGGGGCCTGACGGTGCATCGGGGCAGAACTGGGCTCTTAAGAGCTCCTTGGGCCCAGGAAAGCCCTGTTTGTAGCACCGGCACAAGCTCTGCTTTGGTGTTCAGCCTTTCCTACACCGCTGTGGGGGGAGAAGGAGCACAGAGTCCCATGGTGATGTGTGCGATAAGGGAATGAAATGCCCTTTGAACCCTCGGTCAGTGGTGCTATGCAGCAGGGAAGTGTTCTCTGGCCATGTCTTTGCAGCCATTTCCCTGCATCGTTTCAGCTGCTGGGAGCCTGGGCAGTCCAGTGAAGGCCTTGGCACTGGCCAGGCTGTACTCCCTGGGGAGAAAATTGTGCCTCTGTCACACCAGCTCATCTGTTCACCAAACCAGAATAAACTGTATCGGCAAATGTCCCCTGGCTTTGCTACCGTAGCTGAGCCTCTGCCTGGAGGCATCTGCTGATGTGGCTGTGCCTATGTTCAGCTGTTTGGGGGTCTCTGGACCGGGATTGAATCCCTGTCACGCTGAGTGTGGTACAAGGGCAGAGGAGGAAAAACCTGGTCTTTACTCAGCAAGTGCCACGCCAAGCAGCAAAAGTTCACAGGCTACAAACATTCAAAGGTGAGTCAAAGGGAGAAAATGCACTGTGGTGCCTTGAGTCAGACAGGCAGCTGCAGTGGGGCAAAGCTTCTTCCAGCTGGGGCAGGTCTGAGTCACTCTGGGGTTTGTGGGTGGGTGTTAAAGGCCTTTTAAATTGGGCCAGGCTGCCTTGCTTGGATTTTCCCTTGCATGATGTTTTTGTGACCTGGTTTTGAGCAACCCTAGCAGCTCCTTAAAGGGTCATATTTGTAGCCAGGTGTCTGTATCTCTGCTGTGTCTCTACATTCCTGCAAATCAAAGTAACCCAAACACCTCTCCCTCTTCCAGCAAAAATACTTCGATTCTGGTGACTACAACATGGCCAAGGCAAAGATGAAGAACAAGCAGTTGCCAAGTGCAGGGCCAGACAAGAACCTGGTGACAGGAGACCACATCCCCACGCCACAGGATCTCCCGCAGAGAAAATCCTCGCTTGTAACCAGCAAGCTGGCAGGGTAGCCTGTGCTCACAGGCTGGGTTTTTTCCTATTCCCTTTTTTCATTTTGGCTAAATGGATTGAACTTCACTGTACCATAGGGATGGGAGCACCAGAATCCACATAGTTATTTGAGTATTTACAGCAAACACACACCAAAACTGAGAAGGCAAACAAGAGGTGTCAGTAGCCTGGGATGCACAGGCAGATTTGATTGGGCCATTCCTTTTAGCAAGTCAGTTTGCTGCCTTAATTTTCATGCTGTTTGAAACCATCCTCGCTTGCAGAGCTACTGAAGCACTGCCTCCTTGCCTGGAGAGTCAAGCAGCCCCAGGAGAAGCAGGAAAGTGCTCAGAGGAGTTGCTTGCGGTTTGCTTGGCACCAATAGGAGAGGAGAGCTCAGAGCTGTGGCGTGTGAATGCTTTTCAGGTGTCAGGTGTCTGCAGGGGAAGAACTGGCTGGGCAAAAGGTGTGATACATGATCTGGAAGTTTAAATAGGTGTGCGCATTAGAGCTTCTAAGTGAAGAAATTAGCTGATACGCAAAAAATTACATGGCTGTGTTGCTGGGCTGAGCTGCCTGGGATCTGTCCCCTGCTTGCACAAAGCAGCTGAGCTTGCAGGAGGGGACGATGCATCTGATGGCTGCAGGCGAGGGGCCGGGCAGTGTTTGAAACAGTCCTTGTGGCTTGGAGCTGTGGTGGGGCATTTGCTGTTTTGGGGGTATAGCCCCACCACAGCTGCATCCAAGTGTAGGGCACAGTGCGAGGCTCGCAGCTGCCCCAGAGGGTTTGGGGGCAGTTTCTGTCTCCCTGGTCAGTTCTCACCAGTGAGGCTGTCTGCCTTGGCAAGGGTGAGAGATGGCTCCTCTCCCAGCTGCCGGGTAGGCAGCAAAGGTGGTGAGCTGAATCCCACCAGCAGCAGGGTGGTTGGGACAAAGGAGAGTCGCCAAACAGGTAGGCAGACCCCTGTCTGGTTGCATGCAGCCCCTGCCTGATGCCCAGACTTTTGTGCTTGCAAAGCAGGGGCCAGCAGCAGCCGGTGAGACAGATGTGAGCTGTTGGAGCTGATCTCTGAAGGGAGAGAGGCAGCACTGGGAATAACCACCCTGGACGGGAAAAAAGCACTGGAGACAGAGAGCATGGAGATTAGGAAGAGAGGAGCATAGAGGCAAACCTGTGTTGACAGTGTCAGGCACCCCAAGCTGGGGTTTCTTTCTTTTTTCTCCTTGTTTTTTCCTTCCTGTGTTTTCTTTGCTCCAGGCCTGAAAAATAACACCCAAACAAAAAAAACCGAAAAAATCCCCAAAACAAAAGGTTGGTGTGATGGCTGCAGCCTGCAGAATGATGTGCACGCTTGGTGCATGTACTGTCTGCTCCTCATGCAGTGGAGACGAAGTGGACTCCCCTCCTGTGCAGTAGAAGGTCTCGGCATGCCTGTGCTAGGGCAGTGCTAAACCTGCCCAGTTTAGGCCCAGTTTTGAAGGCATGTGGGTAAAAGGAAGTCGAGTGGATGTCTTTTTTTTTTTTTTTTTTTTTAATTATTTTTTTATTTTTAGGGATTCCCATCAGGGAAAAACCTTGGGAGAAACCAAGGCAGGGAGGCAACAGGCAATGCTCTGCATGGGCACAGCTTTCCTTATGTGCGTTCTTGGCTGGCTGACTCAGGGTTTCCTGAGAACCTGTTTCATTCATCATGCTTTCCTGCTGCTGGCCGGAGCGAGGAATGTGGTGTTGCTTCCTGGGAGAGTGTTTGCCAAGGGTGTGCTGAAATGCTTGCGTTTGCCTTCAGCTGGTTTGGAGCAAGCCAGCCGCGGCTCCACTCATCAGGGCACAGTGAGCAAGGGGCTCTGTTGCCATCCCTGTGACTGCAGAGGACAGTTTTCTCTTTGTGGAGTGGGCAAGGAGTGTAGCAGGATTGGGGGCTGCCCACATGTAACCACAGGTCTGTGTTTCGGTCTCCATCGCCTTTCCAGACCCTGTGTGACCTGGCCGGGGTGGCACTGGCAGTGGCTGTGCAACCTCCTTGGATGTTCTGCTGTCTGTCCCAGACATGTTGTAAATAGGTATTAATCATATATATAAAAATATATATAATTTTTTACATGTTCCTCTCCTCTCTTCTAGAGTGCTATGTTGTTTTTTGTTTTTGTTTTTTTTAAAAAAAAAAAAAGAAGAGGAAATATAGTGAAGAATGCAAAGGGGTGTTGCAGCTTGGGGTCTGCCCCTGTGCTGAGAGGGGGAAGAGGGAGGGGACAGCTCTCAAACCACACCTTTCCCCAGTTTTCTGAAATGCCAGGCGTGCTTGCGCAGGAGGGGGAAGTGATTGTCAGGACACTAGGAAGAGCAATTTACAAGGGTAGTAGCCATGGAGCAGGGTTATTTGCATTCTGCCCCCAGAGCCAGGCAGGCAGCAACGATGTGATGATGCTGTCTGCCCTGCTGCCCACCTTGTACAGGAAGGGGTGCAGTGGGAACTGCCCTCGATCTGGGAGGCCTTCGCATTCTCATCCTCTGCTTCTTGTAAAATATTACCACAAAAATGAGGCTGGTAGTGGTGGGAGGCTTGATGCCCCCAGGGCTGTTGGGGTGAGCCAGCAGGAAGAAAGATGTTTAGCACCAACTATTGGGGTGTCTGAGGGACTTGTGCAGCTGGAGCAGGCCATCAAAGTGCAGCTGTGGGGTGGGATGGGGCACAGAGGGAGGGCTTGGGCTCACTGAGCCCATGCGGGGTTTCATTGAGGCAGGGAAGGCAGGTGTGGCCATGCTCCTGTACCCCAGGGACGGGCACTGGGTGGGAGAGGGCATGTGGAGAGACCCCAACAGCCTCAGGAAAATTGCTCAAAGCCCCTGCTTTCTTCCTCCTCCTTCAGGGCTCATTTCAGCTACTGCTGTGCAACACCTCCCCCAGCCTGGATATGTGAGCAGTGTGGTACCCTTCTCTGCGGGCTATGTGGGCGCTGTGGAGTGTCCATGGGGCTGTCACCCAGCAACGGAGCCATGGGGTGTACATGGGGTTCATCCCCAGCTATAGGGTGTATGGAGAGCTGACCCCCAGCAATGGGGCTGTGGGCTGTGCAGGGGGGCAGCCCCTGGCAGTGGGGCTGTGGGGTGTTTGTAGGGCTGTCCCCTGGTGATGGGGTCTGGGGTGTGTGTGTGGGCTGAACCCCAGCTATGGGGGTGTGTGCTGGGCCATGGGTTCTCCATGGGGCTGTCCCCCAGGGATGGGGCCATGTGGTACACATAGGGCTCTGGTGTGTGTATGGGGGTCGTGGTTTAACCCGCGTGTGTTGAGTGGGTGTGGGGTGTATGGGGGACATCACCCAGCGATGGGGCCATGGGGTTTATCAGATGTGTGTGGGCTGGGGGGGGAGGGTATGGGGTCCATCCCATTGCACAGCCACAGGGGCCAGGGGCTAAGTGGGGCCAGCAGCCACCTTGGCTCACAGCTGAGAGACTCGGGGGGAGCACAGGAGGAGGTGGTTTCTATCCTCCTGCCTTCAAAACAAATCCCTGCCCCCCCCCATCCCCCGCCTCCGTGCCGTGGGGCAGGGGCTCCCGGTGCCCTCCCCAGGGGTCAGGGCTGCCTCACAGTGACATCCTCCCACTGTGGCTCCCTCTGTCCCCACTGGCAGCCATCCTGGAGGCTTTAACTCCAGGATTTTCAGCCTTGACATCCCACCTTTCCTTTCTAGAGTTTAACAGCCCAGCTGATGGTGTCACCGGGGTGGGCTGCTGTTCAAAGAACCCACTGACCCTCCCTGGGGCTGCCTGAAGCCTCTGCGCTGCATCTTCCCCCCTGGCCCAGTTGGCCATTTTGCAGCCCCTCAAGCCCACACCACAGCGGGGGCCAGGGCCGGGTGTTTGCACAGGGATATGCTGTTCCAGCCTGGTGCCAAGTATGTGCCAGTGTTTGTTTGTGCTTTAAAGCTTGGCACTGCCAAGGAAATATGTGCTGGGCGCTGCCCCAAGCTGCCGGATCAAGCCAAGCTCGCCTCTGTTATTGCTACTGGTGCCAAGAATTTGCTTCCTGACAAGGATGCATTCCTTGGGGCCACAGGAAGGATTTTGAGGGGGCCGGGTTTCATCTTGCTGGACCCCAGTGCAACCCAGTCGCACTCTTCCCCTGGTTTGTGTGGGTGGCAGCTGGGAAAGGAGCTGGCGAGGGGGTGAAGGGGCACCTGGAGTTGATGCATGTCCCTGTTTCTTGTAAGATCTGGGGCAAGAGCACTTCGGGGTACTTGGGATAGGGCTGTGCCCTGTGCTCAGTGCAGCTTCCTCCTTTGCTGTTCCCACCGGTGCATGGGGATGCTAAGGATGGTGACAGAGGCTTGGGTTTGCTGCAGCTTCTGTCCCCAAAAACACTGATCAGAGCGGGGCTTCTTCATGGTGGCAGCTCCCCATGTCCTCGCTGCCTCCCTGGAGCGGTAAGACCCATTTGAGAAGATGTGCTGGTGTTCTCTCCTCACATCTAGCATTTTATCCCCACATCTGGGGTTCCCCCCCATGCCCCCAAATCCCAAGGCACCAGGATCGCCTGCCCTTGAGGCCCTGCTGTCAGGGTGGGAGTTGTCCAGGTCCCTTTCGCAGGACTGTTCGGGGTTCAGCAGTGAGCCCACCTGCCTGCACCAGGAGGGGAAACCAGAACGACCCCCTCCCCGCTGTGGCCCCTGGCCCAGTGTCTTGCTCTTGTCACGTCTCAGTTTGGTGACGCTGCAGTGCCTCACCTCAGCTGGGTGACTTGGGGCTGACGTCACCTTCCCAGGTGGGGGCCAGGGCTCTGCTACCATGAGGTATTTTGGTGGCCTTTGGATGGCACAGTGGCGCAGAGAGGCCCCAGCACACATCCCTAGTGTTGCCAGCCTGGCCACCTGTGTGTCATTGGGGCCTGCAAGGATACCCTGTCCTGCCTTCAGAGGGGGTAACTGGGGGTGTGATTTCTGGGGCCCCAAACCCCAATTTCCAGTGTCTTGGGTCTGGTTAGGCACAAAATGTGCCTAACTGCACTGGTGCTTGGCTCCGCAGGTGGAAATCCCCCACATGTTAGCTCTGCAGGACAGCAGCTGTTCCTGCACCTGCGCCTCTCTCTCCATCCCAGCCTTTCCGAGAGGTGGGGATGGAGCAGAGTGCCATCCCTGGGATACAGCCCTGGCAAAGGGGTGCTTGGGAGACCTCCTTTCGTTCCTCACCACCCCAGAGCAAAGCTGTGGCATTTGCCTTTCCGGGGAGTGTCTGATCCACCTGCGTTGGCACAGATCCCTGTGGCTTCTTCCCCAACCAAGTTTTGCCCAAACCGGGGCAGATTTTGAGGGCATCATGCTCAGTCCCAGGTGGTGAAGGAGGGGCCTGTGGCCAGGGAAGACCGGAATTGAGAGCCAGTGCCCCAATGATGCTGAGACTGGCCAAAGTGCCCATGGGGTGTCCCAGGCAATAGATGATGGCAGTGCAGGTCTGGGCTCCCGGGGCACCCACCAGCCCTTTCACAACCTAACCTGGGCTGGATCCTGCTGGCAGCCCCAAGGGCATGAGGTGATGCCCTGCTTTGTGACCCCACAGCCCTCACAGAGCTGGCAGATGCAAGGAGGTTTTGAGTAACAGGAGAGATGTGAGGCAACCCACCGATGACTGGAAGAAATGGGGCAGTTCCCCATGAACATCCAGCTAAGCAAGCCGAAGTCAGAGGGCTTTAACCAGACAGAGCCAGGTAAAATGCTGAGCAGGTGGGAAGTGACATAGAATCATAGAATAGTTTGGGTTGGAAGGGAACTTTAAAGGTCATCTAATCCAACCCCCCCTGCAATGAGCAGGGACATCTTCAACTAGATCAGGTTGTTCAGAGCCCTGTCTAGCCTGACCTTGAATGTTTCTAGGGGTGGGGCATCTACAACTTCTCTGGGCAACCTGTGCCAGTGTTTTACCACCCTCAGTGTAAAATATTTCTTCCTTATATCTAATCTAAATCTGTCCTCTTTTAGTTTAAAACCATTACCCCTTCTCCTATTGCAACAAACCCTACTAAAGTCTGTCCCCGTCTTTCTTACAAGCCCACTTTAAGTACTGAAAGGCCACAATAAGGTCTCCCTGGAGCCTTCTCTTCTCCAGGCTCAACAACCCCAACTCTCTAAGCCTGTCCTCATGAGAGGTGTTTCAGTCCTCTGAGCATTTTTGTGGCCTCCTCTGGACCCGCTCCAACAGGTCCATGTCTTTCCTGTGCTGAGGCCCCCAGAGCTGGACGCAGTACTCCAGGGGGGGCCTCACCAGAGCACATCACACTCTCCACTTCCAAGCAGCCCTTTTGGTGTACACCAGCAAGGGTGTCCTGGTTCCCACCATGTGCCAGGGCTTCAGTCCTACTGGCCGCATGCTCACAGCTTTGCCAGGGGATGCTTTGAGTTGCAAAAACCATAAAGAAAACAGGGGTTGAGGCATGGGAGGGATGTGCAGCACCTTGGAAAATGGTGCAGGCTGCACGGATTGTGTGCCCCGTGCTGGGGGGGGGCACGGCAGACCCCGGTGGTACTGGGTGGGCGGGGAGTACCAGCACAGAGGTATCCTGCACTGCTGAGGGGCTGTTGCACGGGACCAAAGGGCCGGGAGCCCACAGCAGGGCCCGGCAGCACCGGGGGCGAGGAGGGAAGGGAAGGGTACCCCATGTGGGGTCTGGCAGGTCCTGGGGCGGGGGCAGGGCGTCGGTGCCGTGGGGCCACAGCAAGGCCCAGATAAGGCCCGGCGAGGGGGGGGGAACGCCTATCCGCGGAGGCGGCGACTCTTTCTCCCTCTTCCACCCCAAAAAGCCACGGCCAGGCGAGGCGTGGCCCCCACCTCCACGGTGCCGTCCTCTCGGCGGGGCCGGGCCGGAAGCGGAGCCGGAAACGCCGGCGCGGCCTCGCCCCGCCTCCGCCGCGCCCCACGCTCTCGTCACCGCCGCCATATAAACGGCAGCGACGCTCACGCTTACGCCCGCGCAGCTCGCCGTCTGTGTGCACTGGGCGCCATGTTCGCCGTGAAGCGGAACGCCGTCATCGGCTTCAACCTCTACTGCGGCGGCGGCCCGGCCCTGGCACCCACCTCGCCGGGGGGGGGCCCGGCCCCGCCGCCGCCGCCTGCCGCAGCCCCCGCCGCTGAGGTACCCGGGACCCTGATTGGCTCCGTGGGGGCCTGGGCCGCCGCCGGTCGCCCTGAGCCCCCCCGCGCGCTGATTGGCTGCGGCGCGGCCCCCCGCGCGCTGATTGGCTGCGGCGTGGCCCCCCGCGCGGCGCTGCCCCCCGCGGCGCGGCCGGGCGCGCTGTGGAGCCCCGAGGAGGAGCTGGACGGCTGCGAGCCGGAGGCCGAGCGCGGCCCGGCGGGGGACTCGCTGCCCGGCACGCCGCCCGGGCCGCCGGAGCCGCCCGATGGGTTGCGGCAGGACTCGCTGGAGCTCATCAGCCGCTACCTGCGGGAGGCGGCGGGCGAGGCCGAGCCCGGCGTGAAGAAGCTTTTCCCGGGGCTGCTGGGCGGGCCCGGCCGACCCGGCGGATCGGGCGATGCCGTGATGGAGAAGGCGCTGGAGACGCTGCGGAGGGTCGGCGGCGGCGTCATACAGAAACACGAGCTGGCCTTCCAGGGTGGGTGGCGGCCGGCTCCTCCCCAGCGGGGAACGGGCGACGTGTGGGGTAGGGGCGCCTCTGGCCCTGCTGTGGGCCCGCCTGGGCAGGAGTGCTTGAGGCCACGGGGGTGCCTGGGACCCACTTCCCCTCCTTTGGAGGCGAGTTATGGACCCCGGTCCTGTCCCTTCCCAGTGTGGGGTCCTGGGGGGTTTTGGGGCTTGCCCTTCGAAGAGGGGGGCGCAGGGTTGTGGGTCCTCGGGAGATCCTGCCCCCGTGTGTGCTCCTTCTGCCGTGTGTGTGGGCCCTCAAGGTAGGTTGGCTGGAGACTGCTGCACGGTAGGGGCTGGGAGAGGCCTAGGCCGGAGCTGGCCCTTCGGGCTGGAGCAAGGCCTCTGCGCCAACCCATCCCCCCTAGGAAGGGGAGTGTGGGGGGGGCACGCGCCTGAGCTCTCGGCCGGGTCATTTATGGGATAGGATGTGGCCCTGGTTTCGAGAGAGTTAGACCAGCTGAGAAGTGATTAAAAATGAAACTGAACTTTGTTCGATGGGAGGTGGAAAAACTGCTGGTAACGTGTGCAGAGGAGATAATCTAGTTACAGATTAGCCCCAGTGCCTCCTTGTGTCCTGCTTTGCTCAGCACGACTATATGCAAATAATCCCAAGTGTCCAAAGATTAATTAGCTTGTGAGTTTAAACTTCTGACACCCCTGGCTCGGGTGGAAGGGGGTTTTTGGGGGAGAAATTCTCCTGGACAATGTGTTCAGGTCATAGCTATTCTAATGTATTTTGCCTGCTTCTGATGAGTCCTAGAATAGCCATAGAAACTTGAACCCCAGCGCCTGGGCTTGGATGAGCAGGTATCCTCACTGCAGAGTGTCCTGGGAATGGACTGGAAGTGAGAACTGACCATTTTGACCTGGTTTTGTGTAACTCAGAAATGAGCTGTTTTGGGGCTAGCCTGAGTTGTTGGGGTGGTGGGGCTGAGCTCCTGGCCTCAGGCTCATGCTGGGACTGCTTTTGGCACGCCACACCACATCTGATCCCAGATCAGGATGGTACCTGGCGCAGAAGGGTAGTGTCTGCATTTTCTCCTGAGATGGCGAGTGGTGAAATGCCTCCTTTCTTGCAGGAGAATGTTCTATTTTTTTAGGGTTTTTTTTTTTGTTTTTTTTTTTTTTTTTTAATGCAAAGGGCTTCAGTTACTTCCTCATGTCCTTAGCTGTGCTGATGCTTAAGACTGTGGGTTCAGTTACCCTGGCCAAATTCATGGATGTGCTTGTGAACAAGCCATGCTTGGGAGGAATGTTCAGACCAACGCAAGCTGGTGTTGCTATCTGAGACTTCTGCAGGGACGGTTACCTTCATGTGTGCAGAAAAGGCACGGGCTTCAGGAAGGCTTCCTGTTAGTTTGAGCAACAAGCAATGCCTTTCAGTTTCATAAAGGCTTGTCTTGTTTGCTTATTCGTGAGGGGGCACTGCAGGTCAAACTGGGGAATTCTGTTGTTCCAGTCACTAAACCCACATTAATAAAAAGGCAACATGTCTACCTGGCCGTAGGTGACTGTCCTTGTTTTGGCTTGAGGGGCAGGGCTTCTGTCAGGCTGCAAAATGACTTCTGTGCTGTTGCTCTGACATGGTGAGGCTTTAAAGCCCTTGTGAGATAGGGGAGTGTGACGTGCGCAGAGACGGCAGCTGTGCCCGAGGTGGGGAGGAAGGAACTAGAAATGGGTTATGGGCTGTTTTTTGTCTGGCTCAGGCGAGTGTGAGCAGCAAAGCGCTCTGCAGAAGCAGGCAGGTACTTGCTTTCCATCCCTGACACTTGGTAGTGACTCTTACAGCTGTTGGACCTAGAGTGTGGGGGCTGCATCTTCTCACTGGTGGCCTTGTGGGGTATTCGGTGTTGTGTGCATGCCTGCTTCTAAACCAGCATCTCTTGCAGGAATGCTTCGGAAACTGGAAATCCAGAAGGAGGAAGATCTGCAGTCGGTGTGTGAAGTGGCTGCCCATGTGTTCAGTGATGGAGTAACAAACTGGGGTCGAGTGGTGACGCTCATCTCGTTCGGTGCCTTTGTTGCAAAACACCTGAAAAGCATAAACCAGGAGAGGTGCATCAGCTCGCTGGCAGGGATCATCACAGATGCCCTCGTCTCATCTAAGCGCGAGTGGCTAATGAGCCAGGGAGGCTGGGTGAGTCACTGCCTGTCCCAAACACTGTGAGCTTTTCAGAACAATCCAGTGTTTTCCTATTTCTGTGACCTGCTCACTGACAGCCATGTGTGTCAGCGAAGCCCAGAGATGACTCACTGCTCTGGTTAAAACCACAGTCTGAAACATCTAGCTGGAGTTCTGGTGTTTCAGGAGCTCCTTACAATGAGCTGCCTGAAGCAGTCTTAACCTAAAAATGTGCCCCTGCCCAGCATGGAGGGGGCAGCATTCCCAAAGCCGAGTTAATCCCTGGTGTGCTGAGCTTGGTTGCAGCTGGTCCACAGCTGCTTTGGTGCTGTCTCCTGATTGCTGCCTCTGTGGGCCAGGCTGTGGCTGTAAAGAAGTCTGGGGGAGTGCACCACAGTGGATGTGTGCTGAGCAGGCTGTATCCCAGCCCACTCTGCCAGGGAAAAAGGCTTTCCATGCCTTCCTGTCAAAGAAGGGTGGCTGGCAGGGAAATGACTTTCCCTTCTTTCTCCTAGGAGGGCTTTGTTGACTTCTTTCGAGTCGAGGACCTAGAAGGCAGCATCAGAAATGTACTGATGGCGTTTGCAGGTGTGGCTGGACTAGGAGCAAGCTTGGCCTACATGATCCGGTGAGCCAGGGTATGCTGCAGAGGGACAAAACTCTGGGTGGACTGGCTCTGTTTGGGGCTGGTGAGCTGATCACTTCCTACTGTGAGTGCTTATGAAGCTGGACTTGAGTGACTGAAGGAAAATATCTAGGCATCCCCTGAGCAATCCTTTCTGAAGAAGGAAGGTGTGATCTGGTCAGATTGCAGGTACCAATGAGGATTTATTGCTTTGGGAACAGAAAGTGGAAGAATTGATATTCTACTTCCTTCAAGAGGATGATGACAGAAAGCTCAAGTGGACTGCTTCAGTTTTATCCCGGAGGGAACCGATCTGCTTAGCAGCAAGCCAGTGAGCACCAGCAGCTCTTGTCTGGACTGAAGCCTCCTGGGCTTGGCACGGCAGCTGTGTGTGGAGCAGAAGTTTCAGGGTTGTGGGTTTCTGGAAATAGTATCTTCTGCTGATGGTGTCATGCCTGAACTTGCGGCTTTTCTGTTGGAGCAGAAGCATTGAATGCTGGGTGTTGTGTGAGCCTGCGCCTACACCCAGGTGTGCTGGCAAGGGAGCCTTTGGTTGCTGCTGGCTCTGCATGCATCTCCCCTCTGGAATCAGTGGAGCTGTGCCAGCAGCCAAGATGTGTGACCCGCTGCCAGAACATGGGGTCCTGGAGCGCTGCGTGGCCCCTTCCCTCCCAGCAGGGCTTCAGCCAGGTCACTGAGCAGGCAGAGGGGTGGGTGGGTGGGGTGGGGGGGATGGGTGAGGTGGGGCTTGAGGTGGTAACCACAGCCAGCTGCAGCGTGGCTGCATTGGCCTGTCTGGCTGATCTCTGCTACATTGATGCGACTCACCACACACAGGCAGTTTAAAAATAGGGAGTGCATTTGTAAGTATGTAAAACCCCACATGGGGTGGGGAGGCTATAGAGAACCTGTAAATATCTATAAATCTGTAGAATATGTACATTTTTACAGAGCTAGTGATACAAAAAGGAGGAATTTTGAATGTGGTAGAACTGCTTATGGGTGCACTGCACTTCATTCCTCACGTGAAGTAGCATTTTTGTGGCGAAGCCTTTTCCTGCCTTGACTTCAATTGAGCCTTTCTCTGATGTCCTTGAGCAACGTTGCAAGGGAGTATAACAAGGATCAGTGGCTGGTGGACTCTCATTGTGCCCATGGCTTGCTGGCAACAGTTGATGTTTCTGTTTATTTTAATCTTTTTGGTTATTCTAGCCCTTCTAGTGGGTGGGGAGCTGTGGAAGTTGGTATCGGTCACTTCCCTGTCTTCCCTTCATTTTGATCCTCTAAGCCATGAGTGGAACAAAGCTGATGTTTGAATGTAAACGTTCTGGAGCAGAATAAAACTCGTTGGCTCGGTTCTGCAGCTTGTGCAAGTCCGTCAGTGTCGGCCCTGGGCTCAGTCCTTGGTCCCCAGCTGGTAACATTGCTTCTTGGTGGGCTTGCAGTGCTCATCCGCCTTGTGCCCTCTGACTGTGGATCGGTTGGTTCTTGGGAGCTCTACTCTGTGGGATTGGGTCCCACACAGCAAGGAACATCCTCATCCATGGTGCTTGACCTGCAGCCCAAGTGATGCCCAATGGAAACCCAAGTGAAGAGCTGAAAGGTGGTGCTATTGTCAGGCCTGCTTGTTTGCTGAACAAGCACTTAGTTTTGTCAAATAAATGTCTCTCGTTCTCATTCCTCTAGTATAAAACTTGCTGTTTCCTATAATAAGATGCTGATGTGCTCAATGTTCCTGCTCTGCTTTGCTGGTGTGGGCCTGTTGGCACAGATGCTGCCTGTGGGGCACCCCACAGCCTCTTGCTTATTAGAAAGATAAGCTGTGGGCTGTGGAAAACTGCTCTGGGTGTCCATGTCACCCATCGGGGCTCCCCAGAGTTGCTGTGTACTGAGATGCTCTTCTCCTTCACTGTGTACGTGGGTGGGGAAAGTCTGTGAGGTGCCTTGTGCTCAGTGCCTGCATACTTTGAAACAGGTTTCTTGTGGTGCCCTGAAGCATGCTGTGGTGGTCTGGGTGCCTGCGCTTGGCAGCTGGGGCTTATCACCCTCTGTGTCAGTGAGGTGGTGGCCTGCAGCCCAGATGTGAGGGGACTCTTCCCAGAGCCTGGGGCTGAGCTGTGCTCCTTGCCCTTTCCAAGCGGGGAGACACTCTCTGTGGCTTTGGTTGTCTAGCATTAGTCTTGTCCCTCCTCTGACGCCTTTTTAGGGGGACCCTGTTCCCCCAGACTGCTCCCTGCCCTCCATCTCCCAAGTTTTGATGCCTGCAAGTTGGGGATGGAGGAAGTACGTGGCCTGCCCAGGGCCAGAGGGCGCAGCCCAGTTATGTGCAGACCTCGCTTGGGCAGTGGTTTGATGAACAGCTTCCTCCTGCCAGGACCGGTTCTGCTGTGGAAGCCTTGGCTGGAAAATCCCCCTCCTGAGGGGCAAAGCACTTCCCTACCCCAAAAACTGTGCTGGTGGCTCCAGCCTTGTGGGCTGTCAAGCCTTGCTGCAGATGGGATGAGGCAGGGGAGAGGCGACAGCTTCCTGCAGTGCTGGTGAGGCCCTTGCTACTGAAAACAAGCTGGTGGCTCAGCCCTGTTATGCAGATATTGCAAAATGTTTTTTTGGTGTGGGTTTTTTTGTTGGTGTTTTTTTTTTTTTCATTTTTTTTTTTTTTTTTTTAATGCTGTGTCTTTGCGGGCTATTTTGGGCTTGTTTGGTCCTCTGGGATGTGGCGGGGCCCTCATGCAAAGCTGGGCCTTTGCCATGGAAATATGCAAAGGTGCTGGCGGGCTCGGAGGGGGTCGGGGCTGCTGGTGTTTCCTGGAAGCCGCAGTGCTCTGATAACGCCTGGCTCAGTGCCGATAAACCAGGGGCTTCCTCTTCCGCTCCAGCACGGGCTTTTCGCAGAAGCCAGCTTCGACTTCTCTGAACCTTTTGTGTAAATAAGAGGGTGTGTGGGCGGAATTAAAGTGGCCGCTGTGTCTGATGGTGTGTGGGGGGGTTGCAGGTTAGGGGTGTCTTCAGCACCTGGCCTGGCTTATTTGGGGTCCCCCTTTGCCTGGGGCCCCTGGGAAAGAGAACAGGTGGGCGTTTCTCACCATCAGCTAGGCTTTTGAGCACTGCCCCATGGTGGGAGGGGAAGTGTTGGAAAAGCAGCACCCTCATCTCCTGCTGCCTCCTCTGTGCCAAATGGGACTGAACCAGGATCTGGCCCCGCTGCCTTTGGTGGGGAGGGTGTTTGAAAGCTTGCATTGACGTTGCTTGTGTGGGTGGGGGGGCACATGCAAATGCAGAAAATCCCCGGCTGAGCAAAAAAACCCCAATTCCTGCCCATTTCTGGCTTGTGGCTCCAACCATGTGTTGGGGGCTTGGATAATATTTCATGTTATTTCTCACGACAGGAGCCTGGCCTGCTTTTGCCCCAAATGTGCACTTTTCCTCTCTGTGGGGTTCCAGGATGTCGGGGGGGCTGCTTGGTGGCTGTCCCCCTATCTTGCTGGCATAGGCTTCCCCTTACAACCTGGCCTGGCCCCTCCCTGCCCCTGCCATCTGTAGGGCAGGGTGGTGCAGCCCCCTCCCAGAACTGGTGTCTTGTGGGGTGGGGGCCAATACGGAGCTGGGTCCATGAGGAGCCCCTGGGAGTTGAGTCAGGGGCACTGGGCAGGGACAGAAGAGCCCCCTGCCCCCACAAGTGACAGGTCCTTGAAACAGAGAGACTTTGGGGGGGAGAGGGGCTTCCTGGAGCAGCACTGCTCCCCTGGAGAAATAGCCTTGGGGTTATCAGGATAGCCACAGGTGGGTGCTGAGGACTGCCCCCCCCCCCCCCCCCCAAGATCCCTGGGATTGTCCCTGTGGGGGGAGGCCACTGGGCGTGGGGGCAGCTGACTCATTTGGGCTGAGATGACAAGTATTTGTTGTTGGTTTCGGCAGGCGTGGGTTTGGGAGGTGTCACTGCACTCCTGTAATGAGCCTGTCAGGCCTCAGCTCCCCGTGGAAGGGTATGTGGCCAGGCCAGCTGGGTGGTCGCCTGGGGTCCCATCCTATTCCCCCAGGGAAGGGATGCTGAGCTCTGGTGGGCTCCTGTCCCCTCCCCAGGCTGAGCCCAGGGGTTGGCCCCACTGTCTCCACCAACTCTGGCCTCTCTCGGGGTGCACCCTTGGGTTCTGGCCTGACCGGCGAAGCTCTGCCCAGCAACAAGGGCTCCTAATAGCATCTGGGGAAGTCACGTGGGCCTCTTCCAGGAACCCAGGCATCTGGTGGCCCATCCCCCTCCCAGGCCCTGGGGTGACACCAGGGTGGTAGCAGACATGTGCACCCCCACACCTTCCCTGGCTCACAAGCTTGGCCCTGGGCAGGAGGCTGCTCTGACAAAGGCCTCCCTTCTCCTCCTCCTTGCCTGGATGCCTCATTCCCCCCTGGCATGGGGGTTATGAGGGGTGTAAGGTGTATGTAGTGAGGTATGGGGGTGTAAACACTGTGAGTGTGGGTTACAGGGGTGTTTGTGGGGCTTTAGGGAGTACAGGATATGGGGGTTATAATGTGTATAGGGTGTGTGTATAGGCAGAGGGTGTGTACAGGCTGTGGGTGGGGCTCTGCAGTTACAGGGTTTATAAGGTGTGGGGGGGCATAGGGATGAGTGGGAGTATGGGCACTTAGACATGTGTATGTGCACTGACTGGGGTGAGAGGAGCAGGGTTTGGGTATGTGTGTGTGGGGCTGGCCCAGCTGCAGGGCATGGGGTGGAGTGGGCCTTGCGTGGGCCTTGCGTGGGCCTTGCGTGGGCCTTGCGTGGGCCTGCTGTGGGGCTGCTGTGGGGCTGCTGTGGGGCTGCTGTGGGGCTGCTGTGGGGCTGCTGTGGGGCTGCTGTGGGGCTGTGGCCACAGATCTGCCCAGGCAGGAGCCAGCAGTGACTCAGGCAGGAATGTGCTGGCAGGACATGGTGTTCAGCAGCACCCAAGCCCGTGGCCAGCACCCAGCCCTGCATCTGGCATGCTGCTAACAGCCTCATGGCCAGCACCCCTGAATAGCCCTGACCCACTTGGCTCAGCCCTAGTTCCATACCCTGCTGGGGCTGGGGGTGCCCCGTGCACCCCACCACTGATGCATGTGTCCTGTGGGGTGCCCAGGAGCAGTGCAGGGAACAGGCAGGACACTGGGGTGTCCCCAAGCACGACAGTGCCTGTGGGGACACTGGGGACAGACTGTGGAGCAGCACAGCCCCTGATTGGGGCATGTGTGATGCGTGGCCTGTCCCCCATGTCCCTGCAGGAAGCAGAGGGGATGCCAAATTAATTTGCCCCATGTGGCTGCTGTCCCCCAGGAAGCATCCTGTGGGCCAGGGGTGGCCACAGGGTCCCAGGGGACTATGGGTTTGGGGTGGCAGTAGTGGGTTGTGGGTGCAGGTGGTACAGCAGACGGAGCCAGGCCTGGACCACCACCACATAGCTGGGGTATGTGTACCTGCAGCTCTTGTCTGCTGGTGTGGGGGAAACTGAGGGATGGGTCATTGGGGACCCCAGCATCCTGGCGGCCCAGCCCCCATCTCACCTCAGCCCCTCACCGAGCTCCAGGGCACAGGGGTGCGTGTTGCAGGAGTGCTTGGTGCTGGTTTTTAGGTGGGGGGACACGGGGGACCCCATGGCCAGGGACACAGGGCACCCCACAGCTAGGCACCTGTGGGACAGGGGATGCAGGGCACTCCACAGCCAGGTGCGGGGACTCAGGGGCTCTGGCAGCGATGAACCAGTGGAAAAGGTGTGGGGGGGTGCCGCAGGGGCCACTCCAGGGGGCTGCGTTCATCTGCTCTGGTGTTCCAACCAGCGTCTCCTTGGCATCCCTGGCTAGGCACACCATCGCCCTGTGCTGTGCCCCTGGCCTGCACTCAGCTGAGCACTGCAGAGCACCATGACAGCTAAGCCCCTGTGCCCACCTGCAATCCCCACAGCTACCCTACATCCACCTGGCACTCCCCCTGCACCCCCTCTGCTGCCCCCTGCACCTACCTACACCCAGCATCATGCTCGGCTCAGCACCAGCTCACACCCAGCCCCAAATCTGGCCTCCAGCCCAGCTCTGAGCCTCACACCCTGCACCCACCCATGCAATGCCCCCTCTCCCCTGAGCAGCTCACACCCAGCCTGGGTGTCAGCAAAGCCCGGCAAAAGCCCTGGGGCACTCTGGAAGACAGCAGGACTCTTTGAGGGCCACGGCAAAGCCTGGCAAAAGCTCTGTGGACCTCTCCAAGGCAGCAGGGACCCTTGTGGACCCTGGCAAAGACCAGTGAAAGCCTTGGGGCACACTGGAGAGAAGCAGGGCCCTTTGCGGGCACCGGGAAAGCCTGGGAAAAGCTGTGAAGGTGCTCTGGAAGGCAGAAGAGCCCCTCATGGGCCTCAGGAAAGCCTGGCAAAAGCTGTCAGAAACTCTGGAAGGCAGCATGGCCCCTTGCAGGCTTCAGCAAAGCCCGTCCAAAGCTGTCGCACACGGGAATGAAGCACAGCCCTGTCTGGACATTGGCAAAGTGTGGTAAAAGCCCTGGGGCACTCTGGAGAGAAGCAGGGCCCCTTGTGGGCTTCGGCAAAGCCCAGGAAAAGACATCAGATGCTGGAGAGGAGTAGGGTCCTACATGGGCTGTGGCAAAGCTGGCAAAAGCCCCGAGCTGCTCTGGAAGGCAGCAGGGCTCCTTATGGGCTTCAGCAAAGCCAGGCTAAAGCCAACAGACACTTTTGAAGGCAGAAGAGTCCCACGTGGGTGTCAGCAAAGCCCGGCAGGAGCTGTAGGAGACTGGAAGGCAGCAGGGCCTCTTGTGGGCTTTGGCAAAGCTCAGCAAAAGCCATAGGGAACATCTTTCATGATGCCTCCTAAGACCTTCCTTGGGTACCACAGCCCTCTTTCATCTCTGTAGTGCACTTTGGATCCCTCTTGCTCTCTCAGAACCATTCCCAATGCCTTCTTTGAGGCCCAGAACACACATTTTATCCTCTACGCTATCTAGAATTGCTCTGTTCAGTCCCCTCTTTGCCATTTAGGGTACCTCCACTTGGCCCCTGCCCCTCTGACAACATCTGTACTTTGTTGAAATCCCCTTCAGAGTTCCTCATTGTTGTAACTGAGGCTTCTTTGGTTTCTCTGCCCCCCTCAAGACCCCTCTGCTCCCTTTGCTGAGCTCTCCTGAGACATCCCCAGTGCCCCAGAGCACTATTTTAGCTTGGGAGGACACTTTCACCCCTTTTTTCCTCAGAACCCTTCCTGAGTCCGTATTTGTTAACCAGGTTGGTCTTTTTGTCCTCTCATCCTTTTGGCATGCCTCCATTCAGTCCCCGGCCCCCTGAGGACATCTGTACCTTGTTAAATTCCCTTTTGAGTTCCTCATTGTGTCCCTAGGACTTCTTTGGTCTCTCCGGCCTCCTCTCTAATCCCTGTGATGATGTCTACTGTTCTGTCAGAACCTTTTTTGAAGCCATCTTTGTGCTCCAGAGCAGTCTTTTCATTTCTATGGCTTATAGTATGTTTCTGTTCAGTCCCTGGTACCCCAAAGATACCTCTTGTCAGCTCTGATCTCCTCTTGGGTTTTTCAGAGAAGGCGAGCGCCTTCTCTTGCTTTTGTAGTCCTACAAGGTGCATTTCTTGTATTTCCATGCTTTTTGGGGTGTTTTCTATCCTTTGGGCTCATCTATTTCTGTTAAGGGAGTTCGAGAGACCATCAAGGAGTCTTGGTGACTCGGAGTCACTGGCGATTTACAGTCAATAATTCACTTTGCAACCAGAGATACATTTGAGAAGGGATTCATACGGGATCTAGTTCTGTTTTGTTGTTCAGCGCTTCCCAGAATGCAGCTCTGGTGTAAGTTAGGAAATATGGCTGGTCTTGCTAGAAATGTAGCCACGCGCTGCTTGGTTTCTTCAATCGGAAACTAAAGCACATCATTTCTGCTACTGCATTTAATGGGCTACTTTCCCACACGCGTTAGCGTGATCTTAAGCTTTTAAAATCTATTTAAATACAAATTTGTGTTTGTCCTAGTAAAATTAAGTTTAACTACCGATCCAGTCCCACGGCTGGCGTGCGAGGCGAAGTTGTAGCGAAAGAGCAGGTGTCGTCATTTCCGGTAACGGTCCGTCTCTTTGTTCGGCGCTTAGCGCGGGGCCGAACGCCCGCCCACCGCCCGCCCGCGAGCCCCTTTCCCGGGGCATTGTGGGAAGGCGGCGGGCAGGAGGCGCGGCCGTCGCGCCGGGAGCGGGGTCCGGGTTCGGCCCCTTTGGGGGGCCGCGGCTCCGGGCTGGCCGAGCTGTTCGGGCAGCTGCGTTCTGGCGCGCAGAGCGGTCGAGGTGTGGGTCTGAGGTAGGAGTTTCAGGGAGTCTAGGTTGAGCCGTGTCTGCAGTAGAAGGTACATCTGTGGTCCACAGCTTGTTGTTGGATCAGTGATTGTATATGGGCTGTTCAGGAGTTGCAAGGTGGTTTAATATTCTGCATTCTCGATTTTTTTGTTTTGGGTGCATTGCTATTTTTTGGCATTTCTGAGTTTACTGTAGAAGGAACCTTGGTTTTTTCACTGGTTCTGTTGGATATCGTTAAGGTTGTTGACATCATTTTTTTCTATGGGACTGATGGTAAGATCATCGAGCTGGGGTTAGGGTGAGCATCTTGTATGCCTCTCTATCTGGAGTTTCAGCATTTCTCAAGAAAGCAGCAGGCATATTGGGCATAGTGTTTTTCAGGGCGTGGGACAGCTTGTTGCCTTTCCTGATCACCCATAAGGTACCACGTTGTCCCTAGAGCCTTTGCAGCATGCAGCAGGCCCCTTCCAGGCTATAAGTGTCTGAAATTCACTTACCGTGTGGGCCTGTAGCAGAGCGCAGAGCCTGTGGGATGTCGGAGGACAGGAGGTACCTGCAGGAGGCAGGGCAGGGCTTGGAAGAGGTGCTCCTGAGGAGCAGCCGACACAGGGAGTTCAGGGTGCAAATACAGGGCAAGGAGCTGTTGGGAAGGAGTGGGGTTTCTTCCCCAACAGTTCAGAAGAAGAGAAGGGGTTTCTAAAGTTTCAGGACTGAGGGATGGTTGGGGAAGGGAGGTGGGTTCGTCAGTTGTCCTCAGGCTGGTTTTGTAGTTGGATTTAGCTGTCGATGAGGTCTGCTCAGTCTGAGTCATTCTGCAGCCAATACAAGGTACGACGAAGCTACGAGAAATGCAGTGTCAACCATCTGGGCCTCTATGTCACCATGCATGGGGCTGACTGTCAGATGGGCCTTATCCCCACAGGAGGTCCTGAGGTACAAGCTCTGGCAACGATAGAGCTGAAGTGGATGACAGGCTGTTTGGAATTAAGTGGTAATGGAGGGGATAGGATGGTTTAAGGCTATTTTAATAGGGACATGTCATGGTTTAGGTGTGAGCATAGGAAACACCGAACTACGGCTCAGAGACATCAAGGGCCAGAGACGTAGGAGGATCAGCTGTACAAAGCAGGCCACAGAGGGAATAGTACCTGTTCCTCATTTGGTATGTGAGATGTACATTAAAATATACTGTCCAGAACTCTGAGGTCTCTGCTCCCTTGTGCCTTTTAGTCACCACATTCCCTGACTTAATTTTCATGTTCATCCCTTCACCGTCCATCCAGATGTCATGGTCACTGCTACTTAGAGGCACCGACGAGGAGATTTGTCCATTGCAGATTTCTGGCACAGTCTTCCCTGGAATTTCTCAGAGAAGAATATGTACATTATCCCAGCTCATAATGGTCTCTGTCCAGGGGTCTTTTCTTTATTGCAGTCCCTGGGCACACAAGCCTTCTCCATTATCCCAGTTTTACTTTTTTCCCTTAACTGTCCAATGAGGCTTGCTTTAGTATCAGTCGTGGCAGTTATGTTCTCTTGCCCTTGTTTATTGTGTTTTCAGCACCAGTTTCGGTAGCTGTAGGGTGTCCGTTTTAGATCTTGAGTCGCCACGTCATGCCATTGTGGTTTTCCCATTGGCTGACCACCTCTGTAATTGCATAAGGGGCTTCGTAGGTAATTGGGCTTGGGTGTGTGGCAGGTATACCCACCCCGACAGGAAACGAAACTTCTCTGGGCAGGGAGGAGAGGAAAAAAAACCCACCTCCGTAACAGGTGTCTTGAGCCACTTTCAAGGCAGGCCTTGTCCTCAGGACTTCATCTGTTGGGCAGTCTTGGTTGCCACGTTCAGAGCTCTTGCAACAGAAGGTAAGAATTGAACCTCAGGCTGAAAGCAGAATAAGAATCCAAAAGGCAGAAGGAAAATCAATGTTCCCAAGAATCAGAAATTCAGAAAAGGATGGAGAAAATGGTAATAAAACTTCCCCTCAGTACAGTACCTGAACACATACAGGATCTTTTCCTTCCTTTCAAGCTTACAAATTCCTCATAGGAAGTCAGCCTGTGTCAAAAATTAGAACAAGTTTTTCTTCTTCTTTTTCCTTTTTGTCCTTCTGTAATGGCACTGTGTGTCCTCCTGCAAGGCTCTTGGAGGTGTGGAGGAGCTCCCTGCAGCACACGTTGGTTCTTGGGAAGTTGATAAATTCAAGGACTTGGCTTCTTTAGTGAAGATGAGCTTCAAGTTCAGGGGTTACATTGGTGCTTTTGTTTGTTTCAAGTCTGTCCCAAAGTCCATGGGACGTGCTCAAATGATAAATCAGATGCAGGTAAAGACCGTGGGGCAGACTTGGTCTGTGCTTCACTCTTATATCTTCCAGGGCAGCTCTGCTGAATTGTGGTTTCTACAAGAAGCTGCATGTTGCACAGGGTCCCATAACTAGTCCTGTGCCTGTCACAACCCATCCAACCTGATCCATGTCAGGGGCAAACAGCAGAAACAAGCCTGTTTCTTTCCCATTGGTGCCCGATCTCCAGCGTAGGGGAAGTTTTTCTGGGAAGGCAGGGAGAAAGCTCCAAAGAAATCACAAATATCACCCCAGAAGAGCCTGAGACTCCTGCTGCTTGAGGGCTAGGCTGGTGCTGACTCGTGGGTGGACTCTAACATGCTGGGGAAGAAGGGAAACAACATGTAGCAAAAAGGCTTGTGGGAGAAGGATCTGTCAAAACCTCTTTTCTCTGGGTGGGAAAAACCCCAGCAAATGCCGACAGCCACCCAGGAGAAGCAGAATCTCCCAAGGGAGTGGAGGAGGGATCTCAGAGGGGTTGCATGGGGCTGTGAGTTCCAGGGACAGAGCGAGCCCCGAGTCCTCTATGAAGTGAGGGGAAAAAAAAATTGCATTCAGGCACAGTCGTTATGGCAACACAGAGGCTTCTGGTAAGCTGTGCTTGTTTACTTGCATCATCATCACAACAACAATAATGAAATCCATTTCCTTCCTCTTTTTCTCTCTGTGCAATGGATGTCACTGTCGCTTTCCACAGGAAAGTCACCAAGTGCTGGATCCCTAGCCTGGGATGGCAGGGAACAGAGCTCTGCTCCTCCTGGGTGAGTGCGGCAAAGGGGTCTGGTGGGAAGCGTGGTGGGGTCTGGTACCTGCTGTCCTTCCAGGGGATGGACAGCCAGTGTGGATGCCAGGAGGTAATGTGTGCCCAAAGAGCCACAGTGAGCTTCGGGGGCTGGAGGACAAAGACTCCATCTCCAGCACAAGCTCTGCTGGGCACTTGTCCCTTGTACCTCTTTGGGGCTGGGGGTTTTGTCTGGATGGGGTTTTGCTCTGCTCAGGGAAGGGGAGATTTTCGTTTATCCTGCCAGGCTGAGGAGATTGGATGGAGCAGTGGTTGTCCCTGTCACAATGTAGGCTCAGGGTTTCCTCCTTGGGGTGGTCTCATTTACTGGGGAGGAAGGAAATGGGTCCAGCAAGGCTGGTGGGTATGAGCGTGGTGAGGGTGGGGATGCCATGCTCTGGAGCGGTGGGGTGTTGCTGGTGGGTGTCTCAGGGACCTGGCAGGCCTTGTCAAACCCTCCCTCCCACAGGATGGCTCATGTCCAAGGCCAGCATTGCTCCTTTCTATGCCAGGGACACTGCAGGAGACCTGGCAGGTACATCCCAGGGAGTGCTCATCCCTTCTTCCTTTCCTCCTCTCAGCTGAAGCCCTTGTCCTTGCTGGTGAGTTTCTTTGCTTGCAGAGTTACGGTGACAGTCCTTGGGGCCCTGAACAGTTCTTGCTGAACAAGGCGACAGGCCTTGGTGTCCCCTCAAGCGGCAGCGGGTCATGTTGTGACTCTGCTGTCCTTCCATGTACCGCCTGGCTCAAAAGATGTCCGGCAGCACTGGGCACCAGGCGCAAGCCCTGCCACCCCTCTGAAAAATTAGACAGTCTCCCCATATCCCACCAGTGCCCTAGAAACCCCAGTGAGCATTGGGGTTCTGCCCTCTTCCCCCCTCCTGGAGTACATGCTCAGGGTTGGGGGCTCCCCACCATGCATGCTGTTGCACTGATCTCTGCTCTGTCCTGCTCCTCCCTCCTGCCTGGACCTTCATGGCTGCAGAGATAGCCCTGCTGACCCTGGACCCACCCTGGAGCATGATACTTCCAGGAGAGAGCATGACCCTTAGGTGCTGGGGCTCCCACTCGCTGTGGCAGCACCCCATGGCTTGGTACAATGGCAAGCTCTTGGCACCCACAGATATGTATGCCTACAGGATCAGAATGAGTGTCAGAGCCCTGGCTCCACGCACAGCAACCATGTCACCCTGACTGTCTCCTATGGTGAGTGACATGACCCAGGGATGAGCCCTGCTATCCTCCTGCCCCAAGACCCCTAGGCTTCACTGTGGACCTGCTTGTCCTGCCCTGGGACAAATGCAGCTCCTGTGGGGTTAACGAAGGCAATGCTGTTGGGTTTGGGGTGCTGCAAGCTGGCTTATGGGGGCTTTTACCTCCCCTCCTCTGCAAAATGCATCCCTCTTTCAGGGCCCCTTGCAGCTGCTGCTCTTGGGGTCTCTTCCAGACTGGCTGATCCTCTAGGTCCTGTCGTACATGGTGTTCAAGGGGGAACTGCTGCCCATGCAGTGCTGGGGATGGGATGGCGGGGCACATCTTTGGTGTGGTATTACAGAGATGGAGCTGGCATCACTACGCGATAAGCCTCGGCAGAGCAGCATTCCATCTCCTGACCTGAGACCCACCACATTGGCAGGTATGACTGCTCCTTTTCATCGCTAAAAGGCAGTCTTGGGTTTTATACGTTTCCACTGAAGGTAAATTCCTGTGTCTTTGGGCTCTCTGTCTTCCCAGGGTCTCATCTGGTGGGAGCTGCAGGACAGAGAGGGTGAGGGGGTCTGTATGATGTCTGAGCTGGGTCTGTGCTACCAATGCCAGTGCAGGAAACCTGGCACCTGCCCACCACCAGAAAAAGACATGCCCGGTCACAGCCCCCAGCCTGGCTCTAGGATGCTCCCCACACCCATCTTGGGGTCTTGGCCCTGCACAGCCTTGGTGGGGTGGGAAGATTGTCCCTTCCTTCCTGCATCTTTAGAGGTGATGCAGCCCCAGAAGGTCCATCCGACAAGATGTGCCCTGTCTCCCGCCTTCCTCACACTGTGTCCATCTCTCCACAACCGCGTCCATCTCTCCCCACTGCCCATGCCCGTCTCCCGGTCCCATCCCCCTCCACGTGTCCCTCTGTCCCCCTCTGCATGTCTCGCCACCCCCCAAATGCTTTCTACCAAAATGTACCCCATGTGAGTTTTTCCCCACATGACATTTTTTTCCCATGTGACACCCCCATGCACATCCCCTGCCCTCCTATCTCGTGCTCCCACTCCCCTCTCCCTCCGCCCCCCCTCCACCCCACCTCTTCCACACTAGAGTGCACAGAAATTTGGGAGGGGACGCAGCCAGGACAGCTGACCCCAACTGACCAAAGGGATATTCCAGATCGTATGATGTCATGCTTAGTAATAAAATTAGGGGGGAGGTTGGTGGGCGGGGCGCTGCTCGGGGACTGGCTGGGCATCGGTCTGTTAGTGGTGAGCAATTGTTTTAATTTGCATCGCTTGTCTTGGATTTTACTTTTCTCTCTTCGTGTCCCCATCCCCCTTACTATTTGTTGTTGTTTTTTTTTTTTAATTATTAAACTGTTTATCTCAACCCACAAGTTTTCTCACTTTTGCCCTTCTGATTCTCTCCCCCATCCCACTGAGGCAGGGCGGGGAGTGAGTGAGCAGTTGTGTGGTGCTTAGTTGCCAGCTGGGATGAAACCACAGCACAAGGTCTGTTGCAAGTCCTGCCTGGCTAATGCTTTAGGCTCTACATGTTATTCCTACCAGCTTGATGGGCCATCCTTGTTCTTCATTGCTGCTTTATAGTGCCCTTTGCTCCATAAGCAGCAGTACTTGGGCTGTGCAAGCATACCTGTCTCCCAGCTGCTGGGAAGTAACTCTGTCAAAGACAAAGAGCGAAACAGCCACGGCACAATCTACAGCAATTCTGCCTCTCAAGGGACCCAGCAGGCGCCTTTCTCTCGCCTTTTACTCTGTCCAGCTAGGCTGGAAAGAACAGTTGTCGCAGGAACTGCTACACCCTCCAACTCC
The DNA here is from genome assembly GCA_028022735.1 of Gypaetus barbatus. Lineage (NCBI taxonomy): Eukaryota > Metazoa > Chordata > Aves > Accipitriformes > Accipitridae > Gypaetus > Gypaetus barbatus. The sequence goes on along the minus strand of CM051540.1, from coordinate 24,509,167 downwards.
TTCTCAGGTTGTCACTTTGGCCCTGTGTACAGGCTGCCGAGGTCATCGACTCTGCACGGGACACAGGCACCCTGGAGAGCTTTGCAGCAAGTCATTCCTTTCTCCTTTGGGCAGGAGCAGTTCTGCCGCTCCTACAGACAGCCACTTTCTCAAGGGCAAGGGGCTGGGATGACAACAGGCAGCTGCATGCTCCAAAGATGCTGTTTTCTGGGGACCTGGTGCAGGAAAAGCTGAGGCACATTCCGCACTGCCAGTGGCTTTTCACAAGGGAACCATGCTCTGGTTTTAGCAGAAAAGGGTGTCAGTCACAGGCAGCCACATATCACTGTGCATGGCTATTTGGCAGGTGTCTTGCTTGTTCAAGTAGAGGTGTATTTCTTGCCTTGCAGTCTTGATGACAAAACAATCGGGTTCAAGCTACAAAAGCCTTTTGATGTCAAAGCAAGATGACAACTAGATTTCTACCAGCGCTGTGTTGTTAGCTGAAAATGGCTTGCAGGCCAAGAGATATTTAGAGGGGTCTGAATTAAAGAAACCGAGCGTTGAAGTGTTTGTTTTAAGGAGGCGAATTAGGCAGCCAAAGGAACTGAGCTGCTCACCCGACACATTGGCAGAACAGCCTATCCAGCCTACTCAGTATTGTGTGTTGCAGGCAGCAAAGTGCAACTGCAATGCTTGGTGGCAGGAGTGACAAGGAGTGCAGAGCTATGCTCCTGTACAGAGCAAAGATGGAACCTCCAGGGCTCTGCAGTCATCTGCTGAGGACATCTAATATCCCAAAATGCCTCTTTGCCTTCTTTGCTTCATGTCTCATTACTTTGCACGCTGGAGGGCAGGGTGGTAGGTAACACTGTGCAGCGTCTCTTAAGTGACAAGCCCTGCACAGGAAGCCTCCTGTGTATGCAGGGTTAGGAGAGCAGATTACTGATAGCACAGAGGTGAGGGAAGGTGCAAACAACACAAAGCCCAAGGATCACCAGCATATCACTCATTTGCAGATCAGCCTCTTGCATCTGGTCTGCTTGGATGCTCTCTTTCCTGCTGAACATAGCTGCCCCTGTCACACAAAGTAGCTTTTGGATTCTTCTCTCTTCCCTTCAGGATGTTTATGTTGCCTTATTTTTAAAAAATCTCTCTACAGCATCTGTTGAGTTGCTGCTGTCACTCCCACAACCCTGATGTCACATGCAGACTGATACAGCAATCCCTGGGGCTTGCTCCGGGGGAAAAAAACCTCCTGTTCCACATGTTCCCTGTACTGCTTCTCCTCCCCAGGTAATGGGGTGGGGGGCAGGGACAGAAGGAACCCCCAGACTTTTAAAGCAGTCAAATGCAAAGGACGGAAACGCTCCAGCCACTTGCGTGCTTTTTGGTACGGAGGCAATGAAGATTACTGCCCGGGCTGCGAGTGGGGAAAGGGCAGGGAAATGCAAGCCCTGTACCCCCAGTGCGTAGTTACCATCTTTGGCTGGTCTAAACTGGGCTGAGATGTCAGTCATTTCTCATCCAGCTGATGCCCAGAACAGCATTGTCCCGCTCACCGCTGCCGCCCGGCGGCCAAAAGTCGGTACTGCGGCTCGGGCGCGGCGCATGCGCTCTACGCTGCCGTCCGCCGGTAACGGCGATGCGATGCTGCGGTGCCTGCGGGCCGGTGCCGATGCCGCCGCCGCGCTCCCTGCCGCCTCCCGGTAAGGAAACGCCGCCGCCGCCCCACGCGCGCGGTGTCGGCGGGCGCTCGGCGCGCAAAGCGCGGAACTGCAGCACCGGTGCCGCCCCTGGGCACGCCCCGCCCGCCGCGTGCTCGCTGCTGCTGCCGCCTCGTGGCCGAAGCGCGGAACTGCAGCGCCGGCACCGGAGAGGTGCGCAGCAGTGCCGCCGCCGCGCTCGCTGCTGCCACCTGGCGGCCGAAGTGCGGCACTGCAGCCCGGGGTTCCCGCGCCGGCTCCGGCCCGTCCTGCGCGCCGTCGGCGGCCGGCGCATGCGCGGTCCACGGGAGCAGCATGGCGGCGCCAAGGGCGCGGGTCTCAGCGGCAGGGGGTGAGCGCCAGGACCACCGGTGAGGCGAGCGATCCCCTTCGGCGGGGTGGGGGGTGTCTGCTGCTCGCTGGCCGCCCGGGGGTGGCGGGACGGGAAGCTGCAAACCGGCCGCTGCGGCAGGCTCCCGGTCCGCTGGAGGCGAGCCGGGCCAGGGCAGCCCCAGGGAGTTCCCCGAGAGTTCCCCGAGAGCTGATAGAAGGGAAGAGGGGACGGAGGCGGGCACCCCCCAGGCGCAGCCACTGGGCACCTCCCCAACTCGCCAGAGCTCCCCCGGAGCCTTCCTCGGCCCCACTCGCCCCCTGCAGCTGCCCCCAGCTCCAGCCCCTCCCCTGAAGCCTGTCCTGTAGCCCCAGGCAGCCCCCAAGCCCTGTCGTGAGCGCAGCAAGCTGGCCCTCAGTGCACCTCCAGAAGCCTCTGCAGAAGGAGCAGCTCTGGCGAGTGGCAAACTATAGTAATAATGGTCGCTGCTTCTTTCCCTCTCCCAGAGGCTGCGCTGAGGATACGTTTGTCCGTTCCTCCCCTGGGGATGCTGTTTACTGCACCTGCCTAAGGCTTGTGTGGGCTGTCTCTGCCTGGCCTTGCTCTCCTCGCAGCGTGGGAGCGAAAAAGGACAGGCGGAGTGCTTACTGGCTGTGGGCAGGAGCTGCTGCAGCTGTAGCTGGAGAGGCCAGAGAAAGGTAAAGATGAAGAAATTGAAGGCCATCTGGCCAGCAGCTGCCTCCTGCTGCAGGCAAGAGAGACCCTGCTTCTCCAGGTGAGGAAGGATCCCTCTTTGTAGTCCACAGCAGGCCAGGCTGCCAACATGCACTGCAGGGTCTGTATGCGTCACCAGCAGTGCTGTATGGCCACATAGTGCACAAGCGAGCGAGGCTACGCGCTCCCTCTTCCTCTCTCCCTTTCTCTCTCTCTTGTTCTACTGTTCCCTTTTCTATCTGCACTTTTGTCCTGCTCCCTCTCCCTCTTTTTTTTTTTTCATCCTCTGTCTCTGTCCTGCAGCCCATTGCTGTTTTTTCCTTTTCCATCTCTTTGTCCTGATCTGCATCCATCTCTTTTTTTCCACAATTTCTCTGGCTTGTTCCCTGGCATTCTTTTCCTTTCTGTGCCTGTACGTGCTGCTCTGTGTCCCTTCCTTCCTATCTTCCTCCCTCCTTCCTTCTCTTTATCTCTGTATCCCTTTGTCTTGCTCACTGTCACTGTTTTTTTTCATTCTGTATCTCACTGCCCCTGTTCTCCTTCCTGTTCATCTCTTACTCTCTCTGACCCTTTGTGCTGCTCCCTTGCATCCTACTCCCTCCCTCCCTCTCTCTCTATCACACTGTCTTGCTCCTGATCCCACTCTTTTTCTTTCTACCCTTCTGATGTGTGTCCTCCCCAACTCCTCCTTTTACATGTCCTGGTCTTTCTACATCCTTCTGTCATTCTCCTCTTCCTCTATCCTGCTGCCCATCACTATTTTTTTTCTCCTCCATCCCTTTGTCCTGCTCCCTGTCCTTGTCAGTCTTTCCCTTTGTTCTGCTTTCAGTCTTTGTTTTCTCCATCTCACTGTCCTTTTCCTTGTACCTTCTTCTCTCTGCTCCTCAGCCCTTCTCCCTCATCTTATTCTTCTTTCTGCCATGCCTCTCTTTTTCTCTGGACCCTCTGTGCTGTTCCCTTTCTTTTTTTTCTCCAATTGTCTGTTGTCTTACCTGTCCCTCTCTTTGTCTCTCTTCCTCTGTCCTGGTCCCTGTCCCTGTTATTTATTGCTTCACCTCTCTGTCCCGCTGTACCTGTTTTTTCTGTCTTGCTCCATCTCCCTGTAATTTTTTCTGCTACTCTCGTTGGCTTTCTATCCCAGTGTCCTGCTCCCTGTCCCTCTCTCTTTTGCAGTATCTCACTTTCTGGCTCCCTGTCCCTCACCTGTTTTCTATATGCCTCTGTCCTTCATCCTGTCTTTCCTTGTCCCTCTGTTCTGCTACCCATCACTGTCTTCTTTTTTTCTCCATTGTTCTGCCTTGGTCCTGTCACTCTCCTCCTCTGTCTCTCTAATGTTTCTTTCTCCATCCCTGCCCCACTCCCTGTCCCTTTTCTCCTATGCTATGTCCTCCATCCTCCTCCTAACTTTTTTTCCATGTATCTCCATACTGCTGCCTGTCCCATCATTTGTTGCTATATCCCCCTGCCCAGCTCGCTGTCCCATTATTCCCCTCTGTCCTGCTTCCTGGCCTTTTTTCTCATCCTGCAGCCCAGCACCGGTTTTCCTTTCTCCATCTCTTTGTCCTGATCTGTCTTTCTCTCTTTTCCCCTCAATCCCTCTGGCTTGTTACCTGTCTTTTTCTCTTCTTCCTGCCTTCTTTATTCCTCTCATTCAATTTCTTTCTCAATCCGTCTGTTCTGCTCCCTGCTCATCGTTTTCTCTTTCTTTCCCTGTGTCCTGCTCCCTGACCCTGTTTTTCTTCTGCCATGTCCTTGCAGGGCTCCGCATCCCTTTTTAAGTGATTTCTCCACCTCACTGTCTTTTTCCCTGTACCTTTCTTTCTCTGCTCCTCAGTCCTTCTCCCTAATTTTATTTTTCTCTTTCTGTTCCTCTATCCTGTTCCCTATTGCTATATTTTCATTCTCTGTATTTGCTGCTCCAGTAATGACTGCTGAGTTGTCCCAGGGGAAGGGCGAGTGTACAAATACTGAGCCCCAGAGCAGACTCACTCCTAGGACTTACACGCATTAACGAATAAACACTTGCTGTCTCCTTTCCACTCATGGCTCTGTTTGTAGTCCTTTGTACTTGGTGAGTAGCTGTCATAATGTCCAGGGTAGCAGGTTACGTAGTGGGTGTAAGGGGCCATGGCTGGGGCTGTGGAGCAGGCCCGGGGGGGGCCAGCGAGGCTGATGGCAACGGCCCCTCTGTGTAAAAGGGCTGCAGCTCCAGGGTGTGGTGCTGCTGGGGCATGCCTGCCTGAGAGTGCTGACAAGCTGTGAGGATGTTTCCAACAGACAGGTTGACAGTCACTTGGAGTCAGGCCCCATCAGGGCAGCTCCCAGGGATTTTCTGAGAGCTGGTGGAGACGAAGCAGGAAGAGGGGCAGGAGATGGCTGCCCCCACCCCTCCAGGTACCTGGAGGCCTTCCCACCCCCTGGAAAAGGCCCTGGGTGCCTCCCCAACTCAACAAAACTCCAGCCCTGCTCACCCCCCGCAGCTGCCCCCAGCTCCAGCACCTCCCCTGAAGCCTGTCCCATAGACACAGACTGGCCCCAAACCCTGTTCTCATGGCAGCAAGATGGCCCTTGAATATGCTTTATTGCACCATAAGTGCAGGTGCCATTAGCATCAGTTTGGGGAAGGAGCGGTGGCTCCAGAAGCTCCTGCAGAAGGAGCGGTTCCTGCCTGAGGAGAACTACAGTCATCACTGTGGATAACAGTTGCTTGTTCTTTCCCTTTCCCAGAGGCAGCACTGAAGACTCAGTTGTCGATTCCTCTCTGGGGATGTTGTTGACTGTGTCTGGCTCAGGTTTGTGTGGGTTGCCTTTGGCCTCATTCTTCTAGTGGCATGGGTGAAAACAGACAGCTGGAGGCTTGCTGGCTGTGGACAGGAGCTGCAGTGGTTGAAGCTGGAGAGGCCAGAAGAAGGTAAAGCAGCTGAAGAATAAAATAAAGGGGATCCAGCTGGCAGCTGCCTCCAGCTGCAGACAGGAGACAGCCTGCCTCACCGGGCAAGGAAGGATCCCTCTTAGTGCAGTTCTCAGCAGATCCGATCACTAATGTGCACAGCAGGGTCTGTATGCATAACGAAAAGCACACTACAGCCATGTAGTGTGTGCATGTGGGAGGCTATGTATCTGGGAAGCCTGATGTTGTAAGAGCTGTAAGACACCAATCTATGCTTTTAGGTGGATGACAGTCAAGTGACCAGAGCTACAGAGGAGGAGTGGGGGGAGAGAGAGACAAAGACATGTCCAAACTGTCAAATTCTCCCAACACCTCCGAGAGCAGGAGCTGCAGTGAGTCCTGGACCCTTGGGGTCATGTTGCCTCTCTACTGCATCCCAGGTCCCTCCCTGGCCCCCCTTCTCTCACTGCTGTAATTTTTTTCCGTTTCCCTGCACCTCTCCCTCTCTCTCCAAGTCCCCCTCTTTCTTTGTCATTCTACCCCTCTGTTTTCTTTTTCCATCTGTGCTTCTGTCCTGTTCCCTGTCCCTCTTTTTTTCACCCTCTGCCCTGCAGCCTGTCACTGTTTTTCTCTTTCTCCATCTATCTGTCTGTCTATCCCAATTTTTTTAATTTCTCCCTGTCTGCCTTTTAGCTCTTCACTGCCTGCCCCCCCCATTTTCTCTGTCTGGCGCTGTGCCTCTATTTTAAAATACCTCTTTCTCTGCCCTGTATCCTAGGTATACTTTTTCTTTCTTAGATTCTCTCATTCCAGGTCCCTGTCCCTATGTTTTAATTTCTTCCCTCTCTATCCCATAGCCCATTTTCCTCTTTACTGCTCACTCTCCATCTGGCTCACTGTCCCTGTTCTTTAATTCCTCTCCCTCTCCCCTTTCGCTCATCGAGGTTTTTTGGTATTTCTCAGTCTCTCTCTGTCTACCTCACTGTCACCTTTTTTAATTCCTCCCTCTCTGCCCTGTGGCCCATCACTAATCTTTGTTTTTCTCCATCTCTCAGTCTGGTTCCCTCTCCCTTCCTCCTCTCTGGTCTGTAGCCCATTGCTATTTTTTTTTTTCCTCTGCCTCTCTCTCTGTGGCTCCCTTTGCATATTTTTCAATCCCCCCACCTCTGCCCCGCAGCCCATCGCTGTTGTATTGGGTTTATGTGGCAAGGTTTTGCTAGCAGGGGCCGGCAGGGGCTGCAGGGGTGGGTTCTCTGAGAGGGCACCCGGCGTTGCCCCCATGTCGGGCACAGCGAGTTCCAGCTCCAAGATGGATCTGCTGCTGGTCAAAGCTGAGCCTATTGGCAATGCTGGTAGTGTCTCTGTGATGACATACTTAAGAAGGGCTAAAAAATGCTGCACAGAAGCTGTGACAGAGAAAATGTGAGTGTGAAACAGCCCTGCAGACCCCCAGGTCAGTGAAGAAGGAGGAGGAGGAGGTGCTCCAGGTGCCAGAGCAGAGATTCCCCTGCAGCCTGTGGGGAAGACCATGGTGAGGCAGGCTGTCCCCCTGCAGCCCAGGGAGGTCCACGGTGGAGCAGATATCCACCTGCAGCCCATGGAGGACCCCATGCCGGAGCAGGTGGATGTGCCTGAAGGAAGCTATGACCCTGTGGAGCCCGTGCTGGAGCAGGCTCCTGGCAGGACCTGTAGAGAGGAGCCCATGCTGGAGCAGGTTTTCTGGCAGGATCCATGGGAGGGACCCCACAGTGGAACAGAAGAAGAAGGAGGAAGGAGCAGCAGAGACAACTCCGGGGGAGGAAGTAGAGAAGTCAGGAGTGAAGATGAGCCCAGGAAAAAAGAGAAGGGTGGAGGGAAGGTGGTTTTTAGATTTGTTCTTATTTCTCATTATCCTACTCTTATTTTGATTGACAATACATTAAATTAATTTCCCCAAGTTGAGTCTGTTTTGCCTGTGACAGTAATTGGTGAGTAATCTCTTTGTCCTTATCTCAACCCACAAGCTCTTTCTCTTGTATTTTCTCCCCCTGTCTTGTTGAGGAGGGGGAGTGATAGAGCTTGGTGGGCACCCGTCAGGCAGCCAAGGTCAATCCACCAGAGTTTCCTTCTATCAGGCTCCCTGTTCCTATATTTTAATTCTTCCCTATGTTTCTTGTACCCCATCGATTTTGAAACTTACTTTCTATTTCTCCATTCCTATTTTTTTAATTCTTGCATATGTTTCTTGAACCCAGTCACTTTTTAAATTTTCTTGCTACCTTTCCCTCTTTCTGTCTCCCTGACTTAATTTTAATTTCTTGCACCCTGTCGCTTTTCAAATTTTATTCCTGTGTCTCCCTCTATGCAGCTCTGTGCTCCTGTTTTTTTAATTCTTGTCTATGATTCTTGTATCCTGGTGCTTTCAAAATTTTCTTTCTGTCTCCCTCTGTCCATCTCCCTCCCTGTCTCTAGTTCATAATTCTTCCCTCTCTGTCCTGTACCCTGTTGCTCTTTATATTTTCTTTCTACATCTCCCTCTTTCTATCTCCTTGTCCCCATTTGTTAGTTCTTGTGTATGTTTCTTGTACCCTGTCACTTTAAAAAATTTTCTTTCTATGTCTACCTCTATCCGGCTCCCTGAGTCTATATTTTATTTCTTGCCTATGTTTCTTTTCCCCTATCATGTTAGAATTTTTACCTGTCCCTTGTCTTACCTCTATCTTGTCCTGCTGGTCCCTTCTACCTCTTTCTCCTGCTCCCTGTCTCTATTATTTGTTACTCCATCTCTCTGTCCCTGTTTTTTTCCTCAATCTCTCTGCTCTCCTCCCTTGTCCTGCTCCCCATCCTTCTCTTCTTCACAGCATCCTGTTTTCTGACTCCCCGTCCCACACCTCTTCTCTATATCCCTCTGTCCTGCTGCCTTTGGGCACTGAGCCTTGTAGCCAACTCACTGCCAGGATTTCTTATATGCATTAAAGAGTAAATTTTCCCTGCCTCCTCTGTGTCCCTGGATGTGGACAGGTGCAGGGGAGGGGGTGGTGTGCTGTGGGGCTTTGGCAATGGCCCCTGTTTCCGATGGGCTCCAGCTGGGGCTGGAGCTGGGGCAGCCCCAGGTGTGGCCAGTGAGGCTGAGGATGGGGCTGGCCCTGCTGTGTGAAGGGGCTCCAGCTGTAAAAGGGCCTGCCTGAGGGAGCTGATGAAGGGGAACTAGCTGAGGAGGGAGTCTGAGGGGGTCCTGCTAATAGGTGCCTCCAGCAAGGAACGGCCAGTTCCTGCAATGAGGAAGGATCCCTCTGAGCCATCCCCGACAGAGCAGACCACCAGCACGTGGTGCTGGGAGCTTGGCACCTCTGTCAGCTATGTGCGTGAGCTGCCGTGTATTGAGGAAGCCTTCTGGATGAGGAGCATCGAGGTGTCCACTGCGTGCTGCGGAGTGGGTGAGGGTCGGGCAGGTGGCACTATGGAAGAGGAAGGGGCAGAGGCAGAGAAAGAAGTGTTGTGGCAGTGAAGGTCTCCTGCTGGTACCAGGAGCTGTGGTGAGTCACACATTCTCTCCTGTGCGTCTCGGTCCATTTTTGCTGCCCTGCCCCAGGTCCCTGCCTGTCCCTGCTTCTGTCTCCCTCTCCGCCAGCCCACCTACCTGTCTGGCTCCCTGAAACTTGTTACTCTTCTGCCAACTTTGCCCTGTACCACTTCACCTATTAATTTTTTTCTATGTTTCCCTCTCTGCAGCTCCCTCTCCCTATCTTTTAATTCCTCCCTCTGTCCTGTACCCTCTTGCTTTTAAAATTTTCTTTCTATTTTTCCTTCCATCCGTCTCTATTTTTTAATTATTTCCTGTGGGTTTTTTGTACCCTGTCACTTTTAAAATTTTCTTATTGTGGTTCCTTCTATCCATCTTCCTGTCCCTGTTTTTTTAATATGCCTGTGTTTCTTGTACCTGATCACTTTTTACATTTTCTTTCTACGTTGTCCTGTATCCATCTCCTGTCCCTATGTTTTAATTTTTGTCTATGTTTCTTGTACTTGGTTGCTTTTTAAAATTCCTTCTACGTCCCTGTTCCTATTTTTTATTTTTTTTCCTGTGTTTCTTGTAGCCTGTTACTATGTAAAATTTCTTTCTATGTCTCCCTCTATCCAACTCCCTGTCCCTATTTTTTAATTCCTCCCTTTCTGTCCTATACTCCATCAATTTTAAATTTTGTTTCTATGGCTACTTGTATGCAGTTCACTGTCTGTATTTTCTAATTCTCTCCTGTCTGTCCTGTATCCTGTTGCTTCTTCAATTTTCTTTCTATGTCTACTTTTATCAAGCTCCCTATCGGTATTTTTTAATTCTTTCCTGTGCCATGTACCCCTGTTCTTATTGTTTAATTTATCCTTGTGTTTCCTTAAAGCTGTCGCATTTTAAATTTTCTGTCAACTTTTATCCACTTTGCTGTGCCTATTTTTTGTTTTCCTGTCTATCTTGTACCTTGTATCTTTAAAAATTTTCTTTCTGTATCTACTTTAACCAATTAATTGTCTGTCCCGTACCCCATTGCTTTTGAAATTTTCTACCTATGTCTCCCTGTATTTTTTCTGCCTGTTCTTATTTTGTAACTTTTTCTTCTTCCCTTAATGCCTCCGCTTTTGAAATTTTCTTCCTATGTCTCTAGCACCCTATCCTTATTTTGAAAAATTTCTTGTCTTTCCTTAATGCCTTTAGTTTTTAAATTTTCTTTCTATGTCAACTTTTATCCAGTTTTCTGTTCCATTTTTAATTTTTTTTTCCTGCTTGTCCTTTACCAAGTTGCTTTTAAAATTCTTCTTTCTATTATGTCTACTTTAACCAATTCACTGTCTTTATTTTTAAATTTTTTTCTTGTCTGTCCTGAACCTTGTTGCTTTTTCAGTTGTCATTCTATGTCAACTTTTATCAGGCTCCCTATCCATATTTTTCATTTATTCCTGTCTGTCCTGTACCCTGTCATTTTTAAAATTATATTTGCATGTGTATGTCCCTTTTTTTACCCTATCCTTATTCTTTATTTTTTTCCGTCTGTCTTAATGCCATTCTGTATTGCATTTTCTTTCTGTGTCAACATTTATTATGTTTGCTGTCTGTCCTGGGTTCAGCTGGGATAGAGTTAATTTTTTACAGGAACCTGGGAGGTGAGGGGGGGGGCACAGCCGGGACAGCTGACCTGAGCTAGCCAAGGAGCTATTCCATGCCATGTGACATCATGCTCAGTATATATATGGGGAGCAGGCTGGGGGGAGCTCTCGACTTTCGGTGGGGGAAGTGGTGGAGCCTCAGGTTCCAGGTGGTGAGCAGTTGCACTGTGCATCACTGCTTTTGTATATTCTTTTGTTAGTACCGTTGTTGTTGTTGTAATCTCTCTTTTTGTGTAGTCCCAGTAAACTGCCCTTATCTCAACCCTCGAGGTCCCGGTTTTTTTTTCTTTCCTCCCCTCTGATTCTCCTCCCCATCCTACCAGAGGGGGGGGCGGGAGGAGTGAGTGAGCGGCTGCATGGTCCTTTGTTACCGGCTGGGCTGAAACCACGACAGTCCCTTTTGGCGCCCAACGTGGGGCACGAAGGGTTGAGATAATGACAGATCTGGCCAGAGTGTGTTGAAACAAATTTCTTGTATTAGACATGCATTTCTTAGATAAATAGATGCTAGTTACAATGTTGGTTCATTTGTTTACATGGTGGCGTTTTGTAAGTTCTTATATGCTCTATGTATTGCCTGTAGTTACATTTATCACCTCTGGGAGAAGGATTGGGATTATCATTTTGCTGTACTGGGCAATGTCGACTTGTGAAATGATTACATCACTGGTCATGAGGTTAAGCTGGTATCTGTATGAGGCAGTGATATCATTTCCATACTTCAGGCACCTTCTATCAGATTTTATTGGTAATTACACCCAACCCATGGGGAAGTCGGGGGGGATACTTCCCCCTGCCCGTTCACCTCCCTTCTCTCCTTCCAGCTAATTACAACAGCTTTTGAGAATTTTGAATATCCTTGGGATGCGCAAGCCAGTGTGCTGTTAGTGCTATGCCTCCTGAATGTGTTTCAGGTCTTGTTTAGGGCTACAAAAAGGCTCTTTAAGAGTACCACCCAGAGATCTGCCCCAAAGCTGGATATTCATGGGTGGCATGGCATGTGGGAGGATATGGGCAGGTATCTAGAGAACTTCTCACCTCCAGTGGCTTGGAAGTTCACTCCTGAACAACTACAGAACCCTCATGGAGTGGTAGAATATTTGAAAGGAAAATGCTGTGGCTATTCCAGAGATGCACAACTCACTGCACTGTGCTGGGCCCTGGCCAGTATCTACTAAACACTGCTTGATATTATGCAGCACCTTCAGGGGGAAAAGAGGGAAAACAGGGCAACAGGCACCGTGGCTACCCCAGCCCCGGCAACAGATACTGCAGCTAAACCAGAGAACCAACCTGTGCCAGTATCAGTTGCGCCTGTACAGAAAAAGAAACACACAAAGAAATCAGTTCGCTTAGCGATAGATGAAAATGAACCAGGGTCATCGCGAGAACAGGAGGAAGAGGCAGAACCTGAAATAATCACCCGATCTCTATCCCTGAGTGAGTTGCGTGACATGCGAAAAGATTTTAGCCGCCACCCAGGTGAGCACATTATTACCTGGCTGCTCCGATGCTGGGATAATGGGGCCAGTAGTTTGGAATTAGAGGGTAAGGAAGCCAAACAGTTGGGCCCTCTGTCTAGGGAAGGGGGCATTGACAAGCCAATTGGGAGAAGAACACAAGTCCTCAGCCTCTGGAGGCAACTTCTGTTAGGTGTAAAGGAAAGATACCCCTTCAAGGATGAAGTTACATGTCACCAAGGCAAGTGGACCACCATGGAGAGAGGTATCCAGTACCTGAGGGAATTAGCCGTGCTGGAGGTGATTTATAATGATCCAGAAAATGCGCAGTCACCCACAGATCCAGATGAAGTCCAATGCACACAACCGATGTGGCGGAAGTTTCTATGAAGTGCACCACCAACCTATGCCAACTCATTGGCAGTAATGTCCTGGAAAGAAGGCTATGGACAAACGGTGGACGAATTGGCTGTCCAACTCCGGCAATACGAAGGAAGTCTCTCTTCCTCCCTACGGGCCTGTGTCTCGGCTGTAGAGGAATTGTCCTGAGAGTTCCAGCAATTCAAAGTGGATATGTCCTCCTCCCCACCTGTACAGGCCTGCATCGCAGCTATTGGGAGTAAGCATTCCTCTGCCCAAGAGAGAGGAGAGAGAAAGTACACACGATGGGCTAACCTGTGGTTTTACCTGCGTGACCATGGAGAGGACATGAGGAAGTGGGATGGAGAACCTACCTCAGTCCTGGATGCATGGGTACAGGAGTTGCGAGAAAAAGCAATCAGAAAAGAGGATTCTTCTTGGAAAAATGCCGCTCCGGTTTCCCATGAGCAGTCCCCCAGACGGAGTAGAAGGGCTGATCTCATTTCTGATCCTCTTGAAGGGACTTCTGATTCACGTTTGCGAAAAGTGAGTAACGGATACTCTAACCAGGATTAGGGGGGCCTTGTCTCCAGCCAGGTGGAGGAAAGGGACAACCGAGTCTACTGGACAGTGTGGATTCAATGGCCTGGCGCATCAGACCCACAGGAATATAAGGCTCTAGTAGACACTGGTGCACAATGTACCCTAATGCCACCAAGTTATAAAGGGCCAGAACCCATCTGTATCTCTGGTGTGACAGGGGGATCCCAAGAGCTAACTGTATTGGAAGCTGAAATGAGTCTACCCAGGAATGAGTGGCATAAACACCCCATTGTGACTGGCCCAGAGGCCCCGTGCATCCTTGGTATAGACTATCTCAGGAGGGGGTGCTTCAAGGACCCAAAAGGGTACCGTTGGGCCTTTGGTATAGCTGCATTGGAGACGGAGGAAATTGAACAGCTGTCTACCCTGCCTGGTCTCTCTCAAGACCCTTCGGTTGTGGGGTTGCTGAGGGTTGAAGAACAACAGGTGCCAATTGCTACCACGATGGTGCACTGGTGGCAACATCGCACTAACCGAGACTCCCTGATCCCCATCCATAAGCTGATTTGCCAATTGGAGAGCCAAGGAGTGATCAGCAAGACTCACTCACCCTTTAATAGTCCCATATGGCCCGTGTGGAAATCTCATGGGGAATGGAGACTAACAGTAGATTACCGTGGGCTGAATGAAGTCACGCCACTCCTGAGCGCTGCTGTGCCAGATATGTTAGAACTTCAATATGAACTGGAATCAAAGGCAGCCAAGTGGTATGCCACAATTGACATCGCTAATGCATTTTTCTCCATTCCTTTGGCAGTGGAGTGCAGGCCACAGTTTGCTTTCACTTGGAGGGGCGTCCAGTACACCTGGAATCGACTGCCCCAGGGGTGGAAACACAGCCCCACCATCTGCCATGGACTGATCCAGGCTGCACTGGAAAAAGGTGAGGCTCCAGAACACCTGCAGTACATTGACATCATTGTATGGGGCAACATGGCAGAAGAAGTTTTTGAGAAAGGGAAGAAAATAATCCAAATCCTTTTGAAGGCTGGTTTTGCCATAAAAGAAAGTAAGGTCAAGGGACCTGCACAGGCGATCCAGTTCTTAGGAGTAAAATGGCAAGACGGGTGTCGCCAGATCCCTATGGATGTGATCAACAAAATAGCAGCTATGTCCCCACGGACCAATAAAAAGGAAACACAGGCTTTCTTAGGTGTTGTGGGCTTTTGGAGAATGCAAATGGCAGATTGATTATATCACACTCCCACGAACCCGCCAAGGCAAGTGCCATGTGCTTACAATGGTGGAAGCAACCACTGGATGGCTGGAAACATATCCTGTGTCCCATGCCACTGCCCAGAACACTATCCTGGGCCTTGAAGAGAAAGTTTTATGGTGACATGGCACCCCAGAAAGAATCGAGTTGGACAATGGGACTCACTTCCGAAACAACCTCATAGACACCTGGGCCAAAGAGCATGGCATTGAGTGGGTATATCACATCCCCTATCACTCACCGGCCTCCGGAAAAATTGAATGATACAATGGACTGCTGAAAACTACATTGAGAGCAATGGGGGGTGGAACTTTCAAACATTGGGATACACATTTAACAAAAGCCACCTGGTTAGTTAATACTAGAGGATCTGCCAATCGGGCTGGTCCTGCCCAACCAAGACTTCCACATACTGTAGAAGGAGATAAAGTCCCTGTAGTGCACATGAAGAGTATGTTAGGAAAGACAGTCTGGGTTAGTCCTGCCTCAAGCAGAGACAGACCCATCCAAGGGATTGCTTTTGCTCAGGGACCTGGGTACACTTGGTGGGTGATGCAGAAGGATGGGAAGTTCGATGTGTACCTCAAGGAGATTTGATTTTGGGAGAGAATAGCCAGTGAATTAGGCTGTATGATGTTAACTGCTAAATAACCTGCCAATGTATGTTATTGTATCTATAGCGTCTATATGCCATAGCAAGGGTATTACAGTAAGAATTACCCAAATGACTGAAGGATGGACTTTGAAACCGAGCCAAGTACAACAGTGATAGAACTTGAACTGGCACCCAGCGATTTCCTCAAGATCAACATCTTCGACCTGCAGACCAAGGGCGTGGGTTGCACCAAATGTACCAGCCGCAAGCTCCAGAGGCAGCATACAACAATCCAACACCTCACACCATCTCTCCTATCCTGAAGGACTGTTACAACAGATGGAGCCCCAAAGTCATGGACTAAATAAAATTGATGGACACATTAGAGGGATAGCCCATCGACTAAGGGAATACTATTTGTGTGTGGGTGTGGGTGTCCATATACATATATATATATATATATATATATACAAGACAAGGAAAGTGGTAGTGGTTAATTGGAAAATGTAAGATCTGGGCATGATGTAGATGGTATAGAATAAGGGGTGGATAATGTTCTGGGATAGAGTTAATTTTTACAGGAACCTGGGAGGTGGTGGTGGGGGGCACAGCCGGGACAGCTGACCTGAGCTAGCCAAGGAGCTATTCCATACCATGTGACATCATGCTCAGTATATATATGGGGAGCGGGCTGGGGGGAGTGCTCTCGACTTCCGGTGGGGGAAGTGGTGGAGTGTCGGGCTCTGGGTGGTGAGCAGTTGCACTGTGCATCACTCCTTTTGTATATTCTTTTGTTAGTACCGTTGTTGTTGTTGTAATCTCTCTTTTTTTGTGTAGTCCCAGTAAACTGTCCTTATCTCAACCCTTGAGGTCCTGGTTTTTTTTTTTTTTTTTTTTTCTTTCCTCCCCTCTGATTCTCCTCCCCATCCCACCAGAGGGGGGGGTGGGAGGAGTGAGTGAGCGGCTGCATGGTCCTTTGTTACCGGCTGGGCTGAAACCATGGCACCCGTTTATGTTGGCGCTCTTGTTCAAGCTTGCTGTGTACCGAGGGCTTCTCCATGCTGCAGTTCATAGACTTGTTTAAGAGGTATTGATCTATAAAGGAAGAGTCTGTTACACCAGCCATGGTCGTTTGCTACCTGTACCTCTTTTGGCATTTGTGGGGCTGAGGTCTTGAGGTCTCTCGGCCCCTCCCTGTATCTGAATCACCTGGCAGTAACAGTAATTTTTCTCTGTCACTGGGTGGTTTGACTTACTCTCGCAGTTCAAGTAATAGGTCTAGGCTAAGCAGGACAGTTAAGCAAGGCGCAAGAGCAAAGGTGAGCGGAGAGTGTTGCAGGCCATGATGGGGGGCAGAGAGGTCAATTGCTTGGGTTTTGTGCTTTTGGGGTCTCTGTGTTGCCTGAGTATGTAAGTCAGTCAAAGATTTGCTAGTCTGTTTTGCAGAGCGCCCGCTCTCTTCTGGAAAGCGGTATGTAACATCTGTTTGCCCCTCTGCGTTTTCCCATGGTGGGCCTGGTATCGAAGGTTATGGTTCCTGAGCCATCAGGGATGGATGGGCTGTACGAGCAGGCACCTGATGCAGCCCGTGACCCTGGAGGCATGGCATGGGAGGAGAGCGGAGCCATGTTAGGCTGCTGGGGGAATAGGTGAGTCTGGGATATGACCCTTGGGGTAAGGGAAAGTAGAGGGATGGGCATATAATTCTTGTGGTTATTGCTGTTTTTCTTCAACTTGCTGATGTAACTGATAGCAACGCTGGCCGGGTCGCCTCTCAGGCAGTCTCTAGCGCCCGCCTGATGCTGGCTGGGGTGCTTCTTGGGCGGTCTCTGGTGCCCGCCCAACGCCGGGCAGGCCACTTCTTGGGTGGTCCCTGGTGCCCACCCAAAGTGGGGCGGGGCGCTTTTCAGACTGACTGCAGCGCCCACCTGACACCGGCTGCGGTGCCTGTTGGGCGGTCCCTGGCACATGCCCGATGCCAGGCGAAGCATCTCTCGGGTGGTTCCTGATGCCTGACTGACGCTGTGCGGGGTGCATGTCGGGTGGTCCCTGGTGCCTGCCTGACGTTGGGAGGGGGGCCTGTCTGGCAGTCCCCGATGCCCATCCGACTTCGTGCAGGACGCATCTCGGTCAGTGCCCGATGCCTGCTTGATGTCGGCCAGGGTGCCTCTCGGGCAAACCCTGCTGCCTGCCCGATGCTGGGTGGGGCGCCTTTCAGAGGGTCTCCGGTGCCCTCCCAACGCCAGATGGGGCATCTCTTGGGTGGTCCCTGGTGCAGGACGGATGACAGGCGGGGTGCATCTCAGGGGGTGCCTGTCATTTGTCCAACGCGGTGTGAGATGCCTCTCAGGCGGTGCCTGGCACCCACTTAATGGTGGGTGGGGTGCCTCTCGGGTGATCCCCAGTGCCCGCCAGACACTGGGCAGGCCGCTTCTCATGCGGTCCCCAGTGCCTGCCTGACGATGGCTGGGGTGCCTCAGGCGGTCCCTGGCACCCACCCAACACTGCGTGGGCCACTTCTGGGGCAGTCGCCGGCGCACATCCAATGCCCGGCAGTGCGCCTCTGGTGTGTTCACCGGAGCCTGACTGACGCCGGGTAGGGTGCCTCTCAGTTGGTGCCAGGTGCCTGCTCAACGCTGTGCGGGGCACTCCTTGGGTGGTCGACAGCACGATGCCAGGTGTGTCGCCTCTCGGGTGGTACCCGGCACATGACCTGTGCTGGGCGGGGTGCCTCTCGAGCGGTGCCCAGCATGTGTCCGAAGCTGGGCAGGGTGCTTCTCCGGCATTCCTCGACACCAGCCCTACACCTGGCAGGGCGTGTCTTGGGCGTTCCTCAGGACAGGCCTGAGGCTAGGTGGAGGGCCTCTCAGACAGTTCCTGACACTGGACTGACGATGGGTGGGGTGCATTTCAGGGAGTGGCCGGTGCCTGCCCAATGCTGGGTGGGGAGCCTGTTGGGCGGGGCACCTCTTAGGTGGTCACTGGCACCTCCCCGGCGCCGGGCAGGTTTTTTCTTGGGCAGTCCTCGATGCCTGACTGACGCCATACGGGGTGCTTCTTGGGCAGTCACCTGCGCCCACCTGACACCAGGCGGGATGTCTCTCAAGCGGTCTCCGACACCAGCATGACGCCCAGCAGGGTGCCTCATGGGAGGTCACCGGTGCCCGGCAGACACCGAACGGGTCACCTCTTGTGCGGTGCCTGATGCCCACCCGATGCTGGGCAGGTCACCTCTCGGGTGGTCCCTAGTGCAGGATGGACAATGGGTGGGGCGCGTCTTGGGGGGTGCCCGTCATTCATCTGATACCTGCTGGGGCGTGTCTCGGGCAGTCCCTAACACTTGCCCAACACCAGGCGGGGGGTGCCTCTTGGGTGAGCCTTGACACTGGCTTGATGCTGGGTGGGGCGCTTTTCGGGCAGTCCCCAATGCTGGACTGATGCCAGACAGGGTGCCTCTTGGGCAGTCACTTGTGCACACCTGACACTGGGCGGGGCTCCTCTCAAGTGGTTTCCGATGCTGGCATGATGCCCAGCTGGGCGCCTCATGGGTGGTCACTGGCACCCGGAAGACACTGGATGGGTCACCTCTCGGTCAGTGCCCGATGCCCACCTGGTGCCAGCCTAGAAGCCCCTTGGGCGGTCCCTGGTGCCTGCCCGACTCCAGCCTTGGTGCCCCTTGGGCTGTTCCCAGGGCCCGCCCGATGCCAGTTGGGGCGTCTCTCGGGCGATGCCTGGTGTCCGCCCAATGCCGGGCAGAGCATCTCTCAGGCAGTCCCTGATGTCCGGCTGACGCTGCGCAGGATGGCTGTTGGGTGGTCCCTGGTGCCCGCCTGACGTCTAGAGGGGGGGCCTGTAGGGTGGTCCTTGATGACCATCCGACTCCAAGCAGAATGCGCCTCGGTTGGTGCCTGACACCTGCTTGATGCTGGCCAGGGTGCCTCTCAGGCTGTCCCTGGCGCCCGCCCAGTGCTGGGCAGGGCATCTCTTGGGTGGTCCCTGGTGCAGGACAGATGACAGGCGGGGTGCATCTCAGGGGGTGCCCATCATTCATCTGATGCCATGCGGGGTGCCTCTTGGGCAGTCCCCGGCGCCCATCCAACAGGGCGCCTGTCAGGTGGTTGCCAGCATGATGCCAGGCGTGTCACCTCTCGGTTGGTACGCGGCACGCAACTGATGCTGGGTGGGGTGCCTCTTGGGTGGTGCCCAGCTCCTGTCCAGCTCCCGGTGGAGTGCTTCTCCGGTGTTCCTTGACACCAGTCCTATGCCAGGTAGGGCGTGTCTTGGGCATTCCCCAGCACAGGCCCAAGGCTGGGCGGAGGGCCTTTTGGGTGGTTCCTAACACCGGACTGATGATGGGTGGGGTGCGTCTCAGGGGGTGGCCGGTGCCTGCCCAACGCCGGTTGGGGCACCTCTTGGGCATTTGCTGGTGCCTGACTGATGCCGGGCGGGGTGCCTCCCCAATGCCGGGCAGGTTGCCTCTCAGGCAGTCCCCGATGCCAGATGGGGTGCTTCTCGGGTAGTCACCTGTGCCCACCCGACACCAGGTGCGATGCCTCTCAAGCGGTCTCTGACGCCGGCATGATGCCCGGTGGGGTGCCTCGTGGGAGGTCGCCAGTGCCCAGCAGACACCAGGCAGGTCGCCTCTCGGGTGGTCCCTGGCGCAGGACAGATGATGGGTGGGGCAGGGCGCATCTCAGGGGGTGCCTGTCATTTGTCAGACGCACAGCAGGGCGCCACTCAGGCAGTCCCCAATGCTCGCCTGACACCGGGCGTAGCACTGCTTGGGCGGGCCTTGACACTGACTTGAAGCCAGGTGGGGTGCCTCTTGGGCAGTGCCCGGTGTCTGCCCAGCACTGGGCGGGGTGTCTCTTGGGCGGTGCCTGACGCCTGACCAATGCTGGTTGGGCACTTCTTGGGTGGTTCGTGGTGTCCGCCCGACACCGGCCGGAGTGCATCTCAGGCGGTCTCCGGCACTTGCCTGCCACAGGGTGGGGTGCATGTCTAGGTGGTTGACGGAGCCTGCCCGAAGCCGGGCGGGGCAGCTTCTCAAAGGTGGTGCCCAGCAATGCCTGATGCTGGACAGGGTGCCTCTCTGGCAGTACCCGGTATCTGCCTGATGCCGGGTGGGGTGCCTATTGGGCGGTACCAGGCACCTGCTCGACACGGGGCGCATCTTGGACGGTCCCTGGTGCCTGCCCGATGCTGGGCAGGACGCCTCTTGAGCGGTCTCCAATGCCGGCATGACACGGGACGGGGCGCCTCTTGGGAGGTCACCAGTGCCCGGCAGACACTGGATGGGTCACCTCCTGGGCGATGCCTGATGCTCCCCGTATGCCAGGCCAGGTGCCTCTTGGGCGGTCCCCGGTGCCTGCCTGATGCCGGGATGGGTGCTTCTCAGGGCAGTCACTGGTGCCCACCCAACGCTGGGCAGGGCCACTGTCGAGCAGACTCCAGCGCCAGCATGACTCTGGGCAGGGCACCTCTTGGGCGGTCACTGGCGACCGGCAGACACTGGATGGGTCAAATCTCAGGTGGTCCCTGGTGCTGGATGGATGCTGGGTGGGGCGTGTCTCCAGCTTTCCTTGACACCAGCCTGAGGATGGGCAGAGCACCTCTTGGGCGGTTCCCGATGCCGGATGGTAAGCATCTCAGGTGGTGCCCAGAGCCTGTCTGACAACGGGCGGGGTGCCTCTCGTGCAGTCCCCAGTGCCCACCCTTCTCTGGCCAGGGTGCCTCTCAGGCGGTCTCTGGCTCAGGACGGATGATGGGTGGGGCGCTTCTCAGGGGGTGCCTGTCATTCATCCAATGCCTGGCGGGTTGCCTTTTGGGTGGTCCACAACGCTCTCTCAACACCAAGAGATGCCCCAGCCGGTGTCGGGCAGGTGCCAGGGACTGCCTGAGAGGTGCCCCACCCTGTGTCAGGCAGGTGCTGGGGTGTGCCCAAGAGGCGCCCTGCCCAGCGTCAGGTGTGCGCATATGACTGCCCAAGAGGCACCCCATCTGGCATCAGTCTGGCATTGGGGACTGCCCAAAAAGTGCCCTGCCTGAAGTCAGGCAGATACCGGGTACTGCCTGAGAGGCACCCTATCCAACGTTGGGCATTGCCAGGTACTGCCCGAGAAGTGCCCCCCGCCTGGTGTCAGGCAGGTGCTGGTGACCGTCTGAGAGGTGCCCGGCTGGGCATCAGATGTGTGCCAGTGACTGCCCCAGAAGGGGACCGCCCAAGAGGCACCCCACCTGAGAAGTGGACCGCCTGGTGTCTGGCAGGTGCCAGGGACCATCTGAGAGGCGCCCTGCCCGGCCTCGAGCGGATGCCTGGCACTGCCCGACAGGTGTGCACCCTGGTGTTGGGCGGGTGCCGGGGACCACCCGAGAAGTGCCCTGGCCGGTGTCTGGCAGGCACCGGGGGGCCGCCCGAGAGGCACCCCTGCTGCTGTAAAGTGGGTACTGGGCACTGCCCAAGCCGTGCCCCACCCATTGTCCATCCTGCACCAGGGACCGCCCGAGAGGCGCCCTGCCCGGTGTCAGTCTGGCGTCGGGATCTGCTGGAGACGCACCCTGCCCTGCATAGGGCCAGTGTCGAGGAACACTGGAAAGGTGCCCTGCCCGGCATTGGATAGCTGCTGGGCACCGCCTGAGAGGCGCGCTGCCCGGCATTGGTCATGTGCCGAGCACCACGTGAGAGGGGCCCTGCCTGGCGTGGAGCCTGTGTTGAAACCTGCCTGAGCATCACCCCACCCGCTGTTGGGCGAGCACTGGGGACCGCCTGAGAGGTGCCCTGCTGGGCGTCAGATAAATGATGGGCGTGCCCTGCCTGTCGTCAGTCCTGCATCACGGACTGCCCAAGAGGCGCCCCGCCTGGCATCGGGCAACGACCGAGAGGTGACCCGTCTGGCATCTGCAGGGAGCTGGTGACAGCCCCAGAGGCGCCCCACCCGCCATTGTGCTGGCGTCAGAGACCGCTCAAGAGGGGCCTCACCCAGTGTCAGGCAGGCACCCGGGACTGCCCATGAGGCAGCCCATCCGGCGGGTGCCAGGGAGCGCCTAACAGGTGCCCCACCCGTCATCAGGCAGGCTCCACAGACCGCCAGAGTGTTGCCCAGTCTGGCATCGGGCGGCGCTAGGACTGCCCGAGAGGCACCCCATGCGGCATCGGGTGGGTGATGGGGACTTCCCAAGATGCGCCCTGCCCGGCATCAGGCGGGCGCCAGGGTCCACCCAAGGAGCACCCTGTCTTGCATTGGTTGGGCACTGGCGACCGACCGAGAGCCACCCCGCCTGGTGTTGGGTGGGTGCCTGGGACTGCCCGAGAGGCAACCCGCCTGGCATTAGATGGGCAGTGGCGACCGCCCAACAGGCGCCCTGCCTAGCGTTGGGCAAGCGTTGACAAACACCTGAGAGGCGCCCTGCCAGGCATCAGACAAATGACAGGCAGTCCCCGAGTTGCGCCCCACCTGTTGTCCATCCTGTGCCAGGGACCGCCAGAGATGTGCTCCACCCAGCATCAGGTGGGCACAGGGGACTGCCTGAGAGGTGCCCAGGCTGGTGTCACATGAATGATGGGCACCACCTGAGATATGCCCCACCCATCGTCAGTCCGGCATTGGGAACCACCCGAGAGGTGCTCCACCCAGCCTTGGGCCTGTGCTGCGGGATGCCCAAGACGCGCCCTGCCTGGCGTAGGGCCGGTGTCTAGGAACGCGGGAGAGGCGCCCTGACCTGCATCGAACGGGTGCTGGGCATCGCCTGATAGAAGTCCTGCCCAACATCAGGCCAGCGACACGGTCTGCCCCAGAGGCACCCTGCAAGGCATTAGTCGGGTGCTGGGGACCACCCTAGAGGCACCCTGCCTGACATGAGGCAGGCACAGGGAACTGCCCTGAGGTGCCCCGCCTGGCATCAGGCAGATGCTGGGAACTGCCCTAGAGGTGCCCCGCCCAGCCTTGGGCGTACACTGGCAACTGCCCAAGAGGTGCCCCCCAGGCATCAGGTGAGAGTTGGGGTCCGCCCCAGAGGCTGTTGGGCTGGTGCCGGGGACTGTCCAACAGGCACCCTGCCCAGCATCAGGCGGGTGGTTGGGACCGCCCGTGTTGTGCCCACCCTGTGTCAGGCATGCTCCGTCAACTGCCTGACAGGCATCCTACCCAGTGTAGGGCAGGCGCTAGGGATTGCCTGCGAGACGCAATCCGCCCAGTGTTGGGTGGGCACTGGGGCACCGCCTGAGAGGCGCCCTGCCCAGCGTTTGGCAGGTACTGGGGACCACCTGACAGGTGCTGTGCCCGGCATCAGGCAGGTGCCAGCGAAATCCCAAGAGGTGCCCCGCCTGGCCTCAGGCGGGCACTGGGGTCTGCACGAGAGGCACCCTGCCTGATGTCGCGCCTGCGCTGGGGACTGTCCGACAGGTGCCCCGCCCAGCGTTGGGCGAGTGCTGGGCACCACCCAAGAGATGCCCCACCCAGGGTTGGGTGGGCACCAGGCACCATCCGACAGGAGCCCCACCCAGCCTTGGGGAGGCGCTGGGGACTGACCCAGAGGCACCCCGCCCAGCTTCGGGCGGGTGCCGGGTACTGCCCGAGAGGCACCCCACCGGCACCAGGCAGGCGCTGGGGACAGACTGAGAGGCGCCCCACCTGGCCTAGGGTGGGTGCCGGGGACTACCTGATAGGTGCCCTGCCCAACGTCGGGTGGGTGCCAGGCACTGCTCGACAGGCGCTCCGCCCGGTGTCAGGTGGGCACCAGGGTCTGCCCAAGAGGCGCCCCGCCTGACGTCGGGCCAACGCGGGGGACCGCCCTAGAGGTGCCCCACCTGACGTCAGGCAGGCACCTGGAACCACCCCAGAGGCGCCCTGCCCAGCATTGGGCAGATGCCAGGAACTGCCTGAGAGTCACCCTGCCAGGTGGGAGCCGGGCTCCACCTGAGAGGCACCCCACCTGGCGTTAGGCGGGTGCTGGCAACCTCCCAAGAAGCACCCCACCTGGTCTCAGGCAGGCGCCGGGGTGTGCATGAGAGATGCCCAACCCAACGTCGCACCAGTGCCGGGGACTGTCCAACAGGTGCCCCACCCAATGTTGGGAGGGTGCTGGGCACTGCCCGAGATGTGTCCTGCCCTGCGTCGAGCGGGCACCGCTCATCCCTCGAGAGGGCACCGCTCACCCCTCGAGAGGCTGTTCTTTATACAGTAAACTATTGCATTTCAACACTGTACAGAGCCCAAGCCCATTTCAGATTTACACAGTGACTGAGCCCATTTCAGAATTACACTGTGCCCATTTCAGATTTACACCCTGCCGGAGCCCATTTCAGAGTTACACAGTTCCCGAGCAAATTTGAAACTTATACAGAGCCCGAACAAATATTAACGATACAGAGAGCCCAACCCCATTTGAGCATTGTACAATGCCCGAACCCATTTCAGCATTACACAGTGCCCAAGCCCATTTCAAGGTTACACAGTGCCCGAGCCAATTTCAAAATTGCACAGTAACTGAGCCCATTTCAATGTTACACTGTGCCCAAGCCCATTTCAAAGTTACACAGTGCCCGAGCCAATTTCAAAATTGCACAGTAACTGAGCCCATTTCAATATTACACTGTGCCCGAGCCCATTTCAGCATTGCACCGTGCCCCAGACTACTTCAGCATTACACTGTGCCTGAGCCCATTTCAGAATTACACACTGCCCGAGCCCATTTCACAGTAAAACAGTAACTGAGCCCATTTCAGAATTACACACTGCCCGAGCCCATTTCACAGTAAAACAGTAACTGAGCCCATTTCAGAGTTGCACCGTGCCCAAGCCTACTTCAGCGTTACACAGTGCACGAGCCCATTTCAGCGTTGCACCGTGCCTGAGCCTATTTCACAGTTACACAGTGCCTGAGCAAATTTCAAAGCTACACAGTTACTGAGCCTATTTCACCGTTACGCAGCTAGAGAGCAAATTTCATACCTATGCAATTACTACAGCCAGTAATGCGCACTCTTTCTATTAATCCATCCGCAGCTCCATTTAACTCTAGGTATCTACAACTCTCCCTTGGATGCCGAATTCTAAGGGACATTTTCACTTATTTATAACAGCTAAGTTTACCTACAGACACTAAAAGCGAAGGCTTTGCTCTGTATGTATTACCATCTGGAAAGGACTGAGGAGGCTCCAAAGGGAAGGTGAAGACCAGCAAAAGCTTTCAGGCCTGGAATCTTACTTGTGTGGAGAATGAGCCAAATTTCTGAAATTTTGGAATCAGGCTGCGCAGACAATGAGGGCGATGAGATGCTACGTCTCTGGGAAAACAGAGATCCAGTACTCTTCTGCCTGTGTATAGGCTGCAACGGGAAGATGAAGACCAGCAAGACCTTTCAGATATTGAACCTTCCTTGTGGGAGAACTAGCCAAATTTTTTCAATTTTGGAAAGAGGCATTGCAGAAAAAGAGACCTATGAGATATTACATCTCTGGGAAAGCAGAGCTCTCCAGGCCTGCTTGCCTGTTGATAGGCTGCCAAGGGAAGGTGAAGACCAGCAACACCTTTCAGATATGGAACCTTCCTTGTGGGAGAACTACCCAGATGTGTGCAATTTCAGAAACAGGTTGTGCAGGCAATGAGAGGGATGAGATGTTACATCTCTGGGAAAGCAGAGCTTCCCATGCTGTTTTGACTGTGGATAGGCTGCAAAGCGAAGGTGAAGGCCAGCAACACCTCTCACAGCTGGCACCTTCCCCGTGGGAGAATGAGCCAAATTTTTGCAACTTCAGAAACAGGCCATGCAGAAAATGAGGGCGATGAGATGCTACGTATCTGGGAAAACAGAGATCCAGTACTCTTCTGCCTGTGTATAGGCTGCAACGGGAAGATGAAGACCAGCAAGACCTTTCAGATATCGAACCTTCCTTGTGGGAGAACTGTCGGAGTGGGAGCCGAACCCAGAGTAACGACGCGATCTCAATATGAGTATGATCGTTCTCCACTTTATTCAAACACTACAGGGTTTATATAGTCACACGCGGCAGAAGCTGCTACTTGATTGGATAATGGCCTTTGTGCACGAGCCTTAGGCAACAATACGGTTGGTGCTTCTCCTTTGTGCACGCACCTTAGGCAACAATACGGTTGGTGCTTCGCCTTTGTGCACGCGCCTTAGGCAAGCTGTAACGCTGACATTCATTCCTCTTTAGTTGTTTTCCTTCTAGCTAGTCTTATCTGCCAAGGTCAAGTTACTACTGCTAAAGCCTGGATTGCTCAGGCTTAAGTATACGTGTCCTCTTTCGTTTAGCCATTCTTCCACAACTCCCCGTTCTTCTTTTTGAGCAATCCAGGTTTGATGGACTATGCGCATTATGAGGGTTTTAATACACGAAAACATACAGCTAAAGACAATTATTACAATCAGAATCATTACCAAGAGTCTACCTCCTTCAAGGACCAAGGTTTGTAACCAGCCAGTAATTCCCCATCCACTAAGTAATTTGTTTAACCATCCAAGGCCATCACTAACTTGTAACTTGCCTACTTGTTCCTTCATGGTTTGAAGGGCTTTATGAATCGACTCTGAATGATCTGACAGATTCATGCAACACATTCCATCCAGATCTTCACACCCATGACCATGCGCTAGCAATAAAAAATCTATGGCAGCTCTATTTTGTAGTGTAGCGTGTCTAATACTATCTACATCGGTAAGCAAACCATCCAATGCTACTGAGGTTAAGTTGCTTTGCTTAGCTAGCCAACATCTCATTTTTCTCATCTGGGTTAATGCTTGTGACGTAGCTATTCCTGGCGCCAGGACACTGGCGGCTATAATTTCTCCGGGGTTCCAGAATTCTACGTTCGAGTCACAATCAGATTCAAAGGCATGGATTTCACGTTTTGTCCTGATATGGTTCCTCCTATGTTGCCAAATTTGGGTGTTGTTTGGGAGGAATATTGTCAGGCGTCCCAAACTACATGGTCCACCTTGCAATTGAGAAGGCACTCCAGGCCATGCTCGGTCGCCACATATTAAAAATACCCCGGGTGGTAGTTGTATTGGGGCGTTGCTGGACCTAGACAAGTTAGTACTTGTATAATTACACCACTCACTTGCATTGCGATACACCGGCAAGGTCGCATTGACAACTTGCCCCTTTTTCGTGGCATTGCTGCTGTAATTAAACAGTACGCAGTAATCCATCTTTAGTGAACCAAGGAGTTCTAATTCCTGTGGCTCGACTAGTGACCCAGGTAATTGAGGAATAATGCCATCCCAATTGTCAGTCTTGCTCCTGCCTGAACAAAGCTCAAAGCTTATAGAGCTCATAGGGCAGGGCCAAGCTTGGTCATCCAGCGGCACTCCTATCAAACACGTGGAAAATGGGTTGTCGGCGCTAGCCATAGCCAAGCATAATGTCGATTGATTAGTTTGGTTAGCAAGCGTAAGCTATATGTTAGTTTTGGGTAAGATGGGGGGA
The DNA here is from genome assembly GCA_028022735.1 of Gypaetus barbatus. Classification (NCBI taxonomy): domain Eukaryota; kingdom Metazoa; phylum Chordata; class Aves; order Accipitriformes; family Accipitridae; genus Gypaetus; species Gypaetus barbatus. Next base: position 24,481,725 of record CM051540.1, on the reverse strand, counting down.
GGCCAAATGGCCTCAGCCACGGATAAGAATAGAATAATAATCATCATGTCTGTTTGCATATTTCCCGTGACGTAGACAAAACTCGGGAATGATCTCCTTCAGGATTAACCGTGCAATCTTTGATGACTGTGGGCATGCACGTCTTCTTTAATCACCGTGAGGGTGCGAGTGCTGGTTTGATGCTCTTGCTCGGTACCCACACTGGTCCTTGATCTGTGATTCGATGTTTCCCGGAAAAGTGCATCCTCGAGACGTGGTACTACTCCTGCGACATACAAGGAGTCTGTGACCACATTTAGAGGAGTACTAAGCTAATTTTTTAGTGCTCAGGTAACTGCACTGAGTTCTAAGGTCTGTAACGAATCTCTCGGGTGGCCATCAATCATATGATGTTGCCATTCAGTTCCGTGTCTCCACACACATGTTGCTTTATGCGATCGTCGACCCGCATCGGTGTATACTGTGACCCCTTCTGTCAGAGGTGTAGTACACACTTTGGACCTTTCTAACCACTGGTTTCGCGAAAGAACCTGCCACAATTTCCCTGACGGCTGTTGGGAATGAATCTTTCCGTCATAGCCGAGCAGAGCATTTTGTATGGGTAAGGAAGTACGGAGCCACCAGTCTATGTCAGCAGCATTTGTAGGGATGCTAATATCCTCTGGTTCATGCCCGCTCATCTCAATTATTCGCGAGCGTCCCTTACGTATCAGTGTGGCTATTGCTTGAGTACGCGTTTCAATGCTGGTTTTGGGCTGTACACTCAAAAACACCCATTCCAATACACCAAACCCATCATTTTGCAATTCGCATTTGCCAGTGGCATTGGAGGTTACAGAAGAGGAAGATATCTCCCCGTTCTTCTTTTGCCATTGGCAAATGACTGCGTATGGTGAGGTTTTACCATTACAAATTAATAAAGAGATTGGCAAGTCCAACAGGCGCCGTGTGGACCATGACCGTTGCAGTTTTTCTCCTATTTGTCGCAGTGTTCTTGTCTGCTCTGTGTTCAACGAGACGGTATCTGCTGGGTTGGAACCCCTTAACAGGCACGTCAGTGGGGCAATATCGGAATTTGAAATACCGACACAATTGCGAACCCATTGAATGTCTCCAAGTATAGTCTGTATATCGTGGAGAGTTTGAATTTGAGTAGAAAGTTCAGTCTTTTGTGGGCGAATTTTTGAGTCCGAGATAGTCCATCCTAGATATTTCCACGGGGCTGAACGTTGCACTTTTTCTGGAGCAATGACAAGACCTTTTGTCAATAGGGTGGTGACTAGCTGTTTTAGTGACGCATCAGTGAAGGGTTTTTCTTGACAACAGAGGATGTCGTCCATATAGTGATAAATGATGGTTTCCGGCCATTGATTGCGCAGTGGTTGAAGTGCCCAAGCGACATAAAGCTGACACAGCGTGGGAGAGTTCTTCATGCCTTGTGGTAAGACAACCCATTCATATCGTTCTGCTGGAGTAGCTTTATTTGTTGATGGAAGTGAAAAGGCGAATCGTTGAGTGTCCTGCGGGTGTAGCGGAATAGTAAAAAAACAGTCTTTCAGATCTACTATTAAGATGTGCCAGCCTTGAGGTAACATATTAGGGGAAGGCATTCCGGGTTGCAACGCACCCATTGTTTGCATTTGATCATTCACTTTTCTCAGATCATGTAATAATCGCCATTTTCCATTTTTCTTTGGGATTACAAATATTGGAGTGTTCCATGGACTGACAGATGGTTTGATATGTTCTGCAGCTAATTGTTCGGCGACTAACTGTTTGGCTGCTTGCAGTCGCTCCTCTGTTAAAGGCCACTGGTCAACCCACACAGGGTCATTGGTATTCCACACTAATGGTGGGTTGGGCGACTGCGCGCCAGTGACCGCAGCTAAAAAGGCGTAGTAGTTAGCACAGCTCCAATTTGAGTTAAGACATCCCTGCCGATTAAGGCCTCCAAGGTTGACGGTAGGGATAAGACATACACTTTGAGTGTGGCTTTTTGCCCTTCTGGAAACTGTAATTGTACAAGATGTTTACTGATTTTTGAAATGGAATGTCCTCCAACTCGTTGTCTTTGGGCAGCTGCACTCACAGCTCTTTGACTCCACGCTGATTGCCACAACAGATATTGTGTGGGCGTTAGCAAAAGTCTCATTAGATTTTGACAGTCATACGGACACATCAGAGCTGCAGAAAAAATCCAGCTCACAATTTGGCGCGTAGCTTCAGATTTTAGTCCGTAAGTGGAGACAGTAGTGCGTGCTTGCTGTAAGATTTTCCAGTCATGTGCTTCCCACTTTTGCCCTCCTGCTTCCTGTACGACTGGAAACGCCATGTTCAGCGGAGAAAGCTGTCCTTCTAAAATCGCATTCTTAATAATTCCGCTCCAGCGGATGGGTTGTGGTTGAGTAATAATGTTTTGTAAGCAAGGAGGTTTATCCTGCTCTTTGGTAACAGTTTGTAGTTCCAATTTATCAAGGCGCTGTAAAACGGTTTGTAACATTTTGGTCACAGCGTCATTCGCATGTTGCTCTTCCTTCTCAGAAGGTGGCGTCGCAGGGCCAGGGGATATACCAGTCGATGTTGGTAAGGGTGGATACAAAGGCGGAGTTGAGGGCGGTTCGGGAGGAGGCGCAGGAGGTGGAGGACAGCAAACGGCTCCACCTAACTCTTTGCCACTCCCAATGGGCGTTGCAGTCTCCTCCCCTGGAGGCTGCATCGGTTGTACTTCCTCAACTGGCTCAGTATGGACCGGAGGCTCACTGGCGGTAACTTCCGCATTTACATGGAGCGGTGTCGGGCTCGGAGACACTAGCTGAGCAACTTCCAGAGGGCTGTTACAAACCGGGGCAGAGATCCCGCTCACAGGGAGCAATCCCGGGAATACCCCGCGAAGGCTTGCTCCGAAACCTGATCGCTTCGGAGGGTCTGTCTTTCGCTCTGGCCCCAGCATCTGTGCCGCCGCGCAGGCAACCTCCCTCTCTGCTTTCATTTCTTTTAGAGTCTCTAGCACGCTATGCCACAACGCCCGAACAGCCTTTACCTCCTTTTCGTCTTTGTCCGTGCCCTTTATAGTCTTTTGCCACATCGTTTCCCCAAAGTCCCGCCATTCCGTAATCGAAAATAACATATGGCTGTCTGAGAAATGTCCCCACGCTTGCCCCAGCTTGATCAGACGGACTAGTTGTTTCACCGGGGTTTCTATCCCTCTCTTAGAGAGGATCCCGGCGAGTAACTTAGCTGCCGCTTCCAGCTCCATCGCTGCCACTGAGGGGTGAGGAGCGACCTCACACCACCCGTGCAAACCCTGCTGGGGGCAGGGCTGCCGACCCTCAGCCGTTGTTTCCCACTCCCCTCCTCTTGCTGCTTACCGCAGGCTCGGAGAAGTCGGTCTCGCTACTCCCTAGTCGAGCCGAACCGTCCTCTGCTACCAGATGTCGGAGTGGGAGCCGAACCCAGAGTAACGACGCGATCTCAATATGAGTATGATCGTTCTCCACTTTATTCAAACACTACAGGGTTTATATAGTCACACGCGGCAGAAGCTGCTACTTGATTGGATAATGGCCTTTGTGCACGAGCCTTAGGCAACAATACGGTTGGTGCTTCTCCTTTGTGCACGCACCTTAGGCAACAATACGGTTGGTGCTTCGCCTTTGTGCACGCGCCTTAGGCAAGCTGTAACGCTGACATTCATTCCTCTTTAGTTGTTTTCCTTCTAGCTAGTCTTATCTGCCAAGGTCAAGTTACTACTGCTAAAGCCTGGATTGCTCAGGCTTAAGTATACGTGTCCTCTTTCGTTTAGCCATTCTTCCACAGAGAACTAGCCGAATTTTTTCAATTTTGGAAAGAAGCGTTGCAGAAAAAGAGACCTATGAGATATTATGTCTCTGGGAAAGCAGAGCTCTCCAGGCCTGTATGCCTGTTGATAGGCTGCCAAGGGAAGGTGAAGACCAGCAACAGCATTCAGGACTGGCACCTTCCTTGTGGGAGAAGGAGCCGGACATTTCCCGCTTCGGAAAAAAGGCTCTTCTGAGAACGAGCGCCATGAGATGTCCCGTCGGTGGGAAAGCACAGATCCCCAGTGCTGTTGTGCCTGTGAATAGGGTGCACGGGGAAGGGGAAGACCAGCAACAACTTTCAAGGCTGGCCCCTTCCTTGTGGGAGAAGGAGCCGGACGTTTCCTGTTTCGGAAAAAGGCTCTTTGAGAACGGGCACGATGAGATGTTCCATGTTTGGGAAAGCACAGCTCCCCAGTGCTGTTGTGCCTGTGAATAGGCTGCCAAGGGAAGGTGAAGAGAAGGAAAAGCTTTCAGGGCTGGCACCTTCCTGCTGGGAGAAGGAGCCGCAAGTTTCCCGCTTCGGAAAAAGGCTCTGCTAGAACGGGCACGATGAGATGTTGCGTGTCTGGGAAAGCACAGCTCCCCAGTGCTGTTGTGCCTGTGAATAGGCTGCCAAGGGAAGGTGAAGCGAAGGAAAAGCTTTCAGGGCTGTCACCTTCCTGCTGGGAGAAGGAGCCGGATGTTTTCCATTTCGGAAAAAGACCCTGCCGAGAATGGGCACAATGAGATGTTTCTTCTCTGGGAAAGCATAGATCCCCAGTGCTGTTGTGCCTGTGAATAGGCTGCCAAGGGAAGGTGAAGAGCAGCAACTGGTTTCAGGGCTGGCACCTTCCTGGTGGGAGAAGGAGCCGGACTTTTCCCATTTCGGAAAAAGGCTCTGCCGAGAACGGGCACGATGAAATGTTCCGTGTCTGGTAAAGCACAGCTCCCCAGTGCTGTTGTGCCTGTGAATAGGCGGCATGGGGAAGGTGAAGAGCAGCAAGAGCTTTCAGGGCTGGCACCTTCCTGGTGGGAGAAGGAGCCGGACGTTTCCCATTTCGGTAAATCGCTCTTCCGATCACTGGCACGATGTGATGTTGCGTGTCTGGGAAAGCACAAATCCCCAGTGCTGTTGTGCCTGTGAATAGGCTGCCAAGGGAAGGTGAAGAGCAGCAAGAGCTTTCAGGGCTGGCACCTTCCTGGTGGGAGAAGGAGCCGGACGTTTCCCGTTTCGGAAAAAGACCCTGCCGAGAATTGGCACGATGAGAAGTTGCGTCTGTGGGAAAGCATAGCTCCCCAGTGCTGTTGTGCTTGTGAATAGGCTGCCAAGGGAAGGTGAAGAGCAGCAAGAGCTTTCAGGGCTGGCACCTTCCTGTTGGGAGAAGGAGCCGGATGTTTCCCGTTCCAGAAAAAGGCTCTTCGAGAACGGGCACCACGAGATGTTGTATCTGTCGGAATGCACAGCTCCCCCATGCTGTTGTGCCTGTGAATAGGTTGCAGGGGGAAGTTGAAGAGCAGCAACAGCTTCCAGGTCTGGCACCTTCCTTTTGGGTGTAGAAGCTGGACATTTGTTATTTCAAAGAGGCTCTGCCGGGTACTGGCACAATGAGATGTTCCATGTCTGGGAAAGCACAAATCCCCAGTGCTGTTGTGCCTGTGAATAGGCTGCCAAGGGAAGGTGAAGAGCAGCAATATGATTCAGGGCTGGCCCCTTCCTGGTGGGAGGAGGAGCCGGACATTTCCCTTTTCAGAAAAAGGCTCTGCCGGGAACGAGAGCATTGAGATGCTATATCTCTGGGAAAGCACAGATCCCCCGTGCTGTTGTGCCTGTGAATAGGCTGCCAAGGGAAGGTGAAGAGAAGGAAAAGCTTTCAGGGCTGTCACCTTCCTGCTGGGAGAAGGAGCCGGAAGTTTCCCATTAAGGAAAAAGACCCTGCCGAGAATGGGCATGATGAGATGTTCCGAGTCTGGAAAAGCACAGCTCCCCAGTGCTGTTGTGCCTGTGAATAGGTTGCCAAGGGAAGGTGAAGAGCAGCAAGAGCTTTCAGGGCTGGCACCTTCCTGGTGGGAGAAGGAGCCGCACGTTTCCCGTTTCAGAAAAAGGCTCTGCCTAGAACGGGCACGATGAGAAGTTGCGTCTGTGGGAAAGCACACCTCCCCAGTGCTGTTGTGCCTGTGAATAGGCTGCACGGGGAAGGTGAAGAGCAGCAACTGCTTTCAGGGCTGCCACCTTCCTGGTGGGAGAAGGAGCCGTATGTTTCCCGTTTCAGAAAAAGGCTCTTCGAGAACGGGCACCACGAGATGTTGTAGCTGTGGAAAAGCACAGCTCCCCAGTGCTGTTGTGCCTGTGAATAGGCTGCCAAGGGAAGGTGAAGAGCAGCAAGAGCTTTCAGGGCTGGCACCTTCCTGGTGGGAGAAGGTGCAGGACGCTTCCCATTTTGGAAAAAGGCCCTGCCGAGAACGGGCACGATGAGATGTCGCATTTGTTGGAAAGCACAGATCCCCAGTGCTGTTGTGCCTGTGAATAGGCTGCACGGGGAAGGTGAAGAGAAGGAAAAGCTTTCAGGGCTGTCACCTTTCTGCTGGGAGAAGGAGCCGGACGTTTCCCATTTCGGAAAAAGACCCTGCTGAGAATGGGCACGATGAGATGTTTCTTCTCTGGGAAAGCACAGCTCCCCAGTGCTGTTGTGCCTGTGAATAGGCTGCCAAGGGAACGTGAAGAGCAGCAACTGGTTTCAGGGCTGGCACCTTCCTGGTGGGAGAAGGAGTCGGACGTTTCCTGTTTCAGAAAACGGCTCTGCCTAGAACGGGCACGATGAGAAGTTGCGTCTGTGGGAAAGCACAACTCCCCTGTGCTGTTGTGTCTGTGAATAGGCTGCATGGGGAAGGTGAAGAGCAGCAAGAGCTTTCAGGGCTGGCACCTTCCTGGTGGGAGAAGGAGCCGGACGTTTCCCATTAAGGAAAAAGACCCTGCCGAGAATGGGCACGATGAGATGTTCCGTGTCTGGAAAAGGACAGCTCCCCAGTGCTGTTGTGCCTGTGAATAGGCTGCACGGGGAAGGTGAAGAGAAGGAAAAGCTTTCAGGGCTGGCACCTTCCTGTTGGGAGAAGGAGCCGGATATTTCCTGTTTTGGAAAAAGGCTCTTTGAGAACAGGCACGATGATATGTCCCATGTCTGGGAAAGTGCAGCTCCCCAGTGCTGTTGTGCCTGTGAATAGGCTGCATGGGGAAGGTGAAGCGAAGGAAAAGCTTTCAGGGCTGTCACCTTCCTGCTGGGAGAAGGAGCCGGACGTTTCCCATTTCGGAAAATGACCCTGATGAGAATGGGCACGATGAGATGTTTCTTCTCTGGGAAAGCACAGCTCCCCAGTGCTGTTGTGCCTGTGAATAGGCGGCATGGGGAAGGTGAAGAGCAGCAACTGGTTTCAGGGCTGGCACCTTCCTGGTGGAAGTAGGAGCCGGACGTTTCCCGTTTCAGAAAAAGGCTCTTCGAGAACGGGCACGATGAGATGTTGTGTCTGTGGGAAAGCACAGCTCCCCAGTGCTGTTGTGCCTGTGAATAGGCTGCCAAGGGAAGGTGAAGAGCAGCAACTGCTTTCTGGGCTGGCACCTTCCTGGTGGGAGAAGGAGCCGGACGTTTCCTGTTTCAGAAAAAGGCCCTTCGAGAACGGGCACGATGAGATGTTGTGTCTGTGGGAAAGCACAGCTCCCCAGTGCTGTTGTGCCTGTGAATAGGCTGCCAAGGGAAGGTGAAGAGCAGCAAGAGATTTCAGGGCTGGCACCTTCCTGGTGGGAGAAGGAGCCGGATGTTTCCCCTTTCAGAAAAAGGCTCTTCGAGAACGGGCACCACAAGATGTTGTATCTGTGGGAAAGCACAGCTCCCCAGTGCTGTTGTGCCTGTGAATAGGTTGCACGGGGAAGGGGAAGAGGATCTACAGCTTCCAGGTCTGGCACCTTCCTTTTGGGTGAAGAAGCTGGACATTTGTCATTTCAAAGAGGCTCTGCCGAGTACTGGCACGATGAGATGTTCCATGTCTGGGAAAGCACAGATCCCCCGTGCTGTTGTGCCTGTGAATAGGCTGCCAAGGGGAAGTGAAGAGCAGTAACAGCTTTCAGGGCTGGCACCTTCCTGGTGGGAGAAGGAGCCGGAAGTTTCCCGTTAAGGAAAAAGACCCTGCCGAGAATGGGCACGATGAGATGTTGCATTTGTTGGAAAGCATAGCTCCCCAGGGCTGTTGTGCCTGTGAATAGGCTGCACGGGGAAGGTGAAGAGCAGCAAGAGCTTTCAGGACTGGCACCTTCCTGGTGGGAGAAGGAGCCGGACGTTTCCCGTTTCAGAAAAAGGCTCTGACGAGAACGGGAACGATGAGATGTTGCAGCTGTGGGAAAGCATAGATCCGCCGTGCTGTTGGGCCTGTGAATAGGCTGCCAAGGGAAGGTGAAGAGCAGCAAGAGCTTTCAGGGCTGGCACCTTCCTGGTGGGAGAAGGTGCAGGATGATTCACGCTTCGGAAAAAGGCCCTGCCGAGAACGGGCACGATGAGATGTTTCGTGTCTGGAAAAGCACAGCTCCCCAGTGCTGTTGTGCCTGTGAATAGGCTGCACGGGGAAGGTGAAGAGAAGGAAAAGCTTTCAGGGCTGGCACCTTCCTGGTGGGAGAAGGAGCCGGACGTTTCCCATTTCGGAAAATGACCCTGATGAGAATGGGCACGATGAGATGTTTCTTCTCTGGGAAAGCACAGCTCCCCAGTGCTGTTGTGCCTGTGAATAGGCTGCCAAGGGAAGGTGAAGAGCAGCAACTGCTTTCAGGGCTGGCACCTTCCTGGTGGGAGAAGGAGCCGGACGTTTCCCGTTTCAGAAAAAGGCTCTTCGAGAACGGGCACGATGAGATGTTGTGTCTGTGGGAAATCACAGCTCCCCAGTGCTGTTATGCCTGTGAATAGGCTGCACGGGGAAAGGGAAGAGAAGGAACAGCTTTCAGGGCTGGCACCTTCCTGGTGGGAGGAGGAGCCGGACGTTTCCCGTTTCAGAAAAAGGCTCTGCCTAGAACGGGCACAATGTGAAGTTGCGTCTGTGGGAAAGCACACCTCCCCTGTGCTGTTGTGCCTGTGAATAGGCTGCACGGGGAAGGTGAAGAGCAGCAAGAGCTTTCAGGGCTGGCACCTTCCTGGTGGGAGAAGGAGCCGGACGTTTCCCATTTCGGAAAATGACCCTGATGAGAATGGGCACGATGAGATGTTTCTTCTCTGGGAAAGCACAGCTCCCCAGTGCTGTTGTGCCTGTGAATAGGCGGCATGGGGAAGGTGAAGAGAAGGAAAAGCTTTCAGGGCTGGCACCTTCCTGGTGGGAGGAGGAGCCGGATGTTTCCCGTTCCAGAAAAAGGCTCTTCGAGAACGGGCACCACGAGATGTTGTATCTGTCGGAATGCACAGCTCCCCCATGCTATTGTGCCTGTGAATAGGTTGCACGGGGAAGTTGAAGAGCAGCAACAGCTTCCAGGTCTGGCACCTTCCTTTTGGGTGTAGAAGCTGGACATTTGTTATTTCAAAGAGGCTCTGCCGGGTACTGGCACAATGAGATGTTCCATGTCTGGGAAAGCACAGATCCCCCGTGCTGTTGTGCCTGTGAATAGGCTGCCAAGGCGAAGTGAAGAGCAGTAACAGCTTTCAGGGCTGGCACCTTCCTGGTGGGAGAAGGAGCCGGAAGTTTCCCGTTAAGGAAAAAGACCCTGCCGAGAACGGGCACGATGAGATGTTGCGTCTGTGGGAAAGCATAGCTCCCCAGTGCTGTTGTGCTTGTGAATAGGCTGCCAAGGGAAGGTGAAGAGCAGCAAGAGCTTTCAGGGCTGGCACCTTCCTGGTGGGAGAAGGAGCCGGACGTTTCACATGTCGGAAAATGGCTCTGCCAGGAATGAGATGCTTGAGATGCTACATCTCTTGGAAAGCACAGCTCCCCTGTGCTGTTGTGCCTGTGAATAGGCTGCACGGGGAAGGTGAAGAGCAGCAACTGCTTTCAGGGCTGCCACCTTCCTGGTGGGAGAAGGAGCCGGACGTTTCCCGTTTCAGAAAAAGGCTGTTCGAGAAAGGGCACCACGAGATGTTGTGTCTGTGTGAAAGCACAGCTCCCCAGTGCTGTTGTGCCTGTGAATAGGTTTCCAAGGGAAGGTGAAGAGCAGCAATATGATTCAGGGCTGACCCCTTCCTTGTGGGAGGAGGAGCCGGACGTTTCCCTTTTCAGAAAAAGGCTCTTCGAGAACGGGCACCACAAGATGTTGTATCTGTGGGAAAGCACAGCTCCCCAGTGCTGTTGTGCCTGTGAATAGGCTGCCAAGGGAAGGTGAAGAGCAGCAAGAGCTTTTAGGGCTGGCACCTTCCTGGTGGGAGAAGGTGCAGGATGATTCACGCTTCGGAAAAAGGCCCTGCCGAGAACGGGCACGATGAGATGTTTCGTGTCTGGAAAAGCACAGCTCCCCAGTACTGTTGTGCCTTTCAATAGGCCTCACGGGGAAGCTGAAGAGCAGCAAGAGATTTCAGGGCTGGACCTTCCTGCTGGGAGAAGGAGCCGGACGTTTCCCGTTTCGCTAAAAGGCTCTTCGAGAACGGGCACGATGAGATGTCCCATGTGTGGGAAAGCACAGCTCCCCAGTGCTGTTGTGCCTGTGAATAGGCTGCCAAGGGAAGGTGAAGAGCAGCAACTGGTTTCAGGGCTGTCACCTTCCCGCTGGGAGAAGAAGCCGGACGTTTCCCATTTCGGAAAAAGACCCCGCTGAGAATGGGCACGATGAGATGTTTCTTCTCTGGGAAAGCACAGCTCCCCATTGCTGTTGTGCCTGTGAATAGGCTGCCAAGGTAACGTGAAGAGCAGCAACTGGTTTCAGGGCTGGCACCTTCCTGGTGGGAGAAGGAGCCGGATGTTTCCCGTTTCAGAAAAAGGCTCTGCCTAGAACGGGCACGATGAGAAGTTGTGTCTGTGGGAAAGCACAACTCCCCAGTGCTGTTGTGCCTGTGAATAGGCTGCACGGGGAAGGTGAAGAGCAGCAACTGCTTTCTGGGCTGGCACCTTCCTGTTGGGAGAAGGAGCCGGACGTTTCCCATTTCGGTAAATGGCTCTGCCGAGAACTGGCACTATGAGAAGATGCGTCTGTGGAAAAGCACAGAACCCGAGTGCTGTTGTGCCTGTGAATAGGCTGCCAAGGGAAGGTGAAGAGTAGCAACTGGTTTCAGGGCTGGCACCTTCCTGGTGGGAGAAGGAGCCGGAATTTTACCGTTTTGGAAAAAGGCTCTAACGAGAACGGGAACGATGAGATGTTGCAGCTGGGGCAAAGCATAGATCCCCAGTGCTTTTGTGCCTGTGAATAGGCTGCCAAGGGAAGGTGAAGAGCAGCAAGAGCTTTCAGGGCTGGCACCTTCCTGGTGGGAGAAGGAGCCGGACGTTTCAAGTGTCGGTAAATGGCTCTGCCAGGAATGAGATGCTTGAGATGCTACATCTCTTGGAAAGCACAGCTCCCCAGTGCTGTTGTGCCTGTGAATAGGCTGCACGGGGAAGGTGAAGAGCAGCAAGAGCTTTCAGGGCTGGCACCTTCCTGGTGGGAGAAGGAGGCGGATGTTTCCCGTTTCAGAAAAAGGCTCTTCGAGAACGGGCACCCCAAGATGTTGTATCTGTCGGAAAGCACAGCTCCCCAGTGCTGTTGTGCCTGTGAATAGGCTGCACGGGGAAGGGGAAGAGGATCTACAGCTTCCAGGTCTGGCACCTTCCTTTTGGGTGAAGAAGCTGGACATTTGTCATTTCAAAGAGGCTCTGCCGAGTACTGGCATGATGAGATGTTCCATGTCTGGGAAAGCACAGATCCCCCGTGCTGTTGTGCCTGTGAATAGGCTGACAAGGGAAAGTGAAGAGCAGCAACAGCTTTCAGGGCTGGCCCCTTCCTTCTGGGAGAAGGAGCCGGAAGTTTCCCATTAAGGGAAAAGACCCTGCCGAGAATGGGCACCATGAGATGTTCCGTGTCTGCAAAAGCACAGCTCCCCAGTGCTGTTGTGCCTGTGAACAGGCTGCCAAGGGAAGGTGAAGAGCAGCAACTGGTTTCAGGGCTGGCACCTTCCTGGTGGGAGAAGGAGCTGCACGTTTCGCGCTTCTGAAAAAGGCTCTGCCGAGAATGGGCACGATGAAATGTTCCGTGTCTGGTAAAGCACAGCTCCCCATTGCTGTTGTGCCTGTGAATAGGCTGCACGGGGAAGGGGAAGAGGATCTACAGCTTCCAGGTCTGGCACCTTCCTTTTGGGTGAAGAAGCTGGACATTTGTCATTTCAAAGAGGCTCTGCCGAGTGCTGGCACGATGAGATGTTCCATGTCTGGGAAAGCACAGATCCCCCGTGCTGTTGTGCCTGTGAATAGGCTGCCAAGGGAAGGTGAAGAGCAGCAATATGTTTCAGGGCTGGCCCCTTCCTTGTGGGAGGAGGAGCCGGACGTTTCCCTTTTCAGAAAAAGGCTCTGCCGAGAACGGGCACATTGAGATGCTATATCTCTGGGAAAGCACAGATCCCCCGTGCTGTTGTGCCTGTGAATAGGCTGCCAAGGGAAAGTGAAGAGCAGCAACAGCTTTCAGGGCTGGCACCTTCCTTCTGGGAGAAGGAGCCGGAAGTTTCCCATTAAGGAAAAAGACCCTGCCGAGAATGGGCACGATGAGATGTTCCGTGTCTGCAAAAGCACAGCTCCCCAGTGCTGTTGTGCCTGTGAACAGGCTGCCAAGGGAAGGTGAAGAGCAGCAACTGGTTTCAGGGCTGGCACCTTCCTGGTGGGAGAAGGAGCTGCACGTTTCGCGCTTCTGAAAAAGGCTCTGCCGAGAATGGGCACGATGAGATGTTGCGTGTCTGGGAAAGCACAGCTCCCCAGTGCTGTTGTGCCTTTTAATAGGCCTCACGGGGAAGCTGAAGAGCAGCAAGAGATTTCAGGGCTGGCACCTTCCTGGTGGGAGAAGGAGCCGGACGTTTCCTGTTTCAGAAAAAGGCTCTGCCGAGAAGGGGCACGATGAGATGTTGCGTGTCTGGGAAAGCACAGCTCCCCAGTGCTGTTGTGCCTGTGAATAGGCTGCCAAGGTAACGTGAAGAGCAGCAACTGGTTTCAGGGCTGGCACCTTCCTGGTGGGAGAAGGAGCCGGACGTTTCCCGTTTCAGAAAAAGGCTCTGCCTAGAACGGGCACGATGAGAAGTTGTGTCTGTGGGAAAGCACAACTCCCCAGTGCTGTTGTGCCTGTGAATAGGCTGCCCAGGGAAGGTGAAGAGCAGCAACTGCTTTCTGGGCTGGCACCTTCCTGGTGGGAGAAGTAGCCGGACGTTTCCCATTTCGGTAAATGGCTCTGCCGAGAACTGGCACTATGAGAAGATGCGTCTGTGGAAAAGCACAGAACCCGAGTGCTGTTGTGCCTGTGAATAGGCTGCCAAGGGAAGGTGAAGAGTAGCAACTGGTTTCAGGGCTGGCACCTTCCTGGTTGGAGAAGGAGCCGGAATTTTACCGTTTTGGAAAAAGGCTCTAACGAGAACGGGAACGATGAGATGTTGCAGCTGGGGGAAAGCATAGATCCCCAGTGCTGTTGTGCCTGTGAATAGGCTGCCAAGGGAAGGTGAAGAGCAGCAAGAGCTTTCAGGGGTGGCACCTTCCTGGTGGGAGAAGGAGCCGGACGTTTCAAGTGTCGGTAAATGGCTCTGCCAGGAATGAGATGCTTGAGATGCTACATCTCTTGGAAAGCACAGCTCCCCAGTGCTGTTGTGCCTGTGAATAGGCTGCACGGGGAAGGTGAAGAGCAGCAAGAGCTTTCAGGCCTGGCACCTTCCTGGTGGGAGAAGGAGCCGGATGTTTCCCCTTTCAGAAAAAGGCTCTTCGAGAACGGGCACCCCAAGATGTTGTATCTGTCGGAAAGCACAGCTCCCCAGTGCTGTTGTGCCTGTGAATAGGCTGCACGGGGAAGGGGAAGAGGATCTACAGCTTCCAGGTCTGGCACCTTCCTTTTGGGTGAAGAAGCTGGACATTTGTCATTTCAAAGAGGCTCTGCCGAGTACTGGCATGATGAGATGTTCCATGTCTGGGAAAGCACAGATCCCCCGTGCTGTTGTGCCTGTGAATAGGCTGACAAGGGAAAGTGAAGAGCAGCAACAGCTTTCAGGGCTGGCCCCTTCCTGGTGGGAGAAGGAGCCGGAAGTTTCCCATTAAGGGAAAAGACCCTGCCGAGAATGGGCACGATGAGATGTTCCGTGTCTGCAAAAGCACAGCTCCCCAGTGCTGTTGTGCCTGTGAACAGGCTGCCAAGGGAAGGTGAAGAGCAGCAACTGGTTTCAGGGCTGGCACCTTCCTGGTGGGAGAAGGAGCTGCACGTTTCGCGCTTCTGAAAAAGGCTCTGCCGAGAATGGGCACGATGAGATGTTGCGTGTCTGGGAAAGCACAGCTCCCCAGTGCTGTTGTGCCTGTGAATAGGCTGCACGGCGAAGGTGAAGAGCAGCAACAGGTTTCAGGGCTGGCACCTTCCTGGTGGGAGAAGGAGCTGGACGTTTCCCATTTCGGAAAAAGGCTCTGCCGAGAACGGGCACGATGAAATGTTCCGTGTCTGGTAAAGCACAGCTGCCCAGTGCTGTTGTGCCTGTGAATAGGTGGCATGGGGAAGGTGAAGAGCAGCAACTGGTTTCAGGGCTGGCACCTTCCTGTTGGGAGAAGGAGCCGGACGTTTCCCGTTTCGGTAAATGGCTCTTCTGATCACTGGCACGATGTGATGTTGCGTGTCTGGGGAAGCATAGCTCCCCAGTGCTGTTGTGCCTGTGAATAGGCTGCCAAGGGAAGGTGAAGAGCAGCAAGAGATGTCAGGGCTGGCACCTTCCTTCTGGGAGAAGGAGCCAGACGTTTCACGTGTCGGAAAAAGACCCTGCCGATAACGGGTACGATGAGATATTGCATCTGTGGGAAAGCATAGCTCCCCAGTGCTGTTGTGCTTGTGAATAGGCTGCCAAGGGAAGGTGAAGAGCAGCAAGAGCTTTCAGGGCTGGCACCTTCCTGGTGGGAGAAGGAGCCAAACGTTTCACGTGTCGGAAAATGGCTCTGCCAGGAATGAGATGCTTGAGATGCTACATCTTTTGGAAAGCACAGCTCCCCAGTGCTGTTGTGCCTGTGAATAGGCTGCACGGGGAAGGTGAAGAGCAGCAACTGCTTTCAGGGCTGGCACCTTCCTGGTGGGAGAAGGAGCCGGACGTTTCCCGTTTCAGAAAAAGGCTCATCGATAACGGGCACCACGAGAAGTTGTGTCTGTGTGAAAGCACAGCTCCCCAGTGCTGGTGTGCCTGTGAATAGGCTGCCAAGGGAAGGTGAAGAGCAGCAAGAGCTTTTAGGGCTGGCACCTTCCTGTTGAGAGAAGGTGCAGGATGATTCACGCTTCAGAAAAAGGCCCTGCCGAGAACGGGCACGATGAGATGTTGCATTTGTTGGAAAGCACAGAACCCCAGTGCAATTGTGCCTTTTAATAGGCCTCACGGGGAAGCTGAAGAGCAGCAAGAGATTTCAGGGCTGGCACCTTCCTGGTGGGAGAAGGAGCCGGACGATTCCTGTTTCAGAAAAAGTCTCTTTGAGAAGGGGCACGATGAGATGTCCCGTGTCTGGGAAAGCACAGCTCCCCAGTGCTGTTGTGCCTGTGAATAGGCTGCCAAGGGAAGGTGAAGAGAAGGAAATCTTTCTGGGCTGTCACCTTCCTGGTGGGAGGAGGAGCCGGGCGTTTCCCATTTCGGAAAAAGACCCTGCTGAGAATGGGCACGATGAGATGTTTCTTCTCTGGGAAAGCACAGCTCCCCAGTGCTGTTGTGCCTGTGAATAGGCTGCCAAGGGAAGGTGAAGAGCAGCAACTGGTTTCAAGGCTGGCACCTTCCTGGTGGGAGAAGGAGCCGGACGTTTCCCGTTTCAGAAAAAGGCTCTGCCTAGAACGGGCACGATGAGAAGTTGCGTCTGTGGGAAAGCACAACTCCCCTGTGCTGTTGTGCCTGTGAATAGGCTGCATGGGGAAAGTGAAGAGCAGCAAGAGCTTTCAGGGCTGGCACCTTCCTACTGAGAGAAGTAGCCGGACGTTTCCGATTTCGGAAAAAGACCCTGCTGAGAATGGGCTCGATGAGATGTTTCTTCTCTGGGAAAGCACAGCTCCCCAGTGCTGTTGTGCCTGTGAATAGGCTGCCAAGGGAAGGTGAAGAGCAGCAATAGATTTCAGGGCTGGCACCTTCCTGGTGGGAGAAGGAGCCGGACGTTTCCCATTTCAGAAAAAGGCTCTGCCGAGAACGGGCACGATGAGAAGTTGCGTCTGTGGGAAAGCACAGAACCCGAGTGCTGTTGTGCCTGTGAATAGGCTGCCAAGGGAAAGTGAAGAGCAGCAAGAGCTTTCTGGGCTGGCACCTTCCTGCTGGGAGAAGGAGCCGGACGTTTCCCGTGTCGGAAAATGGCTCTGAAAGGAATAAGCTGCTTGAGATGCCACATCTCTTGGAAAGCACAGCTCCCCAGTGCTGTTGTGCCTGTGAATAGGCTGCCAAGGGAAGGTGAAGAGTAGCAACTGGTTTCAGGGCTGGCACCTTCCTTCTGGGAGAAAGAGCCGGAATTTTACCGTTAAGGAAAAAGGCTCTAATGAGAACGGGAACGCTGAGATGTTGCAGCTGTGGGAAAGCATAGATCCCCAGTGCTGTTGTGCCTGTGAATAGGTTGCCAAGGGAAAGTGAAGAGCAGCAACTGGTTTCAGGGCTGGCCCCTTCCTTGTGGGAGAAGGAGCCGGACGTTTCGTGCTTCGGAAAAAGGCTCTGCCTAGAACGGGTACGATGAGAAGTTGCGTCTGTGGGAAAGCAGACCTCCCCAGTGCTGTTGTGCCTGTGAATAGGCTGCACGGGGAAGGTGAAGAGCAGCAACTGCTTTCAGGGCTGCCACCTTCCTGCTGGGAGAAGGAGCCAGACGTTTCCCGCTTCAGAAAAAGGCTCTTCGAGAACGGGCACAATGAGATGTTGTGTCTGTGTGAAAGCACAGCTCCCCAGTGCTGTTGTGCCTGTGAATAGGCTGCCAAGGGAAGGTGAAGAGCAGCAAGAGATTTCAGGGCTGGCACCTTTCTGGTGGGAGAAGGTGCAAGATGATTCACGCTTCGGAAAAAGGCCCTGCCGAGAACGGGCACGATGAGATGTTGCATTTGTTGGAAAGCACAGCTCCCCAGTGCTGTTGTGCCTGTGAATTGGCTGCACGGGGAAGGTGAAGAGCAGCAAGAGCTTTCAGGCCTGGCACCTTCCTGGTGGGAGAAGGAGCCGGATGTTTCCCCTTTCAGAAAAAGGCTCTTCGAGAACGGGCACCCCAAGATGTTGTATCTGTCGGAAAGCACAGCTCCCCAGTGCTGTTGTGCCTGTGAATAGGCTGCACGGGGAAGGGGAAGAGGATCTACAGCTTCCAGGTCTGGCACCTTCCTTTTGGGTGAAGAAGCTGGACATTTGTCATTTCAAAGAGGCTCTGCCGAGTACTGGCATGATGAGATGTTCCATGTCTGGGAAAGCACAGATCCCCCGTGCTGTTGTGCCTGTGAATAGGCTGACAAGGGAAAGTGAAGAGCAGCAACAGCTTTCAGGGCTGGCCCCTTCCTGGTGGGAGAAGGAGCCGGAAGTTTCCCATTAAGGGAAAAGACCCTGCCGAGAATGGGCACGATGAGATGTTCCGTGTCTGCAAAAGCACAGCTCCCCAGTGCTGTTGTGCCTGTGAACAGGCTGCCAAGGGAAGGTGAAGAGCAGCAACTGGTTTCAGGGCTGGCACCTTCCTGGTGGGAGAAGGAGCTGCACGTTTCGCGCTTCTGAAAAAGGCTCTGCCGAGAATGGGCACGATGAGATGTTGCGTGTCTGGGAAAGCACAGCTCCCCAGTGCTGTTGTGCCTGTGAATAGGCTGCACGGCGAAGGTGAAGAGCAGCAACAGGTTTCAGGGCTGGCACCTTCCTGGTGGGAGAAGGAGCTGGACGTTTCCCATTTCGGAAAAAGGCTCTGCCGAGAACGGGCACGATGAAATGTTCCGTGTCTGGTAAAGCACAGCTGCCCAGTGCTGTTGTGCCTGTGAATAGGTGGCATGGGGAAGGTGAAGAGCAGCAACTGGTTTCAGGGCTGGCACCTTCCTGTTGGGAGAAGGAGCCGGACGTTTCCCGTTTCGGTAAATGGCTCTTCTGATCACTGGCACGATGTGATGTTGCGTGTCTGGGGAAGCATAGCTCCCCAGTGCTGTTGTGCCTGTGAATAGGCTGCCAAGGGAAGGTGAAGAGCAGCAAGAGATGTCAGGGCTGGCACCTTCCTTCTGGGAGAAGGAGCCAGACGTTTCACGTGTCGGAAAAAGACCCTGCCGATAACGGGTACGATGAGATATTGCATCTGTGGGAAAGCATAGCTCCCCAGTGCTGTTGTGCTTGTGAATAGGCTGCCAAGGGAAGGTGAAGAGCAGCAAGAGCTTTCAGGGCTGGCACCTTCCTGGTGGGAGAAGGAGCCAAACGTTTCACGTGTCGGAAAATGGCTCTGCCAGGAATGAGATGCTTGAGATGCTACATCTTTTGGAAAGCACAGCTCCCCAGTGCTGTTGTGCCTGTGAATAGGCTGCACGGGGAAGGTGAAGAGCAGCAACTGCTTTCAGGGCTGGCACCTTCCTGGTGGGAGAAGGAGCCGGACGTTTCCCGTTTCAGAAAAAGGCTCATCGATAACGGGCACCACGAGAAGTTGTGTCTGTGTGAAAGCACAGCTCCCCAGTGCTGGTGTGCCTGTGAATAGGCTGCCAAGGGAAGGTGAAGAGCAGCAAGAGCTTTTAGGGCTGGCACCTTCCTGTTGAGAGAAGGTGCAGGATGATTCACGCTTCAGAAAAAGGCCCTGCCGAGAACGGGCACGATGAGATGTTGCATTTGTTGGAAAGCACAGAACCCCAGTGCAATTGTGCCTTTTAATAGGCCTCACGGGGAAGCTGAAGAGCAGCAAGAGATTTCAGGGCTGGCACCTTCCTGGTGGGAGAAGGAGCCGGACGATTCCTGTTTCAGAAAAAGTCTCTTTGAGAAGGGGCACGATGAGATGTCCCGTGTCTGGGAAAGCACAGCTCCCCAGTGCTGTTGTGCCTGTGAATAGGCTGCCAAGGGAAGGTGAAGAGAAGGAAATCTTTCTGGGCTGTCACCTTCCTGGTGGGAGGAGGAGCCGGGCGTTTCCCATTTCGGAAAAAGACCCTGCTGAGAATGGGCACGATGAGATGTTTCTTCTCTGGGAAAGCACAGCTCCCCAGTGCTGTTGTGCCTGTGAATAGGCTGCCAAGGGAAGGTGAAGAGCAGCAACTGGTTTCAAGGCTGGCACCTTCCTGGTGGGAGAAGGAGCCGGACGTTTCCCGTTTCAGAAAAAGGCTCTGCCTAGAACGGGCACGATGAGAAGTTGCGTCTGTGGGAAAGCACAACTCCCCTGTGCTGTTGTGCCTGTGAATAGGCTGCATGGGGAAAGTGAAGAGCAGCAAGAGCTTTCAGGGCTGGCACCTTCCTACTGAGAGAAGTAGCCGGACGTTTCCGATTTCGGAAAAAGACCCTGCTGAGAATGGGCTCGATGAGATGTTTCTTCTCTGGGAAAGCACAGCTCCCCAGTGCTGTTGTGCCTGTGAATAGGCTGCCAAGGGAAGGTGAAGAGCAGCAATAGATTTCAGGGCTGGCACCTTCCTGGTGGGAGAAGGAGCCGGACGTTTCCCATTTCAGAAAAAGGCTCTGCCGAGAACGGGCACGATGAGAAGTTGCGTCTGTGGGAAAGCACAGAACCCGAGTGCTGTTGTGCCTGTGAATAGGCTGCCAAGGGAAAGTGAAGAGCAGCAAGAGCTTTCTGGGCTGGCACCTTCCTGCTGGGAGAAGGAGCCGGACGTTTCCCGTGTCGGAAAATGGCTCTGAAAGGAATAAGCTGCTTGAGATGCCACATCTCTTGGAAAGCACAGCTCCCCAGTGCTGTTGTGCCTGTGAATAGGCTGCCAAGGGAAGGTGAAGAGTAGCAACTGGTTTCAGGGCTGGCACCTTCCTTCTGGGAGAAAGAGCCGGAATTTTACCGTTAAGGAAAAAGGCTCTAATGAGAACGGGAACGCTGAGATGTTGCAGCTGTGGGAAAGCATAGATCCCCAGTGCTGTTGTGCCTGTGAATAGGTTGCCAAGGGAAAGTGAAGAGCAGCAACTGGTTTCAGGGCTGGCCCCTTCCTTGTGGGAGAAGGAGCCGGACGTTTCGTGCTTCGGAAAAAGGCTCTGCCTAGAACGGGTACGATGAGAAGTTGCGTCTGTGGGAAAGCAGACCTCCCCAGTGCTGTTGTGCCTGTGAATAGGCTGCACGGGGAAGGTGAAGAGCAGCAACTGCTTTCAGGGCTGCCACCTTCCTGCTGGGAGAAGGAGCCAGACGTTTCCCGCTTCAGAAAAAGGCTCTTCGAGAACGGGCACAATGAGATGTTGTGTCTGTGTGAAAGCACAGCTCCCCAGTGCTGTTGTGCCTGTGAATAGGCTGCCAAGGGAAGGTGAAGAGCAGCAAGAGATTTCAGGGCTGGCACCTTTCTGGTGGGAGAAGGTGCAAGATGATTCACGCTTCGGAAAAAGGCCCTGCCGAGAACGGGCACGATGAGATGTTGCATTTGTTGGAAAGCACAGCTCCCCAGTGCTGTTGTGCCTGTGAATTGGCTGCACGGGGAAGGTGAAGAGCAGCAAGAGCTTTCAGGCCTGGCACCTTCCTGGTGGGAGAAGGAGCCGGATGTTTCCCCTTTCAGAAAAAGGCTCTTCGAGAACGGGCACCCCAAGATGTTGTATCTGTCGGAAAGCACAGCTCCCCAGTGCTGTTGTGCCTGTGAATAGGCTGCACGGGGAAGGGGAAGAGGATCTACAGCTTCCAGGTCTGGCACCTTCCTTTTGGGTGAAGAAGCTGGACATTTGTCATTTCAAAGAGGCTCTGCCGAGTACTGGCATGATGAGATGTTCCATGTCTGGGAAAGCACAGATCCCCCGTGCTGTTGTGCCTGTGAATAGGCTGACAAGGGAAAGTGAAGAGCAGCAACAGCTTTCAGGGCTGGCCCCTTCCTGGTGGGAGAAGGAGCCGGAAGTTTCCCATTAAGGGAAAAGACCCTGCCGAGAATGGGCACGATGAGATGTTCCGTGTCTGCAAAAGCACAGCTCCCCAGTGCTGTTGTGCCTGTGAACAGGCTGCCAAGGGAAGGTGAAGAGCAGCAACTGGTTTCAGGGCTGGCACCTTCCTGGTGGGAGAAGGAGCTGCACGTTTCGCGCTTCTGAAAAAGGCTCTGCCGAGAATGGGCACGATGAGATGTTGCGTGTCTGGGAAAGCACAGCTCCCCAGTGCTGTTGTGCCTGTGAATAGGCTGCACGGCGAAGGTGAAGAGCAGCAACAGGTTTCAGGGCTGGCACCTTCCTGGTGGGAGAAGGAGCTGGACGTTTCCCATTTCGGAAAAAGGCTCTGCCGAGAACGGGCACGATGAAATGTTCCGTGTCTGGTAAAGCACAGCTGCCCAGTGCTGTTGTGCCTGTGAATAGGTGGCATGGGGAAGGTGAAGAGCAGCAACTGGTTTCAGGGCTGGCACCTTCCTGTTGGGAGAAGGAGCCGGACGTTTCCCGTTTCGGTAAATGGCTCTTCTGATCACTGGCACGATGTGATGTTGCGTGTCTGGGGAAGCATAGCTCCCCAGTGCTGTTGTGCCTGTGAATAGGCTGCCAAGGGAAGGTGAAGAGCAGCAAGAGATGTCAGGGCTGGCACCTTCCTTCTGGGAGAAGGAGCCAGACGTTTCACGTGTCGGAAAAAGACCCTGCCGATAACGGGTACGATGAGATATTGCATCTGTGGGAAAGCATAGCTCCCCAGTGCTGTTGTGCTTGTGAATAGGCTGCCAAGGGAAGGTGAAGAGCAGCAAGAGCTTTCAGGGCTGGCACCTTCCTGGTGGGAGAAGGAGCCAAACGTTTCACGTGTCGGAAAATGGCTCTGCCAGGAATGAGATGCTTGAGATGCTACATCTTTTGGAAAGCACAGCTCCCCAGTGCTGTTGTGCCTGTGAATAGGCTGCACGGGGAAGGTGAAGAGCAGCAACTGCTTTCAGGGCTGGCACCTTCCTGGTGGGAGAAGGAGCCGGACGTTTCCCGTTTCAGAAAAAGGCTCATCGATAACGGGCACCACGAGAAGTTGTGTCTGTGTGAAAGCACAGCTCCCCAGTGCTGGTGTGCCTGTGAATAGGCTGCCAAGGGAAGGTGAAGAGCAGCAAGAGCTTTTAGGGCTGGCACCTTCCTGTTGAGAGAAGGTGCAGGATGATTCACGCTTCAGAAAAAGGCCCTGCCGAGAACGGGCACGATGAGATGTTGCATTTGTTGGAAAGCACAGAACCCCAGTGCAATTGTGCCTTTTAATAGGCCTCACGGGGAAGCTGAAGAGCAGCAAGAGATTTCAGGGCTGGCACCTTCCTGGTGGGAGAAGGAGCCGGACGATTCCTGTTTCAGAAAAAGTCTCTTTGAGAAGGGGCACGATGAGATGTCCCGTGTCTGGGAAAGCACAGCTCCCCAGTGCTGTTGTGCCTGTGAATAGGCTGCCAAGGGAAGGTGAAGAGAAGGAAATCTTTCTGGGCTGTCACCTTCCTGGTGGGAGGAGGAGCCGGGCGTTTCCCATTTCGGAAAAAGACCCTGCTGAGAATGGGCACGATGAGATGTTTCTTCTCTGGGAAAGCACAGCTCCCCAGTGCTGTTGTGCCTGTGAATAGGCTGCCAAGGGAAGGTGAAGAGCAGCAACTGGTTTCAAGGCTGGCACCTTCCTGGTGGGAGAAGGAGCCGGACGTTTCCCGTTTCAGAAAAAGGCTCTGCCTAGAACGGGCACGATGAGAAGTTGCGTCTGTGGGAAAGCACAACTCCCCTGTGCTGTTGTGCCTGTGAATAGGCTGCATGGGGAAAGTGAAGAGCAGCAAGAGCTTTCAGGGCTGGCACCTTCCTACTGAGAGAAGTAGCCGGACGTTTCCGATTTCGGAAAAAGACCCTGCTGAGAATGGGCTCGATGAGATGTTTCTTCTCTGGGAAAGCACAGCTCCCCAGTGCTGTTGTGCCTGTGAATAGGCTGCCAAGGGAAGGTGAAGAGCAGCAATAGATTTCAGGGCTGGCACCTTCCTGGTGGGAGAAGGAGCCGGACGTTTCCCATTTCAGAAAAAGGCTCTGCCGAGAACGGGCACGATGAGAAGTTGCGTCTGTGGGAAAGCACAGAACCCGAGTGCTGTTGTGCCTGTGAATAGGCTGCCAAGGGAAAGTGAAGAGCAGCAAGAGCTTTCTGGGCTGGCACCTTCCTGCTGGGAGAAGGAGCCGGACGTTTCCCGTGTCGGAAAATGGCTCTGAAAGGAATAAGCTGCTTGAGATGCCACATCTCTTGGAAAGCACAGCTCCCCAGTGCTGTTGTGCCTGTGAATAGGCTGCCAAGGGAAGGTGAAGAGTAGCAACTGGTTTCAGGGCTGGCACCTTCCTTCTGGGAGAAAGAGCCGGAATTTTACCGTTAAGGAAAAAGGCTCTAATGAGAACGGGAACGCTGAGATGTTGCAGCTGTGGGAAAGCATAGATCCCCAGTGCTGTTGTGCCTGTGAATAGGTTGCCAAGGGAAAGTGAAGAGCAGCAACTGGTTTAAGGGCTGGCCCCTTCCTTGTGGGAGAAGGAGCCGGACGTTTCGTGCTTCGGAAAAAGGCTCTGCCTAGAACGGGTACGATGAGAAGTTGCGTCTGTGGGAAAGCAGACCTCCCCAGTGCTGTTGTGCCTGTGAATAGGCTGCACGGGGAAGGTGAAGAGCAGCAACTGCTTTCAGGGCTGCCACCTTCCTGCTGGGAGAAGGAGCCGGACGTTTCCCGCTTCAGAAAAAGGCTCTTCGAGAACGGGCACAATGAGATGTTGTGTCTGTGTGAAAGCACAGCTCCCCAGTGCTGTTGTGCCTGTGAATAGGCTGCCAAGGGAAGGTGAAGAGCAGCAAGAGCTTTCAGGGCTGGCACCTTCCTGGTGGGAGAAGGTGCAGGATGATTCACGCTTCGGAAAAAGGCCCTGCCGAGAACGGGCACGATGAGATGTTTCGTGTCTGGAAAAGCACAGCTCCCCAGTGCTGTTGTGCCTTTCGATAGGCCTCACGGGGATGCTGAAGAGCAGCAAGATATTTCAGGGCTGGCACCTTCCTGGTGGGAGAAGGAGCCGGATGTTTCCCGTTTCAGAAAAAGGCTCTTCGAGAACGGGCACCACAAGATGTTGTATGTGTGGGAAAGCACAGCTCCCCAGTGCTGTTGTGCCTGTGAATAGGTTGCACGGGGAAGGGGAAGAGGATCTACAGCTTCCAGGTCTGGCACCTTCCTTTTGGGTGAAGAAGCTGGACATTTGTCATTTCAAAGAGGCTCTGCTGAGTACTGGCATGATGAGATGTTCCATGTCTGGGAAAGCACAGATCCCCCGTGCTGTTGTGCCTGTGAATAGGCTGACAAGGGAAAGTGAAGAGCAGCAACAGCTTTCAGGGCTGGCCCCTTCCTGGTGGGAGAAGGAGCCGGAAGTTTCCCATTAAGGGAAAAGACCCTGCCGAGAATGGGCACGATGAGATGTTCCGTGTCTGCAAAAGCACAGCTCCCCAGTGCTGTTGTGCCTGTGAACAGGCTGCCAAGGGAAGGTGAAGATCAGCAACTGGTTTCAGGGCTGGCACCTTCCTGGTGGGAGAAGGAGCTGCACGTTTCGCGCTTCTGAAAAAGGCTCTGCCGAGAATGGGCACGATGAGATGTTGCGTGTCTGGGAAAGCACAGCTCCCCAGTGCTGTTGTGCCTGTGAATAGGCTGCACGGCGAAGGTGAAGAGCAGCAACAGGTTTCAGGGCTGGCACCTTCCTGGTGGGAGAAGGAGCTGGACGTTTCCCATTTCGGAAAAAGGCTCCGCCGAGAACGGGCACGATGAAATGTTCCGTGTCTGGTAAAGCACAGCTCCCCAGTGCTGTTGTGCCTGTGAACAGGTGGCATGGGGAAGGTGAAGAGCAGCAACTGGTTTCAGGGCTGGCACCTTCCTTCTGGGAGAAGGAGCTGGACGTTTCCCGTTTCGGAAAAAGACCCTGCCGAGAACGGGCACGATGAGATATTGCGTCTGTGGGAAAGCATAGCTCCCCAGTGCTGTTGTGCTTGTGAATAGGCTGCCAAGGGAAGGTGAAGAGCAGCAAGAGATTTCAGGGCTGGCACCTTCCTGGTGGGAGAAGGAGCCAAACGTTTCCTGTTTCAGAAAAAGGCTCTTTGAGAAGGGGCACGATGAGATGTCCCGTGTCTGGGAAAGCACAGCTCCCCAGTGCTGTTGTGCCTGTGAATAGGCTGCCAAGGGAAGGTGAAGAGAAGGAAAAGCTTTCAGGGCTGGTGCCTTCCTGCTGGGAGAAGTAGCCGGACGTTTCCCATTTCGGAAAAAGACCCTGCTGAGAATGGGCACGATGAGATGTTTCTTCTCTGGGAAAGCACAGATCCCGAGTGCTGTTGTGCCCGTGAATAGGCTGCCAAGGGAAGGTGAAGAGCAGCAACTGGTTTCAGGGCTGGCCCCTTCCTGGTGGGAGAAGGAGCCGGACGTTTCCCGTGTCGGTAAATGGCTCTGCCTAGAATGGGCACTATGAGAAGTTGCGTCTGTGGGAAAGCACAGAACCCGAGTGCTGTTGTGCCTGTGAATAGGTTGCCAAGGGAAAGTGAAGAGCAGCAACTGGTTTCAGGGCTGGCACCTTCCTTCTGGGAGAAGGAGCCGGACGTTTCCCGTGTCGGAAAATGGCTCTGAAAGGAATAAGCTGCTTGAGATGCCACATCTCTTGGAAAGCACAGCTCCCCAGTGCTGTTGTGCCAGTGAATAGGCTGCCAAGGGAAGGTGAAGAGTAGCAACTGGTTTCAGGGCTGGCACCTTCCTGGTGGGAGAAAGAGCCGGAATTTTACCGTTAAGGAAAAAGGCTCTAATGAGAACGGGAATGCTGAGATGTTGCAGCTGTGGGAAAGCATAGATCCCCAGTGCTGTTGTGCCTGTGAATAGGCTGCCAAGGGAAGGTGAAGAGCAGCAAGAGCTTTCAGGGCGGGCACCTTCCTGGTGGGAGAAGGAGCCGGACGTTTCGCGCTTCGGAAAAAGGCTCTGCCGAGAACGGGCACGATGAGATGTTGCGTGTCTGGGAAAGCACAGCTCCCCAGTGCTGTTGTGCCTGTGAATAGGCTGCACGGGGAAGGTGAAGAGTAGCAACTGCTTTCAGGGCTGGCACCTTCCTGGTGGGAGAAGGAGGAAGACGTTTCCCGTTTCAGAAAAAGGCTCTTCGAGAACGGGCACGATGAGATGTTGCGTCTGTGGGAACGCACAACTCCCCTGTGCTGTTGTGCCTGTGAATAGGTTGCCAAGGGAAAGTGAAGAGGAGCAAGAGCTTTCGGGGCTGGCACCTTCCTGGTGGGAGAAGGAGCCGGACGTTTCCCGTTTCAGAAAAAGGCTCTGCCTAGAACGGGCACGATGAGAAGTTGCGTCTGTGGGATAGCAGAGCTCCCCAGTGCTGTTGTGCCTGTGAACAGGCTGCACGGGGAAGGTGAAGACCAGCAACAGCTTTCAGGGCTGGCACCTTCCTGGTGGGAGAAGGTGGAGTATGCTTCACGCTTCGGAAAAAGGCCCTGCTGAGAACGGGCACGATGAGATGTTGCATTTGTTGGAAAGCACAGATCCCCAGTGCTGTTGTGCCTTTCAATAGGCCTCATGGGGAAGCTGATGAGGAGCAAGAGTTTTCAGGGCTGGCACCTTCCTGGTGGGAGAAGGATCCGGACGTTTCCTCTTTCGGAAAAAGGCTCTTTGAGAACGGGCACGATGAGATGTCCCGTGTCTGGGAAAGCACAGCTCCCCAGTGCTGTTGTGCCTGTGAATAGGCTGCATGGGGAAGGTGAAGAGCAGCAAGAGCTTTCAGGGCTGGCACCTTCCTGGTGGGAGAAGGTGCCGGACGTTTCCAATTAAGGAAAAAGACCCTGCCGAGAATGGGTACGATGAGATGTTGCGTGTCTGGGAAAGCACAGCTCCGCAGTGCTGTTGTGCCTGTGAATAGGCTGCACGGGGAAGGTGAAGAGCAGAAAGAGCTTTCAGGGCTGGCACCTTCCTGCTGGGAGAAGGAGCCGGAAGTTTCCTGCCTCAGAAAAAGGCTCTTCGAGAACGGGCAGGATTAGATGTTGTGTCTGTGTTAAAGCACAGCTCCCCAGTGCTGTTGTGCCTGTGAATAGGCTGCCAAGGGAAGGTGAAGAGCAGCAAGAGCTTTCAGGGCTGGCACCTTCCTGGTGGGAGAAGGTGCAGGATGATTCACGCTTCGGAAAAAGGCCCTGCCGAGAACGGGCACGATGAGAAGTTGCGTCTGTGAGAAAGCAGAGAACCCGAGTGCTGTTGTGCCTGTGAATAGGCTGCACGGGGAAGGTGAAGAGCAGCAACTGGTTTCAGGGCTGGCACCTTCCTGCTGGGAGAAGGAGCCGGATGTTTCCCGTTTCAGAAAAAGGCTCTTCGAGAACGGGCACCTCGAGATGTTGTATCTGTGGGAAAGCACAGCTCCCCAGTGCTGTTGTGCCTGTGAATAGGCTGCCAAGGGAAGGTGAAGAGCAGCAAGAGCTTTCAGGGCTGGCACCTTCCTGGTGGGAGAAGGAGCCGGACTTTTCCCGTGTCGGAAAATGGCTCTGAAAGGAATGAGCTGCTTGAGATGCTACATCTCTTGGAAAGCACAGCTCCCCAGTGCTGTTGTGCCTGTGAATAGGCTGCCAACTGAAGGTGAAGAGTAGCAACTAGTTTCAGGGCTGGCACCTTCCTGGTGGGAGAAGGAGCTGGAATTTCACCTTTTTGGAAAAAGTTTCTGACGAGAACGGGAACGATGAGATGTTGCAGCTGTGGGAAAGCATAGATCCCCAATGCTGTTGTGCCTGTGAATAGGCTGCCAAGGGAAGGTGAAGAGAAGGAACAGCTTTCAGGGCTGGCACCTTCCTGGTGGGAGAAGGAGCCGGACGTTTCCCAGTTCGGTAAAAGGCTCTGCCGATAACGGGCACAATGAGAAGTTGAGTCTTTGGGAAAGCACAACTCCCCTGTGCTGTTGTGCCTGTGAATAGGCTGCCAAGGGAAGGTGAAGAGCAGCAACTGCTTTCAAGGCTGGCACCTTCCTGGTGGGAGAAGGAGCCAGACGTTTCCTGTTTCGGAAAAAGGCTCGGCCGAGAAGGGGCACGATGAGATGTTGTATCTGTGGGAAAGCAAAAATCCCCAGTGCTGTTGTGCCTGTGAATAGGTTGCCAAGGGAAAGTGAAGAGCAGCAACTGGTTTCAGGGCTGGCCCCTTCCTTGTGGGAGAAGGAGCCGGACGTTTCGTGCTTCGGAAAAAGGCCCTGCCTAGAACGGGTACGATGAGAAGTTGCGTCTGTGGGAAAGCAGACCTCCCCAGTGCTGTTGTGCCTGTGAATAGGCTGCACGGGGAAGGTGAAGAGCAGCAACTGCTTTCAGGGCTGCCACCTTCCTGCTGGGAGAAGGAGCCAGACGTTTCCCGCTTCAGAAAAAGGCTCTTCGAGAACGGGCACAATGAGATGTTGTGTCTGTGTGAAAGCACAGCTCCCCAGTGCTGTTGTGCCTGTGAATAGGCTGCCAAGGGAAGGTGAAGAGCAGCAAGAGCTTTCAGGGCTGGCACCTTCCTGGTGGGAGAAGGTGCAGGATGATTCACGCTTCGGAAAAAGGCCCTGCCGAGAACGGGCACGATGAGATGTTTCGTGTCTGGAAAAGCACAGCTCCCCAGTGCTGTTGTGCCTTTCGATAGGCCTCACGGGGATGCTGAAGAGCAGCAAGATATTTCAGGGCTGGCACCTTCCTGGTGGGAGAAGGAGCCGGATGTTTCCCGTTTCAGAAAAAGGCTCTTCGAGAACGGGCACCACAAGATGTTGTATGTGTGGGAAAGCACAGCTCCCCAGTGCTGTTGTGCCTGTGAATAGGTTGCACGGGGAAGGGGAAGAGGATCTACAGCTTCCAGGTCTGGCACCTTCCTTTTGGGTGAAGAAGCTGGACATTTGTCATTTCAAAGAGGCTCTGCTGAGTACTGGCATGATGAGATGTTCCATGTCTGGGAAAGCACAGATCCCCCGTGCTGTTGTGCCTGTGAATAGGCTGACAAGGGAAAGTGAAGAGCAGCAACAGCTTTCAGGGCTGGCCCCTTCCTGGTGGGAGAAGGAGCCGGAAGTTTCCCATTAAGGGAAAAGACCCTGCCGAGAATGGGCACGATGAGATGTTCCGTGTCTGCAAAAGCACAGCTCCCCAGTGCTGTTGTGCCTGTGAACAGGCTGCCAAGGGAAGGTGAAGAGCAGCAACTGGTTTCAGGGCTGGCACCTTCCTGGTGGGAGAAGGAGCTGCACGTTTCGCGCTTCTGAAAAAGGCTCTGCCGAGAATGGGCACGATGAGATGTTGCGTGTCTGGGAAAGCACAGCTCCCCAGTGCTGTTGTGCCTGTGAATAGGCTGCACGGCGAAGGTGAAGAGCAGCAACAGGTTTCAGGGCTGGCACCTTCCTGGTGGGAGAAGGAGCTGGACGTTTCCCATTTCGGAAAAAGGCTCCGCCGAGAACGGGCACGATGAAATGTTCCGTGTCTGGTAAAGCACAGCTCCCCAGTGCTGTTGTGCCTGTGAACAGGTGGCATGGGGAAGGTGAAGAGCAGCAACTGGTTTCAGGGCTGGCACCTTCCTTCTGGGAGAAGGAGCTGGACGTTTCCCGTTTCGGAAAAAGACCCTGCCGAGAACGGGCACGATGAGATATTGCGTCTGTGGGAAAGCATAGCTCCCCAGTGCTGTTGTGCTTGTGAATAGGCTGCCAAGGGAAGGTGAAGAGCAGCAAGAGATTTCAGGGCTGGCACCTTCCTGGTGGGAGAAGGAGCCAAACGTTTCCTGTTTCAGAAAAAGGCTCTTTGAGAAGGGGCACGATGAGATGTCCCGTGTCTGGGAAAGCACAGCTCCCCAGTGCTGTTGTGCCTGTGAATAGGCTGCCAAGGGAAGGTGAAGAGAAGGAAAAGCTTTCAGGGCTGGTGCCTTCCTGCTGGGAGAAGTAGCCGGACGTTTCCCATTTCGGAAAAAGACCCTGCTGAGAATGGGCACGATGAGATGTTTCTTCTCTGGGAAAGCACAGATCCCGAGTGCTGTTGTGCCCGTGAATAGGCTGCCAAGGGAAGGTGAAGAGCAGCAACTGGTTTCAGGGCTGGCCCCTTCCTGGTGGGAGAAGGAGCCGGACGTTTCCCGTGTCGGTAAATGGCTCTGCCTAGAATGGGCACTATGAGAAGTTGCGTCTGTGGGAAAGCACAGAACCCGAGTGCTGTTGTGCCTGTGAATAGGTTGCCAAGGGAAAGTGAAGAGCAGCAACTGGTTTCAGGGCTGGCACCTTCCTTCTGGGAGAAGGAGCCGGACGTTTCCCGTGTCGGAAAATGGCTCTGAAAGGAATAAGCTGCTTGAGATGCCACATCTCTTGGAAAGCACAGCTCCCCAGTGCTGTTGTGCCTGTGAATAGGCTGCCAAGGGAAGGTGAAGAGTAGCAACTGGTTTCAGGGCTGGCACCTTCCTGGTGGGAGAAAGAGCCGGAATTTTACCGTTAAGGAAAAAGGCTCTAATGAGAACGGGAATGCTGAGATGTTGCAGCTGTGGGAAAGCATAGATCCCCAGTGCTGTTGTGCCTGTGAATAGGCTGCCAAGGGAAGGTGAAGAGCAGCAAGAGCTTTCAGGGCGGGCACCTTCCTGGTGGGAGAAGGAGCCGGACGTTTCGCGCTTCGGAAAAAGGCTCTGCCGAGAACGGGCACGATGAGATGTTGCGTGTCTGGGAAAGCACAGCTCCCCAGTGCTGTTGTGCCTGTGAATAGGCTGCACGGGGAAGGTGAAGAGTAGCAACTGCTTTCAGGGCTGGCACCTTCCTGGTGGGAGAAGGAGGAAGACGTTTCCCGTTTCAGAAAAAGGCTCTTCGAGAACGGGCACGATGAGATGTTGCGTCTGTGGGAACGCACAACTCCCCTGTGCTGTTGTGCCTGTGAATAGGTTGCCAAGGGAAAGTGAAGAGGAGCAAGAGCTTTCGGGGCTGGCACCTTCCTGGTGGGAGAAGGAGCCGGACGTTTCCCGTTTCAGAAAAAGGCTCTGCCTAGAACGGGCATGATGAGAAGTTGCGTCTGTGGGATAGCAGAGCTCCCCAGTGCTGTTGTGCCTGTGAACAGGCTGCACGGGGAAGGTGAAGACCAGCAACAGCTTTCAGGGCTGGCCCCTTCCTGGTGGGAGAAGGAGCCGGAAGTTTCCCATTAAGGGAAAAGACCCTGCCGAGAATGGGCACGATGAGATGTTCCGTGTCTGCAAAAGCACAGCTCCCCAGTGCTGTTGTGCCTGTGAACAGGCTGCCAAGGGAAGGTGAAGAGCAGCAACTGGTTTCAGGGCTGGCACCTTCCTGGTGGGAGAAGGAGCTGCACGTTTCGCGCTTCTGAAAAAGGCTCTGCCGAGAATGGGCACGATGAGATGTTGCGTGTCTGGGAAAGCACAGCTCCCCAGTGCTGTTGTGCCTGTGAATAGGCTGCACGGCGAAGGTGAAGAGCAGCAACAGGTTTCAGGGCTGGCACCTTCCTGGTGGGAGAAGGAGCTGGACGTTTCCCATTTCGGAAAAAGGCTCCGCCGAGAACGGGCACGATGAAATGTTCCGTGTCTGGTAAAGCACAGCTCCCCAGTGCTGTTGTGCCTGTGAACAGGTGGCATGGGGAAGGTGAAGAGCAGCAACTGGTTTCAGGGCTGGCACCTTCCTTCTGGGAGAAGGAGCTGGACGTTTCCCGTTTCGGAAAAAGACCCTGCCGAGAACGGGCACGATGAGATATTGCGTCTGTGGGAAAGCATAGCTCCCCAGTGCTGTTGTGCTTGTGAATAGGCTGCCAAGGGAAGGTGAAGAGCAGCAAGAGATTTCAGGGCTGGCACCTTCCTGGTGGGAGAAGGAGCCAAACGTTTCCTGTTTCAGAAAAAGGCTCTTTGAGAAGGGGCACGATGAGATGTCCCGTGTCTGGGAAAGCACAGCTCCCCAGTGCTGTTGTGCCTGTGAATAGGCTGCCAAGGGAAGGTGAAGAGAAGGAAAAGCTTTCAGGGCTGGTGCCTTCCTGCTGGGAGAAGTAGCCGGACGTTTCCCATTTCGGAAAAAGACCCTGCTGAGAATGGGCACGATGAGATGTTTCTTCTCTGGGAAAGCACAGATCCCGAGTGCTGTTGTGCCCGTGAATAGGCTGCCAAGGGAAGGTGAAGAGCAGCAACTGGTTTCAGGGCTGGCCCCTTCCTGGTGGGAGAAGGAGCCGGACGTTTCCCGTGTCGGTAAATGGCTCTGCCTAGAATGGGCACTATGAGAAGTTGCGTCTGTGGGAAAGCACAGAACCCGAGTGCTGTTGTGCCTGTGAATAGGTTGCCAAGGGAAAGTGAAGAGCAGCAACTGGTTTCAGGGCTGGCACCTTCCTTCTGGGAGAAGGAGCCGGACGTTTCCCGTGTCGGAAAATGGCTCTGAAAGGAATAAGCTGCTTGAGATGCCACATCTCTTGGAAAGCACAGCTCCCCAGTGCTGTTGTGCCTGTGAATAGGCTGCCAAGGGAAGGTGAAGAGTAGCAACTGGTTTCAGGGCTGGCACCTTCCTGGTGGGAGAAAGAGCCGGAATTTTACCGTTAAGGAAAAAGGCTCTAATGAGAACGGGAATGCTGAGATGTTGCAGCTGTGGGAAAGCATAGATCCCCAGTGCTGTTGTGCCTGTGAATAGGCTGCCAAGGGAAGGTGAAGAGCAGCAAGAGCTTTCAGGGCGGGCACCTTCCTGGTGGGAGAAGGAGCCGGACGTTTCGCGCTTCGGAAAAAGGCTCTGCCGAGAACGGGCACGATGAGATGTTGCGTGTCTGGGAAAGCACAGCTCCCCAGTGCTGTTGTGCCTGTGAATAGGCTGCACGGGGAAGGTGAAGAGTAGCAACTGCTTTCAGGGCTGGCACCTTCCTGGTGGGAGAAGGAGGAAGACGTTTCCCGTTTCAGAAAAAGGCTCTTCGAGAACGGGCACGATGAGATGTTGCGTCTGTGGGAACGCACAACTCCCCTGTGCTGTTGTGCCTGTGAATAGGTTGCCAAGGGAAAGTGAAGAGGAGCAAGAGCTTTCGGGGCTGGCACCTTCCTGGTGGGAGAAGGAGCCGGACGTTTCCCGTTTCAGAAAAAGGCTCTGCCTAGAACGGGCACGATGAGAAGTTGCGTCTGTGGGATAGCAGAGCTCCCCAGTGCTGTTGTGCCTGTGAACAGGCTGCACGGGGAAGGTGAAGACCAGCAACAGCTTTCAGGGCTGGCACCTTCCTGGTGGGAGAAGGTGGAGTATGCTTCACGCTTCGGAAAAAGGCCCTGCTGAGAACGGGCACGATGAGATGTTGCATTTGTTGGAAAGCACAGATCCCCAGTGCTGTTGTGCCTTTCAATAGGCCTCATGGGGAAGCTGATGAGGAGCAAGAGTTTTCAGGGCTGGCACCTTCCTGGTGGGAGAAGGATCCGGACGTTTCCTCTTTCGGAAAAAGGCTCTTTGAGAACGGGCACGATGAGATGTCCCGTGTCTGGGAAAGCACAGCTCCCCAGTGCTGTTGTGCCTGTGAATAGGCTGCATGGGGAAGGTGAAGAGCAGCAAGAGCTTTCAGGGCTGGCACCTTCCTGGTGGGAGAAGGTGCCGGACGTTTCCAATTAAGGAAAAAGACCCTGCCGAGAATGGGTACGATGAGATGTTGCGTGTCTGGGAAAGCACAGCTCCGCAGTGCTGTTGTGCCTGTGAATAGGCTGCACGGGGAAGGTGAAGAGCAGAAAGAGCTTTCAGGGCTGGCACCTTCCTGCTGGGAGAAGGAGCCGGAAGTTTCCTGCCTCAGAAAAAGGCTCTTCGAGAACGGGCAGGATTAGATGTTGTGTCTGTGTTAAAGCACAGCTCCCCAGTGCTGTTGTGCCTGTGAATAGGCTGCCAAGGGAAGGTGAAGAGCAGCAAGAGCTTTCAGGGCTGGCACCTTCCTGGTGGGAGAAGGTGCAGGATGATTCACGCTTCGGAAAAAGGCCCTGCCGAGAACGGGCACGATGAGAAGTTGCGTCTGTGAGAAAGCAGAGAACCCGAGTGCTGTTGTGCCTGTGAATAGGCTGCACGGGGAAGGTGAAGAGCAGCAACTGGTTTCAGGGCTGGCACCTTCCTGCTGGGAGAAGGAGCCGGATGTTTCCCGTTTCAGAAAAAGGCTCTTCGAGAACGGGCACCTCGAGATGTTGTATCTGTGGGAAAGCACAGCTCCCCAGTGCTGTTGTGCCTGTGAATAGGCTGCCAAGGGAAGGTGAAGAGCAGCAAGAGCTTTCAGGGCTGGCACCTTCCTGGTGGGAGAAGGAGCCGGACTTTTCCCGTGTCGGAAAATGGCTCTGAAAGGAATGAGCTGCTTGAGATGCTACATCTCTTGGAAAGCACAGCTCCCCAGTGCTGTTGTGCCTGTGAATAGGCTGCCAACTGAAGGTGAAGAGTAGCAACTAGTTTCAGGGCTGGCACCTTCCTGGTGGGAGAAGGAGCTGGAATTTCACCTTTTTGGAAAAAGTTTCTGACGAGAACGGGAACGATGAGATGTTGCAGCTGTGGGAAAGCATAGATCCCCAATGCTGTTGTGCCTGTGAATAGGCTGCCAAGGGAAGGTGAAGAGAAGGAACAGCTTTCAGGGCTGGCACCTTCCTGGTGGGAGAAGGAGCCGGACGTTTCCCAGTTCGGTAAAAGGCTCTGCCGAGAACGGGCACAATGAGAAGTTGAGTCTGTGGGAAAGCACAACTCCCCTGTGCTGTTGTGCCTGTGAATAGGCTGCCAAGGGAAGGTGAAGAGCAGCAACTGCTTTCAAGGCTGGCACCTTCCTGGTGGGAGAAGGAGCCAGACGTTTCCTGTTTCAGAAAAAGGCTCGGCCGAGAAGGGGCACGATGAGATGTTGTATCTGTGGGAAAGCAAAAATCCCCTGTGCTGTTGTGCCTGTGAATAGGCTGCCAAGGGAAATTGAAGAGCAGCAAGAACTTTTGGGTCTGGCACCTTCCTGGTGGGAGAAGTAACGAAACGTTTTCCATTTCAGAAAGAGGCTCTGCTGAGAACGGGAACGATGAGATCTTCCATGTCTGGGAAAGCAGACCTCCCCAGTGCTGTTGTGCCTGTGAATATGCTGCCAAGGGAAGGTGAAGAGCAGCAACTGGTTTCAGGGCTGGCACCTTCCTGGTTGGAGAAGGAGCTGGACGTTTCCCGCTTCGGAAAAAGGCTCTGCCGAGAACGGGCACGATGAGATGTTGCATTTGTTGGAAAGCACAGCTCCCCAGTGCTGTTGTGCCTTTTAATAGGCCTCACGGGGAAGCTGAAGAGCAGCAAGAGATTTCAGAGCTGGCACCTTCCTGGTGGGAGAAGGAGCCGGACGTTTCCCATTAAGGAAAAAGACCCTGCTGAGAATGGGCACGATGAGATGTTTCTTCTCTGGGAAAGCACATATCCCCAGTGCTGTTGTGCCTGTGAATAGGCTGCCAAGGGAAGGTGAAGAGCAGCAAGAGCTTTCAGGGCTGGCCCCTTCCTGGTGGGAGAAGGAGCCGGATGTTTCCTGTTTCGGAAAAAGGCTCTGCCGAGAACGGGCACGATGACAAGTTGCGTCTGTGAGAAAGCACAGCTCCCCAGTGCTGTTGTGCCTGTCAATAGGTTGCACCGGGAAGGGGAAGAGGAGCTACAGCTTCCAGGTCTGGCACCTTCCTTTTGGATGAAGAAGCTGGACATTTGTGATTTCAAAGAGACTCTGCCGAGTACTGGCACGATGAGATGTTCCATGTCTGGGAAAGCACAGATTCCCAGTGCTGTTGTGCCTGTGAACAGGCAGCACGAGGAAGGTGCAGAGCAGCAACAGGTTTCAGGGCTGGCCCCTTCCTTGTGGGAGAAGGTGCAAGACGTTTCCCGCTTCAGAAAAAGGCTCTTCGTGAACAGGCACGATGAGATGTTGTGTCTGTGTGAAAGCACAACTCCCCTGTGCTGTTGTGCCTGTGAATAGGCTGCCAAGGGAAGGTGAAGAGCAGCAAGAGCTTTCAGGGCTGGCGCCTTCCTGGTGGGAGAAGGTGCAGGATGATTCACGCTTCGGAGAAAGGCCCTGCCGAGAACGGGCACGATGAGATGTTGCATTTGTTGGAAAGCACAGATCCCCAGTGCTGTTGTGCCTTTCAATAGGACTCACGGGGAAGCTGAAGAGGAGCAAGAGCTTTCAGGGCTGGCACCTTCCTGGTGGGAGATGAGCCGGATGTTTCCCATTAAGGAAAAAGACCCTGCCGAGAATGGGTACGATGAGATGTTTTGTGTCTGGAAAAGCACAGCTCCCCAGTGCTGTTGTGCCTGTGAATAGGCTGCCAAGGGAAAGTGAAGAGCAGCAAGAGCTTTCAGGGCTGGCACCTTCCTTCTGTGAGAAGGAGCTGGATGTTTCCCGTTTCAGAAAAAGGCTCTTCGAGAACGGGCAGCACGAGATGTTGTATCTGTTGGAAAGCACAGCTCCACAGTGCTGTTGTGCCTGTGAATCGTCTGTTAAGGGGAAGGTGAAGAGCAGCAAGAGCTTTCAGGGGTGGCACCTTCCTTTTGGGAGAAGTTGCTGGATGATTCACGCTTCGGAAAAAGGCCCTGCCGAGAACGGGCACGATGAGAA
This sequence comes from Gypaetus barbatus, assembly GCA_028022735.1. Taxonomy (NCBI): domain Eukaryota; kingdom Metazoa; phylum Chordata; class Aves; order Accipitriformes; family Accipitridae; genus Gypaetus; species Gypaetus barbatus. The sequence goes on along the minus strand of CM051540.1, from coordinate 24,445,219 downwards.
GTTGCGTCTGTGGGAAAGCACAGACCCCCAGTGCTGTTGTGCCTGTGAATAGGCTGCCAAGGGAAAGTGAAGAGCAGCAAGAGCTTTCAGGGCTGGCACCTTCCTGGTGGGAGAAGGAGCCGGACGTTTCCTGTTTCAGAAAAAGGCTCTGCCTAGAACGGGCACGATGAGAAGTTACGTCTGTGGAAAAGCACACCTCCCCAGTGCTGTTGTGCCTGTGAATAGGCTGCACGGGGAAGGTGAAGAGCAGCAAGAGCTTTCAAGGCTGGCACCTTCCTTCTGGAAGAAGGAGCCGGACATTTCCTGCTTCGGAAAAAGGCTCTGCCTAGAACGGGCACGATGAGAAGTTGGGTCTGTGGGAAAGCACACCTCCCCTGTGCTGTTGTGCCTTTCAATAGGCCTCACGGGGAAGCTGAAGAGCAGCAAGAGATTTCAGGGCTGGCACCTTCCTACTGGGAGAAGGAGCCAGTAGTTTCCCATTTCGGAAAAAGACCCTGCCGAGAATGGGTACGATGAGATGTTCCGTGTCTGCAAAAACACAGCTCCCCAGTGCTGTTGTGCCTGTGAATAGGCTGCCAAGGGAAGGTGAATAGAAGGAGAAGCTTTCAGGGCTGTCAGCTTCCTGCTGGGAGAAGGAGCCGGACGTTTCGTGCTTCGGAAAAAGGCTCTGCTTAGAACGGGCACGATGAGAAGTTGTGTCTGTCGGAAAGCACACCTCCCCTGAGCTGTTGTGCCTGTGAATAGGCTGCCAAGGGAAGGTGAAGAGCAGCAAGAGCTTTCAGGGCTGCCACCTTCCTGGTGGGAGAAGGTGCAGGATGATTCACGCTTCGGAAATAGGCCCTGCCGAGAACGGGCACGATGAGATGTTGCATTTGTTGGAAAGCACAGATCCCCAGTGCTGTTGTGCCTTTCAATAGGCCTCATGGGGAAGCTGATGAGGAGCAAGAGTTTTCAGGGCTGGCACCTTCCTGGTGGGAGAAGGATCCGGACGTTTCCTCTTTCGGAAAAAGGCTCTTTGAGAACGGGCACGATGAGATGTCCCGTGTCTGGGAAAGCACAGCTCCCCAGTGCTGTTGTGCCTGTGAATAGGCTGCATGGGGAAGGTGAAGAGCAGCAATAGCTTTCAGGGCTGGCACCTTCCTGGTGGGAGAAGGTGCCGGACGTTTCCAATTAAGGAAAGAGACCCTGCCGAGAATGGGTACGATGAGATGTTGCGTGTCTGGGAAAGCACAGCTCCGCAGTGCTGTTGTGCCTGTGAATAGGCTGCACGGGGAAGGTGAAGAGCAGAAAGAGCTTTCAGGGCTGGCACCTTCCTGCTGGGAGAAGGAGCCGGAAGTTTCCTGCCTCAGAAAAAGGCTCTTCGAGAACGGGCAGGATTAGATGTTGTGTCTGTGTTAAAGCACAGCTCCCCAGTGCTGTTGTGCCTGTGACTAGGCTGCCAAGGGAAGGTGAAGAGCAGCAAGAGCTTTCAGGGCTGGCACCTTCCTGCTGGGAGAAGGTGCAGGATGATTCACGCTTCGGAAGAAGGCCCTGCCGAGAACGGGCACGATGAGAAGTTGCGTCTGTGAGAAAGCAGAGAACCCGAGTGCTGTTGTGCCTGTGAATAGGCTGCACGGGGAAGGTGAAGAGCAGCAACTGGTTTCAGGGCTGGCACCTTCCTGCTGGGAGAAGGAGCCGGATGTTTCCCGTTTCAGAAAAAGGCTCTTCGAGAACGGGCACCTCGAGATGTTGTATCTGTGGGAAAGCACAGCTCCCCAGTGCTGTTGTGCCTGTGAATAGGCTGCCAAGGGAAGGTGAAGAGCAGCAAGAGCTTTCAGGGCTGGCACCTTCCTGGTGGGAGAAGGAGCCGGACTTTTCCCGTGTCGGAAAATGGCTCTGAAAGGAATGAGCTGCTTGAGATGCTACATCTCTTGGAAAGCACAGCTCCCCAGTGCTGTTGTGCCTGTGAATAGGCTGCCAACTGAAGGTGAAGAGTAGCAACTAGTTTCAGGGCTGGCACCTTCCTGGTGGGAGAAGGAGCTGGAATTTCACCTTTTTGGAAAAAGTTTCTGACGAGAACGGGAACGATGAGATGTTGCAGCTGTGGGAAAGCATAGATCCCCAATGCTGTTGTGCCTGTGAATAGGCTGCCAAGGGAAGGTGAAGAGAAGGAACAGCTTTCAGGGCTGGCACCTTCCTGGTGGGAGAAGGAGCCGGACGTTTCCCAGTTCGGTAAAAGGCTCTGCCGAGAACGGGCACAATGAGAAGTTGAGTCTGTGGGAAAGCACAACTCCCCTGTGCTGTTGTGCCTGTGAATAGGCTGCCAAGGGAAGGTGAAGAGCAGCAACTGCTTTCAAGGCTGGCACCTTCCTGGTGGGAGAAGGAGCCAGACGTTTCCTGTTTCGGAAAAAGGCTCGGCCGAGAAGGGGCACGATGAGATGTTGTATCTGTGGGAAAGCAAAAATCCCCTGTGCTGTTGTGCCTGTGAATAGGCTGCCAAGGGAAATTGAAGAGCAGCAAGAACTTTTGGGTCTGGCACCTTCCTGGTGGGAGAAGTAACGAAACGTTTTCCATTTCAGAAAGAGGCTCTGCTGAGAACGGGAACGATGAGATCTTCCATGTCTGGGAAAGCAGACCTCCCCAGTGCTGTTGTGCCTGTGAATATGCTGCCAAGGGAAGGTGAAGAGCAGCAACTGGTTTCAGGGCTGGCACCTTCCTGGTTGGAGAAGGAGCTGGACGTTTCCCGCTTCGGAAAAAGGCTCTGCCGAGAACGGGCACGATGAGATGTTGCATTTGTTGGAAAGCACAGCTCCCCAGTGCTGTTGTGCCTTTTAATAGGCCTCACGGGGAAGCTGAAGAGCAGCAAGAGATTTCAGAGCTGGCACCTTCCTGGTGGGAGAAGGAGCCGGACGTTTCCCATTAAGGAAAAAGACCCTGCTGAGAATGGGCACGATGAGATGTTTCTTCTCTGGGAAAGCACATATCCCCAGTGCTGTTGTGCCTGTGAATAGGCTGCCAAGGGAAGGTGAAGAGCAGCAAGAGCTTTCAGGGCTGGCCCCTTCCTGGTGGGAGAAGGAGCCGGACGTTTCCTGTTTCGGAAAAAGGCTCTGCCGAGAACGGGCACGATGACAAGTTGCGTCTGTGAGAAAGCACAGCTCCCCAGTGCTGTTGTGCCTGTCAATAGGTTGCACCGGGAAGGGGAAGAGGAGCTACAGCTTCCAGGTCTGGCACCTTCCTTTTGGATGAAGAAGCTGGACATTTGTGATTTCAAAGAGACTCTGCCGAGTACTGGCACGATGAGATGTTCCATGTCTGGGAAAGCACAGATTCCCAGTGCTGTTGTGCCTGTGAACAGGCAGCACGAGGAAGGTGCAGAGCAGCAACAGGTTTCAGGGCTGGCCCCTTCCTTGTGGGAGAAGGTGCAAGACGTTTCCCGCTTCAGAAAAAGGCTCTTCGTGAACAGGCACGATGAGATGTTGTGTCTGTGTGAAAGCACAACTCCCCTGTGCTGTTGTGCCTGTGAATAGGCTGCCAAGGGAAGGTGAAGAGCAGCAAGAGCTTTCAGGGCTGGCGCCTTCCTGGTGGGAGAAGGTGCAGGATGATTCACGCTTCGGAGAAAGGCCCTGCCGAGAACGGGCACGATGAGATGTTGCATTTGTTGGAAAGCACAGATCCCCAGTGCTGTTGTGCCTTTCAATAGGACTCACGGGGAAGCTGAAGAGGAGCAAGAGCTTTCAGGGCTGGCACCTTCCTGGTGGGAGATGAGCCGGATGTTTCCCATTAAGGAAAAAGACCCTGCCGAGAATGGGTACGATGAGATGTTTTGTGTCTGGAAAAGCACAGCTCCCCAGTGCTGTTGTGCCTGTGAATAGGCTGCCAAGGGAAAGTGAAGAGCAGCAAGAGCTTTCAGGGCTGGCACCTTCCTTCTGTGAGAAGGAGCTGGATGTTTCCCGTTTCAGAAAAAGGCTCTTCGAGAACGGGCAGCACGAGATGTTGTATCTGTTGGAAAGCACAGCTCCACAGTGCTGTTGTGCCTGTGAATCGTCTGTTAAGGGAAGGTGAAGAGCAGCAAGAGCTTTCAGGGGTGGCACCTTCCTTTTGGGAGAAGTTGCTGGATGATTCACGCTTCGGAAAAAGGCCCTGCCGAGAACGGGCACGATGAGAAGTTGCGTCTGTGGGAAAGCACAGACCCCCAGTGCTGTTGTGCCTGTGAATAGGCTGCCAAGGGAAAGTGAAGAGCAGCAAGAGCTTTCAGGGCTGGCACCTTCCTGGTGGGAGAAGGAGCCGGACGTTTCCTGTTTCAGAAAAAGGCTCTGCCTAGAACGGGCACGATGAGAAGTTACGTCTGTGGAAAAGCACACCTCCCCAGTGCTGTTGTGCCTGTGAATAGGCTGCACGGGGAAGGTGAAGAGCAGCAAGAGCTTTCAAGGCTGGCACCTTCCTTCTGGAAGAAGGAGCCGGACATTTCCTGCTTCGGAAAAAGGCTCTGCCTAGAACGGGCACGATGAGAAGTTGGGTCTGTGGGAAAGCACACCTCCCCTGTGCTGTTGTGCCTTTCAATAGGCCTCACGGGGAAGCTGAAGAGCAGCAAGAGATTTCAGGGCTGGCACCTTCCTACTGGGAGAAGGAGCCAGTAGTTTCCCATTTCGGAAAAAGACCCTGCCGAGAATGGGTACGATGAGATGTTCCGTGTCTGCAAAAACACAGCTCCCCAGTGCTGTTGTGCCTGTGAATAGGCTGCCAAGGGAAGGTGAATAGAAGGAGAAGCTTTCAGGGCTGTCAGCTTCCTGCTGGGAGAAGGAGCCGGACGTTTCGTGCTTCGGAAAAAGGCTCTGCTTAGAACGGGCACGATGAGAAGTTGTGTCTGTCGGAAAGCACACCTCCCCTGTGCTGTTGTGCCTGTGAATAGGCTGCCAAGGGAAGGTGAAGAGCAGCAAGAGCTTTCAGGGCTGCCACCTTCCTGGTGGGAGAAGGTGCAGGATGATTCACGCTTCGGAAATAGGCCCTGCCGAGAACGGGCACGATGAGATGTTGCATTTGTTGGAAAGCACAGATCCCCAGTGCTGTTGTGCCTTTCAATAGGCCTCATGGGGAAGCTGATGAGGAGCAAGAGTTTTCAGGGCTGGCACCTTCCTGGTGGGAGAAGGATCCGGACGTTTCCTCTTTCGGAAAAAGGCTCTTTGAGAACGGGCACGATGAGATGTCCCGTGTCTGGGAAAGCACAGCTCCCCAGTGCTGTTGTGCCTGTGAATAGGCTGCATGGGGAAGGTGAAGAGCAGCAATAGCTTTCAGGGCTGGCACCTTCCTGGTGGGAGAAGGTGCCGGACGTTTCCAATTAAGGAAAGAGACCCTGCCGAGAATGGGTACGATGAGATGTTGCGTGTCTGGGAAAGCACAGCTCCGCAGTGCTGTTGTGCCTGTGAATAGGCTGCACGGGGAAGGTGAAGAGCAGAAAGAGCTTTCAGGGCTGGCACCTTCCTGCTGGGAGAAGGAGCCGGAAGTTTCCTGCCTCAGAAAAAGGCTCTTCGAGAACGGGCAGGATTAGATGTTGTGTCTGTGTTAAAGCACAGCTCCCCAGTGCTGTTGTGCCTGTGACTAGGCTGCCAAGGGAAGGTGAAGAGCAGCAAGAGCTTTCAGGGCTGGCACCTTCCTGCTGGGAGAAGGTGCAGGATGATTCACGCTTCGGAAAAAGGCCCTGCCGAGAACGGGCACGATGAGAAGTTGCGTCTGTGAGAAAGCAGAGAACCCGAGTGCTGTTGTGCCTGTGAATAGGCTGCACGGGGAAGGTGAAGAGCAGCAACTGGTTTCAGGGCTGGCACCTTCCTGCTGGGAGAAGGAGCCGGATGTTTCCCGTTTCAGAAAAAGGCTCTTCGAGAACGGGCACCTCGAGATGTTGTATCTGTGGGAAAGCACAGCTCCCCAGTGCTGTTGTGCCTGTGAATAGGCTGCCAAGGGAAGGTGAAGAGCAGCAAGAGCTTTCAGGGCTGGCCCCTTCCTGGTGGGAGAAGGAGCCGGACGTTTCCTGTTTCAGAAAAAGGCTCTGCCGAGAACGGGCACGATGACAAGTTGCGTCTGTGAGAAAGCACAGCTCCCCAGTGCTGTTGTGCCTGTCAATAGGTTGCACCGGGAAGGGGAAGAGGAGCTACAGCTTCCAGGTCTGGCACCTTCCTTTTGGATGAAGAAGCTGGACATTTGTGATTTCAAAGAGACTCTGCCGAGTACTGGCACGATGAGATGTTCCATGTCTGGGAAAGCACAGATTCCCAGTGCTGTTGTGCCTGTGAACAGGCAGCACGAGGAAGGTGCAGAGCAGCAACAGGTTTCAGGGCTGGCCCCTTCCTTGTGGGAGAAGGTGCAAGACGTTTCCCGCTTCAGAAAAAGGCTCTTCGTGAACAGGCACGATGAGATGTTGTGTCTGTGTGAAAGCACAACTCCCCTGTGCTGTTGTGCCTGTGAATAGGCTGCCAAGGGAAGGTGAAGAGCAGCAAGAGCTTTCAGGGCTGGCGCCTTCCTGGTGGGAGAAGGTGCAGGATGATTCACGCTTCGGAGAAAGGCCCTGCCGAGAACGGGCACGATGAGATGTTGCATTTGTTGGAAAGCACAGATCCCCAGTGCTGTTGTGCCTTTCAATAGGACTCACGGGGAAGCTGAAGAGGAGCAAGAGCTTTCAGGGCTGGCACCTTCCTGGTGGGAGATGAGCCGGATGTTTCCCATTAAGGAAAAAGACCCTGCCGAGAATGGGTACGATGAGATGTTTTGTGTCTGGAAAAGCACAGCTCCCCAGTGCTGTTGTGCCTGTGAATAGGCTGCCAAGGGAAAGTGAAGAGCAGCAAGAGCTTTCAGGGCTGGCACCTTCCTTCTGTGAGAAGGAGCTGGATGTTTCCCGTTTCAGAAAAAGGCTCTTCGAGAACGGGCAGCACGAGATGTTGTATCTGTTGGAAAGCACAGCTCCACAGTGCTGTTGTGCCTGTGAATCGTCTGTTAAGGGAAGGTGAAGAGCAGCAAGAGCTTTCAGGGGTGGCACCTTCCTTTTGGGAGAAGTTGCTGGATGATTCACGCTTCGGAAAAAGGCCCTGCCGAGAACGGGCACGATGAGAAGTTGCGTCTGTGGGAAAGCACAGACCCCCAGTGCTGTTGTGCCTGTGAATAGGCTGCCAAGGGAAAGTGAAGAGCAGCAAGAGCTTTCAGGGCTGGCACCTTCCTGGTGGGAGAAGGAGCCGGACGTTTCCTGTTTCAGAAAAAGGCTCTGCCTAGAACGGGCACGATGAGAAGTTACGTCTGTGGAAAAGCACACCTCCCCAGTGCTGTTGTGCCTGTGAATAGGCTGCACGGGGAAGGTGAAGAGCAGCAAGAGCTTTCAAGGCTGGCACCTTCCTTCTGGAAGAAGGAGCCGGACATTTCCTGCTTCGGAAAAAGGCTCTGCCTAGAACGGGCACGATGAGAAGTTGGGTCTGTGGGAAAGCACACCTCCCCTGTGCTGTTGTGCCTTTCAATAGGCCTCACGGGGAAGCTGAAGAGCAGCAAGAGATTTCAGGGCTGGCACCTTCCTACTGGGAGAAGGAGCCAGTAGTTTCCCATTTCGGAAAAAGACCCTGCCGAGAATGGGTACGATGAGATGTTCCGTGTCTGCAAAAACACAGCTCCCCAGTGCTGTTGTGCCTGTGAATAGGCTGCCAAGGGAAGGTGAATAGAAGGAGAAGCTTTCAGGGCTGTCAGCTTCCTGCTGGGAGAAGGAGCCGGACGTTTCGTGCTTCGGAAAAAGGCTCTGCTTAGAACGGGCACGATGAGAAGTTGTGTCTGTCGGAAAGCACACCTCCCCTGTGCTGTTGTGCCTGTGAATAGGCTGCCAAGGGAAGGTGAAGAGCAGCAAGAGCTTTCAGGGCTGCCACCTTCCTGGTGGGAGAAGGTGCAGGATGATTCACGCTTCGGAAATAGGCCCTGCCGAGAACGGGCACGATGAGATGTTGCATTTGTTGGAAAGCACAGATCCCCAGTGCTGTTGTGCCTTTTAATAGGCCTCACGGGGAAGCTGAAGAGCAGCAAGAGCTTTCAGGGCTGGCACCTTCCTGGTGGGAGAAGGAGCCGGACGTTTCCCATTTTGGAAAAGGTTCTGACGAGAATTGGCACGATGAGATGTCCCGTGTCTGGGAAAGCACAGCTCCCCAGTGCTGTTGTGCCTGTGAATAGGCTGCCAAGGGAAGGTGAAGAGAACGAAAAGCTTTCAGGGCTGTCAGCTTCCTGCTGGGAGAAGGAGCCGGACGTTTCCCATTTAGGAAAAAGACCCTGCTGAGAATGGGCACGATGAGATGTTTCTTCTCTGGGAAAGCACAGCTCCCCAGTGCTGTTGTGCCTGTGAATAGGCTGCCAAGGGAAGGTGAAGAGCAGCAAGAGCTTTCAGGGCTGGCACCTTCCTGGTGGGAGAAGGTGCAGGACGTTTCCCGTTTCAGAAAAAGGCCCTGCCGAGAACGGGCATGATGAGAAGTTGCGTCTGTGAGAAAGCAGAGCTCCCCAGTGTTGTTGTGCCTGTCAATAGGTTGCACGGGGAAGGGGAAGAGGAGCTGCAGCTTCCAGGTCTGGCACCTTCCTTTTGGATGAAGAAGCTGGACATTTGTGATTTCAAAGAGTCTCTGCCGAGTACTGGCACGATGAGATGTTCCATGTCTGGGAAAGCACAGATTCCCAGTGCTGTTGTGCCTGTGAACAGGCAGCACGAGGAAGGTGCAGAGCAGCAACAGGTTTCAGGGCTGGCCCCTTCCTGGTGGGAGAAGGAGCCGGATGTTTCCCATTTGGGTAAAAGGCTCTGCCGAGAACTGGCACGATGAGATGTTGTATCGGTGGGAAAGCACAGGTCCCCAGTGCTGTTGTGCCTGTGAATAGGCTGCCAAGGGAAGGTGAAGAGCAGCAAGAGCTTTCAGGGCTGGCGCCTTCCTGGTGGGAGAAGGTGCAGGATGATTCACGCTTCGGAGAAAGGCCCTGCCGAGAACGGGCACGATGAGATGTTGCATTTGTTGGAAAGCACAGATCCCCAGTGCTGTTGTGCCTTTCAATAGGACTCACGGGGAAGGTGAAGAGGAGCAAGAGCTTTCAGGGCTGGCACCTTCCTGGTGGGAGATGAGCCGGATGTTTCCCATTAAGGAAAAAGACCCTGCCGAGAATGGGTACGATGAGATGTTTTGTGTCTGGAAAAGCACAGCTCCCCAGTGCTGTTGTGCCTGTGAATAGGCTGCCAAGGGAAGGTGAAGAGCAGCAATAGATTTCAGGGCTGGCACCTTCCTTCTGGGAGAAGGAGACAGACGTTTCCCGTTTCAGAAAAAGGCTCTGCCGAGAACTGGCACGATTAGAAGTTGCGTCTGTGGGAACGCAGAACTCCCCTGTGCTGTAGTGCCTGTGAATAGGTTGCCAAGGGAAAGTGAAGAGCTGCAAGAGCTTTCAGGGCTGGCACCTTCCTTCTGTGAGAAGGAGCTGGATGTTTCCCGTTTCAGAAAAAGGCTCTTCGAGAACGGGCAGCACGAGATGTTGTATCTGTTGGAAAGCACAGCTCCACAGTGCTGTTGTGCCTGTGAATCGTCTGTTAAGGGAAGGTGAAGAGCAGCAAGAGCTTTCAGGGGTGGCACCTTCCTTTTGGGAGAAGTTGCTGGATGATTCACGCTTCGAAAAAAGGCCCTGCCGAGAACGGGCACGATGAGAAGTTGCGTCTGTGGGAAAGCACAGACCCCCAGTGCTGTTGTGCCTGTGAATAGGCTGCCAAGGGAAAGTGAAGAGCAGCAAGAGCTTTCAGGGCTGGCACCTTCCTGGTGGGAGAAGGAGCCGGACGTTTCCTGTTTCAGAAAAAGGCTCTGCCTAGAACGGGCACGATGAGAAGTTAGGTCTGTGGAAAAGCACACCTCCCCTGTGCTGTTGTGCCTGTGAATAGGCTGCACGGGGAAGGTGAAGAGCAGCAAGAGCTTTCAGGGCTGGCCCCTTCCTTGTGGGAGAAGGAGCCAGACGTTTCCCATTAAGGAAATAGACCCTGCTGAGAATGGGCACGATGAGATGTTTCTTCTCTGGGAAAGCACAGATCCCCAGTGCTGTTGTGCCTGTGAATAGGCTGCCAAGGGAAGGTGAAGAGCAGCAACTGGTTTCAGGGCTGGCACCTTCCTGGTGGGAGAAGGAGCCGGACGTTTCCTGTTTCGGAAAAAGGCTCTTCCGAGAACGGGCACGATGACAAGTTGCGTCTGTGAGAAAGCACAGCTCCGCAGTGCTGTTGTGCCTGTCAATAGGTTGCACCGGGAAGGGGAAGAGGAGCTACAGCTTCCAGATCTGGCGCCTTCCTTTTGGATGAAGAAGCTGGACATTTGTGATTTCAAAGAGACTCTGCCGAGTACTGGCACGATGAGATGTTCCATGTCTGGGAAAGCACAGATTCCCAGTGCTGTTGTGCCTGTGAACAGGCAGCACGGGGAAGGTGAAGAGCAGCAACAGGTTTCAGGGCTGGCCCCTTCCTTGTGGGAGAAGGAGCAAGACGTTTCCCGCTTCAGAAAAAGGCTCTTCGTGAACGGGCACGATGAGATGTTGTGTCTGTGTGAAAGCACAGCTCCCCAGTGCTGTTGTGCCTGTGAATAGGCTGCCAAGGGAAGGTGAAGAGCAGCAAGAGCTTTCAGGGCTGGCGCCTTCCTGGTGGGAGAAGGTGCAGGATGATTCACGCTTCGGAGAAAGGCCCTGCCGAGAACGGGCACGATGAGATATTGCATTTGTTGGAAAGCACAGATCCCCAGTGCTGTTGTGCCTTTCAATAGGACTCACGGGGAAGCTGAAGAGGAGCAAGAGCTTTCAGGGCTGGCACCTTCCTGGTGGGAGATGAGCCGGATGTTTCCCATTAAGGAAAAAGACCCTGCTGAGAATGGGTACGATGAGATGTTTTGTGTCTGGAAAAGCACAGCTCCCCAGTGCTGTTGTGCCTGTGAATAGGCTGCCAAGGGAAGGTGAAGAGCAGCAATAGATTTCAGGGCTGGCACCTTCCTTCTGGGAGAAGGAGACGGACGTTTCGCGCTTCGGAAAAAGGCTCTGCCGAGAACTGGCACGATGAGAAGTTGCGTCTGTGGGAACGCAGAACTCCCCTGTGCTGTTGTGCCTGTGAATAGGTTGCCAAGGGAAAGTGAAGAGCAGCAAGAGCTTTCAGGGCTGGCACCTTCCTTCTGTGAGAAGGAGCTGGATGTTTCCCGTTTCAGAAAAAGGCTCTTCGAGAACGGGCACCACGAGATGTTGTATCTGTTGGAAAGCACAGCTCCACAGTGCTGTTGTGCCTGTGAATCGTCTGTTAAGGGAAGGTGAAGAGCAGCAAGAGCTTTCAGGGGTGGCACCTTCCTTTTGGGAGAAGTTGCTGGATGATTCACGCTTCGGAAAAAGGCCCTGCCGAGAACGGGCACGATGAGAAGTTGCGTCTGTGGGAAAGCACAGACCCCCAGTGCTGTTGTGCCTGTGAATAGGCTGCCAAGGGAAGGTGAAGAGCAGCAAGAGCTTTCAGGGCTGGCACCTTCCTGGTGGGAGAAGGAGCCGGACGTTTCCTGTTTCAGAAAAAGGCTCTGCCTAGAACGGGCACGATGAGAAGTTGGGTCTGTGGGAAAGCACACCTCCCCTGTGCTGTTGTGCCTTTCAATAGGCCTCACGGGGAAGCTGAAGAGCAGCAAGAGATTTCAGGGCTGGCACCTTCCTACTGGGAGAAGGAGCCAGTAGTTTCCCATTTCAGAAAAAGACCTTGCCGAGAATGGGTACGATGAGATGTTCCGTGTCTGCAAAAACACAGCTCCCCAGTGCTGTTGTGCCTGTGAATAGGCTGCCAAGGGAAGGTGAATAGAAGGAGAAGCTTTCAGGGCTGTCACCTTCCTTCTGGGAGAAGGAGCCGGACGTTTCGTGCTTCGGAAAAAGGCTCTGCTTAGAACGGGCACAATGAGAAGTTGTGTCTGTTGGAAAGCACACCTCCCCTGTGCTGTTGTGCCTGTGAATAGGCTGCCAAGGGAAGGTGAAGAGCAGCAAGAGCTTTCAGGGCTGCCACCTTCCTGGTGGGAGAAGGTGCAGGATGATTCACGCTTCGGAAATAGGCCCTGCCGAGAACGGGCACGATGAGATGTTGCATTTGTTGGAAAGCACAGATCCCCAGTACTGTTGTGCCTTTTAATAGGACTCACGATGAAGCTGAAGAGCAGCAAGAGCTTTCAGGGCTGGCACCTTCCTGGTGGGAGAAGGAGCCGGACGTTTCCCATTTTGGAAAAGGTTCTGACGAGAATTGGCACGATGAGATGTCCCGTGCCTGGGAAAGCACAGCTCCCCAGTGCTGTTGTGCCTGTGAATAGGCTGCCAAGGGAAGGTGAAGAGAACGAAAAGCTTTCAGGGCTGTCAGCTTCCTGCTGGGAGAAGGAGCCGGACGTTTCCCATTTAGGAAAAAGACCCTGCTGAGAATGGGCACGATGAGATGTTTCTTCTCTGGGAAAGCACAGATCCCCAGTGCTGTTGTGCCTGTGAATAGGCTGCCAAGGGAAGGTGAAGAGCAGCAAGAGCTTTCAGGGCTGGCCCCTTCCTGGTGGGAGAAGGTGCAAGACGTTTCCCGTTTCAGAAAAAGGCCCTGCCGAGAACGGGCATGATGAGAAGTTGCGTCTGTGAGAAAGCACAGGTCCCCAGTGCTGTTGTGCTTGTCAATAGGTTGCACGGGGAAGGGGAAGAGGAGCTGCAGCTTCCAGGTCTGGCACCTTCCTTTTGGATGAAGAAGCTGGATATTTGTGATTTCAAAGAGACTCTGCCGAGTACTGGCACGATGAGATGTTCCATGTCTGGGAAAGCACAGCTCCCCCGTGCTGTTGTGCCTGTGAACAGGCAGCACATGGAAGGTGAAGAGCAGCAACAGGTTTCAGGGCTGGCACCTTCCTGGTGGGAGAAGGAGCCGGATGTTTCCCATTTGGGTAAAAGGCTCTGCCGAGAACGGGCACGATGAGATGTTCTATCTGTGGGAAAGCACAGCTCCCCAGTGCTGTTGTGCCTGTGAATAGGCTGCACGGGGAAGGTGCAGAGCAGCAACAGCTTTCAGGGCTGGCCCCTTCCTTGTGGGAGAAGGAGCCAGACGTTTCCTGCTACAGAAAAAGGCTCTTCAAGAACGGGCACGATGAGATCTTGTGTCTGTGTGAAAGCACAGCTCCCCAGTGCTGTTGTGCCTGTGAATAGGCTGCCAAGGGAAGGTGAAGAGCAGCAAGAGCTTTCAGGGCTGGCGACTTTCTGGTGGGAGAAGGTGCAGGATGATTCACGCTTCGGAAAAAGGCCCTGCCGAGAACGGGCAAGATGAGATGTTGCATTTGTTGGAAAGCACAGCTCCCCAGTGCTGTTGTGCCTTTCAATAGGCCTCACGGGGAAGGTGAAGAGCAGCAAGAGATTTCAGGGCTTGCACCTTCCTGGTGGGAGAAGGAGCCGGACATTTCCCATTTAGGAAAAAGACCCTGCTGAGAATGGGCACGATGAGATGTTTCTTCTCTGGGAAAGCACAGATCCCCAGTGCTGTTGTGCCTGTGAATAGGCTGCCAAGGGAAGGTGAAGAGCAGCAATAGATTTCAGGGCTGGCACCTTCCTTCTGGGAGAAGGAGCCAGATGTTTCGCGCTTCGGAAAAAGGCTCTGCCGAGAACTGGCACGATGAGAAGTTGCGTCTGTGGGAAAGCACAGCTCCCCAGTGCTGTTGTGCCTGTGAATAGGCTGCCAAGGGAAGGTGAAGAGCAGCAAGAGCTTTCAGGGCTGGCACCTTCCTGCTGGGAGAAGGAGACGGACGTTTCGCGCTTCGGAAAAAGGCTCTGCCTAGAACGGGCACGATGAGAAGTTGCGTCTGTGGGAAAGCACAGAACCCGAGTGCTGTTGTGCCTGTGAATCGTCTGTTAAGGGAAAGTGAAGAGCAGCAAGAGCTTTCAGGGCTGGCACCTTCCTGGTGGGACAAGGAGCCGGACGTTTCCCGTGTCGGAAAATGGCTCTGAAAGGAATGAGCTGCTTCAGATGCTACATTTCTTGGAAAGCACAGCTCCCCAGTGCTGTTGTGCCTGTGAATAGGCTGCACGGGGAAGGTGAAGAGCAGCAAGAGCTTTCAGGGCTGGCACCTTCCTGGTGGGAGAAGGAGCCAGACGTTTCCTGTTTCGGAAAAAGGCTCTGCCGAGAAGGGGCACGATGAGATGTTGTATCTGTGGGAAAGCAAAAATCCCCAGTGCTGTTGTGCCTGTGAATAGGCTGCCAAGGGAAGGTGAAGAGCAGCAAGAACTTTTGGGTCTGGCACCTTCCTGGTGGGAGAAGTAGCGAAACGTTTTCCATTTCAGAAAGAGGCTCTCCTGAGAACGGGAACGATGAGATGCTACATTTCTTGGAAAGCACAGCTCCCCAGTGCTGTTGTGCCTGTGAATAGGCTGCCAAGGGAAGGTGAAGAGCAGCAATTGCTTTCAGGGCTGCCACCTTTCCGCTGGGAGAAGGAGCCGTACGTTTCCCGTTTCAGAAAAAGCCTCTTCGAGAACGGGCACGATGAGATGTCCAATGTCTGGGAAAGCACAGCTCCCCAGTGCTGTTGTGCCTGTGAATAGGCTGCCAAGGAAAGGTGAAGAGAAGGAAAAGCTTTCAGGGCTGTCACCTTCCTGCTGGGAGAAGGAGCCAGATGTTTCCCATTTCGGAAAAAGACCCTGCTGAGAATGGTTATGATGAGATGTTTCGTCTCTGGGAAAGTACAGCTCCCCTGTGCTGTTGTGCCTGTGAATAGGCTGCCAAGGGAAGGTGAAGAGCAGCAAGAGCTTTCAGGTCTGGCACCTTCCTGGTGGGAGAAGGTGCAGGATGATTCACGCTTCGGAAAAAGGCCCTGCCGAGAACGGGCACGATGAGATGTTGCATTTGATGGAAAGCACAGATCCCCAGTGCTGTTGTGGCTTTTAATAGGCCTCACAGGGAAGCTGAAGACCAGAAAGAGATTTCAGGGCTGGCACCTTCCTGGTGGGAGAAGGAGACGGAAGTTTCCCATTAAGGAAAAAGACCCTGCCGAGAATGGTTACGATGAGATGTTTCGTGTCTCAGAAGCACAGCTCCCCAGTGCTGTTGTGCCTGTGAATAGGCTGCCAAGGGAAGGTGAAGAGCAGCAAGAACTTTTGGGTCTGGCACCTTTCTGGTGGTAGAAATAACGAAACGTTTTCCATTTCAGAAAGAGGCTCTGCTGAGAACCGGAACGATGAGATCTTCCATGTCTGGGAAAGCACAGCTCCCCAGTGCTGTTGTGCCTGTGAATAGACTGCCAAGGGAAGGTGAAGAGCAGCAACTGGTTTCAGGGCTGGCACCTTCCTGGTGGGAGAAGGAGCTGGAATTTTACCGTTTTGGAAAAAGGCTCTGATGAGAACGGGCACGATGAGAAGATGCATCTGTGGGAAAGCAGAGAACCCGAGTGCTGTTGTGCCTGTGAATAGGCTGCACGGGGAAGGTGAAGACCAGCAAGAGCTTTCAGGGCTGGCACCTTCCTGGTGGGAGAAGGAGCCAGACGTTTCCTGTTTCGGAAAAAGGCTCTGCCGAGAACGGGCACGATGAGATGTTGTATCTGTGGGAAAGCAAAAATCCCCAGTGCTGTTGTGCCTGTGAATAGGCTGCCAAGGGAAATTGAAGAGCAGCAAGAGCTTTCAGGGCTGGCACCTTCCTGGTGGGAGAAGTAACGAAACGTTTTCCATTTCAGAAAGAGGCTCTGCTTAGAACGGGAACGATGAGATCTTCCATGTCTGGGAAAGCACAGCTCCCCAGTGCTGTTGTGCCTGTGAATAGGCTGCCAAGGGAAGGTGAAGAGCAGCAACGGGTTTCAGGGCTGGCACCTTCCTGGTTGGAGAAGGAGCTGGACGTTTCCCGCTTCGGAAAAAGGCTCTGCCGAGAATGGGCACCATGAGATGTTGCATTTGTTGGAAAGCACAGATCCCCAGTGCTGTTGTGCCTTTTAATAGGCCTCACGGGGAAGCTGAAGAGCAGCAAGAGCTTTCAGGGCTGGCACCTTCCTGGTGGGAGAAGGAGCCGGACCTTTCCCGTTTCGGAAAATGGCTCTGCCGAGAACGGCTACGTCGAGATGTTCCGTGTCTGGAATAGCACAGCTCCCCAGTGCTGTTGTGCCTGTGAATAGGTTGCCCAGGGAAGGTGAAGACCAGCAACAGCTTTCAGGGCTGGCACCTTCCTTGTGGGAGAAGGATCCGGACGTTTCCCATTTCGGAAAATGGCTCTGCCGAGAACGGCCACAATTGGATATTCCGTGTCCTGGAAAGCACTGATCCCCAGGGCTGTTGTGCCTGTGAATAGGTGTCCAAGGGAAGGTGAAGACCAGCAACAGCTTTCAGGGCTGGCACCTTCCTTTTGGGAGAATGAGCCGGACGTTCGCCGTTTTGGAAAAATGGCTCTGCGAGAACGGCCACAATGAGATGTTCCGTCTCTGGGAAAGCATTGGTCCCCAGGGCTGTTGTGCCTGTGAATAGGTTTCCAAGGGAAGGTGAAGACCAGCAACAGCTTTCAAGGCTGGCCCCTTCCTTGTGGGAGAAGGAGCCGGACGTTTCCCATTTTGGAAAATGGCTCTGCCGAGAACGGGTACAATGAGATGTTCCGTCTCTGGGAAAGCACTGATCCCCAGGGCTGTTGTGCCTGTGAATAGGCTGCCCAGGGAAGGTGAAGACCAGCAACAGCTTTCAGGGCTGGCACCTTCCTTGTGGGAGAAGGAGCCGGACGTTTCCCATTTCGGAAAAATGGCTCTTCCGAGAACGGCCACAATTGGATGTTCCGTCTCTGTGAAAGCACAGATCCCCATGGCTGTTGTGCCTGTGAATAGGTTTCCAAGGGAAGGTGAAGACCAGCAACAGCTTTCAGGGCTGGCCCCTTCCTTGTGGGAGAAGGAGCTGGACGTTTCCCATTTCGGAAAAATGGCTCTTCCGAGAACGGCCACAATGAGATGTTCCGTCTCTGGGAAAGCACTGGTGCCCAGGGCTGTTGTGCCTGTGACTAGGCTGCCCAGGGAAGGTGAAGACCAGCAACAGCTTTCAGGGCTGGCACCTTCCTTGTGGGAGAAGGAGCCAGATGTTTCCCTTTTCGGAAAACGGCTCTGCCGAGAACGGGTATGAAGAGATGTTCCGTCTGTGGGAAAGCACTGATCCCCAGGGCTGTTGTGCCTGTGAATAGGTTTCCAAGGGAAGGTGAAGACCAGCAACAGCTTTCAGGGCTGGCACCTTCCTTGTGGGAGAAGGATCCGGATGTTTCCCATTTTGGAAAACGGCTCTGCCGAGAACGGGTACGACGAGATGTTCCGTCTCTGGGAAAGCACTGATCCCCAGGGCTGTTGTGCCTGTGACTAGGCTGCCCAGGGAAGGTGAAGACCAGCAACAGCTTTCAGGGCTGGCCCCTTCCTTGTGGGAGAAGGAGCCGGACGTTTCCCATTTCGGAAAAATGGCTCTGCCGAGAATGGGCACGAGCAGATGTTCCGTCTGTGGGAAAGCACTGATCCCCAGGGCTGTTGTGCCTGTGAATAGGTTGCCCAGGGAAGGTGAAGACCAGCAACAGCTTTCAGGGCTGGCACCTTCCTTGGGGGAGAAGGAGCTGGACGTTTCCCATTTCGGAAAAATGGCTCTGCCGAGAACGGGCACGAGCAGATGTTCCGTCTCTGGGAAAGCACTGATCCCCAGGGCTGTTGTGCCTGTGACTAGGCTGCCCAGGGAAGGTGAAGACCAGCAACAGCTTTCAGGGCTGGCCCCTTCCTTGTGGGAGAAGGAGCCGGACGTTTCCCATTTCGGAAAAATGGCTCTGCCGAGAATGGGCACGAGCAGATGTTCCGTCTGTGGGAAAGCACTGATCCCCAGGGCTGTTGTGCCTGTGAATAGGTTGCCCAGGGAAGGTGAAGACCAGCAACAGCTTTCAGGGCTGGCACCTTCCTTGGGGGAGAAGGAGCTGGACGTTTCCCATTTCGGAAAAATGGCTCTGCCGAGAACGGGCACGAGGAGATGTTCCGTCTGTGGGAAAGCACTGATCCCCAGGGCTGTTTTGCCTGTGAATAGGCTGCCCAGGGAAGGTGAAGACCAGCAACAGCTTTCAGGGCTGGCCCCTTCCTTGTGGGAGAAGGAGCCGGACGTTTCCCATTTCGGAAAAATGGCTCTTCCGAGAACGGCCACAATTGGATGTTCCGTCTCTGGGAAAGCACAGATCCCCAGGGCTGTTGTGCCTGTGACTAGGCTGCCCAGGGAAGGTGAAGACCAGCAACAGCTTATAGGGCTGGCACCTTCCTTGTGGGAGAAGGAGCCGGACGTTCGCCGTTTTGGAAAAATGGCTCTGCGAGAACGGCCACAATGAGATGTTCCGTCTCTGGGAAAGCACTGGTCCCCAGGGCTGTTGTGCCTGTGACTAGGCTGCCCAGGGAAGGTGAAGACCAGCAACAGCTTTCAGGGCTGGCCCCTTCCTTGTGGGAGAAGGAGCCGGACGTTTCCCTTTTCGGAAAACGGCTCTGCCGAGAACGGGTATGAAGAGATGTTCCGTCTCTGGGAAAGCACTGATCCCCAGGGCTGTTGTGCCTGTGAATAGGCTGCCCAGGGAAGGTGAAGACCAGCAACAGCTTTCAGGGCTGGCCCCTTCCTTGTGGGAGAAGGAGCCGGACGTTTCCCATTTCGGAAAACGGCTCTGCCGAGAACGGGTACGAAGAGATGTTCCGTCTCTGGGAAAGCACTGATCCCCAGGGCTGTTGTGCCTGTGAATAGGTTTCCAAGGGAAGGTGAAGACCAGCAACAGCTTTCAGGGCTGGCCCCTTCCTTGTGGGAGAAGGAGCCGGACGTTTCCCATTTCGGAAAAATGGCTCTTCCGAGAACGGCCACAATTGGATGTTCCGTCTCTGTGAAAGCACAGATCCCCATGGCTGTTGTGCCTGTGACTAGGCTGCCCAGGGAAGGTGAAGACCAGCAACAGCTTTCAGGGCTGGCACCTTCCTTGTGGGAGAATGAGCCGGACGTTCGCCGTTTTGGAAAAATGGCTCTGCGAGAACGGCCACAATGAGATGTTCCGTCTCTGGGAAAGCACTGGTCCCCAGGGCTGTTGTGCCTGTGACTAGGCTGCCCTGGGAAGGTGAAGACCAGCAACAGCTTTCAGGGCTGGCACCTTCCTTGTGGGAGAAGGAGCCGGACGTTTCCCTTTTCGGAAAACGGCTCTGCCGAGAACGGGTTTGAAGAGATGTTCCGTCTGTGGGAAAGCACTGATCCCCAGGGCTGTTGTGCCTGTGAATAGGTTTCCAAGGGAAGGTGAAGACCAGCAACAGCTTTCAGGGCTGGCCCCTTCCTTGTGGGAGAAGGATCCGAACGTTTCCCATTTTGGAAAATGGCTCTGCCGAGAACGGCTACGACGAGATGTTCCGTCTCTGGGAAAGCACTGATCCCCAGGGCTGTTGTGCCTGTGACTAGGCTGCCCAGGGAAGGTGAAGACCAGCAACAGCTTTCAGGGCTGGCACCTTCCTTGTGGGAGAAGGAGCCAGACGTTTCCCATTTCGGAAAAATGGCTCTGCCTAGAACGGGCACGAGGAGATGTTCCGTCTGTGGGAAAGCACAGATCCCCATGGCTGTTGTGCCTGTGAATAGGTTGCCCAGGGAAGGTGAAGACCAGCAACAGCTTTCAGGGCTGGCACCTTCCTTGTGGGAGAAGGATCCGGACGTTTCCCATTTCGGAAAATGGCTCTGCCGAGAACGGCCACAATTGGATATTCCGTGTCCTGGAAAGCACTGATCCCCAGGGCTGTTGTGCCTGTGAATAGGTGTCCAAGGGAAGGTGAAGACCAGCAACAGCTTTCAGGGCTGGCACCTTCCTTTTGGGAGAATGAGCCGGACGTTCGCCGTTTTGGAAAAATGGCTCTGCGAGAACGGCCACAATGAGATGTTCCGTCTCTGGGAAAGCATTGGTCCCCAGGGCTGTTGTGCCTGTGAATAGGTTTCCAAGGGAAGGTGAAGACCAGCAACAGCTTTCAAGGCTGGCCCCTTCCTTGTGGGAGAAGGAGCCGGACGTTTCCCATTTTGGAAAATGGCTCTGCCGAGAACGGGTACAATGAGATGTTCCGTCTCTGGGAAAGCACTGATCCCCAGGGCTGTTGTGCCTGTGAATAGGCTGCCCAGGGAAGGTGAAGACCAGCAACAGCTTTCAGGGCTGGCACCTTCCTTGTGGGAGAAGGAGCCGGACGTTTCCCATTTCGGAAAAATGGCTCTTCCGAGAACGGCCACAATTGGATGTTCCGTCTCTGTGAAAGCACAGATCCCCATGGCTGTTGTGCCTGTGAATAGGTTTCCAAGGGAAGGTGAAGACCAGCAACAGCTTTCAGGGCTGGCCCCTTCCTTGTGGGAGAAGGAGCTGGACGTTTCCCATTTCGGAAAAATGGCTCTTCCGAGAACGGCCACAATGAGATGTTCCGTCTCTGGGAAAGCACTGGTGCCCAGGGCTGTTGTGCCTGTGACTAGGCTGCCCAGGGAAGGTGAAGACCAGCAACAGCTTTCAGGGCTGGCACCTTCCTTGTGGGAGAAGGAGCCAGATGTTTCCCTTTTCGGAAAACGGCTCTGCCGAGAACGGGTATGAAGAGATGTTCCGTCTGTGGGAAAGCACTGATCCCCAGGGCTGTTGTGCCTGTGAATAGGTTTCCAAGGGAAGGTGAAGACCAGCAACAGCTTTCAGGGCTGGCACCTTCCTTGTGGGAGAAGGATCCGGATGTTTCCCATTTTGGAAAACGGCTCTGCCGAGAACGGCTACGACGAGATGTTCCGTCTCTGGGAAAGCACTGATCCCCAGGGCTGTTGTGCCTGTGACTAGGCTGCCCAGGGAAGGTGAAGACCAGCAACAGCTTTCAGGGCTGGCCCCTTCCTTGTGGGAGAAGGAGCCGGACGTTTCCCATTTCGGAAAAATGGCTCTGCCGAGAATGGGCACGAGCAGATGTTCCGTCTGTGGGAAAGCACTGATCCCCAGGGCTGTTGTGCCTGTGAATAGGTTGCCCAGGGAAGGTGAAGACCAGCAACAGCTTTCAGGGCTGGCACCTTCCTTGGGGGAGAAGGAGCTGGACGTTTCCCATTTCGGAAAAATGGCTCTGCCGAGAACGGGCACGAGCAGATGTTCCGTCTCTCGGAAAGCACTGATCCCCAGGGCTGTTGTGCCTGTGACTAGGCTGCCCAGGGAAGGTGAAGACCAGCAACAGCTTTCAGGGCTGGCCCCTTCCTTGTGGGAGAAGGAGCCGGACGTTTCCCATTTCGGAAAAATGGCTCTGCCGAGAATGGGCACGAGCAGATGTTCCGTCTGTGGGAAAGCACTGATCCCCAGGGCTGTTGTGCCTGTGAATAGGTTGCCCAGGGAAGGTGAAGACCAGCAACAGCTTTCAGGGCTGGCACCTTCCTTGGGGGAGAAGGAGCTGGACGTTTCCCATTTCGGAAAAATGGCTCTGCCGAGAACGGGCACGAGGAGATGTTCCGTCTGTGGGAAAGCACTGATCCCCAGGGCTGTTGTGCCTGTGAATAGGCTGCCCAGGGAAGGTGAAGACCAGCAACAGCTTTCAGGGCTGGCCCCTTCCTTGTGGGAGAAGGAGCCGGACGTTTCCCATTTCGGAAAAATGGCTCTTCCGAGAACGGCCACAATTGGATGTTCCGTCTCTGGGAAAGCACAGATCCCCAGGGCTGTTGTGCCTGTGACTAGGCTGCCCAGGGAAGGTGAAGACCAGCAACAGCTTTCAGGGCTGGCACCTTCCTTGTGGGAGAAGGAGCCGGACGTTCGCCGTTTTGGAAAAATGGCTCTGCGAGAACGGCCACAATGAGATGTTCCGTCTCTGGGAAAGCACTGGTCCCCAGGGCTGTTGTGCCTGTGACTAGGCTGCCCAGGGAAGGTGAAGACCAGCAACAGCTTTCAGGGCTGGCCCCTTCCTTGTGGGAGAAGGAGCCGGACGTTTCCCTTTTCGGAAAACGGCTCTGCCGAGAACGGGTATGAAGAGATGTTCCGTCTCTGGGAAAGCACTGATCCCCAGGGCTGTTGTGCCTGTGAATAGGCTGCCCAGGGAAGGTGAAGACCAGCAACAGCTTTCAGGGCTGGCCCCTTCCTTGTGGGAGAAGGAGCCGGACGTTTCCCATTTCGGAAAACGGCTCTGCCGAGAACGGGTACGAAGAGATGTTCCGTCTCTGGGAAAGCACTGATCCCCAGGGCTGTTGTGCCTGTGAATAGGTTTCCAAGGGAAGGTGAAGACCAGCAACAGCTTTCAGGGCTGGCCCCTTCCTTGTGTGAGAAGGAGCCGGACGTTTCCCATTTCGGAAAAATGGCTCTTCCGAGAACGGCCACAATTGGATGTTCCGTCTCTGTGAAAGCACAGATCCCCATGGCTGTTGTGCCTGTGACTAGGCTGCCCAGGGAAGGTGAAGACCAGCAACAGCTTTCAGGGCTGGCACCTTCCTTGTGGGAGAATGAGCCGGACGTTCGCTGTTTTGGAAAAATGGCTCTGCGAGAACGGCCACAATGAGATGTTCCGTCTCTGGGAAAGCACTGGTCCCCAGGGCTGTTGTGCCTGTGACTAGGCTGCCCTGGGAAGGTGAAGACCAGCAACAGCTTTCAGGGCTGGCACCTTCCTTGTGGGAGAAGGAGCCGGACGTTTCCCTTTTCGGAAAACGGCTCTGCCAAGAACGGGTATGAAGAGATGTTCCGTCTGTGGGAAAGCACTGATCCCCAGGGCTGTTGTGCCTGTGAATAGGTTTCCAAGGGAAGGTGAAGACCAGCAACAGCTTTCAGGGCTGGCCCCTTCCTTGTGGGAGAAGGATCCGAACGTTTCCCATTTTGGAAAATGGCTCTGCCGAGAACGGCTACGACGAGATGTTCCGTCTCTGGGAAAGCACTGATCCCCAGGGCTGTTGTGCCTGTGACTAGGCTGCCCAGGGAAGGTGAAGACCAGCAACAGCTTTCAGGGCTGGCACCTTCCTTGTGGGAGAAGGAGCCAGACGTTTCCCATTTCGGAAAAATGGCTCTGCCTAGAACGGGCACGAGGAGATGTTCCGTCTGTGGGAAAGCACAGATCCCCATGGCTGTTGTGCCTGTGAATAGGTTGCCCAGGGAAGGTGAAGACCAGCAACAGCTTTCAGGGCTGGCACCTTCCTTGTGGGAGAAGGATCCGGACGTTTCCCATTTCGGAAAATGGCTCTGCCGAGAACGGCCACAATTGGATATTCCGTGTCCTGGAAAGCACTGATCCCCAGGGCTGTTGTGCCTGTGAATAGGTGTCCAAGGGAAGGTGAAGACCAGCAACAGCTTTCAGGGCTGGCACCTTCCTTTTGGGAGAATGAGCCGGACGTTCGCCGTTTTGGAAAAATGGCTCTGCGAGAACGGCCACAATGAGATGTTCCGTCTCTGGAAAAGCATTGGTCCCCAGGGCTGTTGTGCCTGTGAATAGGTTTCCAAGGGAAGGTGAAGACCAGCAACAGCTTTCAAGGCTGGCCCCTTCCTTGTGGGAGAAGGAGCCGGACGTTTCCCATTTTGGAAAATGGCTCTGCCGAGAACGGGTACAATGAGATGTTCCGTCTCTGGGAAAGCACTGATCCCCAGGGCTGTTGTGCCTGTGAATAGGCTGCCCAGGGAAGGTGAAGACCAGCAACAGCTTTCAGGGCTGGCACCTTCCTTGTGGGAGAAGGAGCCGGACGTTTCCCATTTCGGAAAAATGGCTCTTCCGAGAACGGCCACAATTGGATGTTCCGTCTCTGGGAAAGCACAGATCCCCATGGCTGTTGTGCCTGTGAATAGGTTTCCAAGGGAAGGTGAAGACCAGCAACAGCTTTCAGGGCTGGCCCCTTCCTTGTGGGAGAAGGAGCTGGACGTTTCCCATTTCGGAAAAATGGCTCTTCCGAGAACGGCCACAATGAGATGTTCCGTCTCTGGGAAAGCACTGGTGCCCAGGGCTGTTGTGCCTGTGACTAGGCTGCCCAGGGAAGGTGAAGACCAGCAACAGCTTTCAGGGCTGGCACCTTCCTTGTGGGAGAAGGAGCCAGATGTTTCCCTTTTCGGAAAACGGCTCTGCCGAGAACGGGTATGAAGAGATGTTCCGTCTGTGGGAAAGCACTGATCCCCAGGGCTGTTGTGCCTGTGAATAGGTTTCCAAGGGAAGGTGAAGACCAGCAACAGCTTTCAGGGCTGGCACCTTCCTTGTGGGAGAAGGATCCGGATGTTTCCCATTTTGGAAAACGGCTCTGCCGAGAACGGGTACGAAGAGATGTTCCGTCTCTGGGAAAGCACTGATCCCCAGGGCTGTTGTGCCTGTGACTAGGCTGCCCAGGGAAGGTGAAGACCAGCAACAGCTTTCAGGGCTGGCCCCTTCCTTGTGGGAGAAGGAGCCGGACGTTTCCCATTTCGGAAAAATGGCTCTGCCGAGAATGGGCACGAGCAGATGTTCCGTCTGTGGGAAAGCACTGATCCCCAGGGCTGTTGTGCCTGTGAATAGGTTGCCCAGGGAAGGTGAAGACCAGCAACAGCTTTCAGGGCTGGCACCTTCCTTGGGGGAGAAGGAGCTGGACGTTTCCCATTTCGGAAAAATGGCTCTGCCGAGAACGGGCACGAGCAGATGTTCCGTCTCTCGGAAAGCACTGATCCCCAGGGCTGTTGTGCCTGTGACTAGGCTGCCCAGGGAAGGTGAAGACCAGCAACAGCTTTCAGGGCTGGCCCCTTCCTTGTGGGAGAAGGAGCCGGACATTTCCCATTTCGGAAAAATGGCTCTGCCGAGAATGGGCACGAGCAGCTGTTCCGTCTGTGGGAAAGCACTGATCCCCAGGGCTGTTGTGCCTGTGAATAGGTTGCCCAGGGAAGGTGAAGACCAGCAACAGCTTTCAGGGCTGGCACCTTCCTTGGGGGAGAAGGAGCTGGACGTTTCCCATTTCGGAAAAATGGCTCTGCCGAGAACGGGCACGAGGAGATGTTCCGTCTGTGGGAAAGCACTGATCCCCAGGGCTGTTTTGCCTGTGAATAGGCTGCCCAGGGAAGGTGAAGACCAGCAACAGCTTTCAGGGCTGGCCCCTTCCTTGTGGGAGAAGGAGCCGGACGTTTCCCATTTCGGAAAAATGGCTCTTCCGAGAACGGCCACAATTGGATGTTCCGTCTCTGGGAAAGCACAGATCCCCAGGGCTGTTGTGCCTGTGACTAGGCTGCCCAGGGAAGGTGAAGACCAGCAACAGCTTATAGGGCTGGCACCTTCCTTGTGGGAGAAGGAGCCGGACGTTCGCCGTTTTGGAAAAATGGCTCTGCGAGAACGGCCACAATGAGATGTTCCGTCTCTGGGAAAGCACTGGTCCCCAGGGCTGTTGTGCCTGTGACTAGGCTGCCCAGGGAAGGTGAAGACCAGCAACAGCTTTCAGGGCTGGCCCCTTCCTTGTGGGAGAAGGAGCCGGACGTTTCCCTTTTCGGAAAACGGCTCTGCCGAGAACGGGTATGAAGAGATGTTCCGTCTCTGGGAAAGCACTGATCCCCAGGGCTGTTGTGCCTGTGAATAGGCTGCCCAGGGAAGGTGAAGACCAGCAACAGCTTTCAGGGCTGGCCCCTTCCTTGTGGGAGAAGGAGCCGGACGTTTCCCATTTCGGAAAACGGCTCTGCCGAGAACGGGTACGAAGAGATGTTCCGTCTCTGGGAAAGCACTGATCCCCAGGGCTGTTGTGCCTGTGAATAGGTTTCCAAGGGAAGGTGAAGACCAGCAACAGCTTTCAGGGCTGGCCCCTTCCTTGTGGGAGAAGGAGCCGGACGTTTCCCATTTCGGAAAAATGGCTCTTCCGAGAACGGCCACAATTGGATGTTCCGTCTCTGTGAAAGCACAGATCCCCATGGCTGTTGTGCCTGTGAATAGGCTGCCCAGGGAAGGTGAAGACCAGCAACAGCTTTCAGGGCTGGCACCTTCCTTGTGGGAGAAGGAGCCGGACGTTCGCCGTTTTGGAAAAATGGCTCTGCGAGAACGGCCACAATGAGATGTTCCGTCTCTGGGAAAGCACTGGTCCCCAGGGCTGTTGTGCCTGTGACTAGGCTGCCCTGGGAAGGTGAAGACCAGCAACAGCTTTCAGGGCTGGCACCTTCCTTGTGGGAGAAGGAGCCGGACGTTTCCCTTTTCGGAAAACGGCTCTGCCGAGAACGGGTATGAAGAGATGTTCCGTCTGTGGGAAAGCACTGATCCCCAGGGCTGTTGTGCCTGTGAATAGGTTTCCAAGGGAAGGTGAAGACCAGCAACAGCTTTCAGGGCTGGCCCCTTCCTTGTGGGAGAAGGATCCGAACGTTTCCCATTTTGGAAAATGGCTCTGCCGAGAACGGCTACGACGAGATGTTCCGTCTCTGGGAAAGCACTGATCCCCAGGGCTGTTGTGCCTGTGACTAGGCTGTCCAGGGAAGGTGAAGACCAGCAACAGCTTTCAGGGCTGGCACCTTCCTTGTGGGAGAAGGAGCCAGACGTTTCCCATTTCGGAAAAATGGCTCTGCCTAGAACGGGCACGAGGAGATGTTCCGTCTGTGGGAAAGCACAGATCCCCATGGCTGTTGTGCCTGTGAATAGGTTGCCCAGGGAAGGTGAAGACCAGCAACAGCTTTCAGGGCTGGCACCTTCCTTGTGGGAGAAGGATCCGGACGTTTCCCATTTCGGAAAATGGCTCTGCCGAGAACGGCCACAATTGGATATTCCGTGTCCTGGAAAGCACTGATCCCCAGGGCTGTTGTGCCTGTGAATAGGTGTCCAAGGGAAGGTGAAGACCAGCAACAGCTTTCAGGGCTGGCACCTTCCTTTTGGGAGAATGAGCCGGACGTTCGCCGTTTTGGAAAAATGGCTCTGCGAGAACGGCCACAATGAGATGTTCCGTCTCTGGGAAAGCATTGGTCCCCAGGGCTGTTGTGCCTGTGAATAGGTTTCCAAGGGAAGGTGAAGACCAGCAACAGCTTTCAAGGCTGGCCCCTTCCTTGTGGGAGAAGGAGCCGGACGTTTCCCATTTTGGAAAATGGCTCTGCCGAGAACGGGTACAATGAGATGTTCCGTCTCTGGGAAAGCACTGATCCCCAGGGCTGTTGTGCCTGTGAATAGGCTGCCCAGGGAAGGTGAAGACCAGCAACAGCTTTCAGGGCTGGCACCTTCCTTGTGGGAGAAGGAGCCGGACGTTTCCCATTTCGGAAAAATGGCTCTTCCGAGAACGGCCACAATTGGATGTTCCGTCTCTGTGAAAGCACAGATCCCCATGGCTGTTGTGCCTGTGAATAGGTTTCCAAGGGAAGGTGAAGACCAGCAACAGCTTTCAGGGCTGGCCCCTTCCTTGTGGGAGAAGGAGCTGGATGTTTCCCATTTCGGAAAAATGGCTCTTCCGAGAACGGCCACAATGAGATGTTCCGTCTCTGGGAAAGCACTGGTGCCCAGGGCTGTTGTGCCTGTGACTAGGCTGCCCAGGGAAGGTGAAGACCAGCAACAGCTTTCAGGGCTGGCACCTTCCTTGTGGGAGAAGGAGCCAGATGTTTCCCTTTTCGGAAAACGGCTCTGCCGAGAACGGGTATGAAGAGATGTTCCGTCTGTGGGAAAGCACTGATCCCCAGGGCTGTTGTGCCTGTGAATAGGTTTCCAAGGGAAGGTGAAGACCAGCAACAGCTTTCAGGGCTGGCACCTTCCTTGTGGGAGAAGGATCCGGATGTTTCCCATTTTGGAAAACGGCTCTGCCGAGAACGGGTACGAAGAGATGTTCCGTCTCTGGGAAAGCACTGATCCCCAGGGCTGTTGTGCCTGTGACTAGGCTGCCCAGGGAAGGTGAAGACCAGCAACAGCTTTCAGGGCTGGCCCCTTCCTTGTGGGAGAAGGAGCCGGACGTTTCCCATTTCGGAAAAATGGCTCTGCCGAGAATGGGCACGAGCAGATGTTCCGTCTGTGGGAAAGCACTGATCCCCAGGGCTGTTGTGCCTGTGAATAGGTTGCCCAGGGAAGGTGAAGACCAGCAACAGCTTTCAGGGCTGGCACCTTCCTTGGGGGAGAAGGAGCTGGACGTTTCCCATTTCGGAAAAATGGCTCTGCCGAGAACGGGCACGAGCAGATGTTCCGTCTCTCGGAAAGCACTGGTGCCCAGGGCTGTTTGCCTGTGACTAGGCTGCCCAGGGAAGGTGAAGACCAGCAACAGCTTTCAGGGCTGGCCCCTTCCTTGTGGGAGAAGGAGCCGGACGTTTCCCATTTCGGAAAAATGGCTCTGCCGAGAATGGGCACGAGCAGATGTTCCGTCTGTGGGAAAGCACTGATCCCCAGGGCTGTTGTGCCTGTGAATAGGTTGCCCAGGGAAGGTGAAGACCAGCAACAGCTTTCAGGGCTGGCACCTTCCTTGGGGGAGAAGGAGCTGGACGTTTCCCATTTCGGAAAAATGGCTCTGCCGAGAACGGGCACGAGGAGATGTTCCGTCTGTGGGAAAGCACTGATCCCCAGGGCTGTTGTGCCTGTGAATAGGCTGCCCAGGGAAGGTGAAGACCAGCAACAGCTTTCAGGGCTGGCCCCTTCCTTGTGGGAGAAGGAGCCGGACGTTTCCCATTTCGGAAAAATGGCTCTTCCGAGAACGGCCACAATTGGATGTTCCGTCTGTGGGAAAGCACTGATCCCCAGGGCTGTTGTGCCTGTGACTAGGCTGCCCAGGGAAGGTGAAGACCAGCAACAGCTTTCAGGGCTGGCACCTTCCTTGTGGGAGAAGGAGCCGGACGTTCGCCGTTTTGGAAAAATGGCTCTGCGAGAACGGCCACAATGAGATGTTCCGTCTCTGGGAAAGCACTGGTCCCCAGGGCTGTTGTGCCTGTGACTAGGCTGCCCAGGGAAGGTGAAGACCAGCAACAGCTTTCAGGGCTGGCCCCTTCCTTGTGGGAGAAGGAGCCGGACGTTTCCCTTTTCGGAAAACGGCTCTGCCGAGAACGGGTATGAAGAGATGTTCCGTCTCTGTGAAAGCACAGATCCCCATGGCTGTTGTGCCTGTGAATAGGCTGCCCAGGGAAGGTGAAGACCAGCAACAGCTTTCAGGGCTGGCCCCTTCCTTGTGGGAGAAGGAGCCGGACGTTTCCCATTTCGGAAAACGGCTCTGCCGAGAACGGGTACGAAGAGATGTTCCGTCTCTGGGAAAGCACTGATCCCCAGGGCTGTTGTGCCTGTGAATAGGTTTCCAAGGGAAGGTGAAGACCAGCAACAGCTTTCAGGGCTGGCCCCTTCCTTGTGTGAGAAGGAGCCGGATGTTTCCCATTTCGGAAAAATGGCTCTTCCGAGAACGGCCACAATTGGATGTTCCGTCTCTGTGAAAGCACAGATCCCCATGGCTGTTGTGCCTGTGACTAGGCTGCCCAGGGAAGGTGAAGACCAGCAACAGCTTTCAGGGCTGGCACCTTCCTTGTGGGAGAATGAGCCGGACGTTCGCCGTCTTGGAAAAATGGCTCTGCGAGAACGGCCACAATGAGATGTTCCGTCTCTGGGAAAGCACTGGTCCCCAGGGCTGTTGTGCCTGTGACTAGGCTGCCCTGGGAAGGTGAAGACCAGCAACAGCTTTCAGGGCTGGCACCTTCCTTGTGGGAGAAGGAGCCGGACGTTTCCCTTTTCGGAAAACGGCTCTGCCGAGAACGGGTATGAAGAGATGTTCCGTCTGTGGGAAAGCACTGATCCCCAGGGCTGTTGTGCCTGTGAATAGGTTTCCAAGGGAAGGTGAAGACCAGCAACAGCTTTCAGGGCTGGCCCCTTCCTTGTGGGAGAAGGAGCCGGACGTTTCCCATTTTGGAAAATGGCTCTGCCGAGAACGGCTACGACGAGATGTTCCGTCTCTGGGAAAGCACTGATCCCCAGGGCTGTTGTGCCTGTGACTAGGCTGCCCAGGGAAGGTGAAGACCAGCAACAGCTTTCAGGGCTGGCCCCTTCCTTGTGGGAGAAGGAGCCAGACGTTTCCCATTTCGGAAAA
The DNA here is from genome assembly GCA_028022735.1 of Gypaetus barbatus. NCBI lineage: Eukaryota > Metazoa > Chordata > Aves > Accipitriformes > Accipitridae > Gypaetus > Gypaetus barbatus. Next base: position 24,415,318 of record CM051540.1, on the reverse strand, counting down.
ATGGCTCTGCCTAGAACGGGCACGAGCAGATGTTCCGTCTGTGGGAAAGCACAGATCCCCATGGCTGTTGTGCCTGTGAATAGGTTGCCCAGGGAAGGTGAAGACCAGCAACAGCTTTCAGGGCTGGCCCCTTCCTTGTGGGAGAAGGATCCGGACGTTTCCCATTTTGGAAAATGGCTCTGCCGAGAACGGCTACGACGAGATGTTCCGTCTCTGGGAAAGCACTGATCCCCAGGGCTGTTGTGCCTGTGACTAGGCTGCCCAGGGAAGGTGAAGACCAGCAACAGCTTTCAGGGCTGGCCCCTTCCTTGTGGGAGAAGGATCCGGACGTTTCCCATTTCGGAAAAATGGCTCTTCCGAGAACGGCCACAATTGGATGTTCCGTCTCTGTGAAAGCACAGATCCCCAGGGCTGTTGTGCCTGTGAATAGGTTTCCAAGGGAAGGTGAAGACCAGCAACAGCTTTCAGGGCTGGCACCTTCCTTGTGGGAGAATGAGCCGGACGTTCGCCGTTTTGGAAAAATGGCTCTGCGAGAACGGCCACAATGAGATGTTCCGTCTGTGGGAAAGCACTGGTCCCCAGGGCTGTTGTGCCTGTGACTAGGCTGCTAAGGGAAGGTGAAGACCAGCAACAGCTTTCAGGGCTGGCACCTTCCTTGTGGGAGAAGGAGCCGGACGTTTCCCTTTTCGGAAAACGGCTCTGCCGAGAACGGGTATGAAGAGATGTTCCGTCTGTGGGAAAGCACTGATCCCCAGGGCTGTTGTGCCTGTGAATAGGTTTCCAAGGGAAGGTGAAGACCAGCAACAGCTTTCAAGGCTGGCCCCTTCGTTGTGGGAGAAGGAGCCGGATGTTTCCCATTTTGGAAAATGGCTCTGCCGAGAACGGCTACGACGAGATGTTCCGTCTCTGGGAAAGCACTGATCCCCAGGGCTGTTGTGCCTGTGAATAGGCTGCCCAGGGAAGGTGAAGACCAGCAACAGCTTTCAGGGCTGGCCCCTTCCTTGTGGGAGAAGGAGCCGGACGTTCCCCTTTTCGGAAAACGGCTCTGCCGAGAACGGGTACGAAGAGATGTTTCGTCTCTGGGAAAGCACAGATCCCCAGGGCTGTTGTGCCTGTGACTAGGCTGCCCTGGGAAGGTGAAGACCAGCAACAGCTTTCAGGGCTGGCACCTTCCTTGTGGGAGAAGGAGCCGGACGTTTCCCTTTTCGGAAAACGGCTCTGCCGAGAACGGGTATGAAGAGATGTTCCGTCTGTGGGAAAGCACTGATCCCCAGGGCTGTTGTGCCTGTGAATAGGTTTCCAAGGGAAGGTGAAGACCAGCAACAGCTTTCAGGGCTGGCCCCTTCCTTGTGGGAGAAGGAGCCGGACGTTTCCCATTTTGGAAAATGGCTCTGCCGAGAACGGCTACGACGAGATGTTCCGTCTCTGGGAAAGCACTGATCCCCAGGGCTGTTGTGCCTGTGACTAGGCTGCCCAGGGAAGGTGAAGACCAGCAACAGCTTTCAGGGCTGGCCCCTTCCTTGTGGGAGAAGGAGCCAGACGTTTCCCATTTCGGAAAAATGGCTCTGCCTAGAACGGGCACGAGCAGATGTTCCGTCTGTGGGAAAGCACAGATCCCCATGGCTGTTGTGCCTGTGAATAGGTTGCCCAGGGAAGGTGAAGACCAGCAACAGCTTTCAGGGCTGGCCCCTTCCTTGTGGGAGAAGGATCCGGACGTTTCCCATTTTGGAAAATGGCTCTGCCGAGAACGGCTACGACGAGATGTTCCGTCTCTGGGAAAGCACTGATCCCCAGGGCTGTTGTGCCTGTGACTAGGCTGCCCAGGGAAGGTGAAGACCAGCAACAGCTTTCAGGGCTGGCCCCTTCCTTGTGGGAGAAGGATCCGGACGTTTCCCATTTCGGAAAAATGGCTCTTCCGAGAACGGCCACAATTGGATGTTCCGTCTCTGTGAAAGCACAGATCCCCAGGGCTGTTGTGCCTGTGAATAGGTTTCCAAGGGAAGGTGAAGACCAGCAACAGCTTTCAGGGCTGGCACCTTCCTTGTGGGAGAATGAGCCGGACGTTCGCCGTTTTGGAAAAATGGCTCTGCGAGAACGGCCACAATGAGATGTTCCGTCTGTGGGAAAGCACTGGTCCCCAGGGCTGTTGTGCCTGTGACTAGGCTGCTAAGGGAAGGTGAAGACCAGCAACAGCTTTCAGGGCTGGCACCTTCCTTGTGGGAGAAGGAGCCGGACGTTTCCCTTTTCGGAAAACGGCTCTGCCGAGAACGGGTATGAAGAGATGTTCCGTCTGTGGGAAAGCACTGATCCCCAGGGCTGTTGTGCCTGTGAATAGGTTTCCAAGGGAAGGTGAAGACCAGCAACAGCTTTCAAGGCTGGCCCCTTCGTTGTGGGAGAAGGAGCCGGATGTTTCCCATTTTGGAAAATGGCTCTGCCGAGAACGGCTACGACGAGATGTTCCGTCTCTGGGAAAGCACTGATCCCCAGGGCTGTTGTGCCTGTGAATAGGCTGCCCAGGGAAGGTGAAGACCAGCAACAGCTTTCAGGGCTGGCCCCTTCCTTGTGGGAGAAGGAGCCGGACGTTCCCCTTTTCGGAAAACGGCTCTGCCGAGAACGGGTACGAAGAGATGTTTCGTCTCTGGGAAAGCACAGATCCCCAGGGCTGTTGTGCCTGTGACTAGGCTGCCCAGGGAAGGTGAAGACCAGCAACAGCTTTCAGGGCTGGCCCCTTCCTTGTGGGAGAAGGAGCCGGACGTTTTCCATTTCGGAAAAATGGCTCTGCCGAGAATGGGCACGAGCAGATGTTCCGTCTGTGGGAAAGCACAGATCCCCATGGCTGTTGTGCCTGTGACTAGGCTGCCCAGGGAAGGTGAAGACCAGCAACAGCTTTCAGGGCTGGCACCTTCCTTGTGGGAGAAGGAGCTGGACGTTTCCCATTTCGGAAAAATGGCTCTGCCGAGAACGGGCACGAGGAGATGTTCCGTCTCTGGGAAAGCACTGATCCCCAGGGCTGTTGTGCCTGTGACTAGGCTGCCCAGGGAAGGTGAAGACCAGCAACAGCTTTCAGGGCTGGCACCTTCCTTGTGGGAGAAGGATCCGGACGTTTCCCATTTTGGAAAATGGCTCTGCCGAGAACGGGCACGAGGAGATGTTCCGTCTCTGGGAAAGCACTGATCCCCAGGGCTGTTGTGCCTGTGACTAGGCTGCCCAGGGAAGGTGAAGACCAGCAACAGCTTTCAGGGCTGGCCCCTTCCTTGTGGGAGAAGGATCCGGACGTTTCCCACTTCGGAAAAATGGCTCTGCGAGAACGGCCACAATGAGATGTTCCGTCTCTGGGAAAGCACAGATCCCCAGGGCTGTTGTGCCTGTGAATAGGTTGCCCAGGGAAGGTGAAGACCAGCAACAGCTTTCAGGGCTGGCCCCTTCCTTGTGGGAGAATGAGCCGGACGTTCGCCGTTTTGGAAAAATGGCTCTGCGAGAACGGCCACAATGAGATGTTCCGTCTCTGGGAAAGCACTGGTCCCCAGGGCTGTTGTGCCTGTGACTAGGCTGCCAAGGGAAGGTGAAGACCAGCAACAGCTTTCAGGGCTGGCATCTTCCTTGTGGGAGAAGGAGCCGGACGTTTCCCTTTTCGGAAAACGGCTCTGCCGAGAACGGGTATGAAGAGATGTTCCGTCTGTGGGAAAGCACTGATCCCCAGGGCTGTTGTGCCTGTGAATAGGTTTCCAAGGGAAGGTGAAGACCAGCAACAGCTTTCAGGGCTGGCCCCTTCCTTGTGGGAGAAGGAGCCGGACGTTTCCCATTTTGGAAAATGGCTCTGCCGAGAACGGCTACGACGAGATGTTCCGTCTCTGGGAAAGCACTGATCCCCAGGGCTGTTGTGCCTGTGAATAGGCTGCCCAGGGAAGGTGAAGACCAGCAACAGCTTTCAGGGCTGGCCCCTTCCTTGTGGGAGAAGGAGCCGGACGTTCCCCTTTTCGGAAAACGGCTCTGCCGAGAACGGGCACGAGGAGATGTTCCGTCTCTTGGAAAGCACTGATCCCCAGGGCTGTTGTGCCTGTGACTAGGCTGCCCAGGGAAGGTGAAGACCAGCAACAGCTTTCAGGGCTGGCACCTTCCTTGTGGGAGAAGGAGCCGGACGTTTCCCATTTTGGAAAATGGCTCTGCCGAGAACGGCTACGACGAGATGTTCCGTCTGTGGGAAAGCACTGATCCCCAGGGCTGTTGTGCCTGTGACTAGGCTGCCCAGGGAAGGTGAAGACCAGCAACAGCTTTCAGGCTGGTCCCTTCCTTGTGGGAGAAGGATCCGGACGTTTCCCATTTCGGAAAAATGGCTCTGCCGAGAACGGCCACAATTGGATGTTCCGTCTCTGGGAAAGCACAGATCCCCAGGGCTGTTGTGCCTGTGAATAGGCTGCCCAGGGAAGGTGAAGACCAGCAACAGCTTACAGGGCTGGCCCCTTCCTTGTGGGAGAAGGATCCGGACGTTTCCCATTTCGGAAAAATGGCTCTGCCGAGAATGGGCACGAGCAGCTGTTCCGTCTGTGGGAAAGCACTGATCCCCAGGGCTGTTGTGCCTGTGACTAGGCTGCCCAGGGAAGGTGAAGACCAGCAACAGCTTTCAGGCTGGCCCCTTCCTTGTGGGAGAAGGATCCGGACGTTTCCCATTTCGGAAAAATGGCTCTTCCGAGAACGGGCACAATTGGATGTTCCGTCTCTGGGAAAGCACAGATCCCCAGGGCTGTTGTGCCTGTGAATAGGCTGCCCAGGGAAGGTGAAGACCAGCAACAGCTTTCAGGGCTGGCACCTTCCTTGTGGGAGAAGGAGCCGGACGTTTCCCATTTTGGAAAAATGGCTCTGCGAGAACGGACACAATGAGATGTTCCGTCTCTGGGAAAGCACTGGTCCCCAGGGCTGTTGTGCCTGTGACTAGGCTGCCCAGGGAAGGTGAAGACCAGCAACAGCTTTCAGGGCTGGCACCTTCCTTGTGGGAGAAGGAGCCGGACGTTTCCCTTTTCGGAAAATGGCTCTGCCGAGAACGGGTATGAAGAGATGTTCCGTCTCTGGGAAAGCACTGATCCCCAGGGCTGTTGTGCCTGTGACTAGGCTGCCCAGGGAAGGTGAAGACCAGCAACAGCTTTCAGGGCTGGCCCCTTCCTTGTGGGAGAAGGAGCCGGACGTTTCCCTTTTCGGAAAACGGCTCTGCCGAGAACGGCTACGACGAGATGTTCCGTCTCTGGGAAAGCACTGATCCCCAGGGCTGTTGTGCCTGTGACTAGGCTGCCCAGGGAAGGTGAAGACCAGCAACAGCTTACAGGGCTGGCCCCTTCCTTGTGGGAGAAGGAGCCGGACGTTTCCCATTTCGGAAAAATGGCTCTGCCGAGAATGGGCACGAGCAGATGTTCCGTCTGTGGGAAAGCACTGATCCCCAGGGCTGTTGTGCCTGTGAATAGGCTGCCCAGGGAAGGTGAAGACCAGCAACAGCTTTCAGGGCTGGCCCCTTCCTTGTGGGAGAAGGAGCCGGACGTTTCCCATTTTGGAAAATGGCTCTGCCGAGAACGGCGACGACGAGATGTTCCGTCTCTGGGAAAGCACTGATCCCCAGGGCTGTTGTGCCTGTGACTAGGCTGCCCAGGGAAGGTGAAGACCAGCAACAGCTTTCAGGGCTGGCACCTTCCTTGTGGGAGAAGGAGCCGGACGTTTCCCATTTCGGAAAAATGGCTCTTCCGAGAACGGCCACAATTGGATGTTCCGTCTCTGGGAAAACACAGATCCCCAGGGCTGTTGTGCCTGTGAATAGGCTGCCCAGGGAAGGTGAAGACCAGCAACAGCTTTCAGGGCTGGCACCTTCCTTGTGGGAGAAGGAGCCGGACGTTTCCCATTTTGGAAAAATGGCTCTGCGAGAACGGACACAATGAGATGTTCCGTCTCTGGGAAAGCACTGGTCCCCAGGGCTGTTGTGCCTGTGACTAGGCTGCCAAGGGAAGGTGAAGACCAGCAACAGCTTTCAGGGCTGGCACCTTCCTTGTGGGAGAAGGAGCCGGACGTTTCCCTTTTCGGAAAATGGCTCTGCCGAGAACGGGTATGAAGAGATGTTCCGTCTCTGGGAAAGCACTGATCCCCAGGGCTGTTGTGCCTGTGACTAGGCTGCCCAGGGAAGGTGAAGACCAGCAACAGCTTTCAGGGCTGGCCCCTTCCTTGTGGGAGAAGGAGCCGGACGTTTCCCTTTTCGGAAAACGGCTCTGCCGAGAACGGCTACGACGAGATGTTCCGTCTCTGGGAAAGCACTGATCCCCAGGGCTGTTGTGCCTGTGACTAGGCTGCCCAGGGAAGGTGAAGACCAGCAACAGCTTACAGGGCTGGCCCCTTCCTTGTGGGAGAAGGAGCCGGACGTTTCCCATTTCGGAAAAATGGCTCTGCCGAGAATGGGCACGAGCAGATGTTCCGTCTGTGGGAAAGCACTGATCCCCAGGGCTGTTGTGCCTGTGAATAGGCTGCCCAGGGAAGGTGAAGACCAGCAACAGCTTTCAGGGCTGGCCCCTTCCTTGTGGGAGAAGGAGCCGGACGTTTCCCATTTTGGAAAATGGCTCTGCCGAGAACGGCGACGACGAGATGTTCCGTCTCTGGGAAAGCACTGATCCCCAGGGCTGTTGTGCCTGTGAATAGGCTGCCCAGGGAAGGTGAAGACCAGCAACAGCTTTCAGGGCTGGCACCTTCCTTGTGGGAGAAGGAGCCGGACGTTTCCCATTTCGGAAAAATGGCTGTGCCGAGAACGGCCACAATTGGATGTTCCGTCTCTGGGAAAACACAGATCCCCAGGGCTGTTGTGCCTGTGAATAGGCTGCCCAGGGAAGGTGAAGACCAGCAACAGCTTTCAGGGCTGGCACCTTCCTTGTGGGAGAAGGAGCCGGACGTTTCCCTTTTCGGAAAACGGCTCTGCCGAGAACGGGTATGAAGAGATGTTCCGTCTGTGGGAAAGCACTGATCCCCAGGGCTGTTATGCCTGTGAATAGGTTTCCAAGGGAAGGTGAAGACCAGCAAGAGCTTTCAGGGCTGGCCCCTTCCTTGTGGGAGAAGGATCCGGACGTTTCCCATTTTGGAAAATGGCTCTGCCGAGAACGGCTACGACGAGATGTTCCGTCTCTGGGAAAGCACTGGTCCCCAGGGCTGTTGTGCCTGTGACTAGGCTGCCCAGGGAAGGTGAAGACCAGCAACAGCTTTCAGGGCTGGCACCTTCCTTGTGGGAGAAAGAGCCGGACGTTTCCCACTTCGGAAAAATGGCTCTTCCGAGAACGGCCACAATTGGATGTTCCGTCTCTGTGAAAGCACAGATCCCCATGGCTGTTGTGCCTGTGAATAGGTTTCCAAGGGAAGGTGAAGACCAGCAACAGCTTTCAGGGCTGGCACCTTCCTTGTGGGAGAAGGAGCCGGACGTTCGCCGTTTTGGAAAAATGGCTCTGCGAGAACGGCCACAATGAGATGTTCCCTCTCTGGGAAAGCACTGGTCCCCAGGGCTGTTGTGCCTGTGACTAGGCTGCCAAGGGAAGGTGAAGACCAGCAACAGCTTTCAGGGCTGGCCCCTTCCTTGTGGGAGAAGGAGCCGGACGTTTCCCTTTTCGGAAAACGGCTCTGCCGAGAACGGGTATGAAGAGATGTTCCGTCTTTGGGAAAGCACTGATCCCCAGGGCTGTTGTGCCTGTGAATAGGTTTCCAAGGGAAGGTGAAGACCAGCAAGAGCTTTCAGGGCTGGCCCCTTCCTTGTGGGAGAAGGATCCGGACGTTTCCCATTTTGGAAAATGGCTCTGCCGAGAACGGCTACGACGAGATGTTCCGTCTCTGGGAAAGCACTGATCCCCAGGGCTGTTGTGCCTGTGAATAGGCTGCCAAGGGAAGGTGAAGACCAGCAACAGCTTTCAGGGCTGGCCCCTTCCTTGTGGGAGAAGGAGCCGGACGTTCCCCTTTTCGGAAAACGGCTCTGCCGAGAACGGGTACGAAGAGATGTTCCGTCTCTGGGAAAGCACTGATCCCCATGGCTGTTGTGCCTGTGACTAGGCTGCCCAGGGAAGGTGAAGACCAGCAACAGCTTACAGGGCTGGCCCCTTCCTTGTGGGAGAAGGAGCCGGACGTTTCCCATTTCGGAAAAATGGCTCTGCCGAGAATGGGCACGAGCAGATGTTCCGTCTGTGGGAAAGCACTGATCCCCATGGCTGTTGTGCCTGTGAATAGGTTGCCCAGGGAAGGTGAAGACCAGCAACAGCTTTCAGGGCTGGCACCTTCCTTGTGGGAGAAGGAGCTGGACGTTTCCCATTTTGGAAAATGGCTCTGCCGAGAACGGCTACGAGGAGATGTCCCGTCTCTGGGAAAGCACTGATCCCCAGGGCTGTTGTGCCTGTGACTAGGCTGCCCAGGGAAGGTGAAGACCAGCAACAGCTTTCAGGCTGGCCCCTTCCTTGTGGGAGAAGGATCCGGACGTTTCCCATTTCGGAAAAATGGCTCTTCCGAGAACGGCCACAATTGGATGTTCCGTCTCTGTGAAAGCACAGATCCACAGGGCTGTTGTGCCTGTGACTAGGCTGCCCAGGGAAGGTGAAGACCAGTAACAGCTTTCAGGGCTGGCACCTTCCTTGTGGGAGAATGAGCCGGACGTTCGCCGTTTTGGAAAAATGGCTCTGCGAGAACGGCCACAATGAGATGTTCCGTCTCTGGGAAAGCACTGGTCCCCAGGGCTGTTGTGCCTGTGACTAGGCTGCCAAGGGAAGGTGAAGACCAGCAACAGCTTTCAGGGCTGGCACCTTCCTTGTGGGAGAAGGAGCCGGACGTTTCCCTTTTAGGAAAACGGCTCTGCCGAGAACGGGTATGAAGAGATGTTCCGTCTGTGGGAAAGCACTGATCCCCAGGGCTGTTGTGCCTGTGAATAGGTTTCCAAGGGAAGGTGAAGACCAGCAACAGCTTTCAGGGCTGGCCCCTTCCTTGTGGGAGAAGGATCCGGACGTTTCCCATTTTGGAAAATGGCTCTGCCGAGAACGGCTACGACGAGATGTTCCGTCTCTGGGAAAGCACTGATCCCCAGGGCTGTTGTGCCTGTGACTAGGCTGCCCAGGGAAGGTGAAGACCAGCAACAGCTTTCAGGGCTGGCCCCTTCCTTGTGGGAGAAGGAGCCGGACGTTCCCCTCTTCGGAAAACGGCTCTGCCGAGAACGGGTACGAAGAGATGTTCCGTCTCTGGGAAAGCACAGATCCCCAGGGCTGTTGTGCCTGTGACTAGGCTGCCAAGGGAAGGTGAAGACCAGCAACAGCTTTCAGGGCTGGCCCCTTCCTTGTGGGAGAAGGAGCCGGACGTTTTCCATTTCGGAAAAATGGCTCTGCCGAGAATGGGCACGAGCAGATGTTCCGTCTGTGGGAAAGCACAGATCCCCATGGCTGTTGTGCCTGTGAATAGGCTGCCCAGGGAAGGTGAAGACCAGCAACAGCTTTCAGGGCTGGCACCTTCCTTGTGGGAGAAGGAGCTGGACGTTTCCCATTTCGGAAAAATGGCTCTGCCGAGAATGGGCACGAGGAGATGTTCCGTCTCTGGGAAAGCACTGATCCCCAGGGCTGTTGTGCCTGTGACTAGGCTGCCCAGGGAAGGTGAAGACCAGCAACAGCTTTCAGGGCTGGCACCTTCCTTGTGGGAGAAGGATCCGGACGTTTCCCATTTTGGAAAATGGCTCTGCCGAGAACGGGCACGAGGAGATGTTCCGTCTCTGGGAAAGCACTGATCCCCAGGGCTGTTGTGCCTGTGACTAGGCTGCCCAGGGAAGGTGAAGACCAGCAACAGCTTTCAGGGCTGGCCCCTTCCTTGTGGGAGAAGGATCCGGACGTTTCCCACTTCGGAAAAATGGCTCTGCGAGAACGGCCACAATGAGATGTTCCGTCTCTGGGAAAGCACAGATCCCCAGGGCTGTTGTGCCTGTGAATAGGTTGCCCAGGGAAGGTGAAGACCAGCAACAGCTTTCAGGGCTGGCCCCTTCCTTGTGGGAGAATGAGCCGGACGTTCGCCGTTTTGGAAAAATGGCTCTGCGAGAACGGCCACAATGAGATGTTCCGTCTCTGGGAAAGCACTGGTCCCCAGGGCTGTTGTGCCTGTGACTAGGCTGCCAAGGGAAGGTGAAGACCAGCAACAGCTTTCAGGGCTGGCATCTTCCTTGTGGGAGAAGGAGCCGGACGTTTCCCTTTTCGGAAAACGGCTCTGCCGAGAACGGGTATGAAGAGATGTTCCGTCTGTGGGAAAGCACTGATCCCCAGGGCTGTTGTGCCTGTGAATAGGTTTCCAAGGGAAGGTGAAGACCAGCAAGAGCTTTCAGGGCTGGCCCCTTCCTTGTGGGAGAAGGAGCCGGACGTTCCCCTTTTCGGAAAACGGCTCTGCCGAGAACGGGTACGAAGAGATGTTCCGTCTCTGGGAAAGCACTGATCCCCAGGGCTGTTGTGCCTGTGACTAGGCTGCCCAGGGAAGGTGAAGACCAGCAACAGCTTACAGGGCTGGCCCCTTCCTTGTGGGAGAAGGAGCCGGACGTTTCCCATTTCGGAAAAATGGCTCTGCCGAGAATGGGCACGAGCAGATGTTCCGTCTGTGGGAAAGCACTGATCCCCATGGCTGTTGTGCCTGTGAATAGGTTGCCCAGGGAAGGTGAAGACCAGCAACAGCTTTCAGGGCTGGCACCTTCCTTGTGGGAGAAGGAGCTGGACGTTTCCCATTTTGGAAAATGGCTCTGCCGAGAACGGCTACGAGGAGATGTCCCGTCTCTGGGAAAGCACTGATCCCCAGGGCTGTTGTGCCTGTGACTAGGCTGCCCAGGGAAGGTGAAGACCAGCAACAGCTTTCAGGCTGGCCCCTTCCTTGTGGGAGAAGGATCCGGACGTTTCCCATTTCGGAAAAATGGCTCTTCCGAGAACGGCCACAATTGGATGTTCCGTCTCTGTGAAAGCACAGATCCACAGGGCTGTTGTGCCTGTGACTAGGCTGCCCAGGGAAGGTGAAGACCAGTAACAGCTTTCAGGGCTGGCACCTTCCTTGTGGGAGAATGAGCCGGACATTCGCCATTTTGGAAAAATGGCTCTGCGAGAACGGCCACAATGAGATGTTCCGTCTCTGGGAAAGCACTGGTCCCCAGGGCTGTTGTGCCTGTGACTAGGCTGCCAAGGGAAGGTGAAGACCAGCAACAGCTTTCAGGGCTGGCACCTTCTTTGTGGGAGAAGGAGCCGGACGTTTCCCTTTTAGGAAAACGGCTCTGCCGAGAACGGGTATGAAGAGATGTTCCGTCTGTGGGAAAGCACTGATCCCCAGGGCTGTTGTGCCTGTGAATAGGTTTCCAAGGGAAGGTGAAGACCAGCAACAGCTTTCAGGGCTGGCCCCTTCCTTGTGGGAGAAGGATCCGGACGTTTCCCATTTTGGAAAATGGCTCTGCCGAGAACGGCTACGACGAGATGTTCCGTCTCTGGGAAAGCACTGGTCCCCAGGGCTGTTGTGCCTGTGACTAGGCTGCCAAGGGAAGGTGAAGACCAGCAACAGCTTTCAGGGCTGGCATCTTCCTTGTGGGAGAAGGAGCCGGACGTTTCCCTTTTCGGAAAACGGCTCTGCCGAGAACGGGTATGAAGAGATGTTCCGTCTGTGGGAAAGCACTGATCCCCAGGGCTGTTGTGCCTGTGAATAGGTTTCCAAGGGAAGGTGAAGACCAGCAACAGCTTTCAGGGCTGGCCCCTTCCTTGTGGGAGAAGGAGCCGGACGTTTCCCATTTTGGAAAATGGCTCTGCCGAGAACGGCTACGACGAGATGTTCCGTCTCTGGGAAAGCACTGATCCCCAGGGCTGTTGTGCCTGTGAATAGGCTGCCCAGGGAAGGTGAAGACCAGCAACAGCTTTCAGGGCTGGCCCCTTCCTTGTGGGAGAAGGAGCCGGACGTTCCCCTTTTCGGAAAACGGCTCTGCCGAGAACGGGCACGAGGAGATGTTCCGTCTCTGGGAAAGCACTGATCCCCAGGGCTGTTGTGCCTGTGACTAGGCTGCCCAGGGAAGGTGAAGACCAGCAACAGCTTTCAGGGCTGGCACCTTCCTTGTGGGAGAAGGAGCCGGACGTTTCCCATTTTGGAAAATGGCTCTGCCGAGAACGGCTACGACGAGATGTTCCGTCTGTGGGAAAGCACTGATCCCCAGGGCTGTTGTGCCTGTGACTAGGCTGCCCAGGGAAGGTGAAGACCAGCAACAGCTTTCAGGCTGGCCCCTTCCTTGTGGGAGAAGGATCCGGACGTTTCCCATTTCGGAAAAATGGCTCTGCCGAGAACGGCCACAATTGGATGTTCCGTCTCTGGGAAAGCACAGATCCCCAGGGCTGTTGTGCCTGTGAATAGGCTGCCCAGGGAAGGTGAAGACCAGCAACAGCTTACAGGGCTGGCCCCTTCCTTGTGGGAGAAGGATCCGGACGTTTCCCATTTCGGAAAAATGGCTCTGCCGAGAATGGGCACAATGAGATGTTCCGTCTCTGGGAAAGCACTGGTCCCCAGGGCTGTTGTGCCTGTGACTAGGCTGCCAAGGGAAGGTGAAGACCAGCAACAGCTTTCAGGGCTGGCCCCTTCCTTGTGGGAGAAGGAGCCGGACATTTCCCTTTTCGGAAAATGGCTCTGCCGAGAACGGGTATGAAGAGATGTTCCGTCTCTGGGAAAGCACTGATCCCCAGGGCTGTTGTGCCTGTGACTAGGCTGCCCAGGGAAGGTGAAGACCAGCAACAGCTTTCAGGGCTGGCCCCTTCCTTGTGGGAGAAGGATCCGGACGTTCCCCTTTTCGGAAAACGGCTCTGCCGAGAACGGCCACAATTGGATGTTCCATCTCTGTGAAAGCACAGATCCCCAGGGCTGTTGTGCCTGTGACTAGGCTGCCCAGGGAAGGTGAAGACCAGCAACAGCTTTCAGGGCTGGCCCCTTCCTTGTGGGAGAAGTAGCCGGACGTTCGCCGTTTAGGAAAAATGGCTCTGCGAGAACGGCCACAATGAGATGTTCCGTCTGTGGGAAAGCACTGATCCCCAGGGCTGTTGTGCCTGTGACTAGGCTGCCCAGGGAAGGTGAAGACCAGCAACAGCTTTCAGGGCTGGCCCCTTCCTTGTGGGAGAAGGAGCCGGACGTTTCCCTTTTCGGAAAACGGCTCTGCCGAGAACGGGTATGAAGAGATGTTCCGTCTGTGGGAAAGCACTGATCCCCAGGGCTGTTATGCCTGTGAATAGGTTTCCAAGGGAAGGTGAAGACCAGCAAGAGCTTTCAGGGCTGGCCCCTTCCTTGTGGGAGAAGGATCCGGACGTTTCCCATTTTGGAAAATGGCTCTGCCGAGAACGGCTACGACGAGATGTTCCGTCTCTGGGAAAGCACTGGTCCCCAGGGCTGTTGTGCCTGTGACTAGGCTGCCCAGGGAAGGTGAAGACCAGCAACAGCTTTCAGGGCTGGCACCTTCCTTGTGGGAGAAGGAGCCGGACGTTTCCCACTTCGGAAAAATGGCTCTTCCGAGAACGGCCACAATTGGATGTTCCGTCTCTGTGAAAGCACAGATCCCCATGGCTGTTGTGCCTGTGAATAGGTTTCCAAGGGAAGGTGAAGACCAGCAACAGCTTTCAGGGCTGGCCCCTTCCTTGTGGGAGAAGGAGCCGGACGTTCGCCGTTTTGGAAAAATGGCTCTGCGAGAACGGCCACAATGAGATGTTCCCTCTGTGGGAAAGCACTGGTCCCCAGGGCTGTTGTGCCTGTGACTAGGCTGCCAAGGGAAGGTGAAGACCAGCAACAGCTTTCAGGGCTGGCCCCTTCCTTGTGGGAGAAGGAGCCGGACGTTTCCCTTTTCGGAAAACGGCTCTGCCGAGAACGGGTATGAAGAGATGTTCCGTCTTTGGGAAAGCACTGATCCCCAGGGCTGTTGTGCCTGTGAATAGGTTTCCAAGGGAAGGTGAAGACCAGCAAGAGCTTTCAGGGCTGGCCCCTTCCTTGTGGGAGAAGGATCCGGACGTTTCCCATTTTGGAAAATGGCTCTGCCGAGAACGGCTACGACGAGATGTTCCGTCTCTGGGAAAGCACTGATCCCCAGGGCTGTTGTGCCTGTGAATAGGCTGCCAAGGGAAGGTGAAGACCAGCAACAGCTTTCAGGGCTGGCCCCTTCCTTGTGGGAGAAGGAGCCGGACGTTCCCCTTTTCGGAAAACGGCTCTGCCGAGAACGGGTACGAAGAGATGTTCCGTCTGTGGGAAAGCACTGATCCCCAGGGCTGTTGTGCCTGTGACTAGGCTGCCCAGGGAATGTGAAGACCAGCAAGAGCTTTCAGGGCTGGCCCCTTCCTTGTGGGAGAAGGAGCCGGACGTTTCCCATTTTGGAAAATGGCTCTGCCGAGAACGGCTACGAGGAGATGTCCCGTCTCTGGGAAAGCACTGATCCCCAGGGCTGTTGTGCCTGTGACTAGGCTGCCCAGGGAAGGTGAAGACCAGCAACAGCTTTCAGGCTGGCCCCTTCCTTGTGGGAGAAGGATCCGGACGTTTCCCATTTCGGAAAAATGGCTCTTCCGAGAACGGCCACAATTGGATGTTCCGTCTCTGTGAAAGCACAGATCCACAGGGCTGTTGTGCCTGTGACTAGGCTGCCCAGGGAAGGTGAAGACCAGTAACAGCTTTCAGGGCTGGCACCTTCCTTGTGGGAGAATGAGCCGGACGTTCGCCGTTTTGGAAAAATGGCTCTGCGAGAACGGCCACAATGAGATGTTCCGTCTCTGGGAAAGCACTGGTCCCCAGGGCTGTTGTGCCTGTGACTAGGCTGCCAAGGGAAGGTGAAGACCAGCAACAGCTTTCAGGGCTGGCACCTTCCTTGTGGGAGAAGGAGCCGGACGTTCCCCTTTTAGGAAAACGGCTCTGCCGAGAACGGGTATGAAGAGATGTTCCGTCTGTGGGAAAGCACTGATCCCCAGGGCTGTTGTGCCTGTGAATAGGTTTCCAAGGGAAGGTGAAGACCAGCAACAGCTTTCAGGGCTGGCCCCTTCCTTGTGGGAGAAGGATCCGGACGTTTCCCATTTTGGAAAATGGCTCTGCCGAGAACGGCTACGACGAGATGTTCCGTCTCTGGGAAAGCACTGATCCCCAGGGCTGTTGTGCCTGTGACTAGGCTGCCCAGGGAAGGTGAAGACCAGCAACAGCTTTCAGGGCTGGCCCCTTCCTTGTGGGAGAAGGAGCCGGACGTTCCCCTCTTCGGAAAACGGCTCTGCCGAGAACGGGTACGAAGAGATGTTCCGTCTCTGGGAAAGCACAGATCCCCAGGGCTGTTGTGCCTGTGACTAGGCTGCCCAGGGAAGGTGAAGACCAGCAACAGCTTTCAGGGCTGGCACCTTCCTTGTGGGAGAAGGAGCCGGACGTTTCCCATTTCGGAAAAATGGCTCTGCCGAGAATGGGCACGAGCAGATGTTCCGTCTGTGGGAAAGCACTGATCCCCAGGGCTGTTGTGCCTGTGAATAGGTTTCCAAGGGAAGGTGAAGACCAGCAACAGCTTTCAGGGCTGGCCCCTTCCTTGTGGGAGAAGGATCCGGACGTTTCCCATTTTGGAAAATGGCTCTGCCGAGAACGGGTACAATGAGATGTTCCGTCTCTGGGAAAGCACTGATCCCCAGGGCTGTTGTGCCTGTGAATAGGCTGCCAAGGGAAGGTGAAGACCAGCAAGAGCTTTCAGGGCTGGCCCCTTCCTTGTGGGAGAAGGATCCGGACGTTTCCCATTTCGGAAAAATGGCTCTTCCGAGAACGGCCACAATTGGATGTTCCGTCTGTGGGAAAGCACTGATCCCCAGGGCTGTTGTGCCTGAGAATAGGTTTCCAAGGGAAGGTGAAGACCAGCAACAGCTTTCAGGGCTGGCACCTTCCTTGTGGGAGAAGGAGCCGGACGTTCGCCGTTTTGGAAAAATGGCTCTGCGAGAACGGCCACAATGAGATGTTCCGTCTGTGGGAAAGCACTGGTCCCCAGGGCTGTTGTGCCTGTGACTAGGCTGCCAAGGGAAGGTGAAGACCAGCAACAGCTTTCAGGGCTGGCACCTTCCTTGTGGGAGAAGGAGCCGGACGTTTCCCTTTTCGGAAAACGGCTCTGCCGAGAACGGGTATGAAGAGATGTTCCGTCTCTGGGAAAGCACTGATCCCCAGGGCTGTTGTGCCTGTGAATAGGCTGCCCAGGGAAGGTGAAGACCAGCAACAGCTTTCAGGGCTGGCACCTTCCTTGTGGGAGAAGGAGCCGGACGTTCCCCTTTTCGGAAAACGGCTCTGCCGAGAACGGGTACGAAGAGATGTTCCGTCTGTGGGAAAGCACTGATCCCCAGGGCTGTTGTGCCTGTGACTAGGCTGCCCAGGGAAGGTGAAGACCAGCAAGAGCTTTCAGGGCTGGCCCCTTCCTTGTGGGAGAAGGAGCCGGACGTTTCCCATTTCGGAAAAATGGCTCTGCCGAGAACGGGCACGAGGAGATGTTCCGTCTCTGGGAAAGCACTGATCCCCAGGGCTGTTGTGCCTGTGAATAGGTTGCCCAGGGAAGGTGAAGACCAGCAAGAGCTTTCAGGGCTGGCCCCTTCCTTGTGGGAGAAGGAGCCGGACGTTTCCCATTTCGGAAAAATGGCTCTGCCGAGAACGGCCACAATTGGATGTTCCGTCTCTGTGAAAGCACAGATCCCCATGGCTGTTGTGCCTGTGAATAGGTTTCCAAGGGAAGGTGAAGACCAGCAACAGCTTTCAGGGCTGGCACCTTCCTTGTGGGAGAAGGAGCCGGACGTTCGCCGTTTTGGAAAAATGGCTCTGCGAGAACGGCCACAATGAGATGTTCCCTCTCTGGGAAAGCACTGGTCCCCAGGGCTGTTGTGCCTGTGACTAGGCTGCCAAGGGAAGGTGAAGACCAGCAACAGCTTTCAGGGCTGGCACCTTCCTTGTGGGAGAAGGAGCCCGACGTTTCCCTTTTCGGAAAACGGCTCTGCCGAGAACGGGTATGAAGAGATGTTCCGTCTGTGGGAAAGCACTGATCCCCAGGGCTGTTGTGCCTGTGAATAGGTTTCCAAGGGAAGGTGAAGACCAGCAACAGCTTTCAGGGCTGGCCCCTTCCTTGTGGGAGAAGGAGCCGGACGTTTCCCATTTTGGAAAATGGCTCTGCCGAGAACGGCTACGACGAGATGTTCCGTCTCTGGGAAAGCACTGATCCCCAGGGCTGTTGTGCCTGTGAATAGGCTGCCCAGGGAAGGTGAAGACCAGCAACAGCTTTCAGGGCTGGCCCCTTCCTTGTGGGAGAAGGAGCCGGACGTTCCCCTTTTCGGAAAACGGCTCTGCCGAGAACGGGCACGAGGAGATGTTCCGTCTCTGGGAAAGCACTGATCCCCAGGGCTGTTGTGCCTGTGACTAGGCTGCCCAGGGAAGGTGAAGACCAGCAACAGCTTTCAGGGCTGGCACCTTCCTTGTGGGAGAAGGAGCCGGACGTTTCCCATTTTGGAAAATGGCTCTGCCGAGAACGGCTACGACGAGATGTTCCGTCTGTGGGAAAGCACTGATCCCCAGGGCTGTTGTGCCTGTGACTAGGCTGCCCAGGGAAGGTGAAGACCAGCAACAGCTTTCAGGCTGGCCCCTTCCTTGTGGGAGAAGGATCCGGACGTTTCCCATTTCGGAAAAATGGCTCTGCCGAGAACGGCCACAATTGGATGTTCCGTCTCTGGGAAAGCACAGATCCCCAGGGCTGTTGTGCCTGTGAATAGGCTGCCCAGGGAAGGTGAAGACCAGCAACAGCTTACAGGGCTGGCCCCTTCCTTGTGGGAGAAGGAGCCGGACTTTTCCCATTTCGGAAAAATGGCTCTGCCGAGAATGGGCACGAGCAGCTGTTCCGTCTGTGGGAAAGCACTGATCCCCAGGGCTGTTGTGCCTGTGACTAGGCTGCCCAGGGAAGGTGAAGACCAGCAACAGCTTTCAGGCTGGCCCCTTCCTTGTGGGAGAAGGATCCGGACGTTTCCCATTTCGGAAAAATGGCTCTTCCGAGAACGGGCACAATTGGATGTTCCGTCTCTGGGAAAGCACAGATCCCCAGGGCTGTTGTGCCTGTGAATAGGCTGCCCAGGGAAGGTGAAGACCAGCAACAGCTTTCAGGGCTGGCACCTTCCTTGTGGGAGAAGGAGCCGGACGTTTCCCATTTTGGAAAAATGGCTCTGCGAGAACGGACACAATGAGATGTTCCGTCTCTGGGAAAGCACTGGTCCCCAGGGCTGTTGTGCCTGTGACTAGGCTGCCAAGGGAAGGTGAAGACCAGCAACAGCTTTCAGGGCTGGCCCCTTCCTTGTGGGAGAAGGAGCCGGACGTTCCCCTTTTCGGAAAAATGGCTCTGCCGAGAATGGGCACGAGCAGATGTTCCGTCTGTGGGAAAGCACTGATCCCCATGGCTGTTGTGCCTGTGAATAGGTTGCCCAGGGAAGGTGAAGACCAGCAACAGCTTTCAGGGCTGGCCCCTTCCTTGTGGGAGAAGGAGCCGGACGTTTCCCATTTTGGAAAATGGCTCTGCCGAGAACGGCGACGACGAGATGTTCCGTCTCTGGGAAAGCACTGATCCCCAGGGCTGTTGTGCCTGTGACTAGGCTGCCCAGGGAAGGTGAAGACCAGCAACAGCTTTCAGGGCTGGCACCTTCCTTGTGGGAGAAGGAGCCGGACGTTTCCCTTTTCGGAAAAATGGCTCTTCCGAGAACGGCCACAATTGGATGTTCCGTCTCTGGGAAAACACAGATCCCCAGGGCTGTTGTGCCTGTGAATAGGCTGCCCAGGGAAGGTGAAGACCAGCAACAGCTTTCAGGGCTGGCACCTTCCTTGTGGGAGAAGGAGCCGGACGTTTCCCTTTTCGGAAAACGGCTCTGCCGAGAACGGGTATGAAGAGATGTTCCGTCTGTGGGAAAGCACTGATCCCCAGGGCTGTTATGCCTGTGAATAGGTTTCCAAGGGAAGGTGAAGACCAGCAACAGCTTTCAGGGCTGGCCCCTTCCTTGTGGGAGAAGGATCCGGACGTTTCCCATTTTGGAAAATGGCTCTGCCGAGAACGGCTACGACGAGATGTTCCGTCTCTGGGAAAGCACTGGTCCCCAGGGCTGTTGTGCCTGTGACTAGGCTGCCCAGGGAAGGTGAAGACCAGCAACAGCTTTCAGGGCTGGCACCTTCCTTGTGGGAGAAGGAGCCGGACGTTTCCCACTTCGGAAAAATGGCTCTTCCGAGAACGGCCACAATTGGATGTTCCGTCTCTGTGAAAGCACAGATCCCCATGGCTGTTGTGCCTGTGAATAGGTTTCCAAGGGAAGGTGAAGACCAGCAACAGCTTTCAGGGCTGGCACCTTCCTTGTGGGAGAAGGAGCCGGACGTTCGCCGTTTTGGAAAAATGGCTCTGCGAGAACGGCCACAATGAGATGTTCCCTCTGTGGGAAAGCACTGGTCCCCAGGGCTGTTGTGCCTGTGACTAGGCTGCCAAGGGAAGGTGAAGACCAGCAACAGCTTTCAGGGCTGGCCCCTTCCTTGTGGGAGAAGGAGCCGGACGTTTCCCTTTTCGGAAAACGGCTCTGCCGAGAACGGGTATGAAGAGATGTTCCGTCTTTGGGAAAGCACTGATCCCCAGGGCTGTTGTGCCTGTGAATAGGTTTCCAAGGGAAGGTGAAGACCAGCAAGAGCTTTCAGGGCTGGCCCCTTCCTTGTGGGAGAAGGATCCGGACGTTTCCCATTTTGGAAAATGGCTCTGCCGAGAACGGCTACGACGAGATGTTCCGTCTCTGGGAAAGCACTGATCCCCAGGGCTGTTGTGCCTGTGAATAGGCTGCCAAGGGAAGGTGAAGACCAGCAACAGCTTTCAGGGCTGGCCCCTTCCTTGTGGGAGAAGGAGCCGGACGTTCCCCTTTTCGGAAAACGGCTCTGCCGAGAACGGGTACGAAGAGATGTTCCGTCTCTGGGAAAGCACTGATCCCCAGGGCTGTTGTGCCTGTGACTAGGCTGCCCAGGGAAGGTGAAGACCAGCAACAGCTTTCAGGGCTGGCCCCTTCCTTGTGGGAGAAGGAGCCGGACGTTTCCCATTTTGGAAAATGGCTCTGCCGAGAACGGCTACGAGGAGATGTCCCGTCTCTGGGAAAGCACTGATCCCCAGGGCTGTTGTGCCTGTGACTAGGCTGCCCAGGGAAGGTGAAGACCAGCAACAGCTTTCAGGCTGGCCCCTTCCTTGTGGGAGAAGGATCCGGACGTTTCCCATTTCGGAAAAATGGCTCTTCCGAGAACGGCCACAATTGGATGTTCCGTCTCTGTGAAAGCACAGATCCCCAGGGCTGTTGTGCCTGTGACTAGGCTGCCCAGGGAAGGTGAAGACCAGCAACAGCTTTCAGGGCTGGCACCTTCCTTGTGGGAGAAGGAGCCGGACGTTTCCCTTTTCGGAAAACGGCTCTGCCGAGAACGGGTATGAAGAGATGTTCCGTCTCTGGGAAAGCACTGATCCCCAGGGCTGTTGTGGCTGTGAATAGGCTGCCCAGGGAAGGTGAAGACCAGCAACAGCTTTCAGGGCTGGCACCTTCCTTGTGGGAGAAGGAGCCGGACGTTCCCCTTTTCGGAAAACGGCTCTGCCGAGAACGGGTACGAAGAGATGTTCCGTCTGTGGGAAAGCACTGATCCCCAGGGCTGTTGTGCCTGTGACTAGGCTGCCCAGGGAAGGTGAAGACCAGCAAGAGCTTTCAGGGCTGGCACCTTCCTTGTGGGAGAAGGAGCCGGACGTTTCCCATTTCGGAAAAATGGCTCTGCCGAGAACGGGCACGAGGAGATGTTCCGTCTCTGGGAAAGCACTGATCCCCAGGGCTGTTGTGCCTGTGAATAGGTTGCCCAGGGAAGGTGAAGACCAGCAACAGCTTTCAGGGCTGGCCCCTTCCTTGTGGGAGAAGGAGCCGGACGTTTCCCATTTCGGAAAAATGGCTCTGCCGAGAACGGCCACAATTGGATGTTCCGTCTCTGTGAAAGCACAGATCCCCAGGGCTGTTGTGCCTGTGAATAGGTTTCCAAGGGAAGGTGAAGACCAGCAACAGCTTTCAGGGCTGGCACCTTCCTTGTGGGAGAATGAGCCGGACGTTCGCCGTTTTGGAAAAATGGCTCTGCGAGAACGGCCACAATGAGATGTTCCGTCTCTGGGAAAGCACTGGTCCCCAGGGCTGTTGTGCCTGTGACTAGGCTGCCAAGGGAAGGTGAAGACCAGCAACAGCTTTCAGGGCTGGCACCTTCCTTGTGGGAGAAGGAGCCCGACGTTTCCCTTTTCGGAAAACGGCTCTGCCGAGAACGGGTATGAAGAGATGTTCCGTCTGTGGGAAAGCACTGATCCCCAGGGCTGTTGTGCCTGTGAATAGGTTTCCAAGGGAAGGTGAAGACCAGCAACAGCTTTCAGGGCTGGCCCCTTCCTTGTGGGAGAAGGAGCCGGACGTTTCCCATTTTGGAAAATGGCTCTGCCGAGAACGGCTACGACGAGATGTTCCGTCTCTGGGAAAGCACTGATCCCCAGGGCTGTTGTGCCTGTGAATAGGCTGCCCAGGGAAGGTGAAGACCAGCAACAGCTTTCAGGGCTGGCCCCTTCCTTGTGGGAGAAGGAGCCGGACGTTCCCCTTTTCGGAAAACGGCTCTGCCGAGAACGGGCACGAGGAGATGTTCCGTCTCTGGGAAAGCACTGATCCCCAGGGCTGTTGTGCCTGTGACTAGGCTGCCCAGGGAAGGTGAAGACCAGCAACAGCTTTCAGGGCTGGCACCTTCCTTGTGGGAGAAGGATCCGGACGTTTCCCATTTTGGAAAATGGCTCTGCCGAGAACGGCTACGACGAGATGTTCCGTCTGTGGGAAAGCACTGATCCCCAGGGCTGTTGTGCCTGTGACTAGGCTGCCCAGGGAAGGTGAAGACCAGCAACAGCTTTCAGGCTGGCCCCTTCCTTGTGGGAGAAGGATCCGGACGTTTCCCATTTCGGAAAAATGGCTCTGCCGAGAACGGCCACAATTGGATGTTCCGTCTCTGGGAAAGCAGTGATCCCCAGGGCTGTTGTGCCTGTGAATAGGCTGCCCAGGGAAGGTGAAGACCAGCAACAGCTTACAGGGCTGGCCCCTTCCTTGTGGGAGAAGGATCCGGACGTTTCCCATTTCGGAAAAATGGCTCTGCCGAGAATGGGCACGAGCAGCTGTTCCGTCTGTGGGAAAGCACTGATCCCCAGGGCTGTTGTGCCTGTGACTAGGCTGCCCAGGGAAGGTGAAGACCAGCAACAGCTTTCAGGGCTGGCCCCTTCCTTGTGGGAGAAGGAGCCGGACGTTTCCCACTTCGGAAAAATGGCTCTTCCGAGAACGGCCACAATTGGATGTTCCGTCTCTGTGAAAGCACAGATCCCCATGGCTGTTGTGCCTGTGAATAGGTTTCCAAGGGAAGGTGAAGACCAGCAACAGCTTTCAGGGCTGGCACCTTCCTTGTGGGAGAAGGAGCCGGACGTTCGCCGTTTTGGAAAAATGGCTCTGCGAGAACGGCCACAATGAGATGTTCCCTCTCTGGGAAAGCACTGGTCCCCAGGGCTGTTGTGCCTGTGACTAGGCTGCCAAGGGAAGGTGAAGACCAGCAACAGCTTTCATGGCTGGCACCTTCCTTGTGGGAGAAGGAGCCGGACGTTTCCATTTTCGGAAAACGGCTCTGCCGAGAACGGGTATGAAGAGATGTTCCGTCTTTGGGAAAGCACTGATCCCCAGGGCTGTTGTGCCTGTGAATAGGTTTCCAAGGGAAGGTGAAGACCAGCAAGAGCTTTCAGGGCTGGCCCCTTCCTTGTGGGAGAAGGATCCGGACGTTTCCCATTTTGGAAAATGGCTCTGCCGAGAACGGCTACGACGAGATGTTCCGTCTCTGGGAAAGCACTGATCCCCAGGGCTGTTGTGCCTGTGAATAGGCTGCCAAGGGAAGGTGAAGACCAGCAACAGCTTTCAGGGCTGGCCCCTTCCTTGTGGGAGAAGGAGCCGGACGTTCCCCTTTTCGGAAAACGGCTCTGCCGAGAACGGGTACGAAGAGATGTTCCGTCTCTGGGAAAGCACTGATCCCCAGGGCTGTTGTGCCTGTGACTAGGCTGCCCAGGGAAGGTGAAGACCAGCAACAGCTTTCAGGGCTGGCCCCTTCCTTGTGGGAGAAGGAGCCGGACGTTTCCCATTTTGGAAAATGGCTCTGCCGAGAACGGCTACGAGGAGATGTCCCGTCTCTGGGAAAGCACTGATCCCCAGGGCTGTTGTGCCTGTGACTAGGCTGCCCAGGGAAGGTGAAGACCAGCAACAGCTTTCAGGCTGGCCCCTTCCTTGTGGGAGAAGGATCCGGACGTTTCCCATTTCGGAAAAATGGCTCTTCCGAGAACGGCCACAATTGGATGTTCCGTCTCTGTGAAAGCACAGATCCACAGGGCTGTTGTGCCTGTGACTAGGCTGCCCAGGGAAGGTGAAGACCAGTAACAGCTTTCAGGGCTGGCACCTTCCTTGTGGGAGAATGAGCCGGACGTTCGCCGTTTTGGAAAAATGGCTCTGCGAGAACGGCCACAATGAGATGTTCCGTCTCTGGGAAAGCACTGGTCCCCAGGGCTGTTGTGCCTGTGACTAGGCTGCCAAGGGAAGGTGAAGACCAGCAACAGCTTTCAGGGCTGGCACCTTCCTTGTGGGAGAAGGAGCCGGACGTTTCCCTTTTAGGAAAACGGCTCTGCCGAGAACGGGTATGAAGACATGTTCCGTCTGTGGGAAAGCACTGATCCCCAGGGCTGTTGTGCCTGTGAATAGGTTTCCAAGGGAAGGTGAAGACCAGCAACAGCTTTCAGGGCTGGCCCCTTCCTTGTGGGAGAAGGATCCGGACGTTTCCCATTTTGGAAAATGGCTCTGCCGAGAACGGCTACGACGAGATGTTCCGTCTCTGGGAAAGCACTGATCCCCAGGGCTGTTGTGCCTGTGACTAGGCTGCCCAGGGAAGGTGAAGACCAGCAACAGCTTTCAGGGCTGGCCCCTTCCTTGTGGGAGAAGGAGCCGGACGTTCCCCTCTTCGGAAAACGGCTCTGCCGAGAACGGGTACGAAGAGATGTTCCGTCTCTGGGAAAGCACAGATCCCCAGGGCTGTTGTGCCTGTGACTAGGCTGCCAAGGGAAGGTGAAGACCAGCAACAGCTTTCAGGGCTGGCACCTTCCTTGTGGGAGAAGGATCCGGACGTTTCCCATTTCGGAAAAATGGCTCTGCCGAGAATGGGCACGAGCAGATGTTCCGTCTGTGGGAAAGCACTGATCCCCAGGGCTGTTGTGCCTGTGAATAGGTTGCCCAGGGAAGGTGAAGACCAGCAACAGCTTTCAGGGCTGGCCCCTTCCTTGTGGGAGAAGGATCCGGACGTTTCCCATTTTGGAAAATGGCTCTGCCGAGAACGGGTACAATGAGATGTTCCGTCTCTGGGAAAGCACTGATCCCCAGGGCTGTTGTGCCTGTGAATAGGCTGCCAAGGGAAGGTGAAGACCAGCAAGAGCTTTCAGGGCTGGCCCCTTCCTTGTGGGAGAAGGATCCGGACGTTTCCCATTTCGGAAAAATGGCTCTTCCGAGAACGGCCACAATTGGATGTTCCGTCTCTGGGAAAGCACTGATCCCCAGGGCTGTTGTGCCTGAGAATAGGTTTCCAAGGGAAGGTGAAGACCAGTAACAGCTTTCAGGGCTGGCACCTTCCTTGTGGGAGAAGGAGCCGGTCGTTCGCCGTTTTGGAAAAATGGCTCTGCGAGAACGGCCACAATGAGATGTTCCGTCTGTGGGAAAGCACTGGTCCCCAGGGCTGTTGTGCCTGTGACTAGGCTGCCAAGGGAAGGTGAAGACCAGCAACAGCTTTCAGGGCTGGCACCTTCCTTGTGGGAGAAGGAGCCGGACGTTTCCCTTTTCGGAAAACGGCTCTGCCGAGAACGGGTATGAAGAGATGTTCCGTCTCTGGGAAAGCACTGATCCCCAGGGCTGTTGTGCCTGTGAATAGGCTGCCCAGGGAAGGTGAAGACCAGCAACAGCTTTCAGGGCTGGCACCTTCCTTGTGGGAGAAGGAGCCGGACGTTCCCCTTTTCGGAAAACGGCTCTGCCGAGAACGGGTACGAAGAGATGTTCCGTCTGTGGGAAAGCACTGATCCCCAGGGCTGTTGTGCCTGTGACTAGGCTGCCCAGGGAAGGTGAAGACCAGCAACAGCTTTCAGGGCTGGCACCTTCCTTGTGGGAGAAGGAGCCGGACGTTTCCCATTTCGGAAAAATGGCTCTGCCGAGAACGGGCACGAGGAGATGTTCCGTCTCTGGGAAAGCACTGATCCCCAGGGCTGTTGTGCCTGTGAATAGGTTGCCCAGGGAAGGTGAAGACCAGCAAGAGCTTTCAGGGCTGGCCCCTTCCTTGTGGGAGAAGGAGCCGGACGTTTCCCATTTCGGAAAAATGGCTCTGCCGAGAACGGCCACAATTGGATGTTCCGTCTCTGTGAAAGCACAGATCCCCATGGCTGTTGTGCCTGTGAATAGGTTTCCAAGGGAAGGTGAAGACCAGCAACAGCTTTCAGGGCTGGCACCTTCCTTGTGGGAGAATGAGCCGGACGTTCGCCGTTTTGGAAAAATGGCTCTGCGAGAACGGCCACAATGAGATGTTCCGTCTCTGGGAAAGCACTGGTCCCCAGGGCTGTTGTGCCTGTGACTAGGCTGCCAAGGGAAGGTGAAGACCAGCAACAGCTTTCAGGGCTGGCACCTTCCTTGTGGGAGAAGGAGCCGGACGTTTCCCTTTTCGGAAAACGGCTCTGCCGAGAACGGCTACGACGAGGCGTTCCGTCTGTGGGAAAGCACTGATCCCCAGGGCTGTTGTGCCTGTGACTAGGCTGCCCAGGGAAGGTGAAGACCAGCAACAGCTTACAGGGCTGGCCCCTTCCTTGTGGGAGAAGGAGCCGGACGTTTCCCATTTTGGAAAATGGCTCTGCCGAGAACGGCTACGACGAGATGTTCCGTCTCTGGGAAAGCACTGATCCCCAGGGCTGTTGTGCCTGTGAATAGGCTGCCCAGGGAAGGTGAAGACCAGCAACAGCTTTCAGGGCTGGCCCCTTCCTTGTGGGAGAAGGAGCCGGACGTTTCCCATTTCAGAAAAATGGCTCTTCCGAGAACGGCCACAATTGGATGTTCCGTCTCTGTGAAAGCACAGATCCCCAGGGCTGTTGTGCCTGTGACTAGGCTGCCCAGGGAAGGTGAAGACCAGCAACAGCTTTCAGGGCTGGCACCTTCCTTGTGGGAGAAGGAGCCGGACGTTTCCCTTTTGGGAAAAAGGCTCTGTCGAGAACGGGTATGAAGAGATGTTCCGTCTCTGGGAAAGCACTGATCCCCAGGGCTGTTATGCCTGTGAATAGGTTTCCAAGGGAAGGTGAAGACCAGCAACAGCTTTCAGGGCTGGCCCCTTCCTTGTGGGAGAAGGATCCGGACGTTTCCCATTTTGGAAAATGGCTCTGCCGAGAACGGGTACAATGAGATGTTCCGTCTCTGGGAAAGCACAGATCCCCAGGGCTGTTGTGCCTGTGAATAGGCTGCCAAGGGAAGGTGAAGACCAGCAAGAGCTTTCAGGGCTGGCCCCTTCCTTGTGGGAGAAGGATCCGGACGTTTCCCATTTTGGAAAAATGGCTCTGCCAAGAATGGGCATGAGCAGATGTTCCGTCTGTGGGAAAGCACTGATCCCCAGGGCTGTTGTGCCTGTGAATAGGTTGCCCAGGGAAGGTGAAGACCAGCAACAGCTTTCAGGGCTGGCACCTTCCTTGTGGGAGAAGGAGCCGGACGTTTCCCATTTCGGAAAAACTGGCTCTTCTGAGAACGGCCACAATTGGATGTTCCATCTCTGGGAAAGCACAGATCCCCAGGGCTGTTGTGCCTGTGAATAGGCTGCCAAGGGAAGGTGAAGACCAGCAACAGCTTTCAGGGCTGGCACCTTCCTTGTGGGAGAATGAGCCGGACGTTCGCCGTTTAGGAAAAATGGCTCTGCGAGAACGGCCACAATGAGATGTTCCGTCTCTGGGAAAGCACTGGTCCCCAGGGCTGTTGTGCCTGTGACTAGGCTGCCCAGGGAAGGTGAAGACCAGCAACAGCTTTCAGGGCTGGCCCCTTCCTTGTGGGAGAAGGATCCGGACGTTTTCCATTTTGGAAAATGGCTCTGCCGAGAACGGCTACGACGAGATGTTCCGTCTCTGGGAAAGCACTGATCCCCAGGGCTGTTGTGCCTGTGACTAGGCTGCCCAGGGAAGGTGAAGACCAGCAACAGCTTTCAGGGCTGGCACCTTCCTTGTGGGAGAAGGAGCCGGACGTTTCCCATTTCGGAAAAATGGCTCTGCCGAGAATGGGCACGAGCAGATGTTCCGTCTGTGGGAAAGCAGTGATCCCCAGGGCTGTTGTGCCTGTGAATAGGTTGCCCAGGGAAGGTGAAGACCAGCAACAGCTTTCAGGGCTGGCACCTTCCTTGTGGGAGAAGGAGCTGGACGTTTCCCATTTCGGAAAAATGGCTCTGCCGAGAACGGGCACGAGGAGATGTTCCGTCTCTGGGAAAGCACTGATCCCCAGGGCTGTTGTGCCTGTGACTAGGCTGCCCAGGGAAGGTGAAGACCAGCAACAGCTTTCAGGGCTGGCCCCTTCCTTGTGGGAGAAGGAGCCGGACGTTTCCCATTTTGGAAAATGGCTCTGCCGAGAACGGGTACAATGAGATGTTCCGTCTCTGGGAAAGCACAGATCCCCAGGGCTGTTGTGCCTGTGAATAGGCTGCCAAGGGAAGGTGAAGACCAGCAAGAGCTTTCAGGGCTGGCCCCTTCCTTGTGGGAGAAGGATCCGGACGTTTCCCATTTTGGAAAAATGGCTCTGCCAAGAATGGGCATGAGCAGATGTTCCGTCTGTGGGAAAGCACTGATCCCCAGGGCTGTTGTGCCTGTGAATAGGTTGCCCAGGGAAGGTGAAGACCAGCAACAGCTTTCAGGGCTGGCACCTTCCTTGTGGGAGAAGGAGCCGGACGTTTCCCATTTCGGAAAAACTGGCTCTTCTGAGAACGGCCACAATTGGATGTTCCATCTCTGGGAAAGCACAGATCCCCAGGGCTGTTGTGCCTGTGAATAGGCTGCCAAGGGAAGGTGAAGACCAGCAACAGCTTTCAGGGCTGGCACCTTCCTTGTGGGAGAATGAGCCGGACGTTCGCCGTTTAGGAAAAATGGCTCTGCGAGAACGGCCACAATGAGATGTTCCGTCTCTGGGAAAGCACTGGTCCCCAGGGCTGTTGTGCCTGTGACTAGGCTGCCCAGGGAAGGTGAAGACCAGCAACAGCTTTCAGGGCTGGCCCCTTCCTTGTGGGAGAAGGATCCGGACGTTTCCCATTTTGGAAAATGGCTCTGCCGAGAACGGCTACGACGAGATGTTCCGTCTCTGGGAAAGCACTGATCCCCAGGGCTGTTGTGCCTGTGACTAGGCTGCCCAGGGAAGGTGAAGACCAGCAACAGCTTTCAGGGCTGGCACCTTCCTTGTGGGAGAAGGAGCCGGACGTTTCCCATTTCGGAAAAATGGCTCTGCCGAGAATGGGCACGAGCAGATGTTCCGTCTGTGGGAAAGCAGTGATCCCCAGGGCTGTTGTGCCTGTGAATAGGTTGCCCAGGGAAGGTGAAGACCAGCAACAGCTTTCAGGGCTGGCACCTTCCTTGTGGGAGAAGGAGCTGGACGTTTCCCATTTCGGAAAAATGGCTCTGCCGAGAACGGGCACGAGGAGATGTTCCGTCTCTGGGAAAGCACTGATCCCCAGGGCTGTTGTGCCTGTGACTAGGCTGCCCAGGGAAGGTGAAGACCAGCAACAGCTTTCAGGGCTGGCCCCTTCCTTGTGGGAGAAGGAGCCGGACGTTTCCCATTTTGGAAAATGGCTCTGCTGAGAACGGCTACGACGAGATGTTCCGTCTCTGGGAAAGCACTGATCCCCAGGGCTGTTGTGCCTGTGACTAGGCTGCCCAGGGAAGGTGAAGACCAGCAACAGCTTTCAGGGCTGGCCCCTTCCTTGTGGGAGAAGGAGCCGGACGTTTACCATTTCGAAAAAATGGCTCTTCCGAGAACGGCCACGACGAGATGTTCCGTCTCTGGGAAAGCACTGATCCCCAGGGCTGTTGTGCCTGTGACTAGGCTGCCCTGGGAAGGTGAAGACCAGCAACAGCTTTCAGGGCTGGCCCCTTCCTTGTGGGAGAATGAGCCGGACGTTTCCCATTTCGGAAAAATGGCTCTTCCGAGAACGGCCACAATTGGATGTTCCGTCTCTGGGAAAGCAGTGATCCCCAGGGCTGTTGTGCCTGTGACTAGGCTGCCCAGGGAAGGTGAAGACCAGCAACAGCTTTCAGGGCTGGCACCTTCCTTGTGGGAGAAGGAGCCGGACGTTTCCCTTTTCGGAAAACGGCTCTGCCGAGAACGGGTATGAAGAGATGTTCCGTCTCTGGGAAAGCACTGATCCCCAGGGCTGTTGTACCTGTGAATAGGTTTCCAAGGGAAGGTGAAGACCAGCAACAGCTTTCAGGGCTGGCCCCTTCCTTGTGGGAGAAGGATCCGGACGTTTCCCATTTTGGAAAATGGCTCTGCCGAGAACGGGTACAATGAGATGTTCCGTCTCTGGGAAAGCACTGATCCCCAGGGCTGTTGTGCCTGTGACTAGGCTGCCCAGGGAAGGTGAAGACCAGCAAGAGCTTTCAGGGCTGGCCCCTTCCTTGTGGGAGAAGGAGCCGGACGTTTCCCATTTCGGAAAAATGGCTCTGCCGAGAATGGGCACGAGCAGATGTTCCGTCTCTGGGAAAGCACTGATCCCCAGGGCTGTTGTGCCTGTGACTAGGCTGCCCAGGGAAGGTGAAGACCAGCAACAGCTTTCAGGGCTGGCACCTTCCTTGTGGGAGAAGGAGCTGGACGTTTCCCTTTTCGGAAAAAAGGCTCTGCAGAGAACGGGTATGAAGAGATGTTCCGTCTCTGGGAAAGCACTGATTCCCAGGGCTGTTGTGCCTGTGACTAGGCTGCCCAGGGAAGGTGAAGACCAGCAACAGCTTTCAGGGCTGGCCCCGTCCTTGTGGGAGAAGGATCCGGATGTTTCCCATTTCGGAAAAATGGCTCTTCCGAGAACGGCCACAATTGGATGTTCCGTCTCTGTGAAAGCACAGATCCCCATGGCTGTTGTGCCTGTGAATAGGTTTCCAAGGGAAGGTGAAGACCAGCAACAGCTTACAGGACTGGCCCCTTGCTTGTGGGAGAAGGAGCCGGACGTTTCCCATTTTGGAAAATGGCTCTGCCGAGAACGGCTACGACGAGATGTTCCGTCACTGGGAAAGCACTGATCCCCAGGGCTGTTGTGCCTGTGACTAGGCTGCCCAGGGAAGGTGAAGACCAGCAACAGCTTACAGGGCTGGCACCTTCCTTGTGGGAGAAGGAGCCGGACGTTCCCCTTTTCGGAAAACGGCTCTGCCGAGAACGGGTACGAAGAGATGTTCCGTCTGTTGGAAAGCAGTGATTCCCAGGGCTGTTGTGCCTGTGAATAGGTTGCCCAGGGAAGGTGAAGACCAGCAACAGCTTTCAGGGCTGGCACCTTCCTTGTGGGAGAAGGATCCGGACGTTTCCCATTTCGGAAAAATGGCTCTGCCGAGAACGGGCACAATTGGATGTTCCATCTCTGTGAAAGCACAGATCCCCAGGGCTGTTGTGCCTGTGACTAGGCTGCCCAGGGAAGGTGAAGACCAGCAACAGCTTTCAGGGCTGGCACCTTCCTTGTGGGAGAAGGAGCCGGACGTTCTCCGTTTAGGAAAAATGGCTCTGCGAGAACGGCCACAATGAGATGTTCCGTCTCTGGGAAAGCACTGATCCCCAGGGCTGTTGTGCCTGTGACTAGGCTGCCCAGGGAAGGTGAAGACCAGCAACAGCTTTCAGGGCTGGCACCTTCCTTGTGGGAGAAGGAGCCGGACGTTTCCCTTTTCGGAAAAAAGGCTCTGCCGAGAACGGGTATGAAGAGATGTTCCGTCTCTGGGAAAGCACTGATCCCCAGGGCTGTTGTGCCTGTGAATAGGTTTCCAAGGGAAGGTGAAGACCAGCAACAGCTTTCAGGGCTGGCACCTTCCTTGTGGGAGAAGGATCCAGACGTTTCCCATTTTGGAAAATGGCTCTGCCGAGAACGGCTACGACGAGATGTTCCGTCTCTGGGAAAGCACTGATCCCCAGGGCTGTTGTGCCTGTGAATAGGCTGCCCAGGGAAGGTGAAGACCAGCAACAGCTTTCAGGGCTGGCCCCTTCCTTGTGGGAGAAGGATCCGGACGATTCCCATTTTGGAAAATGGCTCTGCCGAGAACGGGTACAATGAGATGTTCCATCTCTGGGAAAGCACTGATCCCCAGGGCTGTTGTGCCTGTGACTAGGCTGCCAAGGAAAGGTGAAGACCAGCAACAGCTTTCAGGGCTGGCCCCTTCCTTGTGGGAGAACAATCCGGACGTTTCCC
This sequence comes from Gypaetus barbatus, assembly GCA_028022735.1. NCBI lineage: Eukaryota > Metazoa > Chordata > Aves > Accipitriformes > Accipitridae > Gypaetus > Gypaetus barbatus. The sequence goes on along the minus strand of CM051540.1, from coordinate 24,383,791 downwards.
ATTTCGGAAAAATGGCTCTTCCGAGAACGGCCACAATTGGATGTTCCGTCTCTGTGAAAGCACAGATCCCCAGGGCTGTTGTGCCTGTGAATAGGTTTCCAAGGGAAGGTGAAGACCAGCAACAGCTTTCAGGGCTGGCACCTTCCTTGGGGGAGAAGGAGCCGGATGTTTCCCTTTTCGGAAAACGGCTCTGCCGAGAACGGGTATGAAGAGATGTTCCGTCTCTGGGAAAGCACTGATCCCCAGGGCTGTTGTGCCTGTGAATAGGTTTCCAAGGGAAGGTGAAGACCAGCAACAGCTTTCAGGGCTGGCCCCTTCCTTGTGGGAGAAGGATCCGGACGTTTCCCATTTTGGAAAATGGCTCTGCCGAGAACGGGTATGAAGAGATGTTCCGTCTCTGGGAAAGCACAGATCCCCAGGGCTGTTGTGCCTGTGACTAGGCTGCCCAGGGAAGGTGAAGACCAGCAACAGCTTTCAGGGCTGGCCCCTTCCTTGTGGGAGAAGGATCCGGACGTTCCCCTTTTCGGAAAACGGCTCTGCCGAGAACGGCCACAATTGGATGTTCCATCTCTGTGAAAGCACAGATCCCCAGGGCTGTTGTGCCTGTGACTAGGCTGCCCAGGGAAGGTGAAGACCAGCAACAGCTTTCAGGGCTGGCACCTTCCTTGTGGGAGAAGTAGCCGGACGTTCGCAGTTTTGGAAAAATGGCTCTGCGAGAACGGCCACAATGAGATGTTCCGTCTGTGGGAAAGCACTGGTCCCCAGGGCTGTTGTGCCTGTGACTAGGCTGCCAAGGGAAGGTGAAGACCAGCAACAGCTTTCAGGGCTGGCACCTTCCTTGTGGGAGAAGGAGCCGGACGTTTCCCATTTTGGAAAATGGCTCTGCCGAGAACGGCTACGACGAGATGTTCCGTCTCTGGGAAAGCACTGATCCCCAGGGCTGTTGTGCCTGTGAATAGGTTTCCAAGGGAAGGTGAAGACCAGCAACAGCTTTCAGGGCTGGCCCCTTCCTTGTGGGAGAAGGATCCGGACGTTCCCCTTTTCGGAAAACGGCTCTGCCGAGAACGGCTACGATGAGATGTTCCGTCTCTGGGAAAGCACAGATCCCCAGGGCTGTTGTGCCTGTGACTAGGCTGCCCAGGGAAGGTGAAGACCAGCAACAGCTTTCAGGGCTGGCCCCTTCCTTGTGGGAGAAGGAGCCGGACGTTTCCCTTTTCGGAAAAATGGCTCTGCCGAGAATGGGCACGAGCAGATGTTCCGTCTGTGGGAAAGCAGTGATCCCCAGGGCTGTTGTGCCTGTGAATAGGTTGCCCAGGGAAGGTGAAGACCAGCAACAGCTTTCAGGGCTGGCACCTTCCTTGTGGGAGAAGGAGCTGGACGTTTCCCATTTCGGAAAAATGGCTCTGCCGAGAACGGGCACGAGGACATGTTCCGTCTCTGGGAAAGCACTGATCCCCAGGGCTGTTGTGCCTGTGAATAGGTTGCCCAGGGAAGGTGAAGACCAGCAACAGCTTTCAGGGCTGGCCCCTTCCTTGTGGGAGAAGGATCCGGACATTTCCCATTTTGGAAAATGGCTCTGCCGAGAACGGGTATGAAGAGATGTTCCGTCTCTGGGAAAGCACTGATCCCCAGGGCTGTTGTGCCTGTGACTAGGCTGCCCAGGGAAGGTGAAGACCAGCAACAGCTTTCAGGGCTGGCCCCTTCCTTGTGGGAGAAGGAGCCGGACGTTTCCCATGTCGGAAAAATGGCTCTTCCGAGAACGGCCACAATTGGATGTTCCATCTCTGGGAAAGCACTGATCCCCAGGGCTGTTGTGCCTGTGACTAGGCTGCCCAGGGAAGGTGAAGACCAGCAACAGCTTACAGGACTGGCCCCTTCCTTGTGGGAGAAGGAGCCGGACGTTCCCCTTTTCGGAAAACGGCTCTGCCGAGAATGGGCACGAGCAGATGTTCCGTCTGTGGGAAAGCACTGATCCCCAGGGCTGTTGTGCCTGTGACTAGGCTGCCCAGGGAAGGTGAAGACCAGCAACAGCTTTCAGGGCTGGCCCCTTCCTTGTGGGAGAATGAGCCGGACGTTTCCCTTTTCGGAAAACGGCTCTGCCGAGAACGGGTATGAAGAGATGTTCCGTCTCTGGGAAAGCACTGATCCCCAGGGCTGTTGTGCCTGTGACTAGGCTGCCCAGGGAAGGTGAAGACCAGCAACAGCTTTCAGGGCTGGCACCTTCCTTGTGGGAGAAGGAGCCGGACGTTTCCCATTTCGGAAAAATGGCTCTGCGAAAACAGGCACGAGGAGATGTTCCGTCTCTGGGAAAGCACTGATCCCCAAGGCTGTTGTGCCACTGAGTAGGTTTCCAAGGGAAGGTGAAGACCAGCAACAGCTTTCAGGGCTGGCCCCTTGCTTGTGGGAGAAGGAGCCGGACGTTTCCCATTTTGGAAAATGGCTCTGCCGAGAACGGCTACGACGAGATGTTCCGTCTCTGGGAAAGCACTGATCCCCAGGGCTGTTGTGCCTGTGAATAGGCTGCCAAGGGAAGGTGAAGACCAGCAACAGCTTTCAGGGCTGGCCCCTTCCTTGTGGGAGAAGGAGCCGGACGTTCCCCTTTTCGGAAAACGGCTCTGCCGAGAACGGGTACGAAGAGATGTTCCGTCTCTGGGAAAGCACTGATTCCCAGGGCTGTTGTGCCTGTGAATAGGCTGCCCAGGGAAGGTGAAGACCAGCAAGAGCTTTCAGGGCTGGCCCCGTCCTTGTGGGAGAAGGATCCGGATGTTTCCCATTTCGGAAAAATGGCTCTTCCGAGAACGGCCACAATTGGATGTTCCGTCTCTGTGAAAGCACAGATCCCCATGGCTGTTGTGCCTGTGAATAGGTTTCCAAGGGAAGCTGAAGACCAGCAACAGCTTTCAGGGCTGGCACCTTCCTTGTGGGAGAAGGAGCCGGACGTTTCCCATTTTGGAAAATGGCTCTGCCGAGAACGGCTACGACGAGATGTTCCGTCACTGGGAAAGCACTGATCCCCAGGGCTGTTGTGCCTGTGACTAGGCTGCCCAGGGAAGGTGAAGACCAGCAACAGCTTTCAGGGCTGGCCCCTTCCTTGTGGGAGAAGGAGCCGGACGTTCCCCTTTTCGGAAAACGGCTCTGCCGAGAACGGGTACGAAGAGATGTTCCGTCTGTGGGAAAGCAGTGATTCCCAGGGCTGTTGTGCCTGTGAATAGGTTGCCCAGGGAAGGTGAAGACCAGCAACAGCTTTCAGGGCTGGCACCTTCCTTGTGGGAGAAGGATCCGGACGTTTCCCATTTCGGAAAAATGGCTCTGCCGAGAACGGGCACAATTGGATGTTCCATCTCTGTGAAAGCACAGATCCCCAGGGCTGTTGTGCCTGTGACTAGGCTGCCCAGGGAAGGTGAAGACCAGCAACAGCTTTCAGGGCTGGCACCTTCCTTGTGGGAGAAGGAGCCGGACGTTCTCCGTTTAGGAAAAATGCCTCTGCGAGAACGGCCACAATGAGATGTTCCGTCTCTGGGAAAGCACTGATCCCCAGGGCTGTTGTGCCTGTGACTAGGCTGCCCAGGGAAGGTGAAGACCAGCAACAGCTTTCAGGGCTGGCACCTTCCTTGTGGGAGAAGGAGCCGGACGTTTCCCTTTTCGGAAAAAAGGCTCTGCCGAGAACGGGTATGAAGAGATGTTCCGTCTCTGGGAAAGCACTGATCCCCAGGGCTGTTGTGCCTGTGAATAGGTTTCCAAGGGAAGGTGAAGACCAGCAACAGCTTTCAGGGCTGGCACCTTCCTTGTGGGAGAAGGATCCAGACGTTTCCCATTTTGGAAAATGGCTCTGCCGAGAACGGCTACGACGAGATGTTCCGTCTCTGGGAAAGCACTGATCCCCAGGGCTGTTGTGCCTGTGAATAGGCTGCCCAGGGAAGGTGAAGACCAGCAACAGCTTTCAGGGCTGGCACCTTCCTTGGGGGAGAAGGAGCCGGATGTTTCCCTTTTCGGAAAACGGCTCTGCCGAGAACGGGTATGAAGAGATGTTCCGTCTCTGGGAAAGCACTGATCCCCAGGGCTGTTGTGCCTGTGAATAGGTTTCCAAGGGAAGGTGAAGACCAGCAACAGCTTTCAGGGCTGGCCCCTTCCTTGTGGGAGAAGGATCCGGACGTTTCCCATTTTGGAAAATGGCTCTGCCGAGAACGGGTATGAAGAGATGTTCCGTCTCTGGGAAAGCACTGATCCCCAGGGCTGTTGTGCCTGTGACTAGGCTGCCCAGGGAAGGTGAAGACCAGCAACAGCTTTCAGGGCTGGCCCCTTCCTTGTGGGAGAAGGATCCGGACGTTTCCCCTTTTCGGAAAACGGCTCTGCCGAGAACGGCCACAATTGGATGTTCCATCTCTGTGAAAGCACAGATCCCCAGGGCTGTTGTGCCTGTGACTAGGCTGCCCAGGGAAGGTGAAGACCAGCAACAGCTTTCAGGGCTGGCACCTTCCTTGTGGGAGAAGTAGCCGGACGTTCGCAGTTTTGGAAAAATGGCTCTGCGAGAACGGCCACAATGAGATGTTCCGTCTCTGGGAAAGCACTGGTCCCCAGGGCTGTTGTGCCTGTGACTAGGCTGCCAAGGGAAGGTGAAGACCAGCAACAGCTTTCAGGGCTGGCACCTTCCTTGTGGGAGAAGGAGCCGGACGTTTCCCATTTTGGAAAATGGCTCTGCCGAGAACGGCTACGACGAGATGTTCCGTCTCTGGGAAAGCACTGATCCCCAGGGCTGTTGTGCCTGTGAATAGGTTTCCAAGGGAAGGTGAAGACCAGCAACAGCTTTCAGGGCTGGCCCCTTGCTTGTGGGAGAAGGAGCCGGACGTTTCCCATTTTGGAAAATGGCTCTGCCGAGAACGGGTATGAAGAGATGTTCCGTCTCTGGGAAAGCACTGATCCCCAGGGCTGTTGTGCCTGTGAATAGGCTGCCAAGGGAAGGTGAAGACCAGCAACAGCTTTCAGGGCTGGCCCCTTCCTTGTGGGAGAAGGAGCCGGACGTTCCCCTTTTCGGAAAACGGCTCTGCCGAGAACGGGTACGAAGAGATGTTCCGTCTCTGGGAAAGCACTGATTCCCCAGGGCTGTTGTGCCTGTGAATAGGGTGCCAAGGGAAGGTGAAGACCAGCAAGAGCTTTCAGGGCTGGCCCCGTCCTTGTGGGAGAAGGATCCGGATGTTTCCCATTTCGGAAAAATGGCTCTTCCGAGAACGGCCACAATTGGATGTTCCGTCTCTGTGAAAGCACAGATCCCCATGGCTGTTGTGCCTGTGAATAGGTTTCCAAGGGAAGGTGAAGACCAGCAATAGCTTACAGGACTGGCCCCTTGCTTGTGGGAGAAGGAGCCGGACGTTTCCCATTTTGGAAAATGGCTCTGCCGAGAACGGCTACGACGAGATGTTCCGTCACTGGGAAAGCACTGATCCCCAGGGCTGTTGTGCCTGTGACTAGGCTGCCCAGGGAAGGTGAAGACCAGCAACAGCTTTCAGGGCTGGCCCCTTCCTTGTGGGAGAAGGAGCCGGACGTTCCCCTTTTCGGAAAACGGCTCTGCCGAGAACGGGTACGAAGAGATGTTCCGTCTGTGGGAAAGCAGTGATTCCCAGGGCTGTTGTGCCTGTGAATAGGGTGCCAAGGGAAGGTGAAGACCAGCAAGAGCTTTCAGGGCTGGCCCCGTCCTTGTGGGAGAAGGATCCGGATGTTTCCCATTTCGGAAAAATGGCTCTTCCGAGAACGGCCACAATTGGATGTTCCGTCTCTGTGAAAGCACAGATCCCCATGGCTGTTGTGCCTGTGAATAGGTTTCCAAGGGAAGGTGAAGACCAGCAACAGCTTACAGGACTGGCCCCTTGCTTGTGGGAGAAGGATCCGGACGTTTCCCATTTCGGAAAAATGGCTCTGCCGAGAACGGGCACAATTGGATGTTCCATCTCTGTGAAAGCACAGATCCCCAGGGCTGTTGTGCCTGTGACTAGGCTGCCCAGGGAAGGTGAAGACCAGCAACAGCTTTCAGGGCTGGCACCTTCCTTGTGGGAGAAGGAGCCGGACGTTCTCCGTTTAGGAAAAATGCCTCTGCGAGAACGGCCACAATGAGATGTTCCGTCTCTGGGAAAGCACTGATCCCCAGGGCTGTTGTGCCTGTGACTAGGCTGCCCAGGGAAGGTGAAGACCAGCAACAGCTTTCAGGGCTGGCACCTTCCTTGTGGGAGAAGGAGCCGGACGTTTCCCTTTTCGGAAAAAAGGCTCTGCCGAGAACGGGTATGAAGAGATGTTCCGTCTCTGGGAAAGCACTGATCCCCAGGGCTGTTGTGCCTGTGAATAGGTTTCCAAGGGAAGGTGAAGACCAGCAACAGCTTTCAGGGCTGGCACCTTCCTTGTGGGAGAAGGATCCAGACGTTTCCCATTTTGGAAAATGGCTCTGCCGAGAACGGCTACGACGAGATGTTCCGTCTCTGGGAAAGCACTGATCCCCAGGGCTGTTGTGCCTGTGACTAGGCTGCCCAGGGAAGGTGAAGACCAGCAACAGCTTTCAGGGCTGGCCCCTTCCTTGTGGGAGAAGGATCCGGACGTTCCCCTTTTCGGAAAATGGCTCTGCCGAGAACGGCCACAATTGGATGTTCCATCTCTGTGAAAGCACAGATCCCCAGGGCTGTTGTGCCTGTGACTAGGCTGCCCAGGGAAGGTGAAGACCAGCAACAGCTTTCAGGGCTGGCACCTTCCTTGTGGGAGAAGTAGCCGGACGTTCGCCGTTTAGGAAAAATGGCTCTGCGAGAACGGCCACAATGAGATGTTCCGTCTGTGGGAAAGCACTGATCCCCAGGGCTGTTGTGCCTGTGACTAGGCTGCCCAGGGAAGGTGAAGACCAGCAACAGCTTTCAGGGCTGGCCCCTTCCTTGTGGGAGAAGGATCCGGACGATTCCCATTTTGGAAAATGGCTCTGCCGAGAACGGGTACAATGAGATGTTCCGTCTCTGGGAAAGCACGGATCCCCAGGGCTGTTGTGCCTGTGAATAGGTTGCCCAGGGAAGGTGAAGACCAGCAACAGCTTTCAGGGCTGGCCCCTTCCTTATGGGAGAAGGAGCCGGACGTTTCCCATTTCGGAAAAATGGCTCTGCCGAGAATGGGCACGAGCAGATGTTCCGTCTGTGGGAAAGCACTGATCCCCAGGGCTGTTGTGCCTGTGAATAGGTTGCCCAGGGAAGGTGAAGACCAGCAACAGCTTTCAGGGCTGGCACCTTCCTTGTGGGAGAGGGAGCTGGACGTTTCCCATTTCGGAAAAATGGCTCTGCCGAGAACGGGCACGAGGAGATGTTCCGTCTGTGGGAAAGCACTGATCCCCAGGGCTGTTGTGCCTGTGAATAGGCTGCCCAGGGAAGGTGAAGACCAGCAACAGCTTTCAGGGCTGGCACCTTCCTTGTGGGAGAAGTATCCGGACATTTCCCATTTTGGAAAATGGCTCTGCCGAGAACGGGTATGAAGAGATGTTCCGTCTCTGGGAAAGCACTGATCCCCTGGGCTGTTGTGCCTGTGACTAGGCTGCCCAGGGAAGGTGAAGACCAGCAACAGCTTTCAGGGCTGGCCCCTTGCTTGTGGGAGAAGGAGCCGGACGTTTCCCATTTCGGAAAAATGGCTCTTCCGAGAACGGCCACAATTGGATGTTCCATCTCTGGGAAAGCACAGATCCCCAGGGCTGTTGTGCCTGTGACTAGGCTGCCCAGGGAAGGTGAAGACCAGCAACAGCTTTCAGGGCTGGCACCTTCCTTGTGGGAGAATGAGCCGGACGTTCGCAGTTTTGGAAAAATGGCTCTGCGAGAACGGCCACAATGAGATGTTCCGTCTGTGGGAAAGCACTGGTCCCCAGGGCTGTTGTGCCTGTGACTAGGCTGCCAAGGGAAGGTGAAGACCAGCAACAGCTTTCAGGGCTGGCACCTTCCTTGTGGGAGAAGGAGCCGGACGTTTCCCATTTTGGAAAATGGCTCTGCCGAGAACGGCTACGACGAGATGTTCCGTCTCTGGGAAAGCACTGATCCCCAGGGCTGTTGTGCCTGTGAATAGGTTTCCAAGGGAAGCTGAAGACCAGCCACAGCTTTCAGGGCTGGCCCCTTCCTTGTGGGAGAAGGATCCGGACGTTTCCCATTTTGGAAAATGGCTCTGCCGAGAACGGCTACGACGAGATGTTCCGTCTCTGGGAAAGCACTGATCCCCAGGGCTGTTGTGCCTGTGACTAGGCTGCCCAGGGAAGGTGAAGACCAGCAACAGCTTTCAGGGCTGGCCCCTTCCTTGTGGGAGAAGGAGCCGGACGTTTCCCTTTTCGGAAAAATGGCTCTGCCGAGAATGGGCACGAGCAGATGTTCCGTCTGTGGGAAAGCAGTGATCCCCAGGGCTGTTGTGCCTGTGAATAAGTTGCCCAGGGAAGGTGAAGACCAGCAACAGCTTTCAGGGCTGGCCCCTTCCTTGTGGGAGAAGGAGCCGGATGTTTCCCTTTTCGGAAAACGGCTCTGCCGAGAACGGGTATGAAGAGATGTTCCGTCTCTGGGAAAGCACTGATCCCCAGGGCTGTTGTGCCTGTGAATAGGTTTCCAAGGGAAGGTGAAGACCAGCAACAGCTTTCAGGGCTGGCCCCTTCCTTGTGGGAGAAGGATCCGGACGTTTCCCATTTTGGAAAATGGCTCTGCCGAGAACGGGTATGAAGAGATGTTCCGTCTCTGGGAAAGCACTGATCCCCAGGGCTGTTGTGCCTGTGACTAGGCTGCCCAGGGAAGGTGAAGACCAGCAACAGCTTTCAGGGCTGGCCCCTTCCTTGTGGGAGAAGGATCCGGACGTTCCCCTTTTCGGAAAACGGCTCTGCCGAGAACGGCCACAATTGGATGTTCCATCTCTGTGAAAGCACAGATCCCCAGGGCTGTTGTGCCTGTGACTAGGCTGCCCAGGGAAGGTGAAGACCAGCAACAGCTTTCAGGGCTGGCACCTTCCTTGTGGGAGAAGTAGCCGGACGTTCGCCGTTTAGGAAAAATGGCTCTGCGAGAACGGCCACAATGAGATGTTCCGTCTGTGGGAAAGCACTGATCCCCAGGGCTGTTGTGCCTGTGACTAGGCTGCCCAGGGAAGGTGAAGACCAGCAACAGCTTTCAGGGCTGGCCCCTTCCTTGTGGGAGAAGGATCCGGACGATTCCCATTTTGGAAAATGGCTCTGCCGAGAACGGCTACGACGAGATGTTCCGTCTCTGGGAAAGCACGGATCCCCAGGGCTGTTGTGCCTGTGAATAGGTTGCCCAGGGAAGGTGAAGACCAGCAACAGCTTTCAGGGCTGGCCCCTTCCTTATGGGAGAAGGAGCCGGACGTTTCCCATTTCGGAAAAATGGCTCTGCCGAGAATGGGCACGAGCAGATGTTCCGTCTCTGGGAAAGCACTGATCCCCAGGGCTGTTGTGCCTGTGAATAGGTTGCCCAGGGAAGGTGAAGACCAGCAACAGCTTTCAGGGCTGGCACCTTCCTTGTGGGAGAGGGAGCTGGACGTTTCCCATTTCGGAAAAATGGCTCTGCCGAGAACGGGCACGAGGAGATGTTCCGTCTGTGGGAAAGCACTGATCCCCAGGGCTGTTGTGCCTGTGAATAGGCTGCCCAGGGAAGGTGAAGACCAGCAACAGCTTTCAGGGCTGGCACCTTCCTTGTGGGAGAAGGATCCGGACATTTCCCATTTTGGAAAATGGCTCTGCCGAGAACGGGTATGAAGAGATGTTCCGTCTCTGGGAAAGCACAGATCCCCAGGGCTGTTGTGCCTGTGACTAGGCTGCCCAGGGAAGGTGAAGACCAGCAACAGCTTTCAGGGCTGGCCCCTTCCTTGTGGGAGAACAATCCGGACGTTTCCCATTTTGGAAAAATGGCTCTTCCGAGAACGGCCACAATTGGATGTTCCGTCTCTGTGAAAGCACAGATCCCCAGGGCTGTTGTGCCTGTGAATAGGTTTCCAAGGGAAGGTGAAGACCAGCAACAGCTTTCAAGGCTGGCCCCTTCCTTGTGGGAGAAGGAGCCGGACGTTCGCAGTTTTGGAAAAATGGCTCTGCGAGAACGGCCACAATGAGATGTTCCGTCTCTGGGAAAGCACTGGTCCCCAGGGCTGTTGTGCCTGTGACTAGGCTGCCAAGGGAAGGTGAAGACCAGCAACAGCTTTCAGGGCTGGCACCTTCCTTGTGGGAGAAGGAGCCGGACGTTTCCCATTTTGGAAAATGGCTCTGCCGAGAACGGCTACGACGAGATGTTCCGTCTCTGGGAAAGCACTGATCCCCAGGGCTGTTGTGCCTGTGAATAGGTTTCCAAGGGAAGCTGAAGACCAGCCACAGCTTTCAGGGCTGGCCCCTTCCTTGTGGGAGAAGGATCCGGACGTTTCCCATTTTGGAAAATGGCTCTGCCGAGAACGGCTACGACGAGATGTTCCGTCTCTGGGAAAGCACTGATCCCCAGGGCTGTTGTGCCTGTGACTAGGCTGCCCAGGGAAGGTGAAGACCAGCAACAGCTTTCAGGGCTGGCCCCTTCCTTGTGGGAGAAGGAGCCGGACGTTTCCCTTTTCGGAAAAATGGCTCTGCCGAGAATGGGCACGAGCAGATGTTCCGTCTGTGGGAAAGCACTGATCCCCAGGGCTGTTGTGCCTGTGAATAAGTTGCCCAGGGAAGGTGAAGACCAGCAACAGCTTTCAGGGCTGGCACCTTCCTTGTGGGAGAAGGATCCGGATGTTTCCCATTTCGGAAAAATGGCTCTGCCGAGAACGGGCACGAGGACATGTTCCGTCTCTGGGAAAGCACTGATCCCCAGGGCTGTTGTGCCTGTGAATAGGTTGCCCAGGGAAGGTGAAGACCAGCAACAGCTTTCAGGGCTGGCCCCTTCCTTGTGGGAGAAGGATCCGGACATTTCCCATTTTGGAAAAAGGCTCTGACGAGAACGGGTATGAAGAGATGTTCCGTCTCTGGGAAAGCACTGATCCCCAGGGCTGTTGTGCCTGTGAATAGGCTGCCCAGGGAAGGTGAAGACCAGCAAGAGCTTTCAGGGCTGGCCCCTTCCTTGTGGGAGAAGGAGCCGGACGTTTCCCATTTCGGAAAAATGGCTCTTCCGAGAACGGCCACAATTGGATGTTCCATCTCTGGGAAAGCACTGATCCCCAGGGCTGTTGTGCCTGTGACTAGGCTGCCCAGGGAAGGTGAAGACCAGCAACAGCTTTCAGGGCTGGCACCTTCCTTGTGGGAGAATGAGCCGGACGTTCGCCGTTTAGGAAAAATGTCTCTGCGAGAACGTCCACAATGAGATGTTCCGTCTCTGGGAAAGCACTGGTCCCCAGGGCTGTTGTGCCTGTGACTAGGCTGCCCAGGGAAGGTGAAGACCAGCAACAGCTTTCAGGGCTGGCCCCTTCCTTGTGGGAGAAGGATCCGGACGTTCCCCTTTTCGGAAAACGGCTCTGCTGAGAACGGCCACAATTGGATGTTCCATCTCTGTGAAAGCACAGATCCCCAGGGCTGTTGTGCCTGTGACTAGGCTGCCCAGGGAAGGTGAAGACCAGCAACAGCTTTCAGGGCTGGCACCTTCCTTGTGGGAGAAGTAGCCGGACGTTCGCCGTTTAGGAAAAATGGCTCTGCGAGAACGGCCACAATGAGATGTTCCGTCTGTGGGAAAGCACTGATCCCCAGGGCTGTTGTGCCTGTGACTAGGCTGCCCAGGGAAGGTGAAGACCAGCAACAGCTTTCAGGGCTGGCCCCTTCCTTGTGGGAGAAGTATCCGGACGATTCCCATTTTGGAAAATGGCTCTGCCGAGAACGGGTACAATGAGATGTTCCGTCTCTGGGAAAGCACGGATCCCCAGGGCTGTTGTGCCTGTGAATAGGTTGCCCAGGGAAGGTGAAGACCAGCAACAGCTTTCAGGGCTGGCCCCTTCCTTATGGGAGAAGGAGCCGGACGTTTCCCATTTCGGAAAAATGGCTCTGCCGAGAATGGGCACGAGCAGATGTTCCGTCTGTGGGAAAGCACTGATCCCCAGGGCTGTTGTGCCTGTGAATAGGTTTCCAAGGGAAGGTGAAGACCAGCAACAGCTTTCAGGGCTGGCACCTTCCTTGTGGGAGAGGGAGCTGGACGTTTCCCATTTCGGAAAAATGGCTCTGCCGAGAACGGGCACGAGGAGATGTTCCGTCTGTGGGAAAGCACTGATCCCCAGGGCTGTTGTGCCTGTGAATAGGCTGCCCAGGGAAGGTGAAGACCAGCAACAGCTTTCAGGGCTGGCCCCTTCCTTGTGGGAGAAGGATCCGGACATTTCCCATTTTGGAAAATGGCTCTGCCGAGAACGGGTATGAAGAGATGTTCCGTCTCTGGGAAAGCACTGATCCCCAGGGCTGTTGTGCCTGTGAATAGGCTGCCCAGGGAAGGTGAAGACCAGCAACAGCTTTCAGGGCTGGCACCTTCCTTGTGGGAGAAGGAGCCGGACGTTTCCCATTTTGGAAAAATGGCTCTTCCGAGAACGGCCACAATTGGATGTTCCATCTCTGGGAAAGCACAGATCCCCAGGGCTGTTGTGCCTGTGACTAGGCTGCCCAGGGAAGGTGAAGACCAGCAACAGCTTTCAGGGCTGGCACCTTCCTTGTGGGAGAATGAGCCGGACGTTCGCAGTTTTGGAAAAATGGCTCTGCGAGAACGGCCACAATGAGATGTTCCGTCTCTGGGAAAGCACTGGTCCCCAGGGCTGTTGTGCCTGTGACTAGGCTGCCAAGGGAAGGTGAAGACCAGCAACAGCTTTCAGGGCTGGCACCTTCCTTGTGGGAGAAGGAGCCGGACGTTTCCCATTTTGGAAAATGGCTCTGCCGAGAACGGCTACGACGAGATGTTCCGTCTCTGGGAAAGCACTGATCCCCATGGCTGTTGTGCCTGTGAATAGGTTTCCAAGGGAAGCTGAAGACCAGCCACAGCTTTCAGGGCTGGCCCCTTCCTTGTGGGAGAAGGATCCGGACGTTTCCCATTTTGGAAAATGGCTCTGCCGAGAACGGCTACGACGAGATGTTCCGTCTCTGGGAAAGCACTGATCCCCAGGGCTGTTGTGCCTGTGACTAGGCTGCCCAGGGAAGGTGAAGACCAGCAACAGCTTTCAGGGCTGGCCCCTTCCTTGTGGGAGAAGGATCCGGACGTTCCCCTTTTCGGAAAACGGCTCTTCCGAGAACGGCCACAATTGGATGTTCCATCTCTGTGAAAGCACAGATCCCCAGGGCTGTTGTGCCTGTGACTAGGCTGCCCAGGGAAGGTGAAGACCAGCAACAGCTTTCAGGGCTGGCACCTTCCTTGTGGGAGAAGTAGCCGGACGTTCGCCGTTTAGGAAAAATGGCTCTGCGAGAACGGCCACAATGAGATGTTCCGTCTGTGGGAAAGCACTGATCCCCAGGGCTGTTGTGCCTGTGACTAGGCTGCCCAGGGAAGGTGAAGACCAGCAACAGCTTTCAGGGCTGGCCCCTTCCTTGTGGGAGAAGGATCCGGACGATTCCCATTTTGGAAAATGGCTCTGCCGAGAACGGGTACAATGAGATGTTCCGTCTCTGGGAAAGCACGGATCCCCAGGGCTGTTGTGCCTGTGAATAAGTTGCCCAGGGAAGGTGAAGACCAGCAACAGCTTTCAGGGCTGGCCCCTTCCTTATGGGAGAAGGAGCCGGACGTTTCCCATTTCGGAAAAATGGCTCTGCCGAGAATGGGCACGAGCAGATGTTCCGTCTGTGGGAAAGCACTGATCCCCAGGGCTGTTGTGCCTGTGAATAGGTTGCCCAGGGAAGGTGAAGACCAGCAACAGCTTTCAGGGCTGGCACCTTCCTTGTGGGAGAGGGAGCTGGACGTTTCCCATTTCGGAAAAATGGCTCTGCCGAGAACGGGCACGAGGAGATGTTCCGTCTGTGGGAAAGCACTGATCCCCAGGGCTGTTGTGCCTGTGAATAGGCTGCCCAGGGAAGGTGAAGACCAGCAACAGCTTTCAGGGCTGGCACCTTCCTTGTGGGAGAAGGATCCGGACATTTCCCATTTTGGAAAATGGCTCTGCCGAGAACGGGTATGAAGAGATGTTCCGTCTCTGGGAAAGCACTGATCCCCAGGGCTGTTGTGCCTGTGACTAGGCTGCCCAGGGAAGGTGAAGACCAGCAACAGCTTTCAGGGCTGGCACCTTCCTTGTGGGAGAAGGAGCCGGACGTTTCCCATTTCGGAAAAATGGCTCTTCCGAGAACGGCCATAATTGGATGTTCCATCTCTGGGAAAGCACAGATCCCCAGGGCTGTTGTGCCTGTGACTAGGCTGCCCAGGGAAGGTGAAGACCAGCAACAGCTTTCAGGGCTGGCACCTTCCTTGTGGGAGAATGAGCCGGACGTTCGCAGTTTTGGAAAAATGGCTCTGCGAGAACGGCCACAATGAGATGTTCCGTCTCTGGGAAAGCACTGGTCCCCAGGGCTGTTGTGCCTGTGACTAGGCTGCCAAGGGAAGGTGAAGACCAGCAACAGCTTTCAGGGCTGGCACCTTCCTTGTGGGAGAAGGAGCCGGACGTTTCCCATTTTGGAAAATGGCTCTGCCGAGAACGGCTACGACGAGATGTTCCGTCTCTGGGAAAGCACTGATCCCCAGGGCTGTTGTGCCTGTGAATAGGTTTCCAAGGGAAGCTGAAGACCAGCCACAGCTTTCAGGGCTGGCCCCTTCCTTGTGGGAGAAGGATCCGGACGTTTCCCATTTTGGAAAATGGCTCTGCCGAGAACGGCTACGACGAGATGTTCCATCTCTGGGAAAGCACTGATCCCCAGGGCTGTTGTGCCTGTGACTAGGCTGCCCAGGGAAGGTGAAGACCAGCAACAGCTTTCAGGGCTGGCCCCTTCCTTGTGGGAGAAGGAGCCGGACGTTTCCCTTTTCGCAAAAATGGCTCTGCCGAGAATGGGCACGAGCAGATATTCCGTCTGTGGGAAAGCAGTGATCCCCAGGGCTGTTGTGCCTGTGAATAAGTTGCCCAGGGAAGGTGAAGACCAGCAACAGCTTTCAGGGCTGGCACCTTCCTTGTGGGAGAAGGAGCTGGACGTTTCCCATTTCGGAAAAATGGCTCTGCCGAGAACGGGCACGAGGACATGTTCCGTCTCTGGGAAAGCACTGATCCCCAGGGCTGTTGTGCCTGTGAATAGGTTGCCCAGGGAAGGTGAAGACCAGCAACAGCTTTCAGGGCTGGCACCTTCCTTGTGGGAGAAGGATCCGGACATTTCCCATTTTGGAAAATGGCTCTGCCGAGAACGGGTATGAAGAGATGTTCCGTCTCTGGGAAAGCACTGATCCCCAGGGCTGTTGTGCCTGTGAATAGGCTGCCCAGGGAAGGTGAAGACCAGCAACAGCTTTCAGGGCTGGCACCTTCCTTGTGGGAGAAGGAGCCGGACGTTTCCCATTTCGGAAAAATGGCTCTTCCGAGAACGGCCACAATTGGATGTTCCATCTCTGGGAAAGCACTGATCCCCAGGGCTGTTGTGCCTGTGACTAGGCTGCCCAGGGAAGGTGAAGACCAGCAACAGCTTTCAGGGCTGGCACCTTCCTTGTGGGAGAATGAGCCGGACGTTCGCCGTTTAGGAAAAATGTCTCTGCGAGAACGGCCACAATGAGATGTTCCGTCTCTGGGAAAGCACTGGTCCCCAGGGCTGTTGTGCCTGTGACTAGGCTGCCCAGGGAAGGTGAAGACCAGCAAGAGCTTTCAGGGCTGGCACCTTCCTTGTGGGAGAAGGAGCCGGACGTTTCCCTTTTTGGAAAAAAGGCTCTGCCGAGAACGGGTATGAAGAGATGTTCCGTCTCTGGGAAAGCACTGATCCCCAGGGCTGTTGTGCCTGTGAATAGGTTTCCAAGGGAAGGTGAAGACCAGCAACAGCTTTCAGGGCTGGCCCCTTCCTTGTGGGAGAAGGAGCCGGATGTTTCCCATTTTGGAAAATGGCTCTGCCGAGAACGGGTATGAAGAGATGTTCCGTCTCTGGGAAAGCACTGATCCCCAGGGCTGTTGTGCCTGTGACTAGGCTGCCCAGGGAAGGTGAAGACCAGCAACAGCTTACAGGACTGGCCCCTTCCTTGTGGGAGAAGGAGCCGGACGTTCCCCTTTTCGGAAAACGGCTCTGCTGAGAATGGGCACGAGCAGATGTTCCGTCTGTGGGAAAGCACTGATCCCCAGGGCTGTTGTGCCTGTGACTAGGCTGCCCAGGGAAGGTGAAGACCAGCAACAGCTTTCAGGGCTGGCCCCTTCCTTGTGGGAGAATGAGCCGGACGTTTCCCTTTTCGGAAAACGGCTCTGCCGAGAACGGGTATGAAGAGATGTTCCGTCTCTGGGAAAGCACTGATCCCCAGGGCTGTTGTGCCTGTGACTAGGCTGCCCAGGGAAGGTGAAGACCAGCAACAGCTTTCAGGGCTGGCACCTTCCTTGTGGGAGAAGGAGCCGGACGTTTCCCATTTCGGAAAAATGGCTCTGCGAAAACAGGCACGAGGAGATGTTCCGTCTGTGGGAAAGCACTGATCCCCAAGGCTGTTGTGCCTCTGAGTAGGTTTCCAAGGGAAGGTGAAGACCAGCAACAGCTTTCAGGGCTGGCCCCTTCCTTGTGTGAGAAGGAGCCGGACGTTTCCCTTTTCGGAAAACGGCTCTGCCGAGAACGGGTATGAAGAGATGTTCCGTCTCTGGGAAAGCACTGATCCCCAGGGCTGTTGTGCCTGTGAATAGGTTTCCAAGGGAAGGTGAAGACCAGCAACAGCTTTCAGGGCTGGCACCTTCCTTGTGGGAGAAGGAGCCGGACGTTTCCCATTTTGGAAAATGGCTCTGCCGAGAACGGCTACGACGAGATGTTCCGTCTCTGGGAAAGCACTGATCCCCAGGGCTGTTGTGCCTGTGAATAGGCTGCCAAGGGAAGGTGAAGACCAGCAACAGCTTTCAGGGCTGGCCCCTTCCTTGTGGGAGAAGGAGCCGGACGTTCCCCTTTTCGGAAAACGGCTCTGCCGAGAACGGGTACGAAGAGATGTTCCGTCTCTGGGAAAGCACTGATTCCCAGGGCTGTTGTGCCTGTGAATAGGGTGCCAAGGGAAGGTGAAGACCAGCAAGAGCTTTCAGGGCTGGCCCCGTCCTTGTGGGAGAAGGATCCGGATGTTTCCCATTTCGGAAAAATGGCTCTTCCGAGAACGGCCACAATTGGATGTTCCGTCTCTGTGAAAGCACAGATCCCCATGGCTGTTGTGCCTGTGAATAGGTTTCCAAGGGAAGGTGAAGACCAGCAACAGCTTACAGGACTGGCCCCTTGCTTGTGGGAGAAGGAGCCGGACGTTTCCCATTTTGGAAAATGGCTCTGCCGAGAACGGCTACGACGAGATGTTCCGTCTCTGGGAAAGCACTGATCCCCAGGGCTGTTGTGCCTGTGACTAGGCTGCCCAGGGAAGGTGAAGACCAGCAACAGCTTTCAGGGCTGGCCCCTTCCTTGTGGGAGAAGGAGCCGGACGTTCCCCTTTTCGGAAAACGGCTCTGCCGAGAACGGGTACGAAGAGATGTTCCGTCTGTGGGAAAGCAGTGATTCCCAGGGCTGTTGTGCCTGTGAATAGGTTGCCCAGGGAAGGTGAAGACCAGCAACAGCTTTCAGGGCTGGCCCCTTCCTTGTGGGAGAAGGATCCGGACGTTTCCCATTTCGGAAAAATGGCTCTTCCGAGAACGGGCACAATTGGATGTTCCATCTCTGTGAAAGCACAGATCCCCAGGGCTGTTGTGCCTGTGACTAGGCTGCCCAGGGAAGGTGAAGACCAGCAACAGCTTTCAGGGCTGGCACCTTCCTTGTGGGAGAAGGAGCCGGACGTTCTCCGTTTAGGAAAAATGGCTCTGCGAGAACGGCCACAATGAGATGTTCCGTCTCTGGGAAAGCACTGGTCCCCAGGGCTGTTGTGCCTGTGACTAGGCTGCCCAGGGAAGGTGAAGACCAGCAACAGCTTTCAGGGCTGGCACCTTCCTTGTGGGAGAAGGAGCCGGACGTTTCCCTTTTCGGAAAAAAGGCTCTGCCGAGAACGGGTATGAAGAGATGTTCCGTCTCTGGGAAAGCACTGATCCCCAGGGCTGTTGTGCCTGTGAATAGGTTTCCAAGGGAAGGTGAAGACCAGCAACAGCTTTCAGGGCTGGCACCTTCCTTGTGGGAGAAGGATCCAGACGATTCCCATTTTGGAAAATGGCTCTGTCGAGAACGGCTACGACGAGACGTTCCGTCTCTGGGAAAGCACTGATCCCCAGGGCTGTTGTGCCTGTGACTAGGCTGCCCAGGGAAGGTGAAGACCAGCAACAGCTTTCAGGGCTGGCCCCTTCCTTGTGGGAGAAGGATCCGGACGATTCCCATTTTGGAAAATGGCTCTGCCGAGAACGGGTACAATGAGATGTTCCATCTCTGGGAAAGCACTGATCCCCAGGGCTGTTGTGCCTGTGACTAGGCTGCCCAGGGAAGGTGAAGACCAGCAACAGCTTTCAGGGCTGGCCCCTTCCTTGTGGGAGAACAATCCGGACGTTTCCCATTTCGGAAAAATGGCTCTTCCGAGAACGGCCACAATTGGATGTTCCGTCTCTGTGAAAGCACAGATCCCCAGGGCTGTTGTGCCTGTGAATAGGTTTCCAAGGGAAGGTGAAGACCAGCAACAGCTTTCAGGGCTGGCACCTTCCTTGTGGGAGAAGGAGCCGGATGTTTCCCTTTTCGGAAAACGGCTCTGCCGAGAACGGGTATGAAGAGATGTTCCGTCTCTGGGAAAGCACTGATCCCCAGGGCTGTTGTGCCTGTGAATAGGTTTCCAAGGGAAGGTGAAGACCAGCAACAGCTTTCAGGGCTGGCCCCTTCCTTGTGGGAGAAGGATCCGGATGTTTCCCATTTTGGAAAATGGCTCTGCTGAGAACGGCTACGACGAGATGTTCCGTCTCTGGGAAAGCACTGATCCCCAGGGCTGTTGTGCCTGTGACTAGGCTGCCCAGGGAAGGTGAAGACCAGCAACAGCTTACAGGGCTGGCCCCTTCCTTGTGGGAGAAGGAGCCGGACGTTTCCCATTTCGGAAAAATGGCTCTTCCGAGAACGGCCACAATTTGATGTTCCATCTCTGGGAAAGCACTGATCCCCAGGGCTGTTGTGCCTGTGACTAGGCTGCCCAGGGAAGGTGAAGACCAGCAACAGCTTTCAGGGCTGGCACCTTCCTTGTGGGAGAATGAGCCGGACGTTCGCCGTTTAGGAAAAATGTCTCTGCGAGAACGGCCACAATGAGATGTTCCGTCTGTGGGAAAGCACTGGTCCCCAGGGCTGTTGTGCCTGTGAATAGGCTGCCCAGGGAAGGTGAAGACCAGCAAGAGCTTTCAGGGCTGGCACCTTCCTTGTGGGAGAAGGAGCCGGACGTTTCCCTTTTCGGAAATAAGCTCTGCCGAGAACGGGTATGAAGAGATGTTCCGTCTCTGGGAAAGCACTGATCCCCAGGGCTGTTGTGCCTGTGAATAGGTTTCCAAGGGAAGGTGAAGACCAGCAACAGCTTTCAGGGCTGGCCCCTTCCTTGTGGGAGAAGGAGCCGGACGTTTCCCATTTTGGAAAATGGCTCTGCCGAGAACGGGTATGAAGAGATGTTCCGTCTCTGGGAAAGCACTGATCCCCAGGGCTGTTGTGCCTGTGACTAGGCTGCCCAGGGAAGGTGAAGACCAGCAACAGCTTACAGGACTGGCCCCTTCCTTGTGGGAGAAGGAGCCGGACGTTCCCCTTTTCGGAAAACGGCTCTGCTGAGAATGGGCACGAGCAGATGTTCCGTCTGTGGGAAAGCACTGATCCCCAGGGCTGTTGTGCCTGTGACTAGGCTGCCCAGGGAAGGTGAAGACCAGCAACAGCTTTCAGGGCTGGCCCCTTCCTTGTGGGAGAATGAGCCGGACGTTTCCCTTTTCGGAAAACGGCTCTGCCGAGAACGGGTATGAAGAGATGTTCCGTCTCTGGGAAAGCACTGATCCCCAGGGCTGTTGTGCCTGTGACTAGGCTGCCCAGGGAAGGTGAAGACCAGCAACAGCTTTCAGGGCTGGCACCTTCCTTGTGGGAGAAGGAGCCGGACGTTTCCCATTTCGGAAAAATGGCTCTGCGAAAACAGGCACGAGGAGATGTTCCGTCTCTGGGAAAGCACTGATCCCCAAGGCTGTTGTGCCTCTGAGTAGGTTTCCAAGGGAAGGTGAAGACCAGCAACAGCTTTCAGGGCTGGCCCCTTCCTTGTGTGAGAAGGAGCCGGACGTTTCCCTTTTCGGAAAACGGCTCTGCCGAGAACGGGTATGAAGAGATGTTCCGTCTCTGGGAAAGCACTGATCCCCAGGGCTGTTGTGCCTGTGAATAGGTTTCCAAGGGAAGGTGAAGACCAGCAACAGCTTTCAGGGCTGGCACCTTCCTTGTGGGAGAAGGATCCAGACGTTTCCCATTTTGGAAAATGGCTCTGCCGAGAACGGCTACGACGAGATGTTCCGTCTCTGGGAAAGCACTGATCCCCAGGGCTGTTGTGCCTGTGAATAGGCTGCCAAGGGAAGGTGAAGACCAGCAACAGCTTTCAGGGCTGGCCCCTTCCTTGTGGGAGAAGGAGCCGGACGTTCCCCTTTTCGGAAAACGGCTCTGCCGAGAACGGGTACGAAGAGATGTTCCGTCTCTGGGAAAGCACTGATTCCCAGGGCTGTTGTGCCTGTGAATAGGGTGCCAAGGGAAGGTGAAGACCAGCAAGAGCTTTCAGGGCTGGCCCCTTCCTTGTGGGAGAAGGATCCGGATGTTTCCCATTTCGGAAAAATGGCTCTTCCGAGAACGGCCACAATTGGATGTTCCGTCTCTGTGAAAGCACAGATCCCCATGGCTGTTGTGCCTGTGAATAGGTTTCCAAGGGAAGGTGAAGACCAGCAACAGCTTACAGGACTGGCCCCTTGCTTGTGGGAGAAGGAGCCGGACGTTTCCCATTTTGGAAAATGGCTCTGCCGAGAACGGCTACGACGAGATGTTCCGTCTCTGGGAAAGCACTGATCCCCAGGGCTGTTGTGCCTGTGACTAGGCTGCCCAGGGAAGGTGAAGACCAGCAACAGCTTTCAGGGCTGGCCCCTTCCTTGTGGGAGAAGGAGCCGGACGTTCCCCTTTTCGGAAAACGGCTCTGCCGAGAACGGGTACGAAGAGATGTTCCGTCTGTGGGAAAGCAGTGATTCCCAGGGCTGTTGTGCCTGTGAATAGGTTGCCCAGGGAAGGTGAAGACCAGCAACAGCTTTCAGGGCTGGCACCTTCCTTGTGGGAGAAGGAGCTGGACGTTTCCCATTTCGGAAAAATGGCTCTTCCGAGAACGGGCACAATTGGATGTTCCATCTCTGTGAAAGCACAGATCCCCAGGGCTGTTGTGCCTGTGACTAGGCTGCCCAGGGAAGGTGAAGACCAGCAACAGCTTTCAGGGCTGGCACCTTCCTTGTGGGAGAAGGAGCCGGACGTTCTCCGTTTAGGAAAAATGGCTCTGCGAGAACGGCCACAATGAGATGTTCCGTCTCTGGGAAAGCACTGGTCCCCAGGGCTGTTGTGCCTGTGACTAGGCTGCCCAGGGAAGGTGAAGACCAGCAACAGCTTTCAGGGCTGGCACCTTCCTTGTGGGAGAAGGAGCCGGACGTTTCCCTTTTCGGAAAAAAGGCTCTGCCGAGAACGGGTATGAAGAGATGTTCCGTCTGTGGGAAAGCACTGATCCCCAGGGCTGTTGTGCCTGTGAATAGGTTTCCAAGGGAAGGTGAAGACCAGCAACAGCTTTCAGGGCTGGCACCTTCCTTGTGGGAGAAGGATCCAGACGTTTCCCATTTTGGAAAATGGCTCTGCCGAGAACGGCTACGACGAGACGTTCCGTCTCTGGGAAAGCACTGATCCCCAGGGCTGTTGTGCCTGTGAATAGGCTGCCCAGGGAAGGTGAAGACCAGCAACAGCTTTCAGGGCTGGCCCCTTCCTTGTGGGAGAAGGATCCGGACGATTCCCATTTTGGAAAATGGCTCTGCCGAGAACGGGTACAATGAGATGTTCCATCTCTGGGAAAGCACTGATCCCCAGGGCTGTTGTGCCTGTGACTAGGCTGCCAAGGGAAGGTGAAGACCAGCAACAGCTTTCAGGGCTGGCCCCTTCCTTGTGGGAGAACAATCCGGACGTTTCCCATTTCGGAAAAATGGCTCTTCCGAGAACGGCCACAATTGGATGTTCCATCTCTGTGAAAGCACAGATCCCCAGGGCTGTTGTGCCTGTGAATAGGTTTCCAAGGGAAGGTGAAGACCAGCAACAGCTTTCAGGGCTGGCACCTTCCTTGTGGGAGAAGGAGCCGGATGTTTCCCTTTTCGGAAAACGGCTCTGCCGAGAACGGGTATGAAGAGATGTTCCGTCTCTGGGAAAGCACTGATCCCCAGGGCTGTTGTGCCTGTGAATAGGTTTCCAAGGGAAGGTGAAGACCAGCAACAGCTTTCAGGGCTGGCCCCTTCCTTGTGGGAGAAGGGTCCGGACGTTTCCCATTTTGGAAAATGGCTCTGCTGAGAACGGCTACGACGAGATGTTCCGTCTCTGGGAAAGCACTGATCCCCAGGGCTGTTGTGCCTGTGACTAGGCTGCCCAGGGAAGGTGAAGACCAGCAACAGCTTACAGGGCTGGCCCCTTCCTTGTGGGAGAAGGAGCCGGACGTTTCCCATTTCGGAAAAATGGGTCTGCCGAGAATGGGCACGAGCAGATGTTCCGTCTCTGGGAAAGCACTGATCCCCAGGGCTGTTGTGCCTGTGAATAGGTTTCCAAGGGAAGGTGAAGACCAGCAACAGCTTTCAGGGCTGGCACCTTCCTTGTGGGAGAAGGATCCAGACGTTTCCCATTTTGGAAAATGGCTCTGCCGAGAACGGCTACGACGAGACGTTCCGTCTCTGGGAAAGCACTGATCCCCAGGGCTGTTGTGCCTGTGACTAGGCTGCCCAGGGAAGGTGAAGACCAGCAACAGCTTTCAGGGCTGGCCCCTTCCTTGTGGGAGAAGGATCCGGACGATTCCCATTTTGGAAAATGGCTCTGCCGAGAACGGGTACAATGAGATGTTCCATCTCTGGGAAAGCACTGATCCCCAGGGCTGTTGTGCCTGTGACTAGGCTGCCCAGGGAAGGTGAAGACCAGCAACAGCTTTCAGGGCTGGCCCCTTCCTTGTGGGAGAACAATCCGGACGTTTCCCATTTCGGAAAAATGGCTCTTCCGAGAACGGCCACAATTGGATGTTCCGTCTCTGTGAAAGCACAGATCCCCAGGGCTGTTGTGCCTGTGAATAGGTTTCCAAGGGAAGGTGAAGACCAGCAACAGCTTTCAGGGCTGGCACCTTCCTTGTGGGAGAAGGAGCCGGATGTTTCCCTTTTCGGAAAACGGCTCTGCCGAGAACGGGTATGAAGAGATGTTCCGTCTCTGGGAAAGCACTGATCCCCAGGGCTGTTGTGCCTGTGACTAGGCTGCCCAGGGAAGGTGAAGACCAGCAACAGCTTACAGGGCTGGCCCCTTCCTTGTGGGAGAAGGAGCCGGACGTTTCCCATTTCGGAAAAATGGCTCTTCCGAGAACGGCCACAATTTGATGTTCCATCTCTGGGAAAGCACTGATCCCCAGGGCTGTTGTGCCTGTGACTAGGCTGCCCAGGGAAGGTGAAGACCAGCAACAGCTTTCAGGGCTGGCACCTTCCTTGTGGGAGAATGAGCCGGACGTTCGCCGTTTAGGAAAAATGTCTCTGCGAGAACGGCCACAATGAGATGTTCCGTCTGTGGGAAAGCACTGGTCCCCAGGGCTGTTGTGCCTGTGACTAGGCTGCCCAGGGAAGGTGAAGACCAGCAAGAGCTTTCAGGGCTGGCACCTTCCTTGTGGGAGAAGGAGCCGGACGTTTCCCTTTTCGGAAATAAGCTCTGCCGAGAACGGGTATGAAGAGATGTTCCGTCTCTGGGAAAGCACTGATCCCCAGGGCTGTTGTGCCTGTGAATAGGTTTCCAAGGGAAGGTGAAGACCAGCAACAGCTTTCAGGGCTGGCCCCTTCCTTGTGGGAGAAGGAGCCGGACGTTTCCCATTTTGGAAAATGGCTCTGCCGAGAACGGGTATGAAGAGATGTTCCGTCTCTGGGAAAGCACTGATCCCCAGGGCTGTTGTGCCTGTGACTAGGCTGCCCAGGGAAGGTGAAGACCAGCAACAGCTTACAGGACTGGCCCCTTCCTTGTGGGAGAAGGAGCCGGACGTTCCCCTTTTCGGAAAACGGCTCTGCTGAGAATGGGCACGAGCAGATGTTCCGTCTGTGGGAAAGCACTGATCCCCAGGGCTGTTGTGCCTGTGACTAGGCTGCCCAGGGAAGGTGAAGACCAGCAACAGCTTTCAGGGCTGGCCCCTTCCTTGTGGGAGAATGAGCCGGACGTTTCCCTTTTCGGAAAACGGCTCTGCCGAGAACGGGTATGAAGAGATGTTCCGTCTCTGGGAAAGCACTGATCCCCAGGGCTGTTGTGCCTGTGACTAGGCTGCCCAGGGAAGGTGAAGACCAGCAACAGCTTTCAGGGCTGGCACCTTCCTTGTGGGAGAAGGAGCCGGACGTTTCCCATTTCGGAAAAATGGCTCTGCGAAAACAGGCACGAGGAGATGTTCCGTCTCTGGGAAAGCACTGATCCCCAAGGCTGTTGTGCCTCTGAGTAGGTTTCCAAGGGAAGGTGAAGACCAGCAACAGCTTTCAGGGCTGGCACCTTCCTTGTGTGAGAAGGAGCCGGACGTTTCCCTTTTCGGAAAACGGCTCTGCCGAGAACGGGTATGAAGAGATGTTCCGTCTCTGGGAAAGCACTGATCCCCAGGGCTGTTGTGCCTGTGAATAGGTTTCCAAGGGAAGGTGAAGACCAGCAACAGCTTACAGGACTGGCCCCTTGCTTGTGGGAGAAGGAGCCGGACGTTTCCCATTTTGGAAAATGGCTCTGCCGAGAACGGCTACGACGAGATGTTCCGTCTCTGGGAAAGCACTGATCCCCAGGGCTGTTGTGCCTGTGACTAGGCTGCCCAGGGAAGGTGAAGACCAGCAACAGCTTTCAGGGCTGGCCCCTTCCTTGTGGGAGAAGGAGCCGGACGTTCCCCTTTTCGGAAAACGGCTCTGCCGAGAACGGGTACGAAGAGATGTTCCGTCTGTGGGAAAGCAGTGATTCCCAGGGCTGTTGTGCCTGTGAATAGGTTGCCCAGGGAAGGTGAAGACCAGCAACAGCTTTCAGGGCTGGCACCTTCCTTGTGGGAGAAGGAGCTGGACGTTTCCCATTTCGGAAAAATGGCTCTTCCGAGAACGGGCACAATTGGATGTTCCATCTCTGTGAAAGCACAGATCCCCAGGGCTGTTGTGCCTGTGACTAGGCTGCCCAGGGAAGGTGAAGACCAGCAACAGCTTTCAGGGCTGGCACCTTCCTTGTGGGAGAAGGAGCCGGACGTTCTCCGTTTAGGAAAAATGGCTCTGCGAGAACGGCCACAATGAGATGTTCCGTCTCTGGGAAAGCACTGGTCCCCAGGGCTGTTGTGCCTGTGACTAGGCTGCCCAGGGAAGGTGAAGACCAGCAACAGCTTTCAGGGCTGGCACCTTCCTTGTGGGAGAAGGAGCCGGACGTTTCCCTTTTCGGAAAAAAGGCTCTGCCGAGAACGGGTATGAAGAGATGTTCCGTCTGTGGGAAAGCACTGATCCCCAGGGCTGTTGTGCCTGTGAATAGGTTTCCAAGGGAAGGTGAAGACCAGCAACAGCTTTCAGGGCTGGCCCCTTCCTTGTGGGAGAAGGATCCAGACGTTTCCCATTTTGGAAAATGGCTCTGCCGAGAACGGCTACGACGAGACGTTCCGTCTCTGGGAAAGCACTGATCCCCAGGGCTGTTGTGCCTGTGAATAGGCTGCCCAGGGAAGGTGAAGACCAGCAACAGCTTTCAGGGCTGGCCCCTTCCTTGTGGGAGAAGGATCCGGACGATTCCCATTTTGGAAAATGGCTCTGCCGAGAACGGGTACAATGAGATGTTCCATCTCTGGGAAAGCACTGATCCCCAGGGCTGTTGTGCCTGTGACTAGGCTGCCAAGGGAAGGTGAAGACCAGCAACAGCTTTCAGGGCTGGCCCCTTCCTTGTGGGAGAACAATCCGGACGTTTCCCATTTCGGAAAAATGGCTCTTCCGAGAACGGCCACAATTGGATGTTCCATCTCTGTGAAAGCACAGATCCCCAGGGCTGTTGTGCCTGTGAATAGGTTTCCAAGGGAAGGTGAAGACCAGCAACAGCTTTCAGGGCTGGCACCTTCCTTGTGGGAGAAGGAGCCGGATGTTTCCCTTTTCGGAAAACGGCTCTGCCGAGAACGGGTATGAAGAGATGTTCCGTCTCTGGGAAAGCACTGATCCCCAGGGCTGTTGTGCCTGTGAATAGGTTTCCAAGGGAAGGTGAAGACCAGCAACAGCTTTCAGGGCTGGCCCCTTCCTTGTGGGAGAAGGGTCCGGACGTTTCCCATTTTGGAAAATGGCTCTGCTGAGAACGGCTACGACGAGATGTTCCGTCTCTGGGAAAGCACTGATCCCCAGGGCTGTTGTGCCTGTGACTAGGCTGCCCAGGGAAGGTGAAGACCAGCAACAGCTTACAGGGCTGGCCCCTTCCTTGTGGGAGAAGGAGCCGGACGTTTCCCATTTCGGAAAAATGGGTCTGCCGAGAATGGGCACGAGCAGATGTTCCGTCTCTGGGAAAGCACTGATCCCCAGGGCTGTTGTGCCTGTGAATAGGTTTCCAAGGGAAGGTGAAGACCAGCAACAGCTTTCAGGGCTGGCACCTTCCTTGTGGGAGAAGGATCCAGACGTTTCCCATTTTGGAAAATGGCTCTGCCGAGAACGGCTACGACGAGACGTTCCGTCTCTGGGAAAGCACTGATCCCCAGGGCTGTTGTGCCTGTGACTAGGCTGCCCAGGGAAGGTGAAGACCAGCAACAGCTTTCAGGGCTGGCACCTTCCTTGTGGGAGAAGGAGCCGGACGATTCCCATTTTGGAAAATGGCTCTGCCGAGAACGGGTACAATGAGATGTTCCATCTCTGGGAAAGCACTGATCCCCAGGGCTGTTGTGCCTGTGACTAGGCTGCCCAGGGAAGGTGAAGACCAGCAACAGCTTTCAGGGCTGGCCCCTTCCTTGTGGGAGAACAATCCGGACGTTTCCCATTTTGGAAAAATGGCTCTTCCGAGAACGGCCACAATTGGATGTTCCGTCTCTGTGAAAGCACAGATCCCCAGGGCTGTTGTGCCTGTGAATAGGTTTCCAAGGGAAGGTGAAGACCAGCAACAGCTTTCAGGGCTGGCACCTTCCTTGTGGGAGAAGGAGCCGGATGTTTCCCTTTTCGGAAAACGGCTCTGCCGAGAACGGGTATGAAGAGATGTTCCGTCTCTGGGAAAGCACTGATCCCCAGGGCTGTTGTGCCTGTGAATAGGTTTCCAAGGGAAGGTGAAGACCAGCAACAGCTTTCAGGGCTGGCCCCTTCCTTGTGGGAGAAGGATCCGGATGTTTCCCATTTTGGAAAATGGCTCTGCTGAGAACGGCTACGACGAGATGTTCCGTCTCTGGGAAAGCACTGATCCCCAGGGCTGTTGTGCCTGTGACTAGGCTGCCCAGGGAAGGTGAAGACCAGCAACAGCTTACAGGGCTGGCCCCTTCCTTGTGGGAGAAGGAGCCGGACGTTTCCCATTTCGGAAAAATGGCTCTTCCGAGAACGGCCACAATTTGATGTTCCATCTCTGGGAAAGCACTGATCCCCAGGGCTGTTGTGCCTGTGACTAGGCTGCCCAGGGAAGGTGAAGACCAGCAACAGCTTTCAGGGCTGGCACCTTCCTTGTGGGAGAATGAGCCGGACGTTCGCCGTTTAGGAAAAATGTCTCTGCGAGAACGGCCACAATGAGATGTTCCGTCTGTGGGAAAGCACTGGTCCCCAGGGCTGTTGTGCCTGTGACTAGGCTGCCCAGGGAAGGTGAAGACCAGCAAGAGCTTTCAGGGCTGGCACCTTCCTTGTGGGAGAAGGAGCCGGACGTTTCCCTTTTCGGAAAACGGCTCTGCCGAGAACGGGTATGAAGAGATGTTCCGTCTCTGGGAAAGCACTGATCCCCAGGGCTGTTGTGCCTGTGAATAGGTTTCCAAGGGAAGGTGAAGACCAGCAACAGCTTTCAGGGCTGGCCCCTTCCTTGTGGGAGAAGGAGCCGGACGTTTCCCATTTTGGAAAATGGCTCTGCCGAGAACGGGTATGAAGAGATGTTCCGTCTCTGGGAAAGCACTGATCCCCAGGGCTGTTGTGCCTGTGACTAGGCTGCCCAGGGAAGGTGAAGACCAGCAACAGCTTACAGGACTGGCCCCTTCCTTGTGGGAGAAGGAGCCGGACGTTCCCCTTTTCGGAAAACGGCTCTGCTGAGAATGGGCACGAGCAGATGTTCCGTCTGTGGGAAAGCACTGATCCCCAGGGCTGTTGTGCCTGTGACTAGGCTGCCCAGGGAAGGTGAAGACCAGCAACAGCTTTCAGGGCTGGCCCCTTCCTTGTGGGAGAATGAGCCGGACGTTTCCCTTTTCGGAAAACGGCTCTGCCGAGAACGGGTATGAAGAGATGTTCCGTCTCTGGGAAAGCACTGATCCCCAGGGCTGTTGTGCCTGTGACTAGGCTGCCCAGGGAAGGTGAAGACCAGCAACAGCTTTCAGGGCTGGCCCCTTCCTTGTGGGAGAAGGAGCCGGACGTTTCCCATTTCGGAAAAATGGCTCTGCGAAAACAGGCACGAGGAGATGTTCCGTCTCTGGGAAAGCACTGATCCCCAAGGCTGTTGTGCCTCTGAGTAGGTTTCCAAGGGAAGGTGAAGACCAGCAACAGCTTTCAGGGCTGGCACCTTCCTTGTGTGAGAAGGAGCCGGACGTTTCCCTTTTCGGAAAACGGCTCTGCCGAGAACGGGTATGAAGAGATGTTCCGTCTCTGGGAAAGCACTGATCCCCAGGGCTGTTGTGCCTGTGAATAGGTTTCCAAGGGAAGGTGAAGACCAGCAACAGCTTACAGGACTGGCCCCTTGCTTGTGGGAGAAGGAGCCGGACGTTTCCCATTTTGGAAAATGGCTCTGCCGAGAACGGCTACGACGAGATGTTCCGTCTCTGGGAAAGCACTGATCCCCAGGGCTGTTGTGCCTGTGACTAGGCTGCCCAGGGAAGGTGAAGACCAGCAACAGCTTTCAGGGCTGGCCCCTTCCTTGTGGGAGAAGGAGCCGGACGTTCCCCTTTTCGGAAAACGGCTCTGCCGAGAACGGGTACGAAGAGATGTTCCGTCTGTGGGAAAGCAGTGATTCCCAGGGCTGTTGTGCCTGTGAATAGGTTGCCCAGGGAAGGTGAAGACCAGCAACAGCTTTCAGGGCTGGCACCTTCCTTGTGGGAGAAGGAGCTGGACGTTTCCCATTTCGGAAAAATGGCTCTTCCGAGAACGGGCACAATTGGATGTTCCATCTCTGTGAAAGCACAGATCCCCAGGGCTGTTGTGCCTGTGACTAGGCTGCCCAGGGAAGGTGAAGACCAGCAACAGCTTTCAGGGCTGGCACCTTCCTTGTGGGAGAAGGAGCCGGACGTTCTCCGTTTAGGAAAAATGGCTCTGCGAGAACGGCCAGAATGAGATGTTCCGTCTCTGGGAAAGCACTGGTCCCCAGGGCTGTTGTGCCTGTGACTAGGCTGCCCAGGGAAGGTGAAGACCAGCAACAGCTTTCAGGGCTGGCACCTTCCTTGTGGGAGAAGGAGCCGGACGTTTCCCTTTTCGGAAAAAAGGCTCTGCCGAGAACGGGTATGAAGAGATGTTCCGTCTCTGGGAAAGCACTGATCCCCAGGGCTGTTGTGCCTGTGAATAGGTTTCCAAGGGAAGGTGAAGACCAGCAACAGCTTTCAGGGCTGGCACCTTCCTTGTGGGAGAAGGATCCAGACGTTTCCCATTTTGGAAAATGGCTCTGCCGAGAACGGCTACGACGAGACGTTCCGTCTCTGGGAAAGCACTGATCCCCAGGGCTGTTGTGCCTGTGACTAGGCTGCCCAGGGAAGGTGAAGACCAGCAACAGCTTTCAGGGCTGGCCCCTTCCTTGTGGGAGAAGGATCCGGACGATTCCCATTTTGGAAAATGGCTCTGCCGAGAACGGGTACAATGAGATGTTCCATCTCTGGGAAAGCACTGATCCCCAGGGCTGTTGTGCCTGTGACTAGGCTGCCAAGGGAAGGTGAAGACCAGCAACAGCTTTCAGGGCTGGCCCCTTCCTTGTGGGAGAACAATCCGGACGTTTCCCATTTCGGAAAAATGGCTCTTCCGAGAACGGCCACAATTGGATGTTCCATCTCTGTGAAAGCACAGATCCCCAGGGCTGTTGTGCCTGTGAATAGGTTTCCAAGGGAAGGTGAAGACCAGCAACAGCTTTCAGGGCTGGCACCTTCCTTGTGGGAGAAGGAGCCGGATGTTTCCCTTTTCGGAAAACGGCTCTGCCGAGAACGGGTATGAAGAGATGTTCCGTCTCTGGGAAAGCACTGATCCCCAGGGCTGTTGTGCCTGTGAATAGGTTTCCAAGGGAAGGTGAAGACCAGCAACAGCTTTCAGGGCTGGCCCCTTCCTTGTGGGAGAAGGGTCCGGACGTTTCCCATTTTGGAAAATGGCTCTGCTGAGAACGGCTACGACGAGATGTTCCGTCTCTGGGAAAGCACTGATCCCCAGGGCTGTTGTGCCTGTGACTAGGCTGCCCAGGGAAGGTGAAGACCAGCAACAGCTTACAGGGCTGGCCCCTTCCTTGTGGGAGAAGGAGCCGGACGTTTCCCATTTCGGAAAAATGGGTCTGCCGAGAATGGGCACGAGCAGATGTTCCGTCTCTGGGAAAGCACTGATCCCCAGGGCTGTTGTGCCTGTGAATAGGCTGCCCAGGGAAGGTGAAGACCAGCAAGAGCTTTCAGGGCTGGCCCCTTCCTTGTGGGAGAAGGAGCCGGACGTTTCCCATTTCGGAAAAATGGCTCTGCCGAGAACGGCCACAACTGGATGTTCCGTCTCTGGGAAAGCACAGATCCCCAGGGCTGTTGTGCCTGTGAATAGGTTTCCAAGGGAAGGTGAAGACCAGCAACAGCTTTCAGGGCTGGCACCTTCCTTGTGGGAGAAAGAGCCGGACGTTCTCCGTTTCGGAAAAATGGCTCTGCGAGAACGGCCACAATGAGATGTTCCGTCTCTGGGAAAGCACTGGTCCCCAGGGCTGTTGTGCCTGTGACTAGGCTGCCCAGGGAAGGTGAAGACCAGCAACAGCTTTCAGGGCTGGCCCCTTCCTTGTGGGAGAAGGAGCCGGATGTTTCCCTTTTCGGAAAACGGCTCTGCCGAGAACGGGTATGAAGAGATGTTCCGTCTCTGGGAAAGCACTGATCCCCAGGGCTGTTGTGCCTGTGACTTGGCTGCCCAGGGAAGGTGAAGACCAGCAACAGCTTTCAGGGCTGGCACCTTCCTTGTGGGAGAAGGAGCCGGACGTTTCCCATTTCACAAAAATGGCTCTGCGAAAACAGGCACGAGGAGATGTTCCGTCTCTGGGAAAGCACTGATCCCCAAGGCTGTTGTGCCTCTGAGTAGGTTTCCAAGGGAAGGTGAAGACCAGCAACAGCTTTCAGGGCTGGCCCCTTCCTTGTGGGAGAAGGAGCCGGACGTTCCCCTTTTCGGAAAACGGCTCTGCCGAGAACGGGTACGAAGAGATGTTCCGTCTGTGGGAAAGCAGTGATTCCCAGGGCTGTTGTGCCTGTGAATAGGTTGCCCAGGGAAGGTGAAGACCAGCAACAGCTTTCAGGGCTGGCACCTTCCTTGTGGGAGAAGGATCCGGACGTTTCCCATTTCGGAAAAATGGCTCTTCCGAGAACGGGCACAATTGGATGTTCCATCTCTGTGAAAGCACAGATACCCAGGGCTGTTGTGCCTGTGACTAGGCCGCCCAGGGAAGGTGAAGACCAGCAACGGCTTTCAGGGCTGGCACCTTCCTTGTGGGAGAAGGAGCCGGACGTTCTCCGTTTAGGAAAAATGGCTCTGCGAGAACGGGCACGAGGAGATGTTCCGTCTCTGGGAAAGCACTGATCCCCAGGGCTGTTGTGCCTGTGACTAGGCTGCCCAGGGAAGGTGAAGACCAGCAACAGCTTTCAGGGCTGGCACCTTCCTTGTGGGAGAAGGAGCCGGACGTTTCCCTTTTCGGAAAAAAGGCTCTGCCGAGAACGGGTATGAAGAGATGTTCCGTCTCTGGGAAAGCACTGATCCCCAGGGCTGTTGTGCCTGTGAATAGGTTTCCAAGGGAAGGTGAAGACCAGCAACAGCTTTCAGGGCTGGCACCTTCCTTGTGGGAGAAGGATCCAGACGTTTCCCATTTTGGAAAATGACTCTGCCGAGAACGGCTACGACGAGACGTTCCGTCTCTGGGAAAGCACTGATCCCCAGGGCTGTTGTGCCTGTGAATAGGCTGCCCAGGGAAGGTGAAGACCAGCAACAGCTTTCAGGGCTGGCCCCTTCCTTGTGGGAGAAGGATCCGGACGATTCCCATTTTGGAAAATGGCTCTGCCGAGAACGGGTACAATGAGATGTTCCATCTCTGGGAAAGCACTGATCCCCCGTGCTGTTGTGCCTGTGAATAGGCTGCCAAGGGAAGGTGAAGACCAGCAACAGCTTTCAGGGCTGGCCCCTTCCTTGTGGGAGAACAATCCGGACGTTTCCCATTTCGGAAAAATGGCTCTTCCGAGAACGGCCACAATTGGATGTTCCATCTCTGTGAAAGCACAGATCCCCAGGGCTGTTGTGCCTGTGAATAGGTTTCCAAGGGAAGGTGAAGACCAGCAACAGCTTTCAGGGCTGGCACCTTCCTTGTGGGAGAAGGAGCCGGATGTTTCCCTTTTCGGAAAACGGCTCTGCCGAGAACGGGCATGAGGAGATGTTCCGTCTCTGGGAAAGCACTGATCCCCAGGGCTGTTGTGCCTGTGAATAGGTTTCCAAGGGAAGGTGAAGACCAGCAACAGCTTACAGGGCTGGCCCCTTCCTTGTGGGAGAAGGAGCCGGACGTTTCCCATTTCGGAAAAATGGGTCTGCCGAGAATGGTCACGAGCAGATGTTCCGTCTCTGGGAAAGCACTGATCCCCAGGGCTGTTGTGCCTGTGAATAGGCTGCCCAGGGAAGGTGAAGACCAGCAAGAGCTTTCAGGGCTGGCACCTTCCTTGTGGGAGAAGGAGCCGGACGTTTCCCATTTCGGAAAAATGGCTCTGCCGAGAACGGCCACAACTGGATGTTCCGTCTCTGGGAAAGCACAGATCCCCAGGGCTGTTGTGCCTGTGAATAGGTTTCCAAGGGAAGGTGAAGACCAGCAACAGCTTTCAGGGCTGGCACCTTCCTTGTGGGAGAAGGAGCCGGACGTTCTCCGTTTTGGAAAAATGGCTCTGCGAGAACGGCCACAATGAGATGTTCCGTCTCTGGGAAAGCACTGGTCCCCAGGGCTGTTGTGCCTGTGACTAGGCTGCCCAGGGAAGGTGAAGACCAGCAACAGCTTTCAGGGCTGGCCCCTTCCTTGTGGGAGAAGGAGCCGGATGTTTCCCTTTTCGGAAAACGGCTCTGCCGAGAACGGGTATGAAGAGATGTTCCGTCTCTGGGAAAGCACTGATCCCCAGGGCTGTTGTGCCTGTGACTTGGCTGCCCAGGGAAGGTGAAGACCAGCAACAGCTTTCAGGGCTGGCACCTTCCTTGTGGGAGAAGGAGCCGGACGTTTCCCATTTCGGAAAAATGGCTCTGCGAAAACAGGCACGAGGAGATGTTCCGTCTCTGGGAAAGCACTGATCCCCAAGGCTGTTGTGCCTGTGAATAGGTTTCCAAGGGAAGGTGAAGACCAGCAACAGCTTTCAGGGCTGGCACCTTCCTTGTGGGAGAAGGAGCCGGACGTTTCCCATTTTGGAAAATGGCTCTGCCGAGAACGGCTACGACGAGATGTTCCGTCTCTGGGAAAGCACTGATCCCCAGGGCTGTTGTGCCTGTGAATAGGCTGCCAAGGGAAGGTGAAGACCAGCAACAGCTTTCAGGGCTGGCCCCTTCCTTGTGGGAGAAGGAGCCGGACGTTCCCCTTTTCGGAAAACGGCTCTGCCGAGAACGGGTACGAAGAGATGTTCCGTCTCTGGGAAAGCACTGATTCCCAGGGCTGTTGTGCCTGTGAATAGGCTGCCCAGGGAAGGTGAAGACCAGCAAGAGCTTTCAGGGCTGGCCCCGTCCTTGTGGGAGAAGGATCCGGATGTTTCCCATTTCGGAAAAATGGCTCTTCCGAGAACGGCCACAATTGGATGTTCCGTCTCTGTGAAAGCACAGATCCCCATGGCTGTTGTGCCTGTGAATAGGTTTCCAAGGGAAGGTGAAGACCAGCAACAGCTTACAGGACTGGCCCCTTGCTTGTGGGAGAAGGAGCCGGACGTTTCCCATTTTGGAAAATGGCTATGCCGAGAACGGCTACGACGAGATGTTCCGTCACTGGGAAAGCACTGATCCCCAGGGCTGTTGTGCCTGTGACTAGGCTGCCCAGGGAAGGTGAAGACCAGCAACAGCTTTCAGGGCTGGCCCCTTCCTTGTGGGAGAAGGAGCCGGACGTTCCCCTTTTCGGAAAACGGCTCTGCCGAGAACGGGTACGAAGAGATGTTCCGTCTGTGGGAAAGCAGTGATTCCCAGGGCTGTTGTGCCTGTGAATAGGTTGCCCAGGGAAGGTGAAGACCAGCAACAGCTTTCAGGGCTGGCACCTTCCTTGTGGGAGAAGGATCCGGACGTTTCCCATTTCGGAAAAATGGCTCTTCCGAGAACGGGCACAATTGGATGTTCCATCTCTGTGAAAGCACAGATCCCCAGGGCTGTTGTGCCTGTGACTAGGCTGCCCAGGGAAGGTGAAGACCAGCAACAGCTTTCAGGGCTGGCACCTTCCTTGTGGGAGAAGGAGCCGGACGTTCTCCGTTTAGGAAAAATGGCTCTGCGAGAACGGCCACAATGAGATGTTCCGTCTCTGGGAAAGCACTGATCCCCAGGGCTGTTGTGCCTGTGACTAGGCTGCCCAGGGAAGGTGAAGACCAGCAACAGCTTTCAGGGCTGGCACCTTCCTTGTGGGAGAAGGAGCCGGACGTTTCCCTTTTCGGAAAAAAGGCTCTGCCGAGAACGGGTATGAAGAGATGTTCCGTCTCTGGGAAAGCACTGATCCCCAGGGCTGTTGTGCCTGTGAATAGGTTTCCAAGGGAAGGTGAAGACCAGCAACAGCTTTCAGGGCTGGCACCTTCCTTGTGGGAGAAGGAGCCGGACGTTCCCCTTTTCGGAAAACGGCTCTGCCGAGAACGGGTACGAAGAGATGTTCCGTCTCTGGGAAAGCACTGATCCCCAGGGCTGTTGTGCCTGTGACTAGGCTGCCCAGGGAAGGTGAAGACCAGCAAGAGCTTTCAGGGCTGGCACCTTCCTTGTGGGAGAAGGAGCCGGACGTTTCCCATTTCGGAAAAATGGCTCTGCCGAGAGCGGCCACAACTGGATGTTCCGTCTCTGGGAAAGCACTGATCCCCAGGGCTGTTGTGCCTGTGAATAGGTTTCCAAGGGAAGGTGAAGACCAGCAACAGCTTTCAGGGCTGGCACCTTCCTTGTGGGAGAAGGAGCCGGACGTTCTCCGTTTTGGAAAAATGGCTCTGCGAGAACGGCCACAATGAGATGTTCCGTCTCTGGGAAAGCACTGGTCCCCAGGGCTGTTGTGCCTGTGACTAGGCTGCCCAGGGAAGGTGAAGACCAGCAACAGCTTTCAGGGCTGGCCCCTTCCTTGTGGGAGAAGGAGCCGGATGTTTCCCTTTTCGGAAAACGGCTCTGCCGAGAACGGGTATGAAGAGATGTTCCGTCTCTGGGAAAGCACTGATCCCCAGGGCTGTTGTGCCTGTGACTTGGCTGCCCAGGGAAGGTGAAGACCAGCAACAGCTTTCAGGGCTGGCACCTTCCTTGTGGGAGAAGGAGCCGGACGTTTCCCATTTCGGAAAAATGGCTCTGCGAAAACAGGCACGAGGAGATGTTCCGTCTCTGGGAAAGCACTGATCCCCAAGGCTGTTGTGCCTCTGAGTAGGTTTCCAAGGGAAGGTGAAGACCAGCAACAGCTTTCAGGGCTGGCCCCTTCCTTGTGGGAGAAGGAGCCGGACGTTTCCCTTTTCGGAAAACGGCTCTGCCGAGAACGGGTATGAA
The DNA here is from genome assembly GCA_028022735.1 of Gypaetus barbatus. Classification (NCBI taxonomy): domain Eukaryota; kingdom Metazoa; phylum Chordata; class Aves; order Accipitriformes; family Accipitridae; genus Gypaetus; species Gypaetus barbatus. Next base: position 24,347,533 of record CM051540.1, on the reverse strand, counting down.
GAGATGTTCCGTCTCTGGGAAAGCACTGATCCCCAGGGCTGTTGTGCCTGTGAATAGGTTTCCAAGGGAAGGTGAAGACCAGCAACAGCTTTCAGGGCTGGCACCTTCCTTGTGGGAGAAGGAGCCGGACGTTTCCCATTTTGGAAAATGGCTCTGCCGAGAACGGCTACGACGAGATGTTCCGTCTCTGGGAAAGCACTGATCCCCAGGGCTGTTGTGCCTGTGAATAGGCTGCCAAGGGAAGGTGAAGACCAGCAACAGCTTTCAGGGCTGGCCCCTTCCTTGTGGGAGAAGGAGCCGGACGTTCCCCTTTTCGGAAAACGGCTCTGCCGAGAACGGGTACGAAGAGATGTTCCGTCTCTGGGAAAGCACTGATTCCCAGGGCTGTTGTGCCTGTGAATAGGCTGCCCAGGGAAGGTGAAGACCAGCAAGAGCTTTCAGGGCTGGCCCCGTCCTTGTGGGAGAAGGATCCGGATGTTTCCCATTTCGGAAAAATGGCTCTTCCGAGAACGGCCACAATTGGATGTTCCGTCTCTGTGAAAGCACAGATCCCCATGGCTGTTGTGCCTGTGAATAGGTTTCCAAGGGAAGGTGAAGACCAGCAACAGCTTACAGGACTGGCCCCTTGCTTGTGGGAGAAGGAGCCGGACGTTTCCCATTTTGGAAAATGGCTCTGCCGAGAACGGCTACGACGAGATGTTCCGTCACTGGGAAAGCACTGATCCCCAGGGCTGTTGTGCCTGTGACTAGGCTGCCCAGGGAAGGTGAAGACCAGCAACAGCTTTCAGGGCTGGCCCCTTCCTTGTGGGAGAAGGAGCCGGACGTTCCCCTTTTCGGAAAACGGCTCTGCCGAGAACGGGTACGAAGAGATGTTCCGTCTCTGGGAAAGCACTGATTCCCAAGGCTGTTGTGCCTGTGAATAGGTTGCCCAGGGAAGGTGAAGACCAGCAACAGCTTTCAGGGCTGGCACCTTCCTTGTGGGAGAAGGATCCGGACGTTTCCCATTTCGGAAAAATGGCTCTTCCGAGAACGGGCACAATTGGATGTTCCATCTCTGTGAAAGCACAGATCCCCAGGGCTGTTGTGCCTGTGACTAGGCTGCCCAGGGAAGGTGAAGACCAGCAACAGCTTTCAGGGCTGGCACCTTCCTTGTGGGAGAAGGAGCCGGACGTTCTCCGTTTAGGAAAAATGGCTCTGCGAGAACGGCCACAATGAGATGTTCCGTCTCTGGGAAAGCACTGATCCCCAGGGCTGTTGTGCCTGTGACTAGGCTGCCCAGGGAAGGTGAAGACCAGCAACAGCTTTCAGGGCTGGCCCCTTCCTTGTGGGAGAAGGAGCCGGACGTTTCCCTTTTCGGAAAAAAGGCTCTGCCGAGAACGGGTATGAAGAGATGTTCCGTCTCTGGGAAAGCACTGATCCCCAGGGCTGTTGTGCCTGTGAATAGGTTTCCAAGGGAAGGTGAAGACCAGCAACAGCTTTCAGGGCTGGCACCTTCCTTGTGGGAGAAGGATCCAGACGTTTCCCATTTTGGAAAATGGCTCTGCCGAGAACGGCTACGACGAGACGTTCCGTCTCTGGGAAAGCACTGATCCCCAGGGCTGTTGTGCCTGTGAATAGGCTGCCCAGGGAAGGTGAAGACCAGCAACAGCTTTCAGGGCTGGCCCCTTCCTTGTGGGAGAAGGGTCCGGACGATTCCCATTTTGGAAAATGGCTCTGCCGAGAACGGGTACGAAGAGATGTTCCGTCTCTGGGAAAGCACTGATCCCCAGGGCTGTTGTGCCTGTGACTAGGCTGCCCAGGGAAGGTGAAGACCAGCAACAGCTTTCAGGGCTGGCCCCTTCCTTGTGGGAGAAGGATCCGGACGTTCCCCTTTTCGGAAAACGGCTCTGCCGAGAACGGCCACAATTGGATGTTCCATCTCTGTGAAAGCACAGATCCCCAGGGCTGTTGTGCCTGTGACTAGGCTGCCCAGGGAAGGTGAAGACCAGCAACAGCTTTCAGGGCTGGCACCTTCCTTGTGGGAGAAGTAGCCGGACGTTCGCCGTTTAGGAAAAATGGCTCTGCGAGAACGGCCACAATGAGATGTTCCGTCTGTGGGAAAGCACTGATCCCCAGGGCTGTTGTGCCTGTGACTAGGCTGCCCAGGGAAGGTGAAGACCAGCAACAGCTTTCAGGGCTGGCCCCTTCCTTGTGGGAGAAGGATCCGGACGATTCCCATTTTGGAAAATGGCTCTGCTGAGAACGGGTACAATGAGATGTTCCGTCTCTGGGAAAGCACGGATCCCCAGGGCTGTTGTGCCTGTGAATAGGTTGCCCAGGGAAGGTGAAGACCAGCAACAGCTTTCAGGGCTGGCCCCTTCCTTATGGGAGAAGGAGCCGGACGTTTCCCATTTCGGAAAAATGGCTCTGCCGAGAATGGGCACGAGCAGATGTTCCGTCTGTGGGAAAGCACTGATCCCCAGGGCTGTTGTGCCTGTAAATAGGTTGCCCAGGGAAGGTGAAGACCAGCAACAGCTTTCAGGGCTGGCACCTTCCTTGTGGGAGAGGGAGCTGGACGTTTCCCATTTCGGAAAAATGGCTCTGCCGAGAACGGGCACGAGGAGATGTTCCGTCTGTGGGAAAGCACTGATCCCCAGGGCTGTTGTGCCTGTGAATAGGCTGCCCAGGGAAGGTGAAGACCAGCAACAGCTTTCAGGGCTGGCCCCTTCCTTGTGGGAGAAGGATCCGGACATTTCCCAATTTGGAAAATGGCTCTGCCGAGAACGGGTATGAAGAGATGTTCCGTCTCTGGGAAAGCACTGATCCCCAGGGCTGTTGTGCCTGTGACTAGGCTGCCCAGGGAAGGTGAAGACCAGCAACAGCTTTCAGGGCTGGCACCTTCCTTGTGGGAGAAGGAGCCGGACGTTTCCCATTTCGGAAAAATGGCTCTTCCGAGAACGGCCACAATTGGATGTTCCATCTCTGGGAAAGCACAGATCCCCAGGGCTGTTGTGCCTGTGACTAGGCTGCCCAGGGAAGGTGAAGACCAGCAACAGCTTTCAGGGCTGGCACCTTCCTTGTGGGAGAATGAGCCGGACGTTCGCAGTTTTGGAAAAATGGCTCTGCGAGAACGGCCACAATGAGATGTTCCGTCTGTGGGAAAGCACTGGTCCCCAGGGCTGTTGTGCCTGTGACTAGGCTGCCAAGGGAAGGTGAAGACCAGCAACAGCTTTCAGGGCTGGCACCTTCCTTGTGGGAGAAGGAGCCGGACGTTTCACATTTTGGAAAATGGCTCTGCCGAGAACGGCTACGACGAGATGTTCCGTCTCTGGGAAAGCACTGATCCCCAGGGCTGTTGTGCCTGTGAATAGGTTTCCAAGGGAAGCTGAAGACCAGCCACAGCTTTCAGGGCTGGCCCCTTCCTTGTGGGAGAATGATCCGGACGTTTCCCATTTTGGAAAATGGCTCTGCCGAGAACGGCTACGACGAGATGTTCCGTCTCTGGGAAAGCACTGATCCCCAGGGCTGTTGTGCCTGTGACTAGGCTGCCCAGGGAAGGTGAAGACCAGCAACAGCTTTCAGGGCTGGCCCCTTCCTTGTGGGAGAAGGGTCCGGACGTTTCCCTTTTCGGAAAAATGGCTCTGCCGAGAATGGGCACGAGCAGATGTTCCGTCTGTGGGAAAGCAGTGATCCCCAGGGCTGTTGTGCCTGTGAATAAGTTGCCCAGGGAAGGTGAAGACCAGCAACAGCTTTCAGGGCTGGCACCTTCCTTGTGGGAGAAGGAGCTGGACGTTTCCCATTTCGGAAAAATGGCTCTGCCGAGAACGGGCACGAGGAGATGTTCCGTCTCTGGGAAAGCACTGATCCCCAGGGCTGTTGTGCCTGTGAATAGGTTGCCCAGGGAAGGTGAAGACCAGCAACAGCTTTCAGGGCTGGCACCTTCCTTGTGGGAGAAGGATCCGGACATTTCCCATTTTGGAAAATGGCTCTGCCGAGAACGGGTATGAAGAGATGTTCCGTCTCTGGGAAAGCACTGATCCCCAGGGCTGTTGTGCCTGTGACTAGGCTGCCCAGGGAAGGTGAAGACCAGCAACAGCTTTCAGGGCTGGCACCTTCCTTGTGGGAGAAGGAGCCGGACGTTTCCCATTTCGGAAAAATGGCTCTTCCGAGAACGGCCACAATTGGATGTTCCATCTCTGGGAAAGCACTGATCCCCAGGGCTGTTGTGCCTGTGACTAGGCTGCCCAGGGAAGGTGAAGACCAGCAACAGCTTTCAGGGCTGGCACCTTCCTTGTGGGAGAATGAGCCGGACGTTCGCCGTTTAGGAAAAATGTCTCTGCGAGAACGGCCACAATGAGATGTTCCGTCTCTGGGAAAGCACTGGTCCCCAGGGCTGTTGTGCCTGTGACTAGGCTGCCCAGGGAAGGTGAAGACCAGCAAGAGCTTTCAGGGCTGGCACCTTCCTTGTGGGAGAAGGAGCCGGACGTTTCCCTTTTCGGAAAAAAGGCTCTGCCGAGAACGGGTATGAAGAGATGTTCCGTCTCTGGGAAAGCACTGATCCCCAGGGCTGTTGTGCCTGTGAATAGGTTTCCAAGGGAAGGTGAAGACCAGCAACAGCTTTCAGGGCTGGCCCCTTCCTTGTGGGAGAAGGAGCCGGACGATTCCCATTTTGGAAAATGGCTCTGCCGAGAACGGGTATGAAGAGATGTTCCGTCTCTGGGAAAGCACTGATCCCCAGGGCTGTTGTGCCTGTGACTAGGCTGCCCAGGGAAGGTGAAGACCAGCAACAGCTTTCAGGGCTGGCACCTTCCTTGTGGGAGAAGGAGCCGGACGTTTCCCTTTTCGGAAAACGGCTCTGCCGAGAACGGGTATGAAGAGATGTTCCGTCTGTGGGAAAGCATTGATCCCCAGGGCTGTTGTGCCTGTGACTAGGCTGCCCAGGGAAGGTGAAGACCAGCAACAGCTTTCAGGGCTGGCACCTTCCTTGTGGGAGAAGGAGCCGGACGTTTCCCATTTCGGAAAAATGGCTCTTCCGAGAACGGCCACAATTGGATGTTCCATCTCTGGGAAAGCACAGATCCCCAGGGCTGTTGTGCCTGTGACTAGGCTGCCCAGGGAAGGTGAAGACCAGCAACAGCTTTCAGGGCTGGCACCTTCCTTGTGGGAGAATGAGCCGGACGTTCGCAGTTTTGGAAAAATGGCTCTGCGAGAACGGCCACAATGAGATGTTCCGTCTGTGGGAAAGCACTGATCCCCAGGGCTGTTGTGCCTGTGAATAGGTTTCCAAGGGAAGGTGAAGACCAGCAACAGCTTTCAGGGCTGGCACCTTCCTTGTGGGAGAAGGAGCCGGACGTTTCCCATTTTGGAAAATGGCTCTGCCGAGAACGGCTACGACGAGATGTTCCGTCTCTGGGAAAGCACTGATCCCCAGGGCTGTTGTGCCTGTGAATAGGCTGCCAAGGGAAGGTGAAGACCAGCAACAGCTTTCAGGGCTGGCCCCTTCCTTGTGGGAGAAGGAGCCGGACGTTCCCCTTTTCGGAAAACGGCTCTGCCGAGAACGGGTACGAAGAGATGTTCCGTCTCTGGGAAAGCACTGATTCCCAGGGCTGTTGTGCCTGTGAATAGGCTGCCCAGGGAAGGTGAAGACCAGCAAGAGCTTTCAGGGCTGGCCCCGTCCTTGTGGGAGAAGGATCCGGATGTTTCCCATTTCGGAAAAATGGCTCTTCCGAGAACGGCCACAATTGGATGTTCCGTCTCTGTGAAAGCACAGATCCCCATGGCTGTTGTGCCTGTGAATAGGTTTCCAAGGGAAGGTGAAGACCAGCAACAGCTTACAGGACTGGCCCCTTGCTTGTGGGAGAAGGAGCCGGACGTTTCCCATTTTGGAAAATGGCTCTGCCGAGAACGGCTACGACGAGATGTTCCGTCACTGGGAAAGCACTGATCCCCAGGGCTGTTGTGCCTGTGACTAGGCTGCCCAGGGAAGGTGAAGACCAGCAACAGCTTTCAGGGCTGGCCCCTTCCTTGTGGGAGAAGGAGCCGGACGTTCCCCTTTTCGGAAAACGGCTCTGCCGAGAACGGGTACGAAGAGATGTTCCGTCTGTGGGAAAGCAGTGATTCCCAGGGCTGTTGTGCCTGTGAATAGGTTGCCCAGGGAAGGTGAAGACCAGCAACAGCTTTCAGGGCTGGCACCTTCCTTGTGGGAGAAGGATCCGGACGTTTCCCATTTCGGAAAAATGGCTCTTCCGAGAACGGGCACAATTGGATGTTCCATCTCTGTGAAAGCACAGATCCCCAGGGCTGTTGTGCCTGTGACTAGGCTGCCCAGGGAAGGTGAAGACCAGCAACAGCTTTCAGGGCTGGCACCTTCCTTGTGGGAGAAGGAGCCGGACGTTCTCCGTTTAGGAAAAATGGCTCTGCGAGAACGGCCACAATGAGATGTTCCGTCTCTGGGAAAGCACTGATCCCCAGGGCTGTTGTGCCTGTGACTAGGCTGCCCAGGGAAGGTGAAGACCAGCAACAGCTTTCAGGGCTGGCCCCTTCCTTGTGGGAGAAGGAGCCGGACGTTTCCCTTTTCGGAAAAAAGGCTCTGCCGAGAACGGGTATGAAGAGATGTTCCGTCTCTGGGAAAGCACTGATCCCCAGGGCTGTTGTGCCTGTGAATAGGTTTCCAAGGGAAGGTGAAGACCAGCAACAGCTTTCAGGGCTGGCACCTTCCTTGTGGGAGAAGGATCCAGACGTTTCCCATTTTGGAAAATGGCTCTGCCGAGAACGGCTACGACGAGACGTTCCGTCTCTGGGAAAGCACTGATCCCCAGGGCTGTTGTGCCTGTGAATAGGCTGCCCAGGGAAGGTGAAGACCAGCAACAGCTTTCAGGGCTGGCCCCTTCCTTGTGGGAGAAGGGTCCGGACGATTCCCATTTTGGAAAATGGCTCTGCCGAGAACGGGTATGAAGAGATGTTCCGTCTCTGGGAAAGCACTGATCCCCAGGGCTGTTGTGCCTGTGACTAGGCTGCCCAGGGAAGGTGAAGACCAGCAACAGCTTTCAGGGCTGGCCCCTTCCTTGTGGGAGAAGGATCCGGACGTTCCCCTTTTCGGAAAACGGCTCTGCCGAGAACGGCCACAATTGGATGTTCCATCTCTGTGAAAGCACAGATACCCAGGGCTGTTGTGCCTGTGACTAGGCTGCCCAGGGAAGGTGAAGACCAGCAACAGCTTTCAGGGCTGGCACCTTCCTTGTGGGAGAAGTAGCCGGACGTTCGCCGTTTAGGAAAAATGGCTCTGCGAGAACGGCCACAATGAGATGTTCCGTCTGTGGGAAAGCACTGATCCCCAGGGCTGTTGTGCCTGTGACTAGGCTGCCCAGGGAAGGTGAAGACCAGCAACAGCTTTCAGGGCTGGCCCCTTCCTTGTGGGAGAAGGATCCGGACGATTCCCATTTTGGAAAATGGCTCTGCTGAGAACGGGTACAATGAGATGTTCCGTCTCTGGGAAAGCACGGATCCCCAGGGCTGTTGTGCCTGTGAATAGGTTGCCCAGGGAAGGTGAAGACCAGCAACAGCTTTCAGGGCTGGCCCCTTCCTTATGGGAGAAGGAGCCGGACGTTTCCCATTTCGGAAAAATGGCTCTGCCGAGAATGGGCACGAGCAGATGTTCCGTCTGTGGGAAAGCACTGATCCCCAGGGCTGTTGTGCCTGTGAATAGGTTGCCCAGGGAAGGTGAAGACCAGCAACAGCTTTCAGGGCTGGCACCTTCCTTGTGGGAGAGGGAGCTGGACGTTTCCCATTTCGGAAAAATGGCTCTGCCGAGAACGGGCACGAGGAGATGTTCCGTCTGTGGGAAAGCACTGATCCCCAGGGCTGTTGTGCCTGTGAATAGGCTGCCCAGGGAAGGTGAAGACCAGCAACAGCTTTCAGGGCTGGCCCCTTCCTTGTGGGAGAAGGATCCGGACATTTCCCATTTTGGAAAATGGCTCTGCCGAGAACGGGTATGAAGAGATGTTCCGTCTCTGGGAAAGCACTGATCCCCAGGGCTGTTGTGCCTGTGACTAGGCTGCCCAGGGAAGGTGAAGACCAGCAACAGCTTTCAGGGCTGGCACCTTCCTTGTGGGAGAAGGAGCCGGACGTTTCCCATTTCGGAAAAATGGCTCTTCCGAGAACGGCCACAATTGGATGTTCCATCTCTGGGAAAGCACAGATCCCCAGGGCTGTTGTGCCTGTGACTAGGCTGCCCAGGGAAGGTGAAGACCAGCAACAGCTTTCAGGGCTGGCACCTTCCTTGTGGGAGAATGAGCCGGACGTTCGCAGTTTTGGAAAAATGGCTCTGCGAGAACGGCCACAATGAGATGTTCCGTCTGTGGGAAAGCACTGGTCCCCAGGGCTGTTGTGCCTGTGACTAGGCTGCCAAGGGAAGGTGAAGACCAGCAACAGCTTTCAGGGCTGGCACCTTCCTTGTGGGAGAAGGAGCCGGACGTTTCCCATTTTGGAAAATGGCTCTGCCGAGAACGGCTACGACGAGATGTTCCGTCTCTGGGAAAGCACTGATCCCCAGGGCTGTTGTGCCTGTGAATAGGTTTCCAAGGGAAGCTGAAGACCAGCCACAGCTTTCAGGGCTGGCCCCTTCCTTGTGGGAGAAGGATCCGGACGTTTCCCATTTTGGAAAATGGCTCTGCCGAGAACGGCTACGACGAGATGTTCCGTCTCTGGGAAAGCACTGATCCCCAGGGCTGTTGTGCCTGTGACTAGGCTGCCCAGGGAAGGTGAAGACCAGCAACAGCTTTCAGGGCTGGCCCCTTCCTTGTGGGAGAAGGAGCCGGACGTTCCCCTTTTCGGAAAAATGGCTCTGTCGAGAACGGCTACGACGAGATGTTCCGTCTCTGGGAAAGCAGTGATCCCCAGGGCTGTTGTGCCTGTGAATAAGTTGCCCAGGGAAGGTGAAGACCAGCAACAGCTTTCAGGGCTGGCACCTTACTTGTGGGAGAAGGAGCTGGACGTTTCCCATTTCGGAAAAATGGCTCTGCCGAGAACGGGCACGAGGACATGTTCCGTCTCTGGGAAAGCACTGATCCCCAGGGCTGTTGTGCCTGTGAATAGGTTGCCCAGGGAAGGTGAAGACCAGCAAGAGCTTTCAGGGCTGGCACCTTCCTTGTGGGAGAAGGATCCGGACATTTCCCATTTTGGAAAATGGCTCTGCCGAGAACGGGTATGAAGAGATGTTCCGTCTCTGGGAAAGCACTGATCCCCAGGGCTGTTGTGCCTGTGACTAGGCTGCCCAGGGAAGGTGAAGACCAGCAACAGCTTTCAGGGCTGGCACCTTCCTTGTGGGAGAAGGAGCCGGACGTTTCCCATTTCGGAAAAATGGCTCTTCCGAGAACGGCCACAATTGGATGTTCCATCTCTGGGAAAGCACTGATCCCCAGGGCTGTTGTGCCTGTGACTAGGCTGCCCAGGGAAGGTGAAGACCAGCAACAGCTTTCAGGGCTGGCACCTTCCTTGTGGGAGAATGAGCCGGACGTTCGCCGTTTAGGAAAAATGTCTCTGCGAGAACGGCCACAATGAGATGTTCCGTCTCTGGGAAAGCACTGGTCCCCAGGGCTGTTGTGCCTGTGACTAGGCTGCCCAGGGAAGGTGAAGACCAGCAAGAGCTTTCAGGGCTGGCACCTTCCTTGTGGGAGAAGGAGCCGGACGTTTCCCTTTTCGGAAAAAAGGCTCTGCCGAGAACGGGTATGAAGAGATGTTCCGTCTCTGGGAAAGCACTGATCCCCAGGGCTGTTGTGCCTGTGAATAGGTTTCCAAGGGAAGGTGAAGACCAGCAACAGCTTTCAGGGCTGGCCCCTTCCTTGTGGGAGAAGGAGCCGGACGATTCCCATTTTGGAAAATGGCTCTGCCGAGAACGGGTATGAAGAGATGTTCCGTCTCTGGGAAAGCACTGATCCCCAGGGCTGTTGTGCCTGTGACTAGGCTGCCCAGGGAAGGTGAAGACCAGCAACAGCTTTCAGGGCTGGCACCTTCCTTGTGGGAGAAGGAGCCGGACGTTTCCCTTTTCGGAAAACGGCTCTGCCGAGAACGGGTATGAAGAGATGTTCCGTCTGTGGGAAAGCATTGATCCCCAGGGCTGTTGTGCCTGTGACTAGGCTGCCCAGGGAAGGTGAAGACCAGCAACAGCTTTCAGGGCTGGCACCTTCCTTGTGGGAGAAGGAGCCGGACGTTTCCCATTTCGGAAAAATGGCTCTTCCGAGAACGGCCACAATTGGATGTTCCATCTCTGGGAAAGCACAGATCCCCAGGGCTGTTGTGCCTGTGACTAGGCTGCCCAGGGAAGGTGAAGACCAGCAACAGCTTTCAGGGCTGGCACCTTCCTTGTGGGAGAATGAGCCGGACGTTCGCAGTTTTGGAAAAATGGCTCTGCGAGAACGGCCACAATGAGATGTTCCGTCTGTGGGAAAGCACTGGTCCCCAGGGCTGTTGTGCCTGTGACTAGGCTGCCAAGGGAAGTTGAAGACCAGCAACAGCTTTCAGGGCTGGCCCCTTCCTTGTGGGAGAATGAGCCGGACGTTTCCCTTTTCGGAAAACGGCTCTGCCGAGAACGGGTATGAAGAGATGTTCCGTCTCTGGGAAAGCACTGATCCCCAGGGCTGTTGTGCCTGTGACTAGGCTGCCCAGGGAAGGTGAAGACCAGCAACAGCTTTCAGGGCTGGCCCCTTCCTTGTGGGAGAAGGAGCCGGACGTTCCCCTTTTCGGAAAACGGCTCTGCTGAGAATGGGCACGAGCAGATGTTCCGTCTGTGGGAAAGCACTGATCCCCAGGGCTGTTGTGCCTGTGACTAGGCTGCCCAGGGAAGGTGAAGACCAGCAACAGCTTTCAGGGCTGGCCCCTTCCTTGTGGGAGAATGAGCCGGACGTTTCCCATTTCGGAAAACGGCTCTGCCGAGAACGGGTATGAAGAGATGTTCCGTCTCTGGGAAAGCACTGATCCCCAGGGCTGTTGTGCCTGTGACTAGGCTGCCCAGGGAAGGTGAAGACCAGCAACAGCTTTCAGGGCTGGCCCCTTCCTTGTGGGAGAAGGATCCGGACGTTCCCCTTTTCGGAAAACGGCTCTGCCGAGAACGGCCACAATTGGATGTTCCATCTCTGGGAAAGCACTGATCCCCAGGGCTGTTGTGCCTGTGACTAGGCTGCCCAGGGAAGGTGAAGACCAGCAACAGCTTTCAGGGCTGGCACCTTCCTTGTGGGAGAAGTAGCCGGACGTTCGCCGTTTAGGAAAAATGGCTCTGCGAGAACGGCCACAATGAGATGTTCCGTCTGTGGGAAAGCACTGATCCCCAGGGCTGTTGTGCCTGTGACTAGGCTGCCCAGGGAAGGTGAAGACCAGCAACAGCTTTCAGGGCTGGCCCCTTCCTTGTGGGAGAAGGAGCCGGACGATTCCCATTTTGGAAAATGGCTCTGCTGAGAACGGGTACAATGAGATGTTCCGTCTCTGGGAAAGCACGGATCCCCAGGGCTGTTGTGCCTGTGAATAGGTTGCCCAGGGAAGGTGAAGACCAGCAACAGCTTTCAGGGCTGGCCCCTTCCTTATGGGAGAAGGAGCCGGACGTTTCCCATTTCGGAAAAATGGCTCTGCCGAGAATGGGCACGAGCAGATGTTCCGTCTGTGGGAAAGCACTGATCCCCAGGGCTGTTGTGCCTGTGAATAGGTTGCCCAGGGAAGGTGAAGAGCAGCAACAGCTTTCAGGGCTGGCACCTTCCTTGTGGGAGAGGGAGCTGGACGTTTCCCATTTCGGAAAAATGGCTCTGCCGAGAACGGGCACGAGGAGATGTTCCGTCTGTGGGAAAGCACTGATCCCCAGGGCTGTTGTGCCTGTGAATAGGCTGCCCAGGGAAGGTGAAGACCAGCAACAGCTTTCAGGGCTGGCCCCTTCCTTGTGGGAGAAGGATCCGGACATTTCCCATTTTGGAAAATGGCTCTGCCGAGAACGGGTATGAAGAGATGTTCCGTCTCTGGGAAAGCACTGATCCCCAGGGCTGTTGTGCCTGTGACTAGGCTGCCCAGGGAAGGTGAAGACCAGCAACAGCTTTCAGGGCTGGCACCTTCCTTGTGGGAGAAGGAGCCGGACGTTTCCCATTTCGGAAAAATGGCTCTTCCGAGAACGGCCACAATTGGATGTTCCATCTCTGGGAAAGCACAGATCCCCAGGGCTGTTGTGCCTGTGACTAGGCTGCCCAGGGAAGGTGAAGACCAGCAACAGCTTTCAGGGCTGGCACCTTCCTTGTGGGAGAAGGAGCCGGACGTTCGCAGTTTTGGAAAAATGGCTCTGCGAGAACGGCCACAATGAGATGTTCCGTCTGTGGGAAAGCACTGGTCCCCAGGGCTGTTGTGCCTGTGACTAGGCTGCCAAGGGAAGGTGAAGACCAGCAACAGCTTTCAGGGCTGGCACCTTCCTTGTGGGAGAAGGAGCCGGACGTTTCCCATTTTGGAAAATGGCTCTGCCGAGAACGGCTACGACGAGATGTTCCGTCTCTGGGAAAGCACTGATCCCCAGGGCTGTTGTGCCTGTGAATAGGTTTCCAAGGGAAGCTGAAGACCAGCCACAGCTTTCAGGGCTGGCCCCTTCCTTGTGGGAGAAGGATCCGGACGTTTCCCATTTTGGAAAATGGCTCTGCCGAGAACGGCTACGACGAGATGTTCCGTCTGTGGGAAAGCACTGATCCCCAGGGCTGTTGTGCCTGTGACTAGGCTGCCCAGGGAAGGTGAAGACCAGCAACAGCTTTCAGGGCTGGCCCCTTCCTTGTGGGAGAAGGAGCCGGACGTTTCCCTTTTCGGAAAAATGGCTCTGCCGAGAATGGGCACGAGCAGATGTTCCGTCTGTGGGAAAGCAGTGATCCCCAGGGCTGTTGTGCCTGTGAATAAGTTGCCCAGGGAAGGTGAAGACCAGCAACAGCTTTCAGGGCTGGCACCTTCCTTGTGGGAGAAGGAGCCGGACGTTTCCCATTTCGGAAAAATGGCTCTGCCGAGAACGGGCACGAGGAGATGTTCCGTCTCTGGGAAAGCACTGATCCCCAGGGCTGTTGTGCCTGTGAATAGGTTGCCCAGGGAAGGTGAAGACCAGCAACAGCTTTCAGGGCTGGCACCTTCCTTGTGGGAGAAGGATCCGGACATTTCCCATTTTGGAAAATGGCTCTGCCGAGAACGGGTATGAAGAGATGTTCCGTCTCTGGGAAAGCACTGATCCCCAGGGCTGTTGTGCCTGTGACTAGGCTGCCCAGGGAAGGTGAAGACCAGCAACAGCTTTCAGGGCTGGCACCTTCCTTGTGGGAGAATGAGCCGGACGTTCGCCGTTTAGGAAAAATGTCTCTGCGAGAACGGCCACAATGAGATGTTCCGTCTCTGGGAAAGCACTGGTCCCCAGGGCTGTTGTGCCTGTGACTAGGCTGCCCAGGGAAGGTGAAGACCAGCAAGAGCTTTCAGGGCTGGCACCTTCCTTGTGGGAGAAGGAGCCGGACGTTTCCCTTTTCGGAAAAAAGGCTCTGCCGAGAACGGGTATGAAGAGATGTTCCGTCTCTGGGAAAGCACTGATCCCCAGGGCTGTTGTGCCTGTGAATAGGTTTCCAAGGGAAGGTGAAGACCAGCAACAGCTTTCAGGGCTGGCCCCTTCCTTGTGGGAGAAGGAGCCGGACGTTTCCCATTTTGGAAAATGGCTCTGCCGAGAACGGGTATGAAGAGATGTTCCGTCTCTGGGAAAGCACTGATCCCCAGGGCTGTTGTGCCTGTGACTAGGCTGCCCAGGGAAGGTGAAGACCAGCAACAGCTTTCAGGACTGGCCCCTTCCTTGTGGGAGAAGGAGCCGGACGTTCCCCTTTTCGGAAAACGGCTCTGCTGAGAATGGGCACGAGCAGATGTTCCGTCTGTGGGAAAGCACTGATCCCCAGGGCTGTTGTGCCTGTGACTAGGCTGCCCAGGGAAGGTGAAGACCAGCAACAGCTTTCAGGGCTGGCCCCTTCCTTGTGGGAGAATGAGCCGGACGTTTCCCTTTTCGGAAAACGGCTCTGCCGAGAACGGGTATGAAGAGATGTTCCGTCTCTGGGAAAGCACTGATCCCCAGGGCTGTTGTGCCTGTGACTAGGCTGCCCAGGGAAGGTGAAGACCAGCAACAGCTTTCAGGGCTGGCACCTTCCTTGTGGGAGAAGGAGCCGGACGTTTCCCATTTCGGAAAAATGGCTCTTCCGAGAACGGCCACAATTGGATGTTCCATCTCTGGGAAAGCACTGATCCCCATGGCTGTTGTGCCTGTGAATAGGTTTCCAAGGGAAGTTGAAGACCAGCAACAGCTTTCAGGGCTGGCACCTTCCTTGTGGGAGAAGGAGCCGGACGTTTCCCATTTTGGAAAATGGCTCTGCCGAGAACGGGCACAATTGGATGTTCCATCTCTGTGAAAGCACAGATCCCCAGGGCTGTTGTGCCTGTGACTAGGCTGCCCAGGGAAGGTGAAGACCAGCAACAGCTTTCAGGGCTGGCACCTTCCTTGTGGGAGAAGGAGCCGGACGTTCTCCGTTTAGGAAAAATGCCTCTGCGAGAACGGCCACAATGAGATGTTCCGTCTCTGGGAAAGCACTGATCCCCAGGGCTGTTGTGCCTGTGACTAGGCTGCCCAGGGAAGGTGAAGACCAGCAACAGCTTTCAGGGCTGGCCCCTTCCTTGTGGGAGAAGGAGCTGGACGTTTCCCATTTCGGAAAAATGGCTCTGCGAAAACAGGCACGAGGAGATGTTCCGTCTCTGGGAAAGCACTGATCCCCAAGGCTATTGTGCCTCTGAGTAGGTTTCCAAGGGAAGGTGAAGACCAGCAACAGCTTTCAGGGCTGGCCCCTTCCTTGTGTGAGAAGGAGCTGGACGTTTCCCTTTTCGGAAAACGGCTCTGCCGAGAACGGGTATGAAGAGATGTTCCGTCTCTGGGAAAGCACTGATCCCCAGGGCTGTTGTGCCTGTGAATAGGTTTCCAAGGGAAGGTGAAGACCAGCAACAGCTTTCAGGGCTGGCACCTTCCTTGTGGGAGAAGGAGCCGGACGTTTCCCATTTTGGAAAATGGCTCTGCCGAGAACGGCTACGACGAGATGTTCCGTCTCTGGGAAAGCACTGATCCCCAGGGCTGTTGTGCCTGTGACTAGGCTGCCCAGGGAAGGTGAAGACCAGCAACAGCTTTCAGGGCTGGCCCCTTCCTTGTGGGAGAAGGAGCCGGACGTTCCCCTTTTCGGAAAACGGCTCTGCCGAGAACGGGTACGAAGAGATGTTCCGTCTCTGGGAAAGCACTGATTCCCAGGGCTGTTGTGCCTGTGAATAGGGTGCCAAGGGAAGGTGAAGACCAGCAAGAGCTTTCAGGGCTGGCCCCGTCCTTGTGGGAGAAGGATCCGGATGTTTCCCATTTCGGAAAAATGGCTCTTCCGAGAACGGCCACAATTGGATGTTCCGTCTCTGTGAAAGCACAGATCCCCATGGCTGTTGTGCCTGTGAATAGGTTTCCAAGGGAAGGTGAAGACCAGCAACAGCTTACAGGACTGGCCCCTTGCTTGTGGGAGAAGGAGCCGGACGTTTCCCATTTTGGAAAATGGCTCTGCCGAGAACGGGTATGAAGAGATGTTCCGTCTCTGGGAAAGCACTGATCCCCAGGGCTGTTGTGCCTGTGACTAGGCTGCCCAGGGAAGGTGAAGACCAGCAACAGCTTTCAGGGCTGGCCCCTTCCTTGTGGGAGAAGGAGCCGGACGTTCCCCTTTTCGGAAAACGGCTCTGCCGAGAACGGGTACGAAGAGATGTTCCGTCTGTGGGAAAGCAGTGATTCCCAGGGCTGTTGTGCCTGTGAATAGGTTGCCCAGGGAAGGTGAAGACCAGCAACAGCTTTCAGGGCTGGCCCCTTCCTTGTGGGAGAAGGATCCGGACGTTTCCCATTTCGGAAAAATGGCTCTTCCGAGAACGGGCACAATTGGATGTTCCATCTCTGTGAAAGCACAGATCCCCAGGGCTGTTGTGCCTGTGACTAGGCTGCCCAGGGAAGGTGAAGACCAGCAACAGCTTTCAGGGCTGGCCCCTTGCTTGTGGGAGAAGGAGCCGGACGTTCTCCGTTTAGGAAAAATGGCTCTGCGAGAACGGCCACAATGAGATGTTCCGTCTCTGGGAAAGCACTGGTCCCCAGGGCTGTTGTGCCTGTGACTAGGCTGTCCAGGGAAGGTGAAGACCAGCAACAGCTTTCAGGGCTGGCACCTTCCTTGTGGGAGAAGGAGCCGGACGTTTCCCTTTTCGGAAAAAAGGCTCTGCCGAGAACGGGTATGAAGAGATGTTCCGTCTCTGGGAAAGCACTGATCCCCAGGGCTGTTGTGCCTGTGAATAGGTTTCCAAGGGAAGGTGAAGACCAGCAACAGCTTTCAGGGCTGGCACCTTCCTTGTGGGAGAAGGATCCAGACGTTTCCCATTTTGGAAAATGGCTCTGCCGAGAACGGCTACGACGAGACGTTCCGTCTCTGGGAAAGCACTGATCCCCAGGGCTGTTGTGCCTGTGAATAGGCTGCCCAGGGAAGGTGAAGACCAGCAACAGCTTTCAGGGCTGGCCCCTTCCTTGTGGGAGAAGGATCCGGACGATTCCCATTTTGGAAAATGGCTCTGCCGAGAACGGGTACAATGAGATGTTCCATCTCTGGGAAAGCACTGATCCCCAGGGCTGTTGTGCCTGTGACTAGGCTGCCAAGGGAAGGTGAAGACCAGCAACAGCTTTCAGGGCTGGCACCTTCCTTGTGGGAGAACAATCCGGACGTTTCCTATTTCGGAAAAATGGCTCTTCCGAGAACGGCCACAATTGGATGTTCCGTCTCTGTGAAAGCACAGATCCCCAGGGCTGTTGTGCCTGTGAATAGGTTTCCAAGGGAAGGTGAAGACCAGCAACAGCTTTCAGGGCTGGCACCTTCCTTGTGGGAGAAGGAGCCGGATGTTTCCCTTTTCGGAAAACGGCTCTGCCGAGAACGGGTATGAAGAGATGTTCCGTCTCTGGGAAAGCACTGATCCCCAGGGCTGTTGTGCCTGTGAATAGGTTTCCAAGGGAAGGTGAAGACCAGCAACAGCTTTCAGGGCTGGCCCCTTCCTTGTGGGAGAAGGATCCGGACGTTTCCCATTTTGGAAAATGGCTCTGCTGAGAACGGGTACGATGAGATGTTCCGTCTCTGGGAAAGCACTGATCCCCAGGGCTGTTGTGCCTGTGACTAGGCTGCCCAGGGAAGGTGAAGACCAGCAACAGCTTACAGGGCTGGCCCCTTCCTTGTGGGAGAAGGAGCCGGACGTTTCCCATTTCGGAAAAATGGCTCTGCCGAGAATGGGCACGAGCAGATGTTCCGTCTCTGGGAAAGCACTGATCCCCAGGGCTGTTGTGCCTGTGAATAGGCTGCCCAGGGAAGGTGAAGACCAGCAAGAGCTTTCAGGGCTGGCCCCTTCCTTGTGGGAGAAGGAGCCGGACGTTTCCCATTTCGGAAAAATGGCTCTGCCGAGAACGGCCACAACTGGATGTTCCGTCTCTGGGAAAGCACAGATCCCCAGGGCTGTTGTGCCTGTGAATAGGTTTCCAAGGGAAGGTGAAGACCAGCAACAGCTTTCAGGGCTGGCACCTTCCTTGTGGGAGAAAGAGCCGGACGTTTGCAGTTTTGGAAAAATGGCTCTGCGAGAACGGCCACAATGAGATGTTCCGTCTCTGGGAAAGCACTGGTCCCCCGGGCTGTTGTGCCTGTGACTAGGCTGCCCAGGGAAGGTGAAGACCAGCAACAGCTTTCAGGGCTGGCCCCTTCCTTGTGGGAGAAGGAGCCGGATGTTTCCCTTTTCGGAAAACGGCTCTGCCGAGAACGGGTATGAAGAGATGTTCCGTCTCTGGGAAAGCACTGATCCCCAGGGCTGTTGTGCCTGTGACTTGGCTGCCCAGGGAAGGTGAAGACCAGCAACAGCTTTCAGGGCTGGCCCCTTCCTTGTGGGAGAAGGAGCCGGACGTTTCCCTTTTCGGAAAACGGCTCTGCCGAGAACGGCTACGACGAGATGTTCCGTCTCTGGGAAAGCACTGATCCCCAGGGCTGTTGTGCCTGTGAATAGGCTGCCAAGGGAAGGTGAAGACCAGCAACAGCTTTCAGGGCTGGCCCCTTCCTTGTGGGAGAAGGAGCCGGACGTTCCCCTTTTCGGAAAACGGCTCTGCCGAGAACGGGTACGAAGAGATGTTCCGTCTCTGGGAAAGCACTGATTCCCAGGGCTGTTGTGCCTGTGAATAGGGTGCCAAGGGAAGGTGAAGACCAGCAAGAGCTTTCAGGGCTGGCCCCGTCCTTGTGGGAGAAGGATCCGGATGTTTCCCATTTCGGAAAAATGGCTCTTCCGAGAACGGCCACAATTGGATGTTCCGTCTCTGTGAAAGCACAGATCCCCATGGCTGTTGTGCCTGTGAATAGGTTTCCAAGGGAAGGTGAAGACCAGCAACAGCTTACAGGACTGGCCCCTTGCTTGTGGGAGAAGGAGCCGGACGTTTCCCATTTTGGAAAATGGCTCTGCCGAGAACGGCTACGACGAGATGTTCCGTCTCTGGGAAAGCACTGATCCCCAGGGCTGTTGTGCCTGTGACTAGGCTGCCCAGGGAAGGTGAAGACCAGCAACAGCTTTCAGGGCTGGCCCCTTCCTTGTGGGAGAAGGAGCCGGACGTTCCCCTTTTCGGAAAACGGCTCTGCCGAGAACGGGTACGAAGAGATGTTCCGTCTGTGGGAAAGCAGTGATTCCCAGGGCTGTTGTGCCTGTGAATAGGTTGCCCAGGGAAGGTGAAGACCAGCAACAGCTTTCAGGGCTGGCCCCTTCCTTGTGGGAGAAGGATCCGGACATTTCCCATTTCGGAAAAATGGCTCTTCCGAGAACGGCCACAATTGGATGTTCCGTCTCTGTGAAAGCACAGATCCCCAGGGCTGTTGTGCCTGTGACTAGGCTGCCCAGGGAAGGTGAAGACCAGCAACAGCTTTCAGGGCTGGCACCTTCCTTGTGGGAGAAGGAGCCGGACGTTCTCCGTTTAGGAAAAATGGCTCTGCGAGAACGGCCACAATGAGATGTTCCGTCTCTGGGAAAGCACTGGTCCCCAGGGCTGTTGTGCCTGTGACTAGGCTGCCCAGGGAAGGTGAAGACCAGCAACAGCTTTCAGGGCTGGCACCTTCCTTGTGGGAGAAGGAGCCGGACGTTTCCCTTTTCGGAAAAAAGGCTCTGCCGAGAACGGGTATGAAGAGATGTTCCGTCTCTGGGAAAGCACTGATCCCCAGGGCTGTTGTGCCTGTGAATAGGTTGCCCAGGGAAGGTGAAGACCAGCAACAGCTTACAGGGCTGGCCCCTTCCTTGTGGGAGAAGGAGCCGGACGTTTCCCATTTCGGAAAAATGGCTCTGCCGAGAATGGGCACGAGCAGATGTTCCGTCTCTGGGAAAGCACTGATCCCCAGGGCTGTTGTGCCTGTGAATAGGCTGCCAAGGGAAGGTGAACACCAGCAAGAGCTTTCAGGGCTGGCCCCTTCCTTGTGGGAGAAGGATCCGGACGTTTCCCATTTCGGAAAAATGGCTCTGCCGAGAACGGCCACAACTGGATGTTCCGTCTCTGGGAAAGCACAGATCCCCAGGGCTGTTGTGCCTGTGAATAGGTTTCCAAGGGAAGGTGAAGACCAGCAACAGCTTTCAGGGCTGGCACCTTCCTTGTGGGAGAAATAGCCGGACGTTCGCCGTTTTGGAAAAATGGCTCTGCGAGAACGGCCACAATGAGATGTTCCGTCTCTGGGAAAGCACTGGTCCCCAGGGCTGTTGTGCCTGTGACTAGGCTGCCCAGGGAAGGTGAAGACCAGCAACAGCTTTCAGGGCTGGCCCCTTCCTTGTGGGAGAAGGAGCCGGATGTTTCCCTTTTCGGAAAACGGCTCTGCCGAGAACGGGTATGAAGAGATGTTCCGTCTCTGGGAAAGCACTGATCCCCAGGGCTGTTGTGCCTGTGAATAGGTTTCCAAGGGAAGGTGAAGACCAGCAACAGCTTTCAGGGCTGGCCCCTTCCCTGTGGGAGAAGGATCCGGACGTTTCCCATTTTGGAAAATGGCTCTGTCGAGAACGGCTACGACGAGATGTTCCGTCTCTGGGAAAGCACTGATCCCCAGGGCTGTTGTGCCTGTGAATAGGCTGCCCAGGGAAGGTGAAGACCAGCAACAGCTTTCAGGGCTGGCACCTTCCTTGTGGGAGAAGGAGCCGGACGTTCCCCTTTTCGGAAAACGGCTCTGCCGAGAACGGGTATGAAGAGATGTTCCGTCTCTGGGAAAGCACTGATCCCCAGGGCTGTTGTGCCTGTGACTAGGCTGCCCAGGGAAGGTGAAGACCAGCAACAGCTTTCAGGGCTGGCCCCTTCCTTGTGGGAGAAGGAGCCGGACGTTTCCCATTTCGGAAAAATGGCTCTGCCGAGAATGGGCACGAGCAGATGTTCCGTCTCTGGGAAAGCACTGATCCCCAGGGCTGTTGTGCCTGTGAATAGGTTGCCCAGGGAAGGTGAAGACCAGCAACAGCTTTCAGGGCTGGCACCTTCCTTGTGGGAGAAGGAGCCGGACGTTTCCCTTTTCGGAAAAAAGGCTCTGCCGAGAACGGGTATGAAGAGATGTTCCGTCTCTGGGAAAGCACTGATCCCCAGGGCTGTTGTGCCTGTGAATAGGTTGCCCAGGGAAGGTGAAGACCAGCAACAGCTTACAGGGCTGGCCCCTTCCTTGTGGGAGAAGGAGCCGGACGTTTCCCATTTCGGAAAAATGGCTCTGCCGAGAATGGGCACGAGCAGATGTTCCGTCTCTGGGAAAGCACTGATCCCCAGGGCTGTTGTGCCTGTGAATAGGCTGCCAAGGGAAGGTGAACACCAGCAAGAGCTTTCAGGGCTGGCCCCTTCCTTGTGGGAGAAGGATCCGGACGTTTCCCATTTCGGAAAAATGGCTCTGCCGAGAACGGCCACAACTGGATGTTCCGTCTCTGGGAAAGCACAGATCCCCAGGGCTGTTGTGCCTGTGAATAGGTTTCCAAGGGAAGGTGAAGACCAGCAACAGCTTTCAGGGCTGGCACCTTCCTTGTGGGAGAAATAGCCGGACGTTCGCCGTTTTGGAAAAATGGCTCTGCGAGAACGGCCACAATGAGATGTTCCGTCTCTGGGAAAGCACTGGTCCCCAGGGCTGTTGTGCCTGTGACTAGGCTGCCCAGGGAAGGTGAAGACCAGCAATAGCTTTCAGGGCTGGCACCTTCCTTGTGGGAGAAGGATCCGGACGTTTCCCATTTCGAAAAAATGGCTCTTCCGAGAACGGACACAATTGGATGTTCCGTCTCTGTGAAAGCACAGATCCCCAGGGCTGTTGTGCCTGTGACTAGGCTGCCCAGGGAAGGTGAAGACCAGCAACAGCTTTCAGGGCTGGCACCTTCCTTGTGGGAGAAGGAGCTAGACGTTTCCCATTTCGGAAAAATGGCTCTGCCGAGAACGGGTATGAAGAGATGTTCCGTCTCTGGGAAAGCACTGATCCCCATGGCTGTTGTGCCTGTGAATAGGCTGCCCAGGGAAGGTGAAGACCAGCAACAGCTTTCAGGGCTGGCCCCTTCCTTGTGGGAGAAGGATCCGGACGTTTCCCATTTCGGAAAAATGGCTCTTCCGAGAACGGCCACAATTGGGTGTTCCGTCTCTGGGAAAGCACAGATCCCCAGGGCTGTTGTGCCTGTGACTAGGCTGCCCAGGGAAGGTGAAGACCAGCAACAGCTTTCAGGGCTGGCACCTTCCTTGTGGGAGAAGGAGCCGGACGTTTCCCTTTTCGGAAAACGGCTCTGCCGAGAACGGGTATGAAGAGATGTTCCGTCTCTGGGAAAGCACTGATCCCCAGGGCTGTTGTGCCTGTGAATAGGTTGCCCAGGGAAGGTGAAGACCAGCAACAGCTTTCAGGGCTGGCCCCTTCCTTGTGGGAGAAGGAGCCGGACGTTCCCCTTTTCGGAAAACGGCTCTGCCGAGAACGGGTACGAAGAGATGTTCCGTCTCTGGGAAAGCACTGATTCCCAGGGCTGTTGTGCCTGTGAATAGGGTGCCAAGGGAAGGTGAAGACCAGCAAGAGCTTTCAGGGCTGGCCCCGTCCTTGTGGGAGAAGGATCCGGATGTTTCCCATTTCGGAAAAATGGCTCTTCCGAGAACGGCCACAATTGGATGTTCCGTCTCTGTGAAAGCACAGATCCCCATGGCTGTTGTGCCTGTGAATAGGTTTCCAAGGGAAGGTGAAGACCAGCAACAGCTTACAGGACTGGCCCCTTGCTTGTGGGAGAAGGAGCCGGACGTTTCCCATTTTGGAAAATGGCTCTGCCGAGAACGGCTACGACGAGATGTTCCGTCTCTGGGAAAGCACTGATCCCCAGGGCTGTTGTGCCTGTGACTAGGCTGCCCAGGGAAGGTGAAGACCAGCAACAGCTTTCAGGGCTGGCCCCTTCCTTGTGGGAGAAGGAGCCGGACGTTCCCCTTTTCGGAAAACGGCTCTGCCGAGAACGGGTACGAAGAGATGTTCCGTCTGTGGGAAAGCAGTGATTCCCAGGGCTGTTGTGCCTGTGAATAGGTTGCCCAGGGAAGGTGAAGACCAGCAACAGCTTTCAGGGCTGGCCCCTTCCTTGTGGGAGAAGGATCCGGACATTTCCCATTTCGGAAAAATGGCTCTTCCGAGAACGGCCACAATTGGATGTTCCGTCTCTGTGAAAGCACAGATCCCCAGGGCTGTTGTGCCTGTGACTAGGCTGCCCAGGGAAGGTGAAGACCAGCAACAGCTTTCAGGGCTGGCACCTTCCTTGTGGGAGAAGGAGCCGGACGTTCTCCGTTTAGGAAAAATGGCTCTGCGAGAACGGCCACAATGAGATGTTCCGTCTCTGGGAAAGCACTGGTCCCCAGGGCTGTTGTGCCTGTGACTAGGCTGCCCAGGGAAGGTGAAGACCAGCAACAGCTTTCAGGGCTGGCACCTTCCTTGTGGGAGAAGGAGCCGGACGTTTCCCTTTTCGGAAAAAAGGCTCTGCCGAGAACGGGTATGAAGAGATGTTCCGTCTCTGGGAAAGCACTGATCCCCAGGGCTGTTGTGCCTGTGAATAGGTTGCCCAGGGAAGGTGAAGACCAGCAACAGCTTACAGGGCTGGCCCCTTCCTTGTGGGAGAAGGAGCCGGACGTTTCCCATTTCGGAAAAATGGCTCTGCCGAGAATGGGCACGAGCAGATGTTCCGTCTCTGGGAAAGCACTGATCCCCAGGGCTGTTGTGCCTGTGAATAGGCTGCCAAGGGAAGGTGAACACCAGCAAGAGCTTTCAGGGCTGGCCCCTTCCTTGTGGGAGAAGGATCCGGACGTTTCCCATTTCGGAAAAATGGCTCTGCCGAGAACGGCCACAACTGGATGTTCCGTCTCTGGGAAAGCACAGATCCCCAGGGCTGTTGTGCCTGTGAATAGGTTTCCAAGGGAAGGTGAAGACCAGCAACAGCTTTCAGGGCTGGCACCTTCCTTGTGGGAGAAATAGCCGGACGTTCGCCGTTTTGGAAAAATGGCTCTGCGAGAACGGCCACAATGAGATGTTCCGTCTCTGGGAAAGCACTGGTCCCCAGGGCTGTTGTGCCTGTGACTAGGCTGCCCAGGGAAGGTGAAGACCAGCAACAGCTTTCAGGGCTGGCCCCTTCCTTGTGGGAGAAGGAGCCGGATGTTTCCCTTTTCGGAAAACGGCTCTGCCGAGAACGGGTATGAAGAGATGTTCCGTCTCTGGGAAAGCACTGATCCCCAGGGCTGTTGTGCCTGTGAATAGGTTTCCAAGGGAAGGTGAAGACCAGCAACAGCTTTCAGGGCTGGCCCCTTCCCTGTGGGAGAAGGATCCGGACGTTTCCCATTTTGGAAAATGGCTCTGTCGAGAACGGCTACGACGAGATGTTCCGTCTCTGGGAAAGCACTGATCCCCAGGGCTGTTGTGCCTGTGAATAGGCTGCCCAGGGAAGGTGAAGACCAGCAACAGCTTTCAGGGCTGGCACCTTCCTTGTGGGAGAAGGAGCCGGACGTTCCCCTTTTCGGAAAACGGCTCTGCCGAGAACGGGTATGAAGAGATGTTCCGTCTCTGGGAAAGCACTGATCCCCAGGGCTGTTGTGCCTGTGACTAGGCTGCCCAGGGAAGGTGAAGACCAGCAACAGCTTTCAGGGCTGGCCCCTTCCTTGTGGGAGAAGGAGCCGGACGTTTCCCATTTCGGAAAAATGGCTCTGCCGAGAATGGGCACGAGCAGATGTTCCGTCTCTGGGAAAGCACTGATCCCCAGGGCTGTTGTGCCTGTGAATAGGTTGCCCAGGGAAGGTGAAGACCAGCAACAGCTTTCAGGGCTGGCACCTTCCTTGTGGGAGAAGGAGCCGGACGTTTCCCTTTTCGGAAAAAAGGCTCTGCCGAGAACGGGTATGAAGAGATGTTCCGTCTCTGGGAAAGCACTGATCCCCAGGGCTGTTGTGCCTGTGAATAGGTTGCCCAGGGAAGGTGAAGACCAGCAACAGCTTACAGGGCTGGCCCCTTCCTTGTGGGAGAAGGAGCCGGACGTTTCCCATTTCGGAAAAATGGCTCTGCCGAGAATGGGCACGAGCAGATGTTCCGTCTCTGGGAAAGCACTGATCCCCAGGGCTGTTGTGCCTGTGAATAGGCTGCCAAGGGAAGGTGAACACCAGCAAGAGCTTTCAGGGCTGGCCCCTTCCTTGTGGGAGAAGGATCCGGACGTTTCCCATTTCGGAAAAATGGCTCTGCCGAGAACGGCCACAACTGGATGTTCCGTCTCTGGGAAAGCACAGATCCCCAGGGCTGTTGTGCCTGTGAATAGGTTTCCAAGGGAAGGTGAAGACCAGCAACAGCTTTCAGGGCTGGCACCTTCCTTGTGGGAGAAATAGCCGGACGTTCGCCGTTTTGGAAAAATGGCTCTGCGAGAACGGCCACAATGAGATGTTCCGTCTCTGGGAAAGCACTGGTCCCCAGGGCTGTTGTGCCTGTGACTAGGCTGCCCAGGGAAGGTGAAGACCAGCAACAGCTTTCAGGGCTGGCCCCTTCCTTGTGGGAGAAGGAGCCGGATGTTTCCCTTTTCGGAAAACGGCTCTGCCGAGAACGGGTATGAAGAGATGTTCCGTCTCTGGGAAAGCACTGATCCCCAGGGCTGTTGTGCCTGTGAATAGGTTTCCAAGGGAAGGTGAAGACCAGCAACAGCTTTCAGGGCTGGCCCCTTCCCTGTGGGAGAAGGATCCGGACGTTTCCCATTTTGGAAAATGGCTCTGTCGAGAACGGCTACGACGAGATGTTCCGTCTCTGGGAAAGCACTGATCCCCAGGGCTGTTGTGCCTGTGAATAGGCTGCCCAGGGAAGGTGAAGACCAGCAACAGCTTTCAGGGCTGGCACCTTCCTTGTGGGAGAAGGAGCCGGACGTTCCCCTTTTCGGAAAACGGCTCTGCCGAGAACGGGTATGAAGAGATGTTCCGTCTCTGGGAAAGCACTGATCCCCAGGGCTGTTGTGCCTGTGACTAGGCTGCCCAGGGAAGGTGAAGACCAGCAACAGCTTTCAGGGCTGGCCCCTTCCTTGTGGGAGAAGGAGCCGGACGTTTCCCATTTCGGAAAAATGGCTCTGCCGAGAATGGGCACGAGCAGATGTTCCGTCTCTGGGAAAGCACTGATCCCCAGGGCTGTTGTGCCTGTGAATAGGTTGCCCAGGGAAGGTGAAGACCAGCAACAGCTTTCAGGGCTGGCACCTTCCTTGTGGGAGAAGGAGCTGGACGTTTCCCATTTCGGAAAAATGGCTCTGCCGAGAACGGGCACGAGGAGATGTTCCGTCTCTGGGAAAGCACTGATCCCCAGGGCTGTTGTGCCTGTGAATAGGTTGCCCAGGGAAGGTGAAGACCAGCAACAGCTTTCAGGGCTGGCACCTTCCTTGTGGGAGAAGGAGCCGGACGTTTCCCATTTTGGAAAATGGCTCTGCCGAGAACGGCTACGACGAGATGTTCCGTCTCTGGGAAAGCACTGATCCCCAGGGCTGTTGTGCCTGTGACTAGGCTGCCCAGGGAAGGTGAAGACCAGCAACAGCTTTCAGGGCTGGCACCTTCCTTGTGGGAGAAGGAGCCGGACGTTCACCGTTTTGGAAAAATGGCTCTGCGAGAACGTCCACAATGAGATGTTCCGTCTCAGGGAAAGCACTGGTCCCCAGGGCTGTTGTGCCTGTGACTAGGCTGCCAAGGGAAGGTGAAGAGCAGCAACAGCTTTCAGGGCTGGCCCCTTCCTTGTGGGAGAAGGAGCCGGACGTTCCCCTTTTCGGAATACGGCTCTGCCGAGAACGGCTATGACGAGATGTTCCGTCTGTGGGAAAGCACTGATCCCCAGGGCTGTTGTGCCTGTGACTAGGCTGCCCAGGGAAGGTGAAGACCAGCAATAGCTTTCAGGGCTGGCACCTTCCTTGTGGGAGAAGGATCCGGACGTTTCCCATTTCGAAAAAATGGCTCTTCCGAGAACGGACACAATTGGATGTTCCGTCTCTGTGAAAGCACAGATCCCCAGGGCTGTTGTGCCTGTGACTAGGCTGCCCAGGGAAGGTGAAGACCAGCAACAGCTTTCAGGGCTGGCACCTTCCTTGTGGGAGAAGGAGCTAGACGTTTCCCATTTCGGAAAAATGGCTCTGCCGAGAACGGGTATGAAGAGATGTTCCGTCTCTGGGAAAGCACTGATCCCCATGGCTGTTGTGCCTGTGAATAGGCTGCCCAGGGAAGGTGAAGACCAGCAACAGCTTTCAGGGCTGGCCCCTTCCTTGTGGGAGAAGGATCCGGACGTTTCCCATTTCGGAAAAATGGCTCTTCCGAGAACGGCCACAATTGGGTGTTCCGTCTCTGGGAAAGCACAGATCCCCAGGGCTGTTGTGCCTGTGACTAGGCTGCCCAGGGAAGGTGAAGACCAGCAACAGCTTTCAGGGCTGGCACCTTCCTTGTGGGAGAAGGAGCCGGACGTTTCCCTTTTCGGAAAACGGCTCTGCCGAGAACGGGTATGAAGAGATGTTCCGTCTCTGGGAAAGCACTGATCCCCAGGGCTGTTGTGCCTGTGAATAGGTTGCCCAGGGAAGGTGAAGACCAGCAACAGCTTTCAGGGCTGGCCCCTTCCTTGTGGGAGAAGGAGCCGGATGTTTCCCTTTTCGGAAAACGGCTCTGCAGAGAACGGGTATGAAGAGATGTTCTGTCTCTGGGAAAGCACTGATCCCCAGGGCTGTTGTGCCTGTGAATAGGTTTCCAAGGGAAGGTGAAGACCAGCAACAGCTTTCAGGGCTGGCCCCTTCCTTGTGGGAGAAGGAGCCGGACGTTTCCCTTTTCGGAAAACGGCTCTGCCGAGAACGGGTACGAAGAGATGTTCCGTCTCTGGGAAAGCACTGATCCCCAGGGCTGTTGTGCCTGTGACTAGGCTGCCCAGGGAAGGTGAAGACCAGCAAGAGCTTTCAGGGCTGGCCCCTTCCTTGTGGGAGAAGGAGCCGGACGTTTCCCATTTCGGAAAAATGGCTCTGCCGAGAATGGGCACGAGCAGATGTTCCGTCTCTGGGAAAGCACTGATCCCCAGGGCTGTTGTGCCTGTGAATAGGTTGCCCAGGGAAGGTGAAGACCAGCAACAGCTTTCAGGGCTGGCCCCTTCCTTGTGGGAGAAGGAGCCGGACGTTTCCCATTTTGGAAAACGGCTCTGCCGAGAACGGGTATGAAGAGATGTTCCGTCTCTGGGAAAGCACTGATCCCCAGGGCTGTTGTGCCTGTGAATAGGTTTCCAAGGGAAGGTGAAGACCAGCAACAGCTTTCAGGGCTGGCACCTTCCTTGTGGGAGAAGGAGCCGGACGTTTCCCATTTTGGAAAATGGCTCTGTCGAGAACGGCTACGACGAGATGTTCCGTCTCTGGGAAAGCACTGATCGCCAGGGCTGTTGTGCCTGTGAATAGGCTGCCCAGGGAAGGTGAAGACCAGCAACAGCTTTCAGGGCTGGCCCCTTCCTTGTGGGAGAAGGATCCGGACGTTTCCCATTTCGGAAAAATGGCTCTGCCGAGAATGGGCACGAGCAGATGTTCCGTCTGTGGGAAAGCACTGATCCCCAGGGCTGTTGTGCCTGTGAATAGGTTGCCCAGGGAAGGTGAAGACCAGCAACAGCTTTCAGGGCTGGCCCCTTCCTTGTGGGAGAAGGAGCTGGATGTTTCCCATTTCGGAAAAATGGCTCTGCCGAGAACGGGCACGAGGACATGTTCCGTCTCTGGGAAAGCACTGATCCCCATGGCTGTTGTGCCTGTGAATAGGTTGCCCAGGGAAGGTGAAGACCAGCAACAGCTTTCAGGGCTGGCACCTTCCTTGTGGGAGAAGGAGCCGGACGTTCCCCTTTTCGGAAAACGGCTCTGCCGAGAACGGGTACGAAGAGATGTTCCGTCTCTGGGAAAGCAGTGATCCCCAGGGCTGTTGTGCCTGTGACTAGGCTGCCCAGGGAAGGTGAAGACCAGCAACAGCTTTCAGGGCTGGCCCCTTCCTTGTGGGAGAAGGAGCCGGACGTTTCCCATTTCGGAAAAATGGCTCTTCCGAGAACGGCCACAATTGGATGTTCCGTCTCTGGGAAAGCACAGATCCCCAGGGCTGTTGTGCCTGTGAATAGGCTGCCCAGGGAAGGTGAAGACCAGCAACAGCTTTCAGGGCTGGCACCTTCCTTGTGGGAGAAGGATCCGGACGTTTCACATTTTGGAGAAATGGCTCTGCCGAGAATGGGCATGAGGAGATGTTCCGTCTCTGGGAAAGCACTGATCCCCATGGCTGGTGTGCCCGTGAATAGGTTGCCCAGAGAAGGTGAAGACCAGCAACAGCTTTCAGGGCTGGCCCCTTCCCTGTGGGAGAAGGAGCTGGACGTTTCCCATTTCGGAAAAATGGCTCTTCCGAGAACGGCCACAATTGGATGTTCCGTCTCTGGGAAAGCACTGGTCCCCAGGGCTGTTGTGCCTGTGAATAGGCTGCCCAGGGAAGGTGAAGACCAGCAACAGCTTTCAGGGCTGGCCCCTTCCTTGTGGGAGAAGGAGCCGGACGTTCCCCTTTTCAGAAAACGGCTCTGCCGAGAACGGGTACGAAGAGATGTTCCGTCTCTGGGAAAGCACTGATCCCCAGGGCTGTTGTGCCTGTGACTAGGCTGCCCAGGGAAGGTGAAGACCAGCAACAGCTTTCAGGGCTGGCCCCTTCCTTGTGGGAGAAGGAGCCGGACGTTTCCCATTTCGGAAAAATGGCTCTGCCGAGAATGGGCACGAGCAGATGTTCCGTCTGTGGGAAAGCACTGATCCCCAGGGCTGTTGTGCCTGTGAATAGGTTGCCCAGAGAAGGTGAAGACCAGCAACAGCTTTCAGGGCTGGCACCTTCCTTGTGGGAGAAGTAGCCGGACGTTCGCCGTTTAGGAAAATGGCTCTGCCGAGAACGGGTATGAAGAGATGTTCCGTCTCTGGGAAAGCACAGATCCCCAGGGCTGTTGTGCCTGTGAATAGGCTGCCCAGGGAAGGTGAAGACCAGCAAGAGCTTTCAGGGCTGGCACCTTCCTTGTGGGAGAATGAGCCAGACGTTCACCGTTTTGGAAAAATGGCTCTGCGAGAACGTCCACAATGAGATGTTCCGTCTCAGGGAAAGCACTGGTCCCCAGGGCTGTTGTGCCTGTGACTAGGCTGCCAAGGGAAGGTGAAGAGCAGCAACAGCTTTAAGGGCTGGCCCCTTCCTTGTGTGAGAAGGAGCCGGACGTTCCCCTTTTCGGAAAAATGGCTCTTCCGAGAACGGCCACAATTGGATGTTCCGTCTCTGTGAAAGCACAGATCCCCAGGGCTGTTGTGCCTGTGACTAGGCTGCCCAGGGAAGGTGAAGACCAGCAACAGCTTTCAGGGCTGGCACCTTCCTTGTGGGAGAAGGAGCTAGACGTTTCCCATTTCGGAAAAATGGCTCTGCCGAGAACGGGTATGAAGAGATGTTCCGTCTCTGGGAAAGCACTGATCCCCAGGGCTGTTGTGCCTGTGACTAGGCTGCCCAGGGAAGGTGAAGACCAGCAACAGCTTTCAGGGCTGGCCCCTTCCTTGTGGGAGAAGGAGCCGGACGTTTCCCTTTTCGGAAAAATGGCTCTTCCGAGAACGGCCACAATTGGGTGTTCCGTCTCTGGGAAAGCACAGATCCCCAGGGCTGTTGTGCCTGTGACTAGGCTGCCCAGGGAAGGTGAAGACCAGCAACAGCTTTCAGGGCTGGCACCTTCCTTGTGGGAGAAGGAGCCGGACGTTTCCCTTTTCGGAAAACGGCTCTGCCGAGAACGGGTATGAAGAGATGTTCCGTCTCTGGGAAAGCACTGATCCCCAGGGCTGTTGTGCCTGTGAATAGGTTTCCAAGGGAAGGTGAAGACCAGCAACAGCTTTCAGGGCTGGCACCTTCCTTGTGGGAGAAGGAGCCGGACGTTCCCCTTTTCGGAAAACGGCTCTGCCGAGAACGGGTACGAAGAGATGTTCCGTCTCTGGGAAAGCACTGATCCCCAGGGCTGTTGTGCCTGTGACTAGGCTGCCCAGGGAAGGTGAAGACCAGCAACAGCTTTCAGGGCTGGCCCCTTCCTTGTGGGAGAAGGATCCGGACGTTTCCCTTTTCGGAAAAATGGCTCTGCCGAGAATGGGCACGAGCAGATGTTCCGTCTGTGGGAAAGCACTGATCCCCAGGGCTGTTGTGCCTGTGAATAGGTTGCCCAGGGAAGGTGAAGACCAGCAACAGCTTTCAGGGCTGGCCCCTTCCTTGTGGGAGAAGGAGCTGGACGTTTCCCATTTCGGAAAAATGGCTCTGCCGAGAACGGGCACGAGCAGATGTTCCGTCTCTGGGAAAGCACTGATCCCCATGGCTGTTGTGCCTGTGAATAGGTTGCCCAGGGAAGGTGAAGACCAGCAACAGCTTTCAGGGCTGGCACCTTCCTTGTGGGAGAAGGAGCCGGACGTTTCCCATTTCGGAAAAATGGCTCTTCCGAGAACGGCCACAATTGGATGTTCCGTCTCTGGGAAAGCACTGATCCCCAGGGCTGTTGTGCCTGTGACTAGGCTGCCCAGGGAAGGTGAAGACCAGCAACAGCTTTCAGGGCTGGCCCCTTCCTTGTGGGAGAAGGAGCCGGACGTTCCCCTTTTCGGAAAACGGCTCTGCCGAGAACGGGTACGAAGAGATGTTCCGTCTGTGGGAAAGCAGTGATCCCCAGGGCTGTTGTGCCTGTGAATAGGTTGCCCAGGGAAGGTGAAGACCAGCAACAGCTTTCAGGGCTGGCCCCTTCCTTGTGGGAGAAGGATCCGGACGTTTCCCATTTCGGAAAAATGGCTCTTCCGAGAACGGGCACAATTGGATGTTCCATCTCTGTGAAAGCACAGATCCCCAGGGCTGTTGTGCCTGTGACTAGGCTGCCCAGGGAAGGTGAAGACCAGCAACAGCTTTCAGGGCTGGCCCCTTCCTTGTGGGAGAAGGAGCCGGACGTTCTCCGTTTAGGAAAAATGGCTCTGCGAGAACGGCCACAATGAGATGTTCCGTCTCTGGGAAAGCACTGGTCCCCAGGGCTGTTGTGCCTGTGACTAGGCTGTCCAGGGAAGGTGAAGACCAGCAACAGCTTTCAGGGCTGGCACCTTCCTTGTGGGAGAAGGAGCCGGACGTTTCCCTTTTCGGAAAAAAGGCTCTGCCGAGAACGGGTATGAAGAGATGTTCCGTCTCTGGGAAAGCACTGATCCCCAGGGCTGTTGTGCCTGTGAATAGGTTTCCAAGGGAAGGTGAAGACCAGCAACAGCTTTCAGGGCTGGCACCTTCCTTGTGGGAGAAGGATCCAGACGTTTCCCATTTTGGAAAATGGCTCTGCCGAGAACGGCTACGACGAGACGTTCCGTCTCTGGGAAAGCACTGATCCCCAGGGCTGTTGTGCCTGTGAATAGGCTGCCCAGGGAAGGTGAAGACCAGCAACAGCTTTCAGGGCTGGCCCCTTCCTTGTGGGAGAAGGATCCGGACGATTCCCATTTTGGAAAATGGCTCTGCCGAGAACGGGTACAATGAGATGTTCCATCTCTGGGAAAGCACTGATCCCCAGGGCTGTTGTGCCTGTGACTAGGCTGCCAAGGGAAGGTGAAGACCAGCAACAGCTTTCAGGGCTGGCACCTTCCTTGTGGGAGAACAATCCGGACGTTTCCCATTTCGGAAAAATGGCTCTTCCGAGAACGGCCACAATTGGATGTTCCGTCTCTGTGAAAGCACAGATCCCCAGGGCTGTTGTGCCTGTGAATAGGTTTCCAAGGGAAGGTGAAGACCAGCAACAGCTTTCAGGGCTGGCACCTTCCTTGTGGGAGAAGGAGCCGGATGTTTCCCTTTTCGGAAAACGGCTCTGCCGAGAACGGGTATGAAGAGATGTTCCGTCTCTGGGAAAGCACTGATCCCCAGGGCTGTTGTGCCTGTGAATAGGTTTCCAAGGGAAGGTGAAGACCAGCAACAGCTTTCAGGGCTGGCCCCTTCCTTGTGGGAGAAGGATCCGGACGTTTCCCATTTTGGAAAATGGCTCTGCTGAGAACGGGTACGATGAGATGTTCCGTCTCTGGGAAAGCACTGATCCCCAGGGCTGTTGTGCCTGTGACTAGGCTGCCCAGGGAAGGTGAAGACCAGCAACAGCTTACAGGGCTGGCCCCTTCCTTGTGGGAGAAGGAGCCGGACGTTTCCCATTTCGGAAAAATGGCTCTGCCGAGAATGGGCACGAGCAGATGTTCCGTCTCTGGGAAAGCACTGATCCCCAGGGCTGTTGTGCCTGTGAATAGGCTGCCCAGGGAAGGTGAAGACCAGCAAGAGCTTTCAGGGCTGGCCCCTTCCTTGTGGGAGAAGGAGCCGGACGTTTCCCATTTCGGAAAAATGGCTCTGCCGAGAACGGCCACAACTGGATGTTCCGTCTCTGGGAAAGCACAGATCCCCAGGGCTGTTGTGCCTGTGAATAGGTTTCCAAGGGAAGGTGAAGACCAGCAACAGCTTTCAGGGCTGGCACCTTCCTTGTGGGAGAAAGAGCCGGACGTTTGCAGTTTTGGAAAAATGGCTCTGCGAGAACGGCCACAATGAGATGTTCCGTCTCTGGGAAAGCACTGGTCCCCCGGGCTGTTGTGCCTGTGACTAGGCTGCCCAGGGAAGGTGAAGACCAGCAACAGCTTTCAGGGCTGGCCCCTTCCTTGTGGGAGAAGGAGCCGGATGTTTCCCTTTTCGGAAAACGGCTCTGCCGAGAACGGGTATGAAGAGATGTTCCGTCTCTGGGAAAGCACTGATCCCCAGGGCTGTTGTGCCTGTGACTTGGCTGCCCAGGGAAGGTGAAGACCAGCAACAGCTTTCAGGGCTGGCCCCTTCCTTGTGGGAGAAGGAGCCGGACGTTTCCCTTTTCGGAAAACGGCTCTGCCGAGAACGGCTACGACGAGATGTTCCGTCTCTGGGAAAGCACTGATCCCCAGGGCTGTTGTGCCTGTGAATAGGCTGCCAAGGGAAGGTGAAGACCAGCAACAGCTTTCAGGGCTGGCCCCTTCCTTGTGGGAGAAGGAGCCGGACGTTCCCCTTTTCGGAAAACGGCTCTGCCGAGAACGGGTACGAAGAGATGTTCCGTCTCTGGGAAAGCACTGATTCCCAGGGCTGTTGTGCCTGTGAATAGGGTGCCAAGGGAAGGTGAAGACCAGCAAGAGCTTTCAGGGCTGGCCCCGTCCTTGTGGGAGAAGGATCCGGATGTTTCCCATTTCGGAAAAATGGCTCTTCCGAGAACGGCCACAATTGGATGTTCCGTCTCTGTGAAAGCACAGATCCCCATGGCTGTTGTGCCTGTGAATAGGTTTCCAAGGGAAGGTGAAGACCAGCAACAGCTTACAGGACTGGCCCCTTGCTTGTGGGAGAAGGAGCCGGACGTTTCCCATTTTGGAAAATGGCTCTGCCGAGAACGGCTACGACGAGATGTTCCGTCTCTGGGAAAGCACTGATCCCCAGGGCTGTTGTGCCTGTGACTAGGCTGCCCAGGGAAGGTGAAGACCAGCAACAGCTTTCAGGGCTGGCCCCTTCCTTGTGGGAGAAGGAGCCGGACGTTCCCCTTTTCGGAAAACGGCTCTGCCGAGAACGGGTACGAAGAGATGTTCCGTCTGTGGGAAAGCAGTGATTCCCAGGGCTGTTGTGCCTGTGAATAGGTTGCCCAGGGAAGGTGAAGACCAGCAACAGCTTTCAGGGCTGGCCCCTTCCTTGTGGGAGAAGGATCCGGACATTTCCCATTTCGGAAAAATGGCTCTTCCGAGAACGGCCACAATTGGATGTTCCGTCTCTGTGAAAGCACAGATCCCCAGGGCTGTTGTGCCTGTGACTAGGCTGCCCAGGGAAGGTGAAGACCAGCAACAGCTTTCAGGGCTGGCACCTTCCTTGTGGGAGAAGGAGCCGGACGTTCTCCGTTTAGGAAAAATGGCTCTGCGAGAACGGCCACAATGAGATGTTCCGTCTCTGGGAAAGCACTGGTCCCCAGGGCTGTTGTGCCTGTGACTAGGCTGCCCAGGGAAGGTGAAGACCAGCAACAGCTTTCAGGGCTGGCACCTTCCTTGTGGGAGAAGGAGCCGGACGTTTCCCTTTTCGGAAAAAAGGCTCTGCCGAGAACGGGTATGAAGAGATGTTCCGTCTCTGGGAAAGCACTGATCCCCAGGGCTGTTGTGCCTGTGAATAGGTTGCCCAGGGAAGGTGAAGACCAGCAACAGCTTACAGGGCTGGCCCCTTCCTTGTGGGAGAAGGAGCCGGACGTTTCCCATTTCGGAAAAATGGCTCTGCCGAGAATGGGCACGAGCAGATGTTCCGTCTCTGGGAAAGCACTGATCCCCAGGGCTGTTGTGCCTGTGAATAGGCTGCCAAGGGAAGGTGAACACCAGCAAGAGCTTTCAGGGCTGGCCCCTTCCTTGTGGGAGAAGGAGCCGGACGTTTCCCATTTCGGAAAAATGGCTCTGCCGAGAACGGCCACAACTGGATGTTCCGTCTCTGGGAAAGCACAGATCCCCAGGGCTGTTGTGCCTGTGAATAGGTTTCCAAGGGAAGGTGAAGACCAGCAACAGCTTTCAGGGCTGGCACCTTCCTTGTGGGAGAAATAGCCGGACGTTCGCCGTTTTGGAAAAATGGCTCTGCGAGAACGGCCACAATGAGATGTTCCGTCTCTGGGAAAGCACTGGTCCCCAGGGCTGTTGTGCCTGTGACTAGGCTGCCCAGGGAAGGTGAAGACCAGCAACAGCTTTCAGGGCTGGCCCCTTCCTTGTGGGAGAAGGAGCCGGATGTTTCCCTTTTCGGAAAACGGCTCTGCCGAGAACGGGTATGAAGAGATGTTCCGTCTCTGGGAAAGCACTGATCCCCAGGGCTGTTGTGCCTGTGAATAG
Source organism: Gypaetus barbatus (assembly GCA_028022735.1). Taxonomy (NCBI): domain Eukaryota; kingdom Metazoa; phylum Chordata; class Aves; order Accipitriformes; family Accipitridae; genus Gypaetus; species Gypaetus barbatus. The sequence goes on along the minus strand of CM051540.1, from coordinate 24,312,100 downwards.
GTTTCCAAGGGAAGGTGAAGACCAGCAACAGCTTTCAGGGCTGGCCCCTTCCCTGTGGGAGAAGGATCCGGACGTTTCCCATTTTGGAAAATGGCTCTGTCGAGAACGGCTACGACGAGATGTTCCGTCTCTGGGAAAGCACTGATCCCCAGGGCTGTTGTGCCTGTGAATAGGCTGCCCAGGGAAGGTGAAGACCAGCAACAGCTTTCAGGGCTGGCACCTTCCTTGTGGGAGAAGGAGCCGGACGTTCCCCTTTTCGGAAAACGGCTCTGCCGAGAACGGGTATGAAGAGATGTTCCGTCTCTGGGAAAGCACTGATCCCCAGGGCTGTTGTGCCTGTGACTAGGCTGCCCAGGGAAGGTGAAGACCAGCAACAGCTTTCAGGGCTGGCCCCTTCCTTGTGGGAGAAGGAGCCGGACGTTTCCCATTTCGGAAAAATGGCTCTGCCGAGAATGGGCACGAGCAGATGTTCCGTCTCTGGGAAAGCACTGATCCCCAGGGCTGTTGTGCCTGTGAATAGGTTGCCCAGGGAAGGTGAAGACCAGCAACAGCTTTCAGGGCTGGCACCTTCCTTGTGGGAGAAGGAGCCGGACGTTTCCCTTTTCGGAAAAAAGGCTCTGCCGAGAACGGGTATGAAGAGATGTTCCGTCTCTGGGAAAGCACTGATCCCCAGGGCTGTTGTGCCTGTGAATAGGTTGCCCAGGGAAGGTGAAGACCAGCAACAGCTTACAGGGCTGGCCCCTTCCTTGTGGGAGAAGGAGCCGGACGTTTCCCATTTCGGAAAAATGGCTCTGCCGAGAATGGGCACGAGCAGATGTTCCGTCTCTGGGAAAGCACTGATCCCCAGGGCTGTTGTGCCTGTGAATAGGCTGCCAAGGGAAGGTGAACACCAGCAAGAGCTTTCAGGGCTGGCCCCTTCCTTGTGGGAGAAGGATCCGGACGTTTCCCATTTCGGAAAAATGGCTCTGCCGAGAACGGCCACAACTGGATGTTCCGTCTCTGGGAAAGCACAGATCCCCAGGGCTGTTGTGCCTGTGAATAGGTTTCCAAGGGAAGGTGAAGACCAGCAACAGCTTTCAGGGCTGGCACCTTCCTTGTGGGAGAAATAGCCGGACGTTCGCCGTTTTGGAAAAATGGCTCTGCGAGAACGGCCACAATGAGATGTTCCGTCTCTGGGAAAGCACTGGTCCCCAGGGCTGTTGTGCCTGTGACTAGGCTGCCCAGGGAAGGTGAAGACCAGCAACAGCTTTCAGGGCTGGCCCCTTCCTTGTGGGAGAAGGAGCCGGATGTTTCCCTTTTCGGAAAACGGCTCTGCCGAGAACGGGTATGAAGAGATGTTCCGTCTCTGGGAAAGCACTGATCCCCAGGGCTGTTGTGCCTGTGAATAGGTTTCCAAGGGAAGGTGAAGACCAGCAACAGCTTTCAGGGCTGGCCCCTTCCCTGTGGGAGAAGGATCCGGACGTTTCCCATTTTGGAAAATGGCTCTGTCGAGAACGGCTACGACGAGATGTTCCGTCTCTGGGAAAGCACTGATCCCCAGGGCTGTTGTGCCTGTGACTAGGCTGCCCAGGGAAGGTGAAGACCAGCAACAGCTTTCAGGGCTGGCACCTTCCTTGTGGGAGAAGGAGCTAGACGTTTCCCATTTCGGAAAAATGGCTCTGCCGAGAACGGGTATGAAGAGATGTTCCGTCTCTGGGAAAGCACTGATCCCCATGGCTGTTGTGCCTGTGAATAGGCTGCCCAGGGAAGGTGAAGACCAGCAACAGCTTTCAGGGCTGGCCCCTTCCTTGTGGGAGAAGGATCCGGACGTTTCCCATTTCGGAAAAATGGCTCTTCCGAGAACGGCCACAATTGGGTGTTCCGTCTCTGGGAAAGCACAGATCCCCAGGGCTGTTGTGCCTGTGACTAGGCTGCCCAGGGAAGGTGAAGACCAGCAACAGCTTTCAGGGCTGGCACCTTCCTTGTGGGAGAAGGAGCCGGACGTTTCCCTTTTCGGAAAACGGCTCTGCCGAGAACGGGTATGAAGAGATGTTCCGTCTCTGGGAAAGCACTGATCCCCAGGGCTGTTGTGCCTGTGAATAGGTTGCCCAGGGAAGGTGAAGACCAGCAACAGCTTTCAGGGCTGGCCCCTTCCTTGTGGGAGAAGGAGCCGGATGTTTCCCTTTTCGGAAAACGGCTCTGCAGAGAACGGGTATGAAGAGATGTTCTGTCTCTGGGAAAGCACTGATCCCCAGGGCTGTTGTGCCTGTGAATAGGTTTCCAAGGGAAGGTGAAGACCAGCAACAGCTTTCAGGGCTGGCCCCTTCCTTGTGGGAGAAGGAGCCGGACGTTTCCCATTTCGGAAAACGGCTCTGCCGAGAACGGGTACGAAGAGATGTTCCGTCTCTGGGAAAGCACTGATCCCCAGGGCTGTTGTGCCTGTGACTAGGCTGCCCAGGGAAGGTGAAGACCAGCAAGAGCTTTCAGGGCTGGCCCCTTCCTTGTGGGAGAAGGAGCCGGACGTTTCCCATTTCGGAAAAATGGCTCTGCCGAGAATGGGCACGAGCAGATGTTCCGTCTCTGGGAAAGCACTGATCCCCAGGGCTGTTGTGCCTGTGAATAGGTTGCCCAGGGAAGGTGAAGACCAGCAACAGCTTTCAGGGCTGGCCCCTTCCTTGTGGGAGAAGGAGCCGGACGTTTCCCATTTTGGAAAACGGCTCTGCCGAGAACGGGTATGAAGAGATGTTCCGTCTCTGGGAAAGCACTGATCCCCAGGGCTGTTGTGCCTGTGAATAGGTTTCCAAGGGAAGGTGAAGACCAGCAACAGCTTTCAGGGCTGGCACCTTCCTTGTGGGAGAAGGAGCCGGACGTTTCCCATTTTGGAAAATGGCTCTGTCGAGAACGGCTACGACGAGATGTTCCGTCTCTGGGAAAGCACTGATCGCCAGGGCTGTTGTGCCTGTGAATAGGCTGCCCAGGGAAGGTGAAGACCAGCAACAGCTTTCAGGGCTGGCCCCTTCCTTGTGGGAGAAGGATCCGGACGTTTCCCATTTCGGAAAAATGGCTCTGCCGAGAATGGGCACGAGCAGATGTTCCGTCTGTGGGAAAGCACTGATCCCCAGGGCTGTTGTGCCTGTGAATAGGTTGCCCAGGGAAGGTGAAGACCAGCAACAGCTTTCAGGGCTGGCCCCTTCCTTGTGGGAGAAGGAGCTGGATGTTTCCCATTTCGGAAAAATGGCTCTGCCGAGAACGGGCACGAGGACATGTTCCGTCTCTGGGAAAGCACTGATCCCCATGGCTGTTGTGCCTGTGAATAGGTTGCCCAGGGAAGGTGAAGACCAGCAACAGCTTTCAGGGCTGGCACCTTCCTTGTGGGAGAAGGAGCCGGACGTTCCCCTTTTCGGAAAACGGCTCTGCCGAGAACGGGTACGAAGAGATGTTCCGTCTCTGGGAAAGCAGTGATCCCCAGGGCTGTTGTGCCTGTGACTAGGCTGCCCAGGGAAGGTGAAGACCAGCAACAGCTTTCAGGGCTGGCCCCTTCCTTGTGGGAGAAGGAGCCGGACGTTTCCCATTTCGGAAAAATGGCTCTTCCGAGAACGGCCACAATTGGATGTTCCGTCTCTGGGAAAGCACAGATCCCCAGGGCTGTTGTGCCTGTGAATAGGCTGCCCAGGGAAGGTGAAGACCAGCAACAGCTTTCAGGGCTGGCACCTTCCTTGTGGGAGAAGGATCCGGACGTTTCAAATTTTGGAGAAATGGCTCTGCCGAGAATGGGCATGAGGAGATGTTCCGTCTCTGGGAAAGCACTGATCCCCATGGCTGGTGTGCCCGTGAATAGGTTGCCCAGAGAAGGTGAAGACCAGCAACAGCTTTCAGGGCTGGCCCCTTCCCTGTGGGAGAAGGAGCTGGACGTTTCCCATTTCGGAAAAATGGCTCTTCCGAGAACGGCCACAATTGGATGTTCCGTCTCTGGGAAAGCACTGGTCCCCAGGGCTGTTGTGCCTGTGAATAGGCTGCCCAGGGAAGGTGAAGACCAGCAACAGCTTTCAGGGCTGGCCCCTTCCTTGTGGGAGAAGGAGCCGGACGTTCCCCTTTTCAGAAAACGGCTCTGCCGAGAACGGGTACGAAGAGATGTTCCGTCTCTGGGAAAGCACTGATCCCCAGGGCTGTTGTGCCTGTGACTAGGCTGCCCAGGGAAGGTGAAGACCAGCAACAGCTTTCAGGGCTGGCCCCTTCCTTGTGGGAGAAGGAGCCGGACGTTTCCCATTTCGGAAAAATGGCTCTGCCGAGAATGGGCACGAGCAGATGTTCCGTCTGTGGGAAAGCACTGATCCCCAGGGCTGTTGTGCCTGTGAATAGGTTGCCCAGAGAAGGTGAAGACCAGCAACAGCTTTCAGGGCTGGCACCTTCCTTGTGGGAGAAGTAGCCGGACGTTTGCCGTTTAGGAAAATGGCTCTGCCGAGAACGGGTATGAAGAGATGTTCCGTCTCTGGGAAAGCACAGATCCCCAGGGCTGTTGTGCCTGTGAATAGGCTGCCCAGGGAAGGTGAAGACCAGCAAGAGCTTTCAGGGCTGGCACCTTCCTTGTGGGAGAATGAGCCAGACGTTCACCGTTTTGGAAAAATGGCTCTGCGAGAACGTCCACAATGAGATGTTCCGTCTCAGGGAAAGCACTGGTCCCCAGGGCTGTTGTGCCTGTGACTAGGCTGCCAAGGGAAGGTGAAGAGCAGCAACAGCTTTAAGGGCTGGCCCCTTCCTTGTGTGAGAAGGAGCCGGACGTTCCCCTTTTCGGAAAAATGGCTCTTCCGAGAACGGCCACAATTGGATGTTCCGTCTCTGTGAAAGCACAGATCCCCAGGGCTGTTGTGCCTGTGACTAGGCTGCCCAGGGAAGGTGAAGACCAGCAACAGCTTTCAGGGCTGGCACCTTCCTTGTGGGAGAAGGAGCTAGACGTTTCCCATTTCGGAAAAATGGCTCTGCCGAGAACGGGTATGAAGAGATGTTCCGTCTCTGGGAAAGCACTGATCCCCAGGGCTGTTGTGCCTGTGACTAGGCTGCCCAGGGAAGGTGAAGACCAGCAACAGCTTTCAGGGCTGGCCCCTTCCTTGTGGGAGAAGGAGCCGGACGTTTCCCTTTTCGGAAAAATGGCTCTTCCGAGAACGGCCACAATTGGGTGTTCCGTCTCTGGGAAAGCACAGATCCCCAGGGCTGTTGTGCCTGTGACTAGGCTGCCCAGGGAAGGTGAAGACCAGCAACAGCTTTCAGGGCTGGCACCTTCCTTGTGGGAGAAGGAGCCGGACGTTTCCCTTTTCGGAAAACGGCTCTGCCGAGAACGGGTATGAAGAGATGTTCCGTCTCTGGGAAAGCACTGATCCCCAGGGCTGTTGTGCCTGTGAATAGGTTTCCAAGGGAAGGTGAAGACCAGCAACAGCTTTCAGGGCTGGCACCTTCCTTGTGGGAGAAGGAGCCGGACGTTCCCCTTTTCGGAAAACGGCTCTGCCGAGAACGGGTACGAAGAGATGTTCCGTCTCTGGGAAAGCACTGATCCCCAGGGCTGTTGTGCCTGTGACTAGGCTGCCCAGGGAAGGTGAAGACCAGCAACAGCTTTCAGGGCTGGCCCCTTCCTTGTGGGAGAAGGATCCGGACGTTTCCCTTTTCGGAAAAATGGCTCTGCCGAGAATGGGCACGAGCAGATGTTCCGTCTGTGGGAAAGCACTGATCCCCAGGGCTGTTGTGCCTGTGAATAGGTTGCCCAGGGAAGGTGAAGACCAGCAACAGCTTTCAGGGCTGGCCCCTTCCTTGTGGGAGAAGGAGCTGGACGTTTCCCATTTCGGAAAAATGGCTCTGCCGAGAACGGGCACGAGCAGATGTTCCGTCTCTGGGAAAGCACTGATCCCCATGGCTGTTGTGCCTGTGAATAGGTTGCCCAGGGAAGGTGAAGACCAGCAACAGCTTTCAGGGCTGGCACCTTCCTTGTGGGAGAAGGAGCCGGACGTTTCCCATTTCGGAAAAATGGCTCTTCCGAGAACGGCCACAATTGGATGTTCCGTCTCTGGGAAAGCACAGATCCCCAGGGCTGTTGTGCCTGTGACTAGGCTGCCCAGGGAAGGTGAAGACCAGCAACAGCTTTCAGGGCTGGCACCTTCCTTGTGGGAGAAGGATCCGGACGTTTCACATTTTGGAGAAATGGCTCTGCCGAGAACGGGCATGAGGAGATGTTCCGTCTCTGGGAAAGCACTGATCCCCATGGCTGGTGTGCCCGTGAATAGGTTGCCCAGAGAAGGTGAAGACCAGCAACAGCTTTCAGGGCTGGCCCCTTCCCTGTGGGAGAAGGAGCCGGACGTTTCCCATTTTGGAAAATGGCTCTGCCGAGAACGGCTACGACGAGATGTTCCGTCTGTGGGAAAGCACTGATCCCCAGGGCTGTTGTGCCTGTGACTAGGCTGCCAAGGGAAGGTGAAGACCAGCAACAGCTTTCAGGGCTGGCCCCTTCCTTGTGGGAGAAGGAGCCCGACGTTTCCCATTTCGGAAAAATGGCTCTTCCGAGAACGGCCACAATTGGATGTTCTGTCTCTGTGAAAGCACAGATCCCCATGGCTGTTGTGCCTGTGAATAGGTTTCCAAGGGAAGGTGAAGACCAGCAACAGCTTTCAGGGCTGGCACCTTCCTTGTGGGAGAAGGAGCTGGACGTTTCCCATTTCGGAAAAATGGCTCTTCCGAGAACGGCCACAATTGGATGTTCCGTCTCTGGGAAAGCACTGGTCCCCAGGGCTGTTGTGCCTGTGAATAGGCTGCCCAGGGAAGGTGAAGACCAGCAACAGCTTTCAGGGCTGGCCCCTTCCTTGTGGGAGAAGGAGCCGGAAGTTCCCCTTTTCAGAAAACGGCTCTGCCGAAACGGGTACGAAGAGATGTTCCGTCTCTGGGAAAGCACTGATCCCCAGGGCTGTTGTGCCTGTGACTAGGCTGCCCAGGGAAGGTGAAGACCAGCAACAGCTTTCAGGGCTGGCCCCTTCCTTGTGGGAGAAGGAGCCGGACGTTTCCCATTTCGGAAAAATGGCTCTGCCGAGAATGGGCACGAGCAGATGTTCCGTCTGTGGGAAAGCACTGATCCCCAGGGCTGTTGTGCCTGTGAATAGGTTGCCCAGAGAAGGTGAAGACCAGCAACAGCTTTCAGGGCTGGCACCTTCCTTGTGGGAGAAGTAGCCGGACGTTCGCCGTTTAGGAAAATGGCTCTGCCGAGAACGGGTATGAAGAGATGTTCCGTCTCTGGGAAAGCACTGATCCCCAGGGCTGTTGTGCCTGTGACTAGGCTGCCCAGGGAAGGTGAAGACCAGCAACAGCTTTCAGGGCTGGCACCTTCCTTGTGGGAGAATGAGCCGGACGTTCACCGTTTTGGAAAAATGGCTCTGCGAGAACGTCCACAATGAGATGTTCCGTCTCAGGGAAAGCACTGGTCCCCAGGGCTGTTGTGCCTGTGACTAGGCTGCCAAGGGAAGGTGAAGAGCAGCAACAGCTTTCAGGGCTGGCCCCTTCCTTGTGGGAGAAGGAGCCGGACGTTCCCCTTTTCGGAAAAATGGCTCTTCCGAGAACGGACACAATTGGATGTTCCGTCTCTGTGAAAGCACAGATCCCCAGGGCTGTTGTGCCTGTGACTAGGCTGCCCAGGGAAGGTGAAGACCAGCAACAGCTTTCAGGGCTGGCACCTTCCTTGTGGGAGAAGGAGCTAGACGTTTCCCATTTCGGAAAAACGGCTCTGCCGAGAACGGGTATGAAGAGATGTTCCGTCTCTGGGAAAGCACTGATCCCCAGGGCTGTTGTGCCTGTGAATAGGTTGCCCAGGGAAGGTGAAGACCAGCAACAGCTTTCAGGGCTGGCCCCTTCCTTGTGGGAGAAGGAGCCGGATGTTTCCCTTTTCGGAAAACGGCTCTGCCGAGAACGGGTACGAAGAGATGTTCCGTCTCTGGGAAAGCACTGATCCCCAGGGCTGTTGTGCCTGTGACTAGGCTGCCCAGGGAAGGTGAAGACCAGCAACAGCTTTCAGGGCTGGCCCCTTCCTTGTGGGAGAAGGAGCCGGACGTTTCCCATTTCGGAAAAATGGCTCTGCCGAGAATGGGCACGAGCAGATGTTCCGTCTCTGGGAAAGCACAGATCCCCAGGGCTGTTGTGCCTGTGAATAGGTTGCCCAGGGAAGGTGAAGACCAGCAACAGCTTTCAGGGCTGGCACCTTCCTTGTGGGAGAAGGATCCGGACGTTTCCCATTTTGGAAAACGGCTCTGCCGAGAACGGGTATGAAGAGATGTTCCGTCTCTGGGAAAGCACTGATCCCCAGGGCTGTTGTGCCTGTGAATAGGTTTCCAAGGGAAGGTGAAGACCAGCAACAGCTTTCAGGGCTGGCACCTTCCTTGTGGGAGAAGGAGCCGGACGTTTCCCATTTTGGAAAATGGCTCTGTCGAGAACGGCTACGACGAGATGTTCCGTCTCTGGGAAAGCACTGATCGCCAGGGCTGTTGTGCCTGTGAATAGGCTGCCCAGGGAAGGTGAAGACCAGCAACACCTTTCAGGGCTGGCACCTTCCTTGTGGGAGAAGGAGCCGGACGTTCCCCTTTTCGGAAAACGGCTCTGCCGAGAACGGGTACGAAGAGATGTTCCGTCTCTGGGAAAGCACTGATCCCCAGGGCTGTTGTGCCTGTGACTAGGCTGCCCAGGGAAGGTGAAGACCAGCAACAGCTTTCAGGGCTGGCCCCTTCCTTGTGGGAGAAGGATCCGGACGTTTCCCTTTTCGGAAAAATGGCTCTGCCGAGAATGGGCACGAGCAGATGTTCCGTCTCAGGGAAAGCACTGATCCCCAGGGCTGTTGTGCCTGTGAATAGGTTGCCCAGGGAAGGTGAAGACCAGCAACAGCTTTCAGGGCTGGCCCCTTCCTTGTGGGAGAAGGAGCTGGACGTTTCCCATTTCGGAAAAATGGCTCTGCCGAGAACGGGCACAAGCAGATGTTCCGTCTCTGGGAAAGCACTGATCCCCATGGCTGTTGTGCCTGTGAATAGGTTGCCCAGGGAAGGTGAAGACCAGCAACAGCTTTCAGGGCTGGCACCTTCCTTGTGGGAGAAGGAGCCGGACGTTTCCCTTTTCGGAAAACGGCTCTGCCGAGAACGGGTACGAAGAGATGTTCCGTCTCTGGGAAAGCACTGATCCCCAGGGCTGTTGTGCCTGTGACTAGGCTGCCCAGGGAAGGTGAAGACCAGCAACAGCTTTCAGGGCTGGCCCCTTCCTTGTGGGAGAAGGAGCCGGACGTTTCCCATTTCGGAAAAATGGCTCTTCCGAGAACGGCCACAATTGGATGTTCCGTCTGTGGGAAAGCACAGATCCCCAGGGCTGTTGTGCCTGTGACTAGGCTGCCCAGGGAAGGTGAAGACCAGCAACAGCTTTCAGGGCTGGCACCTTCCTTGTCGGAGAAGGAGCCGGACGTTCGCCGTTTTGGAAAAATGGCTCTGCGAGAACGGCCACAATAAGATGTTCCGTCTCTGGGAAAGCACTGGTCCCCAGGGCTGTTGTGCCTGTGACTAGGCTGCCCAGGGAAGGTGAAGACCAGCAACAGCTTTCAGGGCTGGCCCCTTCCTTGTGGGAGAAGGAGCCGGACGTTTCCCTTTTCGGAAATAAGCTCTTTCGAGAATGGGCACGAGCAGATGTTCCGTCTGTGGGAAAGCACTGATCCCCAGGGCTGTTGTGCCTGTGAATAGGTTTCCAAGGGAAGGTGAAGACCAGCAACAGCTTTCAGGGCTGGCACCTTCCTTTTGGGAGAAGGAGCTGGACGTTTCCCATTTTGGAAAATGGCTCTGCCGAGAACGGCTACGACGAGATGTTCCGTCTCTGGGAAAGCACTGATCCCCAGGGCTGTTGTGCCTGTGAATAGGCTGCCAAGGGAAGGTGAAGACCAGCAACAGCTTTCAGGGCTGGCCCCTTCCTTGTGGGAGAAGGAGCCGGACGTTCCCCTTTTCGGAAAAATGGCTCTTCCGAGAAAGGCCACAATTGGATGTTCCGTCTCTGGGAAAGCACAGATCCCCAGGGCTGTTGTGCCTGTGACTAGGCTGCCCAGGGAAGGTGAAGACCAGCAACAGCTTTCAGGGCTGGCACCTTCCTTGTGGGAGAAGGAGCCGGACGTTTCCCTTTTCGGAAAACAGCTCTGCCGCGAAGGGGTATGAAGAGATGTTCCGTCTCTGGGAAAGCACTGATCCCCAGGGCTGTTGTGCCTGTGAATAGGTTGCCCAGGGAAGGTGAAGACCAGCAACAGCTTTCAGGGCTGGCCCCTTCCTTGTGGGAGAAGGAGCCGGATGTTTCCCTTTTCGGAAAACGGCTCTGCCGAGAACGGGTATGAAGAGATGTTCCGTCTCTGGGAAAGCACTGATCCCCAGGGCTGTTGTGCCTGTGAATAGGTTTCCAAGGGAAGGTGAAGACCAGCAACAGCTTTCAGGGCTGGCCCCTTCCTTGTGGGAGAAGGAGCCGGACGTTTCCCTTTTCGGAAAACGGCTCTGCCGAGAACGGGTACGAAGAGATGTTCCGTCTCTGGGAAAGCACTGATCCCCAGGGCTGTTGTGCCTGTGACTAGGCTGCCCAGGGAAGGTGAAGACCAGCAACAGCTTTCAGGGCTGGCCCCTTCCTTGTGGGAGAAGGAGCCGGACATTTCCCATTTCGGAAAAATGGCTCTGCTGAGAATGGGCACGAGCAGATGTTCCGTCTCAGGGAAAGCACTGATCCCCAGGGCTGTTGTGCCTGTGACTAGGCTGCCCAGGGAAGGTGAAGACCAGCAACAGCTTTCAGGGCTGGCACCTTCCTTGTGGGAGAAGGAGCCGGACGTTTCCCATTTTGGAAAATGGCTCTGCCGAGAACGGCTACGACGAGATGTTCCGTCTCTGGGAAAGCACTGATCCCCAGGGCTGTTGTGCCTGTGACTAGGCTGCCAAGGGAAGGTGAAGACCAGCAACAGCTTTCAGGGCTGGCCCCTTCCTTGTGGGAGAATGATCCGGACGTTTCCCATTTCGGAAAAATGGCTCTTCCGAGAACGGCCACAATTGGATGTTCCGTCTCTGGGAAAGCACAGATCCCCAGGGCTGTTGTGCCTGTGAATAGGCTGCCCAGGGAAGGTGAAGACCAGCAACAGCTTTCAGGGCTGGCACCTTCCTTGTGGGAGAAGGAGCCGGACGTTCGCCGTTTAGGAAAAATGGCTCTGCGAGAACGGCCACAATAAGATGTTCCGTCTCTGGGAAAGCACTGGTCCCCAGGGCTGTTGTGCCTGTGACTAGGCTGCCCAGGGAAGGTGAAGACCAGCAACAGCTTTCAGGGCTGGCCCCTTCCTTGTGGGAGAAGGAGCCGGACGTTTCCCTTTTCGGAAAACGGCTCTGCCGAGAACGGCTACGACGAGATGTTCCGTCTCTGGGAAAGCACTGATCCCCAGGGCTGTTGTGCCTGTGAATAGGCTGCCAAGGGAAGGTGAAGACCAGCAACAGCTTTCAGGGCTGGCCCCTTCCTTGTGGGAGAAGGAGCCGGACGTTCCCCTTTTCGGAAAACGGCTCTGCCGAGAACGGCTACGAGGAGATGTTCCGTCTCTGGGAAAGCACTGATCCCCAGGGCTGTTGTGCCTGTGACTAGGCTGCCCAGGGAAGGTGAAGACCAGCAACAGCTTTCAGGGCTGGCACCTTCCTTGTGGGAGAAGGAGCCGGACGTTTCCCATTTCGGAAAAATGGCTCTTCCGTGAACGGCCACAATTGGATGTTCCGTCTCTGTGAAAGCACAGATCCCCAGGGCTGTTGTGCCTGTGACTAGGCTGCCCAGGGAAGGTGAAGACCAGCAACAGCTTTCAGGGCTGGCCCCTTCCTTGTGGGAGAAGGAGCCGGACGTTCGCCGTTTTGGAAAAATGGCTCTGCGAGAACGTCCACAATGAGATGTTCCGTCTCTGGGAAAGCACTGGTCCCCAGGGCTGTTGTGCCTGTGACTAGGCTGCCCAGGGAAGGTGAAGACCAGCAACAGCTTTCAGGGCTGGCCCCTTCCTTGTGGGAGAAGGAGCCCGACGTTTCCCTTTTCGGAAAACGGCTCTGCCGAGAACGGGTATGAAGAGATGTTCCGTCTCTGGGAAAGCACTGATCCCCAGGGCTGTTGTGCCTGTGAATAGGTTGCCCAGGGAAGGTGAAGACCAGCAACAGCTTTCAGGGCTGGCCCCTTCCTTGTGGGAGAAGGAGCCGGATGTTTCCCTTTTCGGAAAACGGCTCTGCCGAGAACGGGTATGAAGAGATGTTCCGTCTCTGGGAAAGCACTGATCCCCAGGGCTGTTGTGCCTGTGAATAGGTTTCCAAGGGAAGGTGAAGACCAGCAACAGCTTTCAGGGCTGGCCCCTTCCTTGTGGGAGAAGGAGCCGGACGTTTCCCTTTTCGGAAAACGGCTCTGCCGAGAACGGGTACGAAGAGATGTTCCGTCTCTGGGAAAGCACTGATCCCCAGGGCTGTTGTGCCTGTGACTAGGCTGCCCAGGGAAGGTGAAGACCAGCAACAGCTTTCAGGGCTGGCCCCTTCCTTGTGGGAGAAGGAGCCGGACATTTCCCATTTCGGAAAAATGGCTCTGCTGAGAATGGGCACGAGCAGATGTTCCGTCTCAGGGAAAGCACTGATCCCCAGGGCTGTTGTGCCTGTGAATAGGTTGCCCAGGGAAGGTGAAGACCAGCAACAGCTTTCAGGGCTGGCACCTTCCTTGTGGGAGAAGGAGCCGGACGTTTCCCATTTTGGAAAATGGCTCTGCCGAGAACGGCTACGACGAGATGTTCCGTCTCTGGGAAAGCACTGATCCCCAGGGCTGTTGTGCCTGTGACTAGGCTGCCAAGGGAAGGTGAAGACCAGCAACAGCTTTCAGGGCTGGCCCCTTCCTTGTGGGAGAATGATCCGGACGTTTCCCATTTCGGAAAAATGGCTCTTCCGAGAACGGCCACAATTGGATGTTCCGTCTCTGGGAAAGCACAGATCCCCAGGGCTGTTGTGCCTGTGAATAGGCTGCCCAGGGAAGGTGAAGACCAGCAACAGCTTTCAGGGCTGGCACCTTCCTTGTGGGAGAAGGAGCCGGACGTTCGCCGTTTAGGAAAAATGGCTCTGCGAGAACGGCCACAATAAGATGTTCCGTCTCTGGGAAAGCACTGGTCCCCAGGGCTGTTGTGCCTGTGACTAGGCTGCCCAGGGAAGGTGAAGACCAGCAACAGCTTTCAGGGCTGGCCCCTTCCTTGTGGGAGAAGGAGCCGGACGTTTCCCTTTTCGGAAAACGGCTCTGCCGAGAACGGCTACGACGAGATGTTCCGTCTCTGGGAAAGCACTGATCCCCAGGGCTGTTGTGCCTGTGAATAGGCTGCCAAGGGAAGGTGAAGACCAGCAACAGCTTTCAGGGCTGGCCCCTTCCTTGTGGGAGAAGGAGCCGGACGTTCCCCTTTTCGGAAAACGGCTCTGCCGAGAACGGCTACGAGGAGATGTTCCGTCTCTGGGAAAGCACTGATCCCCAGGGCTGTTGTGCCTGTGACTAGGCTGCCCAGGGAAGGTGAAGACCAGCAACAGCTTTCAGGGCTGGCACCTTCCTTGTGGGAGAAGGAGCCGGACGTTTCCCATTTCGGAAAAATGGCTCTACCGTGAACGGCCACAATTGGATGTTCCGTCTCTGTGAAAGCACAGATCCCCAGGGCTGTTGTGCCTGTGACTAGGCTGCCCAGGGAAGGTGAAGACCAGCAACAGCTTTCAGGGCTGGCCCCTTCCTTGTGGGAGAAGGAGCCGGACGTTCGCCGTTTTGGAAAAATGGCTCTGCGAGAACGTCCACAATGAGATGTTCCGTCTCTGGGAAAGCACTGGTCCCCAGGGCTTTTGTGCCTGTGACTAGGCTGCCCAGGGAAGGTGAAGACCAGCAACAGCTTTCAGGGCTGGCCCCTTCCTTGTGGGAGAAGGAGCCGGACGTTCCCCTTTTCGGAAAACGGCTCTGCCGAGAACCGCTACGAGGAGATGTTCCGTCTCTGGGAAAGCACTGATCCCCAGGGCTGTTGTGCCTGTGACTAGGCTGCCCAGGGAAGGTGAAGACCAGCAACAGCTTTCAGGGCTGGCACCTTCCTTGTGGGAGAAGGAGCCGGACGTTTCCCATTTCGGAAAAATGGCTCTTCCGTGAACGGCCACAATTGGATGTTCCGTCTCTGGGAAAGCACTGATCCCCAGGGCTGTTGTGCCTGTGACTAGGCTGCCCAGGGAAGGTGAAGACCAGCAACAGCTTTCAGGGCTGGCCCCTTCCTTGTGGGAGAAGGAGCCGGACGTTCGCCGTTTTAGAAAAATGGCTCTGCGAGAACGTCCACAATGAGATGTTCCGTCTCTGGGAAAGCACAGGTCCCCAGGGCTGTTGTGCCTGTGACTAGGCTGCCCAGGGAAGGTGAAGACCAGCAACAGCTTTCAGGGCTGGCCCCTTCCTTGTGGGAGAAGGAGCCCGACGTTTCCCTTTTCGGAAAACGGCTCTGCCGAGAACGGGTATGAAGAGATGTTCCGTCTCTGGGAAAGCACTGATCCCCAGGGCTGTTGTGCCTGTGAATAGGTTGCCCAGGGAAGGTGAAGACCAGCAACAGCTTTCAGGGCTGGCCCCTTCCTTGTGGGAGAAGGAGCCGGATGTTTCCCTTTTCGGAAAACGGCTCTGCCGAGAACGGGTATGAAGAGATGTTCCGTCTCTGGGAAAGCACTGATCCCCAGGGCTGTTGTGCCTGTGAATAGGTTTCCAAGGGAAGGTGAAGACCAGCAACAGCTTTCAGGGCTGGCCCCTTCCTTGTGGGAGAAGGATCCGGACGTTTCCCTTTTCGGAAAAATGGCTCTGCTGAGAATGGGCACGAGCAGATGTTCCGTCTCAGGGAAAGCACTGATCCCCAGGGCTGTTGTGCCTGTGAATAGGTTGCCCAGGGAAGGTGAAGACCAGCAACAGCTTTCAGGGCTGGCCCCTTCCTTGTGGGAGAAGGAGCTGGACGTTTCCCATTTCGGAAAAATGGCTCTGCCGAGAACTGGCACAAGCAGATGTTCCGTCTCTGGGAAAGCACTGATCCCCATGGCTGTTGTGCCTGTGAATAGGTTGCCCAGGGAAGGTGAAGACCAGCAACAGCTTTCAGGGCTGGCACCTTCCTTGTGGGAGAAGGAGCCGGACGTTTCCCTTTTCGGAAAACGGCTCTGCCGAGAACGGGTACGAAGAGATGTTCCGTCTCTGGGAAAGCACTGATCCCCAGGGCTGTTGTGCCTGTGACTAGGCTGCCCAGGGAAGGTGAAGACCAGCAACAGCTTTCAGGGCTGGCCCCTTCCTTGTGGGAGAAGGAGCCGGACGTTTCCCATTTCGGAAAAATGGCTCTTCCGAGAACGGCCACAATTGGATGTTCCGTCTCTGGGAAAGCACAGATCCCCAGGGCTGTTGTGCCTGTGACTAGGCTGCCCAGGGAAGGTGAAGACCAGCAACAGCTTTCAGGGCTGGCACCTTCCTTGTCGGAGAAGGAGCCGGACGTTCGCCGTTTTGGAAAAATGGCTCTGCGAGAACGGCCACAATAAGATGTTCCGTCTCTGGGAAAGCACTGGTCCCCAGGGCTGTTGTGCCTGTGACTAGGCTGCCCAGGGAAGGTGAAGACCAGCAACAGCTTTCAGGGCTGGCCCCTTCCTTGTGGAAGAAGGAGCCGGACGTTTCCCTTTTCGGAAAACGGCTCTGCCGAGAACGAGTATGAAGAGATGTTCCGTCTCTGGGAAAGCACTGATCCCCAGGGCTGTTGTGCCTGTGACTAGGCTGCCCAGGGAAGGTGAAGACCAGCAACAGCTTACAGGACTGGCCCCTTCCTTGTGGGAGAAGGAGCCGGACGTTTCCCTTTTCGGAAATAAGCTCTTTCGAGAATGGGCACGAGCAGATGTTCCGTCTGTGGGAAAGCACTGATCCCCAGGGCTGTTGTGCCTGTGAATAGGTTTCCAAGGGAAGGTGAAGACCAGCAACAGCTTTCAGGGCTGGCACCTTCCTTTTGGGAGAAGGAGCTGGACGTTTCCCATTTTGGAAAATGGCTCTGCCGAGAACGGCTACGACGAGATGTTCCGTCTCTGGGAAAGCACTGATCCCCAGGGCTGTTGTGCCTGTGAATAGGCTGCCAAGGGAAGGTGAAGACCAGCAACAGCTTTCAGGGCTGGCCCCTTCCTTGTGGGAGAAGGAGCCGGACGTTCCCCTTTTCGGAAAAATGGCTCTTCCGAGAACGGCCACAATTGGATGTTCCGTCTCTGGGAAAGCACAGATCCCCAGGGCTGTTGTGCCTGTGACTAGGCTGCCCAGGGAAGGTGAAGACCAGCAACAGCTTTCAGGGCTGGCACCTTCCTTGTGGGAGAAGGAGCCGGACGTTTCCCTTTTCGGAAAACGGCTCTGCCGAGAACGGGTATGAAGAGATGTTCCGTCTCTGGGAAAGCACTGATCCCCAGGGCTGTTGTGCCTGTGAATAGGTTG
The DNA here is from genome assembly GCA_028022735.1 of Gypaetus barbatus. NCBI lineage: Eukaryota > Metazoa > Chordata > Aves > Accipitriformes > Accipitridae > Gypaetus > Gypaetus barbatus. Next base: position 24,295,621 of record CM051540.1, on the reverse strand, counting down.
CCCAGGGAAGGTGAAGACCAGCAACAGCTTTCAGGGCTGGCCCCTTCCTTGTGGGAGAAGGAGCCGGATGTTTCCCTTTTCGGAAAACGGCTCTGCCGAGAACGGGTATGAAGAGATGTTCCGTCTCTGGGAAAGCACTGATCCCCAGGGCTGTTGTGCCTGTGAATAGGTTTCCAAGGGAAGGTGAAGACCAGCAACAGCTTTCAGGGCTGGCCCCTTCCTTGTGGGAGAAGGAGCCGGACGTTTCCCTTTTCGGAAAACGGCTCTGCCGAGAACGGGTACGAAGAGATGTTCCGTCTCTGGGAAAGCACTGATCCCCAGGGCTGTTGTGCCTGTGACTAGGCTGCCCAGGGAAGGTGAAGACCAGCAACAGCTTTCAGGGCTGGCCCCTTCCTTGTGGGAGAAGGAGCCGGACATTTCCCATTTCGGAAAAATGGCTCTGCTGAGAATGGGCACGAGCAGATGTTCCGTCTCAGGGAAAGCACTGATCCCCAGGGCTGTTGTGCCTGTGAATAGGTTGCCCAGGGAAGGTGAAGACCAGCAACAGCTTTCAGGGCTGGCACCTTCCTTGTGGGAGAAGGAGCCGGACGTTTCCCATTTTGGAAAATGGCTCTGCCGAGAACGGCTACGACGAGATGTTCCGTCTCTGGGAAAGCACTGATCCCCAGGGCTGTTGTGCCTGTGACTAGGCTGCCAAGGGAAGGTGAAGACCAGCAACAGCTTTCAGGGCTGGCCTCTTCCTTGTGGGAGAATGATCCGGACGTTTCCCATTTCGGAAAAATGGCTCTTCCGAGAACGGCCACAATTGGATGTTCCGTCTCTGGGAAAGCACAGATCCCCAGGGCTGTTGTGCCTGTGAATAGGCTGCCCAGGGAAGGTGAAGACCAGCAACAGCTTTCAGGGCTGGCACCTTCCTTGTGGGAGAAGGAGCCGGACGTTCGCCGTTTAGGAAAAATGGCTCTGCGAGAACGGCCACAATAAGATGTTCCGTCTCTGGGAAAGCACTGGTCCCCAGGGCTGTTGTGCCTGTGACTAGGCTGCCCAGGGAAGGTGAAGACCAGCAACAGCTTTCAGGGCTGGCCCCTTCCTTGTGGGAGAAGGAGCCGGACGTTTCCCTTTTCGGAAAACGGCTCTGCCGAGAACGGCTACGACGAGATGTTCCGTCTCTGGGAAAGCACTGATCCCCAGGGCTGTTGTGCCTGTGAATAGGCTGCCAAGGGAAGGTGAAGACCAGCAACAGCTTTCAGGGCTGGCCCCTTCCTTGTGGGAGAAGGAGCCGGACGTTCCCCTTTTCGGAAAACGGCTCTGCCGAGAACGGCTACGAGGAGATGTTCCGTCTCTGGGAAAGCACTGATCCCCAGGGCTGTTGTGCCTGTGACTAGGCTGCCCAGGGAAGGTGAAGACCAGCAACAGCTTTCAGGGCTGGCACCTTCCTTGTGGGAGAAGGAGCCGGACGTTTCCCATTTCGGAAAAATGGCTCTTCCGTGAACGGCCACAATTGGATGTTCCGTCTCTGTGAAAGCACAGATCCCCAGGGCTGTTGTGCCTGTGACTAGGCTGCCCAGGGAAGGTGAAGACCAGCAACAGCTTTCAGGGCTGGCCCCTTCCTTGTGGGAGAAGGAGCCGGACGTTCGCCGTTTTGGAAAAATGGCTCTGCGAGAACGTCCACAATGAGATGTTCCGTCTCTGGGAAAGCACTGGTCCCCAGGGCTGTTGTGCCTGTGACTAGGCTGCCCAGGGAAGGTGAAGACCAGCAACAGCTTTCAGGGCTGGCCCCTTCCTTGTGGGAGAAGGAGCCCGACGTTTCCCTTTTCGGAAAACGGCTCTGCCGAGAACGGGTATGAAGAGATGTTCCGTCTCTGGGAAAGCACTGATCCCCAGGGCTGTTGTGCCTGTGAATAGGTTGCCCAGGGAAGGTGAAGACCAGCAACAGCTTTCAGGGCTGGCCCCTTCCTTGTGGGAGAAGGAGCCGGATGTTTCCCTTTTCGGAAAACGGCTCTGCCGAGAACGGGTATGAAGAGATGTTCCGTCTCTGGGAAAGCACTGATCCCCAGGGCTGTTGTGCCTGTGAATAGGTTTCCAAGGGAAGGTGAAGACCAGCAAGAGCTTTCAGGGCTGGCCCCTTCCTTGTGGGAGAAGGAGCCGGACGTTTCCCTTTTCGGAAAACGGCTCTGCCGAGAACGGGTACGAAGAGATGTTCCGTCTCTGGGAAAGCACTGATCCCCAGGGCTGTTGTGCCTGTGACTAGGCTGCCCAGGGAAGGTGAAGACCAGCAACAGCTTTCAGGGCTGGCCCCTTCCTTGTGGGAGAAGGAGCCGGACATTTCCCATTTCGGAAAAATGGCTCTGCTGAGAATGGGCACGAGCAGATGTTCCGTCTCAGGGAAAGCACTGATCCCCAGGGCTGTTGTGCCTGTGAATAGGTTGCCCAGGGAAGGTGAAGACCAGCAACAGCTTTCAGGGCTGGCACCTTCCTTGTGGGAGAAGGAGCCGGACGTTTCCCATTTTGGAAAATGGCTCTGCCGAGAACGGCTACGACGAGATGTTCCGTCTCTGGGAAAGCACTGATCCCCAGGGCTGTTGTGCCTGTGACTAGGCTGCCCAGGGAAGGTGAAGACCAGCAACAGCTTTCAGGGCTGGCCCCTTCCTTGTGGGAGAATGATCCGGACGTTTCCCATTTCGGAAAAATGGCTCTTCCGAGAACGGCCACAATTGGATGTTCCGTCTCTGGGAAAGCACAGATCCCCAGGGCTGTTGTGCCTGTGAATAGGCTGCCCAGGGAAGGTGAAGACCAGCAACAGCTTTCAGGGCTGGCACCTTCCTTGTGGGAGAAGGAGCCGGACGTTCGCCGTTTAGGAAAAATGGCTCTGCGAGAACGGCCACAATAAGATGTTCCGTCTCTGGGAAAGCACTGGTCCCCAGGGCTGTTGTGCCTGTGACTAGGCTGCCCAGGGAAGGTGAAGACCAGCAACAGCTTTCAGGGCTGGCCCCTTCCTTGTGGGAGAAGGAGCCGGACGTTTCCCTTTTCGGAAAACGGCTCTGCCGAGAACGGCTACGACGAGATGTTCCGTCTCTGGGAAAGCACTGATCCCCAGGGCTGTTGTGCCTGTGAATAGGCTGCCAAGGGAAGGTGAAGACCAGCAACAGCTTTCAGGGCTGGCCCCTTCCTTGTGGGAGAAGGAGCCGGACGTTCCCCTTTTCGGAAAACGGCTCTGCCGAGAACGGCTACGAGGAGATGTTCCGTCTGTGGGAAAGCACTGATCCCCAGGGCTGTTGTGCCTGTGACTAGGCTGCCCAGGGAAGGTGAAGACCAGCAACAGCTTTCAGGGCTGGCACCTTCCTTGTGGGAGAAGGAGCCGGACGTTTCCCATTTCGGAAAAATGGCTCTTCCGTGAACGGCCACAATTGGATGTTCCGTCTCTGTGAAAGCACAGATCCCCAGGGCTGTTGTGCCTGTGACTAGGCTGCCCAGGGAAGGTGAAGACCAGCAACAGCTTTCAGGGCTGGCCCCTTCCTTGTGGGAGAAGGAGCCGGACGTTCGCCGTTTTGGAAAAATGGCTCTGCGAGAACGTCCACAATGAGATGTTCCGTCTCTGGGAAAGCACTGGTCCCCAGGGCTTTTGTGCCTGTGACTAGGCTGCCCAGGGAAGGTGAAGACCAGCAACAGCTTTCAGGGCTGGCCCCTTCCTTGTGGGAGAAGGAGCCGGACGTTCCCCTTTTCGGAAAACGGCTCTGCCGAGAACGGCTACGAGGAGATGTTCCGTCTGTGGGAAAGCACTGATCCCCAGGGCTGTTGTGCCTGTGACTAGGCTGCCCAGGGAAGGTGAAGACCAGCAACAGCTTTCAGGGCTGGCACCTTCCTTGTGGGAGAAGGAGCCGGACGTTTCCCATTTCGGAAAAATGGCTCTTCCGTGAACGGCCACAATTGGATGTTCCGTCTCTGTGAAAGCACAGATCCCCAGGGCTGTTGTGCCTGTGACTAGGCTGCCCAGGGAAGGTGAAGACCAGCAACAGCTTTCAGGGCTGGCCCCTTCCTTGTGGGAGAAGGAGCCGGACGTTCGCCGTTTTGGAAAAATGGCTCTGCGAGAACGTCCACAATGAGATGTTCCGTCTCTGGGAAAGCACTGGTCCCCAGGGCTGTTGTGCCTGTGACTAGGCTGCCCAGGGAAGGTGAAGACCAGCAACAGCTTTCAGGGCTGGCCCCTTCCTTGTGGGAGAAGGAGCCCGACGTTTCCCTTTTCGGAAAACGGCTCTGCCGAGAACGGGTATGAAGAGATGTTCCGTCTCTGGGAAAGCACTGATCCCCAGGGCTGTTGTGCCTGTGAATAGGTTGCCCAGGGAAGGTGAAGACCAGCAACAGCTTTCAGGGCTGGCCCCTTCCTTGTGGGAGAAGGAGCCGGATGTTTCCCTTTTCGGAAAACGGCTCTGCCGAGAACGGGTATGAAGAGATGTTCCGTCTCTGGGAAAGCACTGATCCCCAGGGCTGTTGTGCCTGTGAATAGGTTTCCAAGGGAAGGTGAAGACCAGCAACAGCTTTCAGGGCTGGCCCCTTCCTTGTGGGAGAAGGAGCCGGACGTTTCCCTTTTCGGAAAACGGCTCTGCCGAGAACGGGTACGAAGAGATGTTCCGTCTCTGGGAAAGCACTGATCCCCAGGGCTGTTGTGCCTGTGACTAGGCTGCCCAGGGAAGGTGAAGACCAGCAACAGCTTTCAGGGCTGGCCCCTTCCTTGTGGGAGAAGGAGCCGGACATTTCCCATTTCGGAAAAATGGCTCTGCTGAGAATGGGCACGAGCAGATGTTCCGTCTCAGGGAAAGCACTGATCCCCAGGGCTGTTGTGCCTGTGAATAGGTTGCCCAGGGAAGGTGAAGACCAGCAACAGCTTTCAGGGCTGGCACCTTCCTTGTGGGAGAAGGAGCCGGACGTTTCCCATTTTGGAAAATGGCTCTGCCGAGAACGGCCACGACGAGATGTTCCGTCTCTGGGAAAGCACTGATCCCCAGGGCTGTTGTGCCTGTGAATAGGCTGCCCAGGGAAGGTGAAGACCAGCAACAGCTTTCAGGGCTGGCACCTTCCTTGTGGGAGAAGGAGCCGGACGTTCGCCGTTTAGGAAAAATGGCTCTGCGAGAACGGCCACAATAAGATGTTCCGTCTCTGGGAAAGCACTGGTCCCCAGGGCTGTTGTGCCTGTGACTAGGCTGCCCAGGGAAGGTGAAGACCAGCAACAGCTTTCAGGGCTGGCCCCTTCCTTGTGGGAGAAGGAGCCGGACGTTTCCCTTTTCGGAAAACGGCTCTGCCGAGAACGGGTACGAAGAGATGTTCCGTCTCTGGGAAAGCACTGATCCCCAGGGCTGTTGTGCCTGTGAATAGGCTGCCAAGGGAAGGTGAAGACCAGCAACAGCTTTCAGGGCTGGCCCCTTCCTTGTGGGAGAAGGAGCCGGACGTTCCCCTTTTCGGAAAACGGCTCTGCCGAGAACGGCTACGAGGAGATGTTCCGTCTCTGGGAAAGCACTGATCCCCAGGGCTGTTGTGCCTGTGACTAGGCTGCCCAGGGAAGGTGAAGACCAGCAACAGCTTTCAGGGCTGGCACCTTCCTTGTGGGAGAAGGAGCCGGACGTTTCCCATTTCGGAAAAATGGCTCTTCCGTGAACGGCCACAATTGGATGTTCCGTCTCTGTGAAAGCACAGATCCCCAGGGCTGTTGTGCCTGTGACTAGGCTGCCCAGGGAAGGTGAAGACCAGCAACAGCTTTCAGGGCTGGCCCCTTCCTTGTGGGAGAAGGAGCCGGACGTTCGCCGTTTTGGAAAAATGGCTCTGCGAGAACGTCCACAATGAGATGTTCCGTCTCTGGGAAAGCACTGGTCCCCAGGGCTTTTGTGCCTGTGACTAGGCTGCCCAGGGAAGGTGAAGACCAGCAACAGCTTTCAGGGCTGGCCCCTTCCTTGTGGGAGAAGGAGCCCGACGTTTCCCTTTTCGGAAAACGGCTCTGCCGAGAACGGGTATGAAGAGATGTTCCGTCTCTGGGAAAGCACTGATCCCCAGGGCTGTTGTGCCTGTGACTAGGCTGCCCAGGGAAGGTGAAGACCAGCAACAGCTTTCAGGGCTGGCCCCTTCCTTGTGGGAGAAGGATCCGGACGTTTCCCATTTTGGAAAATGGCTCTGCCGAGAACGGCTACGACGAGATGTTCCGTCTCTGGGAAAGCACTGATCCCCAGGGCTGTTGTGCCTGTGACTAGGCTGCCCAGGGAAGGTGAAGACCAGCAACAGCTTTCAGGGCTGGCCCCTTCCTTGTGGGAGAAGGAGCCGGACGTTCCCCTTTTCGGAAAACGGCTCTGCCGAGAACGGGTACGAAGAGATGTTCCGTCTCTGGGAAAGCACTGATCCCCAGGGCTGTTGTGCCTGTGACTAGGCTGCCCAGGGAAGGTGAAGACCAGCAACAGCTTTCAGGGCTGGCACCTTCCTTGTGGGAAAAGGAGCCGGACGTTTCCCTTTTCGGAAATAAGCTCTGCCGAGAACGGGCACGAGCAGATGTTCCGTCTGTGGGAAAGCACTGATCCCCAGGGCTGTTGTGCCTGTGACTAGGCTGCCCAGGGAAGGTGAAGACCAGCAACAGCTTTCAGGGCTGGCACCTTCCTTGTGGGAGAAGGAGCCGGACGTTTCCCTTTTCGGAAAACGGCTCTGCCGAGAACGGCTATGAAGAGATGTTCCGTCTCTGGGAAAGCACTGATCCCCAGGGCTGTTGTGCCTGTGAATAGGTTTCCAAGGGAAGGTGAAGACCAGCAACAGCTTTCAGGGCTGGCACCTTCCCTGTGGGAGAAGGATCCAGACGTTTCCCATTTTGGAAAATGGCTCTGCCGAGAACGGCTACGACGAGATGTTCCGTCTCTGGGAAAGCACAGATCCCCAGGGCTGTTGTGCCTGTGAATAGGTTTCCAAGGGAAGGTGAAGACCAGCAACAGCTTTCAGGGCTGGCCCCTTCCTTGTGGGAGAAGGAGCAGGACGTTTCCCATTTCGGAAAATGGCTCTGCCGAGAACGGCCACAACTGGATGTTCCGTCTCTGGGAAAGCACAGATCCCCAGGGCTGTTGTGCCTGTGAATAGGTTTCCAAGGGAACGTGAAGACCAGCAACAGCTTTCAGGGCTGGCCCCTTCCTTGTGGGAGAAGGAGCCGGACGTTCGCCGTTTTGGAAAAATGGCTCTGCGAGAACGGCCACAATGAGATGTTCCGTCTCTGGGAAAGCACTGGTCCCCAGGGCTGTTGTGCCTGTGAATAGGCTGCCCAGGGAAGGTGAAGACCAGCAACAGCTTTCAGGGCTGGCACCTTCCTTGTGGGAGAAGGAGCCGGACGTTTCCCTTTTCGGAAAACGGCTCTGCCGAGAACGGGTATGAAGAGATGTTCCGTCTGTGGGAAAGCACTGATCCCCAGGGCTGTTGTGCCTGTGAATAGGTTTCCAAGGGAAGGTGAAGACCAGCAACAGCTTTCAGGGCTGGCCCCTTCCTTGTGGGAGAAGGAGCCGGACGTTTCCCATTTCGGAAAATGGCTCTGTGAAAACAGGCACGAGGAGATGTTCCGTCTGTGGGAAAGCACTGATCCCCAGGGCTGTTGTGCCTCTGAGTAGGTTTCCATGGGAAGGTGAAGACCAGCAACAGCTTTCAGGGCTGGCCCCTTCCTTGTGGGAGAAGGATCCGGACGTTTCCCATTTTGGAAAATGGCTCTGCCGAGAACGGCTACGACGAGATGTTCCGTCTCTGGGAAAGCACTGATCACCAGGGCTGTTGTGCCTGCGAATAGGCTGCCCAGGGAAGGTGAAGACCAGCAACAGCTTTCAGGGCTGGCCCCTTCCTTGTCGGAGAAGGAGCCGGACGTTCCCCTTTTCGGAAACGGCTCTGCCGAGAACGGGTATGAAGAGATGTTCCGTCTCTGGGAAAGCACAGATCCCCAGGGCTGTTGTGCCTGTCACTAGGCTGCCCAGGGAAGGTGAAGACCAGCAACAGCTTTCAGGGCTGGCCCCTTCCTTGTGGGAGAAGGAGCCGGACGTTCCCCTTTTCGGAAAAATGGCTCTGCGAGAACGGGTACGAAGAGATGTTCCGTCTCTGGGAAAGCACTGATCCCCAGGGCTGTTGTGCCTGTGACTAGGCTGCCCAGGGAAGGTGAAGACCAGCAACAGCTTTCAGGGCTGGCCCCTTCCTTGTGGGAAAAGGAGCCGGACGTTTCCCTTTTCGGAAATAAGCTCTGCCGAGAACGGGCACGAGCAGATGTTCCGTCTCTGGGAAAGCACTGATCCCCAGGGCTGTTGTGCCTGTGACTAGGCTGCCCAGGGAAGGTGAAGACCAGCAACAGCTTTCAGGGCTGGCACCTTCCTTGTGGGAGAAGGAGCCGGACGTTTCCCTTTTCGGAAAACGGCTCTGCCGAGAACGGCTATGAAGAGATGTTCCGTCTCTGGGAAAGCACTGATCCCCAGGGCTGTTGTGCCTGTGAATAGGTTTCCAAGGGAAGGTGAAGACCAGCAACAGCTTTCAGGGCTGGCACCTTCCCTGTGGGAGAAGGATCCAGACGTTTCCCATTTTGGAAAATGGCTCTGCCGAGAACGGCTACGACGAGATGTTCCGTCTCTGGGAAAGCACTGATCCCCAGGGCTGTTGTGCCTGTGAATAGGTTTCCAAGGGAACGTGAAGACCAGCAAGAGCTTTCAGGGCTGGCCCCTTCCTTGTGGGAGAAGGAGCAGGACGTTTCCCATTTCGGAAAATGGCTCTGCCGAGAACGGCCACAACTGGATGTTCCGTCTCTGGGAAAGCACAGATCCCCAGGGCTGTTGTGCCTGTGAATAGGTTTCCAAGGGAACGTGAAGACCAGCAACAGCTTTCAGGGCTGGCCCCTTCCTTGTGGGAGAAGGAGCCGGACGTTCGCCGTTTTGGAAAAATGGCTCTGCGAGAACGGCCACAATGAGATGTTCCGTCTCTGGGAAAGCACTGGTCCCCAGGGCTGTTGTGCCTGTGAATAGGCTGCCCAGGGAAGGTGAAGACCAGCAACAGCTTTCAGGGCTGGCACCTTCCTTGTGGGAGAAGGAGCCGGACGTTTCCCTTTTCGGAAAACGGCTCTGCCGAGAACGGGTATGAAGAGATGTTCCGTCTGTGGGAAAGCACTGATCCCCAGGGCTGTTGTGCCTGTGAATAGGTTTCCAAGGGAAGGTGAAGACCAGCAACAACTTTCAGGGCTGGCCCCTTCCTTGTGGGAGAAGGAGCCGGACGTTTCCCTTTTCGGAAAATGGCTCTGTGAAAACAGGCACGAGGAGATGTTCCGTCTGTGGGAAAGCACTGATCCCCAGGGCTGTTGTGCCTCTGAGTAGGTTTCCATGGGAAGGTGAAGACCAGCAACAGCTTTCAGGGCTGGCCCCTTCCTTGTGGGAGAAGGAGCCGGACGTTTCCGTTTTCGGAAAACGGCTCTGCGAAGAACGGGCACGATGAGATGTTCCGTCTCTGGGAAAGCACAGATCCCCAGGGCTGTTGTGCCTGTGAATAGGTTTCCAAGGGAAGGTTAAGACCAGCAACAGCTTTCAGGGCTGGCACCTTCCTTGTGGGAGAAGGAGCCGGACGTTTGCAGTTTTGGAAAAAGGCTCTGCCAAGATCGGGCACGATGAGATGTTCCGTCTCTGGGAAAGCACAGATCCCCAGGGCTGTTGTGCCTGTGAATAGGCTGCCCAGGGAAGGTGAAGACCAGCAACAGCTTTCAGGGCTGGCCCCTTCCTTGTGGGAGAAGGAGCCGGACGTTTCCCATTTCGGAAAAATGGCTCTTCCGAGAACGGCCACAATTGGTTGTTCCGTCTCTGTGAAAGCACAGATCCCCATGGCTGTTGTGCCTGTGAATAGGTTTCCAAGGGAAGGTGAACACCAGCAAGAGCTTTCAGGGCTGGCACCTTCCTTGTGGGAGAAGGAGCCGGACGTTTCCCTTTTCGGAAAACGGCTCTGCCGAGAACGGGTATGAAGAGATGTTCCGTCTGTGGGAAAGCACTGATCCCCAGGGCTGTTGTGCCTGTGACTAGGCTGCCCAGGGAAGGTGAAGACCAGCAACAGCTTTCAGGGCTGGCCCCTTCCTTGTGGGAGAAGGAGCCGGACGTTTCTCTTTTCGGAAAACGGCTCTGCCGAGAACGGCTATGAAGAGATGTTCCGTCTCTGGGAAAGCACTGATCCCCAGGGCTGTTGTGCCTGTGACTAGGCTGCCCAGGGAAGGTGAAGACCAGCAACAGCTTTCAGGGCTGGCCCCTTCCTTGTGGGAGAAGGAGCCGGACGTTTCCCATTTCGGAAAAATGGCTCTGCCGAGAATGGGCACGATGAGATGTTCCGTCTCTGGGAAAGCACTGATCCCCAGGGCTGTTGTGCCTGTGACTAGGCTGCCAAGGGAAGGTGAAGACCAGCAACAGCTTTCAGGGCTGGCACCTTCCTTGTGGGAGAAGGATCCGGACGTTTCCCATTTCGGAAAAATGGCTCTGCCGAGAACGGGCACGAGCAGATGTTCCGTCTCTGGGAAAGCACTGATCCCCAGGGCTGTTGTGCCTGTGAATAGGTTGCCCAGAGAAGGTGAAGACCAGCAACAGCTTTCAGGGCTGGCACCTTCCTTGTGGGAGAAGGAGCCGGACGTTTCCCATTTTGGAAAATGGCTCTGCCGAGAACGGGTATGAAGAGATGTTCCGTCTGTGGGAAAGCACTGATCCCCAGGGCTGTTGTGCCTGTGACTAGGCTGCCCAGGGAAGGTGAAGACCAGCAACAGCTTTCAGGGCTGGCCCCTTCCTTGTGGGAGAAGGATCCGGACGTTTCCCATTTCGGAAAAATGGCTCTTCCGAGAACGGCCACAATTGGATGTTCCGTCTCTGTGAAAGCACAGATCCCCATGGCTGTTGTGCCTGTGAATAGGTTTCCCAGGGAAGGTGAAGACCAGCAACAGCTTTCAGGGCTGGCACCTTCCTTTTGGGAGAAGGAGCTGGACGTTTCCCATTTTGGAAAATGGCTCTGCCGAGAACGGCTACGACGAGATGTTCCGTCTCTGGGAAAGCACTGATCCCCAGGGCTGTTGTGCCTGTGACTAGGCTGCCAAGGGAAGGTGAAGACCAGCAACAGCTTTCAGGGCTGGCCCCTTCCTTGTGGGAGAAGGAGCCGGACGTTTCCCATTTCGGAAAAATGGCTCTTCCGAGAACGGCCACAATTGGATGTTCTGTCTCTGGGAAAGCACAGATCCCCATGGCTGTTGCGCCTGTGACTAGGCTGCCCAGGGAAGGTGAAGACCAGCAACAGCTTTCAGGGCTGGCACCTTCCTTTTGGGAGAAGGAGCTGGACGTTTCCCATTTTGGAAAATGGCTCTGCCGAGAACGGCTATGACGAGATGTTCCGTCTCTGGGAAAGCACTGATCCCCAGGGCTGTTGTGCCTGTGAATAGGCTGCCCAGGGAAGGTGAAGACCAGCAACAGCTTTCAGGGCTGGCCCCTTCCTTGTCGGAGAAGGAGCTGGACGTTCGCCGTTTAGGAAAAATGGCTCTGCGAGAACGGTTACAATGAGATGTTCCGTCTCTGGGAAAGCACTGATCCCCAGGGCTGTTGTGCCTGTGACTAGGCTGCCCAGGGAAGGTGAAGACCAGCAACAGCTTTCAGGGCTGGTACCTTCCTTGTGGGAGAAGGAGCCGGACGTTTCCCTTTTCGGAAAACGGCTCTGCCGAGAACGGGTATGAAGAGATGTTCCGTCTGTGGGAAAGCACTGATCCCCAGGGCTGTTGTGCCTGTGAATAGGCTGCCCAGGGAAGGTGAAGACCAGCAACAGCTTTCAGGGCTGGCACCTTCCTTGTGGGAGAAGGAGCCGGACGTTTGCAGATTTGGAAAAAGGCTCTGCCAAGATCGGGCACGATGAGATGTTCCGTCTCTGGGAAAGCACTGATCCCCAGGGCTGTTGTGCCTGTGACTAGGCTGCCCAGGGAAGGTGAAGACCAGCAACAGCTTTCAGGGCTGGCCCCTTCCTTGTGGGAGAAGGAGCCGGACGTTTCCCTTTTCGGAAAACGGCTCTGCCGAGAACGGCTATGAAGAGATGTTCCGTCTCTGGGAAAGCACTGATCCCCAGGGCTGTTGTGCCTGTGAATAGGTTTCCAAGGGAAGGTGAAGACCAGCAACAGCTTTCAGGGCTGGCACCTTCCCTGTGGGAGAAGGATCCAGACGTTTCCCATTTTGGAAAATGGCTCTGCGAGAACGGCCACAATGAGGTGTTCCGTCTCTGGGAAAGCACAGATCCCCAGGGCTGTTGTGCCTGTGAATAGGTTTCCAAGGGAAGGTGAAGACCAGCAACAGCTTTCAGGGCTGGCACCTTCCTTTTGGGAGAAGGAGCTGGACGTTTCCCATTTTGGAAAATGGCTCTGCCGAGAACGGCTACGACGAGATGTTCCGTCTCTGGGAAAGCACTGATCCCCAGGGCTGTTGTGCCTGTGACTAGGCTGCCAAGGGAAGGTGAAGACCAGCAACAGCTTTCAGGGCTGGCCCCTTCCTTGTGGGAGAAGGAGCCGGACGTTTCCCATTTCGGAAAAATGGCTCTTCCGAGAACGGCCACAATTGGATGTTCTGTCTCTGGGAAAGCACAGATCCCCATGGCTGTTGCGCCTGTGACTAGGCTGCCCAGGGAAGGTGAAGACCAGCAACAGCTTTCAGGGCTGGCACCTTCCTTTTGGGAGAAGGAGCTGGACGTTTCCCATTTTGGAAAATGGCTCTGCCGAGAACGGCTATGACGAGATGTTCCGTCTCTGGGAAAGCACTGATCCCCAGGGCTGTTGTGCCTGTGAATAGGCTGCCCAGGGAAGGTGAAGACCAGCAACAGCTTTCAGGGCTGGCCCCTTCCTTGTCGGAGAAGGAGCTGGACGTTCGCCGTTTAGGAAAAATGGCTCTGCGAGAACGGTTACAATGAGATGTTCCGTCTCTGGGAAAGCACTGGTCCCCAGGGCTGTTGTGCCTGTGACTAGGCTGCCCAGGGAAGGTGAAGACCAGCAACAGCTTTCAGGGCTGGTACCTTCCTTGTGGGAGAAGGAGCCGGACGTTTCCCTTTTCGGAAAACGGCTCTGCCGAGAACGGGTATGAAGAGATGTTCCGTCTGTGGGAAAGCACTGATCCCCAGGGCTGTTGTGCCTGTGAATAGGCTGCCCAGGGAAGGTGAAGACCAGCAACAGCTTTCAGGGCTGGCACCTTCCTTGTGGGAGAAGGAGCCGGACGTTTGCAGATTTGGAAAAAGGCTCTGCCAAGATCGGGCACGATGAGATGTTCCGTCTCTGGGAAAGCACTGATCCCCAGGGCTGTTGTGCCTGTGACTAGGCTGCCCAGGGAAGGTGAAGACCAGCAACAGCTTTCAGGGCTGGCCCCTTCCTTGTGGGAGAAGGAGCCGGACGTTTCCCTTTTCGGAAAACGGCTCTGCCGAGAACGGCTATGAAGAGATGTTCCGTCTCTGGGAAAGCACTGATCCCCAGGGCTGTTGTGCCTGTGAATAGGTTTCCAAGGGAAGGTGAAGACCAGCAACAGCTTTCAGGGCTGGCACCTTCCCTGTGGGAGAAGGATCCAGACGTTTCCCATTTTGGAAAATGGCTCTGCGAGAACGGCCACAATGAGGTGTTCCGTCTCTGGGAAAGCACAGATCCCCAGGGCTGTTGTGCCTGTGAATAGGTTTCCAAGGGAAGGTGAAGACCAGCAACAGCTTTCAGGGCTGGCACCTTCCTTGTGAGAGAAGGAGCCGGACGTTCGCCGTTTTGGAAAAATGGCTCTGCCGAGAACGGGTACGATGAGATGTTCCGTCTCTGGGAAAGCACTGATCCCCAGGGCTGTTGTGCCTGTGAATAGGTTTCCAAGGGAAGGTGAAGACCAGCAACAGCTTTCAGGGCTTGCCCCTTCCTTGTGGGAGAAGGATCCGGACGTTTCCCATTTTGGAAAATGGCTCTGCCGAGAACGGGTACGAGGAGATGTTCCGTCTCTGGGAAAGCACAGATCCCCAGGGCTGTTGTGCCTGTGAATAGGTTTCCAAGGGAAGGTGAAGACCAGCAACAGCTTTCAGGGCTGGCCCCTTGCTTGTGGGAGAAGGAGCCGGACGTTTCCCTTTTCGGAAAATGGCTCTGCCGAGAACGGGTATGAAGAGATGTTCCGTCTCTGGGAAAGCACTGATCCCCAGGGCTGTTGTGCCTGTGAATAGGTTTCCAAGGGAAGGTGAAGACCAGCAACAGCTTTCAGGGCTTGCCCCTTCCTTGTGGGAGAAGGAGCCGGACGTTTCCCTTTTCGGAAATAAGCTCTGCCGAGAACGGGTACGAGCCGATGTTCCGTCTCTGGGAAAGCACTGATCCCCAGGGCTGTTGTGCCTGTGACTAGGCTGCCAAGGGAAGGTGAAGACCAGCAACAGCTTTCAGGGCTTGCCCCTTCCTTGTGGGAGAAGGAGCAGGACGTTTCCCTTTTCGGAAAACGGCTCTGCCGAGAACGGCTATGAAGAGATGTTCCGTCTCTGGGAAAGCACTGATCCCCAGGGCTGTTGTGCCTGTGACTAGGCTGCCCAGGGAAGGTGAAGACCAGCAACAGCTTTCAGGGCTGGCACCTTCCTTGTGGGAGAAGGAGCCGGACCTTTCCGTTTTCGGAAAACGGCTGTGTGAAGAACGGGTATGAAGAGGTGTTCCGTCTCTGGGAAAGCACTGATCCCCAGGGCTGTTGTGCCTGTGAATAGGTTTCCAAGGGAAGGTGAAGACCAGCAACAGCTTTCAGGGCTGGCCCCTTCCCTGTGGGAGAAGGATCCGGACGTTTCCCATTTTGGAAAATGGCTCTGCCGAGAACGGGTACAATGAGATATTCCGTCTCTGGGAAAGCACAGATCCCCATGGCTGTTGTGCCTGTGAATAGGTTTCCAAGGGAAGGTGAAGACCAGCAACAGCTTTCAGGGCTGGCCCCTTCCTTGTGGGAGAAGGAGCCGGACCTTTCCGTTTTCGGAAAACGGCTATGTGAAGAACGGGTATGAAGAGGTGTTCCGTCTCTGGGAAAGCACTGATCCCCAGGGCTGTTGTGCCTGTGAATAGGTTTCCAAGGGAAGGTGAAGACCAGCAACAGCTTTCAGGGCTGGCACCTTCATTGTGGGAGAAGGAGGCCGACGATTCCCATTTCGGAAAAATGGCTCTGCCGAGAACGGCCACAATTGGATGTTCCGTCTCTGGGAAAGCACAGATCCCCAGGGCTGTTGTGCCTGTGAATAGGCTGCCCAGGGAAGGTGAAGACCAGCAACAGCTTTCAGGGCTGGCCCCTTCCTTGTCGGAGAAGGAGCTGGACGTTCGCCGTTTAGGAAAAATGGCTCTGCGAGAACGGTTACAATGAGATGTTCCGTCTCTGGGAAAGCACTGGTCCCCAGGGCTGTTGTGCCTGTGACTAGGCTGCCCAGGGAAGGTGAAGACCAGCAACAGCTTTCAGGGCTGGTACCTTCCTTGTGGGAGAAGGAGCCGGACGTTTCCCTTTTCGGAAAACGGCTCTGCCGAGAACGGGTATGAAGAGATGTTCCGTCTGTGGGAAAGCACTGATCCCCAGGGCTGTTGTGCCTGTGACTAGGCTGCCCAGGGAAGGTGAAGACCAGCAACAGCTTTCAGGGCTGGCACCTTCCTTGTGGGAGAAGGATCCGGACGTTTCCCTTTTCGGAAAACGGCTCTTCCGAGAACGGCCACAATTGGATGTTCTGTCTCTGTGAAAGCACAGATCCCCATGGCTGTTGTGCCTGTGAATAGGTTTCCAAGGGAAGGTGAAGACCAGCAACAGCTTTCAGGGCTGGCACCTTCCTTGTGGGAGAAGGAGCTGGACGTTTCCCATTTTGGAAAATGGCTCTGCCGAGAACGGCTACGACGAGATGTTCCGTCTCTGGGAAAGCACTGTTCCCCAGGGCTGTTGTGCCTGTGACTAGGCTGCCCAGGGAAGGTGAAGACCAGCAACAGCTTACAGGGCTGGCCCCTTCCTTGTGGGAGAAGCAGCCGGACGTTTCCCATTTCGGAAAAATGGCTCTGCCGAGAATGGGCACGAGCAGATGTTCCGTCTGTGGGAAAGCACTGATCCCCAGGGCTGTTGTGCCTGTGAATAGGTTGCCCAGGGAAGGTGAAGACCAGCAACAGCTTTCAGGGCTGGCACCTTCCTTGTGGGAGAACGATCCGGACGTTCCCCATTTCGGAAAAATGGCTCTGCCGAGAACGGGCACGAGCAGATGTTCCGTCTCTGGGAAAGCACTGATCCCCAGGGCTGTTGTGCCTGTGAATAGGTTGCCCAGAGAAGGTGAAGACCAGCAACAGCTTTCAGGGCTGGCACCTTCCTTGTGGGAGAAGGAGCCGGACGTTTCCCATTTTGGAAAATGGCTCTGCCGAGAACGGGTATGAAGAGATGTTCCGTCTCTGGGAAAGCACTGATCCCCAGGGCTGTTGTGCCTGTGAATAGGCTGCCAAGGGAAGGTGAAGACCAGCAACAGCTTTCAGGGCTGGCCCCTTCCTTGTGGGAGAAGGATCCGGACGTTCCCCTTTTCGGAAAACGACTCTGCCGAGAACGGCCACAATTGGATGTTCCGTCTCTGTGAAAGCACAGATCCCCAGGGCTGTTGTGCCTGTGACTAGGCTGCCCAGGGAAGGTGAAGACCAGCAACAGCTTTCAGGGCTGGCCCCTTCCTTGTGGGAGAAGGAGCCGGACGTTCGCCGTTTTGGAAAAATGGCTCTGCGAGAACGTCCACAATGAGATGTTCCGTCTCTGGGAAAGCACTGGTCCCCAGGGCTGTTGTGCCTGTGACTAGGCTGCCCAGGGAAGGTGAAGACCAGCAACAGCTTTCAGGGCTGGCACCTTCCTTGTGGGAGAAGGAGCCGGACGTTTCCCTTTTCGGAAAACGGCTCTGCCGAGAACGGGTATGAAGAGATGTTCCGTCTCTGGGAAAGCACTGATCCCCAGGGCTGTTGTGCCTGTGAATAGGTTTCCAAGGGAAGGTGAAGACCAGCAACAGCTTTCAGGGCTGGCCCCTTCCTTGTGGGAGAAGGATCCGGACGTTTCCCATTTTGGAAAATGGCTCTGCCGAGAACGGCTACGACGAGATGTTCCATCTCTGGGAAAGCACTGATCGCCAGGGCTGTTGTGCCTGCGAATAGGCTGCCCAGGGAAGGTGAAGACCAGCAACAGCTTTCAGGGCTGGCCCCTTCCTTGTGGGAGAAGGAGCCGGACGTTCCCCTTTTCGGAAAACGGCTCTGCCGAGAACGGGTATGAAGAGATGTTCCGTCTCTGGGAAAGCACAGATCCCCAGGGCTGTTGTGCCTGTGACTAGGCTGCCCAGAGAAGGTGAAGACCAGCAACAGCTTTCAGGGCTGGCCCCTTCCTTGTGGGAGAAGGAGCCGGACGTTCGCCGTTTTGGAAAAATGGCTCTGCGAGAACGTCCACAATGAGATGTTCCGTCTCTGGGAAAGCACTGGTCCCCAGGGCTGTTGTGCCTGTGACTAGGCTGCCCAGGGAAGGTGAAGACCAGCAACAGCTTTCAGGGCTGGCACCTTCCTTGTGGGAGAAGGAGCCAGACGTTTCCCTTTTCGGAAATAAGCTCTGCCGAGAATGGGCACGAGCAGATGTTCCGTCTGTGGGAAAGCACTGATCCCCAGGGCTGTTGTGCCTGTGACTAGGCTGCCCAGGGAAGGTGAAGACCAGCAACAGCTTACAGGGCTGGCCCCTTCCTTGTGGGAGAATGAGCCGGACGTTTCCCTTTTCGGAAAACAGCTCTGCCGAGAACGGGCACGAGCAGATGTTCCGTCTCTGGGAAAGCACTGATCCCCAGGGCTGTTGTGCCTGTGACTAGGCTGCCCAGGGAAGGTGAAGACCAGCAACAGCTTTCAGGGCTGGCACCTTCCTTGTGGGAGAAGGAGCCGGACGTTTCCCTTTTCGGAAAACGGCTCTGCCGAGAACGGGTATGAAGAGATGTTCCGTCTGTGGGAAAGCACTGATCCCCAGGGCTGTTGTGCCTGTGACTAGGCTGCCCAGGGAAGGTGAAGACCAGCAACAGCTTTCAGGGCTGGCACCTTCCTTGTGGGAGAAGGATCCGGACGTTTCCCTTTTCGGAAAACGGCTCTGCCGAGAACGGGTATGAAGAGATGTTCCGTCTCTGGGAAAGCACTGATCCCCATGGCTGGTGTGCCCGTGAATAGGTTGCCCAGAGAAGGTGAAGACCAGCAACAGCTTTCAGGGCTGGCCCCTTCCCTGTGGGAGAAGGAGCCGGACGTTTCCCATTTCGGAAAAATGGCTCTTCCGAGAACGGCCACAATTGGATGTTCTGTCTCTGTGAAAGCACAGATCCCCATGGCTGTTGTGCCTGTGAATAGGTTTCCAAGGGAAGGTGAAGACCAGCAACAGCTTTCAGGGCTGGCACCTTCCTTGTGGGAGAAGGAGCTGGACGTTTCCCATTTTGGAAAATGGCTCTGCCGAGAACGGCTACGACGAGATGTTCCGTCTCTGGGAAAGCACTGGTCCCCAGGGCTGTTGTGCCTGTGACTAGGCTGCCCAGGGAAGGTGAAGACCAGCAACAGCTTTCAGGGCTGGCCCCTTCCTTGTGGGAGAAGGAGCCGGACGTTTCCCATTTCGGAAAAATGGCTCTGCCGAGAATGGGCACGAGCAGATGTTCCGTCTCTGGGAAAGCACTGATCCCCAGGGCTGTTGTGCCTGTGAATAGGTTGCCCAGGGAAGGTGAAGACCAGCAACAGCTTTCAGGGCTGGCACCTTCCTTGTGGGAGAACGATCCGGACGTTCCCCATTTCGGAAAAATGGCTCTGCCGAGAACGGGCACGAGCAGATGTTCCGTCTCTGGGAAAGCACTGATCCCCAGGGCTGTTGTGCCTGTGAATAGGTTGCCCAGAGAAGGTGAAGACCAGCAACAGCTTTCAGGGCTGGCACCTTCCTTGTGGGAGAAGGAGCCGGACGTTTCCCATTTTGGAAAATGGCTCTGCCGAGAACGGGTATGAAGAGATGTTCCGTCTCTGGGAAAGCACTGATCCCCAGGGCTGTTGTGCCTGTGAATAGGCTGCCAAGGGAAGGTGAAGACCAGCAACAGCTTTCAGGGCTGGCCCCTTCCTTGTGGGAGAAGGATCCGGACGTTCCCCTTTTCGGAAAACGGCTCTGCCGAGAACGGCCACAATTGGATGTTCCGTCTCTGTGAAAGCACAGATCCCCAGGGCTGTTGTGCCTGTGACTAGGCTGCCCAGGGAAGGTGAAGACCAGCAACAGCTTTCAGGGCTGGCCCCTTCCTTGTGGGAGAAGGAGCCGGACGTTCGCCGTTTTGGAAAAATGGCTCTGCGAGAACGTCCACAATGAGATGTTCCGTCTCTGGGAAAGCACTGGTCCCCAGGGCTGTTGTGCCTGTGACTAGGCTGCCCAGGGAAGGTGAAGACCAGCAACAGCTTTCAGGGCTGGCCCCTTCCCTGTGGGAGAAGGAGCCGGACGTTTCCCTTTTCGGAAAACGGCTCTGCCGAGAACGGGTATGAAGAGATGTTCCGTCTCTGGGAAAGCACTGATCCCCAGGGCTGTTGTGCCTGTGAAAAGGTTTCCAAGGGAAGGTGAAGACCAGCAACAGCTTTCAGGGCTGGCCCCTTCCTTGTGGGAGAAGGATCCGGACGTTTCCCATTTTGGAAAATGGCTCTGCCGAGAACGGCTACGACGAGATGTTCCATCTCTGGGAAAGCACTGATCGCCAGGGCTGTTGTGCCTGCGAATAGGCTGCCCAGGGAAGGTGAAGACCAGCAACAGCTTTCAGGGCTGGCCCCTTCCTTGTGGGAGAAGGAGCCGGACGTTCCCCTTTTCGGAAAACGGCTCTGCCGAGAACGGGTATGAAGAGATGTTCCGTCTCTGGGAAAGCACAGATCCCCAGGGCTGTTGTGCCTGTGACTAGGCTGCCCAGGGAAGGTGAAGACCAGCAACAGCTTTCAGGGCTGGCCCCTTCCTTGTGGGAGAAGGAGCCGGACGTTCGCCTTTTTGGAAAAATGGCTCTGCGAGAACGTCCACAATGAGATGTTCCGTCTCTGGGAAAGCACTGGTCCCCAGGGCTGTTGTGCCTGTGACTAGGCTGCCCAGGGAAGGTGAAGACCAGCAACAGCTTTCAGGGCTGGCACCTTCCTTGTGGGAGAAGGAGCCAGACGTTTCCCTTTTCGGAAATAAGCTCTGCCGAGAATGGGCACGAGCAGATGTTCCGTCTGTGGGAAAGCACTGATCCCCAGGGTTGTTGTGCCTGTGACTAGGCTGCCCAGGGAAGGTGAAGACCAGCAACAGCTTTCAGGGCTGGCCCCTTCCTTGTGGGAGAAGGATCCGGACGTTTCCCATTTCGGAAAAATGGCTCTGCCGAGAACGGGCACGAGCAGATGTTCCGTCTCTGGGAAAGCACTGATCCCCAGGGCTGTTGTGCCTGTGACTAGGCTGCCCAGGGAAGGTGAAGACCAGCAACAGCTTTCAGGGCTGGCACCTTCCTTGTGGGAGAAGGAGCCGGACGTTTCCCATTTTGGAAAATGGCTCTGCTGAGAATGGGTATGAAGAGATGTTCCGTCTCTGGGAAAGCACTGATCCCCAGGGCTGTTGTGCCTGTGAATAGGCTGCCCAGGGAAGGTGAAGACCAGCAACAGCTTTCAGGGCTGGCCCCTTCCTTGTGGGAGAAGGATCCGGACGTTCCCCTTTTCGGAAAACGGCTCTGCCGAGAACGGGTACGAAGAGATGTTCCGTCTCTGGGAAAGCACTGATCCCCAGGGCTGTTGTGCCTGTGACTAGGCTGCCCAGGGAAGGTGAAGACCAGCAACAGCTTACAGGACTGGCCCCTTCCTTGTGGGAGAAGGAGCCGGACGTTTCCCTTTTCGGAAATAAGCTCTTTCGAGAATGGGCACGAGGAGATGTTCCGTCTGTGGGAAAGCACTGATCCCCAGGGCTGTTGTGCCTGTGAATAGGTTTCCAAGGGAAGGTGAAGACCAGCAACAGCTTTCAGGGCTGGCCCCTTCCTTTTGGGAGAAGGAGCTGGACGTTTCCCATTTTGGAAAAATGGCTCTGCCGAGAACGGCTACGACGAGATGTTCCGTCTCTGGGAAAGCACTGATCCCCAGGGCTGTTGTGCCTGTGACTAGGCTGCCCAGGGAAGGTGAAGACCAGCAACAGCTTTCAGGGCTGGCCCCTTCCTTGTGGGAGAAGGAGCCGGACGTTTGCAGTTTTGGAAAAAGGCTCTGCCAAGATCGGGCACGATGAGATGTTCCGTCTCTGGGAAAGCACTGATCCCCAGGGCTGTTGTGCCTGTGACTAGGCTGCCCAGGGAAGGTGAAGACCAGCAACAGCTTACAGGGCTGGCCCCTTCCTTGTGGGAGAAGGAGCCGGACGTTTCCCTTTTCGGAAATAAGCTCTGCCGAGAACGGGCACGAGCAGATGTTCCGTCTCTGGGAAAGCACTGATCCCCAGGGCTGTTGTGCCTGTGACTAGGCTGCCCAGGGAAGGTGAAGACCAGCAACAGCTTTCAGGGCTGGCCCCTTCCTTGTGGGAGAAGGAGCCGGACGTTTCCCTTTTCGGAAATAAGCTCTGCCGAGAACGGCTATGAAGAGATGTTCCGTCTCTGGGAAAGCACTGATCCCCAGGGCTGTTGTGCCTGTGAATAGGTTTCCAAGGGAAGGTGAAGACCAGCAACAGCTTTCAGGGCTGGCACCTTCCCTGTGGGAGAAGGATCCAGACGTTTCCCATTTTGGAAAATGGCTCTGCCGAGAACGGCCACAAGTGGATATTCCGTCTCTGGGAAAGCACAGATCCCCAGGGCTGTTGTGCCTGTGAATAGGTTTCCAAGGGAAGGTGAAGACCAGCAACAGCTTTCAGGGCTTGCCCCTTCCTTTTGGGAGAAGGAGCTGGACGTTTCCCATTTTGGAAAATGGCTCTGCCGAGAACGGGTACGAGGAGATGTTCCGTCTCTGGGAAAGCACAGATCCCCATGGCTGTTGTGCCTGTGAATAGGTTTCCAAGGGAACGTGAAAACCAGCAACAGCTTTCAGGGCTGGCCCCTTCCTTGTGGGAGAAGGAGCAGGACGTTTCCCATTTCGGAAAATGGCTCTGCCGAGAACGGCCACAACTGGATATTCCGTCTCTAGGAAAGCACAGATCCCCAGGGCTGTTGTGCCTGTGAATAGGTTTCCAAGGGAAGGTGAAGACCAGCAACAGCTTTCAGGGCTGGCACCTTCCTTGTGGGAGAAGGAGCCGGACGTTTCCCTTTTCGGAAAACGGCTCTGCCGAGAACGGGTATGAAGAGATGTTCCGTCTCTGGGAAAGCACTGATCCCCAGGGCTGTTGTGCCTGTGAATAGGTTTCCAAGGGAACGTGAAGACCAGCAACAGCTTTCAGGGCTTGCCCCTTCCTTGTGGGAGAAGGAGCCGGACGTTTCCCTTTTCGGAAATAAGCTCTGCCGAGAACGGGTACGAGCAGATGTTCCGTCTCTGGGAAAGCACTGATCCCCAGGGCTGTTGTGCCTGTGACTAGGCTGCCAAGGGAAGGTGAAGACCAGCAACAGCTTTCAGGGCTGGCCCCTTCCTTGTGGGAGAAGGAGCAGGACGTTTCCCTTTTCGGAAAACGGCTCTGCCGAGAACGGCTATGAAGAGATGTTCCGTCTCTGGGAAAGCACTGATCCCCAGGGCTGTTGTGCCTGTGACTAGGCTGCCCAGGGAAGGTGAAGACCAGCAACAGCTTTCAGGGCTGGCACCTTCCTTGTGGGAGAAGGAGCCGGACCTTTCCGTTTTCGGAAAACGGCTGTGTGAAGAATGGGTATGAAGAGGTGTTCCGTCTCTGGGAAAGCACAGATCCCCAGGGCTGTTGTGCCTGTGAATAGGTTTCCAAGGGAAGGTGAAGACCAGCAACAGCTTTCAGGGCTGGCACCTTCCTTGTGGGAGAAGGATCCGGACGTTTCCCATTTTGGAAAATGGCTCTGCCGAGAACGGGTACAATGAGATATTCCGTCTCTAGGAAAGCACAGATCCCCATGGCTGTTGTGCCTGTGAATAGGTTTCCAAGGGAAGGTGAAGACCAGCAACAGCTTTCAGGGCTGGCACCTTCCTTGTGGGAGAAGGAGCCGGACCTTTCCGTTTTCGGAAAACGGCTCTTCCGAGAACGGCCACAATTGGATGTTCCGTCTCTGGGAAAGCACAGATCCCCAGGGCTGTTGTGCCTGTGAATAGGCTGCCCAGGGAAGGTGAAGACCAGCAACAGCTTTCAGGGCTGGCACCTTCCTTGTGGGAGAAGGAGCCGGACGTTTCCCTTTTCGGAAAACGGCTCTGCCGAGAACGGGTATGAAGAGATGTTCCGTCTGTGGGAAAGCACTGATCCCCAGGGCTGTTGTGCCTGTGACTAGGCTGCCCAGGGAAGGTGAAGACCAGCAACAGCTTTCAGGGCTGGCACCTTCCTTGTGGGAGAAGGATCCGGACGTTTCCCTTTTCGGAAAACGGCTCTGCCGAGAACGGGTATGAAGAGATGTTCCGTCTCTGGGAAAGCACTGATCCCCATGGCTGGTGTGCCCGTGAATAGGTTGCCCAGAGAAGGTGAAGACCAGCAACAGCTTTCAGGGCTGGCCCCTTCCCTGTGGGAGAAGGAGCCGGACGTTTCCCATTTCGGAAAAATGGCTCTTCCGAGAACGGCCACAATTGGATGTTCTGTCTCTGTGAAAGCACAGATCCCCATGGCTGTTGTGCCTGTGAATAGGTTTCCAAGGGAAGGTGAAGACCAGCAACAGCTTTCAGGGCTGGCACCTTCCTTGTGGGAGAAGGAGCCGGACGTTTCCCTTTTCGGAAATAAGCTCTGCCGAGAATGGGCACGAGCAGATGTTCCGTCTCTGGGAAAGCACTGGTCCCCAGGGCTGTTGTGCCTGTGACTAGGCTGCCCAGGGAAGGTGAAGACCAGCAACAGCTTTCAGGGCTGGCACCTTCCTTGTGGGAGAAGGAGCCGGACGTTTCCCTTTTCGGAAAACGGCTCTGCCGAGAACGGGTATGAAGAGATGTTCCGTCTCTGGGAAAGCACTGATCCCCAGGGCTGTTGTGCCTGTGAATAGGTTTCCAAGGGAAGGTGAAGACCAGCAACAGCTTTCAGGGCTGGCGCCTTCCTTGTGGGAGAAGGAGCCGGACGTTTCCCATTTTGGAAAATGGCTCTGCCGAGAACGGCTACGACGAGATGTTCCATGTCTGGGAAAGCACTGATCGCCAGGGCTGTTGTGCCTGCGAATAGGCTGCCCAGGGAAGGTGAAGACCAGCAACAGCTTTCAGGGCTGGCCCCTTCCTTGTGGGAGAAGGAGCCGGACGTTCCCCTTTTCGGAAAACGGCTCTGCCGAGAACGGGTATGAAGAGATGTTCCGTCTCTGGGAAAGCACAGATCCCCAGGGCTGTTGTGCCTGTGACTAGGCTGCCCAGGGAAGGTGAAGACCAGCAACAACTTTCAGGGCTGGCCCCTTCCTTGTGGGAGAAGGAGCCGGATGTTCGCCGTTTTGGAAAAATGGCTCTGCGAGAACGTCCACAATGAGATGTTCCGTCTCTGGGAAAGCACTGGTCCCCAGGGCTGTTGTGCCTGTGACTAGGCTGCCCAGGGAAGGTGAAGACCAGCAACAGCTTTCAGGGCTGGCCCCTTCCTTGTGGGAGAAGGAGCCGGACGTTTCCCATTTCGGAAAAATGGCTCTGCCGAGAATGGGCACGAGCAGATGTTCCGTCTGTGGGAAAGCAGTGATCCCCAGGGCTGTTGTGCCTGTGAATAGGTTGCCCAGGGAAGGTGAAGACCAGCAACAGCTTTCAGGGCTTGCCCCTTCCTTGTGGGAGAAGGATCCGGACGTTTCCCATTTCGGAAAAATAGCTCTGCCGAGAACGGGCACGAGCAGATGTTCCGTCTCTGGGAAAGCACTGATCCCCAGGGCTGTTGTGCCTGTGACTAGGTTGCCCAGAGAAGGTGAAGACCAGCAACAGCTTTCAGGGCTGGCCCCTTCCTTGTGGGAGAAGGAGCCAGACGTTTCCCATTTTGGAAAATGGCTCTGCCGAGAACGGGTATGAAGAGATGTTCCGTCTCTGGGAAAGCACTGATCCCCAGGGCTGTTGTGCCTGTGACTAGGCTGCCCAGGGAAGGTGAAGACCAGCAACAGCTTTCAGGGCTGGCCCCTTCCTTGTGGGAGAAGGATCCGGAAGTTCCCCTTTTCGGAAAACGGCTCTGCCGAGAACGGGTACGAAGAGATGTTCCGTCTCTGGGAAAGCACTGATCCCCAGGGCTGTTGTGCCTGTGACTAGGCTGCCCAGGGAAGGTGAAGACCAGCAACAGCTTTCAGGGCTGGCCCCTTCCTTGTGGGAGAAGGAGCCGGACGTTTCCGTTTTCGGAAATGAGCTCTTTCGAGAATGGGCACGAGGAGATGTTCCGTCTGTGGGAAAGCACTGATCCCCAGGGCTGTTGTGCCTGTGAATAGGTTTCCAAGGGAAGGTGAAGACCAGCAACAGCTTTCAGGGCTGGCACCTTCCTTTTGGGAGAAGGAGCTGGACGTTTCCCATTTTGGAAAATGGCTCTGCCGAGAACGGCTACGACGAGATGTTCCGTCTCTGGGAAAGCACTGATCCCCAGGGCTGTTGTGCCTGTGACTAGGCTGCCAAGGGAAGGTGAAGACCAGCAACAGCTTTCAGGGCTGGCCCCTTCCTTGTGGGAGAAGGAGCCGGACGTTTCCCATTTCGGAAAAATGGCTCTTCCGAGAACGGCCACAATTGGATGTTCTGTCTCTGTGAAAGCACAGATCCCCATGGCTGTTGCGCCTGTGAATAGGTTTCCAAGGGAAGGTGAAGACCAGCAACAGCTTTCAGGGCTGGCACCTTCCTTGTGGGAGAAGGAGCTGGACGTTTCCCATTTTGGAAAATGGCTCTGCCGAGAACGGCTATGACGAGATGTTCCGTCTCTGGGAAAGCACTGGTCCCCAGGGCTGTTGTGCCTGTGAATAGGCTGCCCAGGGAAGGTGAAGACCAGCAACAGCTTTCAGGGCTGGCCCCTTCCTTGTGGGAGAAGCAGCCGGACGTTCCCCTTTTCGGAAAACGGCTCTGCCGAGAACGGGTACGAAGAGGTTTTCCGTCTCTGGGAAAGCACTGATCCCCAGGGCTGTTGTGCCTGTGAATAGGTTTCCAAGGGAAGGTGAAGACCAGCAACAGCTTTCAGGGCTGGCACCTTCCTTGTGGGAGAAGGAGCCGGACGTTTGCAGTTTTGGAAAAAGGCTCTGCCAAGATCGGGTACGATGAGATGTTCCGTCTCTGGGAAAGCACTGATCCCCAGGGCTGTTGTGCCTGTGACTAGGCTGCCCAGGGAAGGTGAAGACCAGCAACAGCTTACAGGGCTGGCCCCTTCCTTGTGGGAGAAGGAGCCGGACGTTTCCCTTTTCGGAAATAAGCTCTGCCGAGAATGGGCACGAGCAGATGTTCCGTCTCTGGGAAAGCACTGATCCCCAGGGCTGTTGTGCCTGTGACTAGGCTGCCCAGGGAAGGTGAAGACCAGCAACAGCTTTCAGGGCTGGCCCCTTCCTTGTGGGAGAAGGAGCCGGACGTTTCCCATTTCGGAAAAATGGCTCTGCCGAGAATGGGCACGAGCAGATGTTCCGTCTGTGGGAAAGCACTGATCCCCAGGGCTGTTGTGCCTGTGAATAGGTTGCCCAGGGAAGGTGAAGACCAGCAACAGCTTTCAGGGCTTGCCCCTTCCTTGTGGGAGAAGGATCCGGACGTTTCCCATTTCGGAAAAATAGCTCTGCCGAGAACGGGCACGAGCAGATGTTCCGTCTCTGGGAAAGCACTGATCCCCAGGGCTGTTGTGCCTGTGAATAGGTTGCCCAGAGAAGGTGAAGACCAGCAACAGCTTTCAGGGCTGGCACCTTCCTTGTGGGAGAAGGAGCCAGACGTTTCCCATTTTGGAAAATGGCTCTGCCGAGAACGGGTATGAAGAGATGTTCCGTCTCTGGGAAAGCACTGATCCCCAGGGCTGTTGTGCCTGTGACTAGGCTGCCCAGGGAAGGTGAAGACCAGCAACAGCTTTCAGGGCTGGCCCCTTCCTTGTGGGAGAAGGATCCGGACGTTCCCCTTTTCGGAAAACGGCTCTGCCGAGAACGGGTACGAAGAGATGTTCCGTCTCTGGGAAAGCACTGATCCCCAGGGCTGTTGTGCCTGTGACTAGGCTGCCCAGGGAAGGTGAAGACCAGCAACAGCTTACAGGACTGGCCCCTTCCTTGTGGGAGAAGGAGCCGGACGTTTCCGTTTTCGGAAATGAGCTCTTTCGAGAATGGGCACGAGGAGATGTTCCGTCTGTGGGAAAGCACTGATCCCCAGGGCTGTTGTGCCTGTGAATAGGTTTCCAAGGGAAGGTGAAGACCAGCAACAGCTTTCAGGGCTGGCACCTTCCTTTTGGGAGAAGGAGCTGGACGTTTCCCATTTTGGAAAATGGCTCTGCCGAGAACGGCTACGACGAGATGTTCCGTCTCTGGGAAAGCACTGATCCCCAGGGCTGTTGTGCCTGTGACTAGGCTGCCAAGGGAAGGTGAAGACCAGCAACAGCTTTCAGGGCTGGCCCCTTCCTTGTGGGAGAAGGAGCCGGACGTTTCCCATTTCGGAAAAATGGCTCTTCCGAGAACGGCCACAATTGGATGTTCTGTCTCTGTGAAAGCACAGATCCCCATGGCTGTTGCGCCTGTGAATAGGTTTCCAAGGGAAGGTGAAGACCAGCAACAGCTTTCAGGGCTGGCCCCTTCCTTGTGGGAGAAGGAGCTGGACGTTTCCCATTTTGGAAAATGGCTCTGCCGAGAACGGCTATGACGAGATGTTCCGTCTCTGGGAAAGCACTGGTCCCCAGGGCTGTTGTGCCTGTGAATAGGCTGCCCAGGGAAGGTGAAGACCAGCAACAGCTTTCAGGGCTGGCCCCTTCCTTGTGGGAGAAGCAGCCGGACGTTCCCCTTTTCGGAAAACGGCTCTGCCGAGAACGGGTACGAAGAGGTTTTCCGTCTCTGGGAAAGCACTGATCCCCAGGGCTGTTGTGCCTGTGAATAGGTTTCCAAGGGAAGGTGAAGACCAGCAACAGCTTTCAGGGCTGGCACCTTCCTTGTGGGAGAAGGAGCCGGACGTTTGCAGTTTTGGAAAAAGGCTCTGCCAAGATCGGGTACGATGAGATGTTCCGTCTCTGGGAAAGCACTGATCCCCAGGGCTGTTGTGCCTGTGACTAGGCTGCCCAGGGAAGGTGAAGACCAGCAACAGCTTACAGGGCTGGCCCCTTCCTTGTGGGAGAAGGAGCCGGACGTTTCCCTTTTCGGAAATAAGCTCTGCCGAGAATGGGCACGAGCAGATGTTCCGTCTCTGGGAAAGCACTGATCCCCAGGGCTGTTGTGCCTGTGACTAGGCTGCCCAGGGAAGGTGAAGACCAGCAACAGCTTTCAGGGCTGGCCCCTTCCTTGTGGGAGAAGGAGCCGGACGTTTCCCTTTTCGGAAAACGGCTCTGCCGAGAACGGCTATGAAGAGATGTTCCGTCTCTGGGAAAGCACTGATCCCCAGGGCTGTTGTGCCTGTGAATAGGTTTCCAAGGGAAGGTGAAGACCAGCAACAGCTTTCAGGGCTGGCACCTTCCCTGTGGGAGAAGGATCCAGACGTTTCCCATTTTGGAAAATGGCTCTGCCGAGAACGGCCACAAGTGGATATTCCGTCTCTGGGAAAGCACAGATCCCCAGGGCTGTTGTGCCTGTGACTAGGCTGCCCAGGGAAGGTGAAGACCAGCAACAGCTTTCAGGGCTGGCCCCTTCCTTGTGGGAGAAGGAGCCGGACGTTCGCCGTTTTGGAAAAATGTCTCTGCCGAGAACGGGTACGATGAGATGTTCCGTCTCTGGGAAAGCACTGATCCCCAGGGCTGTTGTGCCTGTGAATAGGTTTCCAAGGGAAGGTGAAGACCAGCAACAGCTTACAGGGCTTGCCCCTTCCTTGTGGGAGAAGGATCCGGACGTTTCCCATTTTGGAAAATGGCTCTGCCGAGAACGGGTACGAGGAGATGTTCCGTCTCTGGGAAAGCACAGATCCCCATGGCTGTTGTGCCTGTGAATAGGTTTCCAAGGGAACGTGAAGACCAGCAACAGCTTTCAGGGCTGGCACCTTCCTTGTGGGAGAAGGAGCAGGACGTTTCCCATTTCGGAAAATGGCTCTGCCGAGAACGGCCACAACTGGATATTCCGTCTCTAGGAAAGCACAGATCCCCAGGGCTGTTGTGCCTGTGAATAGGTTTCCAAGGGAAGGTGAAGACCAGCAACAGCTTTCAGGGCTGGCACCTTCCTTGTGGGAGAAGGAGCCGGACGTTTCCCTTTTCGGAAAACGGCTCTGCCGAGAACGGCTATGAAGAGATGTTCCGTCTCTGGGAAAGCACTGATCCCCAGGGCTGTTGTGCCTGTGAATAGGTTTCCAAGGGAACGTGAAGACCAGCAACAGCTTTCAGGGCTTGCCCCTTCCTTGTGGGAGAAGGAGCCGGACGTTTCCCTTTTCGGAAATAAGCTCTGCCGAGAACGGGTACGAGCAGATGTTCCGTCTCTGGGAAAGCACTGATCCCCAGGGCTGTTGTGCCTGTGACTAGGCTGCCAAGGGAAGGTGAAGACCAGCAACAGCTTTCAGGGCTGGCCCCTTCCTTGTGGGAGAAGGAGCAGGACGTTTCCCTTTTCGGAAAACGGCTCTGCCGAGAACGGCTATGAAGAGATGTTCCGTCTCTGGGAAAGCACTGATCCCCAGGGCTGTTGTGCCTGTGACTAGGCTGCCCAGGGAAGGTGAAGACCAGCAACAGCTTTCAGGGCTGGCACCTTCCTTGTGGGAGAAGGAGCCGGACCTTTCCGTTTTCGGAAAACGGCT
The DNA here is from genome assembly GCA_028022735.1 of Gypaetus barbatus. Taxonomy (NCBI): domain Eukaryota; kingdom Metazoa; phylum Chordata; class Aves; order Accipitriformes; family Accipitridae; genus Gypaetus; species Gypaetus barbatus. The sequence goes on along the minus strand of CM051540.1, from coordinate 24,265,746 downwards.
GTGTGAAGAATGGGTATGAAGAGGTGTTCCGTCTCTGGGAAAGCACAGATCCCCAGGGCTGTTGTGCCTGTGAATAGGTTTCCAAGGGAAGGTGAAGACCAGCAACAGCTTTCAGGGCTGGCACCTTCCTTGTGGGAGAAGGATCCGGACGTTTCCCATTTTGGAAAATGGCTCTGCCGAGAACGGGTACAATGAGATATTCCGTCTCTGGGAAAGCACAGATCCCCATGGCTGTTGTGCCTGTGAATAGGTTTCCAAGGGAAGGTGAAGACCAGCAACAGCTTTCAGGGCTGGCCCCTTCCTTGTGGGAGAAGGAGCCGGACGTTTCCCTTTTCGGAAAACGGCTCTGCCGAGAACGGGTATGAAGAGATGTTCCGTCTCTGGGAAAGCACTGATCCCCATGGCTGGTGTGCCCGTGAATAGGTTGCCCAGAGAAGGTGAAGACCAGCAACAGCTTTCAGGGCTGGCCCCTTCCCTGTGGGAGAAGGAGCCGGACGTTTCCCATTTCGGAAAAATGGCTCTTCCGAGAACGGCCACAATTGGATGTTCTGTCTCTGGGAAAGCACAGATCCCCATGGCTGTTGTGCCTGTGAATAGGTTTCCAAGGGAAGGTGAAGACCAGCAACAGCTTTCAGGGCTGGCACCTTCCTTGTGGGAGAAGGAGCTGGACGTTTCCCATTTTGGAAAATGGCTCTGCCGAGAACGGCTACGACGAGATGTTCCGTCTCTGGGAAAGCACTGGTCCCCAGGGCTGTTGTGCCTGTGACTAGGCTGCCCAGGGAAGGTGAAGACCAGCAACAGCTTACAGGGCTGGCCCCTTCCTTGTGGGAGAAGGATCCGGACGTTCCCCTTTTCGGAAAACGGCTCTGCCGAGAACGGCCACAATTGCATATTCCGTCTCTGTGAAAGCACAGATCCCCAGGGCTGTTGTGCCTGTGACTAGGCTGCCCAGGGAAGGTGAAGACCAGCAACAGCTTTCAGGGCTGGCCCCTTCCTTGTGGGAGAAGGAGCCGGACGTTCGCTGTTTTGGAAAAATGGCTCTGCGAGAACGGCCACAAAGAGATGTTCCGTCTCTGGGAAAGCACTGGTCCCCAGGGCTGTTGTGCCTGTGACTAGGCTGCCCAGGGAAGGTGAAGACCAGCAACAGCTTTCAGGGCTGGCACCTTCCTTGTGGGAGAAGGAGACGGACGTTTCCCTTTTCGGAAAACGGCTCTGCCGAGAACGGGTATGAAGAGATGTTCCGTCTCTGGGAAAGCACTGATCCCCAGGGCTGTTGTGCCTGTGAATAGGTTTCCAAGGGAAGGTGAAGACCAGCAACAGCTTTCAGGGCTGGCCCCTTCCTTGTGGGAGAAGGATCCGGACGTTTCCCATTTTGGAAAATGGCTCTGCCGAGAACGGCTACGACGAGATGTTCCATCTCTGGGAAAGCACTGATCGCCAGGGCTGTTGTGCCTGCGAATAGGCTGCCCAGGGAAGGTGAAGACCAGCAACAGCTTTCAGGGCTGGCCCCTTCCTTGTGGGAGAAGGAGCCGGACGTTCCCCTTTTCGGAAAACGGCTCTGCCGAGAACGGGTATGAAGAGATGTTCCGTCTCTGGGAAAGCACAGATCCCCAGGGCTGTTGTGCCTGTGACTAGGCTGCCCAGGGAAGGTGAAGACCAGCAACAGCTTTCAGGGCTGGCCCCTTCCTTGTGGGAGAAGGAGCCGGACGTTCGCCTTTTTGGAAAAATGGCTCTGCGAGAACGTCCACAATGAGATGTTCCGTCTCTGGGAAAGCACTGGTCCCCAGGGCTGTTGTGCCTGTGACTAGGCTGCCCAGGGAAGGTGAAGACCAGCAACAGCTTTCAGGGCTGGCCCCTTCCTTGTGGGAGAAGGAGCCGGACGTTTCCCTTTTCGGAAAACGGCTCTGCCGAGAACGGGTATGAAGAGATGTTCCGTCTCTGGGAAAGCACTGATCCCCAGGGCTGTTGTGCCTGTGAATAGGTTTCCAAGGGAACGTGAAGACCAGCAACAGCTTTCAGGGCTGGCCCCTTCCTTGTGGGAGAAGGAGCCGGACGTTTCCCTTTTCGGAAATAAGCTCTGCCGAGAACGGGCACGAGCAGATGTTCCGTCTCTGGGAAAGCACTGATCCCCAGGGCTGTTGTGCCTGTGACTAGGCTGCCCAGGGAAGGTGAAGACCAGCAACAGCTTTCAGGGCTGGCCCCTTCCTTGTGGGAGAAGGAGCCGGACGTTTCTCTTTTCGGAAAACGGCTCTGCCGAGAACGGCTATGAAGAGATGTTCCGTCTCTGGGAAAGCACTGATCCCCAGGGCTGTTGTGCCTGTGAATAGGCTGCCCAGGGAAGGTGAAGACCAGCAACAGCTTTCAGGGCTGGCCCCTTCCTTGTGGGAGAAGGAGCCGGACGTTTCCCATTTCGGAAAAATGGCTCTGCCGAGAATGGGCACGAGCAGATGTTCCGTCTCTGGGAAAGCACTGATCCCCAGGGCTGTTGTGCCTGTGAATAGGTTGCCCAGGGAAGGTGAAGACCAGCAACAGCTTTCAGGGCTGGCACCTTCCTTGTGGGAGAAGGATCCGGACGTTTCCGATTTCGGAAAAATGGCTCTGCCGAGAACGGGCACGAGCAGATGTTCCGTCTCTGGGAAAGCACTGATCCCCAGGGCTGTTGTGCCTGTGAATAGGTTGCCCAGAGAAGGTGAAGACCAGCAACAGCTTTCAGGGCTGGCACCTTCCTTGTGGGAGAAGGAGCCGGACGTTTCACATTGTGGAAAATGGCTCTGCCGAGAACGGGTATGAAGAGATGTTCCATCTCTGGGAAAGCACTGATCCCCAGGGCTGTTGTGCCTGTGACTAGGCTGCCCAGGGAAGGTGAAGACCAGCAACAGCTTTCAGGGCTGGCCCCTTCCTTGTGGGAGAAGGATCCGGACGTTTCCCATTTCGGAAAAATGGCTCTTCCGAGAACGGCCACAATTGGATGTTCCGTCTCTGTGAAAGCACAGATCCCCATGGCTGTTGTGCCTGTGAATAGGTTTCCCAGGGAAGGTAAAGACCAGCAACAGCTTTCAGGGCTGGCCCCTTCCTTGTGGGAGAAGGAGCCGGACGTTCCCCTTTTCGGAAAACGGCTCTGCCGAGAACGGGTACGAAGAGATGTTCCGTCTCTGGGAAAGCACTGATCCCCAGGGCTGTTGTGCCTGTGACTAGGCTGCCCAGGGAAGGTGAAGACCAGCAACAGCTTACAGGACTGGCCCCTTCCTTGTGGGAGAAGGAGCCGGACGTTTCCCTTTTCGGAAATAAGCTCTTTCGAGAATGGGCACGAGGAGATGTTCCGTCTGTGGGAAAGCACTGATCCCCAGGGCTGTTGTGCCTGTGAATAGGTTTCCAAGGGAAGGTGAAGACCAGCAACAGCTTTCAGGGCTGGCCCCTTCCTTGTGGGAGAAGGAGCTGGACGTTTCCCATTTTGGAAAATGGCTCTGCCGAGAACGGCTACCACGAGATGTTCCGTCTCTGGGAAAGCACTGATCCCCAGGGCTGTTGTGCCTGTGACTAGGCTGCCAAGGGAAGGTGAAGACCAGCAACAGCTTTCAGGGCTGGCCCCTTCCTTGTGGGAGAAGGAGCCCGACGTTTCCCATTTCGGAAAAATGGCTCTTCCGAGAACGGCCACAATTGGATGTTCTGTCTCTGTGAAAGCACAGATCCCCAGGGCTGTTGTGCCTGTGAATAGGTTTCCAAGGGAAGGTGAAGACCAGCAACAGCTTTCAGGGCTGGCCTCTTCCCTGTGGGAGAAGGATCCAGACGTTTCCCATTTTGGAAAATGGCTCTGCCGAGAACGGCCACAATTGGATATTCTGTCTCTGGGAAAGCACAGATCCCCAGGGCTGTTGTGCCTGTGAATAGGTTTCCAAGGGAAGGTGAAGACCAGCAACAGCTTTCAGGGCTGGCCCCTTCCTTGTGGGAGAAGGAGCCGGACGTTCGCCGTTTTGGAAAAATGGCTCTGCGAGAACGGCCACAATGAGATGTTCCGTCTCTGGGAAAGCACTGATCCCCAGGGCTGTTGTGCCTGTGACTAGGCTGCCCAGGGAAGGTGAAGACCAGCAACAGCTTACAGGGCTGGCCCCTTCCTTGTGGGAGAAGGAGCCGGACGTTTCCCTTTTCGGAAAACGGCTCTGCCGAGAACGGGTATGAAGAGATGTTCCGTCTCTGGGAAAGCACTGATCCCCAGGGCTGTTGTGCCTGTGAATAGGTTTCCAAGGGAAGGTGAAGACCAGCAACAACTTTCAGGGCTGGCCCCTTCCTTGTGGGAGAAGGAGCCGGACGTTTCCCATTTCGGAAAAATGGCTCTGTGAAAACAGGCACGAGGAGATGTTCCGTCTGTGGGAAAGCACTGATCCCCAGGGCTGTTGTGCCTCTGAGTAGGTTTCCATGGGAAGGTGAAGACCAGCAACAGCTTTCAGGGCTGGCCCCTTCCTTGTGGGAGAAGGAGCCGGACGTTTGCAGTTTTGGAAAAAGGCTCTGCCAAGATCGGGCACGATGAGATGTTCCATCTCTGGGAAAGCACTGATCCCCAGGGCTCTTGTGCCTGTGACTAGGCTGCCCAGGGAAGGTGAAGACCAGCAACAGCTTTCAGGGCTGGCCCCTTCCTTGTGGGAGAAGGAGCCGGACGTTTCCCTTTTCGGAAATAAGCTCTGCCGAGAACGGGCACGAGCAGATGTTCCGTCTCTGGGAAAGCACTGATCCCCAGGGCTGTTGTGCCTGTGAATAGGTTTCCAAGGGAAGGTGAAGACCAGCAACAGCTTTCAGGGCTGGCCCCTTCCTTGTGGGAGAAGGATCCAGACGTTTCCCATTTTGGAAAATGGCTCTGCCGAGAACGGCCACAATTGGATATTCCGTCTCTGGGAAAGCACAGATCCCCAGGGCTGTTGTGCCTGCGAATAGGTTTCCAAGGGAAGGTGAAGACCAGCAACAGCTTTCAGGGCTGGCACCTTCCTTGTGGGAGAAGGAGCCGGACGTTCGCCGTTTTGGAAAAATTGCTCTGCCGAGAACGGGTATGAAGAGATGTTCCGTCTCTGGGAAAGCACTGATCCCCAGGGCTGTTGTGCCTGTGAATAGGTTGCCCAGGGAAGGTGAAGACCAGCAACAGCTTTCAGGGCTGGCACCTTCCTTGTGGGAGAAGGAGCCAGACGTTTCCCATTTCGGAAAAATGCCTCTGCCGAGAACAGGCACGAGCAGATGTTCCGTCTTTGTGAAAGCACAGATCCCCATGGCTGTTGGGCCTGTGAATAGGTTTCCAAGGGAAGGTGAAGACCAGCAACAGCTTTCAGGGCTGGCACCTTCCTTTTGGGAGAAGGAGCTGGACGTTTCCCATTTTGGAAAATGGCTCTGCCGAGAACGGCTATGACGAGATGTTCCGTCTCTGGGAAAGCACTGGTCCCCAGGGCTGTTGTGCCTGTGACTAGGCTGCCCAGGGAAGGTGAAGACCAGCAACAGCTTTCAGGGCTGGCCCCTTCCTTGTGGGAGAAGCAGCCGGACGTTCCCCTTTTCAGAAAACGGCTCTGCCGAGAACGGCTACGACGAGATGTTCCGTCTCTGGGAAAGCACTGATCCCCAGGGCTGTTGTGCCTGTGACTAGGCTGCCCAGGGAAGGTGAAGACCAGCAACAGCTTTCAGGGCTGGCCCCTTCCTTGTGGGAGAAGGAGCCGGACGTTTCCCTTTTCGGAAAAATGGCTCTGCCGAGAATGGGCACGAGCAGATGTTCCGTCTGTGGGAAAGCAGTGATCCCCAGGGCTGTTGTGCCTGTGAATAGGTTGCCCAGGGAAGGTGAAGACCAGCAACAGCTTTCAGGGCTGGCACCTTCCTTGTGGGAGAAGGAGCCGGACGTTTCCCATTTCGGAAATATGGCTCTGCCGAGAACGGGCACGAGCAGATGTTCCGTCTCTGGGAAAGCACTGATCCCCAGGGCTGTTGTGCCTGTGAATAGGTTGCCCAGAGAAGGTGAAGACCAGCAACAGCTTTCAGGGCTGGCACCTTCCTTGTGGGAGAAGGAGCCGGACGTTTCCCATTTTGGAAAATGGCTCTGCCGAGAACGGCTACGACGAGATGTTCCGTCTCTGGGAAAGCACTGATCCCCAGGGCTGTTGTGCCTGTGAATAGGTTTCCAAGGGAAGGTGAAGACCAGCAACAGCTTTCAGGGCTGGCCCCTTCCTTGTGGGAGAAGGATCCGGACGTTTCCCATTTTGGAAAATGGCTCTGCCGAGAACGGCCAGAATTGCATATTCCGTCTCTGGGAAAGCACAGATCCCCAGGGCTGTTGTGCCTGTGACTAGGCTGCCCAGGGAAGGTGAAGACCAGCAACAGCTTTCAGGGCTGGCCCCTTCCTTGTGGGAGAAGGAGCCGGACGTTTCCCTTTTCGGAAAACGGCTCTGCCGAGAACGGCTATGAAGAGATGTTCCGTCTCTGGGAAAGCACTGATCCCCAGGGCTGTTGTGCCTGTGAATAGGTTTCCAAGGGAAGGTGAAGACCAGCAACAGCTTTCAGGGCTGGCCTCTTCCCTGTGGGAGAAGGATCCAGACGTTTCCCGTTTTGGAAAATGGCTCTGCCGAGAACGGCCACAATTGGATATTCTGTCTCTGGGAAAGCACAGATCCCCAGGGCTGTTGTGCCTGTGAATAGGTTTCCAAGGGAAGGTGAAGACCAGCAACAGCTTTCAGGGCTGGCCCCTTCCTTGTGGGAGAAGGAGCCGGACGTTTCCCTTTTCGGAAATAAGCTCTGCCGAGAACGGGCACGAGCAGATGTTCCGTCTCTGGGAAAGCACTGATCCCCAGGGCTGTTGTGCCTGTGACTAGGCTGCCCAGGGAAGGTGAAGACCAGCAACAGCTTTCAGGGCTGGCCCCTTCCTTGTGGGAGAAGGAGCCGGACGTTTCTCTTTTCGGAAAACGGCTCTGCCGAGAACGGCTATGAAGAGATGTTCCGTCTCTGGGAAAGCACTGATCCCCAGGGCTGTTGTGCCTGTGACTAGGCTGCCCAGGGAAGGTGAAGACCAGCAACAGCTTTCAGGGCTGGCCCTTTCCTTGTGGGAGAAGGAGCCGGACGTTTCCCATTTCGGAAAAATGGCTCTGCCGAGAATGGGCACGAGCAGATGTTCCGTCTCTGGGAAAGCACTGATCCCCAGGGCTGTTGTGCCTGTGAATAGGTTGCCCAGGGAAGGTGAAGACCAGCAACAGCTTTCAGGGCTGGCACCTTCCTTGTGGGAGAAGGATCCGGACGTTTCCCATTTCGGAAAAATGGCTCTGCCGAGAACGGGCACGAGCAGATGTTCCGTCTCTGGGAAAGCACTGATCCCCAGGGCTGTTGTGCCTGTGAATAGGTTGCCCAGAGAAGGTGAAGACCAGCAACAGCTTTCAGGGCTGGCACCTTCCTTGTGGGAGAAGGAGCCGGACGTTTCACATTGTGGAAAATGGCTCTGCCGAGAACGGGTATGAAGAGATGTTCCATCTCTGGGAAAGCACTGATCCCCAGGGCTGTTGTGCCTGTGACTAGGCTGCCCAGGGAAGGTGAAGACCAGCAACAGCTTTCAGGGCTGGCCCCTTCCTTGTGGGAGAAGGATCCGGACGTTTCCCATTTCGGAAAAATGGCTCTTCCGAGAACGGCCACAATTGGATGTTCCGTCTCTGTGAAAGCACAGATCCCCATGGCTGTTGTGCCTGTGAATAGGTTTCCCAGGGAAGGTAAAGACCAGCAACAGCTTTCAGGGCTGGCCCCTTCCTTGTGGGAGAAGGAGCCGGACGTTCCCCTTTTCGGAATACGGCTCTGCCGAGAACGGGTACGAAGAGATGTTCCGTCTCTGGGAAAGCACTGATCCCCAGGGCTGTTGTGCCTGTGACTAGGCTGCCCAGGGAAGGTGAAGACCAGCAACAGCTTACAGGACTGGCCCCTTCCTTGTGGGAGAAGGAGCCGGACGTTTCCCTTTTCGGAAATAAGCTCTTTCGAGAATGGGCACGAGGAGATGTTCCGTCTGTGGGAAAGCACTGATCCCCAGGGCTGTTGTGCCTGTGAATAGGTTTCCAAGGGAAGGTGAAGACCAGCAACAGCTTTCAGGGCTGGCACCTTCCTTTTGGGAGAAGGAGCTGGACGTTTCCCATTTTGGAAAATGGCTCTGCCGAGAACGGCTACCACGAGATGTTCCGTCTCTGGGAAAGCACTGATCCCCAGGGCTGTTGTGCCTGTGACTAGGCTGCCAAGGGAAGGTGAAGACCAGCAACAGCTTTCAGGGCTGGCCCCTTCCTTGTGGGAGAAGGAGCCCGACGTTTCCCATTTCGGAAAAATGGCTCTTCCGAGAACGGCCACAATTGGATGTTCTGTCTCTGTGAAAGCACAGATCCCCATGCCTGTTGCGCCTGTGAATAGGTTTCCAAGGGAAGGTGAAGACCAGCAACAGCTTTCAGGGCTGGCACCTTCCTTGTGGGAGAAGGAGCTGGACGTTTCCCATTTTGGAAAATGGCTCTGCCGAGAACGGCTATGACGAGATGTTCCGTCTCTGGGAAAGCACTGGTCCCCAGGGCTGTTGTGCCTGTGAATAGGCTGCCCAGGGAAGGTGAAGACCAGCAACAGCTTTCAGGGCTGGCCCCTTCCTTGTGGGAGAAGCAGCCGGACGTTCCCCTTTTCAGAAAACGGCTCTGCCGAGAACGGGTACGAAGAGATGTTCCGTCTCTGGGAAAGCACTGATCCCCAGGGCTGTTGTGCCTGTGACTAGGCTGCCCAGGGAAGGTGAAGACCAGCAACAGCTTTCAGGGCTGGCCCCTTCCTTGTGGGAGAAGGATCCGGACGTTTCCCATTTCGGAAAAATGGCTCTGCCGAGAATGGGCACGAGCAGATGTTCCGTCTGTGGGAAAGCAGTGATCCCCAGGGCTGTTGTGCCTGTGAATAGGTTGCCCAGGGAAGGTGAAGACCAGCAACAGCTTTCAGGGCTGGCACCTTCCTTGTGGGAGAAGGAGCTGGACGTTTCCCATTTCGGAAAAATGGCTCTGCCGAGAACGGGCACGAGCAGATGTTCCGTCTCTGGGAAAGCACTGATCCCCAGGGCTGTTGTGGCTGTGAATAGGTTGCCCAGAGAAGGTGAAGACCAGCAACAGCTTTCAGGGCTGGCACCTTCCTTGTGGGAGAAGGAGCCGGACGTTTCCCATTTTGGAAAATGGCTCTGCCGAGAACGGCTACGACGAGATGTTCCGTCTCTGGGAAAGCACTGATCCCCAGGGCTGTTGTGCCTGTGAATAGGTTTCCAAGGGAAGGTGAAGACCAGCAACAGCTTTCAGGGCTTGCCCCTTCCTTGTGGGAGAAGGATCCGGACGTTTCCCATTTTGGAAAATGGCTCTGCCGAGAACGGCCAGAATTGCATATTCCATCTCTGGGAAAGCACTGATCCCCAGGGCTGTTGTGCCTGTGACTAGGCTGCCCAGGGAAGGTGAAGACCAGCAACAGCTTTCAGGGCTGGCACCTTCCTTGTGGGAGAAGGAGCCGGACGTTTCCCTTTTCGGAAAACGGCTCTGCCTAGAACGGCTATGAAGAGGTGTTCCGTCTGTGGGAAAGCACTGATCCCCAGGGCTGTTGTGCCTGTGAATAGGTTTCCAAGGGAAGGTGAAGACCAGCAACAGCTTTCAGGGCTGGCACCTTCCCTGTGGGAGAAGGATCCAGACGTTTCCCATTTTGGAAAATGGCTCTGCCGAGAACGGCCACAATTGGATATTCCGTCTCTGGGAAAGCACAGATCCCCAGGGCTGTTGTGCCTGTGAATAGGTTTCCAAGGGAAGGTGAAGACCAGCAACAGCTTTCAGGGCTGGCACCTTCCTTGTGGGAGAAGGAGCCGGACGTTCGCCGTTTTGGAAATATTGCTCTGCCGAGAACGGGTACGATGAGATGTTCCTTCTCTGGGAAAGCACTGATCGCCAGGGCTGTTGTGCCTGTGAATTAGTTGCCCAGGGAAGGTGAAGACCAGCAACAGCTTTCAGGGCTGGCACCTTCCTTGTGGGTGAAGGAGCCAGACGTTTCCCATTTTGGAAAAATGCCTCTGCCGAGAACGGGCACGAGCAGATGTTCCGTCTCTGTGAAAGCACTGATCCCCAGGGCTGTTGTGCCTGTGACTAGGCTGCCCAGGGAAGGTGAAGACCAGCAACAGCTTTCAGGGCTGGCACCTTCCTTGTGGGAGAAGGAGCCGGACGTTTCCCTTTTCGGAAAACGGCTCTGCCGAGAACGGGTATGAAGAGATGTTCCGTCTCTGGGAAAGCACTGATCCCCAGGGCTGTTGTGCCTGTGAATAGGTTTCCAAGGGAAGGTGAAGACCAGCAACAACTTTCAGGGCTGGCCCCTTCCTTGTGGGAGAAGGAGCCGGACGTTTCCCATTTCGGAAAAATGGCTCTGTGAAAACAGGCACGAGGAGATGTTCCGTCTGTGGGAAAGCACTGATCCCCAGGGCTGTTGTGCCTCTGAGTAGGTTTCCATGGGAAGGTGAAGACCAGCAACAGCTTTCAGGGCTGGCCCCTTCCTTGTGGGAGAAGGAGCCGGACGTTTGCAGTTTTGGAAAAAGGCTCTGCCATGATCGGGCACGATGAGATGTTCCATCTCTGGGAAAGCACTGATCCCCAGGGCTGTTGTGCCTGTGACTAGGCTGCCCAGGGAAGGTGAAGACCAGCAACAGCTTTCAGGGCTGGCACCTTCCTTGTGGGAGAAGGAGCCAGACGTTTCCCATTTCGGAAAAATGCCTCTGCCGAGAACAGGCACGAGCAGATGTTCCGTCTTTGTGAAAGCACAGATCCCCATGGCTGTTGGGCCTGTGAATAGGTTTCCAAGGGAAGGTGAAGACCAGCAACAGCTTTCAGGGCTGGCACCTTCCTTTTGGGAGAAGGAGCTGGACGTTTCCCATTTTGGAAAATGGCTCTGCCGAGAACGGCTATGACGAGATGTTCCGTCTCTGGGAAAGCACTGGTCCCCAGGGCTGTTGTGCCTGTGACTAGGCTGCCCAGGGAAGGTGAAGACCAGCAACAGCTTTCAGGGCTGGCCCCTTCCTTGTGGGAGAAGCAGCCGGACGTTCCCCTTTTCAGAAAACGGCTCTGCCGAGAACGGGTACGAAGAGATGTTCCGTCTCTGGGAAAGCACTGATCCCCAGGGCTGTTGTGCCTGTGACTAGGCTGCCCAGGGAAGGTGAAGACCAGCAACAGCTTTCAGGGCTGGCCCCTTCCTTGTGGGAGAAGGAGCCGGACGTTTCCCTTTTCGGAAAAATGGCTCTGCCGAGAATGGGCACGAGCAGATGTTCCGTCTGTGGGAAAGCAGTGATCCCCAGGGCTGTTGTGCCTGTGAATAGGTTGCCCAGGGAAGGTGAAGACCAGCAACAGCTTTCAGGGCTGGCACCTTCCTTGTGGGAGAAGGAGCCGGACGTTTCCCATTTCGGAAATATGGCTCTGCCGAGAACGGGCACGAGCAGATGTTCCGTCTCTGGGAAAGCACTGATCCCCAGGGCTGTTGTGCCTGTGAATAGGTTGCCCAGAGAAGGTGAAGACCAGCAACAGCTTTCAGGGCTGGCACCTTCCTTGTGGGAGAAGGAGCCGGACGTTTCCCATTTTGGAAAATGGCTCTGCCGAGAACGGCTACGACGAGATGTTCCGTCTCTGGGAAAGCACTGATCCCCAGGGCTGTTGTGCCTGTGAATAGGTTTCCAAGGGAAGGTGAAGACCAGCAACAGCTTTCAGGGCTGGCCCCTTCCTTGTGGGAGAAGGATCCGGACGTTTCACATTTTGGAAAATGGCTCTGCCGAGAACGGCCACAATGAGATGTTCTGTCTCTGGGAAAGCGCTGGTCCCCAGGGCTGTTGTGCCTGTGACTAGGCTGCCCAGGGAAGGTGAAGACCAGCAACAGCTTTCAGGGCTGGCCCCTTCCTTGTGGGAGAAGGAGCCGGACGTTTCCCTTTTCGGAAAACGGCTCTGCCGAGAACGGCTATGAAGAGATGTTCCGTCTCTGGGAAAGCACTGATCCCCAGGGCTGTTGTGCCTGTGAATAGGTTTCCAAGGGAAGGTGAAGACCAGCAACAGCTTTCAGGGCTGGCCTCTTCCCTGTGGGAGAAGGATCCAGACGTTTCCCGTTTTGGAAAATGGCTCTGCCGAGAACGGCCACAATTGGATATTCTGTCTCTGGGAAAGCACAGATCCCCAGGGCTGTTGTGCCTGTGAATAGGTTTCCAAGGGAAGGTGAAGACCAGCAACAGCTTTCAGGGCTGGCCCCTTCCTTGTGGGAGAAGGAGCCGGACGTTCGCCGTTTTGGAAAAATGGCTCTGCGAGAACGGCCACAATGAGATGTTCCGTCTCTGGGAAAGCACTGGTCCCCAGGGCTGTTGTGCCTGTGACTAGGCTGCCCAGGGAAGGTGAAGACCAGCAACAGCTTTCAGGGCTGGCACCTTCCTTGTGGGAGAAGGAGCCGGACGTTTCCCTTTTCGGAAAACGGCTCTGCCGAGAACGGGTATGAAGAGATGTTCCGTCTCTGGGAAAGCACAGATCCCCAGGGCTGTTGTGCCTGTGAATAGGTTTCCAAGGGAAGGTGAAGACCAGCAACAACTTTCAGTGCTGGCCCCTTCCTTGTGGGAGAAGGAGCCGGACGTTTCCCATTTCGGAAAAATGGCTCTGTGAAAACAGGCACGAGGAGATGTTCCGTCTCTGGGAAAGCACTGATCCCCAGGGCTGTTGTGCCTCTGAGTAGGTTTCCATGGGAAGGTGAAGACCAGCAACAGCTTTCAGGGCTGGCCCCTTCCTTGTGGGAGAAGGAGCCGGACGTTTCCCTTTTCGGAAAACGGCTCTGCCGAGAACGGGTATGAAGAGGTGTTCCGTCTCTGGGAAAGCACTGATCCCCAGGGCTGTTGTGCCTGTGACTAGGCTGCCCAGGGAAGGTGAAGACCAGCAACAGCTTACAGGGCTGGCCCCTTCCTTGTGGGAGAAGGAGCCGGACGTTTCCCTTTTCGGAAATAAGCTCTGCCGAGAACGGGCACGAGCAGATGTTCCGTCTCTGGGAAAGCACTGATCCCCAGGGCTGTTGTGCCTGTGAATAGGTTTCCAAGGGAAGGTGAAGACCAGCAACAGCTTTCAGGGCTGGCACCTTCCCTGTGGGAGAAGGATCCAGACGTTTCCCATTTTGGAAAATGGCTCTGCCGAGAACGGCCACAATTGGATATTCCGTCTCTGGGAAAGCACAGATCCCCAGGGCTGTTGTGCCTGCGAATAGGTTTCCAAGGGAAGGTGAAGACCAGCAACAGCTTTCAGGGCAGGCACCTTCCTTGTGGGAGAAGGAGCCGGACGTTTCCCATTTTGGAAAATGGCTCTGCCGAGAACGGCTACGACGAGATGTTCCGTCTCTGGGAAAGCACTGATCCCCAGGGCTGTTGTGCCTGTGAATAGGTTGCCCAGGGAAGGTGAAGACCAGCAACAGCTTTCAGGGCTGGCACCTTCCTTGTGGGAGAAGGAGCCAGACGTTTCCCATTTTGGAAAAATGCCTCTGCCGAGAACAGGCACGAGCAGATGTTCCGTCTCTGTGAAAGCACTGATCCCCATGGCTGTTGTGCCTGTGAATAGGTTTCCAAGGGAAGGTGAAGACCAGCAACAGCTTTCAGGGCTGGCCTCTTCCTTGTGGGAGAAGGGTCCAGACGTTTCCCATTTCGGAAAATGGCTCTGCCGAGAACGGGTACGACGAGATGTTCCGTCTCTGGGAAAGCACTGATCCCCAGGGCTGTTGTGCCTGTGAATAGGTTTCCAAGGGAAGGTGAAGACCAGCAACAGCTTTCAGGGCTGGCCCCTTCCTTGTGGGAGAAGGAGCAGGACGTTTCCCATTTCGGAAAATGGCTCTGCCGAGAACGGCTACAACTGGATGTTCCATCTCTGGGAAAGCACAGATCCCCAGGGCTGTTGTGCCTGTGAATAGGTTTCCAAGGGAAGGTGAAGACCAGCAACAGCTTTCAGGGCTGGCACCTTCCTTGTGGGAGAAGCATCCGGACGTTCGCCGTTTTGGAAAAATGGCTCTGCAAGAACGGCCACAATGAGATGTTCCGTCTCTGGGAAAGCACTGGTCCCCAGGGCTGTTGTGCCTGTGACTAGGCTGCCCAGGGAAGGTGAAGACCAGCAACAGCTTTCAGGGCTGGCACCTTCCTTGTGGGAGAAGGAGCCGGACGTTTCCCTTTTCGGAAAACGGCTCTGCCGAGAACGGGTATGAAGAGATGTTCCGTCTGTGGGAAAGCACTGATCCCCAGGGCTGTTGTGCCTGTGAATAGGTTTCCAAGGGAAGGTGAAGACCAGCAACAACTTTCAGGGCTGGCCCCTTCCTTGTGGGAGAAGGAGCCGGACGTTTCCCGTTTCGGAAAAATGGCTCTGTGAAAACAGGCACGAGGAGATGTTCCGTCTGTGGGAAAGCACTGATCCCCAGGGCTGTTGTGCCTCTGAGTAGGTTTCCATGGGAAGGTGAAGACCAGCAACAGCTTTCAGGGCTGGCCCCTTCCTTGTGGGAGAAGGAGCCGGACGTTTGCAGTTTTGGAAAAAGGCTCTGCCAAGATCGGCCACGATGAGATGTTCCGTCTCTGGGAAAGCACTGATCCCCAGGGCTGTTGTGCCTGTGACTAGGCTGCCCAGGGAAGGTGAAGACCAGCAACAGCTTACAGGGCTGGCCCCTTCCTTGTGGGAGAAGGAGCCGGACGTTTCCCTTTTCGGAAATAAGCTCTGCCGAGAACGGGCACGAGCAGATGTTCCGTCTCTGGGAAAGCACTGGTCCCCAGGGCTGTTGTGCCTGTGAATAGGCTGCCCAGGGAAGGTGAAGACCAGCAACAGCTTTCAGGGCTGGCACCTTCCTTGTGGGAGAAGGAGCCGGACGATTCCCTTTTCGGAAAAAGGCTCTGCCGAGAACGGGTATGAAGAGATGTTCCGTCTCTGGGAAAGCACTGATCCCCAGGGCTGTTGTGCCTGTGACTAGGCTGCCCAGGGAAGGTGAAGACCAGCAACAGCTTTCAGGGCTGGCCCCTTCCTTGTGGGAGAAGGAGCCGGACGTTTCCCTTTTCGGAAATAAGCTCTGCCGAGAACGGGCACGAGCAGATGTTCCGTCTCTGGGAAAGCACTGATCCCCAGGGCTGTTGTGCCTGTGAATAGGTTGCCCAGAGAAGGTGAAGACCAGCAACAGCTTTCAGGGCTGGCCCCTTCCTTGTGGGAGAAGGAGCCAGACGTTTCCCATTTCGGAAAAATGGCTCTGCCGAGAACGGGTATGAAGAGATGTTCCGTCTCTGGGAAAGCACTGATCCCCAGGGCTGTTGTGCCTGTGACTAGGCTGCCCAGGGAAGGTGAAGACCAGCAACAGCTTTCAGGGCTGGCACCTTCCTTGTGGGAGAAGGATCCGGACGTTTCCCTTTTCGGAAATAAGCTCTGCCGAGAATGGGCACGAGCAGATGTTCCGTCTGTGGGAAAGCACTGATCCCCAGGGCTGTTGTGCCTGTGACTAGGCTGCCCAGGGAAGGTGAAGACCAGCAACAGCTTTCAGGGCTGGCACCTTCCTTGTGGGAGAAGGAGCCGGACGTTTCCCATTTCGGAAAAATGGCTCTGCCGAGAAATGGCATGAGGAGATATTCCGTCTCTGGGAAAGCACTGATCCCCAGGGCTGTTGTGCCTGTGACTAGGCTGCCCAGGGAAGGTGAAGACCAGCAACAGCTTTCAGGGCTGGCCCCTTCCTTGTGGGAGAAGGAGCCCGACGTTTCCCGTTTCGGAAAAATCGCTCTTCCGAGAACGGCCAAAATTGGATGTTCCGTCTCTGTGAAAGCACTGATCCCCATGGCTGTTGTGCCTGTGAATAGGTTTCCAAGGGAAGGTGAAGACCAGCAACAGCTTTCAGGGCTGGCCCCTTCCTTGTGGGAGAAGGAGCCGGACGTTCGCCGTTTTGGAAAAATGGCTTTGCAGAGAACGGCTACGACGAGATGTTCCGTCTCTGGGAAAGCACTGGTCCCCAGGGCTGTTGTGCCTGTGACTAGGCTGCCCAGGGAAGGTGAAGACCAGCAACAGCTTTCAGGGCTGGCACCTTCCTTGTGGGAGAAGGAGCCGGACGTTTCCCATTTTGGAAAAATGGCTCTTCCGAGAACGGGTATGAAGAGATGTTCCGTCTCTGGGAAAGCACTGATCCCCAGGGCTGTTGTGCCTGTGACTAGGCTGTCCAGGGAAGGTGAAGACCAGCAACAGCTTTCAGGGCTGGCCCCTTCCTTGTGGGAGAAGGAGCCGGACGTTTCCCATTTTGGAAAATGGCTCTGCCGAGAACGGGTACGATGAGATGTTCCGTCTCTGGGAAAGCACAGATCCCCATGGCTGTTGTGCCTGTGAAGAGGTTTCCAAGGGAACGTGAAGACCAGCAACAGCTTTCAGGGCTGGCACCTTCCTTGTGGGAGAAGGAGCAAGACGTTTCCCATTTCGGAAAATGGCTCTGCCGAGAACGGGTATGAAGAGATGTTCCGTCTGTGGGAAAGCACTGATCCCCAGGGCTGTTGTGCCTGTGACTAGGCTGCCCAGGGAAGGTGAAGACCAGCAACAGCTTTCAGGGCTGGCACCTTCCTTGTGGGAGAAGGAGCCGGACGATTCCCATTTCGGAAAAATGGCTCTGCCGAGAACGGGCATGAGGAGATGTTCCGTCTCTGGGAAAGCACTGATCCCCAGGGCTGTTGTGCCTGTGACTAGGCTGCCCAGGGAAGGTGAAGACCAGCAACAGCTTTCAGGGCTGGCCCCTTCCTTGTGGGAGAAGGAGCCAGACGTTTCCCATTTCGGAAAAATGGCTCTGCCGAGAACGGGTATGAAGAGATGTTCCGTCTCTGGGAAAGCACTGATCCCCAGGGCTGTTGTGCCTGTGACTAGGCTGCCCAGGGAAGGTGAACACCAGCAACAGCTTTCAGGGCTGGCACCTTCCTTGTGGGAGAAGGATCCGGACGTTTCCCTTTTCGGAAATAAGCTCTGCCGAGAATGGGCACGAGCAGATGTTCCGTCTGTGGGAAAGCACTGGTCCCCAGGGCTGTTGTGCCTGTGACTAGGCTGCCCAGGGAAGGTGAAGACCAGCAACAGCTTTCAGGGCTGGCACCTTCCTTGTGGGAGAAGGAGCCGGACGTTTCCCTTTTCGGAAAAATGGCTCTGCCGAGAAATGGCATGAGGAGATATTCCGTCTCTGGGAAAGCACTGATCCCCAGGGCTGTTGTGCCTGTGACTAGGCTGCCCAGGGAAGGTGAAGACCAGCAACAGCTTTCAGGGCTGGCCCCTTCCTTGTGGGAGAAGGATCCGGACGTTTCCCGTTTCGGAAAAATCGCTCTTCCGAGAACGGCCACAATTGGATGTTCCGTCTCTGGGAAAGCACTGATCCCCAGGGCTGTTGTGCCTGTGAATAGGTTTCCAAGGGAAGGTGAAGGCCAGCAACAGCTTTCAGGGCTGGCCCCTTCCTTGTGGGAGAAGGAGCCGGACGTTCGCCGTTTTGGAAAAATGGCTTTGCCGAGAACGGGTACGATGAGATGTTCCGACTCTGGGAAAGCACTGGTCCCCAGGGCTGTTGTGCCTGTGACTAGGCTGCCCAGGGAAGGTGAAGACCAGCAACAGCTTTCAGGGCTGGCACCTTCCTTGTGGGAGAAGGAGCCGGACGTTTCCCATTTTGGAAAATGGCTCTGCTGAGAACGGGTATGAAGAGATGTTCCGTCTCTGGGAAAGCACTGATCCCCAGGGCTGTTGTGCCTGTGACTAGGCTGTCCAGGGAAGGTGAAGACCAGCAACAGCTTTCAGGGCTGGCCCCTTCCTTGTGGGAGAAGGATCCGGACGTTTCCCATTTCGGAAAAATGGCTCTGCCGAGAATGGGCACGAGCAGATGTTCCGTCTCTGGGAAAGCACTGGTCCCCAGGGCTGTTGTGCCTGTGACTAGGCTGCCCAGGGAAGGTGAAGACCAGCAACAGCTTTCAGGGCTGGCCCCTTCCTTGTGGGAGAAGGATCCGGACGTTTCCCATTTCGGAAAATGGCTCTGCCGAGAACGGCCACAATTGGATATTCCGTCTATGGGAAAGCACAGATCCCCAGGGCTGTTGTGCCTGTGAATAGGTTGCCCAGGGAAGGTGAAGACCAGCAACAGCTTTCAGGGCTGGCACCTTCCTTGTGGGAGAAGGAGCCAGACGTTCGCCGTTTTGGAAAAATGGCTCTGCAAGAACGGCCACAATGAGATGTTCTGTCTCTGGGAAAGCACTGGTCCCCAGGGCTGTTGTGCCTGTGACTAGGCTGCCCAGGGAAGGTGAAGACCAGCAACAGCTTTCAGGGCTGGCACCTTCCTTGTGGGAGAAGGAGCCGGACGTTTCCCTTTTCGGAAAACGGCTCTGCCGAGAACGGGTATGAAGAGATGTTCCGTCTCTGGGAAAGCACTGATCCCCAGGGCTGTTGTGCCTGTGAATAGGTTTCCAAGTGAAGGTGAAGACCAGCAACAGCTTTCAGGGCTGGCCCCTTCCTTGTGGGAGAAGGAGCCGGACATTTCCCATTTTGGAAAATGGCTCTGCCGAGAACGGCTATGAAGAGATGTTCCGTCTCTGGGAAAGCACAGATCCCCATGGCTGTTGTGCCTGTGAATAGGTTTCCAAGGGAACGTGAAGACCAGCAACAGCTTTCAGGGCTTGCCCCTTCCTTGTGGGAGAAGGAGCAGGACGTTGCCCTTTTCGGAAAATGGCTCTGCCGAGAACGGCCAGAATTGGATATTCCGTCTCTAGGAAAGCACAGATCCCCAGGGCTGTTGTGCCTGTGAATAGGTTTCCAAGGGAAGGTGAAGACCAGCAACAGCTTTCAGGGCTGGCCTCTTCCCTGTGGGAGGAGCCCGACGTTTCCCATTTCGGAAAATGGCTGTGCCGAGAACGGCTACGAAGAGATGTTCCGTCTCTGGGAAAGCACTGATCCCCAGGGCTGTTGTGCTTGTGAAAAGGTTTCCAAGGGAAGGTGAAGACCAGCAACAGCTTTCAGGGCTGGCACCTTCCTTGTGGGAGAAGGAGCCGGACGTTTCCCATTTCGGAAAAATGGCTCTGCCGAGAACGGGCATGAGGAGATGTTCCGTCTCTGGGAAAGCACTGATCCCCAGGGCTGTTGTGCCTGTCAATAGGTTGCCCAGGGAAGGTGAAGACCAGCAACAGCTTTCAGGGCTGGCCCCTTCCTTGTGGGAGAAGGAGCCAGACGTTTCCCATTTCGGAAAAATGGCTCTGCCGAGAACGGGTATGAAGAGATGTTCCGTCTCTGGGAAAGCACTGATCCCCAGGGCTGTTGTGCCTGTGACTAGGCTGCCCAGGGAAGGTGAAGACCAGCAACAGCTTTCAGGGCTGGCACCTTCCTTGTGGGAGAAGGAGCCGGACGTTTCCCATTTCGGAAAAATGGCTCTGCCGAGAACGGGCATGAGGAGATGTTCCGTCTGTGGGAAAGCACTGATCCCCAGGGCTGTTGTGCCTGTGACTAGGCTGCCCAGGGAAGGTGAAGACCAGCAACAGCTTTCAGGGCTGGCCCCTTCCTTGTGGGAGAAGGAGCCGGACGTTTCCCATTTTGGAAAATGGCTCTGCCGAGAACGGCCATAATTGGATATTCCGTCTCTAGGAAAGCACAGATCCCCAGGGCTGTTGTGCCTGTGAATAGGTTTCCAAGGGAAGGTGAAGACCAGCAACAGCTTACAGGGCTGGCCTCTTTCCTGTGGGAAAAGGAGCCCGACGTTTCCCATTTCGGAAAATGGCTGTGCCGAGAACGGCCACAATGAGATGTTCCGTCTCTGGGAAAGCACTGATCCCCAGGGCTGTTGTGCCTGTGAATAGGTTTCCAAGGGAAGGTGAAGACCAGCAACAGCTTTCAGGGCTGGCACCTTCCTTGTGGGAGAAGGAGCCGGACGTTCACCGTTTTGGAAATATGGCTCTGCGAGAACGGCCACAATGAGCTGTTCCGTCTCTGGGAAAGCACTGATCCCCAGGGCTGTTGTGCCTGTGACTAGGCTGCCCAGGGAAGGTGAAGACCAGCAACAGCTTACAGGGCTGGCCCCTTCCTTGTGGGAGAAGGAGCCGGACGTTTCCCTTTTCGGAAATAAGCTCTGCCGAGAATGGGCACGAGCAGATTTTCCGTCTCTGGGAAAGCACTGATCCCCAGGGCTGTTGTGCCTGTGACTAGGCTGCCCAGGGAAGGTGAAGACCAGCAACAGCTTTCAGGGCTGGCCCCTTCCTTGTGGGAGAAGGAGCCGGACGTTTCCCTTTTCGAAAAACGGCTCTGCCGAGAACGGCTATGAAGAGATGTTCTGTCTCTGGGAAAGCACTGATCCCCAGGGCTGTTGTGCCTGTGAATAGGTTTCCAAGGGAAGGTGAAGACCAGCAACAGCTTTCAGGGCTGGCACCTTCCCTGTGGGAGAAGGATACAGACGTTTCCCATTTCGGAAAATGGCACTGCCGAGAACGGCAACAATTGCATATTCCGTCTCTGGGAAAGCACAGATCCCCATGGCTGTTGTGCCTGTGAATAGGTTTCCAAGGGAAGGTGAAGACCAGCAACAGCTTTCAGGGCTGGCCCCTTCCTTGTGGGAGAAGGAGCCGGACGTTCGCCATTTTGGAAAAATGGCTCT
Source organism: Gypaetus barbatus (assembly GCA_028022735.1). Lineage (NCBI taxonomy): Eukaryota > Metazoa > Chordata > Aves > Accipitriformes > Accipitridae > Gypaetus > Gypaetus barbatus. Next base: position 24,245,124 of record CM051540.1, on the reverse strand, counting down.
GCGAGAACGGCCACAAAGAGATGTTCCGTCTCTGGGAAAGCACTGGTCCCCAGGGCTGTTGTGCCTGTGACTAGGCTGCCCAGGGAAGGTGAAGACCAGCAACAGCTTTCAGGGCTGGCCCCTTCCTTGTGGGAGAAGGAGCCGGACGTTTCCCTTTTCGGAAAACGGCTCTGCCGAGAACGAGTATGAAGAGATGTTCCGTCTCTGGGAAAGCACTGATCCCCAGGGCTGTTGTGCCTGTGAATAGGTTTCCAAGGGAAGGTGAAGACCAGCAACAGCTTACAGGGCTGGCCCCTTCCTTGTGGGAGAAGGATCCGGACGTTTCCCTTTTCGGAAATAAGCTCTGCCGAGAATGGGCACGAGCAGATGTTCCGTCTGTGGGAAAGCACTGATCCCCAGGGCTGTTGTGCCTGTGACTAGGCTGCCCAGGGAAGGTGAAGACCAGCAACAGCTTTCAGGGCTGGCACCTTCCTTGTGGGAGAAGGAGCCGGACGTTTCCCATTTCGGAAAAATGGCTCTGCCGAGAAATGGCATGAGGAGATATTCCGTCTCTGGGAAAGCACTGATCCCCAGGGCTGTTGTGCCTGTGACTAGGCTGCCCAGGGAAGGTGAAGACCAGCAACAGCTTTCAGGGCTGGCCCCTTCCTTGTGGGAGAAGGAGCCCGACGTTTCCCGTTTCGGAAAAATCGCTCTTCCGAGAACGGCCAAAATTGGATGTTCCGTCTCTGTGAAAGCACTGATCCCCATGGCTGTTGTGCCTGTGAATAGGTTTCCAAGGGAAGGTGAAGACCAGCAACAGCTTTCAGGGCTGGCCCCTTCCTTGTGGGAGAAGGAGCCGGACGTTCGCCGTTTTGGAAAAATGGCTTTGCCGAGAACGGCTACGACGAGATGTTCCGTCTCTGGGAAAGCACTGGTCCCCAGGGCTGTTGTGCCTGTGACTAGGCTGCCCAGGGAAGGTGAAGACCAGCAACAGCTTTCAGGGCTGGCCCCTTCCTTGTGGGAGAAGGAGTCGGACGTTTCCCATTTTGGAAAAATGGCTCTGCCGAGAACGGGTATGAAGAGATGTTCCGTCTCTGGGAAAGCACTGATCCCCAGGGCTGTTGTGCCTGTGACTAGGCTGTCCAGGGAAGGTGAAGACCAGCAACAGCTTTCAGGGCTGGCCCCTTCCTTGTGGGAGAAGGAGCCGGACGTTTCCCATTTTGGAAAATGGCTCTGCCGAGAACGGGTACGATGAGATGTTCCGTCTCTGGGAAAGCACAGATCCCCATGGCTGTTGTGCCTGTGAAGAGGTTTCCAAGGGAACGTGAAGACCAGCAACAGCTTTCAGGGCTGGCACCTTCCTTGTGGGAGAATGAGCCCGACGTTTCCCATTTCGGAAAATGGCTCTGCCGAGAATGGGCAAGAGCAGATGTTCCGTCTGTGGGAAAGCACTGATCCCCAGGGCTGTTGTGCCTGTGACTAGGCTGCCCAGGGAAGGTGAAGACCAGCAACAGCTTTCAGGGCTGGCACCTTCCTTGTGGGAGAAGGAGCCGGACGATTCCCATTTCGGAAAAATGGCTCTGCCGAGAATGGGCACGAGCAGATGTTCCGTCTGTGGGAAAGCACTGGTCCCCAGGGCTGTTGTGCCTGTGACTAGGCTGCCCAGGGAAGGTGAAGACCAGCAACAGCTTTCAGGGCTGGCACCTTCCTTGTGGGAGAAGGAGCCGGACGTTTCCCTTTTCGGAAAAATGGCTCTGCCGAGAAATGGCATGAGGAGATATTCCGTCTCTGGGAAAGCACTGATCCCCAGGGCTGTTGTGCCTGTGACTAGGCTGCCCAGGGAAGGTGAAGACCAGCAACAGCTTTCAGGGCTGGCCCCTTCCTTGTGGGAGAAGGATCCGGACGTTTCCCGTTTCGGAAAAATCGCTCTTCCGAGAACGGCCACAATTGGATGTTCCGTCTCTGGGAAAGCACTGATCCCCAGGGCTGTTGTGCCTGTGAATAGGTTTCCAAGGGAAGGTGAAGGCCAGCAACAGCTTTCAGGGCTGGCCCCTTCCTTGTGGGAGAAGGAGCCGGACGTTCGCCGTTTTGGAAAAATGGCTTTGCCGAGAACGGGTACGATGAGATGTTCCGACTCTGGGAAAGCACTGGTCCCCAGGGCTGTTGTGCCTGTGACTAGGCTGCCCAGGGAAGGTGAAGACCAGCAACAGCTTTCAGGGCTGGCCCCTTCCTTGTGGGAGAAGGAGCCGGACGTTTCCCATTTTGGAAAATGGCTCTGCTGAGAACGGGTATGAAGAGATGTTCCGTCTCTGGGAAAGCACTGATCCCCAGGGCTGTTGTGCCTGTGACTAGGCTGCCCAGGGAAGGTGAAGACCAGCAACAGCTTTCAGGGCTGGCCCCTTCCTTGTGGGAGAAGGATCCGGACGTTTCCCATTTCGGAAAAATGGCTCTGCCGAGAATGGGCACGAGCAGATGTTCCGTCTCTGGGAAAGCACTGGTCCCCAGGGCTGTTGTGCCTGTGACTAGGCTGCCCAGGGAAGGTGAAGACCAGCAACAGCTTTCAGGGCTGGCCCCTTCCTTGTGGGAGAAGGATCCGGACGTTTCCCATTTCGGAAAATGGCTCTGCCGAGAACGGCCACAATTGGATATTCCGTCTATGGGAAAGCACAGATCCCCAGGGCTGTTGTGCCTGTGAATAGGTTGCCCAGGGAAGGTGAAGACCAGCAACAGCTTTCAGGGCTGGCACCTTCCTTGTGGGAGAAGGAGCCAGACGTTCGCCGTTTTGGAAAAATGGCTCTGCAAGAACGGCCACAATGAGATGTTCTGTCTCTGGGAAAGCACTGGTCCCCAGGGCTGTTGTGCCTGTGACTAGGCTGCCCAGGGAAGGTGAAGACCAGCAACAGCTTTCAGGGCTGGCACCTTCCTTGTGGGAGAAGGAGCCGGACGTTTCCCTTTTCGGAAAACGGCTCTGCCGAGAACGGGTATGAAGAGATGTTCCGTCTCTGGGAAAGCACTGATCCCCAGGGCTGTTGTGCCTGTGAATAGGTTTCCAAGTGAAGGTGAAGACCAGCAACAGCTTTCAGGGCTGGCCTCTTCCTTGTGGGAGAAGGAGCCGGACATTTCCCATTTTGGAAAATGGCTCTGCCGAGAACGGCTATGAAGAGATGTTCCGTCTCTGGGAAAGCACAGATCCCCATGGCTGTTGTGCCTGTGAATAGGTTTCCAAGGGAACGTGAAGACCAGCAACAGCTTTCAGGGCTTGCCCCTTCCTTGTGGGAGAAGGAGCAGGACGTTGCCCTTTTCGGAAAATGGCTCTGCCGAGAACGGCCAGAATTGGATATTCCGTCTCTAGGAAAGCACAGATGCCCAGGGCTGTTGTGCCTGTGAATAGGTTTCCAAGGGAAGGTGAAGACCAGCAACAGCTTTCAGGGTGGCCTCTTCCCTGTGGGAGGAGCCCGACGTTTCTCATTTGGGAAAATGGCTGTGCCGAGAACGGCTACGAAGAGATGTTCCGTCTCTGGGAAAGCACTGATCCCCAGGGCTGTTGTGCCTGTGAAAAGGTTTCCAAGGGAAGGTGAAGACCAGCAACAGCTTTCAGGGCTGGCACCTTCCTTGTGGGAGAAGGAGCCGGACGTTTCCCATTTCGGAAAAATGGCTCTGCCGAGAACGGGCATGAGGAGATGTTCCGTCTCTGGGAAAGCGCTGATCCCCAGGGCTGTTGTGCCTGTGACTAGGCTGCCCAGGGAAGATGAAGACCAGCAACAGCTTTCAGGGCTGGCCCCTTCCTTGTGGGAGAAGGAGCCGGACGTTTCCCATTTCAGAATAATGGCTCTGCGAAAACAGGCACGAGGAGATGTTCCGTCTCTGGGAAAGCACTGATCCCCAGGACTGTTGTGCCTCTGAGTAGGTTTCCAAGGGAAGGTGAAGACCAGCAACAGCTTTCAGGGCTGGCCCCTTCCTTGTGGGAGAAGGAGCCGGACGTTCCCCTTTTCGGAAAACGGCTCTGGGAAGAACGGGTATGAAGAGGTGTTCCATCTCTGGGAAAGCACTGATCCCCAGGGCTGTTGTGCCTGTGACTAGGCTGCCCAGGGAAGGTGAACATCAGCAACAGCTTTCAGGGCTGGCCCCTTCCTTTTGGGAGAAGGATCCGGACGTTTCCCATTTTGGAAAATGGCTCTGCCGAGAACGGGTACGATGAGATGTTCCATCTCTGGGAAAGCACAGATCCCCAGGGCTGTTGTGCCTGTGAATAGGTTTCCAAGGGAAGGTGAAGACCAGCAACAGCTTTCAGGGCTGGCCTCTTCCCTGTGGGAGAAGGAGCCCGACGTTTCCCATTTCGGAAAATGGCTGTGCCGAGAACGGCTACGACGAGATGTTCCGTCTCTGGGAAAGCAGTGATCCCCAGGGCTGTTGTGCCTGTGACTAGGCTGCCCAGGGAAGGTGAAGACCAGCAACAGCTTACAGGGCTGGCCCCTTCCTTGTGGGAGAAGGAGCCGGACGTTTCCCTTTTCGGAAATAAGCTCTGCCGAGAACGGGCACGAGCAGATGTTCCGTCTCTGGGAAAGCACTGATCCCCAGGGCTGTTGTGCCTGTGAATAGGTTTCCAAGGGAAGGTGAAGACCAGCAACAGCTTTCAGGGCTGGCACCTTCCCTGTGGGAGAAGGATCCAGACGTTTCCCATTTTGGAAAATGGCTCTGCCGAGAACGGCCACAATTGGATATTCCGTCTCTGGGAAAGCACAGATCCCCAGGGCTGTTGTGCCTGCGAATAGGTTTCCAAGGGAAGGTGAAGACCAGCAACAGCTTTCAGGGCTGGCACCTTCCTTGTGGGAGAAGGAGCCGGACGTTCGCCGTTTTGGAAAAATTGCTCTGCCGAGAACGGGTATGATGAGATGTTCCGTCTCTGGGAAAGCACTGATCCCCAGGGCTGTTGTGCCTGTGAATAGGTTGCCCAGGGAAGGTGAAGACCAGCAACAGCTTTCAGGGCTGGCACCTTCCTTGTGGGAGAAGGAGCCAGACGTTTCCCATTTCGGAAAAATGCCTCTGCCGAGAACAGGCACGAGCAGATGTTCCGTCTCTGTGAAAGCACTGATCCCCATGGCTGTTGTGCCTGTGAATAGGTTTCCAAGGGAAGGTGAAGACCAGCAACAGCTTTCAGGGCTGGCCTCTTCCTTGTGGGAGAAGGATCCAGACGTTTCCCATTTTGGAAAATGGCTCTGCCGAGAACGGGTACGACGAGATGTTCCGTCTCTGGGAAAGCACTGATCCCCATGGCTGTTGTGCCTGTGAATAGGTTTCCAAGGGAAGGTGAAGACCAGCAACAGCTTTCAGGGCTGGCCCCTTCCTTGTGGGAGAAGGATCCAGACGTTTCCCATTTTGGAAAATGGCTCTGCCGAGAACGGCCACAATTGGATATTCCGTCTCTGGGAAAGCACTGATCCCCAGGGCTGTTGTGCCTGTGAATAGGTTTCCAAGGGAAGGTGAAGACCAGCAACAGCTTTCAGGGCTGGCACCTTCCTTGTGGGAGAAGGAGCCGGACGTTCGCCGTTTTGGAAATATTGCTCTGCCGAGAACGGGTACGATGAGATGTTCCGTCTCTGGGAAAGCACTGATCGCCAGGGCTGTTGTGCCTGTGAATTAGTTGCCCAGGGAAGGTGAAGACCAGCAACAGCTTTCAGGGCTGTCACCTTCCTTGTGGGAGAAGGAGCCAGACGTTTCCCATTTTGGAAAAATGCCTCTGCCGAGAACGGGCACGAGCAGATGTTCCGTCTCTGTGAAAGCACTGATCCCCAGGGCTGTTGTGCCTGTGAATAGGTTTCCAAGGGAAGGTGAAGACCAGCAACAGCTTTCAGGGCTGGCCTCTTCCTTGTGGGAGAAGGATCCAGACGTTTCCCATTTTGGAAAATGGCTCTGCCGAGAACGGCTACGAGGAGATGTTCCGTCTCTGGGAAAGCACTGATCCCCAGGGCTGTTGTGCCTGTGAATAGGTTTCCAAGGGAAGGTGAAGACCAGCAACAGCTTTCAGGGCTGGCCCCTTCCTTGTGGGAGAAGGAGCAGGACGTTTCCCATTTTGGAAAATGGCTCTGCCGAGAACGGCCACAACTGGATGTTCCATCTCTGGGAAAGCACAGATCCCCAGGGCTGTTGTGCCTGTGAATAGGTTTCCAAGGGAAGGTGAAGACCAGCAACAGCTTTCAGGGCTGGCACCTTCCTTGTGGGAGAAGGAGCCGGACGTTCTCCGTTTTGGAAAAATGGCTCTGCGAGAACGGCCACAATGAGATGTTCCGTCTCTGGGAAAGCACTGATCCCCAGGGCTGTTGTGCCTGTGACTAGGCTGCCCAGGGAAGGTGAAGACCAGCAACAGCTTTCAGGGCTGGCACCTTCCTTGTGGGAGAAGGATCCGGACGTTTCCCTTTTCGGAAAACGGCTCTGCCGAGAACGGGTATGAAGAGATGTTCCGTCTCTGGGAAAGCACTGATCCCCAGGGCTGTTGTGCCTGTGAATAGGTTTCCAAGGGAAGGTGAAGACCAGCAACAACTTTCAGGGCTGGCCCCTTCCTTGTGGGAGAAGGAGCCGGACGTTTCCCGTTTCGGAAAAATGGCTCTGTGAAAACAGGCACGAGGAGATGTTCCGTCTCTGGGAAAGCACTGATCCCCAGGGCTGTTGTGCCTCTGAGTAGGTTTCCATGGGAAGGTGAAGACCAGCAACAGCTTTCAGGGCTGGCCCCTTCCTTGTGGGAGAAGGAGCCGGACGTTTGCAGTTTTGGAAAAAGGCTCTGCCAAGATCGGCCACGATGAGATGTTCCGTCTCTGGGAAAGCACTGATCCCCAGGGCTGTTGTGCCTGTGACTAGGCTGCCCAGGGAAGGTGAAGACCAGCAACAGCTTTCAGGGCTGGCCCCTTCCTTGTGGGAGAAGGAGCCGGACGTTTCCCTTTTCGAAAAACGGCTCTGCCGAGAACGGCTATGAAGAGATGGTCTGTCTCTGGGAAAGCACTGATCCCCAGGGCTGTTGTGCCTGTGAATAGGTTTCCAAGGGAAGGTGAACACCAGCAACAGCTTTCAGGGCTGGCACCTTCCCTGTGGGAGAAGGATACAGACGTTTCCCATTTCGGAAAATGGCTCTGCCGAGAACGGCCACAATTGGATATTCCGTCTCTGGGAAAGCACAGATCCCCATGGTTGTTTTGCCTGTGAATAGGTTTCCAAGGGAAGGTGAAGACCAGCAACAGCTTTCAGGGCTGGCACCTTCCTTGTGGGAGAAGGAGCCGGACGTTCGCCGTTTTGGAAAAATGGCACTGCGAGAACGGCCACAAAGAGATGTTCCGTCTCTGGGAAAGCACTGGTCCCCAGGGCTGTTGTGCCTGTGACTAGGCTGCCCAGGGAAGGTGAAGACCAGCAACAGCTTTCAGGGCTGGCCCCTTCCTTGTGGGAGAAGGAGCCGGACGTTTCCCTTTTCGGAAAACGGCTCTGCCGAGAACGAGTATGAAGAGATGTTCCGTCTCTGGGAAAGCACTGATCCCCAGGGCTGTTGTGCCTGTGAATAGGTTTCCAAGGGAAGGTGAAGACCAGCAACAGCTTACAGGGCTGGCCCCTTCCTTGTGGGAGAAGGAGCCAGACGTTTCCCTTTTCGGAAATAAGCTCTGCCGAGAATGGGCACGAGCAGATGTTCCGTCTGTGGGAAAGCACTGATCCCCAGGGCTGTTGTGCCTGTGAATAGGTTGCCCAGAGAAGGTGAACACCAGCAACAGCTTTCAGGGCTGGCACCTTCCCTGTGGGAGAAGGATCCAGACGTTTCCCATTTCGGAAAATGGCTCTGCCGAGAACGGCCACAATTGGATATTCCGTCTCTGGGAAAGCACAGATCCCCAGGGCTGTTGTGCCTGTGAATAGGTTGCCCAGGGAAGGTGAAGACCAGCAACAGCTTTCAGGGCTGGCCCCTTCCTTGTGGGAGAAGGAGCCAGACGTTTCCCATTTCGGAAAATGGCTCTGCCGAGAATGGGCACGAGCAGATGTTCCGTCTCTGTGAAACCACTGATCCCCAGGGCTGTTGTGCCTGTGAATAGGTTTCCAAGGGAAGGTGAAGACCAGCAACAGCTTTCAGGGCTGGCACCTTCCTTGTGGGAGAAGGAGCCGGACGTTTCCCTTTTGGGAAAAAGGCTCTGCCGAGAACGGGTATGAAAAGATGTTCCGTCTCTGGGAACACTGATCCCCCGGGCTGTTGTGCCTGTGACTAGGCTGCCCAGGGAAGGTGAAGACCAGCAACAGCTTTCAGGGCTGGCACCTTCCTTGTGGGAGAAGGAGCCCGACGTTTCCCATTTCGGAAAATGGCTCTTCCGAGAACGGCCACGATGAGATGTTCCGTCTCTGGGAAAGCACTGATCCCCAGGGCTGTTGTGCCTGTGAATAGGTTTCCAAGGGAAGGTGAAGACCAGCAACAGCTTTCAGGGCTGGCACCTTCCTTGTGGGAGAAGGAGCCGGACGTTCGCCGTTTCGGAAAAATGGCTCTTCCGAGAACGGCCACAATGAGATGTTCCGTCTCTGGGAAAGCGCTGATCCCCAGGGCTGTTGTGCCTGTGACTAGGCTGCCCAGGGAAGGTGAAGACCAGCAACAGCTTTCAGGGCTGGCCCCTTCCTTGTGGGAGAAGGAGCCGGACGTTTCCCATTTCAGAAAAATGGCTCTGCTAAAACAGGCACGAGGAGATGTTCCGTCTCTGGGAAAGCACTGATCCCCAGGACTGTTGTGCCTCTGAGTAGTTTTCCAAGGGAAGGTGAAGACCAGCAACAGCTTTCAGGGCTGGCCCCTTCCTTGTGGGAGAAGGAGCCGGACGTTCCCCTTTTCGGAAAACGGCTCTGGGAAGAACGGGTATGAAGAGGTGTTCCATCTCTGGGAAAGCACTGATCCCCAGGGCTGTTGTGCCTGTGACTAGGCTGCCCAGGGAAGGTGAAGACCAGCAACAGCTTACAGGGCTGGCCCCTTCCTTGTGGGAGAAGGAGCCGGACGTTCGCCGTTTTGGAAAATGGCTCTGCCAAGATCGGGCACGATGAGATGTTCCGTCTCTGGGAAAGCACAGATCCCCAGGGCTGTTGTGCCTGTGAATAGGTTTCCAAGGGAAGGTGAAGAGCAGCAACAGCTTTCAGGGCTGGCCTCTTCCCTGTGGGAGAAGGAGCCCGACGTTTCCCATTTCGGAAAATGGCTGTGCCGAGAACGGCTACGACGAGATGTTCCGTCTCTGGGAAAGCACTGATCCCCAGGGCTGTTGTGCCTGTGAAAAGGTTTCCAAGGGAAGGTGAAGACCAGCAACAGCTTTCAGGGCTGGCACCTTCCTTGTGGGAGAAGGAGCCGGACGTTTCCCTTTTCGGAAAACGGCTCTGCCGAGAACGGCTATGAAGAGATGTTCCGTCTCTGGGAAAGCACTGATCCCCAGGGCTGTTGTGCCTGTGAATAGGTTTCCAAGGGAAGGTGAAGACCAGCAACAGCTTTCAGGGCTGGCCCCTTCCTTGTGGGAGAAGGAGCCCGACGTTTCCCATTTCGGAAAAATGGCTCTGCCGAGAACGGGTATGAAGAGATGTTCCGTCTCTGGGAAAGCACAGATCCCCAGGGCTGTTGTGCCTGTGACTAGGCTGCCCAGGGAAGGTGAAGACCAGCAACAGCTTACAGGGCTGGCCCCTTCCTTGTGGGAGAAGGAGCCGGACGTTTCCCTTTTCGGAAATAAGCTCTGCCGAGAACGGGCACGAGCAGATGTTCCGTCTCTGGGAAAGCACTGATCCCCAGGGCTGTTGTGCCTGTGAATAGGTTTCCAAGGGAAGGTGAAGACCAGCAACAGCTTTCAGGGCTGGCACCTTCCCTGTGGGAGAAGGATCCAGACGTTTCCCATTTTGGAAAATGGCTCTGCCGAGAACGGCCACAATTGGATATTCCGTCTCTGGGAAAGCACAGATCCCCAGGGCTGTTGTGCCTGCGAATAGGTTTCCAAGGGAAGGTGAAGACCAGCAACAGCTTTCAGGGCTGGCCCCTTCCTTGTGGGAGAAGGAGCCGGACGTTTCCCATTTCGGAAAAATGCCTCTGCCGAGAACAGGCACGAGCAGATGTTCCGTCTCTGTGAAAGCACTGATCCCCATGGCTGTTGTGCCTGTGAATAGGTTTCCAAGGGAAGGTGAAGACCAGCAACAGCTTTCAGGGCTGGCCTCTTCCTTGTGGGAGAAGGATCCAGACGTTTCCCATTTTGGAAAATGGCTCTGCCGAGAACGGCTACGACGAGATGTTCCGTCTCTGGGAAAGCACTGATCCCCATGGCTGTTGTGCCTGTGAATAGGTTTCCAAGGGAAGGTGAAGACCAGCAACAGCTTTCAGGGCTGGCCCCTTCCTTGTGGGAGAAGGAGCCAGACGTTTCCCTTTTCGGAAAACAGCTCTGCCGAGAACGGCTATGAAGAGATGTTCCGTCTGTGGGAAAGCACTGATCCCCAGGGCTGTTGTGCCTGTGAATAGGTTTCCAAGGGAAGGTGAAGACCAGCAACAGCTTTCAGGGCTGGCACCTTCCCTGTGGGAGAAGGATCCAGACGTTTCCCATTTTGGAAAATGGCTCTGCCGAGAACGGCCACAATTGGATATTCCGTCTCTGGGAAAGCACTGATCCCCAGGGCTGTTGTGCCTGTGAATAGGTTTCCAAGGGAAGGTGAAGACCAGCAACAGCTTTCAGGGCTGGCACCTTCCTTGTGGGAGAAGGAGCCGGACGTTCGCCGTTTTGGAAATATTGCTCTGCCGAGAACGGGTACGATGAGATGTTCCGTCTCTGGGAAAGCACTGATCCCCAGGGCTGTTGTGCCTGTGAATTAGTTGCCCAGGGAAGGTGAAGACCAGCAACAGCTTTCAGGGCTGTCACCTTCCTTGTGGGAGAAGGAGCCAGACGTTTCCCATTTTGGAAAAATGCCTCTGCCGAGAACGGGCACGAGCAGATGTTCCGTCTCTGTGAAAGCACTGATCCCCATGGCTGTTGTGCCTGTGAATAGGTTTCCAAGGGAAGGTGAAGACCAGCAACAGCTTTCAGGGCTGGCCTCTTCCTTGTGGGAGAAGGATCCAGACGTTTCCCATTTTGGAAAATGGCTCTGCCGAGAACGGCTACGACGAGATGTTCCGTCTCTGGGAAAGCACTGATCCCCAGGGCTGTTGTGCCTGTGAATAGGTTTCCAAGGGAAGGTGAAGACCAGCAACAGCTTTCAGGGCTGGCCCCTTCCTTGTGGGAGAAGGAGCAGGACGTTTCCCATTTCGGAAAATGGCTCTGCCGAGAACGGCCACAACTGGATGTTCCATCTCTGGGAAAGCACAGATCCCCAGGGCTGTTGTGCCTGTGAATAGGTTTCCAAGGGAAGGTGAAGACCAGCAACAGCTTTCAGGGCTGGCACCTTCCTTGTGGGAGAACGATCCGGACGTTCGCCGTTTTGGAAAAATGGCTCTGCAAGAACGGCCACAATGAGATGTTCCGTCTCTGGGAAAGCACTGGTCCCCAGGGCTGTTGTGCCTGTGACTAGGCTGCCCAGGGAAGGTGAAGACCAGCAACAGCTTTCAGGGCTGGCACCTTCCTTGTGGGAGAAGGAGCCGGACGTTTCCCATTTCGGAAAACGGCTCTGCCGAGAACGGGTATGAAGAGATGTTCCGTCTCTGGGAAAGCACTGATCCCCAGGGCTGTTGTGCCTGTGAATAGGTTTCCAAGGGAAGGTGAAGACCAGCAACAGCTTTCAGGGCTGGCCCCTTCCTTGTGGGAGAAGGAGCCGGACGTTTCCCGTTTCGGAAAAATGGCTCTGTGAAAACAGGCACGAGGAGATGTTCCGTCTGTGGGAAAGCACTGATCCCCAGGGCTGTTGTGCCTCTGAGTAGGTTTCCATGGGAAGGTGAAGACCAGCAACAGCTTTCAGGGCTGGCCCCTTCCTTGTGGGAGAAGGAGCCGGACGTTTGCAGTTTTGGAAAAAGGCTCTGCCAAGATCGGCCAAGATGAGATGTTCCGTCTCTGGGAAAGCACTGATCCCCAGGGCTGTTGTGCCTGTGACTAGGCTGCCCAGGGAAGGTGAAGACCAGCAACAGCTTACAGGGCTGGCCCCTTCCTTGTGGGAGAAGGAGCCGGACGTTTCCCTTTTCGGAAATAAGCTCTGCCGAGAACGGGCACGAGCAGATGTTCCGTCTCTGGGAAAGCACTGGTCCCCAGGGCTGTTGTGCCTGTGAATAGGCTGCCCAGGGAAGGTGAAGACCAGCAACAGCTTTCAGGGCTGGCACCTTCCTTGTGGGAGAAGGAGCCGGACGATTCCCTTTTCGGAAAAAGGCTCTGCCGAGAACGGGTATGAAGAGATGTTCCGTCTCTGGGAAAGCACTGATCCCCAGGGCTGTTGTGCCTGTGACTAGGCTGCCCAGGGAAGGTGAAGACCAGCAACAGCTTTCAGGGCTGGCCCCTTCCTTGTGGGAGAAGGAGCCGGACGTTTCCCTTTTCGGAAATAAGCTCTGCCGAGAACGGGCACGAGCAGATGTTCCGTCTCTGGGAAAGCACTGATCCCCAGGGCTGTTGTGCCTGTGAATAGGTTGCCCAGAGAAGGTGAAGACCAGCAACAGCTTTCAGGGCTGGCCCCTTCCTTGTGGGAGAAGGAGCCAGACGTTTCCCATTTCGGAAAAATGGCTCTGCCGAGAACGGGTATGAAGAGATGTTCCGTCTCTGGGAAAGCACTGATCCCCAGGGCTGTTGTGCCTGTGACTAGGCTGCCCAGGGAAGGTGAAGACCAGCAACAGCTTTCAGGGCTGGCACCTTCCTTGTGGGAGAAGGATCCGGACGTTTCCCTTTTCGGAAATAAGCTCTGCCGAGAATGGGCACGAGCAGATGTTCCGTCTGTGGGAAAGCACTGATCCCCAGGGCTGTTGTGCCTGTGACTAGGCTGCCCAGGGAAGGTGAAGACCAGCAACAGCTTTCAGGGCTGGCACCTTCCTTGTGGGAGAAGGAGCCGGACGTTTCCCATTTTGGAAAAATGGCTCTGCCGAGAAATGGCATGAGGAGATATTCCGTCTCTGGGAAAGCACTGATCCCCAGGGCTGTTGTGCCTGTGACTAGGCTGCCCAGGGAAGGTGAAGACCAGCAACAGCTTTCAGGGCTGGCCCCTTCCTTGTGGGAGAAGGAGCCCGACGTTTCCCGTTTCGGAAAAATCGCTCTTCCGAGAACGGCCAAAATTGGATGTTCCGTCTCTGTGAAAGCACTGATCCCCATGGCTGTTGTGCCTGTGAATAGGTTTCCAAGGGGAGGTGAAGACCAGCAACAGCTTTCAGGGCTGGCCCCTTCCTTGTGGGAGAAGGAGCCGGACGTTCGCCGTTTTGGAAAAATGGCTTTGCCGAGAACGGCTACGACGAGATGTTCCATCTCTGGGAAAGCACTGGTTCCCAGGGCTGTTGTGCCTGTGACTAGGCTGCCCAGGGAAGGTGAAGACCAGCAACAGCTTTCAGGGCTGGCACCTTCCTTGTGGGAGAAGGAACCGGACGTTCGCCGTTTTGGAAAAATTGCTCTGCCGAGAACGGGTATGATGAGATGTTCCGTCTCTGGGAAAGCACTGATCCCCAGGGCTGTTGTGCCTGTGAATAGGTTGCCCAGGGAAGGTGAAGACCAGCAACAGCTTTCAGGGCTGGCACCTTCCTTGTGGGAGAAGGAGCCAGACGTTTCCCATTTCGGAAAAATGCCTCTGCCGAGAACAGGCACGAGCAGATGTTCCGTCTCTGTGAAAGCACTGATCCCCATGGCTGTTGTGCCTGTGAATAGGTTTCCAAGGGAAGGTGAAGACCAGCAACAGCTTTCAGGGCTGGCCTCTTCCTTGTGGGAGAAGGATCCAGACGTTTCCCATTTTGGAAAATGGCTCTGCCGAGAACGGCTACGACGAGATGTTCCGTCTCTGGGAAAGCACTGATCCCCATGGCTGTTGTGCCTGTGAATAGGTTTCCAAGGGAAGGTGAAGACCAGCAACAGCTTTCAGGGCTGGCCCCTTCCTTGTGGGAGAAGGAGCCAGACGTTTCCCTTTTCGGAAAACGGCTCTGCCGAGAACGGGTATGAAGAGATGTTCCGTCTCTGGGAAAGCACTGATCCCCAGGGCTGTTGTGCCTGTGAATAGGTTTCCAAGGGAAGGTGAAGACCAGCAACAGCTTTCAGGGCTGGCACCTTCCCTGTGGGAGAAGGATCCAGACGTTTCCCATTTTGGAAAATGGCTCTGCCGAGAACGGCCACAATTGGATATTCCGTCTCTGGGAAAGCACTGATCCCCAGGGCTGTTGTGCCTGTGAATAGGTTTCCAAGGGAAGGTGAAGACCAGCAACAGCTTTCAGGGCTGGCACCTTCCTTGTGGGAGAAGGAACCGGACGTTCGCCGTTTTGGAAAAATTGCTCTGCCGAGAACGGGTATGATGAGATGTTCCGTCTCTGGGAAAGCACTGATCCCCAGGGCTGTTGTGCCTGTGAATAGGTTGCCCAGGGAAGGTGAAGACCAGCAACAGCTTTCAGGGCTGGCACCTTCCTTGTGGGAGAAGGAGCCAGACGTTTCCCATTTCGGAAAAATGCCTCTGCCGAGAACAGGCACGAGCAGATGTTCCGTCTCTGTGAAAGCACTGATCCCCATGGCTGTTGTGCCTGTGAATAGGTTTCCAAGGGAAGGTGAAGACCAGCAACAGCTTTCAGGGCTGGCCTCTTCCTTGTGGGAGGAGGATCCAGACGTTTCCCATTTTGGAAAATGGCTCTGCCGAGAACGGCTACGACGAGATGTTCCGTCTCTGGGAAAGCACTGATCCCCATGGCTGTTGTGCCTGTGAATAGGTTTCCAAGGGAAGGTGAAGACCAGCAACAGCTTTCAGGGCTGGCCCCTTCCTTGTGGGAGAAGGAGCCGGACGTTCGCCGTTTTGGAAAAATGGCTTTGCCGAGAACGGGTATGAAGAGATGTTCCGTCTCTGGGAAAGCACTGATCCCCAGGGCTGTTGTGCCTGTGAATAGGTTTCCAAGGGAAGGTGAAGACCAGCAACAGCTTTCAGGGCTGGCACCTTCCCTGTGGGAGAAGGATCCAGACGTTTCCCATTTTGGAAAATGGCTCTGCCGAGAACGGCCACAATTGGATATTCCGTCTCTGGGAAAGCACTGATCCCCAGGGCTGTTGTGCCTGTGAATAGGTTTCCAAGGGAAGGTGAAGACCAGCAACAGCTTTCAGGGCTGGCACCTTCCTTGTGGGAGAAGGAGCCGGACGTTCGCCGTTTTGGAAATATTGCTCTGCCGAGAACGGGTACGATGAGATGTTCCGTCTCTGGGAAAGCACTGATCGCCAGGGCTGTTGTGCCTGTGAATTAGTTGCCCAGGGAAGGTGAAGACCAGCAACAGCTTTCAGGGCTGTCACCTTCCTTGTGGGTGAAGGAGCCAGACGTTTCCCATTTTGGAAAAATGCCTCTGCCGAGAACGGGCACGAGCAGATGTTCCGTCTCTGTGAAAGCACTGATCCCCATGGCTGTTGTGCCTGTGAATAGGTTTCCAAGGGAAGGTGAAGACCAGCAACAGCTTTCAGGGCTGGCCTCTTCCTTGTGGGAGAAGGATCCAGACGTTTCCCATTTTGGAAAATGGCTCTGCCGAGAACGGCTACGACGAGATGTTCCGTCTCTGGGAAAGCACAGATCCCCAGGGCTGTTGTGCCTGTGAATAGGTTTCCAAGGGAAGGTGAAGACCAGCAACAGCTTTCAGGGCTGGCCCCTTCCTTGTGGGAGAAGGAGCAGGACGTTTCCCATTTCGGAAAATGGCTCTGCCGAGAACGGCCACAACTGGATGTTCCATCTCTGGGAAAGCACAGATCCCCAGGGCTGTTGTGCCTGTGAATAGGTTTCCAAGGGAAGGTGAGGACCAGCAACAGCTTTCAGGGCTGGCACCTTCCTTGTGGGAGAAGGATCCGGACGTTCGCCGTTTTGGAAAAATGGCTCTGCAAGAACGGCCACAATGAGATGTTCCGTCTCTGGGAAAGCACTGGTCCCCAGGGCTGTTGTGCCTGTGACTAGGCTGCCCAGGGAAGGTGAAGACCAGCAACAGCTTTCAGGGCTGGCACCTTCCTTGTGGGAGAAGGATCCGGACGTTTCCCTTTTCGGAAAACGGCTCTGCCGAGAACGGGTATGAAGAGATGTTCCGTCTCTGGGAAAGCACTGATCCCCAGGGCTGTTGTGCCTGTGAATAGGTTTCCAAGGGAAGGTGAAGACCAGCAACAACTTTCAGGGCTGGCCCCTTCCTTGTGGGAGAAGGAGCCGGACGTTTCCCGTTTCGGAAAAATGGCTCTGTGAAAACAGGCACGAGGAGATGTTCCGTCTGTGGGAAAGCACTGATCCCCAGGGCTGTTGTGCCTCTGAGTAGGTTTCCATGGGAAGGTGAAGACCAGCAACAGCTTTCAGGGCTGGCCCCTTCCTTGTGGGAGAAGGAGCCGGACGTTTGCAGTTTTGGAAAAAGGCTCTGCCAAGATCGGCCACGATGAGATGTTCCGTCTCTGGGAAAGCACTGATCCCCAGGGCTGTTGTGCCTGTGACTAGGCTGCCCAGGGAAGGTGAAGACCAGCAACAGCTTTCAGGGCTGGCCCCTTCCTTGTGGGAGAAGGAGCCGGACGTTTCCCTTTTCGAAAAACGGCTCTGCCGAGAACGGCTATGAAGAGATGTTCTGTCTCTGGGAAAGCACTGATCCCCAGGGCTGTTGTGCCTGTGAATAGGTTTCCAAGGGAAGGTGAACACCAGCAACAGCTTTCAGGGCTGGCACCTTCCCTGTGGGAGAAGGATACAGACGTTTCCCTTTTCGGAAAACGGCTCTGCCGAGAACGGCCACAATTGGATATTCCGTCTCTGGGAAAGCACAGATCCCCATGGCTGTTGTGCCTGTGAATAGGTTTCCAAGGGAAGGTGAAGACCAGCAACAGCTTTCAGGGCTGGCACCTTCCTTGTGGGAGAAGGAGCCGGACGTTCGCCGTTTTGGAAAAATGGCTCTGCGAGAACGGCCACAAAGAGATGTTCCGTCTCTGGGAAAGCACTGGTCCCCAGGGCTGTTGTGCCTGTGACTAGGCTGCCCAGGGAAGGTGAAGACCAGCAACAGCTTTCAGGGCTGGCCCCTTCCTTGTGGGAGAAGGAGCCGGACGTTTCCCTTTTCGGAAAACGGCTCTGCCGAGAACGAGTATGAAGAGATGTTCCGTCTCTGGGAAAGCACTGATCCCCAGGGCTGTTGTGCCTGTGAATAGGTTTCCAAGGGAAGGTGAAGACCAGCAACAGCTTACAGGGCTGGCCCCTTCCTTGTGGGAGAAGGAGCCAGACGTTTCCCTTTTCGGAAATAAGCTCTGCCGAGAATGGGCACGAGCAGATGTTCCGTCTGTGGGAAAGCACTGATCCCCAGGGCTGTTGTGCCTGTGAATAGGTTGCCCAGGGAAGGTGAAGACCAGCAACAGCTTTCAGGGCTGGCACCTTCCTTGTGGGAGAAGGAGCCGGACGTTTCCCATTTCGGAAAATGGCTCTGCCGAGAACGGCCACAATTGGATGTTCCGTCTCTGTGAAAGCACAGATCCCCAGGGCTGTTGTGCCTGCGAATAGGTTTCCAAGGGAAGGTGAAGACCAGCAACAGCTTTCAGGGCTGGCACCTTCCTTGTGGGAGAAGGAGCCGGACGTTTCCCTTTTGGGAAAAAGGCTCTGCCGAGAACGGGTATGAAGAGATGTTCCGTCTCTGGGAAAGCACTGATCCCCAGGGCTGTTGTGCCTGTGACTAGGCTGCCCAGGGAAGGTGAAGACCAGCAACAGCTTACAGGGCTGGCCCCTTCCTTGTGGGAGAAGGATCCGGACGTTTCCCTTTTCGGAAATAAGCTCTGCCGAGAACGGGCACGAGCAGATTTTCCGTCTCTGGGAAAGCACTGATCCCCAGGGCTGTTGTGCCTGTGACTAGGCTGCCCAGGGAAGGTGAAGACCAGCAACAGCTTTCAGGGCTGGCCCCTTCCTTGTGGGAGAAGGAGCCGGACGTTTCCCTTTTCGGAAAACGGCTCTGCTGAGAACGGCTATGAAGAGATGTTCCGTCTCTGGGAAAGCACTGATCCCCAGGGCTGTTGTGCCTGTGAATAGGTTTCCAAGGGAAGGTGAACACCAGCAACAGCTTTCAGGGCTGGCACCTTCCCTGTGGGAGAAGGATCCAGACGTTTCCCATTTCGGAAAATGGCTCTGCCGAGAACGGCCACAATTGGATATTCCGTCTCTGGGAAAGCACAGATCCCCAGGGCTGTTGTGCCTGTGAATAGGTTGCCCAGGGAAGGTGAAGACCAGCAACAGCTTTCAGGGCTGGCCCCTTCCTTGTGGGAGAAGGAGCCGGACGTTTCCCATTTCGGAAAATGGCTCTGCCGAGAATGGGCACGAGCAGATGTTCCGTCTCTGTGAAACCACTGATCCCCAGGGCTGTTGTGCCTGTGAATAGGTTTCCAAGGGAAGGTGAAGACCAGCAACAGCTTTCAGGGCTGGCACCTTCCTTGTGGGAGAAGGAGCCGGACGTTTCCCTTTTGGGAAAAAGGCTCTGCCGAGAACGGGTATGAAAAGATGTTCCGTCTCTGGGAACACTGATCCCCCGGGCTGTTGTGCCTGTGACTAGGCTGCCCAGGGAAGGTGAAGACCAGCAACAGCTTTCAGGGCTGGCACCTTCCTTGTGGGAGAAGGAGCCCGACGTTTCCCATTTCGGAAAATGGCTCTTCCGAGAACGGCCACGATGAGATGTTCCGTCTCTGGGAAAGCACTGATCCCCAGGGCTGTTGTGCCTGTGAATAGGTTTCCAAGGGAAGGTGAAGACCAGCAACAGCTTTCAGGGCTGGCACCTTCCTTGTGGGAGAAGGAGCCGGACGTTCGCCGTTTCGGAAAAATGGCTCTTCCGAAAACGGCCACAATGAGATGTTCCGTCTCTGGGAAAGCGCTGATCCCCAGGGCTGTTGTGCCTGTGACTAGGCTGCCCAGGGAAGGTGAAGACCAGCAACAGCTTTCAGGGCTGGCCCCTTCCTTGTGGGAGAAGGAGCCGGACGTTCCCCTTTTCGGAAAACGGCTCTGGGAAGAACGGGTATGAAGAGGTGTTCCATCTCTGGGAAAGCACTGATCCCCAGGGCTGTTGTGCCTGTGACTAGGCTGCCCAGGGAAGGTGAAGACCAGCAACAGCTTACAGGGCTGGCCCCTTCCTTGTGGGAGAAGGAGCCGGACGTTCGCCGTTTTGGAAAATGGCTCTGCCAAGATCGGGCACGATGAGATGTTCCGTCTCTGGGAAAGCACAGATCCCCAGGGCTGTTGTGCCTGTGAATAGGTTTCCAAGGGAAGGTGAAGAGCAGCAACAGCTTTCAGGGCTGGCCTCTTCCCTGTGGGAGAAGGAGCCCGACGTTTCCCATTTCGGAAAATGGCTGTGCCGAGAACGGCTACGACGAGATGTTCCGTCTCTGGGAAAGCACAGATCCCCAGGGCTGTTGTGCCTGTGAATAGGTTTCCAAGGGAAGGTGAGGACCAGCAACAGCTTTCAGGGCTGGCACCTTCCTTGTGGGAGAAGGATCCGGACGTTCGCCGTTTTGGAAAAATGGCTCTGCAAGAACGGCCACAATGAGATGTTCCGTCTCTGGGAAAGCACTGGTCCCCAGGGCTGTTGTGCCTGTGACTAGGCTGCCCAGGGAAGGTGAAGACCAGCAACAGCTTTCAGGGCTGGCACCTTCCTTGTGGGAGAAGGATCCGGACGTTTCCCTTTTCGGAAAACGGCTCTGCCGAGAACGGGTATGAAGAGATGTTCCGTCTCTGGGAAAGCACTGATCCCCAGGGCTGTTGTGCCTGTGAATAGGTTTCCAAGGGAAGGTGAAGACCAGCAACAACTTTCAGGGCTGGCCCCTTCCTTGTGGGAGAAGGAGCCGGACGTTTCCCGTTTCGGAAAAATGGCTCTGTGAAAACAGGCACGAGGAGATGTTCCGTCTGTGGGAAAGCACTGATCCCCAGGGCTGTTGTGCCTCTGAGTAGGTTTCCATGGGAAGGTGAAGACCAGCAACAGCTTTCAGGGCTGGCCCCTTCCTTGTGGGAGAAGGAGCCGGACGTTTGCAGTTTTGGAAAAAGGCTCTGCCAAGATCGGCCACGATGAGATGTTCCGTCTCTGGGAAAGCACTGATCCCCAGGGCTGTTGTGCCTGTGACTAGGCTGCCCAGGGAAGGTGAAGACCAGCAACAGCTTTCAGGGCTGGCCCCTTCCTTGTGGGAGAAGGAGCCGGACGTTTCCCTTTTCGAAAAACGGCTCTGCCGAGAACGGCTATGAAGAGATGTTCTGTCTCTGGGAAAGCACTGATCCCCAGGGCTGTTGTGCCTGTGAATAGGTTTCCAAGGGAAGGTGAACACCAGCAACAGCTTTCAGGGCTGGCACCTTCCCTGTGGGAGAAGGATACAGACGTTTCCCTTTTCGGAAAACGGCTCTGCCGAGAACGGCCACAATTGGATATTCCGTCTCTGGGAAAGCACAGATCCCCATGGCTGTTGTGCCTGTGAATAGGTTTCCAAGGGAAGGTGAAGACCAGCAACAGCTTTCAGGGCTGGCACCTTCCTTGTGGGAGAAGGAGCCGGACGTTCGCCGTTTTGGAAAAATGGCTCTGCGAGAACGGCCACAAAGAGATGTTCCGTCTCTGGGAAAGCACTGGTCCCCAGGGCTGTTGTGCCTGTGACTAGGCTGCCCAGGGAAGGTGAAGACCAGCAACAGCTTTCAGGGCTGGCCCCTTCCTTGTGGGAGAAGGAGCCGGACGTTTCCCTTTTCGGAAAACGGCTCTGCCGAGAACGAGTATGAAGAGATGTTCCGTCTCTGGGAAAGCACTGATCCCCAGGGCTGTTGTGCCTGTGAATAGGTTTCCAAGGGAAGGTGAAGACCAGCAACAGCTTACAGGGCTGGCCCCTTCCTTGTGGGAGAAGGAGCCAGACGTTTCCCTTTTCGGAAATAAGCTCTGCCGAGAATGGGCACGAGCAGATGTTCCGTCTGTGGGAAAGCACTGATCCCCAGGGCTGTTGTGCCTGTGAATAGGTTGCCCAGGGAAGGTGAAGACCAGCAACAGCTTTCAGGGCTGGCACCTTCCTTGTGGGAGAAGGAGCCGGACGTTTCCCATTTCGGAAAATGGCTCTGCCGAGAACGGCCACAATTGGATGTTCCGTCTCTGTGAAAGCACAGATCCCCAGGGCTGTTGTGCCTGCGAATAGGTTTCCAAGGGAAGGTGAAGACCAGCAACAGCTTTCAGGGCTGGCACCTTCCTTGTGGGAGAAGGAGCCGGACGTTTCCCTTTTGGGAAAAAGGCTCTGCCGAGAACGGGTATGAAGAGATGTTCCGTCTCTGGGAAAGCACTGATCCCCAGGGCTGTTGTGCCTGTGACTAGGCTGCCCAGGGAAGGTGAAGACCAGCAACAGCTTACAGGGCTGGCCCCTTCCTTGTGGGAGAAGGATCCGGACGTTTCCCTTTTCGGAAATAAGCTCTGCCGAGAACGGGCACGAGCAGATTTTCCGTCTCTGGGAAAGCACTGATCCCCAGGGCTGTTGTGCCTGTGACTAGGCTGCCCAGGGAAGGTGAAGACCAGCAACAGCTTTCAGGGCTGGCCCCTTCCTTGTGGGAGAAGGAGCCGGACGTTTCCCTTTTCGGAAAACGGCTCTGCTGAGAACGGCTATGAAGAGATGTTCCGTCTCTGGGAAAGCACTGATCCCCAGGGCTGTTGTGCCTGTGAATAGGTTTCCAAGGGAAGGTGAACACCAGCAACAGCTTTCAGGGCTGGCACCTTCCCTGTGGGAGAAGGATCCAGACGTTTCCCATTTCGGAAAATGGCTCTGCCGAGAACGGCCACAATTGGATATTCCGTCTCTGGGAAAGCACAGATCCCCAGGGCTGTTGTGCCTGTGAATAGGTTGCCCAGGGAAGGTGAAGACCAGCAACAGCTTTCAGGGCTGGCCCCTTCCTTGTGGGAGAAGGAGCCGGACGTTTCCCATTTCGGAAAATGGCTCTGCCGAGAATGGGCACGAGCAGATGTTCCGTCTCTGTGAAACCACTGATCCCCAGGGCTGTTGTGCCTGTGAATAGGTTTCCAAGGGAAGGTGAAGACCAGCAACAGCTTTCAGGGCTGGCACCTTCCTTGTGGGAGAAGGAGCCGGACGTTTCCCTTTTGGGAAAAAGGCTCTGCCGAGAACGGGTATGAAAAGATGTTCCGTCTCTGGGAACACTGATCCCCCGGGCTGTTGTGCCTGTGACTAGGCTGCCCAGGGAAGGTGAAGACCAGCAACAGCTTTCAGGGCTGGCACCTTCCTTGTGGGAGAAGGAGCCCGACGTTTCCCATTTCGGAAAATGGCTCTTCCGAGAACGGCCACGATGAGATGTTCCGTCTCTGGGAAAGCACTGATCCCCAGGGCTGTTGTGCCTGTGAATAGGTTTCCAAGGGAAGGTGAAGACCAGCAACAGCTTTCAGGGCTGGCACCTTCCTTGTGGGAGAAGGAGCCGGACGTTCGCCGTTTCGGAAAAATGGCTCTTCCGAAAACGGCCACAATGAGATGTTCCGTCTCTGGGAAAGCGCTGATCCCCAGGGCTGTTGTGCCTGTGACTAGGCTGCCCAGGGAAGGTGAAGACCAGCAACAGCTTTCAGGGCTGGCCCCTTCCTTGTGGGAGAAGGAGCCGGACGTTCCCCTTTTCGGAAAACGGCTCTGGGAAGAACGGGTATGAAGAGGTGTTCCATCTCTGGGAAAGCACTGATCCCCAGGGCTGTTGTGCCTGTGACTAGGCTGCCCAGGGAAGGTGAAGACCAGCAACAGCTTACAGGGCTGGCCCCTTCCTTGTGGGAGAAGGAGCCGGACGTTCGCCGTTTTGGAAAATGGCTCTGCCAAGATCGGGCACGATGAGATGTTCCGTCTCTGGGAAAGCACAGATCCCCAGGGCTGTTGTGCCTGTGAATAGGTTTCCAAGGGAAGGTGAAGAGCAGCAACAGCTTTCAGGGCTGGCCTCTTCCCTGTGGGAGAAGGAGCCCGACGTTTCCCATTTCGGAAAATGGCTGTGCCGAGAACGGCTACGACGAGATGTTCCGTCTCTGGGAAAGCACTGATCCCCAGGGCTGTTGTGCCTGTGAAAAGGTTTCCAAGGGAAGGTGAAGACCAGCAACAGCTTTCAGGGCTGGCACCTTCCTTGTGGGAGAAGGAGCCGGACGTTTCCCTTTTCGGAAAACGGCTCTGCCGAGAACGGCTATGAAGAGATGTTCCGTCTCTGGGAAAGCACTGATCCCCAGGGCTGTTGTGCCTGTGAATAGGTTTCCAAGGGAAGGTGAAGACCAGCAACAGCTTTCAGGGCTGGCCCCTTCCTTGTGGGAGAAGGAGCCCGACGTTTCCCATTTCGGAAAAATGGCTCTGCCGAGAACGGGTATGAAGAGATGTTCCGTCTCTGGGAAAGCACAGATCCCCAGGGCTGTTGTGCCTGTGACTAGGCTGCCCAGGGAAGGTGAAGACCAGCAACAGCTTACAGGGCTGGCCCCTTCCTTGTGGGAGAAGGAGCCGGACGTTTCCCTTTTCGGAAATAAGCTCTGCCGAGAACGGGCACGAGCAGATGTTCCGTCTCTGGGAAAGCACTGATCCCCAGGGCTGTTGTGCCTGTGAATAGGTTTCCAAGGGAAGGTGAAGACCAGCAACAGCTTTCAGGGCTGGCCCCTTCCTTGTGGGAGAAGGATCCAGACGTTTCCCATTTTGGAAAATGGCTCTGCCGAGAACGGCCACAATTGGATATTCCGTCTCTGGGAAAGCACAGATCCCCAGGGCTGTTGTGCCTGCGAATAGGTTTCCAAGGGAAGGTGAAGACCAGCAACAGCTTTCAGGGCTGGCCCCTTCCTTGTGGGAGAAGGAGCCGGACGTTCGCCGTTTTGGAAAAATTGCTCTGCCGAGAACGGGTATGATGAGATGTTCCGTCTCTGGGAAAGCACTGATCCCCAGGGCTGTTGTGCCTGTGAATAGGTTGCCCAGGGAAGGTGAAGACCAGCAACAGCTTTCAGGGCTGGCACCTTCCTTGTGGGAGAAGGAGCCAGACGTTTCCCATTTCGGAAAAATGCCTCTGCCGAGAACAGGCACGAGCAGATGTTCCGTCTCTGTGAAAGCACTGATCCCCATGGCTGTTGTGCCTGTGAATAGGTTTCCAAGGGAAGGTGAAGACCAGCAACAGCTTTCAGGGCTGGCCTCTTCCTTGTGGGAGAAGGATCCAGACGTTTCCCATTTTGGAAAATGGCTCTGCCGAGAACGGCTACGACGAGATGTTCCGTCTCTGGGAAAGCACTGATCCCCATGGCTGTTGTGCCTGTGAATAGGTTTCCAAGGGAAGGTGAAGACCAGCAACAGCTTTCAGGGCTGGCCCCTTCCTGGTGGGAGAAGGAGCCAGATGTTTCCCTTTTCGGAAAACAGCTCTGCCGAGAACGGCTATGAAGAGATGTTCCGTCTGTGGGAAAGCACTGATCCCCAGGGCTGTTGTGCCTGTGAATAGGTTTCCAAGGGAAGGTGAAGACCAGCAACAGCTTTCAGGGCTGGCACCTTCCCTGTGGGAGAAGGATCCAGACGTTTCCCATTTTGGAAAATGGCTCTGCCGAGAACGGCCACAATTGGATATTCCGTCTCTGGGAAAGCACTGATCCCCAGGGCTGTTGTGCCTGTGAATAGGTTTCCAAGGGAAGGTGAAGACCAGCAACAGCTTTCAGGGCTGGCACCTTCCTTGTGGGAGAAGGAGCCGGACGTTCGCCGTTTTGGAAATATTGCTCTGCCGAGAACGGGTACGATGAGATGTTCCGTCTCTGGGAAAGCACTGATCCCCAGGGCTGTTGTGCCTGTGAATTAGTTGCCCAGGGAAGGTGAAGACCAGCAACAGCTTTCAGGGCTGTCACCTTCCTTGTGGGAGAAGGAGCCAGACGTTTCCCATTTTGGAAAAATGCCTCTGCCGAGAACGGGCACGAGCAGATGTTCCGTCTCTGTGAAAGCACTGATCCCCATGGCTGTTGTGCCTGTGAATAGGTTTCCAAGGGAAGGTGAAGACCAGCAACAGCTTTCAGGGCTGGCCTCTTCCTTGTGGGAGAAGGATCCAGACGTTTCCCATTTTGGAAAATGGCTCTGCCGAGAACGGCTACGACGAGATGTTCCGTCTCTGGGAAAGCACTGATCCCCAGGGCTGTTGTGCCTGTGAATAGGTTTCCAAGGGAAGGTGAAGACCAGCAACAGCTTTCAGGGCTGGCCCCTTCCTTGTGGGAGAAGGAGCAGGACGTTTCCCATTTCGGAAAATGGCTCTGCCGAGAACGGCCACAACTGGATGTTCCATCTCTGGGAAAGCACAGATCCCCAGGGCTGTTGTGCCTGTGAATAGGTTTCCAAGGGAAGGTGAAGACCAGCAACAGCTTTCAGGGCTGGCACCTTCCTTGTGGGAGAACGATCCGGACGTTCGCCGTTTTGGAAAAATGGCTCTGCAAGAACGGCCACAATGAGATGTTCCGTCTGTGGGAAAGCACTGGTCCCCAGGGCTGTTGTGCCTGTGACTAGGCTGCCCAGGGAAGGTGAAGACCAGCAACAGCTTTCAGGGCTGGCACCTTCCTTGTGGGAGAAGGAGCCGGACGTTTCCCTTTTCGGAAAACGGCTCTGCCGAGAACGGGTATGAAGAGATGTTCCGTCTCTGGGAAAGCACTGATCCCCAGGGCTGTTGTGCCTGTGAATAGGTTTCCAAGGGAAGGTGAAGACCAGCAACAGCTTTCAGGGCTGGCCCCTTCCTTGTGGGAGAAGGAGCCGGACGTTTCCCGTTTCGGAAAAATGGCTCTGTGAAAACAGGCACGAGGAGATGTTCCGTCTGTGGGAAAGCACTGATCCCCAGGGCTGTTGTGCCTCTGAGTAGGTTTCCATGGGAAGGTGAAGACCAGCAACAGCTTTCAGGGCTGGCCCCTTCCTTGTGGGAGAAGGAGCCGGACGTTTGCAGTTTTGGAAAAAGGCTCTGCCAAGATCGGCCAAGATGAGATGTTCCGTCTCTGGGAAAGCACTGATCCCCAGGGCTGTTGTGCCTGTGACTAGGCTGCCCAGGGAAGGTGAAGACCAGCAACAGCTTACAGGGCTGGCCCCTTCCTTGTGGGAGAAGGAGCCGGACGTTTCCCTTTTCGGAAATAAGCTCTGCCGAGAACGGGCACGAGCAGATGTTCCGTCTCTGGGAAAGCACTGGTCCCCAGGGCTGTTGTGCCTGTGAATAGGCTGCCCAGGGAAGGTGAAGACCAGCAACAGCTTTCAGGGCTGGCACCTTCCTTGTGGGAGAAGGAGCCGGACGATTCCCTTTTCGGAAAAAGGCTCTGCCGAGAACGGGTATGAAGAGATGTTCCGTCTCTGGGAAAGCACTGATCCCCAGGGCTGTTGTGCCTGTGACTAGGCTGCCCAGGGAAGGTGAAGACCAGCAACAGCTTTCAGGGCTGGCCCCTTCCTTGTGGGAGAAGGAGCCGGACGTTTCCCTTTTCGGAAATAAGCTCTGCCGAGAACGGGCACGAGCAGATGTTCCGTCTCTGGGAAAGCACTGATCCCCAGGGCTGTTGTGCCTGTGAATAGGTTGCCCAGAGAAGGTGAAGACCAGCAACAGCTTTCAGGGCTGGCCCCTTCCTTGTGGGAGAAGGAGCCAGACGTTTCCCATTTCGGAAAAATGGCTCTGCCGAGAACGGGTATGAAGAGATGTTCCGTCTCTGGGAAAGCACTGATCCCCAGGGCTGTTGTGCCTGTGACTAGGCTGCCCAGGGAAGGTGAAGACCAGCAACAGCTTTCAGGGCTGGCACCTTCCTTGTGGGAGAAGGATCCGGACGTTTCCCTTTTCGGAAATAAGCTCTGCCGAGAATGGGCACGAGCAGATGTTCCGTCTGTGGGAAAGCACTGATCCCCAGGGCTGTTGTGCCTGTGACTAGGCTGCCCAGGGAAGGTGAAGACCAGCAACAGCTTTCAGGGCTGGCCCCTTCCTTGTGGGAGAAGGAGCCGGACGTTTCCCATTTCGGAAAAATGGCTCTGCCGAGAAATGGCATGAGGAGATATTCCGTCTCTGGGAAAGCACTGATCCCCAGGGCTGTTGTGCCTGTGACTAGGCTGCCCAGGGAAGGTGAAGACCAGCAACAGCTTTCAGGGCTGGCCCCTTCCTTGTGGGAGAAGGAGCCCGACGTTTCCCGTTTCGGAAAAATCGCTCTTCCGAGAACGGACAAAATTGGATGTTCCGTCTCTGTGAAAGCACTGATCCCCATGGCTGTTGTGCCTGTGAATAGGTTTCCAAGGGGAGGTGAAGACCAGCAACAGCTTTCAGGGCTGGCCCCTTCCTTGTGGGAGAAGGAGCCGGACGTTCGCCGTTTTGGAAAAATGGCTTTGCCGAGAACGGCTACGACGAGATGTTCCATCTCTGGGAAAGCACTGGTCCCCAGGGCTGTTGTGCCTGTGACTAGGCTGCCCAGGGAAGGTGAAGACCAGCAACAGCTTTCAGGGCTGGCACCTTCCTTGTGGGAGAAGGAGCCGGACGTTTCCCATTTCGGAAAAATGGCTCTGCCGAGAACGGCTACGACGAGATGTTCCGTCTCTGGGAAAGCACTGATCCCCATGGCTGTTGTGCCTGTGAATAGGTTTCCAAGGGAAGGTGAAGACCAGCAACAGCTTTCAGGGCTGGCCCCTTCCTTGTGGGAGAAGGAGCCAGACGTTTCCCTTTTCGGAAAACGGCTCTGCCGAGAACGGGTATGAAGAGATGTTCCGTCTCTGGGAAAGCACTGATCCCCAGGGCTGTTGTGCCTGTGAATAGGTTTCCAAGGGAAGGTGAAGACCAGCAACAGCTTTCAGGGCTGGCACCTTCCCTGTGGGAGAAGGATCCAGACGTTTCCCATTTTGGAAAATGGCTCTGCCGAGAACGGCCACAATTGGATATTCCGTCTCTGGGAAAGCACAGACCCCAGGGCTGTTGTGCCTGTGAATAGGTTTCCAAGGGAAGGTGAAGACCAGCAACAGCTTTCAGGGCTGGCACCTTCCTTGTGGGAGAAGGAGCCGGACGTTCGCCGTTTTGGAAATATTGCTCTGCCGAGAACGGGTACGATGAGATGTTCCGTCTCTGGGAAAGCACTGATCGCCAGGGCTGTTGTGCCTGTGAATTAGTTGCCCAGGGAAGGTGAAGACCAGCAACAGCTTTCAGGGCTGTCACCTTCCTTGTGGGTGAAGGAGCCAGACGTTTCCCATTTTGGAAAAATGCCTCTGCCGAGAACGGGCACGAGCAGATGTTCCGTCTCTGTGAAAGCACTGATCCCCATGGCTGTTGTGCCTGTGAATAGGTTTCCAAGGGAAGGTGAAGACCAGCAACAGCTTTCAGGGCTGGCCTCTTCCTTGTGGGAGAAGGATCCAGACGTTTCCCATTTTGGAAAATGGCTCTGCCGAGAACGGCTACGACGAGATGTTCCGTCTCTGGGAAAGCACAGATCCCCAGGGCTGTTGTGCCTGTGAATAGGTTTCCAAGGGAAGGTGAAGACCAGCAACAGCTTTCAGGGCTGGCCCCTTCCTTGTGGGAGAAGGAGCAGGACGTTTCCCATTTCGGAAAATGGCTCTGCCGAGAACGGCCACAACTGGATGTTCCATCTCTGGGAAAGCACAGATCCCCAGGGCTGTTGTGCCTGTGAATAGGTTTCCAAGGGAAGGTGAGGACCAGCAACAGCTTTCAGGGCTGGCACCTTCCTTGTGGGAGAAGGATCCGGACGTTCGCCGTTTTGGAAAAATGGCTCTGCAAGAACGGCCACAATGAGATGTTCCGTCTCTGGGAAAGCACTGGTCCCCAGGGCTGTTGTGCCTGTGACTAGGCTGCCCAGGGAAGGTGAAGACCAGGAACAGCTTTCAGGGCTGGCACCTTCCTTGTGGGAGAAGGAGCCGGACGTTTCCCTTTTCGGAAAACGGCTCTGCCGAGAACGGGTATGAAGAGATGTTCCGTCTCTGGGAAAGCACTGATCCCCATGGCTGTTGTGCCTGTGAATAGGTTTCCAAGGGAAGGTGAAGACCAGCAACAACTTTCAGGGCTGGCCCCTTCCTTGTGGGAGAAGGAGCCGGACGTTTCCCGTTTCGGAAAAATGGCTCTGTGAAAACAGGCACGAGGAGATGTTCCGTCTGTGGGAAAGCACTGATCCCCAGGGCTGTTGTGCCTCTGAGTAGGTTTCCATGGGAAGGTGAAGACCAGCAACAGCTTTCAGGGCTGGCCCCTTCCTTGTGGGAGAAGGAGCCGGACGTTTGCAGTTTTGGAAAAAGGCTCTGCCAAGATCGGCCACGATGAGATGTTCCGTCTCTGGGAAAGCACTGATCCCCAGGGCTGTTGTGCCTGTGACTAGGCTGCCCAGGGAAGGTGAAGACCAGCAACAGCTTTCAGGGCTGGCCCCTTCCTTGTGGGAGAAGGAGCCGGACGTTTCCCTTTTCGGAAATAAGCTCTGCCGAGAACGGGCACGAGCAGATGTTCCGTCTCTGGGAAAGCACTGGTCCCCAGGGCTGTTGTGCCTGTGAATAGGCTGCCCAGGGAAGGTGAAGACCAGCAACAGCTTTCAGGGCTGGCACCTTCCTTGTGGGAGAAGGAGCCGGACGATTCCCTTTTCGGAAAAAGGCTCTGCCGAGAACGGGTATGAAGAGATGTTCCGTCTCTGGGAAAGCACTGATCCCCAGGGCTGTTGTGCCTGTGACTAGGCTGCCCAGGGAAGGTGAAGACCAGCAACAGCTTTCAGGGCTGGCCCCTTCCTTGTGGGAGAAGGAGCCGGACGTTTCCCTTTTCGGAAATAAGCTCTGCCGAGAACGGGCACGAGCAGATGTTCCGTCTCTGGGAAAGCACTGATCCCCAGGGCTGTTGTGCCTGTGAATACGTTGCCCAGAGAAGGTGAAGACCAGCAACAGCTTTCAGGGCTGGCCCCTTCCTTGTGGGAGAAGGAGCCGGACGTTTCCCATTTCGGAAAAATGGCTCTGCCGAGAACGGGTATGAAGAGATGTTCCGTCTCTGGGAAAGCACTGATCCCCAGGGCTGTTGTGCCTGTGACTAGGCTGCCCAGGGAAGGTGAAGACCAGCAACAGCTTTCAGGGCTGGCACCTTCCTTGTGGGAGAAGGATCCGGACGTTTCCCTTTTCGGAAATAAGCTCTGCCGAGAATGGGCACGAGCAGATGTTCCGTCTGTGGGAAAGCACTGATCCCCAGGGCTGTTGTGCCTGTGACTAGGCTGCCCAGGGAAGGTGAAGACCAGCAACAGCTTTCAGGGCTGGCCCCTTCCTTGTGGGAGAAGGAGCCGGACGTTTCCCATTTTGGAAAAATGGCTCTGCCGAGAAATGGCATGAGGAGATATTCCGTCTCTGGGAAAGCACTGATCCCCAGGGCTGTTGTGCCTGTGACTAGGCTGCCCAGGGAAGGTGAAGACCAGCAACAGCTTTCAGGGCTGGCCCCTTCCTTGTGGGAGAAGGAGCCCGACGTTTCCCGTTTCGGAAAAATCGCTCTTCCGAGAACGGCCAAAATTGGATGTTCCGTCTCTGTGAAAGCACTGATCCCCATGGCTGTTGTGCCTGTGAATAGGTTTCCAAGGGAAGGTGAAGACCAGCAACAGCTTTCAGGGCTGGCCCCTTCCTTGTGGGAGAAGGAGCCGGACGTTCGCCGTTTTGGAAAAATGGCTTTGCCGAGAACGGCTACGACGAGATGTTCCGTCTCTGGGAAAGCACTGGTCCCCAGGGCTGTTGTGCCTGTGACTAGGCTGCCCAGGGAAGGTGAAGACCAGCAACAGCTTTCAGGGCTGGCCCCTTCCTTGTGGGAGAAGGAGCCGGACGTTTCCCATTTTGGAAAAATGGCTCTGCCGAGAACGGGTATGAAGAGATGTTCCGTCTCTGGGAAAGCACTGATCCCCAGGGCTGTTGTGCCTGTGACTAGGCTGTCCAGGGAAGGTGAAGACCAGCAACAGCTTTCAGGGCTGGCCCCTTCCTTGTGGGAGAAGGAGCCGAACGTTTCCCTTTTCGGAAAACGGCTCTGCCGAGAACGGCTATGAAGAGATGTTCCGTCTCTGGGAAAGCACTGATCCCCAGGGCTGTTGTGCCTGTGACTAGGTGGCCCAGGGAAGGTGAAGACCAGCAACAGCTTTCAGGGCTGGCCCCTTCCTTGTGGGAGAAGGAGCCCGACGTTTCCCATTTCGGAAAAATGGCTCTGCCGAGAACGGGTATGAAGAGATGTTCCGTCTCTGGGAAAGCACAGATCCCCAGGGCTGTTGTGCCTGTGACTAGGCTGCCCAGGGAAGGTGAAGACCAGCAACAGCTTACAGGGCTGGCCCCTTCCTTGTGGGAGAAGGAGCCGGACGTTTCCCTTTTCGGAAATAAGCTCTGCCGAGAACGGGCACGAGCAGATGTTCCGTCTCTGGGAAAGCACTGATCCCCAGGGCTGTTGTGCCTGTGAATAGGTTTCCAAGGGAAGGTGAAGACCAGCAACAGCTTTCAGGGCTGGCACCTTCCCTGTGGGTGAAGGATCCAGACGTTTCCCATTTTGGAAAATGGCTCTGCCGAGAACGGCCAAAATTGGATATTCCGTCTCTGGGGAAGCACTGATCCCCAGGGCTGTTGTGCCTGTGAATAGGTTTCCAAGGGAAGGTGAAGACCAGCAACAGCTTTCAGGGCTGGCACCTTCCTTGTGGGAGAAGGAGCCGGACGTTCGCCGTTTTGGAAATATTGCTCTGCCGAGAACGGGTACGATGAGATGTTCCTTCTCTGGGAAAGCACTGATCGCCAGGGCTGTTGTGCCTGTGAATTAGTTGCCCAGGGAAGGTGAAGACCAGCAACAGCTTTCAGGGCTGTCACCTTCCTTGTGGGTGAAGGAGCCAGACGTTTCCCATTTTGGAAAAATGCCTCTGCCGAGAACGGGCACGAGCAGATGTTCCGTCTCTGTGAAAGCACTGATCCCCATGGCTGTTGTGCCTGTGAATAGGTTTCCAAGGGAAGGTGAAGACCAGCAACAGCTTTCAGGGCTGGCCTCTTCCTTGTGGGAGAAGGATCCAGACGTTTCCCATTTTGGAAAATGGCTCTGCCGAGAACGGCTACGACGAGATGTACCGTCTCTGGGAAAGCACTGATCCCCAGGGCTGTTGTGCCTGTGAATAGGTTTCCAAGGGAAGGTGAAGACCAGCAACAGCTTTCAGGGCTGGCCCCTTCCTTGTGGGAGAAGGAGCCGGACGTTTCCCGTTTCGGAAAAATGGCTCTGTGAAAACAGGCACGAGGAGATGTTCCGTCTGTGGGAAAGCACTGATCCCCAGGGCTGTTGTGCCTCTGAGTAGGTTTCCATGGGAAGGTGAAGACCAGCAACAGCTTTCAGGGCTGGCCCCTTCCTTGTGGGAGAAGGAGCCGGACGTTTGCAGTTTTGGAAAAAGGCTCTGCCAAGATCGGCCACGATGAGATGTTCCGTCTCTGGGAAAGCACTGATCCCCACGGCTGTTGTGCCTGTGACTAGGCTGCCCAGGGAAGGTGAAGACCAGCAACAGCTTACAGGGCTGGCCCCTTCCTTGTGGGAGAAGGAGCCGGACGTTTCCCTTTTCGGAAATAAGCTCTGCCGAGAACGGGCACGAGCAGATGTTCCGTCTCTGGGAAAGCACTGGTCCCCAGGGCTGTTGTGCCTGTGAATAGGCTGCCCAGGGAAGGTGAAGACCAGCAACAGCTTTCAGGGCTGGCACCTTCCTTGTGGGAGAAGGAGCCGGACGATTCCCTTTTCGGAAAAAGGCTCTGCCGAGAACGGGTATGAAGAGATGTTCCGTCTCTGGGAAAGCACTGATCCCCAGGGCTGTTGTGCCTGTGACTAGGCTGCCCAGGGAAGGTGAAGACCAGCAACAGCTTTCAGGGCTGGCCCCTTCCTTGTGGGAGAAGGAGCCGGACGTTTCCCTTTTCGGAAATAAGCTCTGCCGAGAACGGGCACGAGCAGATGTTCCGTCTCTGGGAAAGCACTGATCCCCAGGGCTGTTGTGCCTGTGAATAGGTTGCCCAGAGAAGGTGAAGACCAGCAACAGCTTTCAGGGCTGGCCCCTTCCTTGTGGGAGAAGGAGCCCGACGTTTCCCGTTTCGGAAAAATCGCTCTTCCGAGAACGGACAAAATTGGATGTTCCGTCTCTGTGAAAGCACTGATCCCCATGGCTGTTGTGCCTGTGAATAGGTTTCCAAGGGAAGGTGAAGACCAGCAACAGCTTTCAGGGCTGGCCCCTTCCTTGTGGGAGAAGGAGCCGGACGTTCGCCGTTTTGGAAAAATGGCTTTGCCGAGAACGGCTACGACGAGATGTTCCGTCTCTGGGAAAGCACTGGTCCCCAGGGCTGTTGTGCCTGTGACTAGGCTGCCCAGGGAAGGTGAAGACCAGCAACAGCTTTCAGGGCTGGCACCTTCCTTGTGGGAGAAGGAGCCGGACGTTCGCCGTTTTGGAAAAATTGCTCTGCCGAGAACGGGTATGATGAGATGTTCCGTCTCTGGGAAAGCACTGATCCCCAGGGCTGTTGTGCCTGTGAATAGGTTGCCCAGGGAAGGTGAAGACCAGCAACAGCTTTCAGGGCTGGCACCTTCCTTGTGGGAGAAGGAGCCAGACGTTTCCCATTTCGGAAAAATGCCTCTGCCGAGAACAGGCACGAGCAGATGTTCCGTCTCTGTGAAAGCACTGATCCCCATGGCTGTTGTGCCTGTGAATAGGTTTCCAAGGGAAGGTGAAGACCAGCAACAGCTTTCAGGGCTGGCCTCTTCCTTGTGGGAGAAGGATCCAGACGTTTCCCATTTTGGAAAATGGCTCTGCCGAGAACGGCTACGACGAGATGTTCCGTCTCTGGGAAAGCACTGATCCCCATGGCTGTTGTGCCTGTGAATAGGTTTCCAAGGGAAGGTGAAGACCAGCAACAGCTTTCAGGGCTGGCCCCTTCCTTGTGGGAGAAGGAGCCAGACGTTTCCCTTTTCGGAAAACGGCTCTGCCGAGAACGGGTATGAAGAGATGTTCCGTCTCTGGGAAAGCACTGATCCCCAGGGCTGTTGTGCCTGTGAATAGGTTTCCAAGGGAAGGTGAAGACCAGCAACAGCTTTCAGGGCTGGCACCTTCCCTGTGGGAGAAGGATCCAGACGTTTCCCATTTTGGAAAATGGCTCTGCCGAGAACGGCCACAATTGGATATTCCGTCTCTGGGAAAGCACAGATCCCCAGGGCTGTTGTGCCTGTGAATAGGTTTCCAAGGGAAGGTGAAGACCAGCAACAGCTTTCAGGGCTGGCACCTTCCTTGTGGGAGAAGGAGCCGGACGTTCGCCGTTTTGGAAATATTGCTCTGCCGAGAACGGGTACGATGAGATGTTCCGTCTCTGGGAAAGCACTGATCCCCAGGGCTGTTGTGCCTGTGAATTAGTTGCCCAGGGAAGGTGAAGACCAGCAACAGCTTTCAGGGCTGTCACCTTCCTTGTGGGTGAAGGAGCCAGACGTTTCCCATTTTGGAAAAATGCCTCTGCCGAGAACGGGCACGAGCAGATGTTCCGTCTCTGTGAAAGCACTGATCCCCATGGCTGTTGTGCCTGTGAATAGGTTTCCAAGGGAAGGTGAAGACCAGCAACAGCTTTCAGGGCTGGCCTCTTCCTTGTGGGAGAAGGATCCAGACGTTTCCCATTTTGGAAAATGGCTCTGCCGAGAACGGCTACGACGAGATGTTCCGTCTCTGGGAAAGCACAGATCCCCAGGGCTGTTGTGCCTGTGAATAGGTTTCCAAGGGAAGGTGAAGACCAGCAACAGCTTTCAGGGCTGGCCCCTTCCTTGTGGGAGAAGGAGCAGGACGTTTCCCATTTCGGAAAATGGCTCTGCCGAGAACGGCCACAACTGGATGTTCCATCTCTGGGAAAGCACAGATCCCCAGGGCTGTTGTGCCTGTGAATAGGTTTCCAAGGGAAGGTGAAGACCAGCAACAGCTTTCAGGGCTGGCACCTTCCTTGTGGGAGAAGGATCCGGACGTTCGCCGTTTTGGAAAAATGGCTCTGCAAGAACGGCCACAATGAGATGTTCCGTCTCTGGGAAAGCACTGGTCCCCAGGGCTGTTGTGCCTGTGACTAGGCTGCCCAGGGAAGGTGAAGACCAGCAACAGCTTACAGGGCTGGCCCCTTCCTTGTGGGAGAAGGAGCCGGACGTTTCCCTTTTCGGAAATAAGCTCTGCCGAGAACGGGCACGAGCAGATGTTCCGTCTCTGGGAAAGCACTGGTCCCCAGGGCTGTTGTGCCTGTGAATAGGCTGCCCAGGGAAGGTGAAGACCAGCAACAGCTTTCAGGGCTGGCACCTTCCTTGTGGGAGAAGGAGCCGGACGATTCCCTTTTCGGAAAAAGGCTCTGCCGAGAACGGGTATGAAGAGATGTTCCGTCTCTGGGAAAGCACTGATCCCCAGGGCTGTTGTGCCTGTGACTAGGCTGCCCAGGGAAGGTGAAGACCAGCAACAGCTTTCAGGGCTGGCCCCTTCCTTGTGGGAGAAGGAGCCGGACGTTTCCCTTTTCGGAAATAAGCTCTGCCGAGAACGGGCACGAGCAGATGTTCCGTCTCTGGGAAAGCACTGATCCCCAGGGCTGTTGTGCCTGTGAATAGGTTGCCCAGAGAAGGTGAAGACCAGCAACAGCTTTCAGGGCTGGCCCCTTCCTTGTGGGAGAAGGAGCCAGACGTTTCCCATTTCGGAAAAATGGCTCTGCCGAGAACGGGTATGAAGAGATGTTCCGTCTCTGGGAAAGCACTGATCCCCAGGGCTGTTGTGCCTGTGACTAGGCTGCCCAGGGAAGGTGAAGACCAGCAACAGCTTTCAGGGCTGGCACCTTCCTTGTGGGAGAAGGATCCGGACGTTTCCCTTTTCGGAAATAAGCTCTGCCGAGAATGGGCACGAGCAGATGTTCCGTCTGTGGGAAAGCACTGATCCCCAGGGCTGTTGTGCCTGTGACTAGGCTGCCCAGGGAAGGTGAAGACCAGCAACAGCTTTCAGGGCTGGCACCTTCCTTGTGGGAGAAGGAGCCGGACGTTTCCCATTTCGGAAAAATGGCTCTGCCGAGAAATGGCATGAGGAGTTATTCCGTCTCTGGGAAAGCACTGATCCCCAGGGCTGTTGTGCCTGTGACTAGGCTGCCCAGGGAAGGTGAAGACCAGCAACATCTTTCAGGGCTGGCCCCTTCCTTGTGGGAGAAGGAGCCCGACGTTTCCCGTTTCGGAAAAATCGCTCTTCCGAGAACGGCCAAAATTGGATGTTCCGTCTCTGTGAAAGCACTGATCCCCATGGCTGTTGTGCCTGTGAATAGGTTTCCAAGGGAAGGTGAAGACCAGCAACAGCTTTCAGGGCTGGCCCCTTCCTTGTGGGAGAATGAGCCGGACGTTCGCCGTTTTGGAAAAATGGCTTTGCCGAGAACGGCTACGACGAGATGTTCCGTCTCTGGGAAAGCACTGGTCCCCAGGGCTGTTGTGCCTGTGACTAGGCTGCCCAGGGAAGGTGAAGACCAGCAACAGCTTTCAGGGCTGGCCCCTTCCTTGTGGGAGAAGGAGCCGGACGTTTCCCATTTTGGAAAAATGGCTCTGCCGAGAACGGGTATGAAGAGATGTTCCGTCTCTGGGAAAGCACTGATCCCCAGGGCTGTTGTGCCTGTGACTAGGCTGTCCAGGGAAGGTGAAGACCAGCAACAGCTTTCAGGGCTGGCCCCTTCCTTGTGGGAGAAGGAGCCGGACGTTTCCCATTTTGGAAAATGGCTCTGCCGAGAACGGGTACGATGAGATGTTCCGTCTCTGGGAAAGCACAGATCCCCATGGCTGTTGTGCCTGTGAAGAGGTTTCCAAGGGAACGTGAAGACCAGCAACAGCTTTCAGGGCTGGCACCTTCCTTGTGGGAGAAGGAGCAAGACGTTTCCCATTTCGGAAAATGGCTCTGCCGAGAATGGGCAAGAGCAGATGTTCCGTCTGTGGGAAAGCACTGATCCCCAGGGCTGTTGTGCCTGTGACTAGGCTGCCCAGGGAAGGTGAAGACCAGCAACAGCTTTCAGGGCTGGCACCTTCCTTGTGGGAGAAGGAGCCGGACGTTTCCCATTTCGGAAAAATGGCTCTGCCGAGAACGGGCATGAGGAGATGTTCCGTCTCTGGGAAAGCACTGATCCCCAGGGCTGTTGTGCCTGTGAATAGGTTGCCCAGGGAAGGTGAAGACCAGCAACAGCTTTCAGGGCTGGCCCCTTCCTTGTGGGAGAAGGAGCCAGACGTTTCCCATTTCGGAAAAATGGCTCTGCCGAGAACGGGTATGAAGAGATGTTCCGTCTCTGGGAAAGCACTGATCCCCAGGGCTGTTGTGCCTGTGACTAGGCTGCCCAGGGAAGGTGAACACCAGCAACAGCTTTCAGGGCTGGCACCTTCCTTGTGGGAGAAGGATCCGGACGTTTCCCTTTTCGGAAATAAGCTCTGCCGAGAATGGGCACGAGCAGATGTTCCGTCTGTGGGAAAGCACTGGTCCCCAGGGCTGTTGTGCCTGTGACTAGGCTGCCCAGGGAAGGTGAAGACCAGCAACAGCTTTCAGGGCTGGCACCTTCCTTGTGGGAGAAGGAGCCGGACGTTTCCCTTTTCGGAAAAATGGCTCTGCCGAGAAATGGCATGAGGAGATATTCCGTCTCTGGGAAAGCACTGATCCCCAGGGCTGTTGTGCCTGTGACTAGGCTGCCCAGGGAAGGTGAAGACCAGCAACAGCTTTCAGGGCTGGCCCCTTCCTTGTGGGAGAAGGATCCGGACGTTTCCCGTTTCGGAAAAATCGCTCTTCCGAGAACGGCCAAAATTGGATGTTCCGTCTCTGGGAAAGCACTGATCCCCAGGGCTGTTGTGCCTGTGAATAGGTTTCCAAGGGAAGGTGAAGACCAGCAACAGCTTTCAGGGCTGGCCCCTTCCTTGTGGGAGAAGGAGCCGGACGTTCGCCGTTTTGGAAAAATGGCTTTGCCGAGAACGGGTACGATGAGATGTTCCGACTCTGGGAAAGCACTGGTCCCCAGGGCTGTTGTGCCTGTGACTAGGCTGCCCAGGGAAGGTGAAGACCAGCAACAGCTTTCAGGGCTGGCACCTTCCTTGTGGGAGAAGGAGCTGGACGTTTCCCATTTTGGAAAATGGCTCTGCTGAGAACGGGTATGAAGAGATGTTCCGTCTCTGGGAAAGCACTGATCCCCAGGGCTGTTGTGCCTGTGACTAGGCTGTCCAGGGAAGGTGAAGACCAGCAACAGCTTTCAGGGCTGGCCCCTTCCTTGTGGGAGAAGGATCCGGACGTTTCCCATTTCGGAAAAATGGCTCTGCCGAGAATGGGCACGAGCAGATGTTCCGTCTCTGGGAAAGCACTGGTCCCCAGGGCTGTTGTGCCTGTGAATAGGTTGCCCAGGGAAGGTGAAGACCAGCAACAGCTTTCAGGGCTGGCACCTTCCTTGTGGGAGAAGGATCCGGACGTTTCCCATTTCGGAAAATGGCTCTGCCGAGAACGGCCACAATTGGATATTCCGTCTATGGGAAAGCACAGATCCCCAGGGCTGTTGTGCCTGTGAATAGGTTGCCCAGGGAAGGTGAAGACCAGCAACAGCTTTCAGGGCTGGCACCTTCCTTGTGGGAGAAGGAGCCAGACGTTCGCCGTTTTGGAAAAATGGCTCTGCAAGAACGGCCACAATGAGATGTTCTGTCTCTGGGAAAGCACTGGTCCCCAGGGCTGTTGTGCCTGCGACTAGGCTGCCCAGGGAAGGTGAAGACCAGCAACATCTTTCAGGGCTGGCACCTTCCTTGTGGGAGAAGGAGCCGGACGTTTCCCTTTTCGGAAAACGGCTCTGCCGAGAACGGCTATGAAGAGATGTTCCGTCTCTGGGAAAGCACTGATCCCCAGGGCTGTTGTGCCTGTGAATAGGTTTCCAAGGGAAGGTGAAGACCAGCAACAGCTTTCAGGGCTGGCCCCTTCCTTGTGGGAGAAGGAGCCGGACGTTTCCCATTTTGGAAAATGGCTCTGCCGAGAACGGCTATGAAGAGATGTTCCGTATCTGGGAAAGCACTGATCCCCATGGCTGTTGTGCCTGTGAATAGGTTTCCAAGGGAACGTGAAGACCAGCAACAGCTTTCAGGGCTTGCCCCTTCCTTGTGGGAGAAGGAGCAGGACGTTGCCCTTTTCGGAAAATGGCTCTGCCGAGAACGGCCAGAATTGGATATTCCGTCTCTGGGAAAGCACAGATCCCCAGGGCTGTTGTGCCTGTGAATAGGTTTCCAAGGGAAGGTGAAGACCAGCAACAGCTTTCAGGGCTGGCCTCTTCCCTGTGGGAGGAGCCCGACGTTTCCCATTTCGGAAAATGGCTGTGCCGAGAACGGCTACGAAGAGATGTTCCGTCTCTGGGAAAGCACTGATCCCCAGGGCTGTTGTGCCTGTGAAAAGGTTTCCAAGGGAAGGTGAAGACCAGCAACAGCTTTCAGGGCTGGCACCTTCCTTGTGGGAGAAGGAGCCGGACGTTTCCCATTTCGGAAAAATGGCTCTGCCGAGAACGGGCATGAGGAGATGTTCCATCTCTGGGAAAGCACTGATCCCCAGGGCTGTTGTGCCTGTCAATAGGTTGCCCAGAGAAGGTGAAGACCAGCAACAGCTTTCAGGGCTGGCCCCTTCCTTGTGGGAGAAGGAGCCAGACGTTTCCCATTTCGGAAAAATGGCTCTGCCGAGAACGGGTATGAAGAGATGTTCCGTCTCTGGGAAAGCACTGATCCCCAGGGCTGTTGTGCCTGTGACTAGGCTGCCCAGGGAAGGTGAAGACCAGCAACAGCTTTCAGGGCTGGCCCCTTTCTTGTGGGAGAAGGAGCCGGACGTTTCCCATTTTGGAAAATGGCTCTGCCGAGAACGGCCATAATTGGATATTCCGTCTCTA
The DNA here is from genome assembly GCA_028022735.1 of Gypaetus barbatus. Lineage (NCBI taxonomy): Eukaryota > Metazoa > Chordata > Aves > Accipitriformes > Accipitridae > Gypaetus > Gypaetus barbatus. The sequence continues at coordinate 24,205,243 of CM051540.1, read as the reverse complement.
GGAAAGCACAGATCCCCAGGGCTGTTGTGCCTGTGAATAGGTTTCCAAGGGAAGGTGAAGACCAGCAACAGCTTACAGGGCTGGCCTCTTTCCTGTGGGAAAAGGAGCCCGACGTTTCCCATTTCGGAAAATGGCTGTGCCGAGAACGGCCACAATGAGATGTTCCGTCTCTGGGAAAGCACTGATCCCCAGGGCTGTTGTGCCTGTGAATAGGTTTCCAAGGGAAGGTGAAGACCAGCAACAGCTTTCAGGGCTGGCACCTTCCTTGTGGGAGAAGGAGCCGTACGTTCACCGTTTTGGAAATATGGCTCTGCGAGAACGGCCACAATGAGCTGTTCCGTCTCTGGGAAAGCACTGATCCCCAGGGCTGTTGTGCCTGTGACTAGGCTGCCCAGGGAAGGTGAAGACCAGCAACAGCTTACAGGGCTGGCCCCTTCCTTGTGGGAGAAGGATCCGGACGTTTCCCTTTTCGGAAATAAGCTCTGCCGAGAACGGGCACGAGCAGATTTTCCGTCTCTGGGAAAGCACTGATCCCCAGGGCTGTTGTGCCTGTGACTAGGCTGCCCAGGGAAGGTGAAGACCAGCAACAGCTTTCAGGGCTGGCCCCTTCCTTGTGGGAGAAGGAGCCGGACGTTTCCCTTTTCGAAAAACGGCTCTGCCGAGAACGGCTATGAAGAGATGTTCTGTCTCTGGGAAAGCACTGATCCCCAGGGCTGTTGTGCCTGTGAATAGGTTTCCAAGGGAAGGTGAACACCAGCAACAGCTTTCAGGGCTGGCACCTTCCCTGTGGGAGAAGGATACAGACGATTCCCATTTCGGAAAATGGCTCTGCCGAGAACGGCCACAATTGGATATTCCGTCTCTGGGAAAGCACAGATCCCCATGGCTGTTGTGCCTGTGAATAGGTTTCCAAGGGAAGGTGAAGACCAGCAACAGCTTTCAGGGCTGGCACCTTCCTTGTGGGAGAAGGAGCCGGACGTTCGCCGTTTTGGAAAAATGGCTCTGCGAGAACGGCCACAAAGAGATGTTCCGTCTCTGGGAAAGCACTGGTCCCCAGGGCTGTTGTGCCTGTGACTAGGCTGCTCAGGGAAGGTGAAGACCAGCAACAGCTTTCAGGGCTGGCACCTTCCTTGTGGGAGAAGGAGCCGGACGTTTCCCTTTTCGGAAAACGGCTCTGCCGAGAACGAGTATGAAGAGATGTTCCGTCTCTGGGAAAGCACTGATCCCCAGGGCTGTTGTGCCTGTGAATAGGTTTCCAAGGGAAGGTGAAGACCAGCAACAGCTTACAGGGCTGGCCCCTTCCTTGTGGGAGAAGGAGCCAGACGTTTCCCTTTTCGGAAATAAGCTCTGCCGAGAATGGGCACGAGCAGATGTTCCGTCTGTGGGAAAGCACTGATCCCCAGGGCTGTTGTGCCTGTGAATAGGTTGCCCAGGGAAGGTGAAGACCAGCAACAGCTTTCAGGGCTGGCACCTTCCTTGTGGGAGAAGGAGCCGGACGTTTCCCTTTTGGGAAAAAGGCTCTGCCGAGAACGGGTATGAAGAGATGTTCCGTCTCTGGGAAAGCACTGATCCCCAGGGCTGTTGTGCCTATGACTAGGCTGCCCAGGGAAGGTGAAGACCAGCAACAGCTTACAGGGCTGGCCCCTTCCTTGTGGGAGAAGGATCCGTACGTTTCCCTTTTCGGAAATAAGCTCTGCCGAGAACGGGCACGAGCAGATTTTCCGTCTCTGTGAAAGCACAGATCCCCAGGGCTGTTGTGCCTGTGACTAGGCTGCCCAGGGAAGGTGAAGACCAGCAACAGCTTTCAGGGCTGGCCCCTTCCTTGTGGGAGAAGGAGCCGGACGTTTCCCTTTTCGGAAAACGGCTCTGCCGAGAGCGGCTATGAAGAGATGTTCCGTCTCTGGGAAAGCACTGATCCCCAGGGCTGTTGTGCCTGTGAATAGGTTTCCAAGGGAAGGTGAACACCAGCAACAGCTTTCAGGGCTGGCACCTTCCCTGTGGGAGAAGGATCCAGATGTTTCCCATTTCGGAAAATGGCTCTGCCGAGAACGGCCACAATTGGATATTCCGTCTCTGGGAAAGCACTGATCCCCAGGGCTGTTGTGCCTGGTAATAGGTTGCCCAGGGAAGGTGAAGACCAGCAACAGCTTTCAGGGCTGGCCCCTTCCTTGTGGGAGAAGGAGCCGGACGTTTCCCATTTCGGAAAATGGCTCTGCCGAGAATGGGCACGAGCAGATGTTCCGTCTCTGTGAAACCACTGATCCCCAGGGCTGTTGTGCCTGTGAATAGGTTTCCAAGGGAAGGTGAAGACCAGCAACAGCTTTCAGGGCTGGCACCTTCCTTGTGGGAGAAGGAGCCGGACGTTTCCCTTTTGGGAAAAAGGCTCTGCCGAGAACGGGTATGAAAAGATGTTCCGTCTCTGGGAACACTGATCCCCCGGGCTGTTGTGCCTGTGACTAGGCTGCCCAGGGAAGGTGAAGACCAGCAACAGCTTTCAGGGCTGGCACCTTCCCTGTGGGAGAAGGAGCCCGACGTTTCCCATTTCGGAAAATGGCTCTTCCGAGAACGGCCACGATGAGATGTTCCGTCTCTGGGAAAGCACTGATCCCCAGGGCTGTTGTGCCTGTGAATAGGTTTCCAAGGGAAGGTGAAGACCAGCAACAGCTTTCAGGGCTGGCCCCTTCCTTGTGGGAGAAGGAGCCGGACGTTCGCCGTTTTGGAAAAAGGCTCTGCCAAGATCGGGCACGATGAGATGTTCCGTCTCTGGGAAAGCACTGATCCCCAGGGCTGTTGTGCCTGTGACTAGGCTGCCCAGGGAAGGTGAACATCAGCAACAGCTTTCAGGGCTGGCCCCTTCCTTTTGGGAGAAGGATCCGGACGTTTCCCATTTTGGAAAATGGCTCTGCCGAGAACGGGTACGATGAGATGTTCCGTCTCTGGGAAAGCACAGATCCCCAGGGCTGTTGTGCCTGTGAATAGGTTTCCAAGGGAAGGTGAAGACCAGCAACAGCTTTCAGGGCTGGCCTCTTCCCTGTGGGAGAAGGAGCCCGACGTTTCCCATTTCAGAAAATGGCTGTGCCGAGAACGGCTACGACGAGATGTTCCGTCTCTGGGAAAGCACTGATCCCCAGGGCTGTTGTGCCTGTGAAAAGGTTTCCAAGGGAAGGTGAAGACCAGCAACAGCTTTCAGGGCTGGCACCTTCCTTGTGGGAGAAGGAGCCGGACGTTTCCCTTTTCGGAAAACGGCTCTGCCGAGAACGGCTATGAAGAGATGTTCCGTCTCTGGGAAAGCACAGATCCCCAGGGCTGTTGTGCCTGTGAATAGGTTTCCAAGGGAAGGTGAAGACCAGCAACAGCTTTCAGGGCTGGCCCCTTCCTTGTGGGAGAAGGAGCCCGACGTTTCCCATTTCGGAAAAATGGCTCTGCCGAGAACGGGTATGAAGAGATGTTCCGTCTCTGGGAAAGCACAGATCCCCAGGGCTGTTGTGCCTGTGACTAGGCTGCCCAGGGAAGGTGAAGACCAGCAACAGCTTTCAGGGCTGGCCCCTTCCTTGTGGGAGAAGGATCCGGACGTTTCCCTTTTCGGAAATAAGCTCTGCCGAGAATGGTCACGAGCAGATGTTCCGTCTGTGGGAAAGCACTGATCCCCAGGGCTGTTGTGCCTGTGAATAGGTTTCCAAGGGAAGGTGAAGACCAGCAACAGCTTTCAGGGCTGGCCTCTTCCCTGTGGGAAAAGGAGCCCGACGTTTCCCATTTCGGAAAATGGCTGTGCCGAGAACGGCCACAATGAGCTGTTCCGTCTCTGGGAAAGCACTGATCCCCAGGGCTGTTGTGCCTGTGAATAGGTTTCCAAGGGAAGGTGAAGACGAGCAACAGCTTTCAGGGCTGGCCCCTTCCTTGTGGGAGAAGGAGCCGGACGTTTGCCGTTTTGGAAATATGGCTCTGCGAGAACGGCCACAATGAGATGCTCCGTCTCTGGGAAAGCACTGATCCCCAGGGCTGTTGTGCCTGTGACTAGGCTGCCCAGGGAAGGTGAAGACCAGCAACAGCTTACAGGGCTGGCCCCTTCCTTGTGGGAGAAGGAGCCGGACGTTTCCCTTTTCGGAAATAATCTCTGCCGAGTACGGGTACGAGGAGATTTTCCATCTCTGGGAAAGCACTGATCCCCATGGCTGTTGTGCCTGTGACTAGGCTGCCCAGGGAAGGTGAAGACCAGCAACAGCTTTCAGGGCTGGCCCCTTCCTTGTGGGAGAAGGAGCCGGACGTTTCCCTTTTCGGAAAACGGCTCTGCCGAGAACGGCTATGAAGAGATGTTCCGTCTCTGGGAAAGCACTGATCCCCAGGGCTGTTGTGCCTGTGAATAGGTTTCCAAGGGAAGGTGAAGACCAGCAACAGCTTTCAGGGCTGGCACCTTCCCTGTGGGAGAAGGATCCAGACGTTTCCCATTTTGGAAAATGGCTCTGCCGAGAAGGGCCACAATTGGATATTCCGTCTCTGGGGAAGCACAGATCCCCAGGGCTGTTGTGCCTGTGAATAGGTTTCCAAGGGAAGGTGAAGACCAGCAACAGCTTTCAGGGCTGGCCCCTTCCTTGTGGGAGAAGGAGCCGGACGTTCGCAGTTTTGGAAAAAGGCTCTGCCAAGATCGGGCACGATGAGATGTTCCGTCTCTGGGAAAGCACTGATCCCCAGGGCTGTTGTGCCTGTGACTAGGCTGCCCAGGGAAGGTGAAGACCAGCAACAGCTTTCAGGGCTGGCCCCTTCCTTGTGGGAGAAGGAGCCCGACGTTTCCCATTTCGGAAAATGGCTGTGCCGAGAACGGCCACGATGAGATGTTCCGTCTCTGGGAAAGCACTGATCCCCAGGGCTGTTGTGCCTGTGAATAGGTTTCCAAGGGAAGGTGAAGACCAGCAACAGCTTTCAGGGCTGGCACCTTCCTTGTGGGAGAAGGAGCCGGACGTTCGCTGTTTCGGAAAAATGGCTCTTCCGAGAACGGCCACAATGAGATGTTCCGTCTCTGGGAAAGCGCTGGTCCCCAGGGCTGTTGTGCCTGTGACTAGGCTGCCCAGGGAAGGTGAAGACCAGCAACAGCTTTCAGGGCTGGCCCCTTCCTTGTGGGAGAAGGAGCCGGACGTTTCCCATTTCAGAAAAATGGCTCTGCGAAAACAGGCACGAGGAGATGTTCCGTCTCTGGGAAAGCACTGATCCCCAGGGCTGTTGAGCCTCTGAGTAGGTTTCCAAGGGAAGGTGAAGACCAGCAACAGCTTTCAGGGCTGGCACCTTCCTTGTGGGAGAAGGAGCCGGACGTTTCCGTTTTCGGAAAACGGCTCTGCGAAGAACGGGTATGAAGAGATGTTCCGTCTCTGGGAAAGCACTGATCCCCAGGGCTGTTGTGCCTGGGACTAGGCTGCCCAGGGAAGGTGAAGACCAGCAACAGCTTACAGGGCTGGCCCCTTCCTTGTGGGAGAAGGAGCCGGACGTTCGCCGTTTTGGAAAAAGGCTCTGCCAAGATCGGGCACGATGAGATGTTCCGTCTCTGGGAAAGCACTGATCCCCAGGGCTGTTGTGCCTGTGAATAGGTTGCCCAGAGAAGGTGAAGACCAGCAACAGCTTTCAGGGCTGGCCCCTTCCTTGCGGGAGAAGGAGCCCGACGTTTCCCATTTCGGAAAAATGGCTCTGCCGAGAACGGGTATGAAGAGATGTTCCGTCTCTGGGAAAGCACTGATCCCCAGGGCTGTTGTGCCTGTGACTAGGCTGCCCAGGGAAGGTGAAGACCAGCAACAGCTTACAGGGCTGGCCCCTTCCTTGTGGGAGAAGGAGCCGGACGTTTCCCTTTTCGGAAATAAGCTCTGCCGAGTACGGGTACGAGGAGATTTTCCATCTCTGGGAAAGCACTGATCCCCATGGCTGTTGTGCCTGTGACTAGGCTGCCCAGGGAAGGTGAAGACCAGCAACAGCTTTCAGGGCTGGCCCCTTCCTTGTGGGAGAAGGAGCCGGACGTTCCCCTTTTCGGAAAATGGCTCTGCCGAGAACGGCTATGAAGAGATGTTCCGTCTCTGGGAAAGCACTGATCCCCAGGGCTGTTGTGCCTGTGAATAGGTTTCCAAGGGAAGGTGAAGACCAGCAACAGCTTTCAGGGCTGGCACCTTCCCTGTGGGAGAAGGATCCAGACGTTTCCCATTTTGGAAAATGGCTCTGCCGAGAATGGCCACAATTGGATATTCCGTCTCTGGGAAAGCACAGATCCCCAGGGCTGTTGTGCCTGTGAATAGGTTTCCAAGGGAAGGTGAAGACCAGCAACAGCTTTCAGGGCTGGCACCTTCCTTGTGGGAGAAGTAGCCGGACGTTCGCAGTTTTGGAAAAAGGCTCTGCCAAGATCGGGCACGATGAGATGTTCCGTCTCTGGGAAAGCACTGATCCCCAGGGCTGTTGTGCCTGTGACTAGGCTGCCCAGGGAAGGTGAAGACCAGCAACAGCTTACAGGGCTGGCCCCTTCCTTGTGGGAGAAGGAGCCGGACGTTCGCCGTTTTGGAAAAAGGCTCTGCCAAGATCGGGCACGATGAGATGTTCCGTCTCTGGGAAAGCGCTGATACCCAGGGCTGTTGTGCCTGTGACTAGGCTGCCCAGGGAAGGTGAAGACCAGCAACAGCTTTCAGGGCTGGCACCTTCCTTGTGGGAGAAGGAGCCGGACGTTTCCCTTTTCGGAAATAAGCTCTGCCGAGAACGGGCACGAGGAGATGTTCCGTCTCTGGGAAAGCACTGATCCCCAGGGCTGTTGTGCCTGTGACTAGGCTGCCCAGGGAAGGTGAAGACCAGCAACAGCTTTCAGGGCTGGCACCTTCCTTGTGGGAGAAGGAGCCGGACGTTTCCCTTTTCGGAAAACGGCTCTGCCGAGAACGGCTATGAAGAGATGTTCCGTCTCTGGGAAAGCACTGATCCCCAGGGCTGTTGTGCCTGTGAATAGGTTTCCAAGGGAAGGTGAAGACCAGCAACAGCTTTCAGGGCTGGCCCCTTCCTTGTGGGAGAAGGAGCCAGACGTTTCCCTTTTCGGAAATAAGCTCTGCCGAGAATGGGCACGAGCAGATGTTCCGTCTGTGGGAAAGCACTGATCCCCAGGGCTGTTGTGCCTGTGACTAGGTTGCCCAGGGAAGGTGAAGACCAGCAACAGCTTTCAGGGCTGGCACCTTCCTTGTGGGAGAAGGAGCCGGACGTTTCCCATTTCGGAAAATGGCTCTGCCGAGAACGGGCATGAGGAGATGTTCCGTCTCTGGGAAAGCACTGATCCCCAGGGCTGTTGTGCCTGTGACTAGGCTGCCCAGGGAAGGTGAAGACCAGCAACAGCTTTCAGGGCTGGCCCCTTCCTTGTGGGAGAAGGAGCCCGACGTTTCCCATTTCGGAAAAATGGCTCTGCCGAGATCGGCCACGATGAGATGTTCCGTCTCTGGGAAAGCACTGATCCCCATGGCTGTTGTGCCTGTGAATAGGTTTCCAAGGGAAGGTGAAGACCAGCAACAGCTTTCAGGGCTGGCACCTTCCTTGTGGGAGAAGGAGCCGGACGTTTCCCTTTTGGGAAAAAGGCTCTGCCGAGAACGGGTATGAAGAGATGTTCCGTCTCTGGGAAAGCACTGATCCCCAGGGCTGTTGTGCCTGGGACTAGGCTGCCCAGGGAAGGTGAAGACCAGCAACAGCTTTCAGGGCTGGCACCTTCCTTGTGGGAGAAGGAGCCCGACGTTTCCCATTTCGGAAAATGGCTGTGCCGAGAACGGCCACGATGAGATGTTCCGTCTCTGGGAAAGCACTGATCCCCAGGGCTGTTGTGCCTGTGAATAGGTTTCCAAGGGAAGGTGAAGACCAGCAACAGCTTTCAGGGCTGGCACCTTCCTTGTGGGAGAAGGAGCCGGACGTTCGCTGTTTCGGAAAAATGGCTCTTCCGAGAACGGCCACAATGAGATGTTCCGTCTCTGGGAAAGCGCTGATCCCCAGGGCTGTTGTGCCTGTGACTAAGCTGCCCAGGGAAGGTGAAGACCAGCAACAGCTTTCAGGGCTGGCCCCTTCCTTGTGGGAGAAGGAGCCGGACGTTTCCCATTTCAGAAAAATGGCTCTGCGAAAACAGGCACGAGCAGATGTTCCGTCTCTGGGAAAGCACTGATCCCCAGGGCTGTTGTGCCTGTGAATAGGCTGCCCAGGGAAGGTGAAGACCAGCAACAGCTTTCAGGGCTGGCCCCTTCCTTGTGGGAGAAGGAGCCGGACGTTCGCCGTTTTGGAAAAAGGCTCTGCCAAGATCGGGCACGATGAGATGTTCCGTCTCTGGGAAAGCACTGATCCCCAGGGCTGTTGTGCCTGTGAATAGGTTGCCCAGAGAAGGTGAAGATCAGCAACAGCTTTCAGGGCTGGCCCCTTCCTTGTGGGAGAAGGAGCCCGACGTTTCCCATTTCGGAAAAATGGCTCTGCCGAGAACGGGTATGAAGAGATGTTCCGTCTCTGGGAAAGCACTGATCCCCAGGGCTGTTGTGCCTGTGACTAGGCTGCCCAGGGAAGGTGAAGACCAGCAACAGCTTTCAGGGCTGGCACCTTCCTTGTGGGAGAAGGAACCGGACGTTTCCCTTTTCGGAAATAAGCTCTGCCGAGAATGGGCACGAGCAGATGTTCCGTCTCTGGGAGAGCACTGATCCCCAGGGCTGTTGTGCCTGTGACTAGGCTGCCCAGGGAAGGTGAAGACCAGCAACAGCTTTCAGGGCTGGCACCTTCCTTGTGGGAGAAGGAGCCGGACGTTTCCCTTTTCGGAAAAATGGCTCTGCCGAGAACGGGCATGAGGAGATGTTCCGTCTCTGGGAAAGCACTGATCCCCAGGGCTGTTGTGCCTGTGAATAGGCTGCCCAGGGAAGGTGAAGACCAGCAACAGCTTTCAGGGCTGGCCCCTTCCTTGTTGGAGAAGGAGCAGGACGTTTCCCATTTTGGAAAATGGCTCTGCCGAGAACGGCCATAATTGGATATTCCGTCTCTAGGAAAGCACAGATCCCCAGGGCTGTTGTGCCTGTGAATAGGTTTCCAAGGGAAGGTGAAGACCAGCAACAGCTTACAGGGCTGGCCTCTTCCCTGTGGGAAAAGGAGCCCGACGTTTCCCATTTCGGAAAATGGCTGTGCCGAGAACGGCCACAATGAGATGTTCCGTCTCTGGGAAAGCACTGATCCCCAGGGCTGTTGTGCCTGTGAATAGGTTTCCAAGGGAAGGTGAAGACCAGCAACAGCTTTCAGGGCTGGCCCCTTCCTTGTGGGAGAAGGAGCCGGACGTTTGCCGTTTTGGAAATATGGCTCTGCGAGAATGGCCACAATGAGCTGTTCCGTCTCTGGGAAAGCACTGATCCCCAGGGCTGTTGTGCCTGTGACTAGGCTGCCCAGGGAAGGTGAAGACCAGCAACAGCTTTCAGGGCTGGCCCCTTCCTTGTGGGAGAAGGAGCCGGACGTTTCCCATTTCGGAAAAATGGCTCTTCCGATAACGGCCACAATTGGATGTTCCGTCTCTGTGAAAGCACAGATCCCCATGGCTGTTGTGCCTGTGAATAGGTTTCCAAGGGAAGGTGAAGACCAGCAACAGCTTTCAGGGCTGGCACCTTCCTTGTGGGAGAAGGAGCCGGACGTTTCCCTTTTGGGAAAAAGGCTCTGCCGAGAACGGGTATGAAGAGATGTTCCGTCTCTGGGAAAGCACAGATCCCCAGGGCTGTTGTGCCTGTGACTAGGCTGCCCAGGGAAGGTGAAGACCAGCAACAGCTTTCAGGGCTGGCCCCTTCCTTGTGGGAGAAGGAGCCCGACGTTTCCCATTTCGGAAAATGGCTGTGCCGAGAACGGCCACGATGAGATGTTCCGTCTCTGGGAAAGCACTGATCCCCAGGGCTGTTGTGCCTGTGAATAGGTTTCCAAGGGAAGGTGAAGACCAGCAACAGCTTTCAGGGCTGGCACCTTCCTTGTGGGAGAAGGAGCCGGACGTTCGCTGTTTCGGAAAAATGGCTCTTCCGAGAACGGCCACAATGAGATGTTCTGTCTCTGGGAAAGCGCTGGTCCCCAGGGCTGTTGTGCCTGTGACTAGGCTGCCCAGGGAAGGTGAAGACCAGCAACAGCTTTCAGGGCTGGCCCCTTCCTTGTGGGAGAAGGAGCCGGACGTTTCCCATTTCAGAAAAATGGCTCTGCGAAAACAGGCACGAGGAGATGTTCCGTCTCTGGGAAAGCACTGATCCCCAGGGCTGTTGTGCCTCTGAGTAGGTTTCCAAGGGAAGGTGAAGACCAGCAACAGCTTTCAGGGCTGGCACCTTCCTTGTGGGAGAAGGAGCCGGACGTTTCCGTTTTCGGAAAACGGCTCTGCGAAGAACGGGTATGAAGAGATGTTCCGTCTCTGGGAAAGCACTGATCCCCAGGGCTGTTGTGCCTGTGACTAGGCTGCCCAGGGAAGGTGAAGACCAGCAACAGCTTACAGGGCTGGCCCCTTCCTTGTGGGAGAAGGAGCCGGACGTTCGCCGTTTTGGAAAAAGGCTCTGCCAAGATCGGGCACGATGAGATGTTCCGTCTCTGGGAAAGCACTGATCCCCAGGGCTGTTGTGCCTGTGAATAGGTTGCCCAGAGAAGGTGAAGACCAGCAACAGCTTTCAGGGCTGGCCCCTTCCTTGCGGGAGAAGGAGCCCGACGTTTCCCATTTCGGAAAAATGGCTCTGCCGAGAACGGGTATGAAGAGATGTTCCGTCTCTGGGAAAGCACTGATCCCCAGGGCTGTTGTGCCTGTGACTAGGCTGCCCAGGGAAGGTGAAGACCAGCAACAGCTTACAGGGCTGGCCCCTTCCTTGTGGGAGAAGGAGCCGGACGTTTCCCTTTTCGGAAATAAGCTCTGCCGAGTACGGGTACGAGGAGATTTTCCATCTCTGGGAAAGCACTGATCCCCATGGCTGTTGTGCCTGTGACTAGGCTGCCCAGGGAAGGTGAAGACCAGCAACAGCTTTCAGGGCTGGCACCTTCCTTGTGGGAGAAGGAGCCGGACGTTTCCCTTTTCGGAAAATGGCTCTGCCGAGAACGGCTATGAAGAGATGTTCCGTCTCATGGAAAGCACTGATCCCCAGGGCTGTTGTGCCTGTGAATAGGTTTCCAAGGGAAGGTGAAGACCAGCAACAGCTTTCAGGGCTGGCACCTTCCCTGTGGGAGAAGGATCCAGACGTTTCCCATTTTGGAAAATGGCTCTGCCGAGAAGGGCCACAATTGGATATTCCGTCTCTGGGAAAGCACAGATCCCCAGGGCTGTTGTGCCTGTGAATAGGTTTCCAAGGGAAGGTGAAGACCAGCAACAGCTTTCAGGGCTGGCCCCTTCCTTGTGGGAGAAGGAGCCGGACGTTCGCAGTTTTGGAAAAAGGCTCTGCCAAGATCGGGCACGATGAGATGTTCCGTCTCTGGGAAAGCACTGATCCCCAGGGCTGTTGTGCCTGTGACTAGGCTGCCCAGGGAAGGTGAAGACCAGCAACAGCTTACAGGGCTGGCCCCTTCCTTGTGGAAGAAGGAGCCGGACGTTCGCCGTTTTGGAAAAAGGCTCTGCCAAGATCGGGCACGATGAGATGTTCCGTCTCTGGGAAAGCGCTGATACCCAGGGCTGTTGTGCCTGTGACTAGGCTGCCCAGGGAAGGTGAAGACCAGCAACAGCTTTCAGGGCTGGCACCTTCCTTGTGGGAGAAGGAGCCGGACGTTTCCCTTTTCGGAAATAAGCTCTGCCGAGAACGGGCACGAGGAGATGTTCCGTCTCTGGGAAAGCACTGATCCCCAGGGCTGTTGTGCCTGTGACTAGGCTGCCCAGGGAAGGTGAAGACCAGCAACAGCTTTCAGGGCTGGCACCTTCCTTGTGGGAGAAGGAGCCGGACGTTTCCCTTTTCGGAAAACGGCTCTGCCGAGAACGGGTATGAAGAGATGTTCCGTCTCTGGGAAAGCACTGATCCCCAGGGCTGTTGTGCCTGTGAATAGGTTTCCAAGGGAAGGTGAAGACCAGCAACAGCTTTCAGGGCTGGCACCTTCCTTGTGGGAGAAGGAGCCGGACGTTCGCCGTTTTGGAAAAATGGCTCTGCGAGAACGGCCACAATGAGATGTTCCGTCTCTGGGAAAGCACTGATCCCCAGGGCTGTTGTGCCTGTGAATAGGTTTCCAAGGGAAGGTGAAGACCAGCAACAGCTTACAGGGCTGGCCCCTTCCTTGTGGGAGAAGGAGCCAGACGTTTCCCTTTTCGGAAATAAGCTCTGCCGAGAATGGGCACGAGCAGATGTTCCGTCTGTGGGAAAGCACTGATCCCCAGGGCTGTTGTGCCTGTGACTAGGTTGCCCAGGGAAGGTGAAGACCAGCAACAGCTTTCAGGGCTGGCCCCTTCCTTGTGGGAGAAGGAGCCCGACGTTTCCCATTTCGGAAAAATGGCTCTGCCGAGAACGGGCACGAGCAGATGTTCCGTCTCTGGGAAAGCACTGATCCCCATGGCTGTTGTGCCTGTGAATAGGTTTCCAAGGGAAGGTGAAGACCAGCAACAGCTTTCAGGGCTGGCACCTTCCTTGTGGGAGAAGGAGCCGGACGTTTCCCTTTTGGGAAAAAGGCTCTGCCGAGAACGGGTATGAAGAGATGTTCCGTCTCTGGGAAAGCACTGATCCCCAGGGCTGTTGTGCCTGGGACTAGGCTGCCCAGGGAAGGTGAAGACCAGCAACAGCTTTCAGGGCTGGCACCTTCCTTGTGGGAGAAGGAGCCCGACGTTTCCCATTTCGGAAAATGGCTGTGCCGAGAACGGCCACGATGAGATGTTCCGTCTCTGGGAAAGCACTGATCCCCAGGGCTGTTGTGCCTGTGAATAGGTTTCCAAGGGAAGGTGAAGACCAGCAACAGCTTTCAGGGCTGGCACCTTCCTTGTGGGAGAAGGAGCCGGACGTTCGCTGTTTCGGAAAAATGGCTCTTCCGATAACGGCCACAATGAGATGTTCCGTCTCTGGGAAAGCGCTGATCCCCAGGGCTGTTGTGCCTGTGACTAAGCTGCCCAGGGAAGGTGAAGACCAGCAACAGCTTTCAGGGCTGGCCCCTTCCTTGTGGGAGAAGGAGCCGGACGTTTCCCATTTCAGAAAAATGGCTCTGCGAAAACAGGCACGAGGAGATGTTCCGTCTCTGGGAAAGCACTGATCCCCAGGGCTGTTGTGCCTGTGACTAGGCTGCCCAGGGAAGGTGAAGACCAGCAACAGCTTACAGGGCTGGCCCCTTCCTTGTGGGAGAAGGAGCCGGACGTTCGCCGTTTTGGAAAAAGGCTCTGCCAAGATCGGGCACGATGAGATGTTCCGTCTCTGGGAAAGCACTGATCCCCAGGGCTGTTGTGCCTGTGAATAGGTTGCCCAGAGAAGGTGAAGACCAGCAACAGCTTTCAGGGCTGGCCCCTTCCTTGTGGGAGAAGGAGCCCGACGTTTCCCATTTCGGAAAAATGGCTCTGCCGAGAACGGGTATGAAGAGATGTTCCGTCTCTGGGAAAGCACTGATCCCCAGGGCTGTTGTGCCTGGGACTAGGCTGCCCAGGGAAGGTGAAGACCAGCAACAGCTTTCAGGGCTGGCACCTTCCTTGTGGGAGAAGGAACCGGACGTTTCCCTTTTCGGAAATAAGCTCTGCCGAGAATGGGCACGAGCAGATGTTCCGTCTCTGGGAAAGCACTGATCCCCATGGCTGTTGTGCCTGTGACTAGGCTGCCCAGGGAAGGTGAAGACCAGCAACAGCTTTCAGGGCTGGCACCTTCCTTGTGGGAGAAGGAGCCGGACGTTTCCCATTTCGGAAAAATGGCTCTGCCGAGAACGGGCATGAGGAGATGTTCCGTCTCTGGGAAAGCACTGATCCCCAGGGCTGTTGTGCCTGTGAATAGGCTGCCCAGGGAAGGTGAAGACCAGCAACAGCTTTCAGGGCTGGCCCCTTCCTTGTTGGAGAAGGAGCAGGACGTTTCCCATTTTGGAAAATCGCTCTTCCGAGAACGGCCATAATTGGATATTCCGTCTCTAGGAAAGCACAGATCCCCAGGGCTGTTGTGCCTGTGAATAGGTTTCCAAGGGAAGGTGAAGACCAGCAACAGCTTACAGGGCTGGCCTCTTCCCTGTGGGAAAAGGAGCCCGACGTTTCCCATTTCGGAAAATGGCTGTGCCGAGAACGGCCACAATGAGATGTTCCGTCTCTGGGAAAGCACTGATCCCCAGGGCTGTTGTGCCTGTGAATAGGTTTCCAAGGGAAGGTGAAGACCAGCAACAGCTTTCAGGGCTGGCCCCTTCCTTGTGGGAGAAGGAGCCGGACGTTTGCCGTTTTGGAAATATGGCTCTGCGAGAACGGCCACAATGAGCTGTTCCGTCTCTGGGAAAGCACTGATCCCCAGGGCTGTTGTGCCTGTGACTAGGCTGCCCAGGGAAGGTGAAGACCAGCAACAGCTTACAGGGCTGGCCCCTTCCTTGTGGGAGAAGGAGCCGGACGTTTCCCTTTTCGGAAATAAGCTCTGCCGAGTACGGGTACGAGGAGATTTTCCATCTCTGGGAAAGCACTGATCCCCATGGCTGTTGTGCCTGTGACTAGGCTGCCCAGGGAAGGTGAAGACCAGCAACAGCTTTCAGGGCTGGCACCTTCCTTGTGGGAGAAGGAGCCGGACGTTTCCCTTTTCGGAAAATGGCTCTGCCGAGAACGGCTATGAAGAGATGTTCCGTCTCTGGGAAAGCACTGATCCCCAGGGCTGTTGTGCCTGTGAATAGGTTTCCAAGGGAAGGTGAAGACCAGCAACAGCTTTCAGGGCTGGCACCTTCCCTGTGGGAGAAGGATCCAGACGTTTCCCATTTTGGAAAATGGCTCTGCCGAGAAGGGCCACAATTGGATATTCCGTCTCTGGGAAAGCACAGATCCCCAGGGCTGTTGTGCCTGTGACTAGGCTGCCCAGGGAAGGTGAAGACCAGCAACAGCTTTCAGGGCTGGCACCTTCCTTGTGGGAGAAGGAGCCGGACGTTTCCGTTTTCGGAAATAAGCTCTGCCGAGAACGGGCACGAGGAGATGTTCCGTCTGTGGGAAAGCACTGATCCCCAGGGCTGTTGTGCCTGTGAATAGGTTTCCAAGGGAAGGTGAAGACCAGCAACAGCTTTCAGGGCTGGCACCTTCCTTGTGGGAGAAGGAGCCGGACGTTCGCCGTTGTGGAAAAATGGCTCTGCGAGAACGGCCACAATGAGATGTTCCGTCTCTGGGAAAGCACTGATCCCCAGGGCTGTTGTGCCTGTGAATAGGTTTCCAAGGGAAGGTGAAGACCAGCAACAGCTTACAGGGCTGGCCCCTTCCTTGTGGGAGAAGGAGCCAGACGTTTCCCTTTTCGGAAATAAGCTCTGCCGAGAATGGGCACGAGCAGATGTTCCGTCTGTGGGAAAGCACTGATCCCCAGGGCTGTTGTGCCTGTGACTAGGTTGCCCAGGGAAGGTGAAGACCAGCAACAGCTTTCAGGGCTGGCACCTTCCTTGTGGGAGAAGGAGCCGGACGTTTCCCATTTCGGAAAATGGCTCTGCCGAGAACGGGCATGAGGAGATGTTCCGTCTCTGGGAAAGCACTGATCCCCAGGGCTGTTGTGCCTGTGACTAGGCTGCCCAGGGAAGGTGAAGACCAGCAACAGCTTTCAGGGCTGGCCCCTTCCTTGTGGGAGAAGGAGCCCGACGTTTCCCATTTCGTAAAAATGGCTCTGCCGAGAACGGGCACGAGCAGATGTTCCGTCTCTGGGAAAGCACTGATCCCCATGGCTGTTGTGCCTGTGAATAGGTTTCCAAGGGAAGGTGAAGACCAGCAACAGCTTTCAGGGCTGGCACCTTCCTTGTGGGAGAAGGAGCCGGACGTTTCCCTTTTGGGAAAAAGGCTCTGCCGAGAACGGGTATGAAGAGATGTTCCGTCTCTGGGAAAGCACTGATCCCCAGGGCTGTTGTGCCTGTGACTAGGCTGCCCAGGGAAGGTGAAGACCAGCAACAGCTTTCAGGGCTGGCACCTTCCTTGTGGGAGAAGGAGCCCGACGTTTCCCATTTCGGAAAATGGCTCTTCCGAGAACGGCCACGATGAGATGTTCCGTCTCTGGGAAAGCACTGATCCCCAGGGCTGTTGTGCCTGTGAATAGGTTTCCAAGGGAAGGTGAAGACCAGCAACAGCTTTCAGGGCTGGCACCTTCCTTGTGGGAGAAGGAGCCGGACGTTCGCTGTTTCGGAAAAATGGCTCTTCCGAGAACGGCCACAATGAGATGTTCCGTCTCTGGGAAAGCGCTGATCCCCAGGGCTGTTGTGCCTGTGACTAAGCTGCCCAGGGAAGGTGAAGACCAGCAACAGCTTTCAGGGCTGGCCCCTTCCTTGTGGGAGAAGGAGCCGGACGTTTCCCATTTCAGAAAAATGGCTCTGCGAAAACAGGCACGAGGAGATGTTCCGTCTCTGGGAAAGCACTGATCCCCAGGTCTGTTGTGCCTCTGAGTAGGTTTCCAAGGGAAGGTGAAGACCAGCAACAGCTTTCAGGGCTGGCACCTTCCTTGTGGGAGAAGGAGCCGGACGTTTCCGTTTTCGGAAAACGGCTCTGCGAAGAACGGGTATGAAGAGGCGTTCCGTCTCATGGAAAGCACTGGTCCCCAGGGCTGTTGTGCCTGTGACTAGGCTGCCCAGGGAAGGTGAAGACCAGCAACAGCTTACAGGGCTGGCCCGTTCCTTGTGGGAGAAGGAGCCGGACGTTCGCCGTTTTGGAAAAAGGCTCTGCCAAGATCGGGCACGATGAGATGTTCCGTCTCTGGGAAAGCACTGATCCCCAGGGCTGTTGTGCCTGTGACTAGGCTGCCCAGGGAAGGTGAAGACCAGCAACAGCTTTCAGGGCTGGCCCCTTCCTTGTGGGAGAAGGAGCCGGACGTTTCCCTTTTCGGAAAACGGCTCTGCCGAGAACGGCTATGAAGAGATGTTCCGTCTCTGGGAAAGCACTGATCCCCAGGGCTGTTGTGCCTGTGAATAGGTTTCCAAGGGAAGGTGAAGACCAGCAACAGCTTTCAGGGCTGGCCCCTTCCTAGTGGGAGAAGGATCCGGACGTTTCCCATTTTGGAAAATGGCTCTGCCGAGAACGGGTACGATGAGATGTTCCGTCTGTGGGAAAGCACTGATCCCCAGGGCTGTTGTGCCTGTGAATAGGTTTCCAAGGGAAGGTGAAGACCAGCAACAGCTTTCAGGGCTGGCCCCTTCCTAGTGGGAGAAGGATCCGGACGTTTCCCATTTTGGAAAATGGCTCTGCCGAGAACGGGTACGATGAGATGTTCCGTCTCATGGAAAGCACTGATCCCCAGGGCTGTTGTGCCTGTGACTAGGCTGCCAAGGGAAGGTGAAGACCAGCAACAGCTTTCAGGGCTGGCCCCTTCCTTGTGGGAGAAGGAGCCGGACGTTTCCCATTTCGGAAAAATGCCTATGCCGAGAACGGGTATGAAGAGATGTTCCGTCTCATGGAAACCACTGATCCCCAGGGCTGTTGTGCCTGTGAATAGGTTTCCAAGGGAAGGTGAAGACCAGCAACAGCTTTCAGGGCTGGCACCTTCCTTGTGGGAGAAGGAGCCGGACGTTCGCCGTTTTGGAAATATGGCTCTGCGAGAACGGCCACAATGAGCTGTTCCGTCTCTGGGAAAGCACTGATCCCCAGGGCTGTTGTGCCTGTGACTAGGCTGCCCAGGGAAGGTGAAGACCAGCAACAGCTTTCAGGGCTGGCACCTTCCTTGTGGGAGAAGGAGCCGGACGTTTCCCTTTTCGGAAAACGGCTCTGCCGAGAACGGCTATGAAGAGATGTTCCGTCTCTGGGAAAGCACTGATCCCCAGGGCTGTTGTGCCTGTGAATAGGTTTCCAAGGGAAGGTGAAGACCAGCAACAGCTTTCAGGGCTGGCACCTTCCCTGTGGGAGAAGGATCCAGACGTTTCCCATTTTGGAAAATGGCTCTGCCGAGAACGGCCACAATTGGATATTCCGTCTCTGGGAAAGTACAGATCCCCAGGGCTGTTGTGCCTGTGAATAGGTTTCCAAGGGAAGGTGAAGACCAGCAACAGCTTTCAGGGCTGGCACCTTCCTTGTGGGAGAAGGAGCCGGACGTTCGCCGTTTTGGAAAAAGGCTCTGCCAAGATCGGGCACGATGAGATGTTCCGTCTCTGGGAAAGCACTGATCCCCAGGGCTGTTGTGCCTGTGACTAGGCTGCCCAGGGAAGGTGAAGACCAGCAACAGCTTACAGGGCTGGCCCCTTCCTTGTGGGAGAAGGAGCCGGACGTTCGCCGTTTTGGAAAAAGGCTCTGCCAAGATCGGGCACGATGAGATGTTCCGTCTGTGGGAAAGCGCTGATCCCCAGGGCTGTTGTGCCTGTGACTAGGCTGCCCAGGGAAGGTGAAGACCAGCAACAGCTTTCAGGGCTGGCCCCTTCCTTGTGGGAGAAGGATCCGGACGTTTCCCTTTTCGGAAATAAGCTCTGCCGAGAACGGGCACGAGCAGATGTTCCGTCTGTGGGAAAGCACTGATCCCCAGGGCTGTTGTGCCTGTGACTAGGCTGCCCAGGGAAGGTGAAGACCAGCAACAGCTTTCAGGGCTGGCCCCTTCCTTGTGGGAGAAGGAGCCGGACGTTTCCCTTTTCGGAAAACGGCTCTGCCGAGAACGGCTATGAAGAGATGTTCCGTCTCTGGGAAAGCACTGATCCCCAGGGCTGTTGTGCCTGTGAATAGGTTTCCAAGGGCAGGTGAACACCAGCAACAGCTTTCAGGGCTGGCACCTTCCCTGTGGGAGAAGGATCCAGACGTTTCCCATTTTGGAAAATGGCTCTGCCGAGAACGGCCAGAATTGGATATTCCCTCTCTGGGAAAGCACAGATCCCCAGGGCTGTTGTGCCTGTGAATAGGTTTCCAAGGGAAGGTGAAGACCAGCAACAGCTTTCAGGGCTGGCCCCTTCCTTGTGGGAGAAGGAGCCAGACGTTTCCCTTTTCGGAAATAAGCTCTGCCGAGAATGGGCACGAGCAGATGTTCCGTCTGTGGGAAAGCACTGATCCCCAGGGCTGTTGTGCCTGTGACTAGGTTGCCCAGGGAAGGTGAAGACCAGCAACAGCTTTCAGGGCTGGCACCTTCCTTGTGGGAGAAGGAGCCGGACGTTTCCCATTTTGGAAAATGGCTCTGCCGAGAACGGCCACAATTACATGTTCCGTCTCTGGGAAAGCACTGATCCCCAGGGCTGTTGTGCCTGTGACTAGGCTGCCCAGGGAAGGTGAAGACCAGCAACAGCTTTCAGGGCTTGCCCCTTCCTTGTGGGAGAAGGATCCGGACGTTTCCCATTTCGGAAAATGGCTCTGCCGATAACGGCCACAATTGGATATTCCGTCTGTGGGAAACCACTGATCCCCAGGGCTGTTGTGCCTGTGAATAGGTTTCCAAGGGAAGGTGAAGACCAGCAACAGCTTTCAGGGCTGGCACCTTCCTTGTGGGAGAAGGAGCCGGACGTTTCCCTTTTCGGAAAAAGGCTCTGCCGAGAACGGGTATGAAGAGATGTTCCGTCTGTGGGAAAGCACTGATCCCCAGGGCTGTTGTGCCTGTGACTAGGCTGCCCAGGGAAGGTGAAGACCAGCAACAGCTTTCAGGGCTGGCACCTTCCTTGTGGGAGAAGGAGCCCGACGTTTCCCATTTCGGAAAATGGCTGTGTCGAGAACGGCCACGATGAGATGTTCCGTCTCTGGGAAAGCACTGATCCCCAGGGCTGTTGTGCCTGTGAATAGGTTTCCAAGGGAAGGTGAAGACCAGCAACAGCTTTCAGGGCTGGCACCTTCCTTGTGGGAGAAGGAGCCGGACGTTCGCTGTTTCGGAAAAATGGCTCTTCCGAGAACGGCCACAATGAGATGTTCCGTCTCTGGGAAAGCGCTGATCCCCAGGGCTGTTGTGCCTGTGACTAGGCTGCCCAGGGAAGGTGAAGACCAGCAACAGCTTTCAGGGCTGGCCCCTTCCTTGTGGGAGAAGGAGCCGGACGTTTCCCATTTCAGAAAAATGGCTCTGCGAAAACAGGCACGAGGAGATGTTCCGTCTCTGGGAAAGCACTGATCCCCAGGGCTGTTGTGCCTCTGAGTAGGTTTCCAAGGGAAGGTGAAGACCAGCAACAGCTTTCAGGGCTGGCCCCTTCCTTGTGGGAGAAGGAGCCGGACGTTTCCGTTTTCGGAAAACGGCTCTGCGAAGAACGGGTATGAAGAGGTGTTCCGTCTCTGGGAAAGCACTGATCCCCAGGGCTGTTGTGCCTGTGACTAGGCTGCCCAGGGAAGGTGAAGACCAGCAACAGCTTTCAGGGCTGGCCCCTTCCTTGTGGGAGAAGGATCCGGACATTTCCCTTTTCGGAAATAAGCTCTGCCGAGAACGGGCACGAGGAGATGTTCCGTCTCTGGGAAAGCACTGATCCCCAGGGCTGTTGTGCCTGTGACTAGGCTGCCCAGGGAAGGTGAAGACCAGCAACAGCTTTCAGGGCTGGCCCCTTCCTTGTGGGAGAAGGAGCCCGACGTTTCCGATTTCGGAAAAATGGCTCTGCCGAGAACGGGCACGAGCAGATGTTCCGTCTCTGGGAAAGCACTGATCCCCATGGCTGTTGTGCCTGTGAATAGGTTTCCAAGGGAAGGTGAAGACCAGCAACAGCTTTCAGGGCTGGCACCTTCCTTGTGGGAGAAGGAGCCGGACGTTTCCCTTTTGGGAAAAAGGCTCTGCCGAGAACGGGTATGAAGAGATGTTCCGTCTCTGGGAAAGCACTGATCCCCAGGGCTGTTGTGCCTGGGACTAGGCTGCCCAGGGAAGGTGAAGACCAGCAACAGCTTTCAGGGCTGGCACCTTCCTTGTGGGAGAAGGAGCCCGACGTTTCCCATTTCGGAAAATGGCTGTGCCGAGAACGGCCACGATGAGATGTTCCGTCTCTGGGAAAGCACTGATCCCCAGGGCTGTTGTGCCTGTGAATAGGTTTCCAAGGGAAGGTGAAGACCAGCAACAGCTTTCAGGGCTGGCACCTTCCTTGTGGGAGAAGGAGCCGGACGTTCGCTGTTTCGGAAAAATGGCTCTTCCGAGAACGGCCACAATGACATGTTCCGTCTCTGGGAAAGCGCTGATCCCCAGGGCTGTTGTGCCTGTGACTAAGCTGCCCAGGGAAGGTGAAGACCAGCAACAGCTTTCAGGGCTGGCCCCTTCCTTGTGGGAGAAGGAGCCGGACGTTTCCCATTTCAGAAAAATGGCTCTGCGAAAACAGGCACGAGGAGATGTTCCGTCTCTGGGAAAGCACTGATCCCCAGGGCTGTTGTGCCTCTGAGTAGGTTTCCAAGGGAAGGTGAAGACCAGCAACAGCTTTCAGGGCTGGCCCCTTCCTTGTGGGAGAAGGAGCCGGACGTTTCCGTTTTCGGAAAACGGCTCTGCGAAGAACGGGTATGAAGAGGTGTTCCGTCTCATGGAAAGCACTGGTCCCCAGGGCTGTTGTGCCTGTGACTAGGCTGCCCAGGGAAGGTGAAGACCAGCAACAGCTTACAGGGCTGGCCCGTTCCTTGTGGGAGAAGGAGCCGGACGTTCGCCGTTTTGGAAAAAGGCTCTGCCAAGATCGGGCACGATGAGATGTTCCGTCTCTGGGAAAGCACTGATCCCCAGGGCTGTTGTGCCTGTGACTAGGCTGCCCAGGGAAGGTGAAGACCAGCAACAGCTTTCAGGGCTGGCCCCTTCCTTGTGGGAGAAGGAGCCGGACGTTTCCCTTTTCGGAAAACGGCTCTGCCGAGAACGGGTATGAAGAGATGTTCCGTCTCTGGGAAAGCACTGATCCCCAGGGCTGTTGTGCCTGTGACTAGGCTGCCCAGGGAAGGTGAAGACCAGCAACAGCTTTCAGGGCTGGCCTCTTCCCTGTGGGAGAAGGATCCGGACGTTTCCCATTTTGGAAAATGGCTCTGCCGAGAACGGGCACGAGCAGATGTTCCGTCTGTGGGAAAGCACTGGTCCCCAGGGCTGTTGTGCCTGTGACTAGGCTGCCCAGGGAAGGTGAAGACCAGCAACAGCTTTCAGGGCTGGCCCCTTCCTTGTGGGAGAAGGAGCTGGACGTTTCCCTTTTCGGAAAACGGCTCTGCCGAGAACGGGTATGAAGAGATGTTCCGTCTCTGGGAAAGCACTGATCCCCAGGGCTGTTGTGCCTGTGAATAGGTTTCCAAGGGAAGGTGAAGACCAGCAACAGCTTTCAGGGCTGGCCCCTTCCTAGTGGGAGAAGGATCCGGACGTTTCCCATTTTGGAAAATGGCTCTGCCGAGAACGGGTACGATGAGATGTTCCGTCTCATGGAAAGCACTGATCCCCAGGGCTGTTGTGCCTGTGAATAGGTTTCCAAGGGAAGGTGAAGACCAGCAACAGCTTTCAGGGCTGGCCCCTTCCTAGTGGGAGAAGGATCCGGACGTTTCCCATTTTGGAAAATGGCTCTGCCGAGAACGGGTACGATGAGATGTTCCGTCTCTGGGAAAGCACTGATCCCCAGGGCTGTTGTGCCTGTGACTAGGCTGCCAAGGGAAGGTGAAGACCAGCAACAGCTTTCAGGGCTGGCCCCTTCCTTGTGGGAGAAGGAGCCAGACGTTTCCCATTTCGGAAAAATGCCTATGCCGAGAACGGGTATGAAGAGATGTTCCGTCTCATGGAAACCACTGATCCCCAGGGCTGTTGTGCCTGTGACTAGGCTGCCCAGGGAAGGTGAAGACCAGCAACAGCTTTCAGGGCTGGCACCTTCCTTGTGGGAGAAGGAGCCAGACGTTTCCCTTTTCGGAAATAAGCTCTGCCGAGAATGGGCACGAGCAGATGTTCCGTCTGTGGGAAAGCACTGATCCCCAGGGCTGTTGTGCCTGTGACTAGGTTGCCCAGGGAAGGTGAAGACCAGCAACAGCTTTCAGGGCTGGCACCTTCCTTGTGGGAGAAGGAGCCGGACGTTTCCCATTTTGGAAAATGGCTCTGCCGAGAACGGTCACAATGAGATGTTCCGTCTCTGGGAAAGCACTGATCCCCAGGGCTGTTGTGCCTGTGACTAGGCTGCCCAGGGAAGGTGAAGACCAGCAACAGCTTTCAGGGCTTGCCCCTTCCTTGTGGGAGAAGGATCCGGACGTTTCCCATTTTGGAAAATGGCTCTGCCGAGAACGGCCACAATTGGATATTCCGTCTGTGGGAAACCACTGATCCCCAGGGCTGTTGTGCCTGTGAATAGGTTTCCAAGGGAAGGTGAAGACCAGCAACAGCTTTCAGGGCTGGCACCTTCCTTGTGGGAGAAGGAGCCGGACGTTTCCCTTTTGGGAAAAAGGCTCTGCCGAGAACGGGTATGAAGAGATGTTCCGTCTCTGGGAAAGCACTGATCCCCAGGGCTGTTGTGCCTGTGACTAGGCTGCCCAGGGAAGGTGAAGACCAGCAACAGCTTTCAGGGCTGGCCCCTTCCTTGTGGGAGAAGGAGCCGGACGTTTCCCTTTTCGGAAAACGGCTCTGCCGAGAACGGCTATGAAGAGATGTTCCGTCTCTGGGAAAGCACTGATCCCCAGGGCTGTTGTGCCTGTGAAGAGGTTTCCAAGGGAAGGTGAAGACCAGCAACAGCTTTCAGGGCTGGCCTCTTCCCTGTGGGAGAAGGATCCGGACGTTTCCCATTTTGGAAAATGGCTCTGCCGAGAACGGGCACGAGCAGATGTTCCGTCTGTGGGAAAGCACTGGTCCCCAGGGCTGTTGTGCCTGTGACTAGGCTGCCCAGGGAAGGTGAAGACCAGCAACAGCTTTCAGGGCTGGCACCTTCCTTGTGGGAGAAGGAGACGGACGTTTCCCTTTTCGGAAAACGGCTCTGCCGGGAACGGCTATGAAGAGATGTTCCGTCTGTGGGAAAGCACTGATCCCCAGGGCTGTTGTGCCTGTGAATAGGTTTCCAAGGGAAGGTGAAGACCAGCAACAGCTTTCAGGGCTGGCCCCTTCCTAGTGGGAGAAGGATCCGGACGTTTCCCATTTTGGAAAATGGCTCTGCCGAGAACGGGTACGATGAGATGTTCCGTCTCTGGGAAAGCACTGATCCCCAGGGCTGTTGTGCCTGTGAATAGGTTTCCAAGGGAAGGTGAAGACCAGCAAGAGCTTTCAGGGCTGGCCCCTTCCTTGTGGGAGAAGGAGCCAGACGTTTCCCATTTCGGAAAAATGCCTATGCCGAGAACGGGTATGAAGAGATGTTCCGTCTCATGGAAACCACTGATCCCCAGGGCTGTTGTGCCTGTGACTAGGCTGCCCAGGGAAGGTGAAGACCAGCAACAGCTTTCAGGGCTGGCACCTTCCTTGTGGGAGAAGGAGCCAGACGTTTCCCTTTTCGGAAATAAGCTCTGCCGAGAATGGGCACGAGCAGATGTTCCGTCTGTGGGAAAGCACTGATCCCCAGGGCTGTTGTGCCTGTGAATAGGTTTCCAAGGGAAGGTGAAGACCAGCAACAGCTTTCAGGGCTGGCCCCTTCCTTGTGGGAGAAGGAGCCGGACGTTCGCCGTTTTGGAAATATGGCTCTGCGAGAACGGCCACAATGAGCTGTTCCGTCTCTGGGAAAGCACTGATCCCCAGGGCTGTTGTGCCTGTGACTAGGCTGCCCAGGGAAGGTGAAGACCAGCAACAGCTTACAGGGCTGGCCCCTTCCTTGTGGGAGAAGGAGCCGGACGTTTCCCTTTTCGGAAATAAGCTCTGCCGAGTACGGGTACGAGGAGATTTTCCATCTCTGGGAAAGCACTGATCCCCAGGGCTGTTGTGCCTGTGACTAGGCTGCCCAGGGAAGGTGAAGACCAGCAACAGCTTTCAGGGCTGGCACCTTCCTTGTGGGAGAAGGAGCCGGACGTTTCCCTTTTCGGAAAACGGCTCTGCCGAGAACGGCTATGAAGAGATGTTCCGTCTCTGGGAAAGCACTGATCCCCAGGGCTGTTGTGCCTGTGAATAGGTTTCCAAGGGAAGGTGAAGACCAGCAACAGCTTTCAGGGCTGGCACCTTCCCTGTGGGAGAAGGATCCAGACGTTTCCCATTTTGGAAAATGGCTCTGCCGAGAACGGCCACAATTGGATATTCCGTCTCTGGGAAAGCACAGATCCCCAGGGCTGTTGTGCCTGTGAATAGGTTTCCAAGGGAAGGTGAAGACCAGCAACAGCTTTCAGGGCTGGCACCTTCCTTGTGGGAGAAGGAGCCGGACGTTCGCCGTTTTGGAAAAAGGCTCAGCCAAGATCGGGCACGATGAGATGTTCCGTCTCTGGGAAAGCACTGATCCCCAGGGCTGTTGTGCCTGTGACTAGGCTGCCCAGGGAAGGTGAAGACCAGCAACAGCTTACAGGGCTGGCCCCTTCCTTGTGGGAGAAGGAGCCGGACGTTCGCCGTTTTGGAAAAAGGCTCTGCCAAGATCGGGCACGATGAGATGTTCCGTCTGTGGGAAAGCGCTGATCCCCAGGGCTGTTGTGCCTGTGACTAGGCTGCCCAGGGAAGGTGAAGACCAGCAACAGCTTTCAGGGCTGGCCCCTTCCTTGTGGGAGAAGGATCCGGACGTTTCCCTTTTCGGAAATAAGCTCTGCCGAGAACGGGCACGAGCAGATGTTCCGTCTGTGGGAAAGCACAGATCCCCAGGGCTGTTGTGCCTGTGACTAGGCTGCCCAGGGAAGGTGAAGACCAGCAACAGCTTTCAGGGCTGGCCCCTTCCTTGTGGGAGAAGGAGCCGGACGTTTCCCTTTTCGGAAAACGGCTCTGCCGAGAACGGCTATGAAGAGATGTTCCGTCTCTGGGAAAGCACTGATCCCCAGGGCTGTTGTGCCTGTGAATAGGTTTCCAAGGGAAGGTGAAGACCAGCAACAGCTTTCAGGGCTGGTCCCTTCCTTGTGGGAGAAGGAGCCAGACGTTTCCCTTTTCGGAAATAAGCTCTGCCGAGAATGGGCACGAGCAGATGTTCCGTCTGTGGGAAAGCACTGATCCCCAGGGCTGTTGTGCCTGTGACTAGGTTGCCCAGGGAAGGTGAAGACCAGCAACAGCTTTCAGGGCTGGCACCTTCCTTGTGGGAGAAGGATCCGGACGTTTCCCATTTTGGAAAATGGCTCTGCCGAGAACGGTCACAATTAGATGTTCTGTCTCTGGGAAAGCACTGATCCCCAGGGCTGTTGTGCCTGTGACTAGGCTGCCCAGGGAAGGTGAAGACCAGCAACAGCTTTCAGGGCTTGCCCCTTCCTTGTGGGAGAAGGATCCGGACGTTTCCCATTTCGGAAAATGGCTCTGCCGATAACGGCCACAATTGGATATTCCGTCTGTGGGAAACCACTGATCCCCAGGGCTGTTGTGCCTGTGAATAGGTTTCCAAGGGAAGGTGAAGACCAGCAACAGCTTTCAGGGCTGGCACCTTCCTTGTGGGAGAAGGAGCCGGACGTTTCCCTTTTCGGAAAAAGGCTCTGCCGAGAACGGGTATGAAGAGATGTTCCGTCTCTGGGAAAGCACTGATCCCCAGGGCTGTTGTGCCTGTGACTAGGCTGCCCAGGGAAGGTGAAGACCAGCAACAGCTTTCAGGGCTGGCCCCTTCCTTGTGGGAGAAGGAGCCCGACGTTTCCCATTTCGGAAAATGGCTGTGTCGAGAACGGCCACGATGAGATGTTCCGTCTCTGGGAAAGCACTGATCCCCAGGGCTGTTGTGCCTGTGAATAGGTTTCCAAGGGAAGGTGAAGACCAGCAACAGCTTTCAGGGCTGGCACCTTCCTTGTGGGAGAAGGAGCCGGACGTTTCCCTTTTGGGAAAAAGGCTCTGCCGAGAACGGGTATGAAGAGATGTTCCGTCTCTGGGAAAGCACTGATCCCCAGGGCTGTTGTGCCTGGGACTAGGCTGCCCAGGGAAGGTGAAGACCAGCAACAGCTTTCAGGGCTGGCACCTTCCTTGTGGGAGAAGGAGCCCGACGTTTCCCATTTCGGAAAATGGCTGTGCCGAGAACGGCCACGATGAGATGTTCCGTCTCTGGGAAAGCACTGATCCCCAGGGCTGTTGTGCCTGTGAATAGGTTTCCAAGGGAAGGTGAAGACCAGCAACAGCTTTCAGGGCTGGCACCTTCCTTGTGGGAGAAGGAGCCGGACGTTCGCTGTTTCGGAAAAATGGCTCTTCCGAGAACGGCCACAATGACATGTTCCGTCTCTGGGAAAGCGCTGATCCCCAGGGCTGTTGTGCCTGTGACTAAGCTGCCCAGGGAAGGTGAAGACCAGCAACAGCTTTCAGGGCTGGCCCCTTCCTTGTGGGAGAAGGAGCCGGACGTTTCCCATTTCAGAAAAATGGCTCTGCGAAAACAGGCACGAGGAGATGTTCCGTCTCTGGGAAAGCACTGATCCCCAGGGCTGTTGTGCCTCTGAGTAGGTTTCCAAGGGAAGGTGAAGAACAGCAACAGCTTTCAGGGCTGGCACCTTCCTTGTGGGAGAAGGAGCCGGACGTTTCCGTTTTCGGAAAACGGCTCTGCGAAGAACGGGTATGAAGAGGTGTTCCGTCTCATGGAAAGCACTGGTCCCCAGGGCTGTTGTGCCTGTGACTAGGCTGCCCAGGGAAGGTGAAGACCAGCAACAGCTTACAGGGCTGGCCCGTTCCTTGTGGGAGAAGGAGCCGGACGTTCGCCGTTTTGGAAAAAGGCTCTGCCAAGATCGGGCACGATGAGATGTTCCGTCTCTGGGAAAGCACTGATCCCCAGGGCTGTTGTGCCTGTGACTAGGCTGCCCAGGGAAGGTGAAGACCAGCAACAGCTTTCAGGGCTGGCCCCTTCCTTGTGGGAGAAGGAGCCGGACGTTCCCCTTTTCGGAAAACGGCTCTGCCGAGAACGGCTATGAAGAGATGTTCCGTCTCTGGGAAAGCACTGATCCCCAGGGCTGTTGTGCCTGTGAATAGGTTTCCAAGGGAAGGTGAAGACCAGCAACAGCTTTCAGGGCTGGCCTCTTCCCTGTGGGAGAAGGATCCGGACGTTTCCCATTTTGGAAAATGGCTCTGCCGAGAACGGGTACGATGAGATGTTCCGTCTCATGGAAAGCACTGATCCCCAGGGCTGTTGTGCCTGTGAATAGGTTTCCAAGGGAAGGTGAAGACCAGCAACAGCTTTCAGGGCTGGCCCCTTCCTAGTGGGAGAAGGATCCGGACGTTTCCCATTTTGGAAAATGGCTCTGCCGAGAACGGGTACGATGAGATGTTCCGTCTCTGGGAAAGCACTGATCCCCAGGGCTGTTGTGCCTGTGACTAGGCTGCCAAGGGAAGGTGAAGACCAGCAACAGCTTTCAGGGCTGGCCCCTTCCTTGTGGGAGAAGGAGCCGGACGTTTCCCATTTCGGAAAAATGCCTATGCCGAGAACGGGTATGAAGAGATGTTCCGTCTCATGGAAACCACTGATCCCCAGGGCTGTTGTGCCTGTGACTAGGCTGCCCAGGGAAGGTGAAGACCAGCAACAGCTTTCAGGGCTGGCACCTTCCTTGTGGGAGAAGGAGCCAGACGTTTCCCTTTTCGGAAATAAGCTCTGCCGAGAATGGGCACGAGCAGATGTTCCGTCTGTGGGAAAGCACTGATCCCCAGGGCTGTTGTGCCTGTGACTAGCTTGCCCAGGGAAGGTGAAGACCAGCAACAGCTTTCAGGGCTGGCACCTTCCTTGTGGGAGAAGGAGCCGGACGTTCGCCGTTTTGGAAATATGGCTCTGCGAGAACGGCCACAATGAGCTGTTCCGTCTCTGGGAAAGCACTGATCCCCAGGGCTGTTGTGCCTGTGACTAGGCTGCCCAGGGAAGGTGAAGACCAGCAACAGCTTACAGGGCTGGCCCCTTCCTTGTGGGAGAAGGAGCCGGACGTTTCCCTTTTCGGAAATAAGCTCTGCCGAGTACGGGTACGAGGAGATTTTCCATCTCTGGGAAAGCACTGATCCCCAGGGCTGTTGTGCCTGTGACTAGGCTGCCCAGGGAAGGTGAAGACCAGCAACAGCTTTCAGGGCTGGCACCTTCCTTGTGGGAGAAGGAGCCGGACGTTTCCCTTTTCGGAAAACGGCTCTGCCGAGAACGGCTATGAAGAGATGTTCCGTCTCTGGGAAAGCACTGATCCCCAGGGCTGTTGTGCCTGTGAATAGGTTTCCAAGGGAAGGTGAAGACCAGCAACAGCTTTCAGGACTGGCACCTTCCCTGTGGGAGAAGGATCCAGACGTTTCCCATTTTGGAAAATGGCTCTGCCGAGAACGGCCACAATTGGATATTCCGTCTCTGGGAAAGCACAGATCCCCAGGGCTGTTGTGCCTGTGAATAGGTTTCCAAGGGAAGGTGAAGACCAGCAACAGCTTTCAGGGCTGGCACCTTCCTTGTGGGAGAAGGAGCCGGACGTTCGCCATTTTGGAAAAAGGCTCTGCCAAGATCGGGCACGATGAGATGTTCCGTCTCTGGGAAAGCACTGATCCCCAGGGCTGTTGTGCCTGTGACTAGGCTGCCCAGGGAAGGTGAAGACCAGCAACAGCTTACAGGGCTGGCCCCTTCCTTGTGGGAGAAGGAGCCGGACGTTCGCCGTTTTGGAAAAAGGCTCTGCCAAGATCGGGCACGATGAGATGTTCCGTCTGTGGGAAAGCGCTGATCCCCAGGGCTGTTTTGCCTGTGACTAGGCTGCCCAGGGAAGGTGAAGACCAGCAACAGCTTTCAGGGCTGGCCCCTTCCTTGTGGGAGAAGGATCCGGACGTTTCCCTTTTCGGAAATAAGCTCTGCCGAGAACGGGCACGAGCAGATGTTCCGTCTGTGGGAAAGCACAGATCCCCAGGGCTGTTGTGCCTGTGACTAGGCTGCCCAGGGAAGGTGAAGACCAGCAACAGCTTTCAGGGCTGGCCCCTTCCTTGTGGGAGAAGGAGCCGGACGTTTCCCTTTTCGGAAAACGGCTCTGCCGAGAACGGCTATGAAGAGATGTTCCGTCTCTGGGAAAGCACTGATCCCCAGGGCTGTTGTGCCTGTGAATAGGTTTCCAAGGGAAGGTGAAGACCAGCAACAGCTTTCAGGGCTGGTCCCTTCCTTGTGGGAGAAGGAGCCAGACGTTTCCCTTTTCGGAAATAAGCTCTGCCGAGAATGGGCACGAGCAGATGTTCCGTCTGTGGGAAAGCACTGATCCCCAGGGCTGTTGTGCCTGTGACTAGGTTGCCCAGGGAAGGTGAAGACCAGCAACAGCTTTCAGGGCTGGCACCTTCCTTGTGGGAGAAGGATCCGGACGTTTCCCATTTCGGAAAATGGCTCTGCCGAGAACGGTCACAATTAGATGTTCCGTCTCTGGGAAAGCACTGATCCCCAGGGCTGTTGTGCCTGTGACTAGGCTGCCCAGGGAAGGTGAAGACCAGCAACAGCTTTCAGGGCTTGCCCCTTCCTTGTGGGAGAAGGATCCGGACGTTTCCCATTTCGGAAAATGGCTCTGCCGATAACGGCCACAATTGGATATTCCGTCTGTGGGAAACCACTGATCCCCAGGGCTGTTGTGCCTGTGAATAGGTTTCCAAGGGAAGGTGAAGACCAGCAACAGCTTTCAGGGCTGGCACCTTCCTTGTGGGAGAAGGAGCCGGACGTTTCCCTTTTCGGAAAAAGGCTCTGCCGAGAACGGGTATGAAGAGATGTTCCGTCTCTGGGAAAGCACTGATCCCCAGGGCTGTTGTGCCTGTGACTAGGCTGCCCAGGGAAGGTGAAGACCAGCAACAGCTTTCAGGGCTGGCCCCTTCCTTGTGGGAGAAGGAGCCCGACGTTTCCCATTTCGGAAAATGGCTGTGTCGAGAACGGCCACGATGAGATGTTCCGTCTCTGGGAAAGCACTGATCCCCAGGGCTGTTGTGCCTGTGAATAGGTTTCCAAGGGAAGGTGAAGACCAGCAACAGCTTTCAGGGCTGGCACCTTCCTTGTGGGAGAAGGAGCCGGACGTTTCCCTTTTGGGAAAAAGGCTCTGCCGAGAACGGGTATGAAGAGATGTTCCGTCTCTGGGAAAGCACTGATCCCCAGGGCTGTTGTGCCTGGGACTAGGCTGCCCAGGGAAGGTGAAGACCAGCAACAGCTTTCAGGGCTGGCACCTTCCTTGTGGGAGAAGGAGCCCGACGTTTCTCATTTCGGAAAATGGCTGTGCCGAGAACGGCCACGATGAGATGTTCCGTCTCTGGGAAAGCACTGATCCCCAGGGCTGTTGTGCCTGTGAATAGGTTTCCAAGGGAAGGTGAAGACCAGCAACAGGTTTCAGGGCTGGCACCTTCCTTGTGGGAGAAGGAGCCGGACGTTCGCTGTTTCGGAAAAATGGCTCTTCCGAGAACGGCCACAATGACATGTTCCGTCTCTGGGAAAGCGCTGATCCCCAGGGCTGTTGTGCCTGTGACTAAGCTGCCCAGGGAAGGTGAAGACCAGCAACAGCTTTCAGGGCTGGCCCCTTCCTTGTGGGAGAAGGAGCCCGACGTTTCCCATTTCAGAAAAATGGCTCTGCGAAAACAGGCACGAGGAGATGTTCCGTCTCTGGGAAAGCACTGATCCCCAGGGCTGTTGTGCCTCTGAGTAGGTTTCCAAGGGAAGGTGAAGAACAGCAACAGCTTTCAGGGCTGGCACCTTCCTTGTGGGAGAAGGAGCCGGACGTTTCCGTTTTCGGAAAACGGCTCTGCGAAGAACGGGTATGAAGAGGTGTTCCGTCTCATGGAAAGCACTGGTCCCCAGGGCTGTTGTGCCTGTGACTAGGCTGCCCAGGGAAGGTGAAGACCAGCAACAGCTTACAGGGCTGGCCCGTTCCTTGTGGGAGAAGGAGCCGGACGTTCGCCGTTTTGGAAAAAGGCTCTGCCAAGATCGGGCACGATGAGATGTTCCGTCTCTGGGAAAGCACTGATCCCCAGGGCTGTTGTGCCTGTGACTAGGCTGCCCAGGGAAGGTGAAGACCAGCAACAGCTTTCAGGGCTGGCCCCTTCCTTGTGGGAGAAGGAGCCGGACGTTCCCCTTTTCGGAAAACGGCTCTGCCGAGAACGGCTATGAAGAGATGTTCCGTCTCTGGGAAAGCACTGATCCCCAGGGCTGTTGTGCCTGTGAATAGGTTTCCAAGGGAAGGTGAAGACCAGCAACAGCTTTCAGGGCTGGCCTCTTCCCTGTGGGAGAAGGATCCGGACGTTTCCCAGTTTGGAAAATGGCTCTGCCGAGAACGGGTACGATGAGATGTTCCGTCTCATGGAAAGCACTGATCCCCAGGGCTGTTGTGCCTGTGAATAGGTTTCCAAGGGAAGGTGAAGACCAGCAACAGCTTTCAGGGCTGGCACCTTCCTTGTGGGAGAAGGATCCGGACGTTTCCCATTTTGGAAAATGGCTCTGCCGAGAACGGGTACGATGAGATGTTCCGTCTCTGGGAAAGCACTGATCCCCAGGGCTGTTGTGCCTGTGACTAGGCTGCCAAGGGAAGGTGAAGACCAGCAACAGCTTTCAGGGCTGGCCCCTTCCTTGTGGGAGAAGGAGCCGGACGTTTCCCATTTCGGAAAAATGCCTATGCCGAGAACGGGTATGAAGAGATGTTCCGTCTCATGGAAACCACTGATCCCCAGGGCTGTTGTGCCTGTGACTAGGCTGCCCAGGGAAGGTGAAGACCAGCAACAGCTTTCAGGGCTGGCACCTTCCTTGTGGGAGAAGGAGCCAGACGTTTCCCTTTTCGGAAATAAGCTCTGCCGAGAATGGGCACGAGCAGATGTTCCGTCTGTGGGAAAGCACTGATCCCCAGGGCTGTTGTGCCTGTGACTAGGTTGCCCAGGGAAGGTGAAGACCAGCAACAGCTTTCAGGGCTGGCACCTTCCTTGTGGGAGAAGGAGCCGGACGTTTCCCATTTTGGAAAATGGCTCTGCCGAGAACGGTCACAATGAGATGTTCCGTCTCTGGGAAAGCACTGATCCCCAGGGCTGTTGTGCCTGTGACTAGGCTGCCCAGGGAAGGTGAAGACCAGCAACAGCTTTCAGGGCTTGCCCCTTCCTTGTGGGAGAAGGATCCGGACGTTTCCCATTTCGGAAAATGGCTCTGCCGATAACGGCCACAATTGGATATTCCGTCTGTGGGAAAGCACTGATCCCCAGGGCTGTTGTGCCTGTGAATAGGTTTCCAAGGGAAGGTGAAGACCAGCAACAGCTTTCAGGGCTGGCACCTTCCTTGTGGGAGAAGGAGCCGGACGTTTCCCTTTTGGGAAAAAGGCTCTGCCGAGAACGGGTATGAAGAGATGTTCCGTCTCTGGGAAAGCACTGATCCCCAGGGCTGTTGTGCCTGTGACTAGGCTGCCCAGGGAAGGTGAAGACCAGCAACAGCTTTCAGGGCTGGCCCCTTCCTTGTGGGAGAAGGAGCCGGACGTTTCCCTTTTCGGAAAACGGCTCTGCCGAGAACGGCTATGAAGAGATGTTCCGTCTCTGGGAAAGCACTGATCCCCAGGGCTGTTGTGCCTGTGAATAGGTTTCCAAGGGAAGGTGAAGACCAGCAACAGCTTTCAGGGCTGGCCTCTTCCCTGTGGGAGAAGGATCCGGACGTTTCCCATTTTGGAAAATGGCTCTGCCGAGAACGGGCACGAGCAGATGTTCCGTCTGTGGGAAAGCACTGGTCCCCAGGGCTGTTGTGCCTGTGACTAGGCTGCCCAGGGAAGGTGAAGACCAGCAACAGCTTTCAGGGCTGGCCCCTTCCTTGTGGGAGAAGGAGCCGGACGTTTCCCTTTTCGGAAAACGGCTCTGCCGAGAACGGCTATGAAGAGATGTTCCGTCTGTGGGAAAGCACTGATCCCCAGGGCTGTTGTGCCTGTGAATAGGTTTCCAAGGGAAGGTGAAGACCAGCAACAGCTTTCAGGGCTGGCCCCTTCCTAGTGGGAGAAGGATCCGGACGTTTCCCATTTTGGAAAATGGCTCTGCCGAGAACGGGTACGATGAGATGTTCCGTCTCTGGGAAAGCACTGATCCCCAGGGCTGTTGTGCCTGTGAATAGGTTTCCAAGGGAAGGTGAAGACCAGCAACAGCTTTCAGGGCTGGCCCCTTCCTTGTGGGAGAAGGAGCCAGACGTTTCCCATTTCGGAAAAATGCCTATGCCGAGAACGGGTATGAAGAGATGTTCCGTCTCATGGAAACCACTGATCCCCAGGGCTGTTGTGCCTGTGACTAGGCTGCCCAGGGAAGGTGAAGACCAGCAACAGCTTTCAGGGCTGGCACCTTCCTTGTGGGAGAAGGAGCCAGACGTTTCCCTTTTCGGAAATAAGCTCTGCCGAGAATGGGCACGAGCAGATGTTCCGTCTGTGGGAAAGCACTGATCCCCAGGGCTGTTGTGCCTGTGAATAGGTTTCCAAGGGAAGGTGAAGACCAGCAACAGCTTTCAGGGCTGGCACCTTCCTTGTGGGAGAAGGAGCCGGACGTTCGCCGTTTTGGAAATATGGCTCTGCGAGAACGGCCACAATGAGCTGTTCCGTCTCTGGGAAAGCACTGATCCCCAGGGCTGTTGTGCCTGTGACTAGGCTGCCCAGGGAAGGTGAAGACCAGCAACAGCTTACAGGGCTGGCCCCTTCCTTGTGGGAGAAGGAGCCGGACGTTTCCCTTTTCGGAAATAAGCTCTGCCGAGTACGGGTACGAGGAGATTTTCCATCTCTGGGAAAGCACTGATCCCCAGGGCTGTTGTGCCTGTGACTAGGCTGCCCAGGGAAGGTGAAGACCAGCAACAGCTTTCAGGGCTGGCACCTTCCTTGTGGGAGAAGGAGCCGGACGTTTCCCTTTTCGGAAAACGGCTCTGCCGAGAACGGCTATGAAGAGATGTTCCGTCTCTGGGAAAGCACTGATCCCCAGGGCTGTTGTGCCTGTGAATAGGTTTCCAAGGGAAGGTGAAGACCAGCAACAGCTTTCAGGGCTGGCACCTTCCCTGTGGGAGAAGGATCCAGACGTTTCCCATTTTGGAAAATGGCTCTGCCGAGAACGGCCACAATTGGATATTCCGTCTCTGGGAAAGCACAGATCCCCAGGGCTGTTGTGCCTGTGAATAGGTTTCCAAGGGAAGGTGAAGACCAGCAACAGCTTTCAGGGCTGGCACCTTCCTTGTGGGAGAAGGAGCCGGACGTTCGCCGTTTTGGAAAAAGGCTCTGCCAAGATCGGGCACGATGAGATGTTCCGTCTCTGGGAAAGCACTGATCCCCAGGGCTGTTGTGCCTGTGACTAGGCTGCCCAGGGAAGGTGAAGACCAGCAACAGCTTACAGGGCTGGCCCCTTCCTTGTGGGAGAAGGAGCCGGACGTTCGCCGTTTTGGAAAAAGGCTCTGCCAAGATCGGGCACGATGAGATGTTCCGTCTGTGGGAAAGCGCTGATCCCCAGGGCTGTTGTGCCTGTGACTAGGCTGCCCAGGGAAGGTGAAGACCAGCAACAGCTTTCAGGGCTGGCCCCTTCCTTGTGGGAGAAGGATCCGGACGTTTCCCTTTTCGGAAATAAGCTCTGCCGAGAACGGGCACGAGCAGATGTTCCGTCTGTGGGAAAGCACAGATCCCCAGGGCTGTTGTGCCTGTGACTAGGCTGCCCAGGGAAGGTGAAGACCAGCAACAGCTTTCAGGGCTGGCCCCTTCCTTGTGGGAGAAGGAGCCGGACGTTTCCCTTTTCGGAAAACGGCTCTGCCGAGAACGGCTATGAAGAGATGTTCCGTCTGTGGGAAAGCACTGATCCCCAGGGCTGTTGTGCCTGTGAATAGGTTTCCAAGGGAAGGTGAAGACCAGCAACAGCTTTCAGGGCTGGTCCCTTCCTTGTGGGAGAAGGAGCCAGACGTTTCCCTTTTCGGAAATAAGCTCTGCCGAGAATGGGCACGAGCAGATGTTCCGTCTGTGGGAAAGCACTGATCCCCAGGGCTGTTGTGCCTGTGACTAGGTTGCCCAGGGAAGGTGAAGACCAGCAACAGCTTTCAGGGCTGGCACCTTCCTTGTGGGAGAAGGATCCGGACGTTTCCCATTTCGGAAAATGGCTCTGCCGAGAACGGTCACAATTAGATGTTCCGTCTCTGGGAAAGCACAGATCCCCAGGGCTGTTGTGCCTGTGACTAGGCTGCCCAGGGAAGGTGAAGACCAGCAACAGCTTTCAGGGCTTGCCCCTTCCTTGTGGGAGAAGGATCCGGACGTTTCCCATTTCGGAAAATGGCTCTGCCGATAACGGCCACAATTGGATATTCCGTCTGTGGGAAACCACTGATCCCCAGGGCTGTTGTGCCTGTGAATAGGTTTCCAAGGGAAGGTGAAGACCAGCAACAGCTTTCAGGGCTGGCACCTTCCTTGTGGGAGAAGGAGCCGGACGTTCGCTGTTTCGGAAAAATGGCTCTTCCGAGAACGGCCACAATGAGATGTTCCGTCTCTGGGAAAGCGCTGATCCCCAGGGCTGTTGTGCCTGTGACTAGGCTGCCCAGGGAAGGTGAAGACCAGCAACAGCTTTCAGGGCTGGCCCCTTCCTTGTGGGAGAAGGAGCCGGACGTTTCCCATTTCAGAAAAATGGCTCTGCGAAAACAGGCACGAGGAGATGTTCCGTCTCTGGGAAAGCACTGATCCCCAGGGCTGTTGTGCCTCTGAGTAGGTTTCCAAGGGAAGGTGAAGACCAGCAACAGCTTTCAGGGCTGGCCCCTTCGTTGTGGGAGAAGGAGCCGGACGTTTCCGTTTTCGGAAAACGGCTCTGCGAAGAACGGGTATGAAGAGGTGTTCCGTCTCTGGGAAAGCACTGATCCCCAGGGCTGTTGTGCCTGTGACTAGGCTGCCCAGGGAAGGTGAAGACCAGCAACAGCTTTCAGGGCTGGCACCTTCCTTGTGGGAGAAGGAGCCGGACGTTCGCCGTTTTGGAAAAAGGCTCTGCCAAGATCGGGCACGATGAGATGTTCCGTCTCTGGGAAAGCGCTGATCCCCAGGGCTGTTGTGCCTGTGACTAGGCTGCCCAGGGAAGGTGAAGACCAGCAACAGCTTTCAGGGCTGGCCCCTTCCTTGTGGGAGAAGTATCCGGACGTTTCCCTTTTCGGAAATAAGCTCTGCCGAGAACGGGCACGAGGAGATGTTCCGTCTCTGGGAAAGCACTGATCCCCAGGGCTGTTGTGCCTGTGACTAGGCTGCCCAGGGAAGGTGAAGACCAGCAACAGCTTTCAGGGCTGGCCCCTTCCTTGTGGGAGAAGGAGCCGGACGTTTCCCTTTTCGGAAAACGGCTCTGCCGAGAACGGCTATGAAGAGATGTTCCGTCTCTGGGAAAGCACTGATCCCCAGGGCTGTTGTGCCTGTGAATAGGTTTCCAAGGGAAGGTGAACACCAGCAACAGCTTTCAGGGCTGGCACCTTCCCTGTGGGAGAAGGATCCAGACGTTTCCCATTTTGGAAAATGGCTCTGCCGAGAACGGCCACAATTGGATATTCCGTCTCTGGGAAAGCACAGATCCCCAGGGCTGTTGTGCCTGTGAATAGGTTTCCAAGGGAAGGTGAAGACCAGCAACAGCTTTCAGGGCTGGCCCCTTCCTTGTGGGAGAAGGAGCCAGACGTTTCCCTTTTCGGAAATAAGCTCTGCCGAGAATGGGCACGAGCAGATGTTCCGTCTGTGGGAAAGCACTGATCCCCAGGGCTGTTGTGCCTGTGACTAGGTTGCCCAGGGAAGGTGAAGACCAGCAACAGCTTTCAGGGCTGGCACCTTCCTTGTGGGAGAAGGATCCGGACGTTTCCCATTTTGGAAAATGGCTCTGCCGAGAACGGTCACAATGAGATGTTCCGTCTCTGGGAAAGCACTGATCCCCAGGGCTGTTGTGCCTGTGACTAGGCTGCCCAGGGAAGGTGAAGACCAGCAACAGCTTTCAGGGCTTGCCCCTTCCTTGTGGGAGAAGGATCCGGACGTTTCCCATTTTGGAAAATGGCTCTGCCGATAACGGCCACAATTGGATATTCCGTCTGTGGGAAACCACTGATCCCCAGGGCTGTTGTGCCTGTGAATAGGTTTCCAAGGGAAGGTGAAGACCAGCAACAGCTTTCAGGGCTGGCACCTTCCTTGTGGGAGAAGGAGCCGGACGTTTCCCTTTTCGGAAAAAGGCTCTGCCGAGAAAGGGTATGAAGAGATGTTCCGTCTCTGGGAAAGCACTGATCCCCAGGGCTGTTGTGCCTGTGACTAGGCTGCCCAGGGAAGGTGAAGACCAGCAACAGCTTTCAGGGCTGGCACCTTCCTTGTGGGAGAAGGAGCCCGACGTTTCCCATTTCGGAAAATGGCTGTGTCGAGAACGGCCACGATGAGATGTTCCGTCTCTGGGAAAGCACTGATCCCCAGGGCTGTTGTGCCTGTGAATAGGTTTCCAAGGGAAGGTGAAGACCAGCAACAGCTTTCAGGGCTGGCACCTTCCTTGTGGGAGAAGGAGCCGGACGTTCGCTGTTTCGGAAAAATGGCTCTTCCGAGAACGGCCACAATGAGATGTTCCGTCTCTGGGAAAGCGCTGATCCCCAGGGCTGTTGTGCCTGTGACTAGGCTGCCCAGGGAAGGTGAAGACCAGCAACAGCTTTCAGGGCTGGCCCCTTCCTTGTGGGAGAAGGAGCCGGACGTTTCCCATTTCAGAAAAATGGCTCTGCGAAAACAGGCACGAGGAGATGTTCCGTCTCTGGGAAAGCACTGATCCCCAGGGCTGTTGTGCCTCTGAGTAGGTTTCCAAGGGAAGGTGAAGACCAGCAACAGCTTTCAGGGCTGGCCCCTTCCTTGTGGGAGAAGGAGCCGGACGTTTCCGTTTTCGGAAAACGGCTCTGCGAAGAACGGGTATGAAGAGGTGTTCCGTCTCTGGGAAAGCACTGATCCCCAGGGCTGTTGTGCCTGTGACTAGGCTGCCCAGGGAAGGTGAAGACCAGCAACAGCTTTCAGGGCTGGCCCCTTCCTTGTGGGAGAAGGAGCCGGACGTTCGCCGTTTTGGAAAAAGGCTCTGCCAAGATCGGGCACGATGAGATGTTCCGTCTCTGGGAAAGCACTGATCCCCAGGGCTGTTGTGCCTGTGACTAGGCTGCCCAGGGAAGGTGAAGATCAGCAACAGCTTTCAGGGCTGGCCCCTTCCTTGTGGGATAAGGAGCCGGACGTTTCCCTTTTCGGAAATAAGCTCTGCCGAGAACGGGCACGAGGAGATGTTCCGTCTCTGGGAAAGCACTGATCCCCAGGGCTGTTGTGCCTGTGACTAGGCTGCCCAGGGAAGGTGAAGACCAGCAACAGCTTTCAGGGCTGGCACCTTCCTTGTGGGAGAAGGAGCCGGACGTTTCCCTTTTCGGAAAACGGCTCTGCCGAGAACGGCTATGAAGAGATGTTCCGTCTCTGGGAAAGCACTGATCCCCAGGGCTGTTGTGCCTGTGAATAGGTTTCCAAGGGAAGGTGAAGACCAGCAACAGCTTTCAGGGCTGGCCTCTTCCCTGTGGGAGAAGTATCCGGACGTTTCCCATTTTGGAAAATGTCTCTGCCGAGAACGGGCACGATGAGATGTTCCGTCTCTGGGAAAGCACTGATCCCCAGGGCTGTTGTGCCTCTGAGTAGGTTTCCAAGGGAAGGTGAAGACCAGCAACAGCTTTCAGGGCTGGCCCCTTCCTTGTGGGAGAAGGAGCCGGACGTTTCCGTTTTCGGAAAACGGCTCTGCGAAGAACGGGTATGAAGAGGTGTTCCGTCTCTGGGAAAGCACTGATCCCCAGGGCTGTTGTGCCTGTGACTAGGCTGCCCAGGGAAGGTGAAGACCAGCAACAGCTTTCAGGGCTGGCCCCTTCCTTGTGGGAGAAGGAGCCGGACGTTCGCCGTTTTGGAAAAAGGCTCTGCCAAGATCGGGCACGATGAGATGTTCCGTCTCTGGGAAAGCACTGATCCCCAGGGCTGTTGTGCCTGTGACTAGGCTGCCCAGGGAAGGTGAAGATCAGCAACAGCTTTCAGGGCTGGCCCCTTCCTTGTGGGATAAGGAGCCGGACGTTTCCCTTTTCGGAAATAAGCTCTGCCGAGAACGGGCACGAGGAGATGTTCCGTCTCTGGGAAAGCACTGATCCCCAGGGCTGTTGTGCCTGTGACTAGGCTGCCCAGGGAAGGTGAAGACCAGCAACAGCTTTCAGGGCTGGCACCTTCCTTGTGGGAGAAGGAGCCGGACGTTTCCCTTTTCGGAAAACGGCTCTGCCGAGAACGGCTATGAAGAGATGTTCCGTCTCTGGGAAAGCACTGATCCCCAGGGCTGTTGTGCCTGTGAATAGGTTTCCAAGGGAAGGTGAAGACCAGCAACAGCTTTCAGGGCTGGCCTCTTCCCTGTGGGAGAAGTATCCGGACGTTTCCCATTTTGGAAAATGTCTCTGCCGAGAACGGGCACGATGAGATGTTCCGTCTCTGGGAAAGCACTGATCCCCAGGGCTGTTGTGCCTGTGACTAGGCTGCCAAGGGAAGGTGAAGACCAGCAACAGCTTTCAGGGCTGGCCCCTTCCTTGTGGGAGAAGGAGCCGGACGTTTCCCATTTCGGAAAAATGCCTCTGCCGAGAACGGGTATGAAGAGATGTTCCGTCTCATGGAAAGCACTGATCCCCAGGGCTGTTGTGCCTGTGACTAGGCTGCCCAGGGAAGGTGAAGACCAGCAACAGCTTTCAGGGATGGCCCCTTCCTTGTGGGAGAAGGAGCCAGACGTTTCCCTTTTCGGAAATAAGCTCTGCCGAGAATGGGCACGAGCAGATGTTCCGTCTGTGGGAAAGCACTGATCCCCAGGGCTGTTGTGCCTGTGAATAGGTTTCCAAGGGAAGGTGAAGACCAGCAACAGCTTTCAGGGCTGGCCTCTTCCTTGTGGGAGAAGGATCCGGACGTTTCCCATTTTGGAAAATGGCTCTGCCGAGAACGGGCACGAGCAGATGTTCCGTCTCTGGGAAAGCACAGATCCCCAGGGCTGTTGTGCCTGTGACTAGGTTGCCCAGGGAAGGTGAAGACCAGCAACAGCTTTCAGGGCTGGCCCCTTCCTTGTGGGAGAAGGAGCCGGACGTTTCCCTTTTCGGAAAACGGCTCTGCCGAGAACGGGTATGAAGAGATGTTCCGTCTGTGGGAAAGCACTGATCCCCAGGGCTGTTGTGCCTGTGAATAGGTTTCCAAGGGAAGGTGAAGACCAGCAACAGCTTTCAGGGCTGGCCCCTTCCTAGTGGGAGAAGGATCCGGACGTTTCCCATTTTGGAAAATGGCTCTGCCGAGAACGGGTACGATGAGATGTTCCGTCTCATGGAAAGCACTGATCCCCAGGGCTGTTGTGCCTGTGACTAGGCTGCCCAGGGAAGGTGAAGATCAGCAACAGCTTACAGGGCTGGCACCTTCCTTGTGGGAGAAGGAGCCGGACGTTTCCCTTTTCGGAAATAAGCTCTGCCGAGAATGGGCACGAGGAGATGTTCCGTCTCTGGGAAAGCACTGATCCCCAGGGCTGTTGTGCCTGTGACTAGGCTGCCCAGGGAAGGTGAAGACCAGCAACAGCTTTCAGGGCTGGCCCCTTCCTTGTGGGAGAAGGAGCCGGACGTTTCCCTTTTCGGAAAACGGCTCTGCCGAGAACGGGTATGAAGAGATGTTCCGTCTCTGGGAAAGCACTGATCCCCAGGGCTGTTGTGCCTGTGAATAGGTTTCCAAGGGAAGGTGAAGACCAGCAACAGCTTTCAGGGCTGGCACCTTCCCTGTGGGAGAAGGATCCGGACGTTTCCCATTTTGGAAAATGGCTCTGCCGAGAACGGGCACGAGCAGATGTTCCGTCTGTGGGAAAGCACTGGTCCCCAGGGCTGTTGTGCCTGTGACTAGGCTGCCCAGGGAAGGTGAAGACCAGCAACAGCTTTCAGGGCTGGCACCTTCCTTGTGGGAGAAGGAGCCGGACGTTTCCCTTTTCGGAAAACGGCTCTGCCGAGAACGGGTATGAAGAGATGTTCCGTCTGTGGGAAAGCACTGATCCCCAGGGCTGTTGTGCCTGTGAATAGGTTTCCAAGGGAAGGTGAAGACCAGCAACAGCTTTCAGGGCTGGCCCCTTCCTAGTGGGAGAAGGATCCGGACGTTTCCCATTTTGGAAAATGGCTCTGCCGAGAACGGGTACGATGAGATGTTCCGTCTCTGGGAAAGCACTGATCCCCAGGGCTGTTGTGCCTGTGACTAGGCTGCCCAGGGAAGGTGAAGACCAGCAACAGCTTTCAGGGCTGGCCCCTTCCTTGTGGGAGAAGGAGCCGGACGTTTCCCATTTCAGAAAAATGGCTCTGCGAAAACAGGCACGAGGAGATGTTCCGTCTCTGGGAAAGCACTGATCCCCAGGGCTGTTGTGCCTCTGAGTAGGTTTCCAAGGGAAGGTGAAGACCAGCAACAGCTTTCAGGGCTGGCCCCTTCCTTGTGGGAGAAGGAGCCGGACGTTTCCGTTTTCGGAAAACGGCTCTGCGAAGAACGGGTATGAAGAGGTGTTCCGTCTCTGGGAAAGCACTGATCCCCAGGGCTGTTGTGCCTGTGACTAGGCTGCCCAGGGAAGGTGAAGACCAGCAACAGCTTTCAGGGCTGGCACCTTCCTTGTGGGAGAAGGAGCCGGACGTTCGCCGTTTTGGAAAAAGGCTCTGCCAAGATCGGGCACGATGAGATGTTCCGTCTCTGGGAAAGCACTGATCCCCAGGGCTGTTGTGCCTGTGACTAGGCTGCCCAGGGAAGGTGAAGACCAGCAACAGCTTTCAGGGCTGGCCCCTTCCTTGTGGGAGAAGGATCCGGACGTTTCCCTTTTCGGAAATAAGCTCTGCCGAGAACGGGCACGAGGAGATGTTCCGTCTCTGGGAAAGCACTGATCCCCAGGGCTGTTGTGCCTGTGACTAGGCTGCCCAGGGAAGGTGAAGACCAGCAACAGCTTTCAGGGCTGGCCCCTTCCTTGTGGGAGAAGGAGCCGGACGTTTCCCTTTTCGGAAAACGGCTCTGCCGAGAACGGCTATGAAGAGATGTTCCGTCTCT
This sequence comes from Gypaetus barbatus, assembly GCA_028022735.1. Lineage (NCBI taxonomy): Eukaryota > Metazoa > Chordata > Aves > Accipitriformes > Accipitridae > Gypaetus > Gypaetus barbatus. The sequence continues at coordinate 24,162,312 of CM051540.1, read as the reverse complement.
GGGAAAGCACTGATCCCCAGGGCTGTTGTGCCTGTGAATAGGTTTCCAAGGGAAGGTGAACACCAGCAACAGCTTTCAGGGCTGGCACCTTCCCTGTGGGAGAAGGATCCAGACGTTTCCCATTTTGGAAAATGGCTCTGCCGAGAACGGCCACAATTGGATATTCCGTCTCTGGGAAAGCACAGATCCCCAGGGCTGTTGTGCCTGTGAATAGGTTTCCAAGGGAAGGTGAAGACCAGCAACAGCTTTCAGGGCTGGCCCCTTCCTTGTGGGAGAAGGAGCCAGACGTTTCCCTTTTCGGAAATAAGCTCTGCCGAGAATGGGCACGAGCAGATGTTCCGTCTGTGGGAAAGCACTGATCCCCAGGGCTGTTGTGCCTGTGACTAGGTTGCCCAGGGAAGGTGAAGACCAGCAACAGCTTTCAGGGCTGGCACCTTCCTTGTGGGAGAAGGATCCGGACGTTTCCCATTTTGGAAAATGGCTCTGCCGAGAACGGTCACAATGAGATGTTCCGTCTCTGGGAAAGCACTGATCCCCAGGGCTGTTGTGCCTGTGACTAGGCTGCCCAGGGAAGGTGAAGACCAGCAACAGCTTTCAGGGCTTGCCCCTTCCTTGTGGGAGAAGGATCCGGACGTTTCCCATTTCGGAAAATGGCTCTGCCGATAACGGCCACAATTGGATATTCCGTCTGTGGGAAACCACTGATCCCCAGGGCTGTTGTGCCTGTGAATAGGTTTCCAAGGGAAGGTGAAGACCAGCAACAGCTTTCAGGGCTGGCACCTTCCTTGTGGGAGAAGGAGCCGGACGTTTCCCTTTTCGGAAAAAGGCTCTGCCGAGAACGGGTATGAAGAGATGTTCCGTCTCTGGGAAAGCACTGATCCCCAGGGCTGTTGTGCCTGTGACTAGGCTGCCCAGGGAAGGTGAAGACCAGCAACAGCTTTCAGGGCTGGCACCTTCCTTGTGGGAGAAGGAGCCGGACGTTTCCCATTTTGGAAAATGGCTCTGCCGAGAACGGTCACAATGAGATGTTCCGTCTCTGGGAAAGCACTGATCCCCAGGGCTGTTGTGCCTGTGACTAGGCTGCCCAGGGAAGGTGAAGACCAGCAACAGCTTTCAGGGCTTGCCCCTTCCTTGTGGGAGAAGGATCCGGACGTTTCCCATTTCGGAAAATGGCTCTGCCGAGAACGGCCACAATTGGATATTCCGTCTGTGGGAAAGCACTGATCCCCAGGGCTGTTGTGCCTGTGAATAGGTTTCCAAGGGAAGGTGAAGACCAGCAACAGCTTTCAGGGCTGGCACCTTCCTTGTGGGAGAAGGAGCCGGACGTTTCCCTTTTGGGAAAAAGGCTCTGCCGAGAACGGGTATGAAGAGATGTTCCGTCTCTGGGAAAGCACTGATCCCCAGGGCTGTTGTGCCTGTGACTAGGCTGCCCAGGGAAGGTGAAGACCAGCAACAGCTTTCAGGGCTGGCCCCTTCCTTGTGGGAGAAGGAGCCGGACGTTTCCCTTTTCGGAAAACGGCTCTGCCGAGAACGGCTATGAAGAGATGTTCCGTCTCTGGGAAAGCACTGATCCCCAGGGCTGTTGTGCCTGTGAATAGGTTTCCAAGGGAAGGTGAAGACCAGCAACAGCTTTCAGGGCTGGCCTCTTCCCTGTGGGAGAAGGATCCGGACGTTTCCCATTTTGGAAAATGGCTCTGCCGAGAACGGGCACGAGCAGATGTTCCGTCTGTGGGAAAGCACTGGTCCCCAGGGCTGTTGTGCCTGTGACTAGGCTGCCCAGGGAAGGTGAAGACCAGCAACAGCTTTCAGGGCTGGCCCCTTCCTTGTGGGAGAAGGAGCCGGACGTTTCCCTTTTCGGAAAACGGCTCTGCCGAGAACGGCTATGAAGAGATGTTCCGTCTGTGGGAAAGCACTGATCCCCAGGGCTGTTGTGCCTGTGAATAGGTTTCCAAGGGAAGGTGAAGACCAGCAACAGCTTTCAGGGCTGGCCCCTTCCTAGTGGGAGAAGGATCCGGACGTTTCCCATTTTGGAAAATGGCTCTGCCGAGAACGGGTACGATGAGATGTTCCGTCTCTGGGAAAGCACTGATCCCCAGGGCTGTTGTGCCTGTGAATAGGTTTCCAAGGGAAGGTGAAGACCAGCAACAGCTTTCAGGGCTGGCACCTTCCCTGTGGGAGAAGGATCCGGACGTTTCCCATTTTGGAAAATGGCTCTGCCGAGAACGGGCACGAGCAGATGTTCCGTCTGTGGGAAAGCACTGGTCCCCAGGGCTGTTGTGCCTGTGACTAGGCTGCCCAGGGAAGGTGAAGACCAGCAACAGCTTTCAGGGCTGGCACCTTCCTTGTGGGAGAAGGAGCCGGACGTTTCCCTTTTCGGAAAACGGCTCTGCCGAGAACGGGTATGAAGAGATGTTCCGTCTGTGGGAAAGCACTGATCCCCAGGGCTGTTGTGCCTGTGAATAGGTTTCCAAGGGAAGGTGAAGACCAGCAACAGCTTTCAGGGCTGGCCCCTTCCTAGTGGGAGAAGGATCCGGACGTTTCCCATTTTGGAAAATGGCTCTGCCGAGAACGGGTACGATGAGATGTTCCGTCTCTGGGAAAGCACTGATCCCCAGGGCTGTTGTGCCTGTGACTAGGCTGCCCAGGGAAGGTGAAGACCAGCAACAGCTTTCAGGGCTGGCCCCTTCCTTGTGGGAGAAGGAGCCGGACGTTTCCCATTTCAGAAAAATGGCTCTGCGAAAACAGGCACGAGGAGATGTTCCGTCTCTGGGAAAGCACTGATCCCCAGGGCTGTTGTGCCTCTGAGTAGGTTTCCAAGGGAAGGTGAAGACCAGCAACAGCTTTCAGGGCTGGCACCTTCCTTGTGGGAGAAGGAGCCGGACGTTTCCGTTTTCGGAAAACGGCTCTGCGAAGAACGGGTATGAAGAGGTGTTCCGTCTCTGGGAAAGCACTGATCCCCAGGGCTGTTGTGCCTGTGACTAGGCTGCCCAGGGAAGGTGAAGACCAGCAACAGCTTTCAGGGCTGGCACCTTCCTTGTGGGAGAAGGAGCCCGACGTTTCCCTTTTCGGAAATAAGCTCTGCCGAGAACGGGCACGAGGAGATGTTCCGTCTCTGGGAAAGCACTGATCCCCAGGGCTGTTGTGCCTGTGACTAGGCTGCCCAGGGAAGGTGAAGACCAGCAACAGCTTTCAGGGCTGGCCCCTTCCTTGTGGGAGAAGGAGCCGGACGTTTCCCTTTTCGGAAAACGGCTCTGCCGAGAACGGCTATGAAGAGATGTTCCGTCTCTGGGAAAGCACTGATCCCCAGGGCTGTTGTGCCTGTGAATAGGTTTCCAAGGGAAGGTGAACACCAGCAACAGCTTTCAGGGCTGGCACCTTCCCTGTGGGAGAAGGATCCAGACGTTTCCCATTTTGGAAAATGGCTCTGCCGAGAACGGCCACAATTGGATATTCCGTCTCTGGGAAAGCACAGATCCCCAGGGCTGTTGTGCCTGTGAATAGGTTTCCAAGGGAAGGTGAAGACCAGCAACAGCTTTCAGGGCTGGCCCCTTCCTTGTGGGAGAAGGAGCCAGACGTTTCCCTTTTCGGAAATAAGCTCTGCCGAGAATGGGCACGAGCAGATGTTCCGTCTGTGGGAAAGCACTGATCCCCAGGGCTGTTGTGCCTGTGACTAGGTTGCCCAGGGAAGGTGAAGACCAGCAACAGCTTTCAGGGCTGGCACCTTCCTTGTGGGAGAAGGATCCGGACGTTTCCCATTTTGGAAAATGGCTCTGCCGAGAACGGTCACAATGAGATGTTCCGTCTCTGGGAAAGCACTGATCCCCAGGGCTGTTGTGCCTGTGACTAGGCTGCCCAGGGAAGGTGAAGACCAGCAACAGCTTTCAGGGCTTGCCCCTTCCTTGTGGGAGAAGGATCCGGACGTTTCCCATTTCGGAAAATGGCTCTGCCGATAACGGCCACAATTGGATATTCCGTCTGTGGGAAACCACTGATCCCCAGGGCTGTTGTGCCTGTGAATAGGTTTCCAAGGGAAGGTGAAGACCAGCAACAGCTTTCAGGGCTGGCACCTTCCTTGTGGGAGAAGGAGCCGGACGTTTCCCTTTTCGGAAAAAGGCTCTGCCGAGAACGGGTATGAAGAGATGTTCCGTCTCTGGGAAAGCACTGATCCCCAGGGCTGTTGTGCCTGTGACTAGGCTGCCCAGGGAAGGTGAAGACCAGCAACAGCTTTCAGGGCTGGCACCTTCCTTGTGGGAGAAGGAGCCGGACGTTTCCCATTTTGGAAAATGGCTCTGCCGAGAACGGTCACAATGAGATGTTCCGTCTCTGGGAAAGCACTGATCCCCAGGGCTGTTGTGCCTGTGACTAGGCTGCCCAGGGAAGGTGAAGACCAGCAACAGCTTTCAGGGCTTGCCCCTTCCTTGTGGGAGAAGGATCCGGACGTTTCCCATTTCGGAAAATGGCTCTGCCGAGAACGGCCACAATTGGATATTCCGTCTGTGGGAAAGCACTGATCCCCAGGGCTGTTGTGCCTGTGAATAGGTTTCCAAGGGAAGGTGAAGACCAGCAACAGCTTTCAGGGCTGGCACCTTCCTTGTGGGAGAAGGAGCCGGACGTTTCCCTTTTGGGAAAAAGGCTCTGCCGAGAACGGGTATGAAGAGATGTTCCGTCTCTGGGAAAGCACTGATCCCCAGGGCTGTTGTGCCTGTGACTAGGCTGCCCAGGGAAGGTGAAGACCAGCAACAGCTTTCAGGGCTGGCCCCTTCCTTGTGGGAGAAGGAGCCGGACGTTTCCCTTTTCGGAAAACGGCTCTGCCGAGAACGGCTATGAAGAGATGTTCCGTCTCTGGGAAAGCACTGATCCCCAGGGCTGTTGTGCCTGTGAATAGGTTTCCAAGGGAAGGTGAAGACCAGCAACAGCTTTCAGGGCTGGCCTCTTCCCTGTGGGAGAAGGATCCGGACGTTTCCCATTTTGGAAAATGGCTCTGCCGAGAACGGGCACGAGCAGATGTTCCGTCTGTGGGAAAGCACTGGTCCCCAGGGCTGTTGTGCCTGTGACTAGGCTGCCCAGGGAAGGTGAAGACCAGCAACAGCTTTCAGGGCTGGCCCCTTCCTTGTGGGAGAAGGAGCCGGACGTTTCCCTTTTCGGAAAACGGCTCTGCCGAGAACGGCTATGAAGAGATGTTCCGTCTGTGGGAAAGCACTGATCCCCAGGGCTGTTGTGCCTGTGAATAGGTTTCCAAGGGAAGGTGAAGACCAGCAACAGCTTTCAGGGCTGGCCCCTTCCTAGTGGGAGAAGGATCCGGACGATTCCCATTTTGGAAAATGGCTCTGCCGAGAACGGGTACGATGAGATGTTCCGTCTCTGGGAAAGCACTGATCCCCAGGGCTGTTGTGCCTGTGAATAGGTTTCCAAGGGAAGGTGAAGACCAGCAACAGCTTTCAGGGCTGGCCCCTTCCTTGTGGGAGAAGGAGCCAGACGTTTCCCATTTCGGAAAAATGCCTATGCCGAGAACGGGTATGAAGAGATGTTCCGTCTCATGGAAACCACTGATCCCCAGGGCTGTTGTGCCTGTGACTAGGCTGCCCAGGGAAGGTGAAGACCAGCAACAGCTTTCAGGGCTGGCCCCTTCCTTGTGGGAGAAGGAGCCAGACGTTTCCCTTTTCGGAAATAAGCTCTGCCGAGAATGGGCACGAGCAGATGTTCCGTCTGTGGGAAAGCACTGATCCCCAGGGCTGTTGTGCCTGTGAATAGGTTTCCAAGGGAAGGTGAAGACCAGCAACAGCTTTCAGGGCTGGCACCTTCCTTGTGGGAGAAGGAGCCGGACGTTCGCCGTTTTGGAAATATGGCTCTGCGAGAACGGCCACAATGAGCTGTTCCGTCTCTGGGAAAGCACTGATCCCCAGGGCTGTTGTGCCTGTGACTAGGCTGCCCAGGGAAGGTGAAGACCAGCAACAGCTTACAGGGCTGGCCCCTTCCTTGTGGGAGAAGGAGCCGGACGTTTCCCTTTTCGGAAATAAGCTCTGCCGAGTACGGGTACGAGGAGATTTTCCATCTCTGGGAAAGCACTGATCCCCAGGGCTGTTGTGCCTGTGACTAGGCTGCCCAGGGAAGGTGAAGACCAGCAACAGCTTTCAGGGCTGGCACCTTCCTTGTGGGAGAAGGAGCCGGACGTTTCCCTTTTCGGAAAACGGCTCTGCCGAGAACGGCTATGAAGAGATGTTCCGTCTCTGGGAAAGCACTGATCCCCAGGGCTGTTGTGCCTGTGAATAGGTTTCCAAGGGAAGGTGAAGACCAGCAACAGCTTTCAGGGCTGGCACCTTCCCTGTGGGAGAAGGATCCAGACGTTTCCCATTTTGGAAAATGGCTCTGCCGAGAACGGCCACAATTGGATATTCCGTCTCTGGGAAAGCACAGATCCCCAGGGCTGTTGTGCCTGTGAATAGGTTTCCAAGGGAAGGTGAAGACCAGCAACAGCTTTCAGGGCTGGCACCTTCCTTGTGGGAGAAGGAGCCGGACGTTCGCCGTTTTGGAAAAAGGCTCTGCCAAGATCGGGCACGATGAGATGTTCCGTCTCTGGGAAAGCACTGATCCCCAGGGCTGTTGTGCCTGTGACTAGGCTGCCCAGGGAAGGTGAAGACCAGCAACAGCTTACAGGGCTGGCCCCTTCCTTGTGGGAGAAGGAGCCGGACGTTCGCCGTTTTGGAAAAAGGCTCTGCCAAGATCGGGCACGATGAGATGTTCCGTCTGTGGGAAAGCGCTGATCCCCAGGGCTGTTGTGCCTGTGACTAGGCTGCCCAGGGAAGGTGAAGACCAGCAACAGCTTTCAGGGCTGGCCCCTTCCTTGTGGGAGAAGGAGCCGGACGTTTCCCTTTTCGGAAAACGGCTCTGCCGAGAACGGCTATGAAGAGATGTTCCGTCTCTGGGAAAGCACTGATCCCCAGGGCTGTTGTGCCTGTGAATAGGTTTCCAAGGGAAGGTGAAGACCAGCAACAGCTTTCAGGGCTGGTCCCTTCCTTGTGGGAGAAGGAGCCAGACGTTTCCCTTTTCGGAAATAAGCTCTGCCGAGAATGGGCACGAGCAGATGTTCCGTCTGTGGGAAAGCACTGATCCCCAGGGCTGTTGTGCCTGTGACTAGGTTGCCCAGGGAAGGTGAAGACCAGCAACAGCTTTCAGGGCTGGCCCCTTCCTTGTGGGAGAAGGATCCGGACGTTTCCCATTTCGGAAAATGGCTCTGCCGAGAACGGTCACAATTAGATGTTCCGTCTCTGGGAAAGCACTGATCCCCAGGGCTGTTGTGCCTGTGACTAGGCTGCCCAGGGAAGGTGAAGACCAGCAACAGCTTTCAGGGCTTGCCCCTTCCTTGTGGGAGAAGGATCCGGACGTTTCCCATTTCGGAAAATGGCTCTGCCGATAACGGCCACAATTGGATATTCCGTCTGTGGGAAACCACTGATCCCCAGGGCTGTTGTGCCTGTGAATAGGTTTCCAAGGGAAGGTGAAGACCAGCAACAGCTTTCAGGGCTGGCACCTTCCTTGTGGGAGAAGGAGCCGGACGTTTCCCTTTTCGGAAAAAGGCTCTGCCGAGAACGGGTATGAAGAGATGTTCCGTCTCTGGGAAAGCACTGATCCCCAGGGCTGTTGTGCCTGTGACTAGGCTGCCCAGGGAAGGTGAAGACCAGCAACAGCTTTCAGGGCTGGCCCCTTCCTTGTGGGAGAAGGAGCCCGACGTTTCCCATTTCGGAAAATGGCTGTGTCGAGAACGGCCACGATGAGATGTTCCGTCTCTGGGAAAGCACTGATCCCCAGGGCTGTTGTGCCTGTGAATAGGTTTCCAAGGGAAGGTGAAGACCAGCAACAGCTTTCAGGGCTGGCACCTTCCTTGTGGGAGAAGGAGCCGGACGTTCGCTGTTTCGGAAAAATGGCTCTTCCGAGAACGGCCACAATGAGATGTTCCGTCTCTGGGAAAGCGCTGATCCCCAGGGCTGTTGTGCCTGTGACTAGGCTGCCCAGGGAAGGTGAAGACCAGCAACAGCTTTCAGGGCTGGCCCCTTCCTTGTGGGAGAAGGAGCCGGACGTTTCCCATTTCAGAAAAATGGCTCTGCGAAAACAGGCACGAGGAGATGTTCCGTCTCTGGGAAAGCACTGATCCCCAGGGCTGTTGTGCCTCTGAGTAGGTTTCCAAGGGAAGGTGAAGACCAGCAACAGCTTTCAGGGCTGGCCCCTTCGTTGTGGGAGAAGGAGCCGGACGTTTCCGTTTTCGGAAAACGGCTCTGCGAAGAACGGGTATGAAGAGGTGTTCCGTCTCTGGGAAAGCACTGATCCCCAGGGCTGTTGTGCCTGTGACTAGGCTGCCCAGGGAAGGTGAAGACCAGCAACAGCTTTCAGGGCTGGCACCTTCCTTGTGGGAGAAGGAGCCGGACGTTCGCCGTTTTGGAAAAAGGCTCTGCCAAGATCGGGCACGATGAGATGTTCCGTCTCTGGGAAAGCACTGATCCCCAGGGCTGTTGTGCCTGTGACTAGGCTGCCCAGGGAAGGTGAAGACCAGCAACAGCTTTCAGGGCTGGCCCCTTCCTTGTGGGAGAAGGATCCGGACGTTTCCCTTTTCGGAAATAAGCTCTGCCGAGAACGGGCACGAGGAGATGTTCCGTCTCTGGGAAAGCACTGGTCCCCAGGGCTGTTGTGCCTGTGACTAGGCTGCCCAGGGAAGGTGAAGACCAGCAACAGCTTTCAGGGCTGGCCCCTTCCTTGTGGGAGAAGGAGCCGGACGTTTCCCTTTTCGGAAAACGGCTCTGCCGAGAACGGCTATGAAGAGATGTTCCGTCTCTGGGAAAGCACTGATCCCCAGGGCTGTTGTGCCTGTGAATAGGTTTCCAAGGGAAGGTGAACACCAGCAACAGCTTTCAGGGCTGGCACCTTCCCTGTGGGAGAAGGATCCAGACGTTTCCCATTTTGGAAAATGGCTCTGCCGAGAACGGCCACAATTGGATATTCCGTCTCTGGGAAAGCACAGATCCCCAGGGCTGTTGTGCCTGTGAATAGGTTTCCAAGGGAAGGTGAAGACCAGCAACAGCTTTCAGGGCTGGCCCCTTCCTTGTGGGAGAAGGAGCCAGACGTTTCCCTTTTCGGAAATAAGCTCTGCCGAGAATGGGCACGAGCAGATGTTCCGTCTGTGGGAAAGCACTGATCCCCAGGGCTGTTGTGCCTGTGACTAGGTTGCCCAGGGAAGGTGAAGACCAGCAACAGCTTTCAGGGCTGGCACCTTCCTTGTGGGAGAAGGATCCGGACGTTTCCCATTTTGGAAAATGGCTCTGCCGAGAACGGTCACAATGAGATGTTCCGTCTCTGGGAAAGCACTGATCCCCAGGGCTGTTGTGCCTGTGACTAGGCTGCCCAGGGAAGGTGAAGACCAGCAACAGCTTTCAGGGCTTGCCCCTTCCTTGTGGGAGAAGGATCCGGACGTTTCCCATTTCGGAAAATGGCTCTGCCGATAACGGCCACAATTGGATATTCCGTCTGTGGGAAACCACTGATCCCCAGGGCTGTTGTGCCTGTGAATAGGTTTCCAAGGGAAGGTGAAGACCAGCAACAGCTTTCAGGGCTGGCACCTTCCTTGTGGGAGAAGGAGCCGGACGTTTCCCTTTTCGGAAAAAGGCTCTGCCGAGAAAGGGTATGAAGAGATGTTCCGTCTCTGGGAAAGCACTGATCCCCAGGGCTGTTGTGCCTGTGACTAGGCTGCCCAGGGAAGGTGAAGACCAGCAACAGCTTTCAGGGCTGGCCCCTTCCTTGTGGGAGAAGGAGCCCGACGTTTCCCATTTCGGAAAATGGCTGTGTCGAGAACGGCCACGATGAGATGTTCCGTCTCTGGGAAAGCACTGATCCCCAGGGCTGTTGTGCCTGTGAATAGGTTTCCAAGGGAAGGTGAAGACCAGCAACAGCTTTCAGGGCTGGCACCTTCCTTGTGGGAGAAGGAGCCGGACGTTCGCTGTTTCGGAAAAATGGCTCTTCCGAGAACGGCCACAATGAGATGTTCCGTCTCTGGGAAAGCGCTGATCCCCAGGGCTGTTGTGCCTGTGACTAGGCTGCCCAGGGAAGGTGAAGACCAGCAACAGCTTTCAGGGCTGGCCCCTTCCTTGTGGGAGAAGGAGCCGGACGTTTCCCATTTCAGAAAAATGGCTCTGCGAAAACAGGCACGAGGAGATGTTCCGTCTCTGGGAAAGCACTGATCCCCAGGGCTGTTGTGCCTCTGAGTAGGTTTCCAAGGGAAGGTGAAGACCAGCAACAGCTTTCAGGGCTGGCCCCTTCCTTGTGGGAGAAGGAGCCGGACGTTTCCGTTTTCGGAAAACGGCTCTGCGAAGAACGGGTATGAAGAGGTGTTCCGTCTCTGGGAAAGCACTGATCCCCAGGGCTGTTGTGCCTGTGACTAGGCTGCCCAGGGAAGGTGAAGACCAGCAACAGCTTTCAGGGCTGGCACCTTCCTTGTGGGAGAAGGAGCCGGACGTTCGCCGTTTTGGAAAAAGGCTCTGCCAAGATCGGGCACGATGAGATGTTCCGTCTCTGGGAAAGCACTGATCCCCAGGGCTGTTGTGCCTGTGACTAGGCTGCCCAGGGAAGGTGAAGACCAGCAACACCTTTCAGGGCTGGCCCCTTCCTTGTGGGAGAAGGATCCGGACGTTTCCCTTTTCGGAAATAAGCTCTGCCGAGAACGGGCACGAGGAGATGTTCCGTCTCTGGGAAAGCACTGGTCCCCAGGGCTGTTGTGCCTGTGACTAGGCTGCCCAGGGAAGGTGAAGACCAGCAACAGCTTTCAGGGCTGGCCCCTTCCTTGTGGGAGAAGGAGCCGGACGTTTCCCTTTTCGGAAAACGGCTCTGCCGAGAACGGCTATGAAGAGATGTTCCGTCTCTGGGAAAGCACTGATCCCCAGGGCTGTTGTGCCTGTGAATAGGTTTCCAAGGGAAGGTGAACACCAGCAACAGCTTTCAGGGCTGGCACCTTCCCTGTGGGAGAAGGATCCAGACGTTTCCCATTTTGGAAAATGGCTCTGCCGAGAACGGCCACAATTGGATATTCCGTCTCTGGGAAAGCACAGATCCCCAGGGCTGTTGTGCCTGTGAATAGGTTTCCAAGGGAAGGTGAAGACCAGCAACAGCTTTCAGGGCTGGCCCCTTCCTTGTGGGAGAAGGAGCCAGACGTTTCCCTTTTCGGAAATAAGCTCTGCCGAGAATGGGCACGAGCAGATGTTCCGTCTGTGGGAAAGCACTGATCCCCAGGGCTGTTGTGCCTGTGACTAGGTTGCCCAGGGAAGGTGAAGACCAGCAACAGCTTTCAGGGCTGGCACCTTCCTTGTGGGAGAAGGATCCGGACGTTTCCCATTTTGGAAAATGGCTCTGCCGAGAACGGTCACAATGAGATGTTCCGTCTCTGGGAAAGCACTGATCCCCAGGGCTGTTGTGCCTGTGACTAGGCTGCCCAGGGAAGGTGAAGACCAGCAACAGCTTTCAGGGCTTGCCCCTTCCTTGTGGGAGAAGGATCCGGACGTTTCCCATTTCGGAAAATGGCTCTGCCGATAACGGCCACAATTGGATATTCCGTCTGTGGGAAACCACTGATCCCCAGGGCTGTTGTGCCTGTGAATAGGTTTCCAAGGGAAGGTGAAGACCAGCAACAGCTTTCAGGGCTGGCACCTTCCTTGTGGGAGAAGGAGCCGGACGTTTCCCTTTTCGGAAAAAGGCTCTGCCGAGAACGGGTATGAAGAGATGTTCCGTCTCTGGGAAAGCACTGATCCCCAGGGCTGTTGTGCCTGTGACTAGGCTGCCCAGGGAAGGTGAAGACCAGCAACAGCTTTCAGGGCTGGCCCCTTCCTTGTGGGAGAAGGAGCCCGACGTTTCCCATTTCGGAAAATGGCTGTGTCGAGAACGGCCACGATGAGATGTTCCGTCTCTGGGAAAGCACTGATCCCCAGGGCTGTTGTGCCTGTGAATAGGTTTCCAAGGGAAGGTGAAGACCAGCAACAGCTTTCAGGGCTGGCACCTTCCTTGTGGGAGAAGGAGCCGGACGTTCGCTGTTTCGGAAAAATGGCTCTTCCGAGAACGGCCACAATGAGATGTTCCGTCTCTGGGAAAGCGCTGATCCCCAGGGCTGTTGTGCCTGTGACTAGGCTGCCCAGGGAAGGTGAAGACCAGCAACAGCTTTCAGGGCTGGCCCCTTCCTTGTGGGAGAAGGAGCCGGACGTTTCCCATTTCAGAAAAATGGCTCTGCGAAAACAGGCACGAGGAGATGTTCCGTCTCTGGGAAAGCACTGATCCCCAGGGCTGTTGTGCCTCTGAGTAGGTTTCCAAGGGAAGGTGAAGACCAGCAACAGCTTTCAGGGCTGGCCCCTTCCTTGTGGGAGAAGGAGCCGGACGTTTCCGTTTTCGGAAAACGGCTCTGCGAAGAACGGGTATGAAGAGGTGTTCCGTCTCTGGGAAAGCACTGATCCCCAGGGCTGTTGTGCCTGTGACTAGGCTGCCCAGGGAAGGTGAAGACCAGCAACAGCTTTCAGGGCTGGCCCCTTCCTTGTGGGAGAAGGAGCCGGACGTTCGCCGTTTTGGAAAAAGGCTCTGCCAAGATCGGCCACGATGAGATGTTCCGTCTCTGGGAAAGCACTGATCCCCAGGGCTGTTGTGCCTGTGACTAGGCTGCCCAGGGAAGGTGAAGATCAGCAACAGCTTTCAGGGCTGGCCCCTTCCTTGTGGGATAAGGAGCCGGACGTTTCCCTTTTCGGAAATAAGCTCTGCCGAGAACGGGCACGAGGAGATGTTCCGTCTCTGGGAAAGCACTGATCCCCAGGGCTGTTGTGCCTGTGACTAGGCTGCCCAGGGAAGGTGAAGACCAGCAACAGCTTTCAGGGCTGGCCCCTTCCTTGTGGGAGAAGGAGCCGGACGTTTCCCTTTTCGGAAAACGGCTCTGCCGAGAACGGCTATGAAGAGATGTTCCGTCTCTGGGAAAGCACTGATCCCCAGGGCTGTTGTGCCTGTGAATAGGTTTCCAAGGGAAGGTGAAGACCAGCAACAGCTTTCAGGGCTGGCCTCTTCCCTGTGGGAGAAGTATCCGGACGTTTCCCATTTTGGAAAATGTCTCTGCCGAGAACGGGCACGATGAGATGTTCCGTCTCTGGGAAAGCACTGATCCCCAGGGCTGTTGTGCCTGTGACTAGGCTGCCAAGGGAAGGTGAAGACCAGCAACAGCTTTCAGGGCTGGCCCCTTCCTTGTGGGAGAAGGAGCCAGACGTTTCCCATTTCGGAAAAATGCCTCTGCCGAGAACGGGTATGAAGAGATGTTCCGTCTCATGGAAAGCACTGATCCCCAGGGCTGTTGTGCCTGTGACTAGGCTGCCCAGGGAAGGTGAAGACCAGCAACAGCTTTCAGGGATGGCCCCTTCCTTGTGGGAGAAGGAGCCAGACGTTTCCCTTTTCGGAAATAAGCTCTGCCGAGAATGGGCACGAGCAGATGTTCCGTCTGTGGGAAAGCACTGATCCCCAGGGCTGTTGTGCCTGTGAATAGGTTTCCAAGGGAAGGTGAAGACCAGCAACAGCTTTCAGGGCTGGCCTCTTCCTTGTGGGAGAAGGATCCGGACGTTTCCCATTTTGGAAAATGGCTCTGCCGAGAACGGGCACGAGCAGATGTTCCGTCTCTGGGAAAGCACAGATCCCCAGGGCTGTTGTGCCTGTGACTAGGTTGCCCAGGGAAGGTGAAGACCAGCAACAGCTTTCAGGGCTGGCCCCTTCCTTGTGGGAGAAGGAGCCGGACGTTTCCCTTTTCGGAAAACGGCTCTGCCGAGAACGGGTATGAAGAGATGTTCCGTCTCTGGGAAAGCACTGATCCCCAGGGCTGTTGTGCCTGTGAATAGGTTTCCAAGGGAAGGTGAAGACCAGCAACAGCTTTCAGGGCTGGCCCCTTCCTAGTGGGAGAAGGATCCGGACGTTTCCCATTTTGGAAAATGGCTCTGCCGAGAACGGGTACGATGAGATGTTCCGTCTCATGGAAAGCACTGATCCCCAGGGCTGTTGTGCCTGTGACTAGGCTGCCCAGGGAAGGTGAAGATCAGCAACAGCTTACAGGGCTGGCACCTTCCTTGTGGGAGAAGGAGCCGGACGTTTCCCTTTTCGGAAATAAGCTCTGCCGAGAATGGGCACGAGGAGATGTTCCGTCTCTGGGAAAGCACTGATCCCCAGGGCTGTTGTGCCTGTGACTAGGCTGCCCAGGGAAGGTGAAGACCAGCAACAGCTTTCAGGGCTGGCCCCTTCCTTGTGGGAGAAGGAGCCGGACGTTTCCCTTTTCGGAAAACGGCTCTGCCGAGAACGGGTATGAAGAGATGTTCCGTCTCTGGGAAAGCACTGATCCCCAGGGCTGTTGTGCCTGTGAATAGGTTTCCAAGGGAAGGTGAAGACCAGCAACAGCTTTCAGGGCTGGCACCTTCCCTGTGGGAGAAGGAGCCGGACGTTTCCCATTTTGGAAAATGGCTCTGCCGAGAACGGGCACGAGCAGATGTTCCGTCTGTGGGAAAGCACTGGTCCCCAGGGCTGTTGTGCCTGTGACTAGGCTGCCCAGGGAAGGTGAAGACCAGCAACAGCTTTCAGGGCTGGCACCTTCCTTGTGGGTGAAGGAGCCGGACGTTTCCCTTTTCGGAAAACGGCTCTGCCGAGAACGGGTATGAAGAGATGTTCCGTCTGTGGGAAAGCACTGATCCCCAGGGCTGTTGTGCCTGTGAATAGGTTTCCAAGGGAAGGTGAAGACCAGCAACAGCTTTCAGGGCTGGCCCCTTCCTAGTGGGAGAAGGATCCGGACGTTTCCCATTTTGGAAAATGGCTCTGCCGAGAACGGGTACGATGAGATGTTCCGTCTCTGGGAAAGCACTGATCCCCAGGGCTGTTGTGCCTGTGACTAGGCTGCCCAGGGAAGGTGAAGACCAGCAACAGCTTTCAGGGCTGGCCCCTTCCTTGTGGGAGAAGGAGCCGGACGTTTCCCATTTCAGAAAAATGGCTCTGCGAAAACAGGCACGAGGAGATGTTCCGTCTCTGGGAAAGCACTGATCCCCAGGGCTGTTGTGCCTCTGAGTAGGTTTCCAAGGGAAGGTGAAGACCAGCAACAGCTTTCAGGGCTGGCCCCTTCCTTGTGGGAGAAGGAGCCGGACGTTTCCGTTTTCGGAAAACGGCTCTGCGAAGAACGGGTATGAAGAGGTGTTCCGTCTCTGGGAAAGCACTGATCCCCAGGGCTGTTGTGCCTGTGACTAGGCTGCCCAGGGAAGGTGAAGACCAGCAACAGCTTTCAGGGCTGGCACCTTCCTTGTGGGAGAAGGAGCCGGACGTTCGCCGTTTTGGAAAAAGGCTCTGCCAAGATCGGGCACGATGAGATGTTCCGTCTCTGGGAAAGCACTGATCCCCAGGGCTGTTGTGCCTGTGACTAGGCTGCCCAGGGAAGGTGAAGACCAGCAACAGCTTTCAGGGCTGGCCCCTTCCTTGTGGGAGAAGGATCCGGACGTTTCCCTTTTCGGAAATAAGCTCTGCCGAGAACGGGCACGAGGAGATGTTCCGTCTCTGGGAAAGCACTGATCCCCAGGGCTGTTGTGCCTGTGACTAGGCTGCCCAGGGAAGGTGAAGACCAGCAACAGCTTTCAGGGCTGGCCCCTTCCTTGTGGGAGAAGGAGCCGGACGTTTCCCTTTTCGGAAAACGGCTCTGCCGAGAACGGGTATGAAGAGATGTTCCGTCTCTGGGAAAGCACTGATCCCCAGGGCTGTTGTGCCTGTGAATAGGTTTCCAAGGGAAGGTGAACACCAGCAACAGCTTTCAGGGCTGGCACCTTCCCTGTGGGAGAAGGATCCAGACGTTTCCCATTTTGGAAAATGGCTCTGCCGAGAACGGCCACAATTGGATATTCCGTCTCTGGGAAAGCACAGATCCCCAGGGCTGTTGTGCCTGTGAATAGGTTTCCAAGGGAAGGTGAAGACCAGCAACAGCTTTCAGGGCTGGCCCCTTCCTTGTGGGAGAAGGAGCCAGACGTTTCCCTTTTCGGAAATAAGCTCTGCCGAGAATGGGCACGAGCAGATGTTCCGTCTGTGGGAAAGCACTGATCCCCAGGGCTGTTGTGCCTGTGACTAGGTTGCCCAGGGAAGGTGAAGACCAGCAACAGCTTTCAGGGCTGGCACCTTCCTTGTGGGAGAAGGATCCGGACGTTTCCCATTTTGGAAAATGGCTCTGCCGAGAACGGTCACAATGAGATGTTCCGTCTCTGGGAAAGCACTGATCCCCAGGGCTGTTGTGCCTGTGACTAGGCTGCCCAGGGAAGGTGAAGACCAGCAACAGCTTTCAGGGCTTGCCCCTTCCTTGTGGGAGAAGGATCCGGACGTTTCCCATTTCGGAAAATGGCTCTGCCGATAACGGCCACAATTGGATATTCCGTCTGTGGGAAACCACTGATCCCCAGGGCTGTTGTGCCTGTGA
Source organism: Gypaetus barbatus (assembly GCA_028022735.1). NCBI lineage: Eukaryota > Metazoa > Chordata > Aves > Accipitriformes > Accipitridae > Gypaetus > Gypaetus barbatus. The sequence goes on along the minus strand of CM051540.1, from coordinate 24,145,835 downwards.
ATAGGTTTCCAAGGGAAGGTGAAGACCAGCAACAGCTTTCAGGGCTGGCACCTTCCTTGTGGGAGAAGGAGCCGGACGTTTCCCTTTTCGGAAAAAGGCTCTGCCGAGAACGGGTATGAAGAGATGTTCCGTCTCTGGGAAAGCACTGATCCCCAGGGCTGTTGTGCCTGTGACTAGGCTGCCCAGGGAAGGTGAAGACCAGCAACAGCTTTCAGGGCTGGCACCTTCCTTGTGGGAGAAGGAGCCCGACGTTTCCCATTTCGGAAAATGGCTGTGTCGAGAACGGCCACGATGAGATGTTCCGTCTGTGGGAAAGCACTGATCCCCAGGGCTGTTGTGCCTGTGAATAGGTTTCCAAGGGAAGGTGAAGACCAGCAACAGCTTTCAGGGCTGGCACCTTCCTTGTGGGAGAAGGAGCCGGACGTTCGCTGTTTCGGAAAAATGGCTCTTCCGAGAACGGCCACAATGAGATGTTCCGTCTCTGGGAAAGCGCTGATCCCCAGGGCTGTTGTGCCTGTGACTAGGCTGCCCAGGGAAGGTGAAGACCAGCAACAGCTTTCAGGGCTGGCCCCTTCCTTGTGGGAGAAGGAGCCGGACGTTTCCCATTTCAGAAAAATGGCTCTGCGAAAACAGGCACGAGGAGATGTTCCGTCTCTGGGAAAGCACTGATCCCCAGGGCTGTTGTGCCTCTGAGTAGGTTTCCAAGGGAAGGTGAAGACCAGCAACAGCTTTCAGGGCTGGCCCCTTCCTTGTGGGAGAAGGAGCCGGACGTTTCCGTTTTCGGAAAACGGCTCTGCGAAGAACGGGTATGAAGAGGTGTTCCGTCTCTGGGAAAGCACTGATCCCCAGGGCTGTTGTGCCTGTGACTAGGCTGCCCAGGGAAGGTGAAGACCAGCAACAGCTTTCAGGGCTGGCCCCTTCCTTGTGGGAGAAGGAGCCGGACGTTCGCCGTTTTGGAAAAAGGCTCTGCCAAGATCGGGCACGATGAGATGTTCCGTCTCTGGGAAAGCACTGATCCCCAGGGCTGTTGTGCCTGTGACTAGGCTGCCCAGGGAAGGTGAAGATCAGCAACAGCTTTCAGGGCTGGCACCTTCCTTGTGGGATAAGGAGCCGGACGTTTCCCTTTTCGGAAATAAGCTCTGCCGAGAACGGGCACGAGGAGATGTTCCGTCTCTGGGAAAGCACTGATCCCCAGGGCTGTTGTGCCTGTGACTAGGCTGCCAAGGGAAGGTGAAGACCAGCAACAGCTTTCAGGGCTGGCCCCTTCCTTGTGGGAGAAGGAGCCAGACGTTTCCCATTTCGGAAAAATGCCTCTGCCGAGAACGGGTATGAAGAGATGTTCCGTCTCATGGAAAGCACTGATCCCCAGGGCTGTTGTGCCTGTGACTAGGCTGCCCAGGGAAGGTGAAGACCAGCAACAGCTTTCAGGGATGGCCCCTTCCTTGTGGGAGAAGGAGCCAGACGTTTCCCATTTCGGAAAAATGGCTCTGCCGAGAACGGGCACGAGCAGATGTTCCGTCTGTGGGAAAGCACTGATCCCCAGGGCTGTTGTGCCTGTGAATAGGTTTCCAAGGGAAGGTGAAGACCAGCAACAGCTTTCAGGGCTGGCCCCTTCCCTGTGGGAGAAGGATCCGGACGTTTCCCATTTTGGAAAATGGCTCTGCCGAGAACGGGCACGAGCAGATGTTCCGTCTCTGGGAAAGCACAGATCCCCAGGGCTGTTGTGCCTGTGACTAGGTTGCCCAGGGAAGGTGAAGACCAGCAACAGCTTTCAGGGCTGGCCCCTTCCTTGTGGGAGAAGGAGCCGGACGTTTCCCTTTTCGGAAAACGGCTCTGCCGAGAACGGGTATGAAGAGATGTTCCGTCTGTGGGAAAGCACTGATCCCCAGGGCTGTTGTGCCTGTGAATAGGTTTCCAAGGGAAGGTGAAGACCAGCAACAGCTTTCAGGGCTGGCCCCTTCCTTGTGGGAGAAGGAGCCAGACGTTTCCCATTTTGGAAAATGGCTCTGCCGAGAACGGGTACGATGAGATGTTCCGTCTCATGGAAAGCACTGATCCCCAGGGCTGTTGTGCCTGTGACTAGGCTGCCCAGGGAAGGTGAAGATCAGCAACAGCTTACAGGGCTGGCACCTTCCTTGTGGGAGAAGGAGCCGGACGTTTCCCTTTTCGGAAATAAGCTCTGCCGAGAACGGGCACGAGGAGATGTTCCGTCTCTGGGAAAGCACTGATCCCCAGGGCTGTTGTGCCTGTGACTAGGCTGCCCAGGGAAGGTGAAGACCAGCAACAGCTTTCAGGGCTGGCCCCTTCCTTGTGGGAGAAGGAGCCGGACGTTTCCCTTTTCGGAAAACGGCTCTGCCGAGAACGGGTATGAAGAGATGTTCCGTCTCTGGGAAAGCACTGATCCCCAGGGCTGTTGTGCCTGTGAATAGGTTTCCAAGGGAAGGTGAAGACCAGCAACAGCTTTCAGGGCTAGCCTCTTCCCTGTTGGAGAAGGATCCGGACGTTTCCCATTTTGGAAAATGGCTCTGCCGAGAACGGGCACGAGCAGATGTTCCGTCTGTGGGAAAGTACTGGTCCGCAGGGCTGTTGTGCCTGTGAATAGGCTGCCCAGGGAAGGTGAAGACCAGCAACAGCTTTCAGGGCTGGCACCTTCCTTGTGGGAGAAGGAGCCGGACGTTTCCCTTTTCGGGAAACGGCTCTGCCGAGAACGGGTATGAAGAGATGTTCCGTCTGTGGGAAAGCACTGATCCCCAGGGCTGTTGTGCCTGTGAATAGGTTTCCAAGGGAAGGTGAAGACCAGCAACAGCTTTCAGGGCTGGCCCCTTCCTAGTGGGAGAAGGATCCGGACGTTTCCCATTTTGGAAAATGGCTCTGCCGAGAACGGGTACGATGAGATGTTCCGTCTCATGGAAAGCACTGATCCCCAGGGCTGTTGTGCCTGTGACTAGGCTGCCCAGGGAAGGTGAAGATCAGCAACAGCTTACAGGGCTGGCACCTTCCTTGTGGGAGAAGGAGCCGGACGTTTCCCTTTTCGGAAATAAGCTCTGCCGAGAACGGGCACGAGGAGATGTTCCGTCTCTGGGAAAGCACTGATCCCCAGGGCTGTTGTGCCTGTGACTAGGCTGCCCAGGGAAGGTGAAGACCAGCAACAGCTTTCAGGGCTGGCCCCTTCCTTGTGGGAGAAGGAGCCGGACGTTTCCCTTTTCGGAAAACGGCTCTGCCGAGAACGGCTATGAAGAGATGTTCCGTCTCTGGGAAAGCACTGATCCCCAGGGCTGTTGTGCCTGTGAATAGGTTTCCAAGGGAAGGTGAAGACCAGCAACAGCTTTCAGGGCTGGCACCTTCCCTGTGGGAGAAGGATCCGGACGTTTCCCATTTTGGAAAATGGCTCTGCCGAGAACGGGCACGAGCAGATGTTCCGTCTGTGGGAAAGCACTGGTCCCCAGGGCTGTTGTGCCTGTGACTAGGCTGCCCAGGGAAGGTGAAGACCAGCAACAGCTTTCAGGGCTGGCACCTTCCTTGTGGGAGAAGGAGCCGGACGTTTCCCTTTTCGGAAAACGGCTCTGCCGAGAACGGGTATGAAGAGATGTTCCGTCTGTGGGAAAGCACTGATCCCCAGGGCTGTTGTGCCTGTGAATAGGTTTCCAAGGGAAGGTGAAGACCAGCAACAGCTTACAGGGCTGGCCCCTTCCTTGTGGGAGAAGGAGCCGGACGTTTCCCTTTTTATAAATAAGCTCTGCCGAGTATGGGTACGAGGAGATTTTCCATCTCTGGGAAAGCACTGATCCCCAGGGCTGTTGTGCCTGTGACTAGGCTGCCCAGGGAAGGTGAAGACCAGCAACAGCTTTCAGGGCTGGCACGTTCCTTGTGGGAGAAGGAGCCGGACGTTCTCCATTTTGGAAAATGGCTCTGCCGAGAACAGTCACAATGAGATGTTCCGTCTGTGGGAAAGCACTGATCCCCAGGGCTGTTGTGCCTGTGACTAGGCTGCCCAGGGAAGGTGAAGACCAGCAACAGCTTACAGGGCTGGCCCCTTCCTTGTGGGAGAAGGAGCCGGACGTTCTCCATTTTGGAAAAAGGCTCCGCCGAGAACGGGCACGATGAGATGTTCCGTCTGTGGGAAAGCACTGATCCCCAGGGCTGTTGTGCCTGTGACTAGGCTGCCCAGGGAAGGTGAAGACCAGCAACAGCTTACAGGGCTGGCCCCTTCCTTGTGGGAGAAGGATCCGGACGTTTCCCTTTTCGGAAATAAGCTCTGCCGAGAACGGGCACGAGCAGATTTTCCGTCTCTGGGAAAGCACTGATCCCCAGGGCTGTTGTGCCTGTGACTAGGCTGCCCAGGGAAGGTGAAGACCAGCAACAGCTTTCAGGGCTGGCCCCTTCATTGTGGGAGAAGGAGCCGGACGTTTCCCTTTTCGGAAAACGGCTCTGCCGAGAACGGCTACGACGAGATGTTCTGTCTCTGGGAAAGCACAGATCCCCATGGCTGTTGTGCCTGTGAATAGGTTTCCAAGGGAAGGTGAACACCAGCAACAGCTTTCAGGGCTGGCACCTTCCTTGTGGGAGAAGGAGCCGGACGTTTCCCTTTTGGGAAAAAGGCTCTGCCGAGAACGGGTATGAAGAGATGTTCCGTCTCTGGGAAAGCACTGATCCCCAGGGCTGTTGTGCCTGTGACTAGGCTGCCCAGGGAAGGTGAAGACCAGCAACAGCTTTCAGGGCTGGCCCCTTCCTTGTGGGAGAAGGAGCCCGACGTTTCCCTTTTCGGAAATAAGCTCTGCCGAGAACGGGCACGAGGAGATGTTCCGTCTCTGGGAAAGCACTGATCCCCAGGGCTGTTGTGCCTGTGACTAGGCTGCCCAGGGAAGGTGAAGACCAGCAACAGCTTTCAGGGCTGGCACCTTCCTTGTGGGAGAAGGAGCCGGACGTTTCCCATTTCAGAAAAATGGCTCTGCGAAAACAGGCACGAGGAGATGTTCCGTCTCTGGGAAAGCACTGATCCCCAGGGCTGTTGTGCCTCTGAGTAGGTTTCCAAGGGAAGGTGAAGACCAGCAACAGCTTTCAGGGCTGGCACCTTCCTTGTGGGAGAAGGAGCCGGACGTTTCCGTTTTCGGAAAACGGCTCTGCGAAGAACGGGTATGAAGAGGTGTTCCGTCTCTGGGAAAGCACTGATCCCCAGGGCTGTTGTGCCTGTGACTAGGCTGCCCAGGGAAGGTGAAGATCAGCAACAGCTTTCAGGGCTGGCACCTTCCTCGTGGGAGAAGGAGCCCGACGTTTCCCTTTTCGGAAATAAGCTCTGCCGAGAGCGGGCACGAGGAGATGTTCCGTCTCTGGGAAAGCACTGATCCCCAGGGCTGTTGTGCCTGTGAATAGGTTTCCAAGGGAAGGTGAAGACCAGCAACAGCTTTCAGGGCTGGCACCTTCCCTGTGGGAGAAGGATCCAGACGTTTCCCATTTTGGAAAATGGCTCTGCCGAGAACGGCCACAATTGGATATTCCGTCTCTAGGAAAGCACAGATCCCCAGGGCTGTTGTGCCTGTGGATAGGTTTCCAAGGGAAGGTGAAGACCAGCAACAGCTTTCAGGGCTGGCACCTTCCTTGTGGGAGAAGGAGCCGGACGTTCGCAGTTTTGGAAAAAGGCTCTGCCAAGGTCGGGCACGATGAGATGTTCCGTCTCTGGGAAAGCACTGATCCCCAGGGCTGTTGTGCCTGTGACTAGGCTGCCCAGGGAAGGTGAAGACCAGCAACAGCTTACAGGGCTGGCCCCTTCCTTGTGGGAGAAGGAGCCGGACGTTCTCCGTTTTGGAAAAAGGCTCTGCCAAGATCGGGTACGATGAGATGTTCCGTCTGTGGGAAAGCGCTGATCCCCAGGGCTGTTGTGCCTGTGACTAGGCTGCCCAGGGAAGGTGAAGACCAGCAACAGCTTACAGGGCTGGCCCCTTCCTTGTGGGAGAAGGATCCGGACGTTTCCCTTTTCGGAAATAAGCTCTGCCGAGAACGGGCACGAGCAGATTTTCCGTCTGTGGGAAAGCACTGATCCCCAGGGCTGTTGTGCCTGTGACTAGGCTGCCCAGGGAAGGTGAAGACCAGCAACAGCTTTCAGGGCTGGCACCTTCCTTGTGGGAGAAGGAGCCCGACGTTTCCCATTTCGGAAAAATGGCTCTTCCGAGAACGGCCACAATTGGATGTTCCGTCTCTGTGAAAGCACAGATCCCCAGGGCTGTTGTGCCTGTGAATAGGTTTCCAAGGGAAGGTGAAGACCAGCAACAGCTTTCAGGGCTGGCACCTTCCTTGTGGGAGAAGGAGCCGGACGTTTCCCTTTTGGGAAAAAGGCTCTGCCGAGAACGGGTATGAAGAGATGTTCCGTCTCTGGGAAAGCACTGATCCCCAGGGCTGTTGTGCCTGTGACTAGGCTGCCCAGGGAAGGTGAAGACCAGCAACAGCTTTCAGGGCTGGCACCTTCCTTGTGGGAGAAGGAGCCGGACGTTTCCCTTTTCGGAAATGAGCTCTGCCGAGAGCGGGCACGAGGAGATGTTCCGTCTCTGGGAAAGCACTGATCCCCAGGGCTGTTGTGCCTGTGACTAGGCTGCCCAGGGAAGGTGAAGACCAGCAACAGCTTTCAGGGCTGGCCCCTTCCTTGTGGGAGAAGGAGCCGGACGTTTCCCATTTCAGAAAAATGGCTCTGCGAAAACAGGCACGAGGAGGTGTTCCGTCTCTGGGAAAGCACTGATCCCCAGGGCTGTTGTGCCTCTGAGTAGGTTTCCAAGGGAAGGTGAAGACCAGCAACAGCTTTCAGGGCTGGCACCTTCCTTGTGGGAGAAGGAGCCGGACGTTTCCGTTTTCGGAAAACGGCTCTGCCGAGAACGGGTATGAAGAGGTGTTCCGTCTCTGGGAAAGCACTGATCCCCAGGGCTGTTGTGCCTGTGACTAGGCTGCCCAGGGAAGGTGAAGATCAGCAACAGCTTTCAGGGCTGGCACCTTCCTCGTGGGAGAAGGAGCCGGACGTTTCCCTTTTCGGAAAACGGCTCTGCCGAGAGCGGGTATGAAGAGATGTTCCGTCTCTGGGAAAGCACTGATCCCCAGGGCTGTTGTGCCTGTGAATAGGTTTCCAAGGGAAGGTGAAGACCAGCAACAGCTTTCAGGGCTGGCCTCTTCCCTGTGGGAGAAGGATCCGGACGTTTCCCATTTTGGAAAACGGCTCTGCCGAGAACGGCTACGAGGAGATGTTCCGTCTCTGGGAAAGCACTGATCCCCAGGGCTGTTGTGCCTGTGACTAGGCTGCCAAGGGAAGGTGAAGACCAGCAACAGCTTACAGGGCTGGCCCCTTCCTTGTGGGAGAAGGAGCCAGACGTTTCCCATTTCGGAAAAATGCCTCTGCCGAGAACGGGTAAGAAGAGATGTTCCGTCTCATGGAAAGCACTGATCCCCAGGGCTGTTGTGCCTGTGACTAGGCTGCCCAGGGAAGGTGAAGACCAGCAACAGCTTTCAGGGCTGGCCCCTTCCTTGTGGGAGAAGGAGCCAGACGTTTCCCTTTTCGGAAATAAGCTCTGCCGAGAATGGGCACGAGCAGATGTTCCGTCTGTGGGAAAGCACTGATCCCCAGGGCTGTTGTGCCTGTGACTAGGTTGCCCAGGGAAGGTGAAGACCAGCAACAGATTTCAGGGCTGGCCCCTTCCTTGTGGGAGAAGGAGCCGGACGTTTCCCTTTTCGGAAAACGGCTCTGCCGAGAACGGCTATGAAGAGATGTTCCGTCTCTGAGAAAGCACTGATCCCCAGGGCTGTTGTGCCTGTGAAGAGGTTTCCAAGGGAAGGTGAAGACCAGCAACAGCTTTCAGGGCTGGCCCCTTCCTAGTGGGAGAAGGATCCGGACGTTTCCCATTTTGGAAAATGGCTCTGCCGAGAACGGGTACGATGAGATGTTCCGTCTCTGGGAAAGCACTGATCCCCAGGGCTGTTGTGCCTGTGACTAGGCTGCCCAGGGAAGGTGAAGACCAGCAACAGCTTTCAGGGCTGGCCCCTTCCTTGTGGGAGAAGGAGCCAGAGGTTTCCCATTTCGGAAAAATGCCTCTGCTGAGAACGGGTATGAAGAGATGTTACGTCTCATGGAAAGCACTGATCCCCAGGGCTGTTGTGCCTGTGACTAGGCTGCCCAGGGAAGGTGAAGACCAGCAACAGCTTACAGGGCTGGCCCCTTCCTTGTGGGAGAAGGAGCCAGACGTTTCCCTTTTCGGAAATAAGCTCTGTCGAGAATCGGCACGAGCAGATGTTCCGTCTGTGGGAAAGCACTGATCCCCAGGGCTGTTGTGCCTGTGAATAGGTTGCCCAGAGAAGGTGAAGACCAGCAACAGCTTTCAGGGCTGGCACCTTCCTTGTGGGAGAAGGAGCCGGACGTTTCCCATTTCGGAAAAATGGCTCTTTCGAGAATGGGCACGAGCAGATGTTCCGTCTCTGGGAAAGCAGTGATCCCTAGGGCTGTTGTGCCTGTGAATAGGTTGCCCAGGGAAGGTGAAGACCAGCAACAGCTTTCAGGGCTGGCCCCTTCCTTGTGGGAGAAGGAGCTGGACGTTTCCCATTTCGGAAAAATGGCTCTGCCGAGAACGGGCACGAGCAGATATTCCATCTCTGGGAAAGCACTGATCCCCAGGGCTGTTGTGCCTGTGAATAGGTTGCCCAGGGAAGGTGAAGACCAGCAACAGCTTTCAGGGCTGGCACCTTCCTTGTGGGAGAAGGAGCCGGACGTTTCCCATTTTGGAAAATGGCTCTGCCGAGAAAGGGTACGACGAGATGTTCCGTCTCTGGGAAAGCACTGATCCCCAGGGCTGTTGTGCCTGTGACTAGGCTGCCCAGGGAAGGTGAAGACCAGCAACAGCTTTCAGGGCTGGCCCCTTCCTTGTGGGAGAAGGAGCCGGACGTTTCCCTTTTCGGAAATGAGCTCTGCCGAGAACGAGTATGAAGAGATGTTCCGTCTCTGGGAAAGCACTGATCCCCAGGGCTGTTGTGCCTGTGAATAGGTTTCCAAGGGAAGGTGAAGACCAGCAACAGCTTACAGGGCTGGCCCCTTCCTTGTGGGAGAAGGAGCCAGACGTTTCCCTTTTCGGAAATAAGCTCTGCCGAGAATGGGCACGAGCAGATGTTCCGTCTGTGGGAAAGCACTGATCCCCAGGGCTGTTGTGCCTGTGACTAGGCTGCCCAGGGAAGGTGAAGACCAGCAACAGCTTTCAGGGCTGGCCCCTTCCTTGTGGGAGAAGGAGCCGGACGTTTCCCATTTTGGAAAATGGCTCTGCCGAGACAGCCACAATGAGATGTTCCGTCTCTGGGAAAGCACTGATCCCCAGGGCTGTTGTGCCTGTGACTAGGCTGCCCAGGGAAGGTGAAGACCAGCAACAGCTTTCAGGGCTGGCCCCTTCCTTGTGGGAGAAGGAGCCCGACGTTTCCCATTTCGGAAAAATGGCTCTTCCGAGAACGGCCACAATTGGATGTTCCGTCTCTGTGAAAGCACAGATCCCCATGGCTGTTGTGCCTGTGAATAGGCTGCCCAGGGAAGGTGAAGACCAGCAACAGCTTTCAGGGCTGGCACCTTCCTTGTGGGAGAAGGAGCCGGACGTTTCCCTTTTGGGAAAAAGGCTCTGCCGAGAACGGGTATGAAGAGATGTTCCGTCTCTGGGAAAGCACTGGTCCCCAGGGCTGTTGTGCCTGTGACTAGGCTGCCCAGGGAAGGTGAAGACCAGCAACAGCTTACAGGGCTGGCCCCTTCCTTGTGGGAGAAGGAGCCAGACGTTTCCCTTTTCGGAAAACGGCTCTGCCGAGAACGAGTATGAAGAGATGTTCCGTCTCTGGGAAAGCACTGATCCCCAGGGCTGTTGTGCCTGTGACTAGGCTGCCCAGGGAAGGTGAAGACCAGCAACAGCTTTCAGGGCTGGCACCTTCCTTGTGGGAGAAGGAGACCGACGTTTCCCATTTCGGAAAATGGCTGTGCCGAGAACGGCCACGATGAGATGTTCCGTCTCTGGGAAAGCACTGATCCCCAGGGCTGTTGTGCCTGTGAATAGGTTTCCAAGGGAAGGTGAAGACAAGCAACAGCTTTCAGGGCTGGCACCTTCCTTGTGGGAGAAGGAGCCGGACGTTCGCTGTTTCGGAAAAATGGCTCTTCCGAGAACGGCCACAATGAGATGTTCCGTCTCTGGGAAAGCGCTGATCCCCAGGGCTGTTGTGCCTGTGACTAGGCTGCCCAGGGAAGGTGAAGACCAGCAACAGCTTTCAGGGCTGGCCCCTTCCTTTTGGGAGAAGGAGCCGGACGTTTCCCATTTCAGAAAAATGGCTCTGCGAAAACAGGCACGAGGAGATGTTCCGTCTCTGGGAAAGCACTGATCCCCAGGGCTGTTGTGCCTCTGAGTAGGTTTCCAAGGGAAGGTGAAGACCAGCAACAGCTTACAGGGCTGGCCCCTTCCTTGTGGGAGAAGGAGCCGGACGTTTCCGTTTTCGGAAAACGGCTCTGCAAAGAACGGGTATGAAGAGGTGTTCCGTCTCTGGGAAAGCACTGATCCCCAGGGCTGTTGTGCCTGTGACTAGGTTGCCCAGGGAAGGTGAAGACCAGCAACAGCTTTCAGGGCTGGCACCTTCCTTGTGGGAGAAGGAGCCGGACGTTTCCCATTTTGGAAAATGGCTCTGCCGAGAACGGCTACGATGAGATGTTCCGTCTCTGGGAAAGCACTGGTCCCCAGGGCTGTTGTGCCTGTGACTAGGCTGCCCAGGGAAGGTGAAGACCAGCAACAGCTTTCAGGGCTGGCCCCTTCCTAGTGGGAGAAGGAGCCGGACGTTTCCCTTTTCGGAAAAATGGCTCTGCCGAGAATGGGCACGAGCAGATGTTCCGTCTCTGGGAAAGCACTGGTCCCCAGGGCTGTTGTGCCTGTGACTAGGCTGCCCAGGGAAGGTGAAGACCAGCAACAGCTTTCAGGGCTGGCACCTTCCTTGTGGGAGAAGGAGCCGGACGTTTCCCTTTTCGGAAAACGGCTCTGCCGAGAACGGGTATGAAGAGATGTTCCGTCTCTGGGAAAGCACTGATCCCCAGGGCTGTTGTGCCTGTGAATAGGTTTCCAAGGGAAGGTGAAGACCAGCAACAGCTTTCAGGGCTGGCACCTTCCTTGTGGGAGAAGGATCCGGACGTTTCCCATTTCGGAAAAATGGCTCTTCCGAGAACGGCCACAATTGGATGTTCCATCTCTGTGAAAGCACAGATCCCCATGGCTATTGTGCCTGTGAATAGGTTTCCAAGGGAAGGTGAAGACCAGCAACAGCTTTCAGGGCTGGCCCCTTCCTTGTGGGAGAAGGAGCCGGACGTTTCCCATTTCGGAAAAATGGCTCTGCCGAGAATGGGCACGAGCAGATGTTCCGTCTGTGGGAAAGCACTGATCCCCAGGGCTGTTGTGCCTGTGAATAGGTTGCCCAGGGAAGGTGAAGACCAGCAACAGCTTTCAGGGCTGGCACCTTCCTTGTGGGAGAAGGAGCTGGACGTTTCCCTTTTCGGAAAAATGGCTCTGCCGAGAATGGGCACGAGCAGATGTTCCGTCTGTGGGAAAGCACTGATCCCCAGGGCTGTTGTGCCTGTGAATAGGTTGCCCAGGGAAGGTGAAGACCAGCAACAGCTTTCAGGGCTGGCACCTTCCTTGTGGGAGAAGGAGCCGGACGTTTCCCATTTCGGAAAATGGCTCTGCCGAGAACGGCTACAACGAGATGTTCCGTCTCTGGGAAAGCACTGATCCCCAGGGCTGTTGTGCCTGTGAATAGGTTTCCAAGGGAAGGTGAAGACCAGCAACAGCTTTCAGGGCTGGCACCTTCCATGTGGGAGAAGGAGCCGGACGTTTCCCATTTCGGAAAAATGGCTCTGCCGAGAACGGCCACAATTGGATGTTCCATCTCTGTGAAAGCACAGATCCCCATGGCTGTTGTGCCTGTGAATAGGTTTCCAAGGGAAGGTGAAGACCAGCAACAGCTTTCAGGGCTGGCACCTTCCATGTGGGAGAATGAGCCGGACGTTCGCCGTTTTGGAAAAATGGCTCTGCGAGAACGGCCACAATGAGATGTTCCGTCTCTGGGAAAGCACTGGTCCCCAGGGCTGTTGTGCCTGTGACTAGGCTGCCCAGGGAAGGTGAAGACCAGCAACAGCTTTCAGGGCTGGCACCTTCCTTGTGGGAGAAGGAGCCGGACGTTTCCCATTTCGGAAAAAGGCTCTGCCGAGAACGGGTATGAAGAGATGTTCCGTCTCTGGGAAAGCACTGATCCCCAGGGCTGTTGTGCCTGAGAATACGTTTCCAAGGGAAGGTGAAGACCAGCAACAGCTTTCAGGGCTGGCACCTTCCTTGTGGGAGAAGGAGCCGGACTTTTCCCATTTTGGAAAATGGCTCTGCCGAGAACGGCTACGACGAGATGTTCCGTCTCTGGGAAAGCACTGATCCCCAGGGCTGTTGTGCCTGTGAATAGGTTTCCAAGGGAAGGTGAAGACCAGCAACAGCTTTCAGGGCTGGCCCCTTCCTTGTGGGAGAAGGAGCTGGACGTTTCCCTTTTCGGAAAAATGGCTCTGCCGAGAATGGGCACGAGCAGATGTTCCGTCTGTGGGAAAGCACTGATCCCCAGGGCTGTTGTGCCTGTGACTAGGCTGCCCAGGGAAGGTGAAGACCAGCAACAGCTTACAGGGCTGGCCCCTTCCTTGTGGGAGAAGGAGCCGGACGTTTCCCTTTTCGGAAATAAGCTCTGCAGAGAATGGGCACGAGCAGATGTTCCGTCTCTGGGAAAGCACTGATCCCCAGGGCTGTTGTGCCTGTGAATAGGTTGCCCAGGGAAGGTGAAGACCAGCAACAGCTTTCAGGGCTGGCACCTTCCTTGTGGGAGAAGGAGCCGGACGTTTCCCATTTCGGAAAAATGGCTCTGCCGAGAACGGGCACAATGAGATGTTCCGTCTCTGGGAAAGCACTGATCCCCAGGGCTGTTGTGCCTGTGACTAGGCTGCCCAGGGAAGGTGAAGACCAGCAACAGCTTTCAGGGCTGGCACCTTCCTTGTGGGAGAAGGAGCCGGACGTTTCCCATTTTGGAAAATGGCTTTGCCGAGAACGGCTACAACGAGATGTTCCGTCTCTGGGAAAGCACTGATCCCCAGGGCTGTTGTGCCTGTGAATAGGCTGCCCAGGGAAGGTGAAGACCAGCAACAGCTTTCAGGGCTGGCCCCTTCCTTGTGGGAGAAGGATCCGGACGTTTCCCATTTCGGAAAAATGGCTGTGCCGAGAACGGCCACAATTGGATGTTTCATCTCTGGGAAAGCACTGATCCCCATGGCTGTTGTGCCTGTGAATAGGTTTCCAAGGGAAGGTGAAGACCAGCAACAGCTTTCAGGGCTGGCACCTTCCTTGTGGGAGAAGGATCCGGACGTTTCCCATTTCGGAAAATGGCTCTGCCGAGAACGGGTATGAAGAGATGTTCCGTCTCTGGGAAAGCACTGGTCCCCAGGGCTGTTGTGCCTGTGTCTAGGCTGCCCAGGGAAGGTGAAGACCAGCAACAGCTTTCAGGGCTGGCACCTTCCTTGTGGGAGAAGGAGCCGGACGTTTCCCATTTCGGAAAACGGCTCTGCCGAGAACGGCTATGAAGAGATGTTCCGTCTCTGGGAAAGCACTGATCCCCAGGGCTGTTGTGCCTGTGAATAGGTTTCCAAGGGAAGGTGAAGACCAGCAACAGCTTTCAGGGCTGGCCCCTTCCTTGTGGGAGAAGGATCCGGACGTTTCCCATTTTGGAAAATGGCTCTGCCGAGAACGGCTACGACGAGATGTTCCGTCTCTGGGAAAGCACTGATCCCCAGGGCTGTTGTGCCTGTGAATAGGTTTCCAAGGGAAGGTGAAGACCAGCAACAGCTTTCAGGGCTGGCACCTTCCTTGTGGGAGAAGGAGCCGGACGTTTCCCTTTTCGGAAAACGGCTCTGCCGAGAACGGGTATGAAGAGATGTTCCGTCTGTGGGAAAGCACTGATCCCCAGGGCTGTTGTGCCTGTGAATAGGTTGCCCAGGGAAGGTGAAGACCAGCAACAGCTTTCAGGGCTGGCACCTTCCTTGTGGGAGAATGAGCCTGACGTTCGCGGTTTTGGAAAAATGGCTCTGCGAGAACGGCCACAATGAGATGTTCCGTCTCTGGGAAAGCACTGGTCCCCAGGGCTGTTGTGCCTGTGAATAGGCTGCCAAGGGAAGGTGAAGACCAGCAACAGCTTTCAGGGCTGGCCCCTTCCTTGTGGGAGAAGGAGCCGGACGTTTCCCATTTCGGAAATAAGCTCTGCCGAGAATGGGCACGAGCAGATGTTCCGTCTGTGGGAAAGCACTGATCCCCAGGGCTGTTGTGCCTGTGAATAGGCTGCCCAGGGAAGGTGAAGACCAGCAACAGCTTTCAGGGCTGGCACCTTCCTTGTGGGAGAAGGAGCCGGACGTTTCCCATTTCGGAAAAATGGCTCTTCCGAGAACGGCCACAATTGGATGTTCCATCTCTGTGAAAGCACAGATCCCCATGGCTGTTGTGCCTGTGAATAGGTTTCCAAGGGAAGGTGAAGACCAGCAACAGCTTTCAGGGCTGGCCCCTTCCTTGTGGGAGAAGGAGCCGGACGTTTCCCATTTCGCAAAAATGGCTCTGCCGAGAATGGGCACGAGCAGATGTTCCGTCTGTGGGAAAGCACTGATCCCCAGGGCTGTTGTGCCTGTGAATAGGTTGCCCAGGGAAGGTGAAGACCAGCAACAGCTTTCAGGGCTGGCACCTTCCTTGTGGGAGAAGGAGCTGGACGTTTCCCTTTTCGGAAAAATGGCTCTGCCGAGAATGGGCACGAGCAGATGTTCCGTCTGTGGGAAAGCACTGATCCCCAGGGCTGTTGTGCCTGTGAATAGGTTGCCCAGGGAAGGTGAAGACCAGCAACAGCTTTCAGGGCTGGCACCTTCCTTGTGGGAGAAGGATCCGGACGTTTCCCATTTCGGAAAATGGCTCTGCCGAGAACGGGTATGAAGAGATGTTCCGTCTCTGGGAAAGCACTGATCCCCAGGGCTGTTGTGCCTGTGACTAGGCTGCCCAGGGAAGGTGAAGACCAGCAACAGCTTTCAAGGCTGGCCCCTTCCTTGTGGGAGAAGGAGCCGGACGTTTCCCTTTTCGGAAAATGGCTCTGCCGAGAACGGTCACAATTGGATATTCCGTCTCTGGGGAAGCACAGATCCCCAGGGCTGTTGTGCCTGTGAATAGTTTTCCAAGGGAAGGTGAAGACCAGCAACAGCTTTCAAGGCTGGCCCCTTCCTTGTGGGAGAAGGATCCGGACGTTTCCCATTTTGGAAAATGGCTCTGCCGAGAACGGGTACGATGAGATGTTCCGTCTCTGGGAAAGCACTGATCCCCAGGGCTGTTGAGCCTGTGAATAGTTTTCCAAGGGAAGGTGAACACCACCAACAGCTTTCAGGGCTGGCCCCTTCCTTGTGGGAGAAGGAGCCGGACGTTTCCCATTTCGGAAAAATGGCTCTTCCGAGAACGGCCAGAATTGGATGTTCCGTCTCTGGGAAAGCACAGATCCCCATGGCTGTTGTGCCTGTGAATAGGTTTCCAAGGGAAGGTGAAGACCAGCAACAGCTTTCAGGGCTGGCACCTTCCTTGTGGGAGAAGGAGCCGGACGTTCGCCGTTTTGGAAAAATGGCTCTGCCGAGAACGGCCACAATGAGATGTTCCGTCTCTGGGAAAGCACTGGTCCCCAGGGCTGTTGTGCCTGTGACTAGGCTGCCCAGGGAAGGTGAAGACCAGCAACAGCTTTCAGGGCTGGCACCTTCCTTGTGGGAGAAGGAGCCGGACGTTTCCCATTTCGGAAAAATGGCTCTGCGAAAACAGGCACGAGGAGATGTTCCGTCTCTGGGAAAGCACTGATCCCCAGGGCTGTTGTGCCTGTGACTAGGCTGCCCAGGGAAGGTGAAGACCAGCAACAGCTTACAGGGCTGGCCCCTTCCTTGTGGGAGAAGGAGCCGGACGTTTCCCATTTCGGAAATAAGCTCTGCCGAGAATGGGCACGAGCAGATGTTCCGTCTGTGGGAAAGCACTGATCCCCAGGGCTGTTGTGCCTGTGAATAGGTTGCCCAGGGAAGGTGAAGACCAGCAACAGCTTTCAGGGCTGGCCCCTTCCTTGTGGGAGAAGGAGCCGGACGTTTCCCATTTCGGAAAAATGGCTCTGCCGAGAACGGTCACGAGGAGATGTTCCGTCTGTGGGAAAGCACTGATCCCCAGGGCTGTTGTGCCTGTGAATAGGCTGCCCAGGGAAGGTGAAGACCAGCAACAGCTTTCAGGGCTGGCACCTTCCTTGTGGGAGAAGGAGCCGGACGTTTCCCATTTCGGAAAAATGGCTCTTCCGAGAACGGCCACAATTGGATGTTCCATCTCTGTGAAAGCACTGATCCCCAGGGCTGTTGTGCCTGTGAATAGGTTTCCAAGGGAAGGTGAAGACCAGCAACAGCTTTCAGGGCTGGCCCCTTCCTTGTGGGAGAAGGAGCCGGACGTTTCCCATTTCGCAAAAACGGCTCTGCCGAGAATGGGCACGAGCAGATGTTCCGTCTGTGCGAAAGCACTGATCCCCAGGGCTGTTGTGCCTGTGACTAGGTTGCCCAGGGAAGGTGAAGACCAGCAACAGCTTTCAGGGCTGGCACCTTCCTTGTGGGAGAAGGAGCTGGACGTTTCCCTTTTCGGAAAAATGGCTCTGCCGAGAATGGGCACGAGCAGATGTTCCGTCTGTGGGAAAGCACTGATCCCCAGGGCTGTTGTGCCTGTGAATAGGTTGCCCAGGGAAGGTGAAGACCAGCAACAGCTTTCAGGGCTGGCACCTTCCTTGTGGGAGAAGGAGCCGGACGTTTCCCATTTCGGAAAATGGCTCTGCCGAGAACGGGTATGAAGAGATGTTCCGTCTCTGGGAAAGCACTGATCCCCAGGGCTGTTGTGCCTGTGACTAGGCTGCCCAGGGAAGGTGAAGACCAGCAACAGCTTTCAAGGCTGGCCCCTTCCTTGTGGGAGAAGGAGCCAGACGTTTCCCTTTTCGGAAAATGGCTCTGCCGAGAACGGTCACAATTGGATATTCCGTCTCTGGGGAAGCACAGATCCCCAGGGCTGTTGTGCCTGTGAATAGGTTTCCAAGGGAAGGTGAACACCAGCAACAGCTTTCAGGGCTGGCCCCTTCCTTGTGGGAGAAGGAGCCGGACGTTCGCCGTTTTGGAAAAATGGCTCTGCGAGAACGGCCACAATGAGGTGTTCCGTCTCTGGGAAAGCACTGGTCCCCAGGGCTGTTGTGCCTGTGACTAGGCTGCCCAGGGAAGGTGAAGACCAGCATCAGCTTTCAGGGCTGGCCCCTTCCTTGTGGGAGAAGGATCCGGACGTTTCCCATTTTGGAAAACGGCTCTGCCGAGGACGGGTATGAAGAGATGTTCCGTCTCTGGGAAAGCACTGATCCCCAGGGCTCTTGTGCCTGTGAATAGGTTTCCAAGGGAAGGTGAAGACCAGCAACAGCTTTCAGGGCTGGCCCCTTCCTTGTGGGAGAAGGAGCCGGACGTTTCCCATTTTGGAAAATGGCTCTGCCGAGAACGGGTACGATGAGATGTTCCGTCTCTGGGAAAGCACTGATCCCCAGGGCTGTTGTGCCTGTGAATAGGTTTCCAAGGGAAGGTGAAGACCAGCAACAGCTTTCAGGGCTGGCACCTTCCTTGTGGGAGAAGGAGCCGGACGTTCGCCGTTTTGGAAAAATGGCTCTGCGAGAACGGCCACAATGAGATGTTCCGTCTCTGGGAAAGCACTGGTCCCCAGGGCTGTTGTGCCTGTGACTAGGCTGCCCAGGGAAGGTGAAGACCAGCAACAGCTTTCAGGGCTGGCACCTTCCTTGTGGGAGAAGGAGCCGGACGTTTCCCATTTCGGAAAAATGGCTCTGCCGAGAATGGGCACGAGCAGATGTTCCTTCTGTGGGAAAGCACTGATCCCCAGGGCTGTTGTGCCTGTGAATAGGCTGCCCAGGGAAGGTGAAGACCAGCAACAGCTTTCAGGGCTGGCCCCTTCCTTGTGGGAGAAGGAGCCGGACGTTTCCCATTTCGGAAATACGCTCTGCCGAGAATGGGCACGAGCAGATGTTCCGTCTGTGGGAAAGCACTGATCCCCAGGGCTGTTGTGCCTGTGAATAGGTTGCCCAGGGAAGGTGAAGACCAGCAACAGCTTTCAGGGCTGGCACCTTCCTTGTGGGAGAAGGAGCCGGACGTTTCCCATTTCGGAAAAATGGCTCTGCCGAGAACGGGCACGAGGAGATGTTCCGTCTCTGGGAAAGCACTGATCCCCAGGGCTGTTGTGCCTGTGAATAGGTTGCCCAGGGAAGGTGAAGACCAACAACAGCTTTCAGGGCTGGCACCTTCCTTGTGGGAGAAGGAGCCGGACGTTTCCCATTTTGGAAAATGGCTCTGCCGAGAACGGCTACAACGAGATGTTCCGTCTCTGGGAAAGCCCTGATCCCCAGGGCTGTTGTGCCTGTGACTAGGCTGCCCAGGGAAGGTGAAGACCAGCAACAGCTTTCAGGGCTGGCCCCTTCCTTGTGGGAGAAGGATCCGGATGTTTCCCATTTCGGAAAAATGGCTCTTCCGAGAACGGCCACAATTGCATGTTCCATCTCTGGGAAAGCACAGATCCCCTTGGCTGTTGTGCCTGTGAATAGGTTTCCAAGGGAAGGTGAAGACCAGCAACAGCTTTCAGGGCTGGCCCCTTCCTTGTGGGAGAAGGAGCCGGACGTTTCCCTTTTCGGAAATCGGCTCTGCCGAGAACGGGTATGAAGAGATGTTCCGTCTCTGGGAAAGCACTGATCCCCAGGGCTGTTGTGCCTGTGAATAGGTTTCCAAGGGAAGGTGAAGACCAGCAACAGCTTTCAGGGCTGGCACCTTCCTTGTGGGAGAAGGAGCCGGACGTTTCCCATTTTGGAAAATGGCTCTGCCGAGAACGGCTACGACGAGATGTTCCATCTCTGGGAAAGCACTGATCCCCAGGGCTGTTGTGCCTGTGAATAGGTTTCCAAGGGAAGGTGAAGACCAGCAACAGCTTTCAGGGCTGGCCCCTTCCTTGTGGGAGAAGGAGCTGGACGTTTCCCATTTCGGAAAAATGGCTCTGCCGAGAATGGGCACGAGCAGATGTTCCGTCTGTGGGAAAGCACTGATCCCCAGGGCTGTTGTGCCTGTGAATAGGTTGCCCAGGGAAGGTGAAGACCAACAACAGCTTTCAGGGCTGGCCCCTTCCTTGTGGGAGAAGGAGCCGGACGTTTCCCATTTCGGAAATAAGCTCTGCCGAGAATGGGCACGAGCAGATGTTCCGTCTGTGGGAAAGCACTGATCCCCAGGGCTGTTGTGCCTGTGACTAGGCTGCCCAGGGAAGGTGAAGACCAGCAACAGCTTTCAGGGCTGGCACCTTCCTTGTGGGAGAAGGAGCCGGACGTTTCCCATTTCGGAAAAATGGCTCTTCCGAGAACGGCCACAATTGGATGTTCCATCTCTGTGAAAGCACAGATCCCCATGGCTGTTGTGCCTGTGAATAGGTTTCCAAGGGAAGGTGAAGACCAGCAACAGCTTTCAGGGCTGGCCCCTTCCTTGTGGGAGAAGGAGCCGGACGTTTCCCATTTCGCAAAAATGGCTCTGCCGAGAATGGGCACGAGCAGATGTTCCGTCTGTGGGAAAGCACTGATCCCCAGGGCTGTTGTGCCTGTGAATAGGTTGCCCAGGGAAGGTGAAGACCAGCAACAGCTTTCAGGGCTGGCACCTTCCTTGTGGGAGAAGGAGCTGGACGTTTCCCTTTTCGGAAAAATGGCTCTGCCGAGAATGGGCACGAGCAGATGTTCCGTCTGTGGGAAAGCACTGATCCCCAGGGCTGTTGTGCCTGTGAATAGGTTGCCCAGGGAAGGTGAAGACCAGCAACAGCTTTCAGGGCTGGCACCTTCCTTGTGGGAGAAGGATCCGGACGTTTCCCATTTCGGAAAATGGCTCTGCCGAGAACGGGTATGAAGAGATGTTCCGTCTCTGGGAAAGCACTGATCCCCAGGGCTGTTGTGCCTGTGACTAGGCTGCCCAGGGAAGGTGAAGACCAGCAACAGCTTTCAAGGCTGGCCCCTTCCTTGTGGGAGAAGGAGCCGGACGTTTCCCTTTTCGGAAAATGGCTCTGCCGAGAACGGTCACAATTGGATATTCCGTCTCTGGGGAAGCACAGATCCCCAGGGCTGTTGTGCCTGTGAATAGTTTTCCAAGGGAAGGTGAAGACCAGCAACAGCTTTCAAGGCTGGCCCCTTCCTTGTGGGAGAAGGATCCGGACGTTTCCCATTTTGGAAAATGGCTCTGCCGAGAACGGGTACGATGAGATGTTCCGTCTCTGGGAAAGCACTGATCCCCAGGGCTGTTGAGCCTGTGAATAGTTTTCCAAGGGAAGGTGAAGACCAGCAACAGCTTTCAGGGCTGGCCCCTTCCTTGTGGGAGAAGGAGCCGGACGTTTCCCATTTCGGAAAAATGGCTCTTCCGAGAACGGCCAGAATTGGATGTTCCGTCTCTGGGAAAGCACAGATCCCCATGGCTGTTGTGCCTGTGAATAGGTTTCCAAGGGAAGGTGAAGACCAGCAACAGCTTTCAGGGCTGGCACCTTCCTTGTGGGAGAAGGAGCCGGACGTTCGCCGTTTTGGAAAAATGGCTCTGCCGAGAACGGCCACAATGAGATGTTCCGTCTCTGGGAAAGCACTGGTCCCCAGGGCTGTTGTGCCTGTGACTAGGCTGCCCAGGGAAGGTGAAGACCAGCAACAGCTTTCAGGGCTGGCACCTTCCTTGTGGGAGAAGGAGCCGGACGTTTCCCATTTCGGAAAAATGGCTCTGCGAAAACAGGCACGAGGAGATGTTCCGTCTCTGGGAAAGCACTGATCCCCAGGGCTGTTGTGCCTGTGACTAGGCTGCCCAGGGAAGGTGAAGACCAGCAACAGCTTACAGGGCTGGCCCCTTCCTTGTGGGAGAAGGAGCCGGACGTTTCCCATTTCGGAAATAAGCTCTGCCGAGAATGGGCACGAGCAGATGTTCCGTCTGTGGGAAAGCACTGATCCCCAGGGCTGTTGTGCCTGTGAATAGGTTGCCCAGGGAAGGTGAAGACCAGCAACAGCTTTCAGGGCTGGCCCCTTCCTTGTGGGAGAAGGAGCCGGACGTTTCCCATTTCGGAAAAATGGCTCTGCCGAGAACGGTCACGAGGAGATGTTCCGTCTGTGGGAAAGCACTGATCCCCAGGGCTGTTGTGCCTGTGAATAGGCTGCCCAGGGAAGGTGAAGACCAGCAACAGCTTTCAGGGCTGGCACCTTCCTTGTGGGAGAAGGAGCCGGACGTTTCCCATTTCGGAAAAATGGCTCTTCCGAGAACGGCCACAATTGGATGTTCCATCTCTGTGAAAGCACTGATCCCCAGGGCTGTTGTGCCTGTGAATAGGTTTCCAAGGGAAGGTGAAGACCAGCAACAGCTTTCAGGGCTGGCCCCTTCCTTGTGGGAGAAGGAGCCGGACGTTTCCCATTTCGCAAAAACGGCTCTGCCGAGAATGGGCACGAGCAGATGTTCCGTCTGTGCGAAAGCACTGATCCCCAGGGCTGTTGTGCCTGTGAATAGGTTGCCCAGGGAAGGTGAAGACCAGCAACAGCTTTCAGGGCTGGCACCTTCCTTGTGGGAGAAGGAGCTGGACGTTTCCCTTTTCGGAAAAATGGCTCTGCCGAGAATGGGCACGAGCAGATGTTCCGTCTGTGGGAAAGCACTGATCCCCAGGGCTGTTGTGCCTGTGAATAGGTTGCCCAGGGAAGGTGAAGACCAGCAACAGCTTTCAGGGCTGGCACCTTCCTTGTGGGAGAAGGAGCCGGACGTTTCCCATTTCGGAAAATGGCTCTGCCGAGAACGGGTATGAAGAGATGTTCCGTCTCTGGGAAAGCACTGATCCCCAGGGCTGTTGTGCCTGTGACTAGGCTGCCCAGGGAAGGTGAAGACCAGCAACAGCTTTCAAGGCTGGCCCCTTCCTTGTGGGAGAAGGAGCCGGACGTTTCCCTTTTCGGAAAATGGCTCTGCCGAGAACGGTCACAATTGGATATTCCGTCTCTGGGGAAGCACAGATCCCCAGGGCTGTTGTGCCTGTGAATAGGTTTCCAAGGGAAGGTGAACACCAGCAACAGCTTTCAGGGCTGGCCCCTTCCTTGTGGGAGAAGGAGCCGGACGTTCGCCGTTTTGGAAAAATGGCTCTGCGAGAACGGCCACAATGAGGTGTTCCGTCTCTGGGAAAGCACTGGTCCCCAGGGCTGTTGTGCCTGTGACTAGGCTGCCCAGGGAAGGTGAAGACCAGCAACAGCTTTCAGGGCTGGCCCCTTCCTTGTGGGAGAATGAGCCGGACGTTCGCCGTTTTGGAAAAATGGCTCTGCGAGAACGGCCACAATGAGATGTTCCGTCTCTGGGAAAGCACTGGTCCCCAGGGCTGTTGTGCCTGTGACTAGGCTGCCCAGGGAAGGTGAAGACCAGCATCAGCTTTCAGGGCTGGCCCCTTCCTTGTGGGAGAAGGATCCGGACGTTTCCCATTTTGGAAAACGGCTCTGCCGAGGACGGGTATGAAGAGATGTTCCGTCTCTGGGAAAGCACTGATCCCCAGGGCTGTTGTGCCTGTGAATAGGTTTCCAAGGGAAGGTGAAGACCAGCAACAGCTTTCAGGGCTGGCCCCTTCCTTGTGGGAGAAGGAGCCGGATGTTTCCCATTTTGGAAAATGGCTCTGCCGAGAACGGGTACGATGAGATGTTCCGTCTCTGGGAAAGCACTGATCCCCAGGGCTGTTGTGCCTGTGAATAGGTTTCCAAGGGAAGGTGAAGACCAGCAACAGCTTTCAGGGCTGGCACCTTCCTTGTGGGAGAAGGAGCCGGACGTTCGCCGTTTTGGAAAAATGGCTCTGCGAGAACGGCCACAATGAGATGTTCCGTCTCTGGGAAAGCACTGGTCCCCAGGGCTGTTGTGCCTGTGACTAGGCTGCCCAGGGAAGGTGAAGACCAGCAACAGCTTTCAGGGCTGGCACCTTCCTTGTGGGAGAAGGAGCCGGACGTTTCCCATTTCGGAAAAATGGCTCTGCCGAGAATGGGCACGAGCAGATGTTCCTTCTGTGGGAAAGCACTGATCCCCAGGGCTGTTGTGCCTGTGAATAGGCTGCCCAGGGAAGGTGAAGACCAGCAACAGCTTTCAGGGCTGGCCCCTTCCTTGTGGGAGAAGGAGCCGGACGTTTCCCATTTCGGAAATACGCTCTGCCGAGAATGGGCACGAGCAGATGTTCCGTCTGTGGGAAAGCACTGATCCCCAGGGCTGTTGTGCCTGTGAATAGGTTGCCCAGGGAAGGTGAAGACCAGCAACAGCTTTCAGGGCTGGCACCTTCCTTGTGGGAGAAGGAGCCGGACGTTTCCCATTTCGGAAAAATGGCTCTGCCGAGAACGGGCACGAGGAGATGTTCCGTCTCTGGGAAAGCACTGATCCCCAGGGCTGTTGTGCCTGTGAATAGGTTGCCCAGGGAAGGTGAAGACCAACAACAGCTTTCAGGGCTGGCACCTTCCTTGTGGGAGAAGGAGCCGGACGTTTCCCATTTTGGAAAATGGCTCTGCCGAGAACGGCTACAACGAGATGTTCCGTCTCTGGGAAAGCCCTGATCCCCAGGGCTGTTGTGCCTGTGACTAGGCTGCCCAGGGAAGGTGAAGACCAGCAACAGCTTTCAGGGCTGGCCCCTTCCTTGTGGGAGAAGGATCCGGATGTTTCCCATTTCGGAAAAATGGCTCTTCCGAGAACGGCCACAATTGCATGTTCCATCTCTGGGAAAGCACAGATCCCCATGGCTGTTGTGCCTGTGAATAGGTTTCCAAGGGAAGGTGAAGACCAGCAACAGCTTTCAGGGCTGGCACCTTCCTTGTGGGAGAATGAGCCGGACGTTCGCCGTTTTGGAA
This sequence comes from Gypaetus barbatus, assembly GCA_028022735.1. Taxonomy (NCBI): domain Eukaryota; kingdom Metazoa; phylum Chordata; class Aves; order Accipitriformes; family Accipitridae; genus Gypaetus; species Gypaetus barbatus. Next base: position 24,121,826 of record CM051540.1, on the reverse strand, counting down.
AAATGGCTCTGCGAGAACGGCCACAATGAGATGTTCCGTCTCTGGGAAAGCACTGGTCCCCAGGGCTGTTGTGCCTGTGACTAGGCTGCCCAGGGAAGGTGAAGACCAGCAACAGCTTTCAGGGCTGGCCCCTTCCTTGTGGGAGAAGGAGCCGGACGTTTCCCTTTTCGGAAATCGGCTCTGCCGAGAACGGGTATGAAGAGATGTTCCGTCTCTGGGAAAGCACTGATCCCCAGGGCTGTTGTGCCTGTGAATAGGTTTCCAAGGGAAGGTGAAGACCAGCAACAGCTTTCAGGGCTGGCACCTTCCTTGTGGGAGAAGGAGCCGGACGTTTCCCATTTTGGAAAATGGCTCTGCCGAGAACGGCTACGACGAGATGTTCCATCTCTGGGAAAGCACTGATCCCCAGGGCTGTTGTGCCTGTGAATAGGTTTCCAAGGGAAGGTGAAGACCAGCAACAGCTTTCAGGGCTGGCCCCTTCCTTGTGGGAGAAGGAGCTGGACGTTTCCCATTTCGGAAAAATGGCTCTGCCGAGAATGGGCACGAGCAGATGTTCCGTCTGTGGGAAAGCACTGATCCCCAGGGCTGTTGTGCCTGTGAATAGGTTGCCCAGGGAAGGTGAAGACCAACAACAGCTTTCAGGGCTGGCCCCTTCCTTGTGGGAGAAGGAGCCGGACGTTTCCCATTTTGGAAAATGGCTCTGCCGAGAACGGCTACAACGAGATGTTCCGTCTCTGGGAAAGCACTGATCCCCAGGGCTGTTGTGCCTGTGACTAGGCTGCCCAGGGAAGGTGAAGACCAGCAACAGCTTTCAGGGCTGGCCCCTTCCTTGTGGGAGAAGGAGCCGGACGTTTCCCATTTCGGAAAAATGGCTCTTCCGAGAACGGCCAAAATTGGATGTTCCATCTCTGTGAAAGCACAGATCCCCAGGGCTGTTGTGCCTGTGAATAGGTTTCCAAGGGAAGGTGAAGACCAGCAAGAGCTTTCAGGGCTGGCCCCTTCCTTGTGGGAGAAGGAGCCGGACGTTTCCCATTTCGGAAAAATGGCTCTGCCGAGAATGGGCACGAGCAGATGTTCCTTCTGTGGGAAAGCACTGATCCCCAGGGCTGTTGTGCCTGTGACTAGGCTGCCCAGGGAAGGTGAAGACCAGCAACAGCTTACAGGGCTGGCCCCTTCCTTGTGGGAGAAGGAGCCGGACGTTTCCCATTTCGGAAATACGCTCTGCCGAGAATGGGCACGAGCAGATGTTCCGTCTGTGGGAAAGCACTGATCCCCAGGGCTGTTGTGCCTGTGAATAGGTTGCCCAGGGAAGGTGAAGACCAGCAACAGCTTTCAGGGCTGGCCCCTTCCTTGTGGGAGAAGGAGCCGGACGTTTCCCATTTCGGAAAAATGGCTCTGCCGAGAACGGGCACGAGGAGATGTTCCGTCTCTGGGAAAGCACTGATCCCCAGGGCTGTTGTGCCTGTGAATAGGTTGCCCAGGGAAGGTGAAGACCAGCAACAGCTTTCAGGGCTGGCCCCTTCCTTGTGGGAGAAGGAGCCGGACGTTTCCCATTTTGGAAAATGGCTCTGCCGAGAACGGCTACAACGAGATGTTCCGTCTCTGGGAAAGCACTGATCCCCAGGGCTGTTGTGCCTGTGAATAGGCTGCCCAGGGAAGGTGAAGACCAGCAACAGCTTTCAGGGCTGGCCCCTTCCTTGTGGGAGAAGGAGCCGGACGTTTCCCATTTCGGAAAAATGGCTCTTCCGAGAACGGCCACAATTGGATGTTCCATCTCTGGGAAAGCACAGATCCCCATGGCTGTTGTGCCTGTGAATAGGTTTCCAAGGGAAGGTGAAGACCAGCAACAGCTTTCAGGGCTGGCACCTTCCTTGTGGGAGAAGGATCCGGACGTTTCCCATTTTGGAAAATGGCTCTGCCGAGAACGGGTACGATGAGATGTTCCGTCTGTGGGAAAGCACTGATCCCCAGGGCTGTTGTGCCTGTGAATAGTTTTCCAAGGGAAGGTGAACACCAGCAACAGCTTTCAGGGCTGGCCCCTTCCTTGTGGGAGAAGGAGCCGGACGTTTCCCATTTCGGAAAAATGGCTCTTCCGAGAACGGCCACAATTGGTTGTTCCGTCTCTGTGAAAGCACAGATCCCCATGGCTGTTGTGCCTGTGAATAGGTTTCCAAGGGAAGGTGAAGACCAGCAAGAGCTTTCAGGGCTGGCACCTTCCTTGTGGGAGAAGGAGCCGGACGTTCGCCGTTTTGGAAAAATGGCTCTGCGAGAACGGCCACAATGAGATGTTCCGTCTCTGGGAAAGCACTGGTCCCCAGGGCTGTTGTGCCTGTGACTAGGCTGCCCAGGGAAGGTGAAGACCAGCAACAGCTTTCAGGGCTGGCACCTTCCTTGTGGGAGAAGGAGCCGGACGTTTCCCATTTCGGAAAAATGGCTCTGCCGAGAATGGGCACGAGCAGATGTTCCTTCTGTGGGAAAGCACTGATCCCCAGGGCTGTTGTGCCTGTGACTAGGCTGCCCAGGGAAGGTGAAGACCAGCAACAGCTTACAGGGCTGGCCCCTTCCTTGTGGGAGAAGGAGCCGGACGTTTCCCATTTCGGAAATACGCTCTGCCGAGAATGGGCACGAGCAGATGTTCCGTCTGTGGGAAAGCACTGATCCCCAGGGCTGTTGTGCCTGTGAATAGGTTGCCCAGGGAAGGTGAAGACCAGCAACAGCTTTCAGGGCTGGCACCTTCCTTGTGGGAGAAGGAGCCGGACGTTTCCCTTTTCGGAAAAATGGCTCTGCCGAGAACGGGCACGAGGAGATGTTCCGTCTCTGGGAAAACACTGATCCCCAGGGCTGTTGTGCCTGTGAATAGGTTGCCCAGGGAAGGTGAAGACCAACAACAGCTTTCAGGGCTGGCACCTTCCTTGTGGGAGAAGGAGCCGGACGTTTCCCATTTTGGAAAATGGCTCTGCCGAGAACGGCTACAACGAGATGTTCCGTCTCTGGGAAAGCACTGATCCCCAGGGCTGTTGTGCCTGTGAATAGGCTGCCCAGGGAAGGTGAAGACCAGCAACAGCTTTCAGGGCTGGCCCCTTCCTTGTGGGAGAAGGATCCGGACATTTCCCATTTTGGAAAAATGGCTCTTCCGAGAATGGCCACAATTGGATGTTCCATCTCTGGGAAAGCACAGATCCCCATGGCTGTTGTGCCTGTGAATAGGTTTCCAAGGGAAGGTGAAGACCAGCAACAGCTTTCAGGGCTGGCCCCTTCCTTGTGGGAGAAGGAGCCGGACGTTTCCCATTTCGGAAAAATGGCTCTGCCGAGAACGGTCACGAGGAGATGTTCCGTCTGTGGGAAAGCACTGATCCCCAGGGCTGTTGTGCCTGTGAATAGGCTGCCCAGGGAAGGTGAAGACCAGCAACAGCTTTCAGGGCTGGCACCTTCCTTGTGGGAGAAGGAGCCGGACGTTTCCCATTTCGGAAAAATGGCTATTCCGAGAACGGCCACAATTGGATGTTCCATCTCTGTGAAAGCACTGATCCCCAGGGCTGTTGTGCCTGTGAATAGGTTTCCAAGGGAAGGTGAAGACCAGCAACAGCTTTCAGGGCTGGCCCCTTCCTTGTGGGAGAAGGAGCCGGACGTTTCCCATTTCGCAAAAACGGCTCTGCCGAGAATGGGCACGAGCAGATGTTCCGTCTGTGCGAAAGCACTGATCCCCAGGGCTGTTGTGCCTGTGAATAGGTTGCCCAGGGAAGGTGAAGACCAGCAACAGCTTTCAGGGCTGGCACCTTCCTTGTGGGAGAAGGAGCTGGACGTTTCCCTTTTCGGAAAAATGGCTCTGCCGAGAATGGGCACGAGCAGATGTTCCGTCTGTGGGAAAGCACTGATCCCCAGGGCTGTTGTGCCTGTGAATAGGTTGCCCAGGGAAGGTGAAGACCAGCAACAGCTTTCAGGGCTGGCACCTTCCTTGTGGGAGAAGGAGCCGGACGTTTCCCATTTCGGAAAATGGCTCTGCCGAGAACGGGTATGAAGAGATGTTCCGTCTCTGGGAAAGCACTGATCCCCAGGGCTGTTGTGCCTGTGACTAGGCTGCCCAGGGAAGGTGAAGACCAGCAACAGCTTTCAAGGCTGGCCCCTTCCTTGTGGGAGAAGGAGCCGGACGTTTCCCTTTTCGGAAAATGGCTCTGCCGAGAACGGTCACAATTGGATATTCCGTCTCTGGGGAAGCACAGATCCCCAGGGCTGTTGTGCCTGTGAATAGGTTTCCAAGGGAAGGTGAACACCAGCAACAGCTTTCAGGGCTGGCCCCTTCCTTGTGGGAGAAGGAGCCGGACGTTCGCCGTTTTGGAAAAATGGCTCTGCGAGAACGGCCACAATGAGGTGTTCCGTCTCTGGGAAAGCACTGGTCCCCAGGGCTGTTGTGCCTGTGACTAGGCTGCCCAGGGAAGGTGAAGACCAGCAACAGCTTTCAGGGCTGGCCCCTTCCTTGTGGGAGAAGGAGCCGGACGTTCGCCGTTTTGGAAAAATGGCTCTGCGAGAACGGCCACAATGAGATGTTCCGTCTCTGGGAAAGCACTGGTCCCCAGGGCTGTTGTGCCTGTGACTAGGCTGCCCAGGGAAGGTGAAGACCAGCATCAGCTTTCAGGGCTGGCCCCTTCCTTGTGGGAGAAGGATCCGGACGTTTCCCATTTTGGAAAACGGCTCTGCCGAGGACGGGTATGAAGAGATGTTCCGTCTCTGGGAAAGCACTGATCCCCAGGGCTGTTGTGCCTGTGAATAGGTTTCCAAGGGAAGGTGAAGACCAGCAACAGCTTTCAGGGCTGGCCCCTTCCTTGTGGGAGAAGGAGCCGGACGTTTCCCATTTTGGAAAATGGCTCTGCCGAGAACGGGTACGATGAGATGTTCCGTCTCTGGGAAAGCACTGATCCCCAGGGCTGTTGTGCCTGTGAATAGGTTTCCAAGGGAAGGTGAAGACCAGCAACAGCTTTCAGGGCTGGCACCTTCCTTGTGGGAGAAGGAGCCGGACGTTTCCCATTTCGGAAAAATGGCTCTGCCGAGAATGGGCACGAGCAGATGTTCCTTCTGTGGGAAAGCACTGATCCCCAGGGCTGTTGTGCCTGTGAATAGGCTGCCCAGGGAAGGTGAAGACCAGCAACAGCTTTCAGGGCTGGCCCCTTCCTTGTGGGAGAAGGAGCCGGACGTTTCCCATTTCGGAAATACGCTCTGCCGAGAATGGGCACGAGGAGATGTTCCGTCTGTGGGAAAGCACTGATCCCCAGGGCTGTTGTGCCTGTGAATAGGTTGCCCAGGGAAGGTGAAGACCAGCAACAGCTTTCAGGGCTGGCACCTTCCTTGTGGGAGAAGGAGCCGGACGTTTCCCTTTTCGGAAAAATGGCTCTGCCGAGAACGGGCACGAGGAGATGTTCCGTCTCTGGGAAAGCACTGATCCCCAGGGCTGTTGTGCCTGTGAATAGGTTGCCCAGGGAAGGTGAAGACCAACAACAGCTTTCAGGGCTGGCACCTTCCTTGTGGGAGAAGGAGCCGGACGTTTCCCATTTTGGAAAATGGCTCTGCCGAGAACGGCTACAACGAGATGTTCCGTCTCTGGGAAAGCCCTGATCCCCAGGGCTGTTGTGCCTGTGACTAGGCTGCCCAGGGAAGGTGAAGACCAGCAACAGCTTTCAGGGCTGGCCCCTTCCTTGTGGGAGAAGGATCCGGACGTTTCCCATTTCGGAAAAATGGCTCTTCCGAGAACGGCCAAAATTGCATGTTCCATCTCTGGGAAAGCACAGATCCCCATGGCTGTTGTGCCTGTGAATAGGTTTCCAAGGGAAGGTGAAGACCAGCAACAGCTTTCAGGGCTGGCACCTTCCTTGTGGGAGAATGAGCCGGACGTTCGCCATTTTGGAAAAATGGCTCTGCGAGAACGGCCACAATGAGATGTTCCGTCTCTGGGAAAGCACTGGTCCCCAGGGCTGTTGTGCCTGTGACTAGGCTGCCCAGGGAAGGTGAAGACCAGCAACAGCTTTCAGGGCTGGCCCCTTCCTTGTGGGAGAAGGAGCCGGACGTTTCCCTTTTCGGAAATCGGCTCTGCCGAGAACGGGTATGAAGAGATGTTCCGTCTCTGGGAAAGCACTGATCCCCAGGGCTGTTGTGCCTGTGAATAGGTTTCCAAGGGAAGGTGAAGACCAGCAACAGCTTTCAGGGCTGGCCCCTTCCTTGTGGGAGAAGGAGCCGGACGTTTCCCATTTTGGAAAATGGCTCTGCCGAGAACGGCTACGACGAGATGTTCCATCTCTGGGAAAGCACTGATCCCCAGGGCTGTTGTGCCTGTGAATAGGTTTCCAAGGGAAGGTGAAGACCAGCAACAGCTTTCAGGGCTGGCCCCTTCCTTGTGGGAGAAGGAGCTGGACGTTTCCCATTTCGGAAAAATGGCTCTGCCGAGAATGGGCACGAGCAGATGTTCCGTCTGTGGGAAAGCACTGATCCCCAGGGCTGTTGTGCCTGTGAATAGGTTGCCCAGGGAAGGTGAAGACCAACAACAGCTTTCAGGGCTGGCCCCTTCCTTGTGGGAGAAGGAGCCGGACGTTTCCCATTTTGGAAAATGGCTCTGCCGAGAACGGCTACAACGAGATGTTCCGTCTCTGGGAAAGCACTGATCCCCAGGGCTGTTGTGCCTGTGACTAGGCTGCCCAGGGAAGGTGAAGACCAGCAACAGCTTTCAGGGCTGGCCCCTTCCTTGTGGGAGAAGGAGCCGGACGTTTCCCATTTCGGAAAAATGGCTCTTCCGAGAACGGCCACAATTGGATGTTCCATCTCTGGGAAAGCACAGATCCCCAGGGCTGTTGTGCCTGTGACTAGGCTGCCCAGGGAAGGTGAAGACCAGCAAGAGCTTTCAGGGCTGGCCCCTTCCTTGTGGGAGAAGGAGCCGGACGTTTCCCATTTCGGAAAAATGGCTCTGCCGAGAATGGGCACGAGCAGATGTTCCTTCTGTGGGAAAGCACTGATCCCCAGGGCTGTTGTGCCTGTGACTAGGCTGCCCAGGGAAGGTGAAGACCAGCAACAGCTTACAGGGCTGGCCCCTTCCTTGTGGGAGAAGGAGCCGGACGTTTCCCATTTCGGAAATACGCTCTGCCGAGAATGGGCACGAGCAGATGTTCCATCTCTGGGAAAGCACTGATCCCCAGGGCTGTTGTGCCTGTGAATAGGTTGCCCAGGGAAGGTGAAGACCAGCAACAGCTTTCAGGGCTGGCACCTTCCTTGTGGGAGAAGGAGCCGGACGTTTCCCTTTTCGGAAAAATGGCTCTGCCGAGAACGGGCACGAGGAGATGTTCCGTCTCTGGGAAAACACTGATCCCCAGGGCTGTTGTGCCTGTGAATAGGTTGCCCAGGGAAGGTGAAGACCAACAACAGCTTTCAGGGCTGGCACCTTCCTTGTGGGAGAAGGAGCCGGACGTTTCCCATTTTGGAAAATGGCTCTGCCGAGAACGGCTACAACGAGATGTTCCGTCTCTGGGAAAGCACTGATCCCCAGGGCTGTTGTGCCTGTGAATAGGCTGCCCAGGGAAGGTGAAGACCAGCAACAGCTTTCAGGGCTGGCCCCTTCCTTGTGGGAGAAGGATCCGGACATTTCCCATTTTGGAAAAATGGCTCTTCCGAGAATGGCCACAATTGGATGTTCCATCTCTGGGAAAGCACAGATCCCCATGGCTGTTGTGCCTGTGAATAGGTTTCCAAGGGAAGGTGAAGACCAGCAACAGCTTTCAGGGCTGGCCCCTTCCTTGTGGGAGAAGGAGCCGGACGTTTCCCATTTCGGAAAAATGGCTCTGCCGAGAACGGTCACGAGGAGATGTTCCGTCTGTGGGAAAGCACTGATCCCCAGGGCTGTTGTGCCTGTGAATAGGCTGCCCAGGGAAGGTGAAGACCAGCAACAGCTTTCAGGGCTGGCACCTTCCTTGTGGGAGAAGGAGCCGGACGTTTCCCATTTCGGAAAAATGGCTATTCCGAGAACGGCCACAATTGGATGTTCCATCTCTGTGAAAGCACTGATCCCCAGGGCTGTTGTGCCTGTGAATAGGTTTCCAAGGGAAGGTGAAGACCAGCAACAGCTTTCAGGGCTGGCCCCTTCCTTGTGGGAGAAGGAGCCGGACGTTTCCCATTTCGCAAAAACGGCTCTGCCGAGAATGGGCACGAGCAGATGTTCCGTCTGTGCGAAAGCACTGATCCCCAGGGCTGTTGTGCCTGTGAATAGGTTGCCCAGGGAAGGTGAAGACCAGCAACAGCTTTCAGGGCTGGCACCTTCCTTGTGGGAGAAGGAGCTGGACGTTTCCCTTTTCGGAAAAATGGCTCTGCCGAGAATGGGCACGAGCAGATGTTCCGTCTGTGGGAAAGCACTGATCCCCAGGGCTGTTGTGCCTGTGAATAGGTTGCCCAGGGAAGGTGAAGACCAGCAACAGCTTTCAGGGCTGGCACCTTCCTTGTGGGAGAAGGAGCCGGACGTTTCCCATTTCGGAAAATGGCTCTGCCGAGAACGGGTATGAAGAGATGTTCCGTCTCTGGGAAAGCACTGATCCCCAGGGCTGTTGTGCCTGTGACTAGGCTGCCCAGGGAAGGTGAAGACCAGCAACAGCTTTCAAGGCTGGCCCCTTCCTTGTGGGAGAAGGAGCCGGACGTTTCCCTTTTCGGAAAATGGCTCTGCCGAGAACGGTCACAATTGGATATTCCGTCTCTGGGGAAGCACAGATCCCCAGGGCTGTTGTGCCTGTGAATAGGTTTCCAAGGGAAGGTGAACACCAGCAACAGCTTTCAGGGCTGGCCCCTTCCTTGTGGGAGAAGGAGCCGGACGTTCGCCGTTTTGGAAAAATGGCTCTGCGAGAACGGCCACAATGAGGTGTTCCGTCTCTGGGAAAGCACTGGTCCCCAGGGCTGTTGTGCCTGTGACTAGGCTGCCCAGGGAAGGTGAAGACCAGCAACAGCTTTCAGGGCTGGCCCCTTCCTTGTGGGAGAATGAGCCGGACGTTCGCCGTTTTGGAAAAATGGCTCTGCGAGAACGGCCACAATGAGATGTTCCGTCTCTGGGAAAGCACTGGTCCCCAGGGCTGTTGTGCCTGTGACTAGGCTGCCCAGGGAAGGTGAAGACCAGCATCAGCTTTCAGGGCTGGCCCCTTCCTTGTGGGAGAAGGATCCGGACGTTTCCCATTTTGGAAAACGGCTCTGCCGAGGACGGGTATGAAGAGATGTTCCGTCTCTGGGAAAGCACTGATCCCCAGGGCTGTTGTGCCTGTGAATAGGTTTCCAAGGGAAGGTGAAGACCAGCAACAGCTTTCAGGGCTGGCCCCTTCCTTGTGGGAGAAGGAGCCGGACGTTTCCCATTTCGGAAAAATGGCTCTGCCGAGAATGGGCACGAGCAGATGTTCCTTCTGTGGGAAAGCACTGATCCCCAGGGCTGTTGTGCCTGTGAATAGGCTGCCCAGGGAAGGTGAAGACCAGCAACAGCTTTCAGGGCTGGCCCCTTCCTTGTGGGAGAAGGAGCCGGACGTTTCCCATTTCGGAAATACGCTCTGCCGAGAATGGGCACGAGGAGATGTTCCGTCTGTGGGAAAGCACTGATCCCCAGGGCTGTTGTGCCTGTGAATAGGTTGCCCAGGGAAGGTGAAGACCAGCAACAGCTTTCAGGGCTGGCACCTTCCTTGTGGGAGAAGGAGCCGGACGTTTCCCTTTTCGGAAAAATGGCTCTGCCGAGAACGGGCACGAGGAGATGTTCCGTCTCTGGGAAAGCACTGATCCCCAGGGCTGTTGTGCCTGTGAATAGGTTGCCCAGGGAAGGTGAAGACCAACAACAGCTTTCAGGGCTGGCACCTTCCTTGTGGGAGAAGGAGCCGGACGTTTCCCATTTTGGAAAATGGCTCTGCCGAGAACGGCTACAACGAGATGTTCCGTCTCTGGGAAAGCCCTGATCCCCAGGGCTGTTGTGCCTGTGACTAGGCTGCCCAGGGAAGGTGAAGACCAGCAACAGCTTACAGGGCTGGCCCCTTCCTTGTGGGAGAAGGATCCGGACGTTTCCCATTTCGGAAAAATGGCTCTTCCGAGAACGGCCAAAATTGCATGTTCCATCTCTGGGAAAGCACAGATCCCCATGGCTGTTGTGCCTGTGAATAGGTTTCCAAGGGAAGGTGAAGACCAGCAACAGCTTTCAGGGCTGGCACCTTCCTTGTGGGAGAATGAGCCGGACGTTCGCCATTTTGGAAAAATGGCTCTGCGAGAACGGCCACAATGAGATGTTCCGTCTCTGGGAAAGCACTGGTCCCCAGGGCTGTTGTGCCTGTGACTAGGCTGCCCAGGGAAGGTGAAGACCAGCAACAGCTTTCAGGGCTGGCCCCTTCCTTGTGGGAGAAGGAGCCGGACGTTTCCCTTTTCGGAAATCGGCTCTGCCGAGAACGGGTATGAAGAGATGTTCCGTCTCTGGGAAAGCACTGATCCCCAGGGCTGTTGTGCCTGTGAATAGGTTTCCAAGGGAAGGTGAAGACCAGCAACAGCTTTCAGGGCTGGCCCCTTCCTTGTGGGAGAAGGAGCCGGACGTTTCCCATTTTGGAAAATGGCTCTGCCGAGAACGGCTACGACGAGATGTTCCATCTCTGGGAAAGCACTGATCCCCAGGGCTGTTGTGCCTGTGAATAGGTTTCCAAGGGAAGGTGAAGACCAGCAACAGCTTTCAGGGCTGGCCCCTTCCTTGTGGGAGAAGGAGCTGGACGTTTCCCATTTCGGAAAAATGGCTCTGCCGAGAATGGGCACGAGCAGATGTTCCGTCTGTGGGAAAGCACTGATCCCCAGGGCTGTTGTGCCTGTGAATAGGTTGCCCAGGGAAGGTGAAGACCAACAACAGCTTTCAGGGCTGGCCCCTTCCTTGTGGGAGAAGGAGCCGGACGTTTCCCATTTTGGAAAATGGCTCTGCCGAGAACGGCTACAACGAGATGTTCCGTCTCTGGGAAAGCACTGATCCCCAGGGCTGTTGTGCCTGTGACTAGGCTGCCCAGGGAAGGTGAAGACCAGCAACAGCTTTCAGGGCTGGCCCCTTCCTTGTGGGAGAAGGAGCCGGACGTTTCCCATTTCGGAAAAATGGCTCTTCCGAGAACGGCCACAATTGGATGTTCCATCTCTGTGAAAGCACAGATCCCCAGGGCTGTTGTGCCTGTGAATAGGTTTCCAAGGGAAGGTGAAGACCAGCAAGAGCTTTCAGGGCTGGCCCCTTCCTTGTGGGAGAAGGAGCCGGACGTTTCCCTTTTCGGAAAAATGGCTCTGCCGAGAATGGGCACGAGCAGATGTTCCTTCTGTGGGAAAGCACTGATCCCCAGGGCTGTTGTGCCTGTGACTAGGCTGCCCAGGGAAGGTGAAGACCAGCAACAGCTTACAGGGCTGGCCCCTTCCTTGTGGGAGAAGGAGCCGGACGTTTCCCATTTCGGAAATACGCTCTGCCGAGAATGGGCACGAGCAGATGTTCCGTCTGTGGGAAAGCACTGATCCCCAGGGCTGTTGTGCCTGTGAATAGGTTGCCCAGGGAAGGTGAAGACCAGCAACAGCTTTCAGGGCTGGCCCCTTCCTTGTGGGAGAAGGAGCCGGACGTTTCCCATTTCGGAAAAATGGCTCTGCCGAGAACGGGCACGAGGAGATGTTCCGTCTCTGGGAAAGCACTGATCCCCAGGGCTGTTGTGCCTGTGAATAGGTTGCCCAGGGAAGGTGAAGACCAACAACAGCTTTCAGGGCTGGCCCCTTCCTTGTGGGAGAAGGAGCCGGACGTTTCCCATTTTGGAAAATGGCTCTGCCGAGAACGGCTACAACGAGATGTTCCGTCTCTGGGAAAGCACTGATCCCCAGGGCTGTTGTGCCTGTGAATAGGCTGCCCAGGGAAGGTGAAGACCAGCAACAGCTTTCAGGGCTGGCCCCTTCCTTGTGGGAGAAGGAGCCGGACGTTTCCCATTTCGGAAAAATGGCTCTTCCGAGAACGGCCACAATTGGATGTTCCATCTCTGGGAAAGCACAGATCCCCATGGCTGTTGTGCCTGTGAATAGGTTTCCAAGGGAAGGTGAAGACCAGCAACAGCTTTCAGGGCTGGCACCTTCCTTGTGGGAGAAGGATCCGGACGTTTCCCATTTTGGAAAATGGCTCTGCCGAGAACGGGTACGATGAGATGTTCCGTCTGTGGGAAGCACTGATCCCCAGGGCTGTTGTGCCTGTGAATAGTTTTCCAAGGGAAGGTGAACACCAGCAACAGCTTTCAGGGCTGGCCCCTTCCTTGTGGGAGAAGGAGCCGGACGTTTCCCATTTCGGAAAAATGGCTCTTCCGAGAACGGCCACAATTGGTTGTTCCGTCTCTGTGAAAGCACTGATCCCCATGGCTGTTGTGCCTGTGAATAGGTTTCCAAGGGAAGGTGAAGACCAGCAAGAGCTTTCAGGGCTGGCACCTTCCTTGTGGGAGAAGGAGCCGGACGTTCGCCGTTTTGGAAAAATGGCTCTGCGAGAACGGCCACAATGAGATGTTCCGTCTCTGGGAAAGCACAGATCCCCAGGGCTGTTGTGCCTGTGACTAGGCTGCCCAGGGAAGGTGAAGACCAGCAACAGCTTTCAGGGCTGGCACCTTCCTTGTGGGAGAAGGAGCCGGACGTTTCCCATTTCGGAAAAATGGCTCTGCCGAGAATGGGCACGAGCAGATGTTCCTTCTGTGGGAAAGCACTTATCCCCAGGGCTGTTGTGCCTGTGACTAGGCTGCCCAGGGAAGGTGAAGACCAGCAACAGCTTACAGGGCTGGCCCCTTCCTTGTGGGAGAAGGAGCCGGACGTTTCCCATTTCGGAAATACGCTCTGCCGAGAATGGGCACGAGCAGATGTTCCGTCTGTGGGAAAGCACTGATCCCCAGGGCTGTTGTGCCTGTGAATAGGTTGCCCAGGGAAGGTGAAGACCAGCAACAGCTTTCAGGGCTGGCACCTTCCTTGTGGGAGAAGGAGCCGGACGTTTCCCTTTTCGGAAAAATGGCTCTGCCGAGAACGGGCACGAGGAGATGTTCCGTCTCTGGGAAAGCACTGATCCCCAGGGCTGTTGTGCCTGTGAATAGGTTGCCCAGGGAAGGTGAAGACCAACAACAGCTTTCAGGGCTGGCACCTTCCTTGTGGGAGAAGGAGCCGGACGTTTCCCATTTTGGAAAATGGCTCTGCCGAGAACGGCTACAACGAGATGTTCCGTCTCTGAGAAAGCACTGATCCCCAGGGCTGTTGTGCCTGTGAATAGGCTGCCCAGGGAAGGTGAAGACCAGCAACAGCTTTCAGGGCTGGCCCCTTCCTTGTGGGAGAAGGATCCGGACGTTTCCCATTTCGGAAAAATGGCTCTTCCGAGAATGGCCACAATTGGATGTTCCATCTCTGGGAAAGCACAGATCCCCATGGCTGTTGTGCCTGTGAATAGGTTTCCAAGGGAAGGTGAAGACCAGCAACAGCTTTCAGGGCTGGCACCTTCCTTGAGGGAGAAGGAGCCGGACATTCGCCGTTTTGGAAAAATGGCTCTGCGAGAACGGCCACAATGAGATGTTCCGTCTCTGGGAAAGCACTGGTCCCCAGGGCTGTTGTGCCTGTGACTAGGCTGCCCAGGGAAGGTGAAGACCAGCAACAGCTTTCAGGGCTGGCCCCTTCCTTGTGGGAGAAGGAGCCGGACGTTTCCCTTTTCGGAAAACGGCTCTGCCGAGAACGGGTATGAAGAGATGTTCCGTCTCTGGGAAAGCACTGATCCCCAGGGCTGTTGTGCCTGTGAATAGGTTTCCAAGGGAAGGTGAAGACCAGCAACAGCTTTCAGGGCTGGCCCCTTCCTTGTGGGAGAAGGAGCCGGACGTTTCCCATTTTGGAAAATGGCTCTGCCGAGAACGGCTACGAGGAGATGTTCCGTCTGTGGGAAAGCACTGATCCCCAGGGCTGTTGTGCCTGTGAATAGGTTTCCAAGGGAAGGTGAAGACCAGCAACAGCTTTCAGGGCTGGCCCCTTCCTTGTGGGAGAAGGAGCCGGACGTTTCCCATTTCGGAAAAATGGCTCTGCCGAGAATGGGCACGAGCAGATGTTCCGTCTGTGGGAAAGCACTGATCCCCAGGGCTGTTGTGCCTGTGAATAGGTTGCCCAGGGAAGGTGAAGACCAACAACAGCTTTCAGGGCTGGCACCTTCCTTGTGGGAGAAGGAGCCGGACGTTTCCCATTTTGGAAAATGGCTCTGCCGAGAACGGCTACAACGAGATGTTCCGTCTCTGGGAAAGCACTGATCCCCAGGGCTGTTGTGCCTGTGAATAGGCTGCCCAGGGAAGGTGAAGACCAGCAACAGCTTTCAGGGCTGGCCCCTTCCTTGTGGGAGAAGGATCCAGACGTTTCCCATTTTGGAAAACGGCTCTGCCGAGAACGGGTATGAAGAGATGTTCCGTCTGTGGGAAAGCACTGATCCCCAGGGCTGTTGTGCCTGTGAATAGGTTTCCAAGGGAAGGTGAAGACCAGCAACAGCTTTCAGGGCTGGCACCTTCCTTGTGGGAGAAGGAGCCGGACGTTTCCCATTTCGGAAAAATGGCTCTGCCGAGAACGGGCACGAGCAGATGTTCCTTCTGTGGGAAAGCACTGATCCCCAGGGCTGTTGTGCCTGTGAATAGGTTGCCCAGGGAAGGTGAAGACCAACAACAGCTTTCAGGGCTGGCACCTTCCTTGTGGGAGAAGGAGCCGGACGTTTCCCATTTTGGAAAATGGCTCTGCCGAGAACGGCTACAACGAGATGTTCCGTCTCTGAGAAAGCACTGATCCCCAGGGCTGTTGTGCCTGTGAATAGGCTGCCCAGGGAAGGTGAAGACCAGCAACAGCTTTCAGGGCTGGCCCCTTCCTTGTGGGAGAAGGATCCGGACGTTTCCCATTTCGGAAAAATGGCTCTTCCGAGAATGGCCACAATTGGATGTTCCATCTCTGGGAAAGCACAGATCCCCATGGCTGTTGTGCCTGTGAATAGGTTTCCAAGGGAAGGTGAAGACCAGCAACAGCTTTCAGGGCTGGCACCTTCCTTGAGGGAGAAGGAGCCGGACATTCGCCGTTTTGGAAAAATGGCTCTGCGAGAACGGCCACAATGAGATGTTCCGTCTCTGGGAAAGCACTGGTCCCCAGGGCTGTTGTGCCTGTGACTAGGCTGCCCAGGGAAGGTGAAGACCAGCAACAGCTTTCAGGGCTGGCCCCTTCCTTGTGGGAGAAGGAGCCGGACGTTTCCCTTTTCGGAAAACGGCTCTGCCGAGAACGGGTATGAAGAGATGTTCCGTCTCTGGGAAAGCACTGATCCCCAGGGCTGTTGTGCCTGTGAATAGGTTTCCAAGGGAAGGTGAAGACCAGCAACAGCTTTCAGGGCTGGCCCCTTCCTTGTGGGAGAAGGAGCCGGACGTTTCCCATTTTGGAAAATGGCTCTGCCGAGAACGGCTACGAGGAGATGTTCCGTCTGTGGGAAAGCACTGATCCCCAGGGCTGTTGTGCCTGTGAATAGGTTTCCAAGGGAAGGTGAAGACCAGCAACAGCTTTCAGGGCTGGCCCCTTCCTTGTGGGAGAAGGAGCCGGACGTTTCCCATTTCGGAAAAATGGCTCTGCCGAGAATGGGCACGAGCAGATGTTCCGTCTGTGGGAAAGCACTGATCCCCAGGGCTGTTGTGCCTGTGAATAGGTTGCCCAGGGAAGGTGAAGACCAACAACAGCTTTCAGGGCTGGCACCTTCCTTGTGGGAGAAGGAGCCGGACGTTTCCCATTTTGGAAAATGGCTCTGCCGAGAACGGCTACAACGAGATGTTCCGTCTCTGGGAAAGCACTGATCCCCAGGGCTGTTGTGCCTGTGAATAGGCTGCCCAGGGAAGGTGAAGACCAGCAACAGCTTTCAGGGCTGGCCCCTTCCTTGTGGGAGAAGGATCCAGACGTTTCCCATTTTGGAAAACGGCTCTGCCGAGAACGGGTATGAAGAGATGTTCCGTCTGTGGGAAAGCACTGATCCCCAGGGCTGTTGTGCCTGTGAATAGGTTTCCAAGGGAAGGTGAAGACCAGCAACAGCTTTCAGGGCTGGCACCTTCCTTGTGGGAGAAGGAGCCGGACGTTTCCCATTTCGGAAAAATGGCTCTGCCGAGAACGGGCACGAGCAGATGTTCCTTCTGTGGGAAAGCACTGATCCCCAGGGCTGTTGTGCCTGTGAATAGGTTGCCCAGGGAAGGTGAAGACCAGCAACAGCTTTCAGGGCTGGCCCCTTCCTTGTGGGAGAAGGAGCCGGACGTTTCCCTTTTCGGAAAAATGGCTCTGCCGAGAATGGGCACGAGCAGATGTTCCGTCTGTGGGAAAGCACTGATCCCCAGGGCTGTTGTGCCTGTGAATAGGTTGCCCAGGGAAGGTGAAGACCAGCAACAGCTTTCAGGGCTGGCACCTTCCTTGTGGGAGAAGGAGCCGGACGTTTCCCATTTCGGAAAATGGCTCTGCCGAGAACGGGTATGAAGAGATGTTCCGTCTCTGGGAAAGCACTGATCCCCAGGGCTGTTGTGCCTGTGACTAGGCTGCCCAGGGAAGGTGAAGACCAGCAACAGCTTTCAAGGCTGGCCCCTTCCTTGTGGGAGAAGGATCCGGACGTTTCCCATTTCGGAAAATGGCTCTGCCGAGAACGGTCACAATTGGATATTCCGTCTCTGGGGAAGCACAGATCCCCAGGGCTGTTGTGCCTGTGAATAGGTTTCCAAGGGAAGGTGAAGACCAGCAACAGCTTTCAGGGCTGGCAACTTCCTTGTGGGAGAATGAGCCGGACGTTCGCCGTTTTGGAAAAATGGCTCTGCGAGAACGGCCACAATGAGATGTTCTGTCTCTGGGAAAGCACTGGTCCCCAGGGCTGTTGTGCCTGTGACTAGGCTGCCCAGGGAAGGTGAAGACCAGCAACAGCTTTCAGGGCTGGCCCCTTCCTTGTGGGAGAATGAGCCGGACGTTCGCCGTTTTGGAAAAATGGCTCTGCGAGAACGGCCACAATGAGATGTTCCGTCTCTGGGAAAGCACTGGTCCCCAGGGCTGTTGTGCCTGTGACTAGGCTGCCCAGGGAAGGTGAAGACCAGCATCAGCTTTCAGGGCTGGCACCTTCCTTGTGGGAGAAGGATTCGGACGTTTCCCATTTTGGAAAACGGCTCTGCCGAGAACGGGTATGAAGAGATGTTCCGTCTGTGGGAAAGCACTGGTCCCCAGGGCTGTTGTGCCTGTGACTAGGCTGCCCAGGGAAGGTGAAGACCAGCAACAGCTTTCAAGGCTGGCCCCTTCCTTGTGGGAGAAGGATCCGGACGTTTCCCATTTTGGAAAACGGCTCTGCCGAGAACGGGTATGAAGAGATGTTCCGTCTCTGGGAAAGCACTGATCCCCAGGGCTGTTGTGCCTGTGAATAGTTTTCCAAGGGAAGGTGAAGACCAGCAACAGCTTTCAGGGCTGGCCCCTTCCTTGTGGGAGAAGGAGCTGGACGTTTCCCATTTCGGAAAAATGGCTCTTCCGAGAACGGCCACAATTGGATGTTCCGTCTCTGTGAAAGCACAGATCCCCATGGCTGTTGTGCCTGTGAATAGGTTTCCAAGGGAAGGTGAAGACCAGCAACAGCTTTCAGGGCTGGCACCTTCCTTGTGGGAGAAGGAGCCGGACGTTCGCCGTTTTGGAAAAATGGCTCTGCGAGAACGGCCACAATGAGATGTTCCGTCTCTGGGAAAGCACTGGTCCCCAGGGCTGTTGTGCCTGTGACTAGGCTGCCCAGGGAAGGTGAAGACCAGCAACAGCTTTCAGGGCTGGCACCTTCCTTGTGGGAGAAGGAGCCGGACGTTTCCCATTTCGGAAAAATGGCTCTGCCGAGAATGGGCACGAGCAGATGTTCCTTCTGTGGGAAAGCACTGATCCCCAGGGCTGTTGTGCCTGTGACTATGCTGCCCAGGGAAGGTGAAGACCAGCAACAGCTTACAGGGCTGGCCCCTTCCTTGTGGGAGAAGGAGCCGGACGTTTCCCATTTCGGAAATACGCTCTGCCGAGAATGGGCACGAGCAGATGTTCCGTCTGTGGGAAAGCACTGATCCCCAGGGCTGTTGTGCCTGTGAATAGGTTGCCCAGGGAAGGTGAAGACCAGCAACAGCTTTCAGGGCTGGCACCTTCCTTGTGGGAGAATGAGCCGGACGTTTCCCATTTTGGAAAATGGCTCTGCCGAGAACGGGTATGAAGAGATGTTCCGTCTCTGGGAAAGCACTGATCCCCAGGGCTGTTGTGCCTGTGAATAGGTTTCCAAGGGAAGGTGAAGACCAGCAACAGCTTTCAGGGCTGGCCCCTTCCTTGTGGGAGAAGGAGCCGGACGTTTCCCATTTTGGAAAATGGCTCTGCCGATAACGGCTACGAGGAGATGTTCCGTCTCTGGGAAAGCACTGATCCCCAGGGCTGTTGTGCCTGTGAATAGGTTTCCAAGGGAAGGTGAAGACCAGCAACAGCTTTCAGGGCTGGCACCTTCCTTGTGGGAGAAGGATCCGGACGTTTCCCTTTTCGGAAAAATGGCTCTGCCGAGAATGGGCACGAGCAGATGTTCCGTCTGTGGGAAAGCACTGATCCCCAGGGCTGTTGTGCCTGTGACTAGGCTGCCCAGGGAAGGTGAAGACCAGCAACAGCTTACAGGGCTGGCCCCTTCCTTGTGGGAGAAGGAGCCGGACGTTTCCCATTTCGGAAATACGCTCTGCCGAGAATGGGCACGAGCAGATGTTCCGTCTGTGGGAAAGCACTGATCCCCAGGGCTGTTGTGCCTGTGAATAGGTTGCCCAGGGAAGGTGAAGACCAGCAACAGCTTTCAGGGCTGGCACCTTCCTTGTGGGAGAAGGAGCCGGACGTTTCCCTTTTCGGAAAAATGGCTCTGCCGAGAACGGGCACGAGGAGATGTTCCGTCTCTGGGAAAGCACTGATCCCCAGGGCTGTTGTGCCTGTGAATAGGTTGCCCAGGGAAGGTGAAGACCAACAACAGCTTTCAGGGCTGGCACCTTCCTTGTGGGAGAAGGAGCCGGACGTTTCCCATTTTGGAAAATGGCTCTGCCGAGAACGGCTACAACGAGATGTTCCGTCTCTGGGAAAGCACTGATCCCCAGGGCTGTTGTGCCTGTGAATAGGCTGCCCAGGGAAGGTGAAGACCAGCAACAGCTTTCAGGGCTGGCCCCTTCCTTGTGGGAGAAGGATCCGGACGTTTCCCATTTTGGAAAACGGCTCTGCCGAGAACGGGTATGAAGAGATGTTCCGTCTGTGGGAAAGCACTGATCCCCAGGGCTGTTGTGCCTGTGAATAGGTTTCCAAGGGAAGGTGAAGACCAGCAACAGCTTTCAAGGCTGGCCCCTTCCTTGTGGGAGAAGGATCCGGACGTTTCCCATTTCGGGAAAATGGCTCTGCCGAGAACGGGTACGAGCAGATGTTCCGTCTCTGGGAAAGCACTGATCCCCAGGGCTGTTGTGCCTGTGAATAGTTTTCCAAGGGAAGGTGAAGACCAGCAACAGCTTTCAGGGCTGGCCCCTTCCTTGTGGGAGAAGGAGCCGGACGTTCGCCGTTTTGGAAAAATGGCTCTGCGAGAACGGCCACAATGAGATGTTCCGTCTCTGGGAAAGCACTGGTCCCCAGGGCTGTTGTGCCTGTGACTAGGCTGCCCAGGGAAGGTGAAGACCAGCAACAGCTTTCAGGGCTGGCACCTTCCTTGTGGGAGAAGGAGCCGGACGTTTCCCATTTCGGAAAAATGGCTCTGCCGAGAATGGGCACGAGCAGATGTTCCTTCTGTGGGAAAGCACTGATCCCCAGGGCTGTTGTGCCTGTGACTATGCTGCCCAGGGAAGGTGAAGACCAGCAACAGCTTACAGGGCTGGCCCCTTCCTTGTGGGAGAAGGAGCCGGACGTTTCCCATTTCGGAAATACGCTCTGCCGAGAATGGGCACGAGCAGATGTTCCGTCTGTGGGAAAGCACTGATCCCCAGGGCTGTTGTGCCTGTGAATAGGTTGCCCAGGGAAGGTGAAGACCAGCAACAGCTTTCAGGGCTGGCACCTTCCTTGTGGGAGAATGAGCCGGACGTTTCCCATTTTGGAAAATGGCTCTGCCGAGAACGGGTATGAAGAGATGTTCCGTCTCTGGGAAAGCACTGATCCCCAGGGCTGTTGTGCCTGTGAATAGGTTTCCAAGGGAAGGTGAAGACCAGCAACAGCTTTCAGGGCTGGCCCCTTCCTTGTGGGAGAAGGAGCCGGACGTTTCCCATTTTGGAAAATGGCTCTGCCGATAACGGCTACGAGGAGATGTTCCGTCTCTGGGAAAGCACTGATCCCCAGGGCTGTTGTGCCTGTGAATAGGTTTCCAAGGGAAGGTGAAGACCAGCAACAGCTTTCAGGGCTGGCACCTTCCTTGTGGGAGAAGGATCCGGACGTTTCCCTTTTCGGAAAAATGGCTCTGCCGAGAATGGGCACGAGCAGATGTTCCGTCTGTGGGAAAGCACTGATCCCCAGGGCTGTTGTGCCTGTGAATAGGCTGCCCAGGGAAGGTGAAGACCAGCAACAGCTTTCAGGGCTGGCCCCTTCCTTGTGGGAGAAGGATCCGGACGTTTCCCATTTTGGAAAACGGCTCTGCCGAGAACGGGTATGAAGAGATGTTCCGTCTGTGGGAAAGCACTGATCCCCAGGGCTGTTGTGCCTGTGAATAGGTTTCCAAGGGAAGGTGAAGACCAGCAACAGCTTTCAAGGCTGGCCCCTTCCTTGTGGGAGAAGGATCCGGACGTTTCCCATTTCGGGAAAATGGCTCTGCCGAGAACGGGTACGAGCAGATGTTCCGTCTCTGGGAAAGCACTGATCCCCAGGGCTGTTGTGCCTGTGAATAGTTTTCCAAGGGAAGGTGAAGACCAGCAACAGCTTTCAGGGCTGGCCCCTTCCTTGTGGGAGAAGGAGCCGGACGTTCGCCGTTTTGGAAAAATGGCTCTGCGAGAACGGCCACAATGAGATGTTCCGTCTCTGGGAAAGCACTGGTCCCCAGGGCTGTTGTGCCTGTGACTAGGCTGCCCAGGGAAGGTGAAGACCAGCAACAGCTTTCAGGGCTGGCACCTTCCTTGTGGGAGAAGGAGCCGGACGTTTCCCATTTCGGAAAAATGGCTCTGCCGAGAATGGGCACGAGCAGATGTTCCTTCTGTGGGAAAGCACTGATCCCCAGGGCTGTTGTGCCTGTGACTATGCTGCCCAGGGAAGGTGAAGACCAGCAACAGCTTACAGGGCTGGCCCCTTCCTTGTGGGAGAAGGAGCCGGACGTTTCCCATTTCGGAAATACGCTCTGCCGAGAATGGGCACGAGCAGATGTTCCGTCTGTGGGAAAGCACTGATCCCCAGGGCTGTTGTGCCTGTGAATAGGTTGCCCAGGGAAGGTGAAGACCAGCAACAGCTTTCAGGGCTGGCACCTTCCTTGTGGGAGAATGAGCCGGACGTTTCCCATTTTGGAAAATGGCTCTGCCGAGAACGGGTATGAAGAGATGTTCCGTCTCTGGGAAAGCACTGATCCCCAGGGCTGTTGTGCCTGTGAATAGGTTTCCAAGGGAAGGTGAAGACCAGCAACAGCTTTCAGGGCTGGCCCCTTCCTTGTGGGAGAAGGAGCCGGACGTTTCCCATTTTGGAAAATGGCTCTGCCGATAACGGCTACGAGGAGATGTTCCGTCTCTGGGAAAGCACTGATCCCCAGGGCTGTTGTGCCTGTGAATAGGTTTCCAAGGGAAGGTGAAGACCAGCAACAGCTTTCAGGGCTGGCACCTTCCTTGTGGGAGAAGGATCCGGACGTTTCCCTTTTCGGAAAAATGGCTCTGCCGAGAATGGGCACGAGCAGATGTTCCGTCTGTGGGAAAGCACTGATCCCCAGGGCTGTTGTGCCTGTGACTAGGCTGCCCAGGGAAGGTGAAGACCAGCAACAGCTTACAGGGCTGGCCCCTTCCTTGTGGGAGAAGGAGCCGGACGTTTCCCATTTCGGAAATACGCTCTGCCGAGAATGGGCACGAGCAGATGTTCCGTCTGTGGGAAAGCACTGATCCCCAGGGCTGTTGTGCCTGTGAATAGGTTGCCCAGGGAAGGTGAAGACCAGCAACAGCTTTCAGGGCTGGCACCTTCCTTGTGGGAGAAGGAGCCGGACGTTTCCCTTTTCGGAAAAATGGCTCTGCCGAGAACGGGCACGAGGAGATGTTCCGTCTCTGGGAAAGCACTGATCCCCAGGGCTGTTGTGCCTGTGAATAGGTTGCCCAGGGAAGGTGAAGACCAACAACAGCTTTCAGGGCTGGCACCTTCCTTGTGGGAGAAGGAGCCGGACGTTTCCCATTTTGGAAAATGGCTCTGCCGAGAACGGCTACAACGAGATGTTCCGTCTCTGGGAAAGCACTGATCCCCAGGGCTGTTGTGCCTGTGAATAGGCTGCCCAGGGAAGGTGAAGACCAGCAACAGCTTTCAGGGCTGGCCCCTTCCTTGTGGGAGAAGGATCCGGACGTTTCCCATTTTGGAAAACGGCTCTGCCGAGAACGGGTATGAAGAGATGTTCCGTCTGTGGGAAAGCACTGATCCCCAGGGCTGTTGTGCCTGTGAATAGGTTTCCAAGGGAAGGTGAAGACCAGCAACAGCTTTCAAGGCTGGCCCCTTCCTTGTGGGAGAAGGATCCGGACGTTTCCCATTTCGGGAAAATGGCTCTGCCGAGAACGGGTACGATGAGATGTTCCGTCTCTGGGAAAGCACTGATCCCCAGGGCTGTTGTGCCTGTGAATAGTTTTCCAAGGGAAGGTGAACACCAGCAACAGCTTTCAGGGCTGGCCCCTTCCTTGTGGGAGAAGGAGCCGGACGTTCGCCGTTTTGGAAAAATGGCTCTGCGAGAACGGCCACAATGAGATGTTCCGTCTCTGGGAAAGCACTGGTCCCCAGGGCTGTTGTGCCTGTGACTAGGCTGCCCAGGGAAGGTGAAGACCAGCAACAGCTTTCAGGGCTGGCACCTTCCTTGTGGGAGAAGGAGCCGGACGTTTCCCATTTCGGAAAAATGGCTCTGCCGAGAATGGGCACGAGCAGATGTTCCTTCTGTGGGAAAGCACTTATCCCCAGGGCTGTTGTGCCTGTGACTAGGCTGCCCAGGGAAGGTGAAGACCAGCAACAGCTTACAGGGCTGGCCCCTTCCTTGTGGGAGAAGGAGCCGGACGTTTCCCATTTCGGAAATACGCTCTGCCGAGAATGGGCACGAGCAGATGTTCCGTCTGTGGGAAAGCACTGATCCCCAGGGCTGTTGTGCCTGTGAATAGGTTGCCCAGGGAAGGTGAAGACCAGCAACAGCTTTCAGGGCTGGCACCTTCCTTGTGGGAGAAGGAGCCGGACGTTTCCCTTTTCGGAAAAATGGCTCTGCCGAGAACGGGCACGAGGAGATGTTCCGTCTCTGGGAAAGCACTGATCCCCAGGGCTGTTGTGCCTGTGAATAGGTTGCCCAGGGAAGGTGAAGACCAACAACAGCTTTCAGGGCTGGCACCTTCCTTGTGGGAGAAGGAGCCGGACGTTTCCCATTTTGGAAAATGGCTCTGCCGAGAACGGCTACAACGAGATGTTCCGTCTCTGAGAAAGCACTGATCCCCAGGGCTGTTGTGCCTGTGAATAGGCTGCCCAGGGAAGGTGAAGACCAGCAACAGCTTTCAGGGCTGGCCCCTTCCTTGTGGGAGAAGGATCCGGACGTTTCCCATTTCGGAAAAATGGCTCTTCCGAGAATGGCCACAATTGGATGTTCCATCTCTGGGAAAGCACAGATCCCCATGGCTGTTGTGCCTGTGAATAGGTTTCCAAGGGAAGGTGAAGACCAGCAACAGCTTTCAGGGCTGGCACCTTCCTTGAGGGAGAAGGAGCCGGACATTCGCCGTTTTGGAAAAATGGCTCTGCGAGAACGGCCACAATGAGATGTTCCGTCTCTGGGAAAGCACTGGTCCCCAGGGCTGTTGTGCCTGTGACTAGGCTGCCCAGGGAAGGTGAAGACCAGCAACAGCTTTCAGGGCTGGCCCCTTCCTTGTGGGAGAAGGAGCCGGACGTTTCCCTTTTCGGAAAACGGCTCTGCCGAGAACGGGTATGAAGAGATGTTCCGTCTCTGGGAAAGCACTGATCCCCAGGGCTGTTGTGCCTGTGAATAGGTTTCCAAGGGAAGGTGAAGACCAGCAACAGCTTTCAGGGCTGGCCCCTTCCTTGTGGGAGAAGGAGCCGGACGTTTCCCATTTTGGAAAATGGCTCTGCCGAGAACGGCTACGAGGAGATGTTCCGTCTGTGGGAAAGCACTGATCCCCAGGGCTGTTGTGCCTGTGAATAGGTTTCCAAGGGAAGGTGAAGACCAGCAACAGCTTTCAGGGCTGGCCCCTTCCTTGTGGGAGAAGGAGCCGGACGTTTCCCATTTCGGAAAAATGGCTCTGCCGAGAATGGGCACGAGCAGATGTTCCGTCTGTGGGAAAGCACTGATCCCCAGGGCTGTTGTGCCTGTGAATAGGTTGCCCAGGGAAGGTGAAGACCAACAACAGCTTTCAGGGCTGGCACCTTCCTTGTGGGAGAAGGAGCCGGACGTTTCCCATTTTGGAAAATGGCTCTGCCGAGAACGGCTACAACGAGATGTTCCGTCTCTGGGAAAGCACTGATCCCCAGGGCTGTTGTGCCTGTGAATAGGCTGCCCAGGGAAGGTGAAGACCAGCAACAGCTTTCAGGGCTGGCCCCTTCCTTGTGGGAGAAGGATCCAGACGTTTCCCATTTTGGAAAACGGCTCTGCCGAGAACGGGTATGAAGAGATGTTCCGTCTGTGGGAAAGCACTGATCCCCAGGGCTGTTGTGCCTGTGAATAGGTTTCCAAGGGAAGGTGAAGACCAGCAACAGCTTTCAGGGCTGGCACCTTCCTTGTGGGAGAAGGAGCCGGACGTTTCCCATTTCGGAAAAATGGCTCTGCCGAGAACGGGCACGAGCAGATGTTCCTTCTGTGGGAAAGCACTGATCCCCAGGGCTGTTGTGCCTGTGAATAGGTTGCCCAGGGAAGGTGAAGACCAGCAACAGCTTTCAGGGCTGGCCCCTTCCTTGTGGGAGAAGGAGCCGGACGTTTCCCTTTTCGGAAAAATGGCTCTGCCGAGAATGGGCACGAGCAGATGTTCCGTCTGTGGGAAAGCACTGATCCCCAGGGCTGTTGTGCCTGTGAATAGGTTGCCCAGGGAAGGTGAAGACCAGCAACAGCTTTCAGGGCTGGCACCTTCCTTGTGGGAGAAGGAGCCGGACGTTTCCCATTTCGGAAAATGGCTCTGCCGAGAACGGGTATGAAGAGATGTTCCGTCTCTGGGAAAGCACTGATCCCCAGGGCTGTTGTGCCTGTGACTAGGCTGCCCAGGGAAGGTGAAGACCAGCAACAGCTTTCAAGGCTGGCCCCTTCCTTGTGGGAGAAGGATCCGGACGTTTCCCATTTCGGAAAATGGCTCTGCCGAGAACGGTCACAATTGGATATTCCGTCTCTGGGGAAGCACAGATCCCCAGGGCTGTTGTGCCTGTGAATAGGTTTCCAAGGGAAGGTGAAGACCAGCAACAGCTTTCAGGGCTGGCAACTTCCTTGTGGGAGAATGAGCCGGACGTTCGCCGTTTTGGAAAAATGGCTCTGCGAGAACGGCCACAATGAGATGTTCTGTCTCTGGGAAAGCACTGGTCCCCAGGGCTGTTGTGCCTGTGACTAGGCTGCCCAGGGAAGGTGAAGACCAGCAACAGCTTTCAGGGCTGGCCCCTTCCTTGTGGGAGAATGAGCCGGACGTTCGCCGTTTTGGAAAAATGGCTCTGCGAGAACGGCCACAATGAGATGTTCCGTCTCTGGGAAAGC
This sequence comes from Gypaetus barbatus, assembly GCA_028022735.1. Taxonomy (NCBI): domain Eukaryota; kingdom Metazoa; phylum Chordata; class Aves; order Accipitriformes; family Accipitridae; genus Gypaetus; species Gypaetus barbatus. The sequence continues at coordinate 24,095,938 of CM051540.1, read as the reverse complement.
ACTGGTCCCCAGGGCTGTTGTGCCTGTGACTAGGCTGCCCAGGGAAGGTGAAGACCAGCATCAGCTTTCAGGGCTGGCACCTTCCTTGTGGGAGAAGGATTCGGACGTTTCCCATTTTGGAAAACGGCTCTGCCGAGAACGGGTATGAAGAGATGTTCCGTCTGTGGGAAAGCACTGGTCCCCAGGGCTGTTGTGCCTGTGACTAGGCTGCCCAGGGAAGGTGAAGACCAGCAACAGCTTTCAAGGCTGGCCCCTTCCTTGTGGGAGAAGGATCCGGACGTTTCCCATTTTGGAAAACGGCTCTGCCGAGAACGGGTATGAAGAGATGTTCCGTCTCTGGGAAAGCACTGATCCCCAGGGCTGTTGTGCCTGTGAATAGTTTTCCAAGGGAAGGTGAAGACCAGCAACAGCTTTCAGGGCTGGCCCCTTCCTTGTGGGAGAAGGAGCTGGACGTTTCCCATTTCGGAAAAATGGCTCTTCCGAGAACGGCCACAATTGGATGTTCCGTCTCTGTGAAAGCACAGATCCCCATGGCTGTTGTGCCTGTGAATAGGTTTCCAAGGGAAGGTGAAGACCAGCAACAGCTTTCAGGGCTGGCACCTTCCTTGTGGGAGAAGGAGCCGGACGTTCGCCGTTTTGGAAAAATGGCTCTGCGAGAACGGCCACAATGAGATGTTCCGTCTCTGGGAAAGCACTGGTCCCCAGGGCTGTTGTGCCTGTGACTAGGCTGCCCAGGGAAGGTGAAGACCAGCAACAGCTTTCAGGGCTGGCACCTTCCTTGTGGGAGAAGGAGCCGGACGTTTCCCATTTCGGAAAAATGGCTCTGCCGAGAATGGGCACGAGCAGATGTTCCTTCTGTGGGAAAGCACTGATCCCCAGGGCTGTTGTGCCTGTGACTATGCTGCCCAGGGAAGGTGAAGACCAGCAACAGCTTACAGGGCTGGCCCCTTCCTTGTGGGAGAAGGAGCCGGACGTTTCCCATTTCGGAAATACGCTCTGCCGAGAATGGGCACGAGCAGATGTTCCGTCTGTGGGAAAGCACTGATCCCCAGGGCTGTTGTGCCTGTGAATAGGTTGCCCAGGGAAGGTGAAGACCAGCAACAGCTTTCAGGGCTGGCACCTTCCTTGTGGGAGAATGAGCCGGACGTTTCCCATTTTGGAAAATGGCTCTGCCGAGAACGGGTATGAAGAGATGTTCCGTCTCTGGGAAAGCACTGATCCCCAGGGCTGTTGTGCCTGTGAATAGGTTTCCAAGGGAAGGTGAAGACCAGCAACAGCTTTCAGGGCTGGCCCCTTCCTTGTGGGAGAAGGAGCCGGACGTTTCCCATTTTGGAAAATGGCTCTGCCGATAACGGCTACGAGGAGATGTTCCGTCTCTGGGAAAGCACTGATCCCCAGGGCTGTTGTGCCTGTGAATAGGTTTCCAAGGGAAGGTGAAGACCAGCAACAGCTTTCAGGGCTGGCACCTTCCTTGTGGGAGAAGGATCCGGACGTTTCCCTTTTCGGAAAAATGGCTCTGCCGAGAATGGGCACGAGCAGATGTTCCGTCTGTGGGAAAGCACTGATCCCCAGGGCTGTTGTGCCTGTGACTAGGCTGCCCAGGGAAGGTGAAGACCAGCAACAGCTTACAGGGCTGGCCCCTTCCTTGTGGGAGAAGGAGCCGGACATTTCCCATTTCGGAAATACGCTCTGCCGAGAATGGGCACGAGCAGATGTTCCGTCTGTGGGAAAGCACTGATCCCCAGGGCTGTTGTGCCTGTGAATAGGTTGCCCAGGGAAGGTGAAGACCAGCAACAGCTTTCAGGGCTGGCACCTTCCTTGTGGGAGAAGGAGCCGGACGTTTCCCTTTTCGGAAAAATGGCTCTGCCGAGAACGGGCACGAGGAGATGTTCCGTCTCTGGGAAAGCACTGATCCCCAGGGCTGTTGTGCCTGTGAATAGGTTGCCCAGGGAAGGTGAAGACCAACAACAGCTTTCAGGGCTGGCACCTTCCTTGTGGGAGAAGGAGCCGGACGTTTCCCATTTTGGAAAATGGCTCTGCCGAGAACGGCTACAACGAGATGTTCCGTCTCTGGGAAAGCACTGATCCCCAGGGCTGTTGTGCCTGTGAATAGGCTGCCCAGGGAAGGTGAAGACCAGCAACAGCTTTCAGGGCTGGCCCCTTCCTTGTGGGAGAAGGATCCGGACGTTTCCCATTTTGGAAAACGGCTCTGCCGAGAACGGGTATGAAGAGATGTTCCGTCTGTGGGAAAGCACTGATCCCCAGGGCTGTTGTGCCTGTGAATAGGTTTCCAAGGGAAGGTGAAGACCAGCAACAGCTTTCAAGGCTGGCCCCTTCCTTGTGGGAGAAGGATCCGGACGTTTCCCATTTCGGGAAAATGGCTCTGCCGAGAACGGGTACGATGAGATGTTCCGTCTCTGGGAAAGCACTGATCCCCAGGGCTGTTGTGCCTGTGAATAGTTTTCCAAGGGAAGGTGAACACCAGCAACAGCTTTCAGGGCTGGCCCCTTCCTTGTGGGAGAAGGAGCCGGACGTTCGCCGTTTTGGAAAAATGGCTCTGCGAGAACGGCCACAATGAGATGTTCCGTCTCTGGGAAAGCACTGGTCCCCAGGGCTGTTGTGCCTGTGACTAGGCTGCCCAGGGAAGGTGAAGACCAGCAACAGCTTTCAGGGCTGGCACCTTCCTTGTGGGAGAAGGAGCCGGACGTTTCCCATTTCGGAAAAATGGCTCTGCCGAGAATGGGCACGAGCAGATGTTCCTTCTGTGGGAAAGCACTGATCCCCAGGGCTGTTGTGCCTGTGACTATGCTGCCCAGGGAAGGTGAAGACCAGCAACAGCTTACAGGGCTGGCCCCTTCCTTGTGGGAGAAGGAGCCGGACGTTTCCCATTTCGGAAATACGCTCTGCCGAGAATGGGCACGAGCAGATGTTCCGTCTGTGGGAAAGCACTGATCCCCAGGGCTGTTGTGCCTGTGAATAGGTTGCCCAGGGAAGGTGAAGACCAGCAACAGCTTTCAGGGCTGGCACCTTCCTTGTGGGAGAATGAGCCGGACGTTTCCCATTTTGGAAAATGGCTCTGCCGAGAACGGGTATGAAGAGATGTTCCGTCTCTGGGAAAGCACTGATCCCCAGGGCTGTTGTGCCTGTGAATAGGTTTCCAAGGGAAGGTGAAGACCAGCAACAGCTTTCAGGGCTGGCCCCTTCCTTGTGGGAGAAGGAGCCGGACGTTTCCCATTTTGGAAAATGGCTCTGCCGATAACGGCTACGAGGAGATGTTCCGTCTCTGGGAAAGCACTGATCCCCAGGGCTGTTGTGCCTGTGAATAGGTTTCCAAGGGAAGGTGAAGACCAGCAACAGCTTTCAGGGCTGGCACCTTCCTTGTGGGAGAAGGATCCGGACGTTTCCCTTTTCGGAAAAATGGCTCTGCCGAGAATGGGCACGAGCAGATGTTCCGTCTGTGGGAAAGCACTGATCCCCAGGGCTGTTGTGCCTGTGACTAGGCTGCCCAGGGAAGGTGAAGACCAGCAACAGCTTACAGGGCTGGCCCCTTCCTTGTGGGAGAAGGAGCCGGACGTTTCCCATTTCGGAAATACGCTCTGCCGAGAATGGGCACGAGCAGATGTTCCGTCTGTGGGAAAGCACTGATCCCCAGGGCTGTTGTGCCTGTGAATAGGTTGCCCAGGGAAGGTGAAGACCAGCAACAGCTTTCAGGGCTGGCCCCTTCCTTGTGGGAGAAGGAGCCGGACGTTTCCCTTTTCGGAAAAATGGCTCTGCCGAGAATGGGCACGAGCAGATGTTCCGTCTGTGGGAAAGCACTGATCCCCAGGGCTGTTGTGCCTGTGAATAGGTTGCCCAGGGAAGGTGAAGACCAGCAACAGCTTTCAGGGCTGGCACCTTCCTTGTGGGAGAAGGAGCCGGACGTTTCCCATTTCGGAAAATGGCTCTGCCGAGAACGGGTATGAAGAGATGTTCCGTCTCTGGGAAAGCACTGATCCCCAGGGCTGTTGTGCCTGTGACTAGGCTGCCCAGGGAAGGTGAAGACCAGCAACAGCTTTCAAGGCTGGCCCCTTCCTTGTGGGAGAAGGATCCGGACGTTTCCCATTTCGGAAAATGGCTCTGCCGAGAACGGTCACAATTGGATATTCCGTCTCTGGGGAAGCACAGATCCCCAGGGCTGTTGTGCCTGTGAATAGGTTTCCAAGGGAAGGTGAAGACCAGCAACAGCTTTCAGGGCTGGCAACTTCCTTGTGGGAGAATGAGCCGGACGTTCGCCGTTTTGGAAAAATGGCTCTGCGAGAACGGCCACAATGAGATGTTCTGTCTCTGGGAAAGCACTGGTCCCCAGGGCTGTTGTGCCTGTGACTAGGCTGCCCAGGGAAGGTGAAGACCAGCAACAGCTTTCAGGGCTGGCCCCTTCCTTGTGGGAGAATGAGCCGGACGTTCGCCGTTTTGGAAAAATGGCTCTGCGAGAACGGCCACAATGAGATGTTCCGTCTCTGGGAAAGCACTGGTCCCCAGGGCTGTTGTGCCTGTGACTAGGCTGCCCAGGGAAGGTGAAGACCAGCATCAGCTTTCAGGGCTGGCACCTTCCTTGTGGGAGAAGGATTCGGACGTTTCCCATTTTGGAAAACGGCTCTGCCGAGAACGGGTATGAAGAGATGTTCCGTCTGTGGGAAAGCACTGGTCCCCAGGGCTGTTGTGCCTGTGACTAGGCTGCCCAGGGAAGGTGAAGACCAGCAACAGCTTTCAAGGCTGGCCCCTTCCTTGTGGGAGAAGGATCCGGACGTTTCCCATTTTGGAAAACGGCTCTGCCGAGAACGGGTATGAAGAGATGTTCCGTCTCTGGGAAAGCACTGATCCCCAGGGCTGTTGTGCCTGTGAATAGTTTTCCAAGGGAAGGTGAAGACCAGCAACAGCTTTCAGGGCTGGCCCCTTCCTTGTGGGAGAAGGAGCTGGACGTTTCCCATTTCGGAAAAATGGCTCTTCCGAGAACGGCCACAATTGGATGTTCCGTCTCTGTGAAAGCACAGATCCCCATGGCTGTTGTGCCTGTGAATAGGTTTCCAAGGGAAGGTGAAGACCAGCAACAGCTTTCAGGGCTGGCACCTTCCTTGTGGGAGAAGGAGCCGGACGTTCGCCGTTTTGGAAAAATGGCTCTGCGAGAACGGCCACAATGAGATGTTCCGTCTCTGGGAAAGCACTGGTCCCCAGGGCTGTTGTGCCTGTGACTAGGCTGCCCAGGGAAGGTGAAGACCAGCAACAGCTTTCAGGGCTGGCACCTTCCTTGTGGGAGAAGGAGCCGGACGTTTCCCATTTCGGAAAAATGGCTCTGCCGAGAATGGGCACGAGCAGATGTTCCTTCTGTGGGAAAGCACTGATCCCCAGGGCTGTTGTGCCTGTGACTATGCTGCCCAGGGAAGGTGAAGACCAGCAACAGCTTACAGGGCTGGCCCCTTCCTTGTGGGAGAAGGAGCCGGACGTTTCCCATTTCGGAAATACGCTCTGCCGAGAATGGGCACGAGCAGATGTTCCGTCTGTGGGAAAGCACTGATCCCCAGGGCTGTTGTGCCTGTGAATAGGTTGCCCAGGGAAGGTGAAGACCAGCAACAGCTTTCAGGGCTGGCACCTTCCTTGTGGGAGAATGAGCCGGACGTTTCCCATTTTGGAAAATGGCTCTGCCGAGAACGGGTATGAAGAGATGTTCCGTCTCTGGGAAAGCACTGATCCCCAGGGCTGTTGTGCCTGTGAATAGGTTTCCAAGGGAAGGTGAAGACCAGCAACAGCTTTCAGGGCTGGCCCCTTCCTTGTGGGAGAAGGAGCCGGACGTTTCCCATTTTGGAAAATGGCTCTGCCGATAACGGCTACGAGGAGATGTTCCGTCTCTGGGAAAGCACTGATCCCCAGGGCTGTTGTGCCTGTGAATAGGTTTCCAAGGGAAGGTGAAGACCAGCAACAGCTTTCAGGGCTGGCACCTTCCTTGTGGGAGAAGGATCCGGACGTTTCCCTTTTCGGAAAAATGGCTCTGCCGAGAATGGGCACGAGCAGATGTTCCGTCTGTGGGAAAGCACTGATCCCCAGGGCTGTTGTGCCTGTGACTAGGCTGCCCAGGGAAGGTGAAGACCAGCAACAGCTTACAGGGCTGGCCCCTTCCTTGTGGGAGAAGGAGCCGGACGTTTCCCATTTCGGAAATACGCTCTGCCGAGAATGGGCACGAGCAGATGTTCCGTCTGTGGGAAAGCACTGATCCCCAGGGCTGTTGTGCCTGTGAATAGGTTGCCCAGGGAAGGTGAAGACCAGCAACAGCTTTCAGGGCTGGCACCTTCCTTGTGGGAGAAGGAGCCGGACGTTTCCCTTTTCGGAAAAATGGCTCTGCCGAGAACGGGCACGAGGAGATGTTCCGTCTCTGGGAAAGCACTGATCCCCAGGGCTGTTGTGCCTGTGAATAGGTTGCCCAGGGAAGGTGAAGACCAACAACAGCTTTCAGGGCTGGCACCTTCCTTGTGGGAGAAGGAGCCGGACGTTTCCCATTTTGGAAAATGGCTCTGCCGAGAACGGCTACAACGAGATGTTCCGTCTCTGGGAAAGCACTGATCCCCAGGGCTGTTATGCCTGTGAATAGGCTGCCCAGGGAAGGTGAAGACCAGCAACAGCTTTCAGGGCTGGCCCCTTCCTTGTGGGAGAAGGATCCGGACGTTTCCCATTTTGGAAAACGGCTCTGCCGAGAACGGGTATGAAGAGATGTTCCGTCTGTGGGAAAGCACTGATCCCCAGGGCTGTTGTGCCTGTGAATAGGTTTCCAAGGGAAGGTGAAGACCAGCAACAGCTTTCAAGGCTGGCCCCTTCCTTGTGGGAGAAGGATCCGGACGTTTCCCATTTCGGGAAAATGGCTCTGCCGAGAACGGGTACGATGAGATGTTCCGTCTCTGGGAAAGCACTGATCCCCAGGGCTGTTGTGCCTGTGAATAGTTTTCCAAGGGAAGGTGAACACCAGCAACAGCTTTCAGGGCTGGCCCCTTCCTTGTGGGAGAAGGAGCCGGACGTTCGCCGTTTTGGAAAAATGGCTCTGCGAGAACGGCCACAATGAGATGTTCCGTCTCTGGGAAAGCACTGGTCCCCAGGGCTGTTGTGCCTGTGACTAGGCTGCCCAGGGAAGGTGAAGACCAGCAACAGCTTTCAGGGCTGGCACCTTCCTTGTGGGAGAAGGAGCCGGACGTTTCCCATTTCGGAAAAATGGCTCTGCCGAGAATGGGCACGAGCAGATGTTCCTTCTGTGGGAAAGCACTGATCCCCAGGGCTGTTGTGCCTGTGACTATGCTGCCCAGGGAAGGTGAAGACCAGCAACAGCTTACAGGGCTGGCCCCTTCCTTGTGGGAGAAGGAGCCGGACGTTTCCCATTTCGGAAATACGCTCTGCCGAGAATGGGCACGAGCAGATGTTCCGTCTGTGGGAAAGCACTGATCCCCAGGGCTGTTGTGCCTGTGAATAGGTTGCCCAGGGAAGGTGAAGACCAGCAACAGCTTTCAGGGCTGGCACCTTCCTTGTGGGAGAATGAGCCGGACGTTTCCCATTTTGGAAAATGGCTCTGCCGAGAACGGGTATGAAGAGATGTTCCGTCTCTGGGAAAGCACTGATCCCCAGGGCTGTTGTGCCTGTGAATAGGTTTCCAAGGGAAGGTGAAGACCAGCAACAGCTTTCAGGGCTGGCCCCTTCCTTGTGGGAGAAGGAGCCGGACGTTTCCCATTTTGGAAAATGGCTCTGCCGATAACGGCTACGAGGAGATGTTCCGTCTCTGGGAAAGCACTGATCCCCAGGGCTGTTGTGCCTGTGAATAGGTTTCCAAGGGAAGGTGAAGACCAGCAACAGCTTTCAGGGCTGGCACCTTCCTTGTGGGAGAAGGATCCGGACGTTTCCCTTTTCGGAAAAATGGCTCTGCCGAGAATGGGCACGAGCAGATGTTCCGTCTGTGGGAAAGCACTGATCCCCAGGGCTGTTGTGCCTGTGACTAGGCTGCCCAGGGAAGGTGAAGACCAGCAACAGCTTACAGGGCTGGCCCCTTCCTTGTGGGAGAAGGAGCCGGACGTTTCCCATTTCGGAAATACGCTCTGCCGAGAATGGGCACGAGCAGATGTTCCGTCTGTGGGAAAGCACTGATCCCCAGGGCTGTTGTGCCTGTGAATAGGTTGCCCAGGGAAGGTGAAGACCAGCAACAGCTTTCAGGGCTGGCACCTTCCTTGTGGGAGAAGGAGCCGGACGTTTCCCTTTTCGGAAAAATGGCTCTGCCGAGAACGGGCACGAGGAGATGTTCCGTCTCTGGGAAAGCACTGATCCCCAGGGCTGTTGTGCCTGTGAATAGGTTGCCCAGGGAAGGTGAAGACCAACAACAGCTTTCAGGGCTGGCACCTTCCTTGTGGGAGAAGGAGCCGGACGTTTCCCATTTTGGAAAATGGCTCTGCCGAGAACGGCTACAACGAGATGTTCCGTCTCTGGGAAAGCACTGATCCCCAGGGCTGTTGTGCCTGTGAATAGGCTGCCCAGGGAAGGTGAAGACCAGCAACAGCTTTCAGGGCTGGCCCCTTCCTTGTGGGAGAAGGATCCGGACGTTTCCCATTTTGGAAAACGGCTCTGCCGAGAACGGGTATGAAGAGATGTTCCGTCTGTGGGAAAGCACTGATCCCCAGGGCTGTTGTGCCTGTGAATAGGTTTCCAAGGGAAGGTGAAGACCAGCAACAGCTTTCAAGGCTGGCCCCTTCCTTGTGGGAGAAGGATCCGGACGTTTCCCATTTCGGGAAAATGGCTCTGCCGAGAACGGGTACGATGAGATGTTCCGTCTCTGGGAAAGCACTGATCCCCAGGGCTGTTGTGCCTGTGAATAGTTTTCCAAGGGAAGGTGAACACCAGCAACAGCTTTCAGGGCTGGCCCCTTCCTTGTGGGAGAAGGAGCCGGACGTTCGCCGTTTTGGAAAAATGGCTCTGCGAGAACGGCCACAATGAGATGTTCCGTCTCTGGGAAAGCACTGGTCCCCAGGGCTGTTGTGCCTGTGACTAGGCTGCCCAGGGAAGGTGAAGACCAGCAACAGCTTTCAGGGCTGGCCCCTTCCTTGTGGGAGAATGAGCCGGACGTTCGCCGTTTTGGAAAAATGGCTCTGCGAGAACGGCCACAATGAGATGTTCCGTCTCTGGGAAAGCACTGGTCCCCAGGGCTGTTGTGCCTGTGACTAGGCTGCCCAGGGAAGGTGAAGACCAGCATCAGCTTTCAGGGCTGGCCCCTTCCTTGTGGGAGAAGGATTCGGACGTTTCCCATTTTGGAAAACGGCTCTGCTGAGAACGGGTATGAAGAGATGTTCCTTCTGTGGGAAAGCACTGATCCCCAGGGCTGTTGTGCCTGTGAATAGGTTTCCAAGGGAAGGTGAAGACCAGCAACAGCTTTCAGGGCTGGCCCCTTCCTTGTGGGAGAAGGAGCTGGACGTTTCCCATTTCGGAAAAATGGCTCTGCCGAGAATGGGCACGAGCAGATGTTCCGTCTGTGGGAAAGCACTGATCCCCAGGGCTGTTGTGCCTGTGAATAGGTTGCCCAGGGAAGGTGAAGACCAACAACAGCTTTCAGGGCTGGCCCCTTCCTTGTGGGAGAAGGAGCCGGACGTTTCCCGTTTTGGAAAATGGCTCTGCCGAGAACGGCTACAACGAGATGTTCCGTCTCTGGGAAAGCACTGATCCCCAGGGCTGTTGTGCCTGTGAATAGGCTGCCCAGGGAAGGTGAAGACCAGCAACAGCTTTCAGGGCTGGCCCCTTCCTTGTGGGAGAAGGAGCCGGACGTTTCCCATTTCGGAAAAATGGCTCTTCCGAGAACGGCCACAATTGGATGTTCCATCTCTGTGAAAGCACAGATCCCCAGGGCTGTTGTGCCTGTGAATAGGTTTCCAAGGGAAGGTGAAGACCAGCAACAGCTTTCAGGGCTGGCCCCTTCCTTGTGGGAGAAGGAGCCGGACGTTTCCCATTTCGCAAAAATGGCTCTGCCGAGAATGGGCACGAGCAGATGTTCCGTCTCTGGGAAAGCGCTGATCCCCAGGGCTGTTGTGCCTGTGAATAGGTTGCCCAGGGAAGGTGAAGACCAGCAACAGCTTTCAGGGCTGGCACCTTCCTTGTGGGAGAAGGAGCTGGACGTTTCCCTTTTCGGAAAAATGGCTCTGCCGAGAATGGGCACGAGCAGATGTTCCGTCTGTGGGAAAGCACTGATCCCCAGGGCTGTTGTGCCTGTGAATAGGTTGCCCAGGGAAGGTGAAGACCAGCAACAGCTTTCAGGGCTGGCACCTTCCTTGTGGGAGAAGGAGCCGGACGTTTCCCATTTCGGAAAAATGGCTCTGCCGAGAATGGGCACGAGCAGATGTTCCGTCTGTGGGAAAGCACTGATCCCCAGGGCTGTTGTGCCTGTGACTAGGTTGCCCAGGGAAGGTGAAGACCAGCAACAGCTTTCAGGGCTGGCACCTTCCTTGTGGGAGAAGGAGCCGGACGTTTCCCATTTCGGAAAATGGCTCTGCCGAGAACGGGTATGAAGAGATGATCCGTCTCTGGGAAAGCACTGATCCCCAGGGCTGTTGTGCCTGTGACTAGGCTGCCCAGGGAAGGTGAAGACCAGCAACAGCTTTCAAGGCTGGCCCCTTCCTTGTGGGAGAAGGATCCGGACGTTTCCCATTTCGGAAAATGGCTCTGCCGAGAACGGTCACAATTGGATATTCCGTCTCTGGGGAAGCACAGATCCCCAGGGCTGTTGTGCCTGTGAATAGGTTTCCAAGGGAAGGTGAAGACCAGCAACAGCTTTCAAGGCTGGACCCTTCCTTGTGGGAGTAGGATCCGGACGTTTCCCATTTTGGAAAATGGCTCTGCGAGAACGGGTACGATGAGATGTTCCGTCTGTGGGAAAGCACTGATCCCCAGGGCTGTTGTGCCTGTGAATAGTTTTCCAAGGGAAGGTGAAGACCAGCAACAGCTTTCAGGGCTGGCCCCTTCCTTGTGGGAGAAGGAGCCGGACGTTTCCCATTTCGGAAAAATGGCTCTTCCGAGAACGGCCACAATTTGTTGTTCCGTCTCTGTGAAAGCACAGATCCCCATGGCTGTTGTGCCTGTGAATAGGTTTCCAAGGGAAGGTGAAGACCAGCAACAGCTTTCAGGGCTGGCACCTTCCTTGTGGGAGAAGGAGCCGGACGTTTCCCATTTTGGAAAACGGCTCTGCCGAGAACGGGTATGAAGAGATGTTCCGTCTGTGGGAAAGCACTGGTCCCCAGGGCTGTTGTGCCTGTGACTAGGCTGCCCAGGGAAGGTGAAGACCAGCAACAGCTTTCAAGGCTGGCCCCTTCCTTGTGGGAGAAGGATCCGGACGTTTCCCATTTTGGAAAACGGCTCTGCCGAGAACGGGTATGAAGAGATGTTCCGTCTCTGGGAAAGCACTGATCCCCAGGGCTGTTGTGCCTGTGAATAGTTTTCCAAGGGAAGGTGAAGACCAGCAACAGCTTTCAGGGCTGGCCCCTTCCTTGTGGGAGAAGGAGCTGGACGTTTCCCATTTCGGAAAAATGGCTCTTCCGAGAACGGCCACAATTGGATGTTCCGTCTCTGTGAAAGCACAGATCCCCATGGCTGTTGTGCCTGTGAATAGGTTTCCAAGGGAAGGTGAAGACCAGCAACAGCTTTCAGGGCTGGCACCTTCCTTGTGGGAGAAGGAGCCGGACGTTCGCCGTTTTGGAAAAATGGCTCTGCGAGAACGGCCACAATGAGATGTTCCGTCTCTGGGAAAGCACTGGTCCCCAGGGCTGTTGTGCCTGTGACTAGGCTGCCCAGGGAAGGTGAAGACCAGCAACAGCTTTCAGGGCTGGCACCTTCCTTGTGGGAGAAGGAGCCGGACGTTTCCCATTTCGGAAAAATGGCTCTGCCGAGAATGGGCACGAGCAGATGTTCCTTCTGTGGGAAAGCACTGATCCCCAGGGCTGTTGTGCCTGTGACTATGCTGCCCAGGGAAGGTGAAGACCAGCAACAGCTTACAGGGCTGGCCCCTTCCTTGTGGGAGAAGGAGCCGGACGTTTCCCATTTCGGAAATACGCTCTGCCGAGAATGGGCACGAGCAGATGTTCCGTCTGTGGGAAAGCACTGATCCCCAGGGCTGTTGTGCCTGTGAATAGGTTGCCCAGGGAAGGTGAAGACCAGCAACAGCTTTCAGGGCTGGCACCTTCCTTGTGGGAGAATGAGCCGGACGTTTCCCATTTTGGAAAATGGCTCTGCCGAGAACGGGTATGAAGAGATGTTCCGTCTCTGGGAAAGCACTGATCCCCAGGGCTGTTGTGCCTGTGAATAGGTTTCCAAGGGAAGGTGAAGACCAGCAACAGCTTTCAGGGCTGGCCCCTTCCTTGTGGGAGAAGGAGCCGGACGTTTCCCATTTTGGAAAATGGCTCTGCCGATAACGGCTACGAGGAGATGTTCCGTCTCTGGGAAAGCACTGATCCCCAGGGCTGTTGTGCCTGTGAATAGGTTTCCAAGGGAAGGTGAAGACCAGCAACAGCTTTCAGGGCTGGCACCTTCCTTGTGGGAGAAGGATCCGGACGTTTCCCTTTTCGGAAAAATGGCTCTGCCGAGAATGGGCACGAGCAGATGTTCCGTCTGTGGGAAAGCACTGATCCCCAGGGCTGTTGTGCCTGTGACTAGGCTGCCCAGGGAAGGTGAAGACCAGCAACAGCTTACAGGGCTGGCCCCTTCCTTGTGGGAGAAGGAGCCGGACGTTTCCCATTTCGGAAATACGCTCTGCCGAGAATGGGCACGAGCAGATGTTCCGTCTGTGGGAAAGCACTGATCCCCAGGGCTGTTGTGCCTGTGAATAGGTTGCCCAGGGAAGGTGAAGACCAGCAACAGCTTTCAGGGCTGGCACCTTCCTTGTGGGAGAAGGAGCCGGACGTTTCCCTTTTCGGAAAAATGGCTCTGCCGAGAACGGGCACGAGGAGATGTTCCGTCTCTGGGAAAGCACTGATCCCCAGGGCTGTTGTGCCTGTGAATAGGTTGCCCAGGGAAGGTGAAGACCAACAACAGCTTTCAGGGCTGGCACCTTCCTTGTGGGAGAAGGAGCCGGACGTTTCCCATTTTGGAAAATGGCTCTGCCGAGAACGGCTACAACGAGATGTTCCGTCTCTGGGAAAGCACTGATCCCCAGGGCTGTTGTGCCTGTGAATAGGCTGCCCAGGGAAGGTGAAGACCAGCAACAGCTTTCAGGGCTGGCCCCTTCCTTGTGGGAGAAGGATCCGGACGTTTCCCATTTTGGAAAACGGCTCTGCCGAGAACGGGTATGAAGAGATGTTCCGTCTGTGGGAAAGCACTGATCCCCAGGGCTGTTGTGCCTGTGAATAGGTTTCCAAGGGAAGGTGAAGACCAGCAACAGCTTTCAAGGCTGGCCCCTTCCTTGTGGGAGAAGGATCCGGACGTTTCCCATTTCGGGAAAATGGCTCTGCCGAGAACGGGTACGATGAGATGTTCCGTCTCTGGGAAAGCACTGATCCCCAGGGCTGTTGTGCCTGTGAATAGTTTTCCAAGGGAAGGTGAACACCAGCAACAGCTTTCAGGGCTGGCCCCTTCCTTGTGGGAGAAGGAGCCGGACGTTCGCCGTTTTGGAAAAATGGCTCTGCGAGAACGGCCACAATGAGATGTTCCGTCTCTGGGAAAGCACTGGTCCCCAGGGCTGTTGTGCCTGTGACTAGGCTGCCCAGGGAAGGTGAAGACCAGCAACAGCTTTCAGGGCTGGCACCTTCCTTGTGGGAGAAGGAGCCGGACGTTTCCCATTTCGGAAAAATGGCTCTGCCGAGAATGGGCACGAGCAGATGTTCCTTCTGTGGGAAAGCACTGATCCCCAGGGCTGTTGTGCCTGTGACTATGCTGCCCAGGGAAGGTGAAGACCAGCAACAGCTTACAGGGCTGGCCCCTTCCTTGTGGGAGAAGGAGCCGGACGTTTCCCATTTCGGAAATACGCTCTGCCGAGAATGGGCACGAGCAGATGTTCCGTCTGTGGGAAAGCACTGATCCCCAGGGCTGTTGTGCCTGTGAATAGGTTGCCCAGGGAAGGTGAAGACCAGCAACAGCTTTCAGGGCTGGCACCTTCCTTGTGGGAGAATGAGCCGGACGTTTCCCATTTTGGAAAATGGCTCTGCCGAGAACGGGTATGAAGAGATGTTCCGTCTCTGGGAAAGCACTGATCCCCAGGGCTGTTGTGCCTGTGAATAGGTTTCCAAGGGAAGGTGAAGACCAGCAACAGCTTTCAGGGCTGGCCCCTTCCTTGTGGGAGAAGGAGCCGGACGTTTCCCATTTTGGAAAATGGCTCTGCCGATAACGGCTACGAGGAGATGTTCCGTCTCTGGGAAAGCACTGATCCCCAGGGCTGTTGTGCCTGTGAATAGGTTTCCAAGGGAAGGTGAAGACCAGCAACAGCTTTCAGGGCTGGCACCTTCCTTGTGGGAGAAGGATCCGGACGTTTCCCTTTTCGGAAAAATGGCTCTGCCGAGAATGGGCACGAGCAGATGTTCCGTCTGTGGGAAAGCACTGATCCCCAGGGCTGTTGTGCCTGTGACTAGGCTGCCCAGGGAAGGTGAAGACCAGCAACAGCTTACAGGGCTGGCCCCTTCCTTGTGGGAGAAGGAGCCGGACGTTTCCCATTTCGGAAATACGCTCTGCCGAGAATGGGCACGAGCAGATGTTCCGTCTGTGGGAAAGCACTGATCCCCAGGGCTGTTGTGCCTGTGAATAGGTTGCCCAGGGAAGGTGAAGACCAGCAACAGCTTTCAGGGCTGGCACCTTCCTTGTGGGAGAAGGAGCCGGACGTTTCCCTTTTCGGAAAAATGGCTCTGCCGAGAACGGGCACGAGGAGATGTTCCGTCTCTGGGAAAGCACTGATCCCCAGGGCTGTTGTGCCTGTGAATAGGTTGCCCAGGGAAGGTGAAGACCAACAACAGCTTTCAGGGCTGGCACCTTCCTTGTGGGAGAAGGAGCCGGACGTTTCCCATTTTGGAAAATGGCTCTGCCGAGAACGGCTACAACGAGATGTTCCGTCTCTGGGAAAGCACTGATCCCCAGGGCTGTTGTGCCTGTGAATAGGCTGCCCAGGGAAGGTGAAGACCAGCAACAGCTTTCAGGGCTGGCCCCTTCCTTGTGGGAGAAGGATCCGGACGTTTCCCATTTTGGAAAACGGCTCTGCCGAGAACGGGTATGAAGAGATGTTCCGTCTGTGGGAAAGCACTGATCCCCAGGGCTGTTGTGCCTGTGAATAGGTTTCCAAGGGAAGGTGAAGACCAGCAACAGCTTTCAAGGCTGGCCCCTTCCTTGTGGGAGAAGGATCCGGACGTTTCCCATTTCGGGAAAATGGCTCTGCCGAGAACGGGTACGATGAGATGTTCCGTCTCTGGGAAAGCACTGATCCCCAGGGCTGTTGTGCCTGTGAATAGTTTTCCAAGGGAAGGTGAACACCAGCAACAGCTTTCAGGGCTGGCCCCTTCCTTGTGGGAGAAGGAGCCGGACGTTCGCCGTTTTGGAAAAATGGCTCTGCGAGAACGGCCACAATGAGATGTTCCGTCTCTGGGAAAGCACTGGTCCCCAGGGCTGTTGTGCCTGTGACTAGGCTGCCCAGGGAAGGTGAAGACCAGCAACAGCTTTCAGGGCTGGCCCCTTCCTTGTGGGAGAATGAGCCGGACGTTCGCCGTTTTGGAAAAATGGCTCTGCGAGAACGGCCACAATGAGATGTTCCGTCTCTGGGAAAGCACTGGTCCCCAGGGCTGTTGTGCCTGTGACTAGGCTGCCCAGGGAAGGTGAAGACCAGCATCAGCTTTCAGGGCTGGCCCCTTCCTTGTGGGAGAAGGATTCGGACGTTTCCCATTTTGGAAAACGGCTCTGCCGAGAACGGGTATGAAGAGATGTTCCTTCTGTGGGAAAGCACTGATCCCCAGGGCTGTTGTGCCTGTGAATAGGTTTCCAAGGGAAGGTGAAGACCAGCAACAGCTTTCAGGGCTGGCCCCTTCCTTGTGGGAGAAGGAGCTGGACGTTTCCCATTTCGGAAAAATGGCTCTGCCGAGAATGGGCACGAGCAGATGTTCCGTCTGTGGGAAAGCACTGATCCCCAGGGCTGTTGTGCCTGTGAATAGGTTGCCCAGGGAAGGTGAAGACCAACAACAGCTTTCAGGGCTGGCCCCTTCCTTGTGGGAGAAGGAGCCGGACGTTTCCCGTTTTGGAAAATGGCTCTGCCGAGAACGGCTACAACGAGATGTTCCGTCTCTGGGAAAGCACTGATCCCCAGGGCTGTTGTGCCTGTGAATAGGCTGCCCAGGGAAGGTGAAGACCAGCAACAGCTTTCAGGGCTGGCCCCTTCCTTGTGGGAGAAGGAGCCGGACGTTTCCCATTTCGGAAAAATGGCTCTTCCGAGAACGGCCACAATTGGATGTTCCATCTCTGTGAAAGCACAGATCCCCAGGGCTGTTGTGCCTGTGAATAGGTTTCCAAGGGAAGGTGAAGACCAGCAACAGCTTTCAGGGCTGGCCCCTTCCTTGTGGGAGAAGGAGCCGGACGTTTCCCATTTCGCAAAAATGGCTCTGCCGAGAATGGGCACGAGCAGATGTTCCGTCTCTGGGAAAGCGCTGATCCCCAGGGCTGTTGTGCCTGTGAATAGGTTGCCCAGGGAAGGTGAAGACCAGCAACAGCTTTCAGGGCTGGCACCTTCCTTGTGGGAGAAGGAGCTGGACGTTTCCCTTTTCGGAAAAATGGCTCTGCCGAGAATGGGCACGAGCAGATGTTCCGTCTGTGGGAAAGCACTGATCCCCAGGGCTGTTGTGCCTGTGAATAGGTTGCCCAGGGAAGGTGAAGACCAGCAACAGCTTTCAGGGCTGGCACCTTCCTTGTGGGAGAAGGAGCCGGACGTTTCCCATTTCGGAAAAATGGCTCTGCCGAGAATGGGCACGAGCAGATGTTCCGTCTGTGGGAAAGCACTGATCCCCAGGGCTGTTGTGCCTGTGACTAGGTTGCCCAGGGAAGGTGAAGACCAGCAACAGCTTTCAGGGCTGGCACCTTCCTTGTGGGAGAAGGAGCCGGACGTTTCCCATTTCGGAAAATGGCTCTGCCGAGAACGGGTATGAAGAGATGATCCGTCTCTGGGAAAGCACTGATCCCCAGGGCTGTTGTGCCTGTGACTAGGCTGCCCAGGGAAGGTGAAGACCAGCAACAGCTTTCAAGGCTGGCCCCTTCCTTGTGGGAGAAGGATCCGGACGTTTCCCATTTCGGAAAATGGCTCTGCCGAGAACGGTCACAATTGGATATTCCGTCTCTGGGGAAGCACAGATCCCCAGGGCTGTTGTGCCTGTGAATAGGTTTCCAAGGGAAGGTGAAGACCAGCAACAGCTTTCAAGGCTGGACCCTTCCTTGTGGGAGTAGGATCCGGACGTTTCCCATTTTGGAAAATGGCTCTGCGAGAACGGGTACGATGAGATGTTCCGTCTGTGGGAAAGCACTGATCCCCAGGGCTGTTGTGCCTGTGAATAGTTTTCCAAGGGAAGGTGAAGACCAGCAACAGCTTTCAGGGCTGGCCCCTTCCTTGTGGGAGAAGGAGCCGGACGTTTCCCATTTCGGAAAAATGGCTCTTCCGAGAACGGCCACAATTGGTTGTTCCGTCTCTGTGAAAGCACAGATCCCCATGGCTGTTGTGCCTGTGAATAGGTTTCGAAGGGAAGGTGAAGACCAGCAAGAGCTTTCAGGGCTGGCACCTTCCTTGTGGGAGAAGGAGCCGGACGTTCGCCGTTTTGGAAAAATGGCTCTGCGAGAACGGCCACAATGAGATGTTCCGTCTCTGGGAAAGCACTGGTCCCCAGGGCTGTTGTGCCTGTGACTAGGCTGCCCAGGGAAGGTGAAAACCAGCAACAGCTTTCAGGGCTGGCACCTTCCTTGTGGGAGAAGGAGCCGGACGTTTCCCATTTCGGAAAAATGGCTCTGCCGAGAATGGGCACGAGCAGATGTTCCTTCTGTGGGAAAGCACTGATCCCCAGGGCTGTTGTGCCTGTGACTAGGCTACCCAGGGAAGGTGAAGACCAGCAACAGCTTACAGGGCTGGCCCCTTCCTTGTGGGAGAAGGAGCCGGACGTTTCCCATTTCGGAAATACGCTCTGCCGAGAATGGGCACGAGCAGATGTTCCGTCTGTGGGAAAGCACTGATCCCCAGGGCTGTTGTGCCTGTGAATAGGTTGCCCAGGGAAGGTGAAGACCAGCAACAGCTTTCAGGGCTGGCCCCTTCCTTGTGGGAGAAGGAGCCGGACGTTTCCCATTTCGGAAAAATGGCTCTGCCGAGAACGGGCACGAGGAGATGTTCCGTCTCTGGGAAAGCACTGATCCCCAGGGCTGTTGTGCCTGTGAATAGGTTGCCCAGGGAAGGTGAAGACCAACAACAGCTTTCAGGGCTGGCACCTTCCTTGTGGGAGAAGGAGCCGGACGTTTCCCATTTTGGAAAATGGCTCTGCCGAGAACGGCTACAACGAGATGTTCCGTCTCTGGGAAAGCACTGATCCCCAGGGCTGTTGTGCCTGTGAATAGGCTGCCCAGGGAAGGTGAAGACCAGCAACAGCTTTCAGGGCTGGCCCCTTCCTTGTGGGAGAAGGATCCGGACGTTTCCCATTTCGGAAAAATGGCTCTTCCGAGAACGGCCACAATTGGATGTTCCATCTCTGGGAAAGCACAGATCCCCATGGCTGTTGTGCCTGTGAATAGGTTTCCAAGGGAAGGTGAAGACCAGCAACAGCTTTCAGGGCTGGCACCTTCCTTGTGGGAGAAGGATCCGGACGTTTCCCATTTTGGAAAATGGCTCTGCCGAGAACGGGTACGATGAGATGTTCCGTCTGTGGGAAAGCACTGATCCCCAGGGCTGTTGTGCCTGTGAATAGTTTTCCAAGGGAAGGTGAACACCAGCAACAGCTTTCAGGGCTGGCCCCTTCCTTGTGGGAGAAGGAGCCGGACGTTTCCCATTTCGGAAAAATGGCTCTTCCGAGAACGGCCACAATTGGTTGTTCCGTCTCTGTGAAAGCACAGATCCCCATGGCTGTTGTGCCTGTGAATAGGTTTCCAAGGGAAGGTGAAGACCAGCAAGAGCTTTCGGGGCTGGCACCTTCCTTGTGGGAGAAGGAGCCGGACGTTCGCCGTTTTGGAAAAATGGCTCTGCGAGAACGGCCACAATGAGATGTTCCGTCTCTGGGAAAGCACTGGTCCCCAGGGCTGTTGTGCCTGTGACTAGGCTGCCCAGGGAAGGTGAAGACCAGCAACAGCTTTCAGGGCTGGCACCTTCCTTGTGGGAGAAGGATCCGGACGTTTCCCCTTTCGGAAAATGGCTCTGCCGAGAATGGGCACGAGCAGATGTTCCTTCTGTGGGAAAGCACTGATCCCCAGGGCTGTTGTGCCTGTGACTAGGCTGCCCAGGGAAGGTGAAGACCAGCAACAGCTTACAGGGCTGGCCCCTTCCTTGTGGGAGAAGGAGCCGGACGTTTCCCATTTCGGAAATACGCTCTGCCGAGAATGGGCACGAGCAGATGTTCCGTCTGTGGGAAAGCACTGATCCCCAGGGCTGTTGTGCCTGTGAATAGGTTGCCCAGGGAAGGTGAAGACCAGCAACAGCTTTCAGGGCTGGCACCTTCCTTGTGGGAGAAGGAGCCGGACGTTTCCCATTTTGGAAAATGGCTCTGCCGAGAACGGCTACAACGAGATGTTCCGTCTCTGAGAAAGCACTGATCCCCAGGGCTGTTGTGCCTGTGAATAGGCTGCCCAGGGAAGGTGAAGACCAGCAACAGCTTTCAGGGCTGGCCCCTTCCTTGTGGGAGAAGGATCCGGACGTTTCCCATTTCGGAAAAATGGCTCTTCCGAGAACGGCCACAATTGGATGTTCCATCTCTGGGAAAGCACAGATCCCCATGGCTGTTGTGCCTGTGAATAGGTTTCCAAGGGAAGGTGAAGACCAGCAACAGCTTTCAGGGCTGGCCCCTTCCTTGTGGGAGAAGGAGCCGGACGTTTCCCATTTCGGAAAAATGGCTCTGCCGAGAATGGGCACGAGCAGATGTTCCGTCTGTGGGAAAGCACTGATCCCCAGGGCTGTTGTGCCTGTGAATAGGTTGCCCAGGGAAGGTGAAGACCAACAACAGCTTTCAGGGCTGGCACCTTCCTTGTGGGAGAAGGAGCCGGACGTTTCCCATTTTGGAAAATGGCTCTGCCGAGAACGGCTACAACGAGATGTTCCGTCTGTGGGAAAGCACTGATCCCCAGGGCTGTTGTGCCTGTGAATAGGCTGCCCAGGGAAGGTGAAGACCAGCAACAGCTTTCAGGGCTGGCCCCTTCCTTGTGGGAGAAGGATCCAGACGTTTCCCATTTTGGAAAATGGCTCTGCCGAGAACGGGTATGAAGAGATGTTCCGTCTGTGGGAAAGCACTGATCCCCAGGGCTGTTGTGCCTGTGAATAGGTTTCCAAGGGAAGGTGAAGACCAGCAACAGCTTTCAAGGCTGGCCCCTTCCTTGTGGGAGAAGGATCCGGACGTTTCCCATTTCGGGAAAATGGCTCTGCCGAGAACGGGTACGATGAGATGTTCCGTCTCTGGGAAAGCACTGATCCCCATGGCTGTTGTGCCTGTGAATAGTTTTCCAAGGGAAGGTGAACACCAGCAACAGCTTTCAGGGCTGGCCCCTTCCTTGTGGGAGAAGGAGCCGGACGTTCGCCGTTTTGGAAAAATGGCTCTGCGAGAACGGACACAATGAGATGTTCCGTCTCTGGGAAAGCACTGGTCCCCAGGGCTGTTGTGCCTGTGACTAGGCTGCCCAGGGAAGGTGAAGACCAGCAACAGCTTTCAGGGCTGGCACCTTCCTTGTGGGAGAAGGAGCCGGACGTTTCCCATTTCTGAAAAATGGCTCCGCCGAGAACGGGCACGAGCAGATGTTCCTTCTGTGGGAAAGCACTGATCCCCAGGGCTGTTGTGCCTGTGAATAGGTTGCCCAGGGAAGGTGAAGACCAGCAACAGCTTTCAAGGCTGGCCCCTTCCTTGTGGGAGAAGGAGCTGGACGTTTCCCTTTTCGGAAAAATGGCTCTGCCGAGAATGGGCACGAGCAGATGTTCCGTCTGTGGGAAAGCACTGATCCCCAGGGCTGTTGTGCCTGTGAATAGGTTGCCCAGGGAAGGTGAAGACCAGCAACAGCTTTCAGGGCTGGCACCTTCCTTGTGGGAGAAGGAGCCGGACGTTTCCCATTTCGGAAAATGGCTCTGCCGAGAACGGGTATGAAGAGATGTTCCGTCTCTGGGAAAGCACTGATCCCCAGGGCTGTTGTGCCTGTGAATAGGCTGCCCAGGGAAGGTGAAGACCAGCAACAGCTTTCAAGGCTGGCCCCTTCCTTGTGGGATAAGGAGCCGGACGTTTCCCATTTCGGAAAATGGCTCTGCCGAGAACGGTCACAATTGGATATTCCGTCTCTGGGGAAGCACAGATCCCCAGGGCTGTTGTGCCTGTGAATAGGTTTCGAAGGGAAGGTGAAGACCAGCAACAGCTTTCAGGGCTGGCAACTTCCTTGTGGGAGAATGAGCCGGACGTTCGCCGTTTTGGAAAAATGGCTCTGCGAGAACGGCCACAATTGGATGTTCTGTCTCTGGGAAAGCACTGGTCCCCAGGGCTGTTGTGCCTGTGAATAGGCTGCCCAGGGAAGGTGAAGACCAGCAACAGCTTTCAGGGCTGGCCCCTTCCTTGTGGGAGAATGAGCCGGACGTTCGCCGTTTTGGAAAAATGGCTCTGCGAGAACGGCCACAATGAGATGTTCCGTCTCTGGGAAAGCACTGGTCCCCAGGGCTGTTGTGCCTGTGACTAGGCTGCCCAGGGAAGGTGAAGACCAGCATCAGCTTTCAGGGCTGGCACCTTCCTTGTGGGAGAAGGATTCGGACGTTTCCCATTTTGGAAAACGGCTCTGCCGAGAACGGGTATGAAGAGATGTTCCGTCTGTGGGAAAGCACTGGTCCCCAGGGCTGTTGTGCCTGTGACTAGGCTGCCCAGGGAAGGTGAAGACCAGCAACAGCTTTCAAGGCTGGCCCCTTCCTTGTGGGAGAAGGATCCGGACGTTTCCCATTTTGAAAAACGGCTCTGCCGAGAACGGGTATGAAGAGATGTTCCGTCTCTGGGAAAGCACTGATCCCCAGGGCTGTTGTGCCTGTGAATAGTTTTCCAAGGGAAGGTGAAGACCAGCAACAGCTTTCAGGGCTGGCCCCTTCCTTGTGGGAGAAGGATCCGGACGTTTCCCATTTCGGAAAAATGGCTCTTCCGAGAACGGCCACAATTGGATGTTCCATCTCTGGGAAAGCACAGATCCCCATGGCTGTTGTGCCTGTGAATAGGTTTCCAAGGGAAGGTGAAGACCAGCAACAGCTTTCAGGGCTGGCACCTTCCTTGTGGGAGAAGGATCCGGACGTTTCCCATTTTGGAAAATGGCTCTGCCGAGAACGGGTACGATGAGATGTTCCGTCTGTGGGAAAGCACTGATCCCCAGGGCTGTTGTGCCTGTGAATAGTTTTCCAAGGGAAGGTGAACACCAGCAACAGCTTTCAGGGCTGGCCCCTTCCTTGTGGGAGAAGGAGCCGGACGTTTCCCATTTCGGAAAAATGGCTCTTCCGAGAACGGCCACAATTGGTTGTTCCGTCTCTGTGAAAGCACAGATCCCCATGGCTGTTGTGCCTGTGAATAGGTTTCCAAGGGAAGGTGAAGACCAGCAACAGCTTTCAGGGCTGGCCCCTTCCTTGTGGGAGAAGGAGCCGGACGTTCGCCGTTTTGGAAAAATGGCTCTGCGAGAACGGCCACAATGAGATGTTCCGTCTCTGGGAAAGCACTGGTCCCCAGGGCTGTTGTGCCTGTGACTAGGCTGCCCAGGGAAGGTGAAGACCAGCAACAGCTTTCAGGGCTGGCACCTTCCTTGTGGGAGAAGGATCCGGACGTTTCCCCTTTCGGAAAATGGCTCTGCCGAGAATGGGCACGAGCAGATGTTCCTTCTGTGGGAAAGCACTGATCCCCAGGGCTGTTGTGCCTGTGACTAGGCTGCCCAGGGAAGGTGAAGACCAGCAACAGCTTACAGGGCTGGCCCCTTCCTTGTGGGAGAAGGAGCCGGACGTTTCCCATTTCGGAAATACGCTCTGCCGAGAATGGGCACGAGCAGATGTTCCGTCTGTGGGAAAGCACTGATCCCCAGGGCTGTTGTGCCTGTGAATAGGTTGCCCAGGGAAGGTGAAGACCAGCAACAGCTTTCAGGGCTGGCACCTTCCTTGTGGGAGAAGGAGCCGGACGTTTCCCTTTTCGGAAAAATGGCTCTGCCGAGAACGGGCACGAGGAGATGTTCCGTCTCTGGGAAAGCACTGATCCCCAGGGCTGTTGTGCCTGTGAATAGGTTGCCCAGGGAAGGTGAAGACCAACAACAGCTTTCAGGGCTGGCACCTTCCTTGTGGGAGAAGGAGCCGGACGTTTCCCATTTTGGAAAATGGCTCTGCCGAGAACGGCTACAACGAGATGTTCCGTCTCTGAGAAAGCACTGATCCCCAGGGCTGTTGTGCCTGTGAATAGGCTGCCCAGGGAAGGTGAAGACCAGCAACAGCTTTCAGGGCTGGCCCCTTCCTTGTGGGAGAAGGATCCGGACGTTTCCCATTTCGGAAAAATGGCTCTTCCGAGAACGGCCACAATTGGATGTTCCATCTCTCGGAAAGCACAGATCCCCATGGCTGTTGTGCCTGTGAATAGGTTTCCAAGGGAAGGTGAAGACCAGCAACAGCTTTCAGGGCTGGCACCTTCCTTGAGGGAGAAGGAGCCGGACGTTCGCCGTTTTGGAAAAATGGCTCTGCGAGAACGTCCACAATGAGATGTTCCGTCTCTGGGAAAGCACTGGTCCCCAGGGCTGTTGTGCCTGTGAATAGGTTTCCAAGGGAAGGTGAAGACCAGCAACAGCTTTCAGGGCTGGCCCCTTCCTTGTGGGAGAAGGATCCGGACGTTTCCCATTTCGGAAAAATGGCTCTGCCGAGAATGGGCACGAGCAGATGTTCCTTCTGTGGGAAAGCACTGATCCCCAGGGCTGTTGTGCCTGTGACTAGGCTGCCCAGGGAAGGTGAAGACCAGCAACAGCTTACAGGGCTGGCCCCTTCCTTGTGGGAGAAGGAGCCGGACGTTTCCCATTTCGGAAATACGCTCTGCCGAGAATGGGCACGAGCAGATGTTCCGTCTGTGGGAAAGCACTGATCCCCAGGGCTGTTGTGCCTGTGAATAGGTTGCCCAGGGAAGGTGAAGACCAGCAACAGCTTTCAGGGCTGGCACCTTCCTTGTGGGAGAAGGATCCGGACGTTTCCCATTTCGGAAAAATGGCTCTTCCGAGAACGGCCACAATTGGATGTTCCATCTCTGGGAAAGCACAGATCCCCATGGCTGTTGTGCCTGTGAATAGGTTTCCAAGGGAAGGTGAAGACCAGCAACAGCTTTCAGGGCTGGCCCCTTCCTTGTGGGAGAAGGAGCCGGACGTTTCCCATTTCGGAAAAATGGCTCTGCCGAGAATGGGCACGAGCAGATGTTCCGTCTGTGGGAAAGCACTGATCCCCAGGGCTGTTGTGCCTGTGAATAGGTTGCCCAGGGAAGGTGAAGACCAACAACAGCTTTCAGGGCTGGCACCTTCCTTGTGGGAGAAGGAGCCGGACGTTTCCCATTTTGGAAAATGGCTCTGCCGAGAACGGCTACAACGAGATGTTCCGTCTGTGGGAAAGCACTGATCCCCAGGGCTGTTGTGCCTGTGAATAGGCTGCCCAGGGAAGGTGAAGACCAGCAACAGCTTTCAGGGCTGGCCCCTTCCTTGTGGGAGAAGGATCCAGACGTTTCCCATTTTGGAAAACGGCTCTGCCGAGAACGGGTATGAAGAGATGTTCCGTCTGTGGGAAAGCACTGATCCCCAGGGCTGTTGTGCCTGTGAATAGGTTTCCAAGGGAAGGTGAAGACCAGCAACAGCTTTCAAGGCTGGCCCCTTCCTTGTGGGAGAAGGATCCGGATGTTTCCCATTTCGGGAAAATGGCTCTGCCGAGAACGGGTACGATGAGATGTTCCGTCTCTGGGAAAGCACTGATCCCCATGGCTGTTGTGCCTGTGAATAGTTTTCCAAGGGAAGGTGAACACCAGCAACAGCTTTCAGGGCTGGCACCTTCCTTGTGGGAGAATGAGCCGGACGTTCGCCGTTTTGGAAAAATGGCTCTGCGAGAACGGACACAATGAGATGTTCCGTCTCTGGGAAAGCACTGGTCCCCAGGGCTGTTGTGCCTGTGACTAGGCTGCCCAGGGAAGGTGAAGACCAGCAACAGCTTTCAGGGCTGGCACCTTCCTTGTGGGAGAAGGAGCCGGACGTTTCCCATTTCTGAAAAATGGCTCCGCCGAGAACGGGCACGAGCAGATGTTCCTTCTGTGGGAAAGCACTGATCCCCAGGGCTGTTGTGCCTGTGAATAGGTTGCCCAGGGAAGGTGAAGACCAGCAACAGCTTTCAAGGCTGGCCCCTTCCTTGTGGGAGAAGGAGCTGGACGTTTCCCTTTTCGGAAAAATGGCTCTGCCGAGAATGGGCACGAGCAGATGTTCCGTCTGTGGGAAAGCACTGATCCCCAGGGCTGTTGTGCCTGTGAATAGGTTGCCCAGGGAAGGTGAAGACCAGCAACAGCTTTCAGGGCTGGCACCTTCCTTGTGGGAGAAGGAGCCGGACGTTTCCCATTTCGGAAAATGGCTCTGCCGAGAACGGGTATGAAGAGATGTTCCGTCTCTGGGAAAGCACTGATCCCCAGGGCTGTTGTGCCTGTGACTAGGCTGCCCAGGGAAGGTGAAGACCAGCAACAGCTTTCAAGGCTGGCCCCTTCCTTGTGGGATAAGGAGCCGGACGTTTCCCATTTCGGAAAATGGCTCTGCCGAGAACGGTCACAATTGGATATTCCGTCTCTGGGGAAGCACAGATCCCCAGGGCTGTTGTGCCTGTGAATAGGTTTCCAAGGGAAGGTGAAGACCAGCAACAGCTTTCAGGGCTGGCAACTTCCTTGTGGGAGAATGAGCCGGACGTTCGCCGTTTTGGAAAAATGGCTCTGCGAGAACGGCCACAATTGGATGTTCTGTCTCTGGGAAAGCACTGGTCCCCAGGGCTGTTGTGCCTGTGAATAGGCTGCCCAGGGAAGGTGAAGACCAGCAACAGCTTTCAGGGCTGGCCCCTTCCTTGTGGGAGAATGAGCCGGACGTTCGCCGTTTTGGAAAAATGGCTCTGCGAGAACGGCCACAATGAGATGTTCCGTCTCTGGGAAAGCACTGGTCCCCAGGGCTGTTGTGCCTGTGACTAGGCTGCCCAGGGAAGGTGAAGACCAGCATCAGCTTTCAGGGCTGGCACCTTCCTTGTGGGAGAAGGATTCGGACGTTTCCCATTTTGGAAAACGGCTCTGCCGAGAACGGGTATGAAGAGATGTTCCGTCTGTGGGAAAGCACTGGTCCCCAGGGCTGTTGTGCCTGTGACTAGGCTGCCCAGGGAAGGTGAAGACCAGCAACAGCTTTCAAGGCTGGCCCCTTCCTTGTGGGAGAAGGATCCGGACGTTTCCCATTTTGAAAAACGGCTCTGCCGAGAACGGGTATGAAGAGATGTTCCGTCTCTGGGAAAGCACTGATCCCCAGGGCTGTTGTGCCTGTGACTAGGCTGCCCAGGGAAGGTGAAGACCAGCAACAGCTTTCAGGGCTGGCACCTTCCTTGTGGGAGAAGGATCCGGACGTTTCCCATTTCGGAAAAATGGCTCTTCCGAGAACGGCCACAATTGGATGTTCCATCTCTGGGAAAGCACAGATCCCCATGGCTGTTGTGCCTGTGAATAGGTTTCCAAGGGAAGGTGAAGACCAGCAACAGCTTTCAGGGCTGGCACCTTCCTTGTGGGAGAAGGATCCGGACGTTTCCCATTTTGGAAAATGGCTCTGCCGAGAACGGGTACGATGAGATGTTCCGTCTGTGGGAAAGCACTGATCCCCAGGGCTGTTGTGCCTGTGACTAGGCTGCCCAGGGAAGGTGAAGACCAGCAACAGCTTTCAGGGCTGGCCCCTTCCTTGTGGGAGAAGGAGCCGGACGTTTCCCATTTCGGAAAAATGGCTCTTCCGAGAACGGCCACAATTGGTTGTTCCGTCTCTGTGAAAGCACAGATCCCCATGGCTGTTGTGCCTGTGAATAGGTTTCCAAGGGAAGGTGAAGACCAGCAACAGCTTTCAGGGCTGGCACCTTCCTTGTGGGAGAAGGAGCCGGACGTTCGCCGTTTTGGAAAAATGGCTCTGCGAGAACGGCCACAATGAGATGTTCCGTCTCTGGGAAAGCACTGGTCCCCAGGGCTGTTGTGCCTGTGACTAGGCTGCCCAGGGAAGGTGAAGACCAGCAACAGCTTTCAGGGCTGGCACCTTCCTTGTGGGAGAAGGATCCGGACGTTTCCCCTTTCGGAAAATGGCTCTGCCGAGAATGGGCACGAGCAGATGTTCCTTCTGTGGGAAAGCACTGATCCCCAGGGCTGTTGTGCCTGTGACTAGGCTGCCCAGGGAAGGTGAAGACCAGCAACAGCTTACAGGGCTGGCCCCTTCCTTGTGGGAGAAGGAGCCGGACGTTTCCCATTTCGGAAATACGCTCTGCCGAGAATGGGCACGAGCAGATGTTCCGTCTGTGGGAAAGCACTGATCCCCAGGGCTGTTGTGCCTGTGAATAGGTTGCCCAGGGAAGGTGAAGACCAGCAACAGCTTTCAGGGCTGGCACCTTCCTTGTGGGAGAAGGAGCCGGACGTTTCCCTTTTCGGAAAAATGGCTCTGCCGAGAACGGGCACGAGGAGATGTTCCGTCTGTGGGAAAGCACTGATCCCCAGGGCTGTTGTGCCTGTGAATAGGTTGCCCAGGGAAGGTGAAGACCAACAACAGCTTTCAGGGCTGGCACCTTCCTTGTGGGAGAAGGAGCCGGACGTTTCCCATTTTGGAAAATGGCTCTGCCGAGAACGGCTACAACGAGATGTTCCGTCTCTGAGAAAGCACTGATCCCCAGGGCTGTTGTGCCTGTGACTAGGCTGCCCAGGGAAGGTGAAGACCAGCAACAGCTTTCAGGGCTGGCCCCTTCCTTGTGGGAGAAGGATCCGGACGTTTCCCATTTCGGAAAAATGGCTCTTCCGAGAACGGCCACAATTGGATGTTCCATCTCTGGGAAAGCACAGATCCCCATGGCTGTTGTGCCTGTGAATAGGTTTCCAAGGGAAGGTGAAGACCAGCAACAGCTTTCAGGGCTGGCACCTTCCTTGA
This sequence comes from Gypaetus barbatus, assembly GCA_028022735.1. NCBI lineage: Eukaryota > Metazoa > Chordata > Aves > Accipitriformes > Accipitridae > Gypaetus > Gypaetus barbatus. Next base: position 24,067,591 of record CM051540.1, on the reverse strand, counting down.
GGGAGAAGGAGCCGGACGTTCGCCGTTTTGGAAAAATGGCTCTGCGAGAACGTCCACAATGAGATGTTCCGTCTGTGGGAAAGCACTGGTCCCCAGGGCTGTTGTGCCTGTGAATAGGTTTCCAAGGGAAGGTGAAGACCAGCAACAGCTTTCAGGGCTGGCCCCTTCCTTGTGGGAGAAGGAGCCGGACGTTTCCCATTTCGGAAAAATGGCTCTGCCGAGAATGGGCACGAGCAGATGTTCCGTCTGTGGGAAAGCACTGATCCCCAGGGCTGTTGTGCCTGTGAATAGGTTGCCCAGGGAAGGTGAAGACCAACAACAGCTTTCAGGGCTGGCACCTTCCTTGTGGGAGAAGGAGCCGGACGTTTCCCATTTCGGAAAATGGCTCTGCCGAGAACGGGTATGAAGAGATGTTCCGTCTCTGGGAAAGCACTGATCCCCAGGGCTGTTGTGCCTGTGACTAGGCTGCCCAGGGAAGGTGAAGACCAGCAACAGCTTTCAAGGCTGGCCCCTTCCTTGTGGGAGAAGGATCCGGACGTTTCCCATTTCGGAAAATGGCTCTGCCGAGAACGGTCACAATTGGATATTCCGTCTCTGGGGAAGCACAGATCCCCAGGGCTGTTGTGCCTGTGAATAGGTTTCCAAGGGAAGGTGAAGACCAGCAACAGCTTTCAGGGCTGGCAACTTCCTTGTGGGAGAATGAGCCGGACGTTCGCCGTTTTGGAAAAATGGCTCTGCGAGAACGGCCACAATTGGATGTTCTGTCTCTGGGAAAGCACTGGTCCCCAGGGCTGTTGTGCCTGTGACTAGGCTGCCCAGGGAAGGTGAAGACCAGCAACAGCTTTCAGGGCTGGCCCCTTCCTTGTGGGAGAATGAGCCGGACGTTCGCCGTTTTGGAAAAATGGCTCTGCGAGAACGGCCACAATGAGATGTTCCGTCTCTGGGAAAGCACTGGTCCCCAGGGCTGTTGTGCCTGTGACTAGGCTGCCCAGGGAAGGTGAAGACCAGCATCAGCTTTCAGGGCTGGCCCCTTCCTTGTGGGAGAAGGATTCGGACGTTTCCCATTTTGGAAAACGGCTCTGCCGAGAACGGGTATGAAGAGATGTTCCGTCTGTGGGAAAGCACTGGTCCCCAGGGCTGTTGTGCCTGTGACTAGGCTGCCCAGGGAAGGTGAAGACCAGCAACAGCTTTCAAGGCTGGCCCCTTCCTTGTGGGAGAAGGATCCGGACGTTTCCCATTTTGGAAAACGGCTCTGCCGAGAACGGGTATGAAGAGATGTTCCGTCTCTGGGAAAGCACTGATCCCCAGGGCTGTTGTGCCTGTGAATAGTTTTCCAAGGGAAGGTGAAGACCAGCAACAGCTTTCAGGGCTGGCCCCTTCCTTGTGGGAGAAGGATCCGGACGTTTCCCATTTCGGAAAAATGGCTCTTCCGAGAACGGCCACAATTGGATGTTCCATCTCTGGGAAAGCACAGATCCCCATGGCTGTTGTGCCTGTGAATAGGTTTCCAAGGGAAGGTGAAGACCAGCAACAGCTTTCAGGGCTGGCACCTTCCTTGTGGGAGAAGGATCCGGACGTTTCCCATTTTGGAAAATGGCTCTGCCGAGAACGGGCACGATGAGATGTTCCGTCTGTGGGAAAGCACTGATCCCCAGGGCTGTTGTGCCTGTGAATAGTTTTCCAAGGGAAGGTGAACACCAGCAACAGCTTTCAGGGCTGGCCCCTTCCTTGTGGGAGAAGGAGCCGGACGTTTCCCATTTCGGAAAAATGGCTCTTCCGAGAACGGCCACAATTGGTTGTTCCGTCTCTGGGAAAGCACAGATCCCCATGGCTGTTGTGCCTGTGAATAGGTTTCCAAGGGAAGGTGAAGACCAGCAAGAGCTTTCAGGGCTGGCACCTTCCTTGTGGGAGAAGGAGCCGGACGTTCGCCGTTTTGGAAAAATGGCTCTGCGAGAACGGCCACAATGAGATGTTCCGTCTCTGGGAAAGCACTGGTCCCCAGGGCTGTTGTGCCTGTGACTAGGCTGCCCAGGGAAGGTGAAGACCAGCAACAGCTTACAGGGCTGGCCCCTTCCTTGTGGGAGAAGGAGCCGGACGTTTCCCATTTCGGAAATACGCTCTGCCGAGAATGGGCACGAGCAGATGTTCCGTCTGTGGGAAAGCACTGATCCCCAGGGCTGTTGTGCCTGTGAATAGGTTGCCCAGGGAAGGTGAAGACCAGCAACAGCTTTCAGGGCTGGCACCTTCCTTGTGGGAGAAGGAGCCGGACGTTTCCCTTTTCGGAAAAATGGCTCTGCCGAGAACGGGCACGAGGAGATGTTCCGTCTCTGGGAAAGCACTGATCCCCAGGGCTGTTGTGCCTGTGAATAGGTTGCCCAGGGAAGGTGAAGACCAACAACAGCTTTCAGGGCTGGCACCTTCCTTGTGGGAGAAGGAGCCGGACGTTTCCCATTTTGGAAAATGGCTCTGCCGAGAACGGCTACAACGAGATGTTCCGTCTCTGAGAAAGCACTGATCCCCAGGGCTGTTGTGCCTGTGAATAGGCTGCCCAGGGAAGGTGAAGACCAGCAACAGCTTTCAGGGCTGGCCCCTTCCTTGTGGGAGAAGGATCCGGACGTTTCCCATTTCGGAAAAATGGCTCTTCCGAGAACGGCCACAATTGGATGTTCCATCTCTGGGAAAGCACAGATCCCCATGGCTGTTGTGCCTGTGAATAGGTTTCCAAGGGAAGGTGAAGACCAGCAACAGCTTTCAGGGCTGGCACCTTCCTTGAGGGAGAAGGAGCCGGACGTTCGCCGTTTTGGAAAAATGGCTCTGCGAGAACGTCCACAATGAGATGTTCCGTCTCTGGGAAAGCACTGGTCCCCAGGGCTGTTGTGCCTGTGAATAGGTTTCCAAGGGAAGGTGAAGACCAGCAACAGCTTTCAGGGCTGGCCCCTTCCTTGTGGGAGAAGGAGCCGGACGTTTCCCATTTCGGAAAAATGGCTCTGCCGAGAATGGGCACGAGCAGATGTTCCGTCTGTGGGAAAGCACTGATCCCCAGGGCTGTTGTGCCTGTGAATAGGTTGCCCAGGGAAGGTGAAGACCAGCAACAGCTTTCAGGGCTGGCACCTTCCTTGTGGGAGAAGGAGCCGGACGTTTCCCATTTTGGAAAATGGCTCTGCCGAGAACGGCTACAACGAGATGTTCCGTCTGTGGGAAAGCACTGATCCCCAGGGCTGTTGTGCCTGTGAATAGGCTGCCCAGGGAAGGTGAAGACCAGCAACAGCTTTCAGGGCTGGCCCCTTCCTTGTGGGAGAAGGATCCAGACGTTTCCCATTTTGGAAAACGGCTCTGCCGAGAACGGGTATGAAGAGATGTTCCGTCTGTGGGAAAGCACTGATCCCCAGGGCTGTTGTGCCTGTGAATAGGTTTCCAAGGGAAGGTGAAGACCAGCAACAGCTTTCAAGGCTGGCACCTTCCTTGTGGGAGAAGGAGCTGGACGTTTCCCTTTTCGGAAAAATGGCTCTGCCGAGAATGGGCACGAGCAGATGTTCCGTCTGTGGGAAAGCACTGATCCCCAGGGCTGTTGTGCCTGTGAATAGGTTGCCCAGGGAAGGTGAAGACCAGCAACAGCTTTCAGGGCTGGCACCTTCCTTGTGGGAGAAGGAGCCGGACGTTTCCCATTTCGGAAAATGGCTCTGCCGAGAACGGGTATGAAGAGATGTTCCGTCTCTGGGAAAGCACTGATCCCCAGGGCTGTTGTGCCTGTGACTAGGCTGCCCAGGGAAGGTGAAGACCAGCAACAGCTTTCAAGGCTGGCCCCTTCCTTGTGGGAGAAGGATCCGGACGTTTCCCATTTCGGAAAATGGCTCTGCCGAGAACGGTCACAATTGGATATTCCGTCTCTGGGGAAGCACAGATCCCCAGGGCTGTTGTGCCTGTGAATAGGTTTCCAAGGGAAGGTGAAGACCAGCAACAGCTTTCAGGGCTGGCAACTTCCTTGTGGGAGAATGAGCCGGACGTTCGCCGTTTTGGAAAAATGGCTCTGCGAGAACGGCCACAATTGGATGTTCTGTCTCTGGGAAAGCACTGGTCCCCAGGGCTGTTGTGCCTGTGACTAGGCTGCCCAGGGAAGGTGAAGACCAGCAACAGCTTTCAGGGCTGGCCCCTTCCTTGTGGGAGAATGAGCCGGACGTTCGCCGTTTTGGAAAAATGGCTCTGCGAGAACGGCCACAATGAGATGTTCCGTCTCTGGGAAAGCACTGGTCCCCAGGGCTGTTGTGCCTGTGACTAGGCTGCCCAGGGAAGGTGAAGACCAGCATCAGCTTTCAGGGCTGGCCCCTTCCTTGTGGGAGAAGGATTCGGACGTTTCCCATTTTGGAAAACGGCTCTGCCGAGAACGGGTATGAAGAGATGTTCCGTCTGTGGGAAAGCACTGGTCCCCAGGGCTGTTGTGCCTGTGACTAGGCTGCCCAGGGAAGGTGAAGACCAGCAACAGCTTTCAAGGCTGGCCCCTTCCTTGTGGGAGAAGGATCCGGACGTTTCCCATTTTGGAAAACGGCTCTGCCGAGAACGGATACGAGGAGATGTTCCGTCTCTGGGAAAGCACTGATCCCCAGGGCTGTTGTGCCTGTGAATAGGTTTCCAAGGGAAGGTGAAGACCAGCAACAGCTTTCAGGGCTGGCCCCTTCCTTGTGGGAGAAGGAGCCGGACGTTTCCCATTTCGGAAAAATGGCTCTTCCGAGAACGGCCACAATTGGATGTTCCATCTCTGGGAAAGCACAGATCCCCATGGCTGTTGTGCCTGTGAATAGGTTTCCAAGGGAAGGTGAAGACCAGCAACAGCTTTCAGGGCTGGCACCTTCCTTGTGGGAGAAGGATCCGGACGTTTCCCATTTTGGAAAATGGCTCTGCCGAGAACGGGCACGATGAGATGTTCCGTCTGTGGGAAAGCACTGATCCCCAGGGCTGTTGTGCCTGTGAATAGTTTTCCAAGGGAAGGTGAACACCAGCAACAGCTTTCAGGGCTGGGCCCTTCCTTGTGGGAGAAGGAGCCGGACGTTTCCCATTTCGGAAAAATGGCTCTTCCGAGAACGGCCACAATTGGTTGTTCCGTCTCTGTGAAAGCACAGATCCCCATGGCTGTTGTGCCTGTGAATAGGTTTCCAAGGGAAGGTGAAGACCAGCAAGAGCTTTCAGGGCTGGCACCTTCCTTGTGGGAGAAGGAGCCGGACGTTCGCCGTTTTGGAAAAATGGCTCTGCGAGAACGGCCACAATGAGATGTTCCGTCTCTGGGAAAGCACTGGTCCCCAGGGCTGTTGTGCCTGTGACTAGGCTGCCCAGGGAAGGTGAAGACCAGCAACAGCTTTCAGGGCTGGCACCTTCCTTGTGGGAGAAGGATCCGGACGTTTCCCCTTTCGGAAAATGGCTCTGCCGAGAATGGGCACGAGCAGATGTTCCTTCTGTGGGAAAGCACTGATCCCCAGGGCTGTTGTGCCTGTGACTAGGCTGCCCAGGGAAGGTGAAGACCAGCAACAGCTTACAGGGCTGGCCCCTTCCTTGTGGGAGAAGGAGCCGGACGTTTCCCATTTCGGAAATACGCTCTGCCGAGAATGGGCACGAGGAGATGTTCCGTCTGTGGGAAAGCACTGATCCCCAGGGCTGTTGTGCGTGTGAATAGGTTGCCCAGGGAAGGTGAAGACCAGCAACAGCTTTCAGGGCTGGCACCTTCCTTGTGGGAGAAGGAGCCGGACGTTTCCCTTTTCGGAAAAATGGCTCTGCCGAGAACGGGCACGAGCAGATGTTCCGTCTCTGGGAAAGCACTGATCCCCAGGGCTGTTGTGCCTGTGAATAGGTTGCCCAGGGAAGGTGAAGACCAACAACAGCTTTCAGGGCTGGCACCTTCCTTGTGGGAGAAGGAGCCGGACGTTTCCCATTTTGGAAAATGGCTCTGCCGAGAACGGCTACAACGAGATGTTCCGTCTCTGAGAAAGCACTGATCCCCAGGGCTGTTGTGCCTGTGAATAGGCTGCCCAGGGAAGGTGAAGACCAGCAACAGCTTTCAGGGCTGGCCCCTTCCTTGTGGGAGAAGGATCCGGACGTTTCCCATTTCGGAAAAATGGCTCTTCCGAGAACGGCCACAATTGGATGTTCCATCTCTGGGAAAGCACAGATCCCCATGGCTGTTGTGCCTGTGAATAGGTTTCCAAGGGAAGGTGAAGACCAGCAACAGCTTTCAGGGCTGGCACCTTCCTTGAGGGAGAAGGAGCCGGACGTTCGCCGTTTTGGAAAAATGGCTCTGCGAGAACGTCCACAATGAGATGTTCCGTCTCTGGGAAAGCACTGGTCCCCAGGGCTGTTGTGCCTGTGAATAGGTTTCCAAGGGAAGGTGAAGACCAGCAACAGCTTTCAGGGCTGGCCCCTTCCTTGTGGGAGAAGGAGCCGGACGTTTCCCTTTTCGGAAAAATGGCTCTGCCGAGAATGGGCACGAGCAGATGTTCCGTCTCTGGGAAAGCACTGATCCCCATGGCTGTTGTGCCTGTGACTAGGCTGCCCAGGGAAGGTGAAGACCAACAACAGCTTTCAGGGCTGGCACCTTCCTTGTGGGAGAAGGAGCCGGACGTTTCCCATTTTGGAAAATGGCTCTGCCGAGAACGGCTACAACGAGATGTTCCGTCTGTGGGAAAGCACTGATCCCCAGGGCTGTTGTGCCTGTGAATAGGCTGCCCAGGGAAGGTGAAGACCAGCAACAGCTTTCAGGGCTGGCCCCTTCCTTGTGGGAGAAGGATCCAGACGTTTCCCATTTTGGAAAACGGCTCTGCCGAGAACGGGTATGAAGAGATGTTCCGTCTGTGGGAAAGCACTGATCCCCAGGGCTGTTGTGCCTGTGAATAGGTTTCCAAGGGAAGGTGAAGACCAGCAACAGCTTTCAAGGCTGGCCCCTTCCTTGTGGGAGAAGGATCCGGACGTTTCCCATTTCGGGAAAATGGCTCTGCCGAGAACGGGTACGATGAGATGTTCCGTCTCTGGGAAAGCACTGATCCCCATGGCTGTTGTGCCTGTGAATAGTTTTCCAAGGGAAGGTGAACACCAGCAACAGCTTTCAGGGCTGGCCCCTTCCTTGTGGGAGAAGGAGCCGGACGTTCGCCGTTTTGGAAAAATGGCTCTGCGAGAACGGCCACAATGAGATGTTCCGTCTCTGGGAAAGCACTGGTCCCCAGGGC